>OX380342.1:22251158-23707408 GCA_947425015.1 Pterostichus niger
TATGTAGAAATGCTATTCATCGATTTCAAACAGGCGTTTGACTCCATTAGAAGGGATAAGTTAATGATAGCCCTAGAGGAACAAGGATTACCAGCAAAATTAAGAAGACTAGTTTGGATTACTATGAGAAACACAAAAAACAGTGTGAAGACGCAACAAGGGGAAACAGAGGAATTTGAAGTTAATAAAGGGGTAAGACAAGGCGACTCATTATCAGCAACTCTGTTTAATATGGCATTAGAACATGTAATGAAAAATATAGAAAAAGAAGGGACGCTTAGAACAAGAGGAGGACAGGTGATAGCATACACAGATGATATTGTGATAATGTCAAAAAACAGGAAAATCACAACAGAAATATTGCAGGAAATAGTAAATAAAGGAAAAAGAGTAGGAATGAAAATAAATAAAACAAAAACTAAAATGATGATAATTGAAAGAACCGCTGAAAATAAGGAGATTAAAATAGGAGAATACAAATTTGAGCAAGTGGACAGGTTTAAATACTTAGGGATCACGATAACAAGCAAAGGAGAAAGAGAGGCGGAAATAGAAGAAAGAATATTGGCAACAAATCGAGCATTTTATGCTAACAAAAAATTACTGAATAACAAAATAATTACAAAAACCACAAAAATGAGGAAATACAGAACGATAATACGACCGATAACAATGTATGCTGCTGAGACAATAACAATGACGAAAAAAGATGAAGAAAAATTGCGATAATGGAGAGAAAAATAATGAGATCAATATTAGGGCAAAAAAAACACCGGAAAATGAATATAGACACTTAATGAATTACGAAATAGAACATGAATTAGGAGGCGAGGACATAGTTAAAAAAATTAAACAGCAGAGAGTCAGATGGCTTGGGCATGTATGGAGAGCGGAAGAAAAGGATGCGATTAAAGCAATAGTAAAATGGAGGCCAAAGGGAAAGAGAAGAAGAGGAAGACCCAAAGACACATGGATACGTGAGGTGGAAGAAGATCTAAGAATAGCAGGGATTCAAAGATGGCAGAGCAAAACAAGAGACAGGAAACAATGGAGGGATATAGTTAGAAAAGTTTAATTGAAATGAAAAGAATGGGAGACTGATCCACTCCAAAAAATGGATTTAGAAAGTTTCGAAAGAAACGGCGCAACCCCGGAAGGGGTGTTAAGCCACTATATATAATGTTATCTGTAGCAGCTGTGCTGTTATGTATTTATGTAAAAATGACAAAAATTAAATAAAATATTTTTTCTATAAATTTTATTGTTTTATTTGCTTTTATCTAAGGATAAATGATTTTTTTGCACGAATTCTACCAGACGAATTATTTTAAAAATTATAAATATATCACTTCTTTGTTCGAGATAAACTGCATTTAAAATCCAGTCAGTAAGGGACAGTGACTGTTCGTTCATAAGTTCAACTGGACATTTATCAGTCAAAAATACTGAAAAGGATGCGACAATAATTTTTTATATTAAGAAATGGTAATTGCAAGTAAATAAGATACACTCTTATATACGAGATAAGATTACAGATGATATAATATTTTTTCGTATACACAGAATCTGTGTTATATTATTATTAAATTGTATATTTATTAAAATATGAATTGACCTGAAATTTATACAATATAGAAGCAGAACAATATTCCTTACAAAATTATATTAGTATACAACAGTTTTGTTTGAGGTTTTATTTTATGCTAAGTATCAACTTTTTTTGGGCCGAAAGTTTTGTGTAGATTTAGAATTACATATCACATGTTTTTCCAAAACTTGCTAAAGATATATTGGTTGTCATCTCGAATCAAAACATTTGAAATCAGTTATTATCATATTATAGATTTACAAACTATATTTTAAATTTAGATCATAACTACATATAAAGTGAATATATATCACACATTATTTATTTGGAATTATCATTAACTTTCTTATTTTAAGTAGAACAATTAGTATGTTTTTTCAAATTTGAGTTCTATATGAAATTCTGAATTTAATGATACTAGTAAGTTCATTTTTCATTGTAAACATAGTAAAAACCATATAAATTATAATAGTAAATTTCTAGTAAAAATATACATAAAGTAATTATAATATAATATTCATTACAATAAAACTTTGTGAATTAAAAAAAAACGGAATAAATGACATTTCTTTATTAACAAATAAAAACTTTTTGTTATATAACATATCGTCGGTTATGACTCTAAAAGCCTGGAAATAGAAGGTGATTATATCAGATATGTTTATTAACTTCAACAAAACCACCTCTTCAAAACTTACAGTTCTTCCACAACCCGCATCGTACCTCAGTACGGCTAAGCTACCAGTTTCTTGACAACGATCAATTAAAACAAAAGTGGAATAATTTTATTGTTTTTTTTGAGCAATCGTGCTTCGAAAATTATTACAGGTGCCAAGAATTGCTACTTGCAACATTAGCAACATGACAATTTTTTTTAACAATGGAAAAATCAAATGCTGATGTAGATTTCCACATATTAGATTAGTTGAGTTTAATAAACACACCCGAAATAATTACTTGAGGTTTTCAGGTATTTACAAATATAACCGACTCTATGTTACATACAAAAAAGTTATTATTTTTGTCTCCTCTACTTGTCCTAAAAATTAGTAACACGAATTATTGAACACTCTGCATATGTTTTGTATGTTATATAATCATTCCCAACTATTGAAAATAAGTGTTCTGTATTAGGATGGTGCTCAAATTTAACCGTATAACGTACAAAATAGAAATAAACAGTTGTACATTCATTACATTACAAGTTTGTTCTTATGGACCGCCGGCATTAAATATTAAACAATTTTAAAATTCCAACAATCATTTATGAACCGCTTATACTTTATTTTGTATACAATTACAATAAGATAAATGTACATGGCGGCAGGGGAAGCATGTAGAATGCTTGGCTCCGGGCGCATAATCAACAAGAGCGTAAAATTTTCTGTTTTTAGCTGGAAAAAAGAAAAGTTACAAAGTGTTCAAACCAAAATATTATTTACATTCATATCTATATCATGTGTACATTATATGTGTTAAATGTAAATACCATTCGTAATTCACTACGAACACTTATTTTCAATAGTTTCGAATGACTAAATAACAAACAAAACAAATTTGTTTTGCCAATTTTAAGGACAAGTTGAAGACACCAAAATAAAAACTTTTTGTTGTAACATAGGATCGGTTAAGATTTTAAAAGCCTGATAATCTCAGGTGATTATTTCGCACATGTTTATTAATCTCAACAAATCTAGTATGTAGATATCTAATCATTCTTTTGATTTTTCCATTGCCTTTAAAAACCTTGAGATTTGTCAAATAATTTTCAACTTACCGTAATTCTGTTGTTATTCTACTAATCACAAAAAAAAGTAATGGTCGAAGTATTTTTCCTGGCAGAACTCATTCACATTTATCTTGCATATAGAGTAGCAAATGGAATTTCTCGAGAATGTGCAAGAATTTCCGAGGAACGATTTCCTTAAAGAACATAACCAAATCATCCCACTTTTACTTCAATTAATCGTTGTCGAGAAACTGGTAGCTTAGTCGTACGTAGGAATATGATGCGGGTCGTAGAAGTACAATGCGAACTGTAAGTTTTAAAGACGAGGTTTTGTTGAAGTGGAACTTTATTTGACAAAAGTCAAAATTTTTAAAAACAATAGAAAAGTCAAGTGAATGATTAAATTTCCACATTTATAAGATTTGTTGACAATATAATCAGCCGGAGTTTTCAGGCTTTTAAAAACTTAACCGGCCCTATATATGTAACAATTTTTTTTATTTTTGTCTTCTCTACTTGCCCTAAAAATTTGTAAAATGATTTTTTTATATTCTATATTTCTAGATCAGAATTTTATAATTTAAATCAATAGGTATATAAATTTTTTTAAATCACTATGTTTTATTGTATTGATTATTGTTTAACGTTTCGTTAAACCAATGAAATGTTTTATTATAGTGAGAATAAGCTCATGTGATTTTTCCCGCAGGAATATTCTCTGTATCACTATTTGTTTTTAACAAATGATAGATAGTTCCCAAATAATTATTTGAAATTATCAACATACGGAAAATGAGTGAACAAGGTCGATTTAGTTCCGTTTCAGACACGGAAATAAATATAAAAATTGTTGAAATGACTAACTAGAACTACGTAATTTGCCTGCTTATAAAAGAATTACATATTTGTCATTTTTACATCTGTAGTATAATTTTACTTCCCTAAGGTTCAGTTGATAAGTTTGATGCACACTCTGTTTTACTGACAAAAAAATAGAACTTTGTGTGAGTGAGACAGAGAAGTCAAAAATAATTTAATTAAATATAACTCGAGAGCAACAAGTTTTCGAAAATCTGTCAAATTATTTATAATTTATTCTCATTTTCTTGTTAGATTATTACTGAATACATGATTATAATTACTATATTTTTGTAATTAATATATTGTGGTAATAAATATGTATATTTTTAAAAGCAATTTACTGTTATAATTTATTATGTTATTTATGATGTTTACAATGAAAAATTAACTTATTATACATCGTTGAATTCAAAATTTCATGTAGTACTTAAAATTTGAATAACATATCAGTTGTTCTACTTAAAATAAGCCAGTTAATGATAATTCCGGCTAAACCGGCAGTGGTATATATTGACATTTTATGTAGCTTGATGCCCATTTCAATGTAGGTTATAGATATATAATATGACAGTAATTTATTTCAAATATTTTCTATGTAAGTGAGTTTGTTTTTTGTGACACGATTGGTGTTTTTTAAGATAATGGCAAATAAAACAATAAAATTTATGGAAAAAATAATGTATATAGTTTTTGTCATTTTTACATAAATACATAACTGTTCAGTTAAAATTTATTTACATTATATTTTCATCCTGAAAATTTAATGTTATGCAAACATAACATTAAATTTGCACACTAATATAAATTTGCTTCTGTACTGGTGGCCCGTGTATTACAAGCAGATCAATTTACATTTTAATAAATATACAATTTAATAATAATGATATAATACGTACACCAGAAAATCATCTGTTACTATCGTGCTATATACTAATAGGTTTTCTTTACTTGTACTTATACAAATGTTATTTATTGGTAGCACTATGAAGAAAATAATATCATGAGTCCCCGGAACTATTCGGTAATCATGCTTCAGTGACTGGTTTACGCAGCAAACTCGAATAAATTAAGACCGCAATTAAATAAAATTTAAATATTATTTCTTAATAGAAAAGAAATATGGTCACATTCCTTTCAATATTTTTGACTCATTGTTTCGCCGTGTTGGGAACATAAATCTCAAGTCTAAAGAGTTCCTTTAGACAGTAAATAACAGGAGATTTTCTTTAAACTGATTATTTACACTATGTACATTAAAATATGGTTATGATTTGACAATATGTTGTTTGTACTGATTTGAGTAACACTGTTTGAAAAAACTTAAACTACTTAACAATCTTGGTACGTCTCAAAGCCGTCCCTGATTGGCTGTTACCACTAAGCGTGAAGGGATGAAAACCAAGTAGTGGGAGACCGAACACTGATTAATATCAATTTAATCTTATGAACATTCCGCAACTATCTTTTATTGAATGGATTTTAAATGTAGTTTATCTAGAATATAGAAGTGATATATTTAGAATTTTTTAAATAATTCGTCTAGCTTAATTCGATCCAAAAAATTATGTATCCATAGATAAAAGCAAATAAAACAATAAAATTTATGGAAAAAATTATTTTATTAAATTTTTGTCATTTTTAGATAAATACATAACAGGACAGCTGATACAGATAACATTTATTTATATTATATTCTCATAACTTTTCGACTATTACAATATACAAGAACATTATTATTTTCGTCAAACTTCTTCTTAGGATGCATCTTCTTGTTCGCCCTTTTCACTTTGAATTTCTTCATCAGCGGAACTCCGTTGCTGACAGGAACTTCGTACTTCACCGGCTTGGTCTTTGTAGTAACTGTCCCATTCGTTTGTGCAAACAAGGTGGGAGGATTCCTTCTGGTAACCTCGAATCCTGCATAGGGATTAATGTAAGCCTGGACGCGATCTCTTCTTTCCTGTCGCAAGCGTCTGCGGATCCTGCGACGGAGAACGAGATCACCTTTACAGATGGAATTCCAGCGGCGGTTTACTCCTGCAGCGGACACCAAGGAGTCTTCGTCGAGATATCTATAACAAACAAACAATACAAATTAGTTTGACATACAATAAAAAGGAAGAAAATAATAATGACAAAGAGAAAATGTCGACTTACCTGAATATCCTGGCGCCTATTTCCGTCGGAAGGTCCCCGATGACGTCACTCTGCACTTGTCCCATGGCGAGGAGAAGTTGAACGAAAGCGTTGATCATTTTGATAGAGATATTCTAATTCCAATGTGTACTAGACAGCATAAGGAGAACGAATGATTAGATCTTGAAGGGTTGGTCCTTTTATACCTGATAAATCGACACCGTGGTCAAGCGGAACAGTGATCAACCGGAACAGTGATCAACCGGAACTGAGCACTCAGCCTGATTTTAGTGATTTATGATTGGTGGAGTTTATACCTGGATAATCCTTTTATACTAATTACTTTTAATGGTTAAATCCTATGCTTATTTCTGAAGACGAATATTTTGAGATATTTGTGAGAACAAAAGTAATCCAAACCAATTATTTATGTGTAAAAAGTTCAATCAATTTTTTTTTAACCTAATGCAAAGCAATATTGTAATTTAATCTACTTTTGGTATAAAACTAATAATTATGGAGTAAGTGGCTAAGTGATATCAATTCTAACTGTGGATTTCAAACCCACGATTCGAATCCCACAATCGCTAACCAATTTTCAATTAAAATTACTCCGTGGCACATTCACCACTAACTTCTTTGGGATCGGAATTTCGCGGCTGGTATCTACGCGTCACTCGCATAAGTGTATCACTTACTGAGATCAGCTATAGCATAGTGCCACATCCCGTAATGGGTAAAAGACGTGATGATATAATTATTTTATCTATTAAGGAAACTATTTATTCTATTCCCTTAATTTTATTTTAATGGACATATTATTGTAATTTACAATTTTTTTATCAATACATTGTTCTATAAAATACTTCTATGTAATTAATATATTTATGTTTAAAGTTAATCATCCGCATAATTAAATCTTGATCTCTTTCAAATAAAATATTTTTGCTTTTAAGAATGACACTTATGGTGAATTATATATCATTTTAAAGCTAATACTTCAACGTGTAGTAATAAACAACATATTATTAAAATGAACAAATAATAATTAATAGAAAACGGCTCAAAAATGGACTTGATTCTAAAATTAAAATTAATTGAGAAAGTTGTCAATTTTACATTTTTACTTTCGACTAGCCTCTGCATTATTTTGGAAAACAATCACTACTTTGGTAATTTAATCAACTTAATATCTCTTAGGTGTCTCGAGAATCCAATACTGGCCCAAAAAAGCTCTCCCTAATAAGGAAGTATTGTAGTACTAGAAAATTGGTTGTTACTTAAATTTTATTATTATTCTGTTTAACAGTTACTGTTGCACATTGGCGCCTATAGATAATATTTCAAGGAGATGTAAAAAAATAGTAAAATATAATCTATATAAATAAATAAATAAATAAATCATCATGCCTTTTACAAATTACTGGGTGTGGCACTCTGCCTAAGCAGATCTCGGTAAGTGATATATGTTTTCGCGTGAAGTACGGTTACCATTTGTCAAATCACGGCCCCCAAAGATATTAGTAGAGGAAGGCCACAGGGGTAGATTTAAATTGGTGAAAATTTTTTGTCGGCTTTATAATAACATTATATTATAATATTAGAATTCTAAATAAGTGTATTTACTATAAAATAAAATAAATAATTCGGATGGTAAACAATGTGCAAATAACAGAAAAAATATATAAATTTATAAATTTCTATTAATTTAGGAATATTTACAACTTCGTTTGAAATTAAAATTCAATGGTACCATGCCAAAGCCAAATAAGAAAATGTAAATTGCGATCACAAACCAAAACAGAACGGACAGAACCACAGAATTATTGTAGTGTTAATAGGTAGTAACAATTTGCAGACCATTAGATATCTTCGAAATATTAAGTGTATTAAATTAAGACCCGTTGATTCTTGATAATTTATTACATTTTATACACCACACGGGATACGTGCGCCTCGCGCGTGTTTCTAAATTTGTACTACACCTACATTGTTTTACGTAGATAGCCTTATTCTTGCCGTATACAAATTTCAATTTGTTTCTCGACTTCTAGCACACATCGTATCATATGCAGAGAATATTCTAAAGATATCTTTACAAAAAGCTGGGTAATTTGTAATTTCTTATACAATAGAAAGCCAATAGTTGTAAAACAGACAATTAAGTACTTTGGACAAAAATCAGAAAGCTTGTGAAAGACAAGTGTCCCCTATTACTACCCTCGCCTCTATTGGCGCCCATGCTATTGCGTGTGTCAAGAGAAGTATCTCAAAATTAAAAATATTTAAAAATTATGTCTCATTTACGATATCTCAAGCAAGACTAAATAATAATCTTACACTTATTTCTATTGAACATGAATTATTATAAAGTTTACATGATTTGCTAAATAAGATAGACGAATTGGCATTTTATAAGACAGAAGAGTTATTTTGAAAACTTGGGCATATTTATTTTGTTATTTAACTTTAAAATATTTTAAAAGAGATTGACTTACGTCATTATAAAATGTCACTAAATAAATGACTTGGTATGCCACTATGTTTTCATTGTAATTTTATACCTGATTTTATATTTTATTGCATTTTTATAGTTTTGCTTTTAAAACTCTTATAGTTATACGTTTATTTCTTTGTGAATATTCACAAAACCAGTGGCGTATCTAGAATATTTGCCCCCCGTGCACGAAAATACTTTTACTACTGCCCCGCATTGTTATTTAACTGGAATGTTTCTGAAATATTATTACCTTATATGAAATACAGACACAAAAAATGTTATAAATACACATTTTACTTAATAAAATAATAAATTAATGCATTCATATATACTATAATTATTGATATAAACATATAATAACAAAATATAGAGAAAATAAAGTATATATATATATATATATACCGGGTGGAACATCATACCTGTGTACATAGGCGATTAACATGAAAAAACAGTTTTTCCGTGCACAAAAATGTTTCAAATAAATGTTGTAGAGCATAAAATTCTGCATCTAAATCAGTAAACAGAATTACATTTACATGCGTTGTAACGACAGAAATTAAATAAAAAAATATTAAAAATTACGTTGAAAATATCAAATAGCCATGGCATTGAAACAAAAATAGATAAATGCTTGACGTTTTTCTGTCTATTTGATATTTTACTCCCGACAAATTAATCATTCAATAAAATTCATACCTATTACTACGATTTAATAATAAATACACAATTCCACATTTCAATGAAACGTTTATTTCTTATAGGGTTTGTCATGTAAAAATTATAACCTATCTATTACAATTCAAATATCAAACAATAATAATAATAATAATATTTGGATTTAATGTGGCATAATCATGAGCTAAAGATAAAATTTTTTCATAATATACTTTAAAATTTAAATTTTTCAGCATATGCAGTTTGTGAATAAATACATCGAATATGTTAAACATTAAAATTACGATCCCGATTTGCTCGTTCTTGCATATCTTGACAAAACACTCTCCTACTTTATTCGTCAATGGGCGAAATGTCTTGATGGCATTGCATCTTATAAGTGTGGTATTTATGTTTTTTTTAAGAATTCGCAATACTGTAGAATAAGTAATCTCACATTCCTGCGCTATTATTCTTGAACTTAATTCAGGATTAAAATTTATAAATTCCAAAACTCTTTGTTCAACTATTTTTATTTCCTATAAATAAAGATATGATTTGTTTGTAAATCTCTTTAAAAATATTCAAAATTAAATTTACCTGTACTATTTTCCGCCGCAACATTTGCCGTGGATTCAAATTTTTTAACATATCCGCGTATTGTTGTAACGCTTGGAGTTGGCCTTTTTTTTTCACAGCGAATAAATCTCTAACTCTACGTAAACAATTTCCACTATAAAAAGTTTTTATGATAAAAACTCTTTCTTCGTTAAAATAAACTGAATTCATTTTAATATTTTACCCGTCAAATTAATCATGTATCTGTCAAACGTCAAGCATTTATCTATTTTTGCTTCAATTCCATGGCTATTTGATATTTTCACTTATTATATCATAAGAGCGTTAATTCTTTCCGGAAATTTTTAGGAGTGCATTTCAACAACGTATTAATCGGCCCAAGTGGAACACCAGGGCCCGATTACATTGTTGGAATGCACGACAAAAAATTTCCCGGATATGAATTAATGCTCGAATGTAGATTCGGTAAGAAAATCGTAACGACACCGCTACAAAAAGCAAAAATACATAAATTAATATTTAAATTTTATTCGAAATAATCAAGTTGGAATACAAGTATAACTATAGCAACGTAATAAAATTATTGACAACAAAAAACAATTACTGAAAAATTCGAGCAAAATGTCACGTTTTGGTTCCCTGCCATTACAAAATATTGATAAAGCTGTAAAATAATCATTACCAAAGAATACTGTAAGAAGTAAATCTTCGGTATGGAGTCAATTTATAACTTTTTGTGAAGAAAAAAAGTACAAGTTGAACAAATCAACATCAAAAGAAAAATTAGCGGATATATTAAAGGACTGGGGTTTTAATATGAAGCGCATAAATGGTGAAGACTATAAGGAAACAGTGGTAAAAGTAATATGGAATTCAACAGCCAAACAACTGCAAGAGATGTATTTTAAAGATTTTAACATGAACTTCAATCCTTTTATTGACGTAGAATTTAGCTGTGCTAGAGCTGCTCGAGACGCAATAAGAAGGAATTTACAAGCCGATCCTGCTAAAAGAAAATTGAGCTCAGCAGCACTAACTAATCAAGAATTATCCAGAATGGTGGAAATTTGGGATGAAAATACTCCTATCGGTTTACAGAGAAAATTTTTTCTTATTGCTGGGTATGAATTGGCATGGCGCGGTGGAGAAGCGAGCACATGCTGTGTTCATCACTTTTTAGAAGAGAAAAATAACGAAGGTGTGAACACTGGACGTGTAGAATACAATCCTATATTTAGTAAAACAACCCAAGGAGGAGCGAAAAAAATAGCTGACAGCAAATGGTTAACTGAAAATACAAATAATCCAGATATTTGCCCAATACGGTAAGCAAAACTTTGTAGTATAAAGTAGCATGCACATTTTAAAAATTATGTTTTTAGATTATTGAGAAAACTTTTGGAGAAGAGAACTAAATTCATTACAACCGAAAAATTATTTTTGACGCCAAATCCAAATTGGCAAAATAATACTTCGAAAGGATGGTACAAAAATATGACTATAGGACGAAATAAGGTTTCATCCTGGATATCTGAGTCCGCTCAGAAGATTGGAATAGATACAAAAAAAGTTTAAATCACCAATCATTCTGTTAGAGCAAGTGCGGTCTCGAATTTGGCGAAGCAAGGTGCCGGAGAAGAACAGCTCATCAAAATTACAGGGCATAGTAATGCGCATTCTATTCGGCCTTATTTGCAAATGGATGCAGAACATCATAAAAATATAATAGAAAGCATGAGGAATGAAAAAAAACCTGAATCTGGTAGTATCATTTGTTCTTCTACTGCTAACACTTTATCAGATTCTTCTTACAAAGGAAGCATTACTTATAACAATTGTATTTTTAATTTTAATTAATATGCGTTAGTTACTGCTTTCTTGATTATACTGACCGTTAAAATAAAACTATAATTTCTAAACATTCAATATGACGTTTCACTATATTGTCCAACTGTCAAATTTGACATAAAAATTTCCACTTATTAATTTCCCTTAGGTTGGTCTAGGAATGAAAAATTTCCAAGAAAATCTTGACGTTGCTAGGTAACCCATGCTCGTATAAGTGTTTCTATTGGTCGTTAATTAGTGTCGTACGATTTTCAACGTAATTTTTAATGTGTTAGAATTTTTGAAAAATCATGAGCATTCGCCGGGATTTGAACCCAGAACCTTTCACTCGCTAGGTGACAGCTCTACCACTTGAGCTACTAATACTCGGCGAGTATCCATGATTTTTCGTGCATTATAATTTAGTTGTTAAGTAAATGTAAAGTGACATCAATATGTCAATTCGTTATAAATCAACAACTGTAGTATGCAGCGGCCAACAGCCAAGGAAGAAATAGTTTAAGATATATATATATATATTCGACATCTCTGTCTGTCCAGTAAATATGTTAGAATTTTTGAAAAATCATGAGCATTCGCCGGGAATCATAGAATATGTTAACACAATATGAAATAAGATAACCAATTTAAAAAAAAAAATACACCAAGTGTTCAAAATGAGCGCCTTGAACTCGTATGCGTGTTAATATTAATAAATAAAATTAATTAAGAACCTCTTGTATTTCGGTAACTAGAAGGAATAGGACCTATGTTCATACGACATTTTTGGCTCAAAATGACCTCAAGAATAAGCTGTTAAAGTTTGTTACACTAGTCCTGAAACACCCTGTATATATACCGGGTGGAACATCATACCTGTGTACATAGGCGATTAACATGAAAAAACAGTTTTTCCGTGCGCATTGCTCTCCATATAAATTATATAAACTATCACACTGCGGCTCGGAGAGTGCGGACCCTGTACTGTAATTAGGATTTAATTCCTGTTGTACAGCGTAACATAAATAAATAAATAAATATTATTTTAGCCAAAAATGCTTCAAATAAATGTTGTAGAGCATAAAATTCTGCATCTAAATCAATAAACAGAATTACATTTACATGCGTTGTAACGACAGAAATTAAATAAAAAAATATTAAAAATTACTTTAAGATATATATATTCGACATCTCTGTCTGTCCAGTAAATATGTTAGAATTTTTGAAAAATCATAATAATAACAATTAATTATGTGATGATTTTCGCAATTTAATTGACAAAAAATCGAATTTTTACGTTTGCAGCGCCATCTATCAACAAATTTGAAAAATACTTCCGATAAAAGTTACATACTTTTTAACCCTCTATCCGAATCTGCAATAAAAAATAGGGGTTTCAATTTATATTTTAATAAATATACAATTTAATAATAATGATATCATGCCTACACGAGAGAATATTCTATCATCTGTTATCTCATCTGTCGTGCTATATACGAATATGTTTTCTTTATGTGTACTTATACAAATGCTATTAATTTTTAACGCTATGAAGAAAAAGTTATCATGAGTCCCCGGCACTATTCGGTAATCATGCTTCAGTAACTGGTTTGCGCCGCAAACTCGAATAAATTCAGGCTGCAATTAAATAAAAATTAAGAAAATATTATTTCATAATACAAAAAGATATTGTCGCATCCCTTTCAGTATTTTCGACTGATTAATGTCCAATTGAACTTATGAACGAACCGCCACTGTCTCTTACTGAATAGATTTTAAATGCAGTTTATCTCGAATAAAGAAGTGATATATTTAGAATTTTAAAAATAATTCGTCTGGTAGAATTCGTGCAAAAAAAATATTTATCTCTAGATAAAAACAAATAAAACAATAAAATTTATAGAAAAAATATTTTATTTAATTTTTGTCATTTTTACATAAATACATAACAGCACAGCTGATACAGATAACATTTATTGACATTATATTCTCATTACTTTTCGACTATTACAATATACATGAACATTATTATTTTCATCAAACTTCTTCTTAGGATAAACCTTGTTGTTCGCCCTTTTCAATTTGAATTTCTTCATCAGCGGAACTCCGTTGCAGACAGGAACTTCGTACTTCACCGGCTTGGTGTTTGTAGTAACTGTCCCATTCGTTTGTGCAAACATGGTGGGAGGATTCCTTCTGGTAACCTCTAATCCTGCAGAGGCATTGATGTAAGCCTGAGCGCGATCTCTTCTCTCCTGTCGCAAGCGTCTGCGGATCCTGCGACGGAGAACGAGATCACCTTTACAGATGGAATTCCAGCGGCGGTTCACTCCTGCAGCGGACACCAAGGCGTCTTCGTCGAGATATCTATAACAAACAAACAATACAAATTAGTCCAACATACAATAAAAATTAAGAAAATAAAAATGACAATGACAAAAATGTCGACTTACCTGAATATCCTGGCGCCTATTTCCGTCGGAAGGTCCCCGATGACGTCACTCTGCACTTGTCCCATGGCGAGGAGAAGTTGAACGAAAGCGTTGATCATCTTAATTCCAATGTGTACTAGACAGCAACAGGAGAACGAATGATTAGATCTTGAAGGGTTGGTCCTTTTATACTTAAGAAATCGGCACCGTGGTCAAGCGGAACAGTGGTCAAGCGGAACAGTGATCAACCGGAACTAAGCACTCAGCCTGATTTATGATTGGTGGAGTTTATACCTGGATGTTCCCTTTATACAAATTACTTTTTATGGTTAAATCTTATGCTTATTTCTGAAGACGAATATTTTGAGATATTTGTGAGAACAATAGTAATCCAAACCAATTATTTATGTGTAAAAAGTTCAATCTAATTTTTGTTATAACCTAATGTAGTGCAACATTGTAATTTGAACTACTTATGGTATAAAACTAATAATTATGGAGTAGGTGGCTCAGTGATATCAATTCTAACTGTGGATTTGAGACCCAATATTTGAATCCCACAATCGGCAAACAATTTTGCAATTAAAGTCACCCCCGTTACACATTCACTACTAACTTCTTTGGGGTCGGAATTTCACGGCTGATATCCGCGCGACTCGCGCACTTACTGAGATCAGCTACAGCATAGTGCCACACCTCGTAATGGGTAAAAGACGAGATGATATAATTATTTTATTTATTAAGTAAACTATTTATTTTATTCCCTTAATTTTATTGTAATTGACATATTATTGTAATTTACAATTTTTTTATCAATACATTGTTCTATAAAATACTTCTATGTAATTAGTATATTGATTTATTCAAAATATTTTTATAATCACTAGTTCTTTCAATCAGTTCACTTTAAAAAAGCAACAGCAATTGGGAAAGTCACTCAACTACTAGTAAGCCAGCCCTAGATTTTAACTGCATTTTGGAGAGAAGCAACAAAGTGTGGTAGAATCCCACGTTAAAAAAGTCACCCAAAACTGATTTTTCTTTGAAATTGGGGAGTCCTCTGGACGTTAAACTTTTTTGTGTATCGTGGCGTCGCGTCGGCTGATTTGTATTGCACTATGTCTTTCATTTAAGGTATATGCAGGTCAGCCCAGCTCTTGCTAGAAACTGGGTGGAGTGTAGTGTATTGTCTTTATGTCTACGGTGCATGGTCCGGTCTGGCGATTCTGTTCGGATATTGAATAATTATTATTCAATACGCCATGTATCTCTAACAGAACAGAACAGAACTACACACGCCATACGAACATCGGTTTACCGTAAACCGACGCACACAGGTCGTTATTTGAGCTATGAATCCAACCATTCCGAAAAAAACAAGATTGGGGTAGCAAATGCGCTACTTGATAGAGCTAAGACACACTGCAACACAGTACAAGGATATGAGATAGAGGTCAAGGATGTCATAAATACACTCCAACGAAACGGCTACGCGGGAAATGTCATCAAGAAACTAATAAAGAAGAGCCAAAGTAACAAATCGAAACAAACAAACAGAGACGAAGAAAAGAAAAATGAATTATACATTCCGTATGTGAAGGGAGTCTCGGACAAAATAAAAAGGATCGCCAGCAAGTTTAAAATATTAACCAGGTTTCAGACAACAACGACAATCAAGAACATCGTATCTACTACGAAACCAGAGCAGTCACCAAAACTACAAGCAGGCATTTACCAGGTGGACTGTGAATGTGGGAAAACCTATATAGGTGAAACAAAACGACCTTTGTATACCAGAATTAAAGAACACAGACGTCACACAGAGAGAGGAGAGACATCAAACTATAAAATATAAATATATCATCACGCCTTTTACCCATTACTGGGTGTGGCACTTTGCCTAAGCAGATCTCGGTAAGTGATATATTTTTTCGCGTGAGGTGCGGTTACCAGCCGTCAAATCACGCCCCCAAAGATGTTAGTGGAGAGGGAGTCATAGGGGTAGATTTTAAATTGGTGAAAATTGTTTGTCGCTTGTGGGGATCGAACAAGGGTTCTCAAGAACCACAGGACGACCCGATACCACTGAGCCACCTACCCCATTTTATATATATATATATATATATATATATATATATATATATATATATATATATATATATATATATATATATATATATATTACTGGATGTGGCACTATGCTGAAAGTTTGTGTTATACTTATGCGCGTGACGCGCGGATACCAGCCGTGAAATTCCGATCCCAAAGAAGTTAGTGGTGAATGTGCCACGGGGTAATTTTTATTGAAAATTGGTTAGCGATTGTGGGATTCGAATCTGAAGTCTCAAATCCACAGTTAGAATTTATACTACTGAGCCACCTACTCCATAATTATTAGTTTTATACCATAAGTAGTTTAAATTATAATATTGCACTGCTTTAGGTTATGAAAAAAATTAGATTGAATTTTTTACACATAAATATCTCAAAATATTCGTCTTTAGAAATTAGCATAGGATTTAAACAAAAAAATTGGAATTGGTATAAAGGGATTATCCAGGTATAAAGTCCACCAATCATAAATCACTAATATCCGGCTGAGGTCTTAGTTCCGGTTGACCACTGTTCCGCTTGACCACGGTGCCGATTTCTTAAGTATAAAAGGACCAACCCTTCAAGATCTAATCATTCGTTCTCCTCTTGCTGTCTAGTACACATTGGAATTAGAATACCTCTATTAAGATGATCAACGCTTTCGTTCAACTTCTCCTCGCCATGGGACAAGTGCAGAGTGACGTCATTGGGGACATTCCGACGGAAATAGGCGCCAGGATATTCAGGTAAGTCAACATTTTTTCTTTGTCATTTTTATTTTCTTGCTTTTTATTGTATGTTGGACTAATTTGTATTGTTTGTTTGTTATAGATATCTCGACGATGATTCCTTGGTGTCCGCTGCAGGAGTGAACCGCCGCTGGAATTCCATCTGTAAAGGTGATCTCGTTATGCGTCGCAGGATCCGCAGACGCTTGCGACAGGAGAGAAGAGATCGCGCTCAGGCTTACATCAATGCCTCTGCAGGATTCGAGGTTACCAGAAGGAATCCTCCCACCATGTTTGCACAAACGAATGGGACAGTTACTACAAAGACCAAGCCGGTGAAGTACGAAGTTCCTGTCTGCAACGGAGTTCCGCTGATGAAGAAATTCAAAGTGAAAAGGGCGAACAACAAGGTGCATCCTAAGAAGAAGTTTGATGAAAATAATAATGTTCATGTATACTGTAATAGTCGAAAAGTAATGAGAATATAATGTAAATAAATGTTATCTGTATCAGCTGTGCTGTTATGTATTTATGTAAAAATGACAAAAATTAAATAAAATAATTTTTTTCTATAAATTTTATTGTTTTATTTGCTTTTATCTAAGGATAAATAATTTTTTTGCACGAATTATACCAGACGAATTATTTTAAAAATTCTAAATATAATCACTTCTTTATTCGAGATAAACTGCATTTAAAATCCATTCAGTGAGACAGTGTCATAAGATCAATTGGACATTAGTCAGTCAAAAAATACTGAAATGGATGCGACAATATTTTTTGTATTAAAAAATAATATTTTCTTGATGGCATGATTACCGAATATAGAGAAAATAAAGTGTATATATATATACTGTCATACAGTAATATAAAGCAAATACATAAACTGAAAACATAACAAATTGTTTTAAAAACTTTTTTGTATTTTTAAAAAGATCTCCGATATCATATCTGATAAATCTATATTCCTTGTCTATAATAATTATAGATAAGTCTGAAAGCCGTTCTTGCTTCATTGTATACATATATTAAATAATTTTTGATTATTTTCTGTTTCGAAATGCTTCTCTCGCCGCTAGCAACTGTCAGGTTATATTAAAAATTCTTATGGCAATCGCTAAATTTGGAAACAGATAGATGAGTTTATTTGTAAATATGTATTGAATCACAACTAATGCATCCATTTCAGGCGAAATATAGGGTGTGATGTTTTCAATTTCTTCGCATAAATCTTCAGCTATAGGATCTTTTTCATTTTGAGATGGATCATGTAACATAGTCTCTAGCGATTTACATTTTATAGACCTATTTGCTTCATTTATTTTAAGGAAATTCATTACGAAAATCGACAACTCTGTGATGATTTTTTATTTGTTCGTATCTGTCTTCTACTTTTGATAATACAGTGTCCAATATAAAAAAATAAAATTTTATTTTAAATAGGTCCCGCGGAATTTGTGGAACCTCATCCTTACTCACATAGTCAAATTATCGTTTTTTAAAATAATCTTTTAGTATAATCAAAATAATATTATATTTATTATTTTACTAGTAAATTAGTTTTGACAGTAGGTAGTAAACAATATTATTTATAATGCTTTTTAACATTTTCTGCCCATTTGGCTTACCGTTCGTGTGCCCCGCACATCTTGCACCCACGGGTTGAAACATCCCAGCACAAAACAGCTGAAGAGTTAAAACAAATGTTGAATGTAACATAACCACGAAGTAATTGACAGATCAGTGATAACTATAGACAAAAATATAATATGCATATATGTTTTTTTTTTGCCAAAACAAAAATTAAAAGTTAAAAACAATTATTTATAACCCTTGTATCGATAGTAAATTTAATTATTACTTAATACTCTTGTATAAGATTTTTGGTACATTATTGCCCTGTTCGGAATATAATCCTATTAATAAATACATACAATTTTCACCAATTTAAAATCTATCCCTTTGGCTTCCTCTCCACTAACATCTTTGGGGGCTGGTAACCGCACTTCACGCGAAGAAATATTTCAGTTACCGAGATATGCTATAGCAGAGTGCCACACCCAGTAATGGGTAAAAGGCGTGATGATATATTTATTTATTTTATTTAATAAATATCTACATAATACTATTCTACCAGTTATTAAAAATCTTAATTAAGAAATATTATTTGTTTAATTTTTCTTCAAATTTGTTTCATACAATATGTAAAATAATCTAGATATTTTTTTTGTTTTCTATCTATTTTCACAATATTAGGGTCATAATTTTACGTGACGAATTCATAGGGACATTTCCTATGTACTTTTATGTGTCTAATCTTGTCTATATTTTAAATCTTTTGTTTATGTTTTCTGCCGCTGGTAATATTTGTTCGGCATAAATTTTTATACAAGGATTATGTTGAAAGAAAATGTATAATATTTTCAATTTTTGCAGTATTATTATTTTTTTGTTCTGCTCATTCATTTATTTTTCAGTTCTTTTATTTTGTTCTTGTTTTTTAAATAAGTATTTATAGTTGCTTTTCATTCGTCATATTTATAAATAACAGGTAACGAAGTTTAAATTGTTTCCTAAATAATATAAAATGTTTGATAACTTCTTTTATCCTTTTGCATGTATAATAACTAATAGAATTAAAGGCGCCTTAATTATTTTTATGACAGTCACGTTTTGACAGTCTGACTGATAGACAACCAATCCTTCAGAATCGAATCATTCGTTCTTCTTTTACTGACTAGTACATACTGAAATTAGAATACTGCTTTCAAGATGATCAGCAATATCGTTCAACAACAAGTGCAGAGTGACATCATTGGAGATTTTCCGACAGAAATAGGCATCAAGATATTTAGGTAATTTAACATGTCTTTATCATTATTTTAATTATTATTGACTTACTCTTTTATTATACAGAGTAATTTGTATTATTGGTTTTAGTTACCTGGATGAAGACTCCTTAATGTCCGCTGTAGGAGTCAATCGCCGCTGGAACTCCATCGGCAAAATAGATCCGATACTCCGTTGCAGAATTCACAGACGCTTGCAACAAGGGGAGAGATCTTGCGTTCAAGCGTACACCAATGAATATGCAGGCGGTGAAGTTACCAGAAACAATCCTGACACTAGATCGGGGCAACAAAGTACCGCGAATGAAAATGCTCCAAGTGATAGAGATGAAGAACAAAATGCATCTTAATAAAAGGTTGATGAAAATAATAATGGAAAGAGTAGTAATAGAAAAATAATTAGAATATAATTTATATTTTATTTATCTCTAATAATTAAGCTAATATTTATTTATATCTGATACGACAAAAATTAAATAAACTATTTATAGGATATATATATATATATTAAATTTTCTAATATTACTTTACAATATTGCCAGAGTTTCTACAGCTCAGTGGCGTAGACAAGGGGGGGGGGGGTTCGGGTCCTGACCACCCCTTGACGATTTTAAAATAAAATATTCGTAGAGATTTAAATTTTTCAGAAATAAAAATATATTGTACCCTTATTGGAAGGCGAACACCCGCATGGACGCCAGCAAAAAGCGACAGCCCGTATTGACTGCGCTTGCGCCAGCGTCCGTAATGCCTTCACTGTAAGGTTCAATTAGTTAACGCGCAGTAGTTGTGTTGTATTTATTTATAAGTTATTTTTTTATTTGGGTGCGACGTTTTAAACGCGAATTTATTAGCCTAATTTATAAAAATGTATAATAAAAGAAAAACAACATTACTTGATTTCTTTTCAAAAAAAGTTCGAGATGAAAAATCAAATAAAAATCCAGAAACTGAGAAATTTGAAACGAATAACGAAAACATGGATATCGCTCAAATACCACCACCGAAATTATTGGATGTGGAATCTCAACCAATTACATCTAGGTATACTATTACCAATAAAATTGTAAGTGAAATAGAAATGACTACTATAAACTCGATTGATATATTCTTAAGTGTAAATAAACATGTTACTGGAATTAAAAAAATTGAATTATTATACAATTTGTGGAATCATCGAAAATGTTGATTTAAGAATTGTTTTTGTTTTCGTATATGTATAAGAGGTCTAAATTATTTTTTTGTAATTTTTTTGCTAAATAAATATTAATATATATGTAACCTAAACTAATTTTGAACCCCACCCCCCTTTCAAAATTCCTGGCTACGCCACTGCTACAGCTAACCTGTCATCTTCAGGGCACTGGAACATTTACATTTGAAAAATAAGCTAAATATATCCTGGAGCTTTGATGATGATACGAGGGTCGTTCAATAAGTCCTTAGAAAATCCAAGAGATGGTGCTCGTAGTATCGAAAATGATTTTTTTCCAGTAAGCAGCACTCCTAACTAGTCAACTGTTAGAGTTTTAGCTTTAGCCGTCACGTAGTTTCATTGTTGTTGTCAATTGTAGTAAAAAACTTTTGATTGTTTATAATAATGGATAAAAGTGAGTTTCGAGCGGTGATTAAACATCTGTATTTAAAAGGCTTAACGCCGAAAGAAATTAAAGCTGAGTTGGATGAAGTTCATGGCACATCTGCTCCTGTGTTTGCAACTGTTTACAATTGGGTGAATGAGTTTAAACGTGGCCGTACATCCACAAAAGATGAACATCGTTCCGGACGCCCTGTAGAAGTGTCTACCCCCGAAATGATTGACCAAATCCACGATATGGTTTTAAGTGACCGACGAATCAAAGTGCGCGAAATAGTTGAGGCTACAGGCATATCACAAGGCACAGTCGCTTTAATTTTGCACGAAAAATTAGGTGTGAAAAAAATCTCGGCAAGATGGGAGCCGCGGTTGCTCACAGTGGAGAATAAACGCAATCGTGTGGTGGACTCTGAGGCTGTTTTGGCGCTTGTAGGTTAGTTGTCGAAACATTGCCCTCAGTATTGAAAATTCGATATCCTAAGACCAAAGACCAAAGCCCTCGGGGTGGATATCATCCTCTATGCATTATCAGCTAGTAACGTCCGTGTTGTTTTATTTATCACTATAATATGTAAAATTAGTATGATCACACATAATGCCTCGAGAGTTATAGAGTTATTTGTATATTTCGTATCACAACAATAAATAATATTTAATCGAAAAATAAAGTAATTTTTACACGACCAGGAGAGAAACTCCGTTTCTATGATCACGAAATCATGACAGAAGTAACACATTTCGCCCCTAGGAACGAAATGTAAACATTATTTCCCTAGGGGAATTTTCATTATTTTGACAAGTAATGACATTTAATTAATGAATTAAACATTATGGTTGTCAAGTGATTTTGTTTATTATATTTTATTTCTCATAGACTTCTAAATCTTTAAATTAATAAATGTCAATGTCAAATTAGGTTTTAAAACTACATATTTCATTTTAAAATTGCTTCGGTGTAAAAAATAGTATATATACCTCAGTAGAGGATGCAATTTTCCCTCTGTGCTATATATGGCTAGAAATTGCACCTCTGGAAACTCATGCATTACTCTCCCTTGATATATAATATACTATTATTTTCATATTCAGGACCTTCTATCTAACAAATATAAATAAAATAGTAAGAAGAATATTGCAACATTCAGATATGGGAGTGAATTGTCACAAAGTAAAGAAAAGGAAAATTATATAAGACAATGTAAAAAAGATAGTCTAGTTTTTCCATGGATGTACAGATAAATTAAAAAATAGGTGGAAGAAGTACTGGAAGACTCCGAAAAAAGGTTAAAATTTTAAGTAAAAAAGTCAATTAAATTATCTTTTGCATTTATATTGAATTGCATTATTAGCAAGATATTGTACAATATATTCAATTTGTGGTGTATGCTTCAGGTGTCAAACGCCGCTGGAATATACAGGTATAATGTCTACCAAAAATAATTCACCAATATCTAGTTGACTATTTAGTTCCGGTTGATTACCGTTCCGATTGCTGACTGTTCCGCTTTGTTCAATGCTAGGTATAAAAGAACCAACCCTTCAGGATCAAATCATTCGTTCTACTTTTGCTGTCTAGTACACATTGGAATTACAATACCACTATTACGATAATTATAGCTTTCGTTCAACTTCTTCTCGCCATGGGACAAGTGCAAAGTGATGTCATTGGGGATCTTCCGACGGAAGTAGGCACCAGGATATTTAGGTAAGTCGATAATTTGTCTTTTAATAATAACTATTATTGTCTTACTATTTTATTCTATATTGAAATAATGTATATTGTTTGTTACAGATATCTCGACGAAGATTCCTTGGTGTCTGCTGCAGGTGTCAACCGCCGCTGGAACTCCGTCTGTAAAGGAGATCCTATCCTCCGTCGAAGGATTCGCAGAAGCTACAAAAACCAGATCGGTGAAGTATGAAGTTCCTACCAGCAATGGATTTTCTCTGATGAAGAAATGCAAAACAAAGATAAGATACATTATAAGAAAGTGGCTGATGAAAATAATAATGTTATTGTAAACAATCATAATAGAAGAAAAATAATTAGAATATAATATAAATAGAATTTTGCAGTACTATGGACAATGACTAAATAAATCATATTTTATTATATATTTTATTCCTTTATTTACTTTTTCAGGAACATTCAATATAAAACTAGAACTAAAAGAATTAATTTTAAAAATTAGAAATATGCAGACACTCCTTGAAACATGAAGTAGCATTTTTTTGTTTAATAAACGGATCATAATCGTACAAATTGGAAAATCAGTTTTTCTCAACCGTTGCCTTATCAAATTATTTTTGAGAAAAATCCTTCAGATAATTGTATTATATTCTATTTGTGAATCATTTAACATTTCTTCTTTTAATTAATTAATTTAATGGGGTAGGTGGCTCAGTGGTATAGAGTCAGCCTGTGGATCTTGAGAACCCTGGTTCGATCCCCACGGTCGACAAACAATTTTCACCAATTTAAATCTACCCCTGTGGCTCTCCCTCCACTAATATCCCGTGATTCGACGGCTGGTAACCGCACTTCACGCGAACAAATATAACTTACCGAGATCTGCTTAAGCAGAGTGCCACACCCAGTAATGGGTAAAAGGCGTGATGATATATTTATTTATTTATTTTTAATTAGTTACTGTTAAATATGACGTAAAATTGAAATAGTTATTTTTATGTAGCTAGTCTTGAAAGTTGTTCATCGTAATTGAAATTTGAATAAAGAAATAAATCTTGAGTTTACTGGAACGTTTAGTAAAATTTTATACTAATTTAAGTTTTTTTAGAAAATAAAGTATTTATTTAACAGAGAAAAAGTCTTCAAGTACATATATTTAATAATTAAAACAATTTTTGGTTTAAGTTCTTTTAATTTTCTTTAATTCGATATTTAGATACACGAAACGTCAGGGAAATAGGATATAATACATAATAACACGTAACCATAAACAAGTAAGATGTAAAAAAGCTATTGTAATTTCTTAATCAACGGAAACCAAGTTTTATTCAATTCAAAGCCATCGCATTTGTTCATATTGTTCTGAACATTCGAACCTTAAACCAAAAATTGTTTAAATTAATAAAATATTTATTTGACAAATAAAACATCAAATATTCGTTCAGTTCAATTCCATTTCCAATGTTCTCAAACTTATTTTTTGGTATGTTTTAAATATCTTAATTGTAATTAATAGACAGATTCTTTAAAAGTTTTAGTTAATCCTAAATTTTGGACTGGCTAAACTTATTTTAATCTAATAATTACAACTTAAACCAAATCATATTCACAATACCAAATGCTAACAGAATTGGATTAGGGTTTATTTAAACTTTTTTGGGAAGTTGATTTTTCTTAATTTAACTTAACCAAAATTCAAGATTAGCTAAAACTATTTTAAAAATCGAGATGTAAATAAATCATATAAAATATTTTGACTGATATAGATGTAGAATTAAATATCTGCAACTTTTATATAAAAAAGATTTCTTTTAAATTAAACTAATTAGGAAATAACAACTACGTAAAAGTATTATTATTTCATGTTAAATATCTATATATCGTATTACAATTTTCAACCGGTATGCACCGGTGAGTCGTGAGATGCCCATAAGTGTGCAGCAAGATTTTTAATACATACGTTAATAAGGACTTAATTTGTGTCATAGAGTCTAATATAAATATTAGTCTATGCCGCAAATTTGAGTTATCAATGTAATCTAATTCTCGTCAGTACTAAATTTGAAATGATTATTGTAAAAACTTGTTTATTATTTGCCTTTCTCCTTATTATCTCGAGATGATGCAAATGTCGTACCTTTGTATCAGAAATCCGTCGTTATATGTGGGCTGAGTGTTGTTTTGTACTTAACACAATGTTCATATATTTATACTTGGCGTAAACAGTTTAGCTACATAATAAAAGTATTTTAAATACATTTTATATACTATAATCACAAAGAAAAATACATTTTTTTTCGGTGATTAGTAGGAATCTCACCAGGAAACAATCTTATGAATTAAATTCCAAAATTTAATATTATTGCACCTTCTTAAAGACAAAATCTGGTGGCATCATCAAGCAAATTACTTAATTCAAAAACAATTTTCTTTTGTTATACATACTTTGACATAACCGGATTGTAACATTTCTGTATTATTTACATGATTACACAATTCCGGTTCCGTTTTACCAGTTTCAGGTATAAAAGAACCAACAAATCAGGAACTAATCTTGCTGTCTAGTACATATTGGAATTAGAATACCCCTATCAAGATGACCAACGCGTTTATTAAACTTCACCTTGCCATGGAACATTACAGAAAGCCATCATGGAGGATCTTCCGACTGAGGTTTTCAAAACTGATAATTTTATAAAATACAGCACTATAAATAATGAAAACAAACAACTATATATATATATATAATATATATAATAATAATAATTTATTTTATTGAGGATATATTATTTACTTATTTAACTGATGAGTTATCCATCGAATTTAATTACTATTCTGACGTCATAATAAAAAATAATATAAACAAATTAATTGTGTATTTCAAAGTTTAATAATGAAGAAATAAAACTAACTTTATTTATTGTATTTATATAGGATATATTAGACGTACAATTTATAGTACCTATACAGAAAGAAAAAATCTGATGTGCACACCACATGACTTCCTTGTATTAAACTATAGATATTTTTTTAATTGCACATATTTGACATTAAATCTTTTATTTTTTGTTCTAATTTATAGTAAACTTATTTTTTTTTCAAAAATCTAAAAATATATAATATTTAAATATAGATATCCCGTTTATGCAAAAAGCTAATTTAAAAGTTATTAATGTGCTAGACGCAGAATTTAATTCTCTAAAACTATTATTAGCAGCATTTATTTTTAAAATTAAAATATTACCATTTTTTTCAAGAAACACTGTTAGCAGCTTCATGTAATGTGCCACTTCCGGTTAGTCTATTTTAACCAAAATCTATTATGTTATTTCCATTGATATAGTAGTCTTATATACCAAATTTGGAAAGTTTTAAATTATATTTGAATATAGTTTTTCATGAAAATCTATTATAGGCTTCAAGTAAAGTACCACTTCCGGTAGTTGTATAATGGCCAAAAAGGGAGGTGCACAACTAGATGTTATAACAGTCTTAAATATAAAGTTTCAATTTTCTACGGCTTACCGTTTTTGAGTTATGCCTATTTCCGTTGAAATCTGAGAACCGAAAATTTTCGCGATTACAATACTTCCTTTACTTCGTACAAGGAAGTAAATAGATTATTTTTGAAATTTAAACACAGACAAAAACTGCTGTAGAAAAACTATAATCCTTTCATTAATTATCTGATAATTAGTATTATCAAACAAATCAAAGGTTTTGCGTCGTATCGTATCCTGTTAATTATTAATTAACGTAAATAATAATGACAGTTTTGTTAGTATATAAAGAGATGAATTCGCACAGACATCATACTCACAACAAATATGAATTACTCAATTCTTTTAGTTCTCTTCGCCGTTGCTAGTTCCTGGGCCCAACTAACAAGATTCGACAACAATCAAGTGTTTCGGCTGATTCCAAAAAGTGATAAACAAGTTGCTCATCTAAAGTCATTGGAAAATAGTGGATTCGTAAGTAAAGAAACTTTCAAAAAATCATTCGAATTCAATTCCTAAAATTATTTGTATATCTGGATTTAAAATATTATCTTTACTTTCAATTACTAATTGTGAGTCAACTCATGCCGAGTATCTCGCAAGATTGCATGCGCTCCAAATTAAATATTTTAATTAATATTGTTCTGGTGAAAAACTAAATGTACAGACTACATTTTAAGTAATATAACAGAAAAATCTATTCTGCAAATTACGTAAACAAAATG
The DNA here is from genome assembly GCA_947425015.1 of Pterostichus niger. Lineage (NCBI taxonomy): Eukaryota > Metazoa > Arthropoda > Insecta > Coleoptera > Carabidae > Pterostichus > Pterostichus niger. The sequence goes on from OX380342.1 coordinate 22,278,648, forward strand.
GTCAAACAAATTATAAATTAGATCGGAAACACTTTATTTCAATACGGTGAACGAAATTTTGGACAGAAATATAACAATTCTTCAATTTTAAGAATAGTCGCACTGTTCTTGAAATGATTCAGCACCAATTTGTTACAAAATAGCGGACTACAATACATACGCTAGATATATTTTAAGTTTTAAATAAAACGAATTATTATTGGTTGTTTATTATATTTCAGCTAGATTTCTGGAAAAGCCCGGTTTCTAAAAACGTATCTGTCGATATTATGATACCTTCTCATAAATTACCTCAATTCCATGAATTTATCTACGGTACACAGATTGAAGGAAAACTAATTATTAATAACGTACAAAGCTTAGTTGATGAGAGTACTCCCATTCTGACAGCCAATAAAAAATTTGACTGGATTAAATATCAACGCTTAGCTGACGTAAGTTTCATAATAGTTATTTTTGTATTAAGTGCGCGATAAAGTGTCAAAAAAGAATAATACAATAATTATTAATTTATTCAAATAAACTGAAGGAAAACAAAGACAATATGAATTCGGTACTATTGATGTGTTGTGACCAATGGAACGTGATAAAATATAATTTGGGAGCGTGTCCGAAATGTTGTGTTTTAGAGTCGTGTCAAGGATTTAAGTAACGTTCTCAACACTTTAAAGAGGTAATTCGAGTTTTTTTTTTATCAAGAAAACGACATTAGAAATGTAATACAAAAATCCTTCAACACCAAATACTCATTTTTCGCACTAGGGTGGAAAACAGTATTTTTCAAAAATGTATTTTTCATGATTTAAATTACCATGACAACGCGTATTTTGCGCACTGTTTTGCACTCTAGTGCGCAAAATAAGTATTTTGCTCACTGTTTCGTATCCTAGTGTTCAAAATTTTCGAGTTATTAGTGATAGTAGATTTAAATGAAACATCCGGTATATTTTTTTAATATCTTCTATAGATTTACACCTGGTTAGAAGAATTAGTCAAAAAACATCCTCAAGTAATTCTAGTCAACGTTGGTAAATCCTACGAAGGGCGAGACATCAAAGGCGTAAAAGTCTCTTTCAAGACCGGTAACAAGGGCGTCTTCCTCGAAGCTGGTATCCATGGCAGAGAGTGGATCGGTCCAGCCACTGTCACCTATATCCTCAACGAACTTCTCATGAGCCAAAACCCCGCTGTGAGAGACATCGCCGAGAGCTACGATTGGTACATTTTCCCGGTCACTAATCCTGATGGTTATGAATATACACATACCACGGTGAACAATACTTTCGTAGAAACATTAAACAATTGAACTTGAAAAGTTGAAATGATGTTAAATTGTTAACATATTGTTTTGTAGAACCGAAATTGGAGAAAAACTCGTCAACCGTATTCTCAGTTCTGCACTGGTGCCGATCCTAACCGAAATTGGGGATACCATTGGATGGGTAAGATAATGCCAATGGCTGTTCTTGGATAAGTATGTAGGGAGATCAATTCATATTAGAATAAATACACAAATTAATAATAACATAATTCATACATACATACAAACATAACAAACAATATAGACAAATATTCCGCATATATAATTGTCTAAATAAAACTACTCAATTCAAAACTGGTATTGCCATATTCCCACTTTGGTACTTTTTTTCAAACAGCGCAACGTATGAATTCACACAATATTTATTTATTTATTTATGTTACGCTGTTTATTTATGTTACGCTGTACAACAGGAACTTAATCCCAATTACAGTACAGGGTCCGCCTCACTCACCGAGCCGCAGTGTAGTAGTTCATATAATTTTTTAGTTTGAGTGAGATTCGAACTCGGGATCTCCGGAGTCGAATTCCGTATCGCTATCCACACCACCGTACTGACGGATTTGCAAGTGCAACACAGTTCGAATGATAATGAGGCATTGCTCATATACTTGTATCCTAGATTCGCCTACTCTGGCACACAGGTGTTTCATAAATTATGGCACTTTTTTAACCCCATATAGTACTCAACGTATTAATTAATAAAAATCGCAAAATTAATTGCACTTTCCATGAAGTAAACATGTTCAGTGCCACTGGTTTGAGAGTTACTTATGCTATATTAATAATTAAATTATAACTGTAAACATTACAATAGCCCATTTATCCATTATTCAATATTAGATAAATGCCTATTAGTAGTATTATAATTATAATTTAATTATTAATATATTAGAAATATCTCTCAAAGCAGTGGCATTTAAAATGTTTACTTTATGTAAAGTGCAATTAATTTGCAAATTTTGAAAAACAATATTTGTTCATCCATAATCAGAATGTTGAGTACTATATGGGGTTAAAGTATATGCCATAAGTTTGAAATACTCTGTTTTTCTTATTCACTTGTCTTTTGTTCTATGCAAATCCTGTCTCTGTTTGACGCTTTGCGGTCAATTTTATCGTGTATCCAGCATTATTCGCTGTCTAGGTGTCAAGGCTTCAGTGAATCGTTGAAAAGGAACTCGAATTCAATTCAATGTGTAATTTAATAAGATATTACTATTACTTACTATTACACAAAAAAAGTTGTTGCACCCATTTCAGTATTTTTGGAGGGTCAACGTCCTATTGATCTTATGAACGAACAGCCACTGTATAATATATTCAAATATTTTACATAATCGAATCTACAACTAATAAAGTACCTATATAATACCGGTTAAGATCATCAAGCACATTTTTCGCTAATCACAATTAAAACTTTGTTCGTAGTATATTTTCCCAAACCTTCGGAACCGTTCTTTTTAAACTACACTTAAACAATAAACGTAATAAAATCGTTTTTTTTTTAAATATTGCAGAATATTCATTCCATGAAACAAGTTATTCTGAAACGACTTATTGTTGACCATTCATGCTTCAGTATTACATACACTGTTTAAAATATGCAAAAAATGCTGATTTTAAAATTCAAATATTCGTAAGCTATGCTAAATAGGACGACAATTATATAACTGAATTTGTTTATTGTACAAAATACTATAATTACAAATTAATTCAGATTTTAAATATTTCTCAAAAAACAAAAGTGTTCCTGTCGTAACATTATCATAATTTTAAAATTATTGTTATTTTCAATTTATTTAGCATGACATAGTTTCAAAAACTTAAATCTAATCCTTAATAGTAGTACCTACATGGAAAATTTATAAATTCATTGTTAATTTATCGAAAATATTACATTATTAAACGATCACATTCATACAATTATATTAACTATTAATTAAAACATCAATTGGTCTATCTTTTAGTTTCTAATAACATTTTTTTCATGTTTAGATGGTGGTTCTAGCAGCTGGGCATGTGATGAAACATTCGCTGGATCTGCTGCCTTCTCTGAACCAGAAACCAGAGCTTTAGCCCAATACATCACTAACAACCAACAAAACTTAATTGGATATATCGCTTTCCACTCATACTCTCAACACCTATTAATTCCATATGGACACACTAGTGCCCATCTCGACAACTACAGTGAACTGGTATGTAATTAACTTTCATTTTATTCTATATTTTTATTCAAATGTAATACTTCTTTTAATGAAACTCATGAAAATGTCTGGATGTCAGTCATAATGAAATCCCCAACAATTTTAACCCACGGAATATGATCCCTGTGCGCTTTAAAGAAATTTACTTCTCTTTCATTTCTACATTCAGAGCAATGGAAACATGTATGTTATAAAAGGAAAAATTATGAAATATATAGAAAAAATTTGAAAAGTATGTGAGAATTCACCAATTAATTCAGATCCTTTCATACGCTAGGTGACTGCTCCACCACTTGAGCAATAAATACTCAGTGAAGTTCTCATAATTTTTCGTACATATTAGTTGTAAGACTTAGGTTACATCATTTCGTTACGACCACCAACCTAGGATGCAATGAGTTAATCCATAGTTGATCCTTTTATATATATATATATATATATATATATATATATATATATATATATATATATATATATAGGTGTATCTGTATTTCGGAAGAAAAAGGTATATACTATAAGATGTACTGATCATGGAATAAAAAGAATTAGTTTTTTTAATTTCTATAAAAATAAAGACAATGAAAGTTCGATGTTCATCTTTTATTAATAATGACCATTGTCTACAATTTTGACACATTTACTAAGTTGTTTTGTTTACTTACTGATCAATTGATAAATATTGGGTGCATTCAGCAGAGCACATCGATTAGTAATCGATGACTAATCGTCTGCTGAATGCTCTCTTAAAAGTCCGATGAGAACTCATCGATTAGTAATCGGACGCCATTTTTTCCATCGGATTTAGAAAGCGATTTGTATACGATTTGTAACCATCGGCGGTTGAATTTTAAATCTTGTGCGGCGAAAAATGTGTTCTGAAGCTGATTATATTTATAAAAATATGACGTACACTATTTGTGCCAGTGAAGAAGTCCATTTAACATTTAGAAATGGTAAGTTAAATAAATATTTGAACTATATGCACAATGTTTTGCCCTAAACTTAGGAAGATTAGGAGGTTAAGAATATAAAGTGAATGCATGTTTTTTTGGTTTACTGTATTTTAATATTTGATTTGTTTTTTCTTTCTCATTTTTTGTCTTATTTATTGCAGAACCAGTTTATCTACAAAATTATATTGAATCAAATCTTTCTTGTTTAGAAATGAAAGTTCCAGAGACTCCTCAACCACAAGGTACGAGTATGTGTGCTGATGTCGAATATTAATAAATCTAAAATAATAATTACCTATTGTTTTTTAAATAACTACTAGGTACATTTTTGTTATGTTTGATTTCAGAAGCTACAGAAACAACATCGTGGACAAAAAAAAGTATATTGCTCCTTTTGAGTTGCTTGGCAGCAAGAAAAAAAGATTTGCGAAATGCAAAAATTAAAAAAAAGGATATTTGGAGGCAGATAAAAGGAGAAATGAATAAAAATGGGTATGTAGGCTTTGATGAAAATGTTATTGAAAGGAAATTCAGAAACATGAAAACTACACACAAAACAATTAAGGACAATAAAAAAAAAACTGCTACAGGAAGAGGTGAAATAAAATGGGAATATTTTCATGCGATGGAAGAGATTTTTGCTGATGACAAAACAATGAATATCGGTCACACAATTTCATCTTTGCCGTCAACTTCATTAGAATTAACCGAACCTGTGCCATCTCTATCAACATCAACTAGTTTTATAACTCAAATAGAATCTGAAGAAAGCCTGGCAGCATCAAAGGAGCTGCCAGCTACCATTAGCGAAAACAAAACAGTTTCATCAATATTATCACCGAACCTTTTTTCTCCTAGTTCTTCAGCTGTCAATGAAACACCGTCCAACAAAGAAAAAGCCCAAAGTGGAAAACAATTATATGGTTTGAGGAAGAAACAATTGGAACTAGAAGAAAGTAGGATAAAAGAACTACAGGTTTTGAGAGAAGCTATAGAGGAGAGCAACAAAATACAAAAAGAGAGGAATGAGTTATTAAGGCTTTTTTTAACAAAACAAAATTAAATTTAAGCTGATAAATTTCCCTTTCGTTTATTTTTTTTTATAATTAAATTTTAGTTCATATAAATATGTATTATTATGTCATAAAAAACAATTTAAATGTAAGCTGATAAAAAAAAAAAATTTCTTGTTAATTAAATTTTATTTAACATATAAAAATATAAATACACATATTTATAGTTTAATAAAAAATCTATTTTCATTGAAAAAGTACAACAATATTATTTCGTTTCTCCACAGCTTCCAATTCTATATTAGGTTCTTCCTCATCATGCTGCTGTATTATATTAGCTGCATCTTCTATATCAGCATTGTCTTCTTCAACCATATCTATATTATGATGGTCCAAAATAAAGTTGTGCAGTACACAAGCTGCTGCAATCATGTGATTGCCTAACTCAAAATCACTTATATCTAAATATTTGAGTCTCCTGAATTTTCCTTTCAACAGACCAAATGATCTTTCTACAATTGACCGGGCACTGCTTAGCACAGTGTTATAAGTGGTTTGTGCTGCAGTCAAGTGTCCTGTGTCACGAAATGGCGTCATTAAGTTCATCATTAATGGGTAAGCTGCATCCCCCAACAAATGGTAATCTGGTGGCATAAGGCCATTGTCTCCAGTAATTCTTCCAAAAAGAGAACTGTTCCGAAAAACCCTACTATCATGCATCCTTCCAGGACTACCTATATAAACATCTATGAATTTACCCCTATGATCACATGTACCTGAATTTTTTTTTAAAAAATCATAAAATATAGAAGTATTTTTTTCAACTATAAAAGATTAATGAGTTCTTACCCTGTAAAATTATCGAATGTGTTCCTTTGCGATTATAATAGTCGACCTCATTTCCAATTGGTTGCTTGCATTGGATGTGACAACCATCGATTGCCCCGATTATGCCACGAAAACGACGTGCACGACGCAAAAAAGTCTACAAACAAAGAAGAAACATCACAATTTTATACAGTAATTAAAACAATAACAGGATTAATGTTCATCAAACACTAAAATGGATACTTACAGCTGCAATAGTAGCATAATTGTTAACATCAGGCCAGGTGACATACAGCGGCAATAAACTTGAAATGGTCGTTATTATACACCTAAAAATTACGTGACCCGTACTGGATGGTAGTCCAAAACGGTCGCTTGTTGCCAAAAAACTCTCTTGTTTGCTGAGAACCCACACACTAAATAATACTTTTTTCGGTAGTGGAGCCATTTCGTTCGGATTGTCCAAATGATGACCCATAATATTTACCAGTGCCTGAAAAATGTTAACGAAATATAATCATCAAACAAATAAGCAAACATTTATCATAGCTTACCTCAGCTGCTTCTCTAGACATCCGGAAATGTTCATAAAACTGAATATCAGTATAACTGGGAACTATTAACTCAAAATAATTTTCATTTCTGACTCTTTCCTCACGATTATCAATTGCTAACAAAGGTAATGGTTGAGCTAAATTATCCACTACGTGTCTAATTAAATTTATATTCAACCCATCATCCATGAAAATATTAAAAATATTAATATCCATTTTGACACCAGAACTAACCAAACAAAAACACAACTATAGAAAAGCAACGCCACAGATTGCAGTTACGCCCTTTTCCATTACTCTATACAAAATGTGCGTTCAGCAGAACTACTCATCGTGACGTCATCGATTACTAATCACTCGAAAATGATTTCTAATCGTATTTCGTCTGCTGAATGCAGCCAATATATATAAAATTTGCTTACTTTACTCAGGGATTATTTATCCTACTCTTTAAAATAAATGGATCAAAATCTGTAATAGATGGATATATAAGTGGAAATTTTTTATATCTAAAATAATGTTTTTGCATAGCTATTATTATAAGAAAATATATAATAACAGCACAATGATGGCTTCGTGAAAAAGTGTGGTTGAAATATAATATTTTTACACAGATTACTTTATATAAAAGTTAAGGATGCCAAAATGGTAATAATCAATAAAGTAGGTAAAGAAGGAAAGGTACTCGTATACCCGGTTGAATTATCATCACCTAAAAATTTTCCAGTTAAGAAAGTATCACATTATTCCTTAGAATATTTCATTTCAATTCGAAAGTAAAAAAAAATACATAATTTAAATATAGCTCGCTATTGGCAACAAGGCAGCCCATAGCCTTATAAAACGTTACGGTACAAGATACACAGTTGGAAGCATCGTTGATGTTATCTGTAAGTTTATAATAATTCTTTAACATAACATCGCAATACTAAACTTTATCATCTAATTTCATTTCATTTTAAATTGAAGATGCCGCATCTGGCAGTAGTATGGACTGGGTAAAAGGAAACTACCAAACCCCCATTACATTCACCTATGAACTCCGAGACACAGGAAAACACGGCTTTTTATTACCTCCTGAACAGATCATCCCTACTGGTCAAGAAACCTTGGATTCTCTTGTTACGATGATGCAGGAAGCTAAATCTCGAGGATATTATTAGAATGTGCCATAATTAATGAACGTAATATATATACAGAGTGTAGAATTGAAATGTGGCGTATAGGGATTTCAATGTTATTTTTTAAATATTGCTGTATCTCTTTACCTATTCACTTTAGAGCAAAAGCGTAAATACATTTCTTGTAAATTTATAAATAAATAATTTTTTTAAATTATAGTAGCAATATAATGTATTTTTCTTATTTTATAATAAATACGTCAAACATTTTGTGCACTTGAAATTTATTCACTATTTCCTTACAATATTCTTCAAAAACTTGTTCAACAAATATTACAACACTGTAACAAACAAATGTCAAACTCTTTTACAATATGTCAAATATTCAGTTCATTTGTTTAATTTTCCAACGCAATCTACAAAAAATTTGAATACATTTTGAGTTTCATTTAATTAATATCTCATGAACTATTCACATTTATATAATGAAATTTACTTTATAGGAAGCGTTTTTAATTTGTGAACACTTTTTGTATTTACGCTTTTGCTCTAAAGTAAATAGGTAAAGAGATACAGCAATATTTAAAAAATAAAATTGCAATCCCTATACGCCACATTTCAATTCTACAGCCTGTATATATATATATATATATATATATATATATATATATATATATATATATATATATATATATATATATATATATATATATATATATGGGTAGGTATATATAATTAATTTATAATAAATATTTATTGTAAAATATGTAAATAATCAAAATAATTTATTTCATATCTTTTAGTTTTTTACATCATATTTGTACGCAAATAATTAAATGATTAATCCAATAATTTGATACAGAATAATAACTCTAAACTTAATAAAATGTGCATTTAGGCAAAAAAAATCTAAACTAACTAGATCTATTATTAATATTATTGTGTTGTTTTATTTGAGTATGAGATAAATTATAGTTTTATTTCGTATTTTAAAAAATGATTCTATCTTGTATTAAGCGTCATTTCAAAACGTGAAACACGCAATAACAAAATATTTAACTTGTGAATATATTTTAAGGTTTACCTGAAAAGTTGCATATAATTTTATTTTTTCTATACAAATAACTTTAAAATATTTTGAATAATTGTAACATTCTTGTCGAAAATGAGCGAGATGTTACCTTCTATTTAAAAATATATGTTTTTTATTGCACAACATACATGAATACACAATATTTCGCTCTTTAGTTCTACATTTGAATGTAAATAACATGGGCGGGGTATAATTTAATTGTGCGGCATGCACTATTAGTGTAAAACTTGAGTTTCGTTTTTACATTAAAATAATAATTTATGTTTACAGTTTGTAATTACAAAATAGCATTAGAGTAAGTTGGAGGCAATCTTAGAGTCTTCCTCTTCTTCAGATTTTTGTTTTGCACAGATTGAGTGTCGGATATTAAATTGATGGAGTTTATAGATGGATCCAATTCTTCTAGTCTTTTCTGTTTCTTAATAGTTTTTTTTCAAAGATCGGAAACGGGTTCAGTTCGAGTTTAGGGATGAAAAAAAATTATATATCTTCAGAAATCAGATATTTTGTACATATTGCACATAAAAAGCGGTCTACTCATTATTTTGTTTGAAATTAAGTCATTTAATAATTTTTAGTTTGAAGCTTTATTTATTTTGAACTATTATATTTTATGCTGGATATTTATTTATAAATTATTACCTTTTCTATAGACTAAAGAATGCTAGCTATCTAAACAATGTTATAATACTCGAATATATGTTTTAAATATTTAATTTATTCAATAAAGCACTGTGGACTTAAATTTTGTTTTCTGATTACTTGACATGTTATTAAATATAGTATATGCAACAATGCAACAAAAATAATAAAATAAAAATGTAGATTATTAAAGGATTCAGCGAACCCGATTTTTGAATCCAAAAATAGTAGGTTCAGTTCCGGTTCGGGTTCAAGTCAACAAAGTAAGTCTGGGTTCAGGTTCACAAAAAACCTAAGTTCGGAACAGTTTCCTGTTCGGTTTCCGGTCCCTGGTTGTTTTATATATCTTTTAGCATTTTCTCTGTTTTCTCCTATTTCTTTTATTCCATATATTCAGTCTTTTCGTAGCCTTTTTTATTTTATCTTATTTTAATGGTTTCTGTTGCATAATGCTCTTATTCTGTCAAAAATTGTGAACCTTTGCTAGTTTTTCGTAGATACCTCATTTCTGTGGCGTTAATTGCCGATTCATGTTTTCTTTGTTCGACTTAATTTTCACTCCCGTACCTCAATGTTAGTACTCTTGTCTATCTCTTCCTTCCCTAGTATATTTTTATGTAAGGTATAATATATTTTATTTGTTGTTCTTATTTTATTGCTAAAATCTAGATCTATTTTCCTAACATATACGAGAATGATTCCCAGGTATTTGAAACATGATATTTGTTCTATCTTTTGTCCGTATTTCTTTATCCCTTTCCTTATATTTTATTTATCTTCTTTCTATCATACCTATATAGTTGGTTATATGGTGTAAGTTTATTTAGTTTTTTTTTGCTATATATTAATAAGTGCTTGCATTGTATTTTTATATCTGCCATTAGGACTATATAGTCCGGATGTAGAAGATCGTGCACCCTTATTGACTGTAGGTTTCAATGTCCTTCTGTTTGGAATTTATTTATTCTATCTCTCGTTCTTTTTATTAAACTATCTATGATGGATATGAAAAGCAGTGGGCTAAGGCTATCTCCCTATTTAATTCTTTTATCTAACATTAAAAGTTCGGATCATTTTTCTTTTATTTATACATTTGCTCTAACTTTTTTATATATTGCTGTTTCCTTTCATACTCTTGTTTCGGCAATATGAACTTTTAAACTAATTGCAATAGAAGAGTGTTATTCAGTACTTAGACGACTAGAAGGCAACAGTCTTAACAAACAGATATTAAAGTACATATTATCCGTAATCAGTTATTTATTTGTAATCTGATCTAAATTAATGCTACTTATTCATATATTCATATATAATAGATTTTACTTTTAACTCGTTTTAGAGCAAGGATTATATAATACTTGAATATTATTTAAATCTGATATCTTTTGTTTGTAACTTATTCTATTGGGTAGTTTACTCCTAACTTTATTATACCTTACATATACAAAAGGATATGAGTCCCCGGCGCATGAGATGTTCTGAACATTTTTGCATGATTATTTAATAATGAAAGCTGTAAATTCTAAAACAATATTTAAATCTAAGTTGTACAAGTGATACTAGCGACGACACATTTCATAGCGCTTTGTCAAGATCTGTTCCCCATTTTAATAAATCAGTATAAATAATTTCTATCCCAATAATTCAATTCTTTCTCTGGATGCAGAGGCGGTCTTGAATAGACAGTAAAGAAGTTTCCTTTAGTGAAATTCTCACTTGCTGGTTTGATTCTGGATCCCAAGACAGGTTGAAAAGTGGAACCAATCGTAACTTGTTTAGCTTCAGCTTCTTTGGTAAACGCATCGGTCTTAGGAGCGAATTTATCTTGGTCATCTTTCTTGTTGCGCTTTTTAAGAAACCATAGTTTCTTTTTAGGAGATTCAATTTTTTTGTCATCAATACTTGGTTTCACTTGCGTCACTTTATTTAATGGTTTCTTTTTCTTATAATATACTACTTCGGCTAGAAGAGTTAGCATCGCTAAGGCCAGACCGAAGAGGGTTGCAATGAATACACCACCTAGAAAGTGAAATATATTTATTCATACTTTTGACGCCCACGAAAATATTTTAAACATGTATTCAAAGTACATTATGTTAGTAATATAATCAAGTTTGCCAAAAATTTCGAAATTTGTAGATACTACACATAATTGAGGCAAACCGATTGCGTGGTTGTCAAAATATTTAATTAATAGAAATAAACAGCTTACATGAAAAGAATTATAAATAAGAGATAAATTTCAAATTATCTCACATAAATGTTTAGCGAAAATTGTTTACTAGTTGTTAAATTTCTGCTGTCAAATATAAATAATTAATTGTGTCTTGAGTTGTTAAATTTTGTATTTTATAATTATTTTATATTAAAAATATTAGAAAAATAATGAGCGGTACAAAATTTAAAATACACGGCTCAAAATTGTACAGGGATATTTAAAAAATTACATATAAAATTAGAACTGTAAATATTATAAATATGTATTTAAGAAGGATCCAATATAAAAATTAATATGAAATATATTCAAATATTTCTAAGAAAACTAATACCTTAGGTATTCTTACAAATATTTGAATATAATTTATAGTTTTAATTTTACATTCAATTTTAAAAATATCCTTGTACAATTTTAAGCAGTGTAGTTTAAGCTACCAATATTCCGCCATGTTTTTCTGTCAAAATACTGGCTCTGCTCATATGTCAATCACGAATATAGGCAACTATGCTATAATTGTGTGTAAAATGTATTAAAATATTTGTAAGTAAGAGAAGCACATATCACGCATCACTTTTCCTTATTAGTATTGTAACAAAGTAAAACAATTCAGAATTAGTTTTTGTTATAATTAGGATTTTTCACTATCAACTCAGCTTCGAAAGATACAGACAAATTAAATATTAGCTTAAGTATCTTTTTTTTAAGTTGACTTGACAGAGTTCCACGATTCCACCCTCTTACCCCTTGTCAGCACGTCCCATGGAAAACAACAACAAATAGTCAGTGGTGGTTTAGCTTTTGAATTGACAAGATGTAGTCTTGCCATGTAGTAACATTAGTTCATATGTTGTTGTTTGCCATCTTCGTTCAAGTCGTTAAATAGAGATTTAATATGTTTCGTTTAATATCTATCACTTTTGTAATTTTCTAACTTTTCAATTTATTATTTATGTGTAAATAAGATTTCAAGACTGTGTCCATTCTTTTCGTGTTAAAGTATTGTTTATCTCTTACTATTTTATATTAATTTACTTACCTAAACTTTCAAGTGTAATACCCTCGCTGTCTTCACTATCAGGACATACTCCTTTCACAGAATTATTCCAATATTTCGCTTTCAAACCTTCAAAGAATCGTTCTTTTTGTAAATCGAGAATACTGCAAATTTATTAAAAAATAAATAAATAAAAATATATCTATATACCTTTTCATATTCTACATGTGTAATATGCAAGAAATTGAGAGATTTTGTAGTGACTTATAGTAGAAAAAGAGTAGCTTTGTTTTTACTAATCTAAATTGATGATATAGGTAATTTAAAGATGCATCTCATTTTAATCGAATCAATTAGTAGATCCGGATCTAGGGTGTGGCGAGTTAGACACTCGCCTTGTGCGAAATACATGTTTACGCACGCCTCTTTAGGCCCAAATATTAGCAATCAATTTTTTATCTGAATATGAAAATGATATTTACAACAATATATGTATCAAAGAAGTAAATACAATGGCATAAATAGCATATCTCTCTATCTGTTATGTATAAGCTTAATTATTACATAGATCTTTTAGTATTACCAATAGATATATTTTAGTATTACTAATAGATCTATTTTAGTATTAGTAATAGATCTATTTGTCAGTACTCTCAATTGACAAAAAGATCAGCTGTTTTCTTACGTTCAAATAAATATAAATTTAATACTGCTTCTAATTAAATTCTAAAATACCCAATTGAGATGAATACTGCAGAGCTTTCTACGGAATATGCAGCTTTAAAAACATGCTATTGGAAAGTAATGCAACATGCATTCTTATCCGAATTTCAAAGTTGCCTTAAAAATATGTTCTAACAATTTAAATCGCTGTAGCTTATTGCGAAACAAGCTTTAGAAAGCTAAATGTAAGTAAAAACTATTTAAGATTAGTAAGTTCTTCACTGGGTCAAGCAAAGTTATCACACATGGCAATCTGATAAACAGAACAGAAGAAAAGTTTGTCAAATTGATATTGAAACAATTATTAATGATTTTATTTGAATATTGTTTTAATTTTTATAAGAGTAATTACTTATTTATATATGTAAACAGCAAGTGCAAGTATTTTATATAAACTATTTCAATATTATTTTATTTGATAGTAATCAAAATAACAAGAGTGAATATTTATTTGCTCTTTAGATAAAATGAAGTATAAATTTTAACAACAAAGACAAAATTAATTGTCATTCATGCACTTGGTGAGACTAGGTATAATAAAAAATTAAATAAAACTCTAGGCAAAGTCTCACAAAATTCAGCCTCCGAGTCACCTTATGAGGGCATCGTCGGAGGCCGGCCAGCACAGTTAGTAACCATGGACGCGTTTCGCTCTTGTTAGAGCTCATCAGCATGGTATAACTCACTTCTTCACCTAGAACAAAGTTCATGTGAAGAAGCTGGTGACGAAGAACTGTGCTAGCAGAGAATAAGATCATTTTGTGAGACTTTGCCTAGAGTTTTATTTAATTTTTTATGAAGTATAAATTTTGTTTTACAAAGTATTAATACGAGTATATTTAATGTATAATGCTTGTGTGCTTCTATTTTTTGTCGGTGGAAGGGAGAGGGCCAATTACTATAGTTCATTCCAGTTAAGATTGGATCATAGAGTTAGATCGAGACAATCATTTCGGCCCTCTGATTGATCGAAACACAAACCATGTTCACAAAGCAAAAAAAATACTAACCTCAAATAAACCAAGTATTTAAATTTGTTGACGTATTTATGTAATACATGTAAAATTGGTCGCCTCTAATAAGTAATCTATTCCATTCTTAACTGGATTGAAGTATAATGTTGCTATAGATTTAGATTCAGCTCTACCGATTAGGTAGTTTAACTATATTGATATCAAAAATTTTATTTGACTTACGCTTTGCTAATATCATCCGACATATAACTTCCTTGTTGCACAGCCACAGCGTAAGGTCTTTCAGCAAATACTTCACCAATTTCCGTGAGATTACAATTACGGCTAATTTCATATTTAATCTCGGATGAGTCGTGAATAAACGCGAAATCAGCATCAATGTGATCCACAACTTTCTGGAATCCTTCCGTCGCATTATCCACAGGCATAGAGTCGTTAATCGCCAGTAATATATGACCGTACTGTTCTCTGATTGGATAATCCCAAACTCGGTATTGAGTTTGGTCTGTTGTTGCGTTTAGAGTGAGTTCTTTCCATAATCTATAACAATAAGAACGCCAGAAGTTACATGAAAATAGATCTAAACTTTTTTGTAGCAAGTCATTTTCTTCTAATCAATATTACTTGATCCTGAAAGTTACCCAATAGATAACACAAGGCGGAATGTTAAAAAATTTAGTCGTTTGATTTTAAATATTATAATTTTTGAATGTTTGAGAGCAATATTAATTATTCCATATAACATGTAACTTCGATTTTCTTTTATTAATTTAAACCAAGTTTAAAATTTAAGTTAAAGTAGCGTTATTATTTCTATAGAGTGGAATTGAAATTTATGTTATTTACTCAGAGTGTATACTTGAAAGCTATATTCTACATTTTCGAATTGGATATTTAATCAGAAGTTACAAATTTCATCCGAACTTCGGATCGGAAATTTTGCTCAAACTTTGGATTACACTCGATTCGAGATATTTTCAATCTGATCCGCTTCGAAATCCGACATCGGATCGGTTCGACACGATATCATATATTTTTTCCGACCTCTATAAATAATTTGATAAATATTATCGTAACAAATTAAATGTAATATATGTCAGATTCTATTAAATTCTATCATACAGGTTGATTCAAGACTAGTGTCACAAAATTTAATAGCTTTCCTAATATCATTTTGAGTAAAAAGTGTAATTTGAAAATGGGTCTTATTTGTTTGATTACCAAAATAAAATAGAACAAAATTTTGTAAATAATAGCTGTTTTCATATGAATATTAAGTTGTAATTAAACAAATTAAGAAAAACGAAACACAATATGGATAAAAAATTAAATAATTAATTAAATTAAACAAATTAAGAAAAACGAAACACAATATGGATAAAAAATTAAATAATTAATTAAATTTAAATGAAAAAATATTTTGCAACTTTTACAATGAAACCTCAAAATGTCTCATACACAAAAAATATCTGTATCCGAAGCATTAAATTCATCTGTTGTAAAATTAAAAATATGGAACAATGTTCATTTAAATCAATGTTTAATTTTGTTATACGTTTTGTGTTTTAAAACTATCTTAATTACAAAATTTAAAATTTGTTAATATTGCTCTTTATATTTTGGTAACTAAAAGGAATAGGATCTATGTTCATATGATTTTTTTTCCTTAAATTTACCTAAAAAAATATCTATTAAATTTTGTTACACTAGTTCTAAAACAACTTATATTGCAAAATGACTGCAACTAGCACATTCATAACATAATTTGTTTGCTATGTCTGCATTCTGCAAAAACAGGATATTAAATACAAAATTATTAAATATTAAAGTTGTAAGTTTCTTTATGCAGTTAAGTATAAACAATTCTGTAAAAAAATCACACAAACTTTGCCGCTCTGTGCTATAGCCCACTCAACCTTGCGCACACAAAGTTTTAAAGTAGCTAAATGCCTAAAACTATAATTTTCACAAAACATAAAGTACTGAGACCTGACAGAGCTATGTGCAAACAATTTTAAAGACACAAAACATAATGATAAATTTTATAATATTCATTTTTTTACCAGATCTACCATTTTTAGAACTAAAGCTACTACAACTTTCGTTAAATAAATTAAAATGTTATATTTTCAAAACTGTTATAGAGTTTTAAAGCATGTTTGCTGGTTTGAAAGTTTTCTGTGTAGTAGAGAATTTAAATATTTTTTCAAATTATCCCTTCAATGGTACCAAAAATGTTTGCTTCAAGTAATATACAACTATTTATGAGAATTTCTGAAAAATTATTTTTGCATTTTAATCAGTACATCAAATAATATTTACTTTTATTTTTTTGCAATAATTTTGAAACATCTGTATACTTTTAAAATAACTCATTTTACATTATTACTTCCATTTAAAAAATTAGACATTCATGTTAGATCTTTAAAATGAACAGTTGAAAATTTAAATTATTTTTAAAAACCACTCATCTGGCGACTTACACATTTGTCTCGAAAAACAGAATAAAAAATTTTCTAATATGGCAACTCTTTTCTTTCAATATTGTAATTATATAAAAATCAAACTAAATAAAAATAATATTCTATTAATAAATGCATAAATAAATATTAAAATATTTTGCTAGCTTCCTCTGCAGAAAAAATATTCTAATATGTATATATAAAATACAAATGGAAAGCAGCGTGAGACACATTGATTGCTTCGATCTAATACCGACCCTGGATACTGTGAATAAAAAGTGGATATACCTGTATAATGTATCCTCAGCGAATTTCATATTAATAAAATATTGATGGGACCATGAATTTTTCATAACAGTATAATTAATACGAGATTGTTTGGCCAACTGTTCCAGAGATTGCACTGGACTCTAAAACAGCAAATAAATATTTGTTGAGCATCAAAATGCATTGGATGTGATGCAATTTAACTTTATATCAAGATTATATTGGCCCCTACATGTGAGCGAGAATTTCGTACTCTATGTTTGTACATATAAATCTTCGTATATATACATAAAATTTGTGTAAATGAAACATAAATTATTATAGAGAACTATAACTTTAAAAAATGCAATAAAATTAAATTGAATTTAAAATGAACATCCATATTATTATAGTTGTATTTGGTTTCAATGTACATCAAAGAAAAAATTCTTTAGCGTTTGATATATTGCAATATGAAATCTGGAGATAAAATTTGGTAGCTATTAAATATCTGTCTGATTATCAAATTTATGGTGTTTTGAATGAATAAATTTTACATTTGATTCATATTCTTTGGTTATGATTATAACTTATATTGAATATATTTGTTAGTAGTTATGAGACGCACGGATTAAAGAGCTAGGACTATCAATATATCGCCATGTCTTGCTGTCAGAACGCTGTCTTCTCAAAGCTGCTAATTTCAAATAGCTTTAGTTTCTCAGAATACGAGTATATATGTATACGCTATGTAGCGTTTCATTTTGAATTTTCAAATGAAATTACCTTACTGAATTTATAAAAATAAGTATGTTACCATTTTGTTTGTATCATTTACATTAAATACATGTTAGAAGAAAATAATGATGTACTACGTTATAGTATTTTATAATCATGGCTGCAAACCGAACCGGAACTTGAACTGAAACCGAACAGAACCGGCTCTTTATCTTGATTCACAAACTCGAATCGAACCGTTCACGTAGAACTGGTAAATTGTATTAAACCAAATACATGAACTAGTTTAAACCGGTGTAATTATGCATGTACATTGAGAACTCTATTTTGAGCGTGACAAAAATTATTTGTTTCCTATTTATTTAATTTCTTTAAGAAACAATACATTTTTAAATTTTGATCACAAATAATAATTTAAATTAAGGTTAAAGAAAGTTTCTTTAGTAAATAATACAGTAAATTCGATAGATTTAACTGTCTGTTCTCGTTGAAACATTTTATAATTAAATTAAATTAAAAATCAACACTAGGTTAGTTTCAAATAATGTAAAGTTTATTTTACAATATCTATTTCGGTCGACTAGACCATCATCAAGTGAACAAGATATGAATGAATTTGTACATTAGAGTAAGACTTATAAATAGTATACACAAGAATTCTGACTTGTGTCAGAATTCTTGTGTATACTATTTATAAGTCTTACTCTAATGTACAAATTCATTCATATCTTGTTCACCTGATGATGGTCTAGTCGACTGAAATACGTATTGTAAAATAAACTTTACATTATTTGAAACTAACCTAGTGTTGATTTTTAATTTAATTTTAAATAATACAGAATAAAATTTAATTTTATATCTATATAAATATGTAGCTATAAATTTTAATTACCAATATATAGACTTATATAAAAAAATAAAATCCGATCTTGTGAACTGGTTCATCAACCGATCCAAAGTTTAATTACGTTAAACGGCAATAAAAACTAAACCGAGAAAGTTAGATGAACCGTGAATTGAAACCGGACAGATTTTTGCAGCGTTTTACTAAAAAGAGTTATATCTTAGATTTATAGACATATTTTACTAATTTTGTTTCTTTATCAAGATTTTATGATTTTTCATGTATTCGACGAATAATTTATTCGAAACTACATGGATAGAAAGATCGGTTTTAATTCAATTAAGAATAATTCATGTAAGTATATGAATTTTCTTTATGAACAAAAAATTTGTGGAATGAAAATTATCTATAGATATTCGAATTGAAAACAAAATAACTGGCAAACATGGAGTATCTCTACAAACAGGAATAAATATAATTAAGTGAGATTAATAGTTATTTACATTGCAAGACCGTTATACGGAAATTTACAGGCGAGCATAGAAAGGTAACGGGCGAGCGCTAGCGAGCCTGTTATCTGTGTGAGCCTGTAAATTTCAGTTAACGGTCGAGCATTGTACAATGTTTTATGTGCATTTGAATCGCAATATATGTATATTTAATAAAATTAATTGCAATAGTATAACGCAATAACTAAAATGTTCATTCAAGGTAGACTTTGAAAATCTGACAGATTTTGTTTAATCAAAAAATATTTAAGTGTCAAACGTTTAAAATTAGATATGCTGTCATGATAACCAATGTCAACAGCCCGTTATAAATTTTACACGGGCTAGCACGTTATAAGTCTCGTAACCCCTAGAGACAGAGTTAAGTAAACAGTTAATTACGATTCAAATGTACTTAAAATACTTTATGATTATGAATAAATATTACCTGCATTCTTTCAACAGTCAAAAACGCAGCAAGATTAGCAGTAAACGTAGCTAACATCAAAACCACAAACAACCAATACGCTGCAACAAGAGTCCTTCCTGAGAGAGCTTTCGGAGCTTCTCCACCTCCTTGAGGTGTGAAAGAAGTCAACGCAAACCAGAAGCTTTCTTTCAGAGTAAATTTCCTAAACATTTACAAGTTTACATATTTCACATTCATATTATTCAGTTTTATTACTATTACAAACCTGCAAGGATAAGGGTAAGCTTTAGCATTATTCCGTGCGCTGTAAGGTGAATATTTATCTAAAATCCAAATCATAAATCCTGTAACAACCAATGCGGCTACAATACTAAGCCACACTTCCAATCGTAGCACAGTCATAAATTTGAAAAGTGATGTTTTTCGAACGGGCTTACGCATTACTGAAATAAATAACTTGTTGAAGAAACACACTTTTCACTTAACAATGTGTGTAACAGGTTCATTCACATTTTAAATGAATCATTAGCATTTTTTTTTTTTCATTTTACACTGTACACGACATTTGAATTAAATGAAGTGGTCCTATTGTTTCTCATTTACCATAACACCAATTTATAGTAAACTGTAGGCATACGCTCATACGCCATTACTAATTACAAAATACCTTCAAATTAATTAAAACGTCATGCAATTTATTTGTTTACTTTATTTACCATTAATATATTTTACTTTGGAACAAGCATATTAGTTTAAATAACATATAAAATAATATATAATTACAACCAGTGACGATTCGTTCATAAATTACGCGCTAAATTGGATCGCACCACGCGTACCAATCACTAAATCCTAGATAGTAAATAATGTCGGAGACAATAAAATTATCCACCTAGCGTTTAAATAAAAAAAAACTGTGTAGAACAATACACAATGCATGTGAATAAGACATATATGGCACCTGACACGTTATACGACTCAAGCTTAGAATATTCTCCTGTATAAGAAGTGCACGGGAACAGATAATCAGGTAAATCCCCAGCCCAGTAGACTTCCATGTGCCACGTTGTTTGATGTAGTTAGTACAATTATGATAAAGGGAATATTGTAATCCCTATGTCAATATCACTTCAAAATACTGCGAAGGTATGAATAGTCTGGGCTACTGTATCCCCAATTCAACTCGTGCAAGGCTAATCGCTGATCACTGGAGTATTTAGTTCCGAAAAAGATAATATTCAGAGAAAAAATCATTTCTTTAAAAATTGCTGTGGGTCGCAGACTCGCATTTGTCTTTTTTTCCTCAGGAAAAGATCCTCATACGATATTTTAAGTTTATTGCAGGATAAAGAATTTTGCAAGATATTTATTTAGGAAAATGTAGTATTAATAATTAGTAACAATTTTCACCAAATTAAATCTACTCCTGTGGTTCCCCCTCCACTAACATCTTTGGAGGCCGTGATTTGACGACTGGTAACCGCACTTCACGCGAAAAAATATATCACTTACCGAGATCTGCTTTGGCAGAGTGCCACACTCAGTAATGGATAAAAGGCGTGATGATATATTTCTTTATTTTTATTTTAGTAATTTATCAACTTTGATTTTGCAACAACATTACCGGGACAAAAGTCTGTACATATTACATTAGTGACTATTTATTTAGTTTTAAGATAATTTCAAACCTAGTTTACATTAGTGTACAATGATCGTTTCTGAAATAATAATCTGGTTAATTATTTAATGTCTTATAACTTTTCCGTGAGCTTCATTTTTAGTATTCTTTTTTTCAGAATGCAATTGTGCACAAGATGAAAGCATTTTGCTAAATGTACATGATTTTTTAAATAGTGTTGTTTCAACAAGTACATGTAACCAAGTAAGTATTTATTTAGATCCTGATATAAATCCAACGCTGTAGACAATATTTTAAATTTCGAACAATGTTCTGTTACTTTATATGCTGGTTATATAAATGTTTTTAAAAATATAGCTATTGTCAATGTTTATTATTAATATAAATAATAGTGCATGTACGAAATCATGTAACTTATTAATTTATTTAGCATACGACAAAGCAATTGGAAATAGTACTGACAAATTATGTTTTCAAAACTTTACAAAAAAAATTAATAGAATTTCTATTAAATATCCCAAGTTTTTATTTTCAAAATAGACATAAGAATGGTATTTAAATATTTTTGAAAATTAAAACAAAACAAATATAAAATGTCAAGATTGGGGTACTTGTTTATGTTTTAAAACATCTTCTGTTCGTGTTAAAAGTACTAATTTATGTAAAATTATATTATGAAAGTCTATGGAAACCAAAATCTAAATGTACACAAAATGAGAATTAAACCAAATCATAAAGTCGCACATCTTTAACGGATTAAAGTTTGTTTCAAGAGATAGGCATCTAGGTCATACAATAATGCAACAAACAATCTTCAATTTAATCGGACGTTTCGCATTCGTATGCATCTTCAGTGATCAAAAACAAAACAAATAAAAAAATTATATGACACAGCAACAACATACAAAGTATCAAGTCGATCATTAAATAGAAAAATCAGTAGCTACAGCCACGTAGTCAACAACTTACAATAAAATAATGATTATTTTAACAATGTTTGTTACATTATTGAATGACCTGATTGCCTATCCCTTAAAACAAACTTTAATAAAATTTATTAGGTAAACATATTATAATAAATCTTTAACGCATATTAAATACGTAATCATTCAATATTGAAAATAGTATAAGAGATAAAGATGGCGTCGCTCTACAATTGCTAGGATGCCACTTTTAATGGGAAATTTTAGTTTTTGTAGCAGTAATGTTAGTAAAATCATGAAGCTGCGTAGTGAGTCAATTAAAAAATTATTTTATTACTTTTACATTTTCTCCATTAATTTTATGTTTTAATTTAATCGAGCGTTTTATATTTATTTCAGTTTTCGAATTATAGAATAATGTATTTTATTTTTAATTTAGTTCCCATATTATTAGCAAGTCAAGAAATATTACGGTGAGAGAAGAAATTTTCCTATAAAACGAAATAGATACTGTTTCAATATGAAATAAGTAAGTTTCATAATGATTGAATGATGATATTAGACTCAAAAGTAGATGATTAAATAGAATAGTGAAGAAATTAATATATTTTTTAAAATTTAATATTGATATAGGAGCATTATTACTTTTTTAATATAGAGGTCATGCAATGATTTCTTTGGTCTTAAATTTATTCAAATAATGTTATATTTTAATATTAATTTAAAGAAATGCTTGAAGATATTATAAAAACGTTATATTGATTAAAATGATCTAATGATTTAAATGACTACAAATATAATAATAAATATTGCAACATACTTATCGAAAAAGATACGTTATTATGATTATATACGATTTAATTTAAATGATTCGCGAATATGATGGAATATATAAATCAGATGCTTTATCCAAATAGAAATAAGATCAACGTTCCAGTTCAAATTTTATTATGTTTGTAGCATTGGCTGTCGGGTCTGTAATAAAAGTAACCATAACAAGAAAGATTGACTTCCAGACAAGAAGAGGCAGTACAAGAAACACATTACTCGAACAATAACAGACGAAGAGGATTATCATCGGTCAACAATGTATTTAATGGGGTAGGTGGCTCAGTGGTATCGAGTCGGCCTGTGAATCTTGAGAACCCTGGTTCAATCCCCACAGCCGACAAACAATTTTCACCAAATTAAATCTACTCCTGTGACTCTCCTTCCACTAACATCTTTGGGGGCCATGATTTGACGGCTGATATTGGATTTATGGCAGAGTGTTACACCCAGTAATTGATAAAAGGCGTGGTGATATATTTATTTAACAATATATTATATAATATATTTGATATAGGCAGTGAATGATTTTTTTTTCAAAAATTTTAATTGTATTTATAATTTATACGTATATTTGTGTATGAATGATGAAATAAAAAAATTAAAAACTTCGTCATTTGCAAAAAACTGAAGATGTAATTTAGCTTGTTGTTTATTTATATCCTTGCTTATACATTTAGAAGTACACGATATGTACTCACGCTACCAACATTACGATTAAAAACAACACTTTTTTACAACAAAATAAATTAATAACTGCTAATTTATACAACTTATATAAGTTATTGTCGCTATGAATAATATTTTCATTACTTCTCATTTTAAAAGTTTTACTAAGTAGTTTCAATTATACCATAAATTTTCCATTTGGTATCTATTCGTATAATAGTTTAAAAACTGAGAAGAAATTTTTATTTCGTAAAAAACGCGATAACTGACTTATTTTTATTAATCTACAATAATTCCGAGCTAGATTAAAATCTAAATAGAATATTTTTCGTAGCTCAAGTTTTTCACTTATTTATATGAGTAAACACAAGAAAACGTTAAGTTGAGTTAAGTGATTTGTGCTGTGCAGTGTGCACATTTTGTAACGCTAGTGACATATAACATATAGTTTGTCTGTAATACAAGAAATGTTTAACTGTCATTCGAACTGACTTGCACTTGAAGGTAGTAAATATTATGTATTAACATGTTGCGCTGTTTAAGAAAAAGGAAAAACACAGACAAAATTAATTGTCCATCTGCTTAGTGAAGCCAAATTTAATAAAAAAAATAAATAAGCACATGTCACAGTTTCACAAACTTTGACAAGTGTTTATTTTAATTTTTTTATAAAAAGTACTTATTTGCTATTATTTGAACAAGAAATAATGTTCAAATAATATCAAATAAAAGCTAGTGAGAAAATGGTGTCAGTTTTGATTTGAATAGTTGCTAATGGAGAATAATAGCATTTGTCTATATTATTGATTTCGTTTGTTTTGTTTGTCAAATTTTTAGATTTTCCCTCTTTCCATCCCCAAGGTGGTGGGGGGATGAGGTTTAAATTTACAAATCAATTGCAATTTTTTATGGAAAATGCAATAGTGCAATAAAAATTAGGGTTTCCATTTAAGTTTTTGAAAGTCACCCCCGCCCCGCCTACCAAGGGAGTGAGGGGTATGTTTGCATATCATGCCTGAATAGTTTTAGAAAAATAAAAAACAAGTGTTTTGTAATTTTGTCATCGAATGCTTCGTTCTCGAGTTTTTTTCCAGAATTTTTGGACAGCCTGTTATATATATATATATATACGTAATATTATTAAATAAATCATGTTATTATTATTAACTTGTATATTTATTAAAATTGACCTTCATGTAAATTTACTCAAGAGCCGCCACTGATTACAACTAAATTTAGAATTTATTGAACTCAAATAAATTTAAATATTTCGGAACAATCCACTAAACTTTAATATTTATTTATTTATTTATGGTACGCTGTACAACAGGACCTTAATACCAATTACAGGACTGAGTCCGCACTCACCGAGCTGCAGTGTAGTAATTTCTATAACCACCGTACTGACGGACAAATATATAGATAGTTAGCTTGTAATAGAGAAGCTTGTATTAAAATGAAGTAGTTATTGCTGTCAATGACTAACCCGCTTTATGAAACAGGAACTTCATCCTCATAAAACTAAAAGCTAAAGAAATATTTCTCACCAATAGATATTCCAGTTTGCTCAAAATACGGTGCCACAAAATCTATAACTTCTTCTCGTTCCGCTGTCATCGTCAACGCACCTATTACCATATCAGTCTCCTACAAATAATAATAATAAGAAAATACATTTAAATTTATCTTCTATACAATGTTAAAAATATATGTACTCCTCTGACGAGATCTCCTACTGCACCATCCCAATATCCATTAGAATCCCTTTTTCCAAATTTTGCTGTTTTTGGAATTACAATTTCATAATCAAAATTCATTACATCTGCTAATTTAGCTGCAAAGTCTACGCAATATCCAGTCCATCGTGTAAGTTTAGTTTTCGGATCATTTTCTGAGAATGTCCATGGAATAGCCTTAAAAAATATTTTAGTAATAAAGTAAATTTGTTTGTTTTACTACAATATTTAAACATTACTCATTTACATAACATACATTTTTAATAGAGATGGGCGAATATCATCCGCGAATAATCGAATGCCGCGAATATTGACATTATTCGATATTCGAGATTTTCAAATATTAACGTCAGTATAGCGAACATTCGAATACCTTGAATATCGCGCCATATGTTGACCTCAATTTTTGACTGTTTTTCTTTATCATTTGTACATAAACTTCTTTAAGTTATTACAATACTTTGAAGTTATTAATGAATAACAAAGATATTTTGTTTCAAAACCATGAAGACGTACCATATTTCAAATATGTTTTTCGCCAACATCAGCCCGTACGTTTCACCTTAAATTTGAAGTTTTCATCTTTTTCTTTTTTTTTTGTTTGTACTTTTTGTTTATCTTAACAATTTCATTCAAATAATAAAAAGGACATAATTAAATAATTATTAATAATAAATATATTAACTTTTTGGAGTATTCGAATATTCGAGTACCTCGAATATTCGAGATCTGATTAACATTCGTATTCGATATTCGAATTCGAGAAATTTGATATTCGCCCATCTCTAATTTTTAATTTTTGCAATTGTAATTTGTGTGTTTTATTATAAAACAAAATAAATGTAAATGGTAGAAACAAAATGAGTTAAGAACGTACAGTTTATTTTTAATGTGGTAATGATTATATCATTCCTGATATTCGCATGATTGTAAAGTTGTATGGTTGGGGGAAGATGTGCCTTAATAGGGGATTCTGATCGTGCTAATTTGCGACATTTTCGTTAACTATGCGAACAAACATTAAACAGCTGTGAAATGACACCTACTTCAAGTTTCATAATTGTATAAATTTGGAATATTTTTAAACAAAAAATAATTCCACTTCGTATTAGTGTCAATAAACAGAGGTAACTATCTATTTACCATCATCAATGCTGGATAATATATTGTTAATGTGGCCAGCATTGATGCAATTTAAATTCAGATAATCTCTAAAACAACATACATAGAATAATAGCAATAATTTATTTTGTATTTTGAACACGATGTAAGATATAATAATACGTCATACCACAAGCTTTGTTTTTAGATATTTTAAGAACACGTTTTTAACATAAGTGAAACACAAAAATACACTGCTCTTAAAACAGGCAAAACAGATCTTATCATCCATTATTAGTAGCATGCACCGTCAGTATTGTGATTTATAATAATATCACTATTATTTCCGCCTTTTATTAGGTCACAGCACTTCACTACCTTCTTAATTCGTATATTAAATGATCTTATACTGTTTTCTTTCTTAATTTTTTAATATCAAATCGAATTTATAAAATTCATTCTAAACTCACTTGTCAATTTTGTCATAAACATGCTAACTTATAAATATTTGTTTGTCTGCATAGTTGATGATTTCACCGTACTTTCTGACATCACAATTGGAATTATCTATTCGAGTAATTGCTCTGGGCAAAATGTGATAAACTAAAAATAGTAAAAAATTCAAATCAGAATTAATTTAAAAATTTAACAATAAAATTATATATTTAGTATGTACATTATAAGGTAAAGAAAGAAATAAACTTTTGTATGCTTCTGTTGGAAAATAGTAAATTGTATGTATAACATTTGAATTAGTCATTTTTTTATTCAAAAACTAATAACATGAATATCACTATATTAAAAATAAACTGAATTTCTATTTTATAAACAAATTGTTTGACGTAACTTTTTGTCGAAATTAAATTAACTTAATTATTACAACTATTTCTTACTAACCGGTGCAGTTCCAATTCTGTAAAACTTCTTGATGGGAGGTATGCTTACATCAGGTTCAAATTTGAATTTTTCTTTGTCATTGTACTTGCCAACTACTTCAAATATTCCGGAACTTCTTCCTATTTCAACTACGGCGCTAAAGTATGTGCTGTGAACGTGACTTTCATCTACCGTATACAGCGGATATTTAGTCGAGTTGAACATGGCATGGAATTGAACGGGGAAAGAATTTGCCGAGCAATTATAACTCGGAGATGATATTTCCGGATCTACAAATTAAATCAGATTTGTTCATTTATATGAACTACAAATATAATTAAATTGTCAATAGTTATCCGATAAATACAGGATGTTTCACAACTTAGAACAAAAAATTAAAGGGTATATTCTGTACGACCATGAAACAAAAAGAATTTTTTTTAAATCGCAAAACTTTTTTCCATGTTTCCCAGTCCAACATTTTTCGTTGCCACTGCCACTGGGTGGATGATTATGTTAAAGTTATTAATTAAATAAAATTCTATTATAAATAACTGCTAATAATTGAATTGTGTAATTATTCTTTCGTAGTTGATACCTACTTCATTGTTTGTGTTTAATAGGAAAGCGAATCCAATGCAGTACTACAAAAAATGTTTTAGGTTAACAACCCTTAATTTTTCGAATTAAAAAAAATTCTTTTTGTTTCATGATCAGCACGTCGTACAGAATATACCCTTTAATTTTTTGCTCTAAGTTGTGAAACACACTGTATATTTTCGATGATTAACGTTATCTTTTCGTAAACATAGATTACTAAATAATTTTAGTAAAAAATCATCAAGAAAAGTAATACAAATTTATTTTCTTAATTACGAGTATAAAACTAGTATTTCTGGACTGAGGTACGAAAATATATATCAGTTACCCAGATTTGATGCGAATGGGTAAAAAATGTGATTTACTAATATTTCAGCGACAATTCTCAAAAACTTACGATCTCTTTGTAGCTGATTTAAGATGTTTGTGATGTGGGCAACCAAACTACTGAAGAAGAATTGCTGCGCGTTGAAATTCGCTGGACAATCATCACAAGTTCCACGTTGAGATGAGCAGCACATGGCCTTGTCATAGGATACCAGGCTCACAGGTAATCCGGAGAGCAACGATTTAATCTCACTCATATCCTCCATGTCCAAAAACAGCAGAATCCAGCGCTCGGCTAGACGCATTAAGCCTTTGTCTTTTGCCTACACATGCAAAAGTAAACAGATATGTTTTATATTTTACTGCAAACTAAAAAAGTTACAGAATTCTATTTTTTTTTAAACTTTTTTGTACAAAACAAGCATATTTTATATTTTTTTCAGTCATCTATTACGAGCCCCGTCCCACATCAGTTGGCCCACTTGCTGAAATTTTAATTTATGTAGTTATTATAAGAAAATAATTATATTTATGTAATTTAACTGTATTTATTTAACCTAATATTGATATTTAGACTTTTTATAGTTAATAGGAAATAAATATTTAAAGGAATATTATTTTTTATTATAAAAAATGTAATTGGTTTTTATACATGAAAGTTTTGCATTTTATATAGTTTATATGTCTTCAAATTACTTACACTTTGTTTAGAAATTTGGTAGCTATCGAAGTGGCGATGCATAGATACGTCAAAACAATTGATGTTTATTGACATTAGTTTTTCAAAAGACTTCAAATTAATTTTAACATTGAAATGACTAGAGGAAAAAAGTTAGATGAGAATCTTCGATCTATCATAATTCATTTATTGAAAACTGGAAAATCTAATTCAGAAATTGGAAACTTATTATGTGTATCACGATATAGTGTTAGAAATATTGTGCGATTGTACAATACAAGCGGATCCATTGTCTCAAAACCCCAATATGTGAAGAAAGGTAAAATTACAGATATTAATAAGAGAGCATTAAAAAAAGTTATTCGTCAAAATAGACGTGCTAATTACGGAAAACTCAGCGTATTTTGAGGTGAAGCAATTGGAAAGCAAGTTTCAAGATCTACATGCCACAGAGAAGATCAAAAGTTGGGATTCAAGACATGCAAGGTTGTGTTTTAAAATTGTTGTTTGAGTGAAAATTTTCAAAAAATCTATATAATTTTGTAGGCTAAAGAGAAACCGTTATTAACAATAAAACAAAAACAAAACTGATTGAAATGGGCTAAAGAACATAAAAACTGGATTCCTGAACAGTGGAATTGTATACATTGGAGTGATGAGTCTCGGTATGAAGTTTCTATTGGTGACAATAGAAGCAGAGTAATTCGACAAGGAAACGAAGCGTATCATCCAGATTGTATGAAAAGAAAGGTTAAGTTTCCAGCATCTGTTATGGTGTGGGGATCAATGTCTGCAAAAGGTGTAGGAATATTGCATTTTATTGATGGAAATATCAATACAGAAAAATACTTGAACATTTTAGAAGAATCTTTACTACCATCAATGCAAGACGCTTTGGATTCTGGAGAAGATTTTATCTTTCAACAAGACGGTGCGGACTGTCATACGTCTAAAAAATCTTCGAAATGGTTTTCAGACAATAATATTTCACTCTTAGAATGGGTGTCTAGTAGCCCTGACTTGTCGTCTATTGAGATATTGTGGAATAAGATGAAAAAAATGTTACGTGCAAGTCTTGCAAAATCTATACCAGAACTGTAACAAAAATTTCAAGAAATTTAGGATCAATTTACGCCACAAGATTATCAGACTTTAGAAAACACAATGCCTCAAAGAATTACGGCGGTTATTAAACATAAAGGTGATATTACCCAATGGTAACTTTAAAAATGACACTAACATTTAAGTTCTTGTTATTGTTTTTTGTTAAACTTTTAATTAAAAAAAAAACTTAAATTAATTTAAGTTAAAAAGAGGAAAAATATATAGATGATATTAAAATATAAGTTTTTGATATTATAGATTGCAATTCGATTGTTAAAATTATAATAAATGCATTTTAAGCAAGTGGGCCAACTGTTACGGGACGGGGCTCGTATATAAATCCTTGATGAATCTAAAAAATATATTATTATTATGCAGGCGAATTTAAAATTTGACTAAATTTAACAACTTCGAAGCGTTAAGGCAATTTTATTTAAAATACCTTCTTAATAGTTACGTTAGGTTATCGTGGAAACTAATATCGTACAATCATTTTATTCTGAAATGTATTAAAGATAAATAACAAAATCAAAATTTGTAATTATACTTTGTTCTAGGTAAGAATACAGTAAAGATGTACTTATAAAGATGCTTCTTCACTAATCGCATTATATAAAAAACATATTTAAATTTATAAATAATCTTGTAGATGTCGTTTTGATAGTTAATTAAAATTGAAAACATACAGATATACATTAATTTATACATTTCATATTACTGCTTTCTTACAAGAAACAAACAATACAGGTACATCATATTTTATATTAGTGTTAAATATATTTTCACTTAAACAGATTACTTATTTATTATTTCATTTAACTTATTCCGCATATTTTTTCTACAGTACTAGATTTACTGATTTAGTTTGATCACTTCAGCTAATCACGTTGACTGAGTTATATAAATTGATTTAATTCATTCAGGCGGCAAGTGAAATGTAACTAGTATATAATTGTAATTGCAAATATTGTAATTTACACATACGAATATTTGCAAACGTAAATGTTAGTCGAAATAAGGTTCATTTTAAATTTAAACTTGATAAATAAAAGAAAATACAAACTATGTTTGCTATGAAAGATTTCTTCTGCCTTCTTTGCATTCATTAATGAACAACAACATGATTGTGTCATTTATATAATCAAAATTTTGTTTATTATTTCTAATCAGATATTTTTAAATTCATGTTGATTCAACTTCAACAATCTAGATTCATTTGCGACCAGTTACTAATATACTTACCTACATGGCTACATGAACAATATCGAAATTAAATATATATTTAATTTAAATACTTAATTAACCAGCGATTCGCTGAAGTATGTTACAATTTCTTACCGTTTTTAGAATATCGAGCATGTTATCAGCAGTAGCAACAACGACGTAGAACGATGGTAATGGCCGAATCGTCCTGATTCTCTCTGAAGAAATTTCGTCCAATCCTTCCATCATCAACATTCGTAACGATGTCTTATCAACCCAGTAAAATAAGGCTTCATGAACCTCTGAGAGTATTATCAGATTAAAATTTAAAATCAATACAAATATAAATAAAATAAAAAGACAAATAAATGTCCATGTTGCTAATACATAGTGAAACCAATTCTATAATAAAAATCAAATTAATAACTTTTCTAGTCAACGGCCATGGCATAACTCGTTGATACTGATCCAAGCGATAACGCGAGTTAAGCAACGTTGCGCGCGGGATGTATTTGGATGGGTGACCGTCCCGAGAAACCCGCATTGCTGTTGACTAAAAAGACCTAAAAACGCGGATCAGGGCGTAATGGCGGCATATGACCTGAGTAGTGAAGCCACCAAAAAAAAAAAATAACTTTTCTAAGTTCCACTGAATTTCAGCCTTCAAGTCAATCTAATAGGTATATTATAATTCTCGGTTGTGATTGTGATTGTGAAATTCTGTGGAACTTAGAAAAGTTATTAGTTTGACTTATATTTTAAAAATATAAATTATAATAAAATAAATTTACAAATTAAAAATATTTCAATTTATTAAAAAAAAACTCAACCTAGACCGGTTTCGTACCCTATATGGGTCATCTGAAATTTTATTCCATACATATTCATTCATTTATCAATAAATTGTGATTTTGCCATTAAATAATAGAAGCTTGTTCTTACAAATATTTTTCCAATATCCAAAATAAAATTAACGTCTTTTTAAAAGTTTGGATAACAGTCTCTCCATTGATAAGTACAATTTCTGTTATGGAAACTATTATATAGGAAACCACTTAAAATACATTAATTTTTCAAAATTAGCTTTACATGATTCAATATTAAGGAACTATTATATTTAATTAAATAAAATACATTTTGTTAAAACAAACTGAAAATATGTTTCTAAATTATGGCTTTTTAATAAAACATACCTCCACAAAACGGACCTTAATATTAAATATCTACTTGCCATTTACATCTTCAAAAATAACTGTAACATCCGTAGCATTTCTAGCTTTTAGATAGGCATCTAATATTCTTAAAGTAGGTCCCACAGTTATATCGAGTTTGAAGTAAGGTAAATCTGCTAATAAACTTTGCTGATACAACTTTATCCAATTTAAGTTTCCCCATGTCATATCAAGAACTATCGGAAAACCTTCTTCATAATGTTTGCATACTACAACAAAATAAGTTTTCGTTACTTTCAAATCTATATTAATGCGGTACTACAAACTACATGAAATATGGAAACCAAAATTCAGTAGAAACTTACATAATTTTATAAACTACGATAATAAATATTAAATACATTTAAAAAATAGGATTGCCAGTATTCTCGCTTGTACAAGTCTGGACCGTGTGATACTTCTAATTTAAAATGTTTCACATTTTATTTTATTCTTCTACTATCTTTTGAAAAAACATTTCATCTCTATATTTTTATGTTACGAAAGTATTTTTTTCCCATTTCAAAATAAATTTTCAAGAGATTTTTAACGGCATAGGAAAATATTTTGTGTGCACGAAGGAATAATAATAAAAAAACATATATATCATCAAGCCTTTTAATCATCACTGGGCGAGGCACTCTGCCGTAGTTGCTCTCGGTATGTAATATATCTTGCGCGTGAAGTACGATTACCAGCCGTCAATACAAGGCCCGCAAAACTATTAGTGGAAGGAGAAGCACAGGGGTAATTTTAAGATTGTCGCCTGAATACACGATGTTTTTAACCTGAGCTACGCCTTTATATTACACCTAATACATAAAGTAAAATTTTTCCTTACTTACTGCACAACAAGTATATTATCTGACTAAAAACAGAGAAGTAGAATATCAAATCTATCGATGAATTTATAGATTTTTAAAAGGATTATTTGGTTGTTATTTACATTTTATAATTAATATAACATAATTATTTAAAGAAAAATATTATTTTGTAGTTTCCGGGATCCATATTTTGTAAAAATAAATATTATAAATTTATATTAAGAATTTTTTGCGTCAAGTAATTTTCAGCTACTAATCTTTCACGGTTTCGCGACCTACGAAAATATCCACTTTTGGCTCGCAATTCATATGTTAAGTTATGAAGTATAGCTTTAGATCCCGGAATAATATTTCTAAGAAAGTTTCTTCTCTATGTATCACCGTTTAAGAATAATTAAAATTAATGACAGTTTTTATCTAATTTATTTGAGGCTTTAGCACTTATAGAACCTGATTCTCTAAAAAAAACTTTGGTTAATCCTGAATTTTAGATTAGCTACTCTTATTCTAATACAGTATTAAAAAGTTAATCTAAATCATGTAACGAAATCAAATGGTAACACGGTTATAAATGTTAGGGTTTATTTAATCTGTTTCGAGAATATGATTTAGCTTAATTTATCTGAACAAAAATTTAGGATTAGCTAAATCTTTTTTGATAATCAGGCCATAGATCTCAAAGTTCCAGTAGTGACTTGGATTAAAAAACATCATGTTCTAAAATTCTCAATTTTGAAAGTTGAAATCTTATTAAGAAATAAGAAAAATAACAACAAAGTCAAAATTAATTGTCATCCAACACTTGGTGAAACAAGGTTTAATAAAAAATATAAAATAAACACTTGGCTAT
This sequence comes from Pterostichus niger, assembly GCA_947425015.1. Classification (NCBI taxonomy): domain Eukaryota; kingdom Metazoa; phylum Arthropoda; class Insecta; order Coleoptera; family Carabidae; genus Pterostichus; species Pterostichus niger. The sequence continues at coordinate 22,313,070 of OX380342.1, forward strand.
ATTTCACAAAATTCAGCCTCCAAGTCCAGAATTTTGTGAAACATAGCCAAGTGTTTATTTTATATTTTTTAATAAGAAAAATTCTAAATTTATTACATGTATGTCTGATGAATACTTACATGTTTCAGAAGTAAATGCTTCATTATCATCCATATTAATTTTAACAAACCGATATCCAAAACGCACTTTACTATTTATATTATTTTCACTTCGTCGTAGCGCATCTTCTAGCCATTCTTGTGCACTTTCTTGTCCATTTTGAAACAACAACACTAAAATAAAATAAATATTTGTTAATAATTTTGTGCAAAATTTCAAACTATAATACTAACAAAATTTGACTACGGGCCTATTATCCAACCGTCCTTGTGCCAAAACATTGCGAAAAATAAAAGAAAAGAATAAAACATTTGAAAGCACTTTCATGCTTCCCTGTTGATACATCTTGTGCGTATGAGAAACGAATTAAAACTTGTAGAATAAATAAAGATTGAAGAGGTGAACTTATTCCTTTCAGATTTGCTAAGGAAATGTCCTCAAACGCACAACACACTTGCTTTAACTTACTTGATAGAAACGTAATGTGTGACGTACAAGATTCTAAAAATATGCATTCACCAATAGTACTCTCTATTCTATAATTCGATCATTATCTGTTACCTATTGATAATTAAATGAGCACTAAACTGATATAGAATATCATAGATAAATATTTCAACATGTATTTTACCCATCACTGGGCGTGGTACTTTGCCGTAGCAGATTTTGGTAGATAATTGGTTATATTTATACACTTTGGCTGGTAGCACAAGCTCTGTTTTTGCTTGTTTTAAGAGCAGTGTTTTTGGGTGTTTTAGCTATCTCTAACATAACATAGGGAAAAACCTTTCAGAATAAATATATATAAATAATATTAAACCAGAAGCCCCTTTTATTTATCTCTAACATGTTAAAACCGTGCTCTTAGAACACCCAAAAACAGAGCTTGTGCTACCAGCCGTGTATAAATATGCTATATTATTTAAGGTGTATAAGTGACTAGCTTATAGCGCCCGAGTGTGATAAATACATGTAACTGTATTTTATATTTAACGACAAATCAAACATTGTCGACAGGGATTCGAACCGACGAACCTTGGTTCGGGTGACGTCACAGTATGTTAAGAGATGTGCCTTCACACGCTTGGCCACCGCGCCTGTATTCTTTACTTTACCTTCTCATTTATTTGTTACCTTTATACGATGCGATTGAAAAATTATATCATTTTTCAACCTGGTACAGCAGGAATTTAATCTTAATTACAGTAGTTTGTAATGTAATTTGAATGTTCTGAACCATTTATACAGGATGTTTCTATACTTATGCATCAAATTTAAACCGCATATAGATATTATTTGTTATGCTGATTATGATTTTTTTTAATCGCAAAATTAAATGCAGTTTATTCTAAGTAAACATATAATTTGATATACTGATTATACAACAAAAAGATTTTTTTGAAATTCGCAAAAATTAGGGTATTTCATTCCTAGTGAACATTTTTATTGTCACTGGTTTAATAGAACATTAAATTATTTATAATTATGTTACTAATGAAATAAAAGTATAAACACTGAAAACAAATAATCATTTATTAATTACTTATTATGTATGTAGGTACCTGATGTAATGCCTTATTTTTATTTGAGTACCTAGTCTGATTTCGTGAATACGGTATTGAAAGGATAAGCTATTATGGAAGAAATTTGAGAAAAATGTATAGGAACAATGAATTAGTGGACATGCTGTTAGTATATGGAGAAGCGGCGCAAAATTCCGAATTAAACCAGTGACACTAAAAATGTTTGCTAGGAATGAAATACCCTATTTTTTGCGAATTTCAAAAAAATATTTTTGTTCTATAATCATTATATCAAATTATATATGTCATTAAAGTTTCGTGCAGAGGCATAAAAACACCATGTATCTGTCATGGATCAACAAAGGACAAATAACTTGCTTGAAATATTACAAAATACTTGATTGCTATAGTTTGGAAATAGGCCGTGGAATATGAACTTTCCTACTACACTAGTACATACGCAGTATTTAAAGTTGATACATAATAAAATTAATATTTACTCGAAATAATTATTGATAAAGTGTATAAAATTATAAATAAACAAATAAATATATCATCAAGCCTTTTACCCATTACTGGGTGTGGCACTTAACCGTAGCAGATCACGGTAAGTGATATATTTCTTCACGTGAAGTGCGGTACCACCCGTCAAATAACGGCCCTTAAAGATGTTAATGGAAGGGGAGCCACAGGGGTAGATTTAATTGAGTGAAAATTGTGTTTGTCGGCTGTGGGGATCAAACCAGGGTTCTCAAGATCCACAGGCCGATTCGATACCACTGATAAAATTATAATGAAAATAAAATTTGTCAGTAATTTGTGGATATATAATACATATTTATTTAACAAGTACATAAAGCCTGATTATGTACGAGTTGCATGTAAAGCCTTATGTTCGACTGCCTTGAAGGCGATTTATGTTAATATGAAAAACATAGTTTTATATCAAAGTATGAACTGTTGTTGCTTTTATTTAACAATGTTATTTATAAAATTATTATATTGTCAAATTAATCGAAGAAAGTGGAAAGCTGTATTCATACGAGTAATGTCTCAAGCCTTAAAAGAATAGTTAAAGTAGTTACTGGAATAGCATTAAATACAAAGAAATTAATTAAATGTTTAGGTATAATAATTATTTTTACTTTTTTATTGACATAGACAGGAGTCCAATTTTGTTTTATATCGTATTAGTCCAACAAAGTAGTATTTTATAGTTACTTAACAGTGTCATAAATCAAATAGTAATAGTGCAATTTGTCCTGCGTGATGGCCGCGCGGATTGAAAATTACATTCCTTTTATACTAATTACTAATTGTTATTAATAATTATTTTAGAATCATTTAAAGTTTCAACCATTGTAATAAACATATTCATTAGGTTTTAGCTATAGAAACTCTAAAGTAATGATTTCTATTTTTACATTAGGGTTTTAATCTTTAAATCAGATATTTTAAACTTCAGACTTTATGAAATTGGCTCCTTTGTATTGTTTAACTTAAAATTAATATAATTTCATTTAAGTAATTTTTTAAATAATGAAAACTGTAATAATAACTATGCTTTTACATTATCGTCGCAGCAGGAGGTTGATTCTGTATCTTGCGTGAGCAGTTGCGTGATTAAATTTGCGTTAGTACAATATATGACGTCACCGATTCTTTTCTGGTGTCGAGTATGGGGAATTCCGTGCGTTACATGTTCGCGCCAAATTAAGTGTTGGTAATGGTTTTGAAACTATAACTGTCAGTTGCAATCACATGTCATTGTTTGTCAACATTAGTAAAAGACAAACATAATGTTAGAATGAGACAGGTAGTGTCGCAAGTAAGAAACAGGACCTACAGAGGTCACGCATCTATATTTGCGTGTCTCGCAAGAAGTGACGTCATACCCATTAGTTGTTTAAATGTCCGATAGATGGTAGTCACGCAAGATACAGAATCAGGCCCCAGACGATTGTTCAGTTTTAATATCGCATCCTCACTATTGCATTTTTACTTCCATGTACGAAGTAAAGGAAGTATTGTAATCGCGAAAATTTTCGGTTCTCAGATTTCAACGGAAATAGGTATTTTGACCCTCCCTGAATCCATTTTGACTAATTTCGTCGTGCCGTCTGTACGTACGTATGTATCTCGCATAACTCAAAAACGGTAAGCCGTAGAAAATTGAAACTTTATATTTAGGACTGTTATAATATCTAGTTGTGCACCTCCCTTTTTGGTCATTATACAACTACCGGAAGAGGTACTTTACTTGAAGCCTATAATAGATTTTCATGAAAAACTATATTCAATCAAATATAATTTAAAACTTTCCAAATCTGGTATATAAACAACTATATCAATGGAAATAGTAACATAATAGATTTTTGTTAAAATAGACTAATCGGAAGTGACACATTACATGCAGCTGCTAACAGTTTTCCTTTTAATTTTAGAAATAAATTCTGCAAATAAAGGTTTTAGAGAATTAAATTCTTCGCCTAGCACACAAGAATTTTTAAATTAGCCTTTTGCATAAGCGAAATATCTAAATTTAAATATTATATATTTTTTGTTTTTTTTAAATTAAGTTTGCTATGGATTAGAACAAAAAAGTCATGTGGTGTCCACATCAGATTTTTTACATTAGAGTTTTAATCTTTAAAGTAGATATTTTAAACTTCAGACATTATGAAATTGGCTTCTTTGTATTGTTTATCTTTAAATTAATATAATTTCATTTATGTAATTTTTGTAATAATGGAAACTGTAATAATTTAATTTTTTTTTTATGACAATTTTTGACCAAAATATTATGTACCATACTTCCATCACTGGTTCTCAAAAATTTCGTTTTAACTGATTTTTATGTTGTAATATCGGCGTTTCGAATCATTGTCAAAAGCTCGTGAATTATTAAGCACCAAATCCAAGCTTGTGACAACCTCAAGACAACTAAATATTGCATTACGATGACTCTTTACGCATACTATACATACGGTCTAAATTCCTTTGCTGCACAAATTAGTATTTGCTGAAATTGATTTTCATACGCGACATGAATTATTGTCGAAAGTCTTTTTTTTTGTAGCCAACAATACAGTCGAAGAAAATGACAAAATTACATTTGATTACATGTTACATACTACTACCCTAGATTTAAAGAAATTATTAATTAAGGATAATGAATATGTATTTTGATATAATGCGTAGGTAAGGTAGAATCATTTTTAATGACTGTTTATTGAGGGATGGTCTATACTCACATACTGTGAAATATGAATTTTTTATACTGCACACAGTATATTTGTATTTGATTTGTGTACACTGTATTTTGTATTAATATTATATGAGCATTTAGTTAAATACATTTAGTATCCTTATATTAGTATGTGTGAGGGTATATCAGGTATCGAGTATGACTATGATTTTGCGAACCCGGGTTCAATTCCCATCATAGGTGTGCGCAGAATACTTTATTTGTCGGTGCAAAAATTTAGTATACGTAGTGTAAAACATAAAATTTATCTACATACATAAAACGTTAAAAAAAAGTTAAATTTATGACAAAAATTCAGGTTATGCCTAATCATTCTTCTTCTAACTATAGGGATTTAATATGGATAATACATTTTTCCATAAAATTATTTTAGAGAAATATTCTTCAAATAACCAACTGTACAGTTTGAATCCTGAATCATTCCATTTTATTTATTTAATAACGGCAAAAAATAGTATTTAAAGTTTCCAAACATTTTATTTTTATAGTGGGTAGCTATAGAATTTCAACAAAAGGCGATCAAATTTTATTTAAAATGTGTGATCATTCAATTATTACATAGAAGACAAGTACGGATTTTTAATTTAAATTGTAATTAATCATGTTTCAGGTTAAACCAATAAAAGAAAGATTTATTAAAATTAGTTTTCTTGTATAATTTTTTAAGAAATTAAGGTGAAACATTCGGCCTGAAGTTAATTAGCCAAAAATTTGCTATCGTTTCTTGCGATCTTGACAAAAATGTAAATCAGACCAATTACAGATAACCAAGAAAGAGTCTATGCAAATTAGTAGTAAGGGTATAGGATCGCATTTTGAACAATACAAACAAGAAGATTTTTCAAAAAACGTCAAAGTAAATTAAATGATACAATATAAAATAGTATTTTAATTTAAATGATGCAATTTTACAGTTCTACGTATCATATAAAAATTATTTATAAAAGATCAATTAATTATGCATTCACAAATAACTCGTACATCCTAGTTAGAGTTGCTAGTTATTACGCAAAGCGGACTTATCTGTTCCTCATTATAGAATACGTGTGTTTAATCTACCCTAGGCTAAATATAAACAAATTTGTTACTAATCGCCGAATGTGACATTTATTTGTCTTGATATTAAACACCGTCAAATGTTACTTTTAAAAACGTCGTTTTATTTCACTGTATTCCATGTTAGTCACATCGTAAATAAAACATGAACTGACAGGCGCCATATCCATTGTTTAATGGCACCTTTTAGTATAACGATTTAAAAAAAAAAACAACAGTCAACTGGGGCATCATTTTAAACATTTTCAGAGTGTATTCTGAGTTTCTTCCTTACCCTACAATTGGGCGTTTTAAAATAGACCTTTTTTGTTGAAGACTCCATTACAATTATATTGATTTGTATGTGGTCTAAACGTCGGCAGTGAAATATGCCACTTTCAGCTTTTCCCAAACGCATCCACTTGCTAAATCACGGTTCCTGCTTGTATTCAGTTACATGTTATAAACAAAGCTAGCGTATTAATATTTTTCGATGTTCTAGGGACAAAATAAAGTAGTTTTTAGAAATCAGTTTTCAAGATGAGATATTGGGCAGTAACATTAACAGCATAACACCCTTGAATCAGCCTCATTGTCATTAGCAAACCGCACAGCTTCAGATCTTTCAGATCACAGAGGTTACTATATAAAATTATTATAATTAATATAAAACTTGGAACGTTTGATTACAAGAATATATACAATAAATAATATGTTTCATTTATAATAAAAAGTTATTTTATTTCAAAGAGATCAAGTCAGGCCATCATATCACCATCACAATTCTTCTTAAAAATCAACATTTGTTTTTCTGCAACCGTTAAAAAATAGGCTTTTGCGCACATATCCGTAAATTATAAGAGAGTTTAAATTATGAATTTTTAATTATAACATTTATTTTGAACAGATTTATGTAACTTAATTCCATTACATTTTACTACACAAATTTATAAACATAACACCAAAAGTTACAGTATTATTTATATTAATACAAATTTTAATTTAAAATTTAATTGAAAATTATTATTTATATTTAATTAATAACATAAAATAAACACAGCAAAGAAATATATTAAATCCAATATATTTATCTATTTCAAACATTTAACAATATACTACTAACATAATTTCAAATTTCAAGTCCTTTAATTTGAATATTTTTCACACTTTAAAATTTAATACATAAACAACAAACTCGTTACTTTAAAAACACTGTATCCTTTCCTTTATCTGAGTCAAGAACGTCAAGATGTAAAGGCTTTCTAGAATGAACAGTAAAATAATTGCCTCTGACGACAGTCACACCGGCATCCCTGAAGTTGTAACCTGGAGCCACCGCAGGGCGAGAATGAGAACCCAGTGTCGCTTGTGGTTCCATAAATTTAGCGAGGGACTTGTTTTGAGCCCTGTTCGCTACTTCATTGCGCTTGAAATCCAGCTCAAAGAGATCTTTTCCCGTGAAGAATATTTCACTTTTCTTGGGGCTTGTTTCTGTTTGTCGTATTTTGTTTTCACCGCATATACCTCGAAGATTTAACATTTCTATTATCAGGGCTATAATGGAAAGAGTTAGAACTGCAATTGTTGCAATGAATGCTCCACCTGTAAACATATGATATTTAATATTTTTGACAATATATCAAGAAATAAATATTAATTATTATAAACGCTTTTCTTTGGTATGATTAAAATTTAAATAAGTATTTAGCAACGTATAAAATATGTTTCATTTTAATTATTTTGTTTTATTTTTATGGAGTAGATAACTCAGAGGAAATGCGTCCAACTGGATTCGAAAACCTAAGTTAGATTCATACAGCCGACAAACTTTAGTACAGATTAAAATTTATATAGACTGCAATATCGACTTTAAATTACCGAATCTGGTATTAATTAATTCATATTATTCATATTAATTCATATAAACATGACACAATGAAATTCTATTCTTACAAACTAATAATTTAAATCTATTCCCAATATTTAAAATTATATATATATATATATATATATATATATATATATATATATATATATATATATATATGGCTCAGTGGTATCGAGTCGGCCTGTGGATCTTGAGAACCCTGGTTCGATCCCCACAGCCGACAAACAATTTTCACCAATTTATATCTACCCCTGTGGCTCCCCCTTCACTAATATCTTTGGGGGCCGTGATTTGACGGCTGGTAATTGCACTTCACGTGAAAATATATATCACTTACCGAGATCTGCATTAGCAGAGTGCCACACCCAGTAATGGGTAAAAGGCGTGATGATATATTTATTTTTATATATATATAGCGGGTGTAACACGAAAAATGAAACATAGGCGTTTAACATGGCAAATCAGTTTTTCCGTGCGCATTGCTTCCCTAATTATTTTAGGAAAAAATGTTTCAAATAAATGTTGTAAAGCATAAAATTCTACATCCGAATAAATAAACAAAATTCATTTTGACTACTTAACTGCAGAAATTAACTTTGAAAATTCACGTAATTTCAATTTAATAGTAATAGCCATGGAATTAAAAACAAGAGATGAACAAATGCGTAACGTTTTATACGTCAATGTCAGAATAAATTGTCAAAATCATTTTTACGTACTAAATATTTATTTTCTAAAAAAATATTTTGCCTTATTATTATTAAATTTTTATTTAGAAAATAAATATTTAGTACGTAAAAATGATTTTGACAATTTATTCTGACATTGACGTATAAAACGTTACGCATTTATTCATCTCTTGTTTTTAATTCCATGGCTATTACTTTTAAATTGAAATTACGTGAATTTTCAAATTTAATTTCTGCAGTTATGAAGTAGTCAAAATGAATTTTGTTTATTGATTCGGATGTAGAATTTTATGCTTTACAACATTTATTTGAAACATTTTTCCCTAAAATAATTAGGGAACCAATGCGCACGGAAAAACTGATTTGCCATGTTAAACGCCTATGTTTCACTTTTCGTGTTACACCCGGTATATATGTATATATATATATATATATATATATATATATATATATATATATATATATATATATATATGAGGTAGGTGGCTCAGTGGTATCGAGTCAGCCTGTGGATCTTGAGAACCCTGGTTCGATCCCCACAACCAACAAACAATTTTCACCAATTTAAATCTACCCCTGTGACTCTCCCTCCACTAATATCTTTGGGGACCGTGATTTGACGACTGGTAATCGCACTTCACGCGAAGAAATACATTACTTACCGAAATCTGCTACGGCAGAGTACCATACCCAGTAATGGGTAAAAGGCGTGATGATATATTTAGTTTATTTATATATATATTTTGCAAATGGATGTTTCCCTTTTATATCTAAACTAAATTCTTCATATTTCACCTAAATTAAATGGTAGATTCAAAGTTTAAATGAACGTAAAGTTTGTACCTTGAGTAAAGTTTTGAAATTTTTACTAAATCTTAAGCTAGAGTCAGTAACCCTAAATATCCTAAACTGAAAAACTATTGTACTATGTATTACAAATTAAATTTTGTACCTAAACTATCAACTGTAATTCCATCATCAGTTTCGTCATCAGGACATTCTCCTCGAAAATTTCCTTTCCAGTATTTATCTTGGAGGATCTCGAAGTATCCGTTTTTTTGTAAAGTCAATATTCTAGAAATAATGTTTACTAATTAGCTCCAAATTTCAATACTTTCTACAGTGCATTGTGCATCTTATTTTAGATTATTATATATAATTTAAACAAATTTAGGCTCATTTGAAATTAATGGACAATGTTATGTGACATAAATGATATTACTCGTACATATAATGTAATAATTCAAGAAAATTTATTTACAACACGGTAGTAATCGAAACACCGGTGGTTTTATTTTACTACCTATTCCTACCATTCTATGGCTTAATCAACTAGAAAATCGTTTTAGTTTTTACACAATTAAATATAAATGAATTTGAATTATTTACGTCTACTTTACATGTTATTAAAGATAACCATTCAAAATATATGTCGAAATATCGGCCTATATTTGTTATAAATTACTATTATTTTATGGTAATAGAATTAAATAATTGAAATTCAAGGTTAAAAAAATATTATTGTTCCCTTTTTATTTATATTTTTTGCGGTATTCCGTAAAGAAGTTAGTCAAATTCAAAGTCGACTGACTACACTTTTAAATCCGATAATGATTTAACTTACGCCTTGCTAACATCATCGAGCAAAATACTCCCCTGCTGTACAGCAACAGCATACGGTCTCTCCGCAAACGGCTTGCCGACTTCCACCATATAGCACTTTCGTGCCAACGCGTATCTCATCTCCGCGTAATCGTGAATGAAGGCGAAATCCCCGTCCTTATGCTCCAGTACCATACGGTAACCCTCGGACACGTTCTCCACGGGCACGGCCTCGTGAATGGCTTTCAGAACGTTTCCGTATACTTCCTTGATGGGATAATCCCAGACTCTATATTTATCAGTTGTTGCGATTAAAGCTAAACTCTTCCACAAGCTGGAATCATAGTATATTGAGTGAGTTTTATATTAAATACGGTAGATAAGATTTTTAATATTTCGGATATATATATATATATATATATATATATATATATATATATATATATATATATATATATATATAGTATTTTCTAAACAACTTGAATATTTATTTGTTATTAAATATTTCCAAATAATTTTGAAGATAAATTGTTCAAATAAATATACTATAGAGAACTAAATAATAATCAAACTTTTGTTAATTTGTTGGCTAAAACCCAAGATTTTTTCCTAATTAATTAGTACAGTCAAGATGTTTTTTAAAGTATATAAGTAATATATAAAAGTCCGTCAGTACGGTGGTGTGGATAGCAATATGGAATTCGAATCCGGAGATCCCGAGTTCGAATCTCACTCAAGCTTTAATTATATGAACTATCACACTGTGGCTCGGAGAGTGTGGGCCCTGTACTGTAATTGGAATTAAGTTCCTGTTGTACAGAGTAACATAAATAAATAAATAAATTATGATATACTAATTGTTTATTGAAAATAATAAGAGGCGCTGTAAATATGTTAGCCTAGAGGAAAACATAACAAATGATACAAATTCACCAACAATACCAGGATAAATAATAAAAAATAATATGACAATTATCAAATTGATAGCCAGATTTAGGTGCAAAAATGAGGAGCAATATATTAAATATCAGTTAACAGTTGTTGATAGACGATTAAGATGGCAGGGAAGAGAAAACCATAACACATCTCAGATAGAACTACAGAGAGATGAAATTAAAAGAACAGAATTAGACATATAATTTACAATACTACGGAGTAGAGCACGACTGGATGAAGGGGATGGTCGAGAAAAGAAAACAATAAATATATAATGACATGTCTAATAGCAAAATTAAAGAAACTATTTTATGTATTTTATGACATACGAGTATATAACCTGTCAAAAGTTCAAATGACATTTGGATGAATACATTTGATTTACTTTAGGAGTAAATTTATTTGTCGTTTATAATACCAAACCTAAAATTAGTGTTATCTACTATATAAATCATACAAGTTTTATTGCTTTTTAAAATTGATCTATATATACTTACGCATAAAGATCGTTTTCAGTATTCCGCATATTTTTAAAATATGACAATGGCCACGAATTGTTAATAACTGTGTAATTTATTCTTGACTGTCTGATAAGTTGATCCAATGTATATTCTGGTGCTTGAAGCTGTAATAATCACCATTATATTATATAACATCTTGTGGTTTCTCTAGAGCGATTAAATTTCTTACTTGCATTCTCTCAACAGTTAAAAATGCAGATAAATTTGCAGTAAATGTTGCCAATAGTAATAAAACAAATATCCAATAAGCTCCGACTAAAATTCTTCCTGATAAAGACATAGGAGGTTCACCACCTCCGTGAGGAGTGAAAGAAGTTAGAGCGAACCAGAAGCACTCTATTATAGTAAATTCCCTTCAAATATCGTAACATTATTTTTGGTTTATAATTTTATTTTATTGTTAATAACAAACAGCACTCATTTCATAATCATATACACGTTTTAAAATTATATAAAATATATTTCTTAAGAAAGTAGCAAAAATATTAGAAAAATTAATTTTACTAAAGTTTTTGTAGAAAAATTGTATTACGCTGTCATATAAATATAAATATAACTGAGTGAGAATTTCTTGCTGTAAATAAGCATGAAAACTAATTAAAGTGGATTCTACGTATCTAAAATTGAGCTTTTATTAGTAAATACACATTCATTATTGTAGTCTATAAATTTGTTGTAATTAATATTTATTTAAAAACGGATTTTTATCTGAAATATTTAGATTCAGTTGAAATAATGGAGTAGGTACAAAATGCACTTCTGTAAACAACATTTTTAAAATTTTCATAGATAGAATTAGGCACTAATAAACTCAAATTCACTTACAGAAATCACCTAATTTGGAATATTATTTTAGGAGTATTTTTTAGTAAAACCGGCCCTATGCGTATTTTACTCACCTGCAATTACGAGAGTACTTTGTATTTCTAGAGCTAAATGGTGAACAATAATCTAATACAAATAACATTAGACTAGTGCCTACTAAGGCACCAATTATCATAAGCCATACATTAATATCCAGCACGGTCAGAAATTTGAAAAGCGATGTTTTCTTCAAAGGCTTTCTAGTTACTGAAATAAAAATGTGTCTTTTAATTTTTTCAATAAGAATCAGTATTTATTTTTTATATAAGATATTTATTGTGTTTAAAAAAGGGTAAAAACCTTGAGGGTATATACATTTTGATGTGCTGATTCTAAGTCAAAAATTTGTTTCTTATTTCATAATTCGGAAAATAAACGACGTGTTTCTTGAAGTCATTTTAAGAAATATATATATATATATATATATATATATATATATATATATATATATATATATATATATATATATATATATATATATATCCGTAAAAAAACAACTACGTACCTCATGAATCGCAAGAGCGATAAACTTCGAAAAATGATTTTCTTGTATTACATGTCAGTATATATTGAACTTTGTATCTCCTGTGATTTGTGGTTTTTATTTGTAATATTTCTATTCTATTCTATTAAAAGTATTTATGAATGTCAAATTAGAATTTTACATAGTGTATTGTTACTTTTCTGCTGTTTACTGAAATATCCTTTTACTTGTCAACCTTAAACTCTTCCTATAGTACAAGAAATCAAATTCCGCGTATTTTGGTAACCATTTTGGGTAGTAATGTAGGCCAGGCCCACTTTTGAAAAATCCTTGTAAGAACCTTGATAATGTTAGATTTTTTTGATTTGGGTTACTTTAAAAGTTTAATGATCGTGGCATACGTAGGTAATTTAAAAGAACTACAACAATGACTTGTTCAAGACTCCAAATAATTCAAGGAAGATCAGACAATTTTGAAACGATAAGGGCTTCATTTTTAAAATGTACAGCTTGTGAGGATGTGGACGAAGGGAATTTTTAACATCTTTTATAAAATGTATTCGTTTAAATGTTTTAATGGAACAGGAAATTATCATGAATATCTTATTTATTCCTTTATCGATGTCACAAAGTATAAAATATTAGAATTATTTTTTTTATTTAATATGAGATATGATTACATAATTTATTATTATTTTTATGCCACCAAATATGTATACTTCAAATGTCGTTAATTTTGCGAATTTAAATCAAATTCTTTTTGACTAAACATCAGTACATTATAATGTATATACCCTCAGTGTTTTTACCCTTTTTTAACATCCTGTATATGTATTTACCTATAGTTATCCCAGTTGTAGCAAAAATTGGCGTCACAAAATCTACAGCTTCTTCTCTTTCTGCAGTCATTGTCATAGGTGCAACTACAATATCTATTTGCTAGAAATTATGAAAATCAGCTTTATATTTTTTAAATAGTAAATAGTTTACAGTCAAATTAATCAAAATGGTAAGCTCAAGTTAATTTAAACCAATATAAAAATATTTATCTAAAATCCACATACATATATACATACATACATAACATCACGCTATATCCCATAAAATGGGGTAGCACGAACCCGTCAACATTCTCATCCTGACACACAATATCCACAATATCCTAAAAAAAGATGATGTAGATTTAAGGGTTTGTTTAAAGTTTTTCAAGTCAATTCATAAAGCGACTTCATTAATAATATTATGTAAAATTTTATTTTAAATTTTTTTCATGAAACAAGTTTATTTTCATCTATGTTTTAAACAGTGTTAGATAGCATCGAACTTGAAACCTTAAATCACTTTGTGTGCAATGCGTGAGACTATAGATTTGAGTATCTAAACTCGATCCCCACAGCCGATAAACTGATTTTTACCACATTAAATTTATCCCGATAGCTCCTTGTCCTCTAATCCATCTTACGCCGCGTGTTTTGACAGTTGATAACCGCACTTCGCGCGTGTAAATACCCAGTAATGAGTAAAAGACGTGATGATATAATTAGATACTTATTTGCTTTTTACAAAAATATTTTCTGATTTCTCAATTGTCCCCCACCTCCTCCACCCCAACCCCTTGATGGTATAAAAAGAGAAAATTGCACATTTTTGAAGATGTAATAATTTTTTCCCGTTTTTTTCACCATAAAAATATTTATCGTTTATCAAAAAAAATTAGATTTTCCCTCTTTCCATCTCCAAGAGGTGGAGAGATGAGGTTGAAATTTGCAAATCAATTGCAGTTTTTTATGGAGAATGCAATAGTGCAATAAAAAATTAGGGTTTCTATTTAATTTTTTGAAACTCACTCCCACCCCGCCTATCAGGGGGGGGGGGGGTGAGGAGTATGTTTGCATATCATGTCTGAATAGTTTTAGAAAAATAAAACAGCACGTGTTTTGTAACTTTGTCTTCGAATGCTTCATTCTCGAGATTTTTTCCAGACTTTTTGGACAGCCTGTTTAAAATTGCAAAATGCATAATTTCCTTGGTATTTTAAAATGTCATCAATCATCACTATTAACACTATGACGACATGAACACAATCAATATTGTTTTATCATAAAATCGATGCACGTTAGAAGTTGTAGTATAATACTAATTAATTACAATGACTGGAAAGTCCATTACCCCATTAATTAATCCTCCGATAAGGCCATTCCAGCTCCCGTCGCGCAGTTTCTCACCATAGTAACCATCCGTAACCCCCAGCTCATAATCGAAATTCATAACTTCGGCCAGTTTATCTATAAAATCGATACAGTAGCCCGCCAAGCGGATCATTCCGGTGTCTGGGTCTTCCTCCCGGTAAATCCATGGAGTTGCCTAAAAGAGGACAGACGAAGATAAGTTAAGTAAATAAGTTAGTTTGTGATATAAATTTTATATTTTATTTACAAGTAATCGTAACTCAGTGGATAAGGGAAAACTTAAGTAAGAAATTATATATTCAAATATCGTTAATAAATAAATATGATGATCCAGACTTTTGAATTAAAAACGGCTGTGTTTACTTTTATAATTTTCGAATCATTTGACGTTTTAAATTTTCATTGAATTAGATTTAAAATCAAATTATATTGAATTTTACCTACATTTTCATTACCTATTACAATAATCGTTTTAATAATTGTCTCGGACTCGGTGTCACTAAGGTAATCAACCGTTCTCCTTTAGATGATCTTATCCTGCCCAACCTACACTGGAAAGTCAAGAAAAGGCAGAAAAAAGAGCATACATTTGGAACTTCCGAATGCAGTCTTTCAACAAATATTCAGTTTGAATTATATTTATCGCGCAAACTTGTTTATGAATTGTTTCCGCAATATGATTATAATTTAGTAGAAATTTGGGTCTAATTAAATTAATACTTCTCGACGAATATGTCGTAAATTTGAGGGCGGTATGTCACTGAGTAAAACGGCGTCAGGGAGAAAGAGGATATACGGAATGCATTCGGGAACGTCATCGGCGCTCACACAAGGAATTATGGTATGGCGAGCAATTTCCTACAATTGGAAGTTGCGACTAATTCGCATTCCTGGTACTGTAAATAGTCAGCGGTACATAAATGATATCCTGATCCCGGAAGTTGCTGCACATATTCAACATTATCTAGCTGGACGACACAAGATCGCATGTAGCAATAAATATCCTGGTATTCTTTAATCAGTACAGAATACATGTCCTTCGCTTACCTGTCCGTTCTCCAGATTTATCACCAATCATACATGTGTTGTATGTTAAAAGAAGATCTATGCGGCATACTCAAAGATCAGTACAAAATGTAGCACAATAATGAACAGAAGTTGAAAGAACGTGAAATGAAATATCACTCCAAGAACCTCGTACATACGAGCTTCATTCACCAATTAGACAGTAATGTATAATATTCAACAATCTAGCTACTCACATTAATCTTGATATAATCAATTATAGTCACTTCAAATTTCAGAATGCATCAGAAAGCATCAACTATTTCTTATCTGATCTTTCGTGTTTATTTTAATTTATCCATATATTTATATTTTATTTCTCTCTATTGTAACTATACTGTTTTATTTTTAAATTTTTGTTAATAATCTTGTGTAATTGGGAACATTTGTTCTTGTTTAGTAATATATAAATTATTAATATTAACCTTAGAACGCCGAGTGCGAGGACCGATCATATGGGGATGCGGTGGCTGTAATGAAATAAATCCCTGATTGTATTCATACTTTTATCAATATATTTAAATCAGTGCAGTCTCATCTTGTGCCGCTAGATGTCTCTAGTGAGTCAGAGTATAGAAGCAATTGCACATTTTGTTCTATATAGTAACACTTCAAGTTGGAAAATATGAATTCCATAACATTCCAAAAACACAATCCATAACAAATCATACACACTTAAATCCATACTTAATTTAAAATTTAAAAAAACTTGTAGAACGCATTTCTATGACCAATGACGGCCATTTTCATTATTTCCGTATTTAGGATATTTACAGATATATTTAGAGTTGTCATAAAACTTTTTTCTGCATCTGACAGTGCTACTATCATATACATATTAGCTAATATGTATATGGCTACTATAACAAGTTTAGTTACCAGTTATAGTATAACAAGATTTGTTAGGAAAAAAGTATCCAAATTTATTGATTAAATTGGGTCTTTAAGACATGTCATGTTATTCACCTTTTGAACCAGGCGCGAGCGTTTATTTCATTTGTCATATTCAGCGAAATTATTAAATCTACCATTTATTTACTTTAAATACCGTAGTTTAAGCATAGTTAAATGTTAGTGCCTAAATACTCAGTAGTAATGATTCTTGAGTAAGAATATTTCAGTGACTCGCCCGAAAATATAATGCTATTAATCTGTTATCTATTTAGTTTATTGTCTTTTATGGGGTACGTGGCTCAGTGGTATCGAGTCAGCCTGTGGATTTGAGAAGCCGGGTTCGATTTCCACAGCCAAAAAACAGTTTTCACCAAATTAAATCTACCTCTGTGATTCCCCCTCCACTAACATGTTTCGGGTTTGTGATTTAACGTCTAAATAACACGAAGAGAGATCTACCGCGGCAGAGTACCACACCCAGCAGTGGGTAAAAGACGTGATGATATATTTATTTATTTTCTACATTGTTTTATTTTTAAATAAAATATTGATTACTGACAAGAGCAACTTTCATTATTTATTGCCTAACTTCAGCACATCAACAATCAATGGTATAGCTAAGTTTACTTATTTATTTATTTATGTTACGCTGTACAACAGGAACTTAATCCCAATTACAGTAACAGGGTCCGCACTAACCGAGCCGTAGTGTAATAGTTATATATATATATATATATATATATATATATATATATATATATATATATATATATATATATATATATATATATATTTAGCTTGAGTGAGTTCTCATAACTATCATCATGATATGTTACATTACATAATGACTCGCAAGGATGGATTTTTAAATGATGAAGATATCAGTACCTACTTAATAGCCATTGTAAGATATGTGAAATAATTAGAAATAACCTTTAAAAAAAATTAAGTAATAATAATAATTTTTTTTGTGAGAGGTATTAGTATGTTCTGTCATTTGGGAATTACTTTTTAAGAATATGAAATATAATCTTACAATTATTTACTACCTAGGTACAGTCCATAAATAATTACATGAAAGGGAAAACATAATGTATTACCCATAACTTTTATCTTTACTAAATAAAAATAGCAGTTACGTAATATATAACTGTATACTAATTAGTATTTAATGCCGATATAACAATGTCAGTAAATTTAATGAAAATAATTACTTACAATTCCAGTGGCTACTCGATAAAACTTCTTATTTGATTCAATTTTCATTCCTGGCTCCAATACAAACCCATCCATATAATTATACTTTCCCAGAACGACATATTTTCCAGTATTACTTCCTAATTCAATAATAGCATTTAATTGTGGACTGAATACATAATTTTCATCCACCATGAATACAGTTTGTCGTGTATTGTTCATATATTCATATAACAACTTTGTTGGAAAATTACTTGGTGAAGAACAATTGTGAGAAGTTGACATTATATCCAATCCTAATTAAGAATATTATTAGTTTTAATTATCTTCAAAATATTTTAATGTACACTTACCATTTTTATTTAAATCGTTCAGGATTTTAGCGACTTGAGTTATAAAATTTTTTAGAAAATGTGTTTGTAGATTAAAATTATTTGGACAACCTTCACAGTTATTTGTTAAACAACAAATTTTCATGTCATATGTTATTAAACTAACCGGTTTTTTATATAAAATTAATTTTATTTCATCTATGTCTTTATTATCCAAAAATACAAGTACCAATCTTTGAGGAAATTCCATAATTTTAGTTAATTTTAATTTGTTTAACATTACAGTAATATTTTGTGTATTAGCAATCATAACATAGAAAGAAGGTACAAAATTTGTTTCAGTTACTCTGTGGTATGATTCGTTATTCATACCATTTAGCATTAAAATTCGTAAAGAAGAATAATTAATCCAGTAGCAGAGCGCTTTTTCAACATCTAAAATATGTTTTTACTTATTATGTTTACATGCCCAACAATTTATTATTTGAATTATTATACAGATTGGTGACAGCAAGTACTAACATATGGATGGATCATCTATGTTATTATACAAGACTTAGAATGTCACGCTGGTTTCCAAGTGGAAATGGAGAACAAACGTTGCAAAATTCCGACAATTTTGGTGGTCGCTATGACATTAATCAAGTCTTCTTATACAGGGTGTTATATTTTAATAGACCCAGCAAATATCTCGCTTATTTATCAACTTAGCAATTTCTTTCATATAACATGATTTATACAGCAACATGTAAACTAGTTGATGACGGATGTATATTCATGGTATCATTTCCGGTTTATTAGTAATTAATATCAACTTTGAAATTTCAAATATAACATACTATATTTTTTTACAAATTTGAAAAGTGCATCAAATTTGCTTTACAATCATGTAAAATAATCTATAGGTAACATTATTAAAAAGTAAAATGGTGGGCACTTGAATATACACCTAATCGGAAAGAGAATAGTGAGCCACGACTGTGGCTTGAAATAAAACAATTACCCAAAAGAATTGTAATTATTATTATTAAACGAAATAATAGGTTTTTGTCATAATAATACAGAAAATAAGAATAAGGAACACTTAATAACAACAAAATGATTTTATAAATAATATTCAAAATGGCTTCCAGTCTCTTCAATACATTTTGCACAACGTTTTGAAACAGAATAAGTAGCCCTTTCTATTTGGTTAGCAGATAAAGATTCAATTGCTGCTTCATTTTTATTCTTCAGTCCGTCTAATGTGTTTACTTGTTCATTACAAACAAAATTCTTCACGTAGCTTCATACAAAAATCAAGTGGTCATATCGGGAGAAAATGCACTGAAGAGGCTGGGAGTAATTTTAAATATTTGTTATAAAATCATTTTGTTGTTATTAAGTGTTCCTTATTCTTATTTTCTGTATTATTGCGACAACAAAATATTATTTCATTTAATAATAATAATTACAATTCTTTTAGTTAATTGTTTTATTTCAAGCCACAGTCATGGCTCACTATTATCTTTCCGATTAGGTGTATATTAAAGTGCCCGCCATTGTACTTTTTAATAATGTTACATATAGATGATTTCACATGATTGTAAAGCAAATTTGATGCACTTTTCAAATTTGTAAAAAAATATAGTATATTCCATTTGAAATTTCAAAGTTGATATTAATTACTAATAAACCGGAAATGATATCATGAATGTACATCCGTCATCAATTAGCCTTCATGTTGCTGTATAAATCATGTTATATGAAAGATATTGCTAAATTGATAAATAAGCGAGATATTTGCTGGGTCTCTTAAAATATAACACCCTGTATAAAAATTTCAGTTGTTCTAATTAATTTGTTTTGGCATTAACAGTAAAATATTAAAAACTTGTTTTAATGTTCATAATTCTAATTAAACATGTATTCATTATTTAAAATAAGTGTGTGTTGATGTAAAAAAGAACCTACGCATTTCCTACAAAGTAAATATTGTTTAGTCCCGCGTGATGGTCGCGCGGGTTGAGGGCCTGACTCGCAACCATAAGGTCGTGGGTTCGGGTCCCGCCCGTGGCGACCATACAAAGGATATATCGGCATATGACCTTAGTAGTTGGTCCGATATATAAATTTTAAAAAAAATATTGTTTAAAGTATTGTTGAAAAATGCGCCTGTTGCAGTCAATGTTAGTACTGTGTTTCCCTGATTTGTGTTTCTTTTTGTGACATTTCAGGCTTTGCATAATAATGTAGGCGAAGAATAGATATATATGACGATTGAGCTTTTATGCCAGGCATCTTGATATACTTGGAGTACTGTCACAAAATGAAGTAATTCATTAAGTTGCTTGACAAAAAGAATAGACTAAATAAGTAACAGAAGTAATAATGAAGTCTTAAGGAAGAATTTAAAATTATCACGCAATAAAATTATAAATAAATATATAAAAATGTGTCTGCTACTTGACAGTGACAGTACTTCAATTATTTTAAGATTCCCGGCTTCATAACCCAATTGTCATGTATATCTCTATATTGACACTTGTCGCCAATCTGTTTGTCATATTACATAACATATATAACTCATTTGGTTTCTGTTATATAGTTTCAATTATATCAGAAAATCTGATGTGGACAGCACAATTACTTCCTTGTACGCGTATTATACTACACCTACATTTTATTTATTGCACATATTTGACGTAATTTGACATTGACATTAATTTTTTTCTTATTTTTTGTTTAATCCATAGAAAACTTAATTACAAAAAACAAAAAATATATATATATTTTTACATATCTCGCTTATACAAAAGAGTAATTTAATAATTCTTAATGTAATAGACGCAGAATCTCATTCTCTAAAACTTTTACTTGCAGCATTTATTTCTAAAATCAAAATAATACCATTTACTCTTAGCAGTTTCATGTGATGTATCACTTCCGGTTAGTCCATTGTAACCAAAACCTATTATGTTATTTCCATTGATATAGTAGTCACCAAAAAGGGAGGTGCACAACTGAATGTTATAGCAGTCCTAAATACAAAACCTCAACTTGCTACGGCTTACCATTTTTAAGTTATGCCAGTCAAAATGGATTCAGGGATGGTCAAAATGGATATTTCCGCTGAAATCTCAAAACCGAATATTTTCGCGATTACAATACTTCCTTTACTTCGTACAAGGAAGTAAAAGAGAACAACAATGACGACGCATTTCGTTTACTATTGTATGCTTCTATGGAAAGCTTTAATTTTGATATTTATATTACATATAAAACCAATTTGATTATAACGATAAATACTAATAAATTTCGACATTTATCTTAAGATATCCATAATTATCGATAAGTACCGATTAACCAATAATTAGAGTGAAATATCTATAATTATATTAATAATCAACATACATTTATAATTATTATTTTGTATGGATTAAATATTACCGATATTTCAATAATACAGAAGAGATAATATCGGCTAAACTTGACTTGGGGGCCAAACCTGAAGTTGGCTGCAGAACAAGCTGCTTCTGGCTTGAATTCAGGAATACCAACTTAACGTCAAAAGCCGGACAATTTGAAATGCGAAGTATATTTATCATAAAAATGCGTTCTGTACTAGGTTTGGCATTGTTAGGGGTGTTTTTTTTTTAGTTAAATTTTATGACAGAACAATTCGGATGACGCCTGGATTCTAACCAGGCGTCATCCGAATTGATCTGTCATAAAATTTATCTTTAAAACAAAATTTTGTTTGTAATAAAATTCGCATTTCAAGTATATTTATCATAAAAATGCGTTCTGTACTAGGTTTGGCATGGTTAGGGATGTTTTTTTTTAATTGGTACTCCTGAATTCAAGCCAGAAACAGCTTGTTCTGCAGCCAACTTCAAGTTTGGCCCTTAACTCAAGTTTTACCGAGATATCAATGGAATATAATTGCTATAAAAAATAGCATAACTGTCGAAGCATATAACTTACTTTGCATATTTTCAAACAAAATTGTTACATCTGTAGCATTTCTAGCATTTAAATATGATTCTAATATTTTCAGAGTTGGACCTAAAGTCATATCGATTTTCAAATGCGGCATTTTTAACTTTTGAGCATATGAAGAAATTTTATTGAAATTTTCATTATTCCAAGTTACATCAAATATAATTCTGTAACCGTTTTTGTAGAACTCACACACTACAAACGAAAATGATTTATATTTAGAGATACCCAAGGAAAATTAAATACGATTTACATTCATTATTAGTAAGTGTGGCATTATCAATTTTAAAATCCATAAATTCTATTTCAATATTCTCATCTTGCAATATTGTACTCGTATTATTTTTTAAAATTTCTGATATTGCTTCCAATATTAATTCCTGACCTTCTTGAAAAATGACAACTAAAATTATAAATTAACTATATCAAAATTTGTATTTTGTAAAATAATTTTACCGGTTTCAGGATATTAAACCTAGCTGTATTCTGTACGGTAATATTACCATACTGACTTGTCAAAACAGTCAACAAAAATTAAAATAAAACACAATGATAATATAACACTATTAATACAAACGGAAATCAAAACAACAAGAATACAAAGATTACTTCTCCTGCTTATCATAATATACATATATTTTCTTTCAAATTAGAGATGACCACGTTATGACGTTTAAATAAAAAATATTTATAAATATGATACAAAACAATTGTAACCATGCGTCAATTAAAAAGATACAGACCACAGACTTACTTGATCACCTTCTAAAATAATTACAATGACGTTATTATTCACAAAAGAATTTCATACCATAATATTTATTAATGCCGTTAACGTGTCTATATTCTGAAACCGGTAAACTATTGAACAAACCACGGATGTTATGAATCATACCAGGCCTTAGATGTCTTAAAATCCTTGCTCTACGAGTTCGTATTTCAAATGACATCTGCGGCTGTAATGATACTGATAACATTCCTAGGTATGTTAATAGCTAATACTCACGTGTTTTTATAACTGATTTATTATTTTGTATATTTTGTTGAAACGAATCCGTAAATAATATTGAAAAAAATAATAAATTAAACAACATCCTTGCACCTTGATTTTTATTATTATATTACAGTAAAACACATTCAAACAATAACAGTGATATACACGTAATTCCTTTATATATGTATTTATAAATTATCCACAGTAAGTAATTTAAAGTATTAAATTCAAATCAAAACTTTTCAACAATTTATTATCAATTATTCTAATTTCCATATCTAATTTTTAAATCAATACACTCGTACATATCAAATTTAACCATGAAATTGTGCTCTTTTTCTAAAATATAATGATACATCTATTAAATTTGTTTTTCAACTATAATTGCTTTTCACATAATTATTTTAAAACTAAATAGAGCTCTTCATATCAAAGTATTTTACTATATTTGCTGAAAGTATAATTTCTTATATGAAGACAAATTCATTATTTAATAAACGTATTTCTATTTAACTTGCATAATGATATTATTTTAGACACTGAAATTATATAATTGTTGGATTTCAGGGTTAAAAATATAGAATATAATGTGTAAAACTTCTATTTTATATTATATTATTAAATATGCTATTTGTAAAAGAAATGTTATTAAATGCACATTTAGTATTGAATTATTATAATGTTTGTAAATGTAACGTCATCTGTACCTATTTTGAAATTAAACTCTTCATTAGCTGAACGTTTTAATGCCGTCTCAAACAGAACCTAGACATTTAGCGTTTATGATATCAGTTGAACATACTATCGCCATTTAACTGTTCAAATGTTTAGAAATATGCAACAAGTTTTTAACTTCACTGGATATTGTAAATATTGACCAATTCGAAGATGTAATATTAAAATACTTCAAATTTTAATAAATATAAAAATAATTATTTAGAAGCATTATCAAAATAAACTATTTGAGTGCTACTGATTAATACAGATGACGTCACATATTAATTTTTAAAATCAAATCTTCTTGAGGTCTTATAAAAGATATATAAAAATTAAACGATAGCGTTAACCTTATAAATATGTAAAATAAAATCTGTTACACCTGATGCTTCAGAGAAATTAATGTCTATTTTTCTAATATAAAACATTATTGTCCCGCGTGATGGTCGCGCGGGTTGAGGGCCTGACTCGCAACCATAAGGTCGTGGGTTTGGGTCCCGCCCGTGGCGACCCTACAAAGGACATATCGGCATATGACCTTAGTAGTTGGTCCGATAAATAAATTTAAAAAAAATAATAACATTATTTTTTTGTAATTCAGAAAGTTAATACAATAAATCTACAGTTTCATATAAATATCTCTATAAACAGCATCACGTTCAAAGGTCATATATGTATTTCCAATTTAAAAATACGCTTTTGTTGATTTTTTATATATAAAATGAAGCAATAGAACTAATCTGCAGTAATAATAGTATAATAATATATATGGATAATTAGCATAACAATATGATAACTATTTAAATTTTGATTTTATCAATCAAATTGCTCAAATGTAATTCAAGGATATTATCCGAGTGCATTAATAATACGAAATAATTTTATCATCGTAGCCGCCATGTAACAATAGTGATAATTTATCTATCATTGCTCAAACAATATTTCGACAGAATTTTCTTTTTGGCAAAATTCTGTTGATTGAATTATTATTTTCATATATTAATGTCAGAAACTGTTTGTTATATAGCAAACATACGAGGGTTGTCCGTAAATTAAGGTCTCCAATTTTTTTTCACATAGTAAACACCATTTTATTGCAATACAAAGTACAGATTCTGAAAGCTTGGACTTTTAGCTATTTTTCTACGTAGTCCCCGTCACGATCAATGCACTTTTGGAGTCGTTCCGGGAGCTTTTTCATACCCGCGTCGTACCACTCTCCCGCCGACTCGCGCACGAAGATATCAACAGCTGCCTTCAACTCTTCGTCGCTTGAGAATTTCTTTCCCCCCAAGTGTTGTTTCAAGTTGGGGAACAAATGGTAGTCACAGGGAGCCAAATCAGGGCTGTATGGAGGATGGTCAAGGATTTCCCACCCGAATTTGGTGATGAGATCCGTCGTGGTGCGGGCGACGTGAGGGCGAGCGTTGTCATGGTGCAAACAAACTCCCTTTGTCAGCCGACCCCTCCTTTTGTTCTGTATAGCCCGGCGTAGCTTTGTTAGTGTCTCGCAGTATCTTGCCGCGTTGATAGTTGTACCTCTTTCCAGATAGTCAACCAGTAGAACGCCTTTTCTGTCCCAGAATACCGAAGCCATCACCTTCCCCGCTGACAGCGTTTGCTTGAACTTTTTGACTCTTGGAGAACCGGAATGTCGCCATTGTTTTGATTGTTCCTTCGTCTCTGGTGTAAAGTAGTGGACCCAAGTCTCGTCCCCGGTTACAATTGACCCCAAAAAATCCTCATCCTCTTCCCGGTAACGGCGCAGAAACTCACGAGCACATTCCATGCGCTTCTTCTTGTGTTCATTGGTGAGCATCCGCGGCACCCATCTGGCACACACCTTGCGATACTTCAATATATCCGTCAAAATCTTGTCTACGGTAGTCTTAGAGACGTGCCCTATCAGTTCGGCAATCTCTCGCACAGTTACACGCCGATCCGCAAGCAGAATTTCCTCAACTTTCGTCACTGTTTCGTCCGAAACTGATGGACGCCCGCGGCCGGCTTCATCGTGCACGTTTGTACGACCTTCTGCGAACTCCCTGCACCATTTCCGCACATTTTTTATGTCCATACACTTTTCTCCATACACTTCGGTCAACTGGCGATGGATTTCAATAGAGGGTGACCCCTTCCACCACAGAAATCTAATCACTGAACGCAATTCACACTTGGCGGGAGCGTCGATTTTCCCTTCCATCGTTAACAGCTGCTAAGCCAAGACTGAGCATCGCAGTGAGGTGGGGACCGGCCAGAATAGTGGAGGGGGAAGCAAGGAACACGGTGCTGTTGTCAGATTTAAGCTAGCTCGATCCGTCGCAACAGTAGCTCGTTGGAGACCTTAATTTACGGACAACCCTCGTATTAACTGATGACAATCGTTTCACGAACTCATTTCCGAACATCTGAAAAGCAATCCTTAACTCTTTAGTCACAGTGGCGTAGCTAGAAACTTAGGGGAGGCGTTCGAGCGTCCTCAAAATTTCGTTGAACGCCTACAAAAATATGGAAAACCGCTTGTGCAAAAAATATAGTTATTTATGTATTAAGAGCGTAAAGTAATTCTTTGTTACACGCCTTCGGCTCGCGCTGCAATAGTGCAAGAGGAACAAAGACACTTTACGCTCGTGATACACACATTATTTTTTCTACGATTGCATCTTAAAATTATTAAAAAACGTATGCGTACTGAAAATAAATTCGTTCTGTCAACTGTTCTGTTTTGTTTGTATCCCTGGTAACTATTGAAATAGGCCCGCATTTAATATCTTTTTCGCGCGTTTCCAATGGCAACGCGCGCATTTAACGTCTTTTTCGCGCGTTGCTATTGGAGACGCGCAAAAAAGATATTTTTCGATTGTTTCATAAAAAACGTCAACTTTACGATGACAAATGAGAGCGTAATTGTCAATTTTTTATAGCAATCGTAGAAAAAGTATATTTATTAAAATGTCGGCGTCGGACTATGGATTTGAGAATCCGCAGCCGACAAAAGTTGACGAATTAAATGAAATTAATTAATTTGTGAATTATTACATATATTATATATTAGAGTTAAAGATATATAAAAAATAATTTTGTTTTCTTACGAAAAAAATTATGAGATTTGTAAAATGAAATTTTATTATGTCTTCTCCAGCACACATTACAGAAATTGCCAAGAATGTTATGTAAAATTTATTTGTTCGGGTATATATTTTTTATTGCCTCTATACAGAAACTGCTAATTTAATTAAACTTACTTATATTTGAGTTATAATGAACAATTTAGCTTTAAAATTGGTAAATATCTCCAACCTCCAAGCACTCAACACATAAAGCTGACACTGATAGCGAGTTGATGGCAATACCAAAGATCCTAGTTTCTCCCGGCCTAGGCCGGAAACAGGTTGTTTTTGGACGATTTTGAGTTATGCAAAACTAGTGTTTCTGGACGGTAACACGAAAAGTAATTTAAGTATTAAATTTTAATAATTTAAGAATGATTTATTGTTTGTTTTTTTTTTCGACCCAATATATATTTAGCATGGATATCTATATTATAGATAAATATTGACTAAAATGCTGAGCGTCTGCAAATTTCCAATCCTGACTTGGCCTCTATCTAGCCACATGTAAAAAATGCGTTGATCAGTAATCTAAACCAAATTAGCATATTTCCTAAGAAAAATTGCTTCAGAAATATCCATCAATAGTTTGTTTATCTTACTAATAATATATTTAAATTTTTGCTAGCTTTATGCATAATGTTGTTAATTTACAACTATTTTTAAAAATAAATTTGATATTATTTACACAGATTTTTTAAATTATTTTATTTCCTGTAAAATACATTGAAGGGATATATGTACCAATACAATACTTTTAACAATAGAAAAAGAATTAAAAAAATGGTTATCACAATAAAGAAGAAAAAGTCATTGAATATAAATCATGATAACATAATTAGTTAGTGGAAGAGATCTTAAACATGTATTCATAGAATGACAAATATTAAGAAAATTTGTAATAAACATTTTATTGAGTTTACAGCGCGATGTACTTATTACAATAGATAAAATGTTAGAAATTGCAACAGAATATTATTTTTTGATAAATATGGATTTATTTCAAAACATATTTTTTACAATTCAGTACTATTAAATGATGACACTTTGTATGAATCGGGATTCATTAATATTTAAAATACACAATTATTTAATAAATTTTAACATACCTTCTCGGATCAAAGATCATTA
This sequence comes from Pterostichus niger, assembly GCA_947425015.1. NCBI lineage: Eukaryota > Metazoa > Arthropoda > Insecta > Coleoptera > Carabidae > Pterostichus > Pterostichus niger. Next base: position 22,341,589 of record OX380342.1, read on the forward strand.
CTACAAATAAAATAATTATTCAGTCTCATCTATAACAATATGGAGTAGGTTGCTCAGTAGTATCGAGTTGACCTGTGGATCTTGAGAACCCTAGATCGATCCCCACTGCCGACAAACAATTTTCACCAAATTAAATCTACCCATGTGGCTCTCCCTCCACTAATATGTTTGGGGGCCGTGATTTGACGGCTGGTAACCGCACTTCACGCGAAGAAATATATCACTTACCGAGATCTACTTCGGCAGAGTGCCACACCCACTAATGGGTAAAAGGCGTGATGCTATATTTATTTATTTGTTTTATCTATAACAATATAACAATATGGGGTAGGTGGCTCAGTGGTATCGAGTCGGCTTGTGGATCTTGAGAACCCTGGTTCGATCCTCACAGCCGACAAACAATTTTCTCCAAATTAAATCTACCCATGTGGCTCTCCCTCCACTAATATGTTTGGGGGCCGTGATTTGACGGCTGGTAACCGCACTTCACGCGAAGAAATATATCACTTACCGAGATCTGCTTCGGCAGAGTGCCACACCCAGTAATGGGTGAAAGGCGTGATGATATATTTATTTATTTGTTTTATCTATAACAATATAACAATATGGGGTAGGTGGCTCAGTGGTATCGAGTCGGCTTGTGGATCTTGAGAACCTTGGTTCGATCCTCACAGCCGACAAACATTTTTCATCAAATTAAATCTACCTCTGTGGCTCCCCTTCCACTAACATCTTTGGGGGCTGTGATTTTACGGCTGGTAACCGCACTTCACGTGAAGAAATATATCACTTACCGAGATCTGCATCGGTAGAGTGCCACACCCAGTAATGGGTAAAAAGTGTGATGATATATTTATTTATTTATTTTATCTATAACAATATGGAATAGGTGGCTCAGTGGTATCGAGTCGGCCTGTGGATCTTAAGAACCCTGGTTCGATCCCCACAGCCGACAAACAATTTCCAACAAATTAAATCTACCTCTGTGACTCTCCTTCCACTAACATCTTTGGGGACCGTGATTTTACGGTCGGTAACCGCACTTCAAGCGAAGAAATATGTCACTCAGCAATATGTCACCCAGCAATGGATAAAAGACGTGATGATATATTTATTATTTTTTATTTATATCTATAACAATAGCTCTTAATCGTACAGATCTTGGTACTTCAATCTTGTTTCTTCCTTGGAAGCTCTTTATTAAGGAAATCCGCTACTTAGTCTTAGAGACATATTTTATTGAAAAAGAAAGTGATCACGGATGTCAATATGTTTGCTCCGGACGGGAAGTATGGGTTTTCCGTCATCTAGATCGCGTTTCGATTATCATAGATCTGTCAGGAAGTCCACCCTAGCTCACGAACAAGCCGCTGTAGATAAACTGCTTCTTTTACATGTTCACAGGAAAGGCGCTAGGCCCATTATTAATACTAATGAAATTTTATGTTCATGGGTCACTAAAAATAGGACACAGTTTAAGAAACACAGGTCTACTCAACATGTTATAACGAGCCGCTAACGAAGCTAGAAGTATAGTACTGGATCTAGCCACTAAAACGAAAGTTTTTGATAAATGAATTCAAGGATTCATGTTAAAGACTTGTGTGACCAGTCAAGCTTTTCTTTTCACGATTAATCCATCTCAGGGCTCCTAATCACTTCCTTGGAATAAACCTTAGAAATGCTTTATGCGATTCCAGTTTGTTCTGAAATGCTGTTATGATACTTTTACTAGGTTGGTTTTTTACATCCGTTCTTTCAGCCACGTCCACTAGACAGTTTATATACCGTTTTTCTACAGTAAATTGATCGACTTTATAAATGGGTTCTTCTTTTCAGCTTCGATCGCATCACAGAAAAAATCTGGTTCATAATCCATGTACGGCCGCTAACGAAGTCCATATTATTATCGAATCCAAGAAAATCGCCAGTATCGTCCAACTTTGATTCGAGTAATCGATTTCCCTCTTCCCTGGAGGATGAACTATATACGATTTCCACGTATTAACAATCTTTATCATAATATTGTTAAATGCGAGAACATCGTACAGTAGTTTCTGTTGCATCATAATAACAAGAATTATCATCTTCGGTAAATCTCACATCTCTGGATATTAAGACTCTTCTTTCCAAGTGACCAGATACGAGACCCTTTGGACTCTTCGAAGTATCTCAGAAAAAACACATTCGAGACCACGCTCATTAGCTGCATCCGTGCCGGTCACGTATTTCCACAAGTCCGCCTTGACTAACACAACTTGTATCTACGTCTTCCACGTTATAAAATAATTTTTGTCCAAAATCTCTATGATTATTAATTTTGTATTCTCGTATAGCTCCGACGTTTATTTAACTTCTCGCGATGCTGAGTCAATAACATGTTAGAGTTAAATGGAACGCAACCTAATATTTACGATAAATACAAATTTATTTTAAAGTTACTGTCATTGATTTTAACAAAAGAATTTTAATATATTTTTTAGAGTAGAGTGCTATTTAAAGATGACACTGTTTATTAACTGTTATTCGTTAATATTTAATATACACAATTATTTAATAAATTCTAACAAAATCTTGTCGTATCGATAAATAATGTATTAGAAAATACGGCATTATTAAATAAAGCAGACAGTTAATAAAGAATCAGTGATAATCGAAGCAGAAGAAAAATTTATAAAACCAGTAGCTATATCAAATAAACAGTAACAAGATTATTTAGTACACACAAATTTGATAGTATAGCAAACAATAAAAAAATAAAAGTGAAACCAGATATATCAGTACATCCGTGTTATTATGGATATAATGATTTATATATCAGCTCATGGCGGCAAAGAAATTATTTCATTATTGTTATGATAACAAGATATTAATCATCGTATAGCACTTCACAGATATACTCTAAAATATTTCAGACATTTGAATGTATGTATAACAATCGTTAAGTGAATTTAAAAATTTTAGGTTTTAGGAACCTTTGGCTGTGCCTCGTGTCCCAAACAAATTCTTCGACCTTAAAACATTAACCACTATTGGTAGTATATAATAAATATAGGCAGCTGGACTGATAAAAGGTTACACTTATTTATAATTGAATAATTATTAATGAAAGGACATTGCGATATATTAAATAAAACAGAAATACAGTAAAGCAATACAAAAGCAGACAACACACGTACGTAATTTCAAACAATAAGATAGTTAGAAACAAATAACAATAAAATATAAAAATATCAGTTTAGTTCACTTGAATTTTGCAATATGCTGAAATCTGTTAACACAATTGACTAAACATACTGTACGCAAAAAGTCAATCAGCTAGTTGATCCGGAATCGGCTGATAATCAACAGGTACGACTCCTAAGTGAAACTGATTTGTTGAGGTGCACACTTGCATCAAAAACTACTAAACTACTACTCAAGTCATCTAGCGTGAGGCGCTGCAACCTTGACTTAGAAGTAATTTCTTAGAAGATTCTATGTTCGCCATGATATTCTAAATTCAACCATGTATAATAAGTAAATTTTTCTGTACAAAACAGGGAAAAACAAACTAAAATCATTAGACCCTTTATTCAAATTCTAAGTTAACAAAACATGAAATAAAATAAACAAATTTAATTAAACACAATCTTTAAACTAAATTTTCAAAATACTTTGCATTTTTTTTATTGCATTTTATGCATTGTCTCCAGATACAACTTAAATATTTTAAAATGGAGTCGAATGAATTTAGTTTGTTTTTTACGCTGGTTTATAATGAAAAATGTAGAACCTATATAAAATATTTTCTCTTTTGTGAGGGTGAACCTGTTTTATGGAACACCCAGTATAGGTAATAGGTAACAATATGTCTTAAAATACATGTGTTGTCTTGTGCGCTGAGGACGGTCTGTTACATAACTACTTATACATTCCTATAAACTGCATCACGATCAAAAGTCAAATATATTTCTATTTTAAATAAAGACTTTTTTTTACTATATAAAATAACTTCAATTTTACACTTGTTTAGTGGCAAATTTTGAATTAATTGTGAATTTGGCATATAATTATATAGTACATAGATACCCTGAAAACGTACAAACGTTGTTTAAAAACATTTTCAAACATCTCGCTTCAATTCTTACCTTTTTAATGGGGCATATTGGCGGCATAAAATTGGATCCAGGTGTTTGTATATCTTTTTCAAGAAACAATTTATATTCTTTAACCATAAAGTCACACATCATCCTCCCGAATCTTATTGCAAATGGTTTATATTCATTGCTAAGAAATTCATATACTTGAACGGCTCCCTGTGCATGCTAAAATTGTCATTTATTCTAATAATACTTAAAAATTACTTTACCATCATATCTGTATCCTTATTTATTTCCTTCAAAATTTCTATTGTAATATTAACAGCATTCAAGTATCTTTTTATTTTAAAGACTTTCGATTCAAAAGTAAAAATTGTTTCGTCATAACTAATATAATCAACTCGATCTATGGATACTATGTTTTTCGTTTCCGGAAGTGTATTTGCATATTTCAATATAATGCACATTAAACATATAGTAAAAATTATCATATTGATATTCTTTTTCATATTGAAATTCTTTTTTATAGTGAAATACGAATAAATATATGTGTTTATATATAAAATAAGTGCAATTTTATAGATATGAAGATAAAAATTAACAAAAGAAATCATCTAATATATTATAATAATATGTATAAAAATATGTCATATCAAATAAACTGCAGTGCACACATTTCATACATAATTCAAGGATATTTTCAGTTGCATTAATAATAAGAAATAATTTTATTATATTCCCAAACCATATTCCTTGTTAACCGTGAATCACAATAAGTTATCTATAAATGCTCGAAGAATATTTTGACAGATTTTTTTCATTGATTCTGTTGATTTAATTATTGACATTTTAAAACAATTACAATTAAATGTCAAAACTGTTTGTTATCTAACAATAGTATATTACAATATATGGTTGGTAAATGCAGTATAACAAAATCGAGGAAAAGTTTGAAAATGCGAGCTGAAATCAAATTTTTTCACTTTCCGAGATTCTGCTTACTAACCAAATATTAAATATTACATTTTGCAGCATAGTTTTTATAGGATATAAGAAAGACATAATTGTTTCTAAATTTATTAAAAATATTGTAGCGAGTACAGCTCTGTTTCCTCTGGAACAGTCGACACGTCGTAATCTGCAGCGCGTTTAGCGTTTCACATTAAAAATTATTATTTAATATTTTCATAATAGTAACTTACAACAGTTTCTTGTATTATTTAATCTAAATTAACTTTTATTTGTTCTAGTTAATCAGGGCCGTCTTAAGCATATTCTGCGCCGGGGTGCCGGGTGGTCAGCCTGCGCCCCAGCTCTTGGCAAACAAAAAAACGCAATGTAATTTTTAATGTTTCATTTATTTATTTCTCAAAATTCTTAAATTATACAAATAAAACAATAAATTATACAAATTAAAAATCAACATATATTTTTTCAATATAAAAGCCCGGAATAAAAACATCAGTAATGTTTTATTTTATATTATTATTATTTAATAGGTACCAATTTATTCTGATTATTATTATTTATAATATATATATTTAAAAAAGGATTCAATTATATAATATATTAAATAAAGAAAAGGCTTCAGAATCCAATGTTTTTATAAAATATTTATTTGTGGACGTTTCGAGCAAAAATATTAGCTCATCATCAGCACCTTAAAATATAAATACAACAATTATAATATAAAACTAGCAAATTAGATAAAATAAAAATATAGACACCAATATTAAATTATTTTATTAAACACACCCCATATCGTTTTCGGCACTTGTTATACCGCTCACAATGTACAAGTTAAAATAGCTCTTATTAATACACACCTAACAATTACCGAAACTGCTCGTCCACGTCCCCGAAAAAGACATTTTAATTACGAGGCTACAGATGAGCCCATTTTAGACCCAATGAAAAAAATTAAAATAAATTTTTGTAGCTATTATTTCTATTTTAACTTGTACGTTGTGAGCGGTATAACAAGTGCCGAAAGCGGTATGAGGTGTGTTTAATAAAATAATTTAATATTGGTGCCTATATTTTTATTTCGTGCACGAATTTGACATAACAAAGTGTACGAAACGGTGCAATGACATTATTGAATGACTTAGGGTTTAATGAAATATCGAAATTTCTAGCGCTCGGCTTGTGTGCGCCCCCTAGGACTCTGCGCCCGAGTGCACTTGCACCACTTGAATCCCCGTTAAAGACGGCCCTGCTAGTTATGATAAGATTAATCACATTTTGTTTTGTTATTGTTGGCGCGCGTTCAGATGTTGTTACTCCAACAATTGTTTTGAAGTTTGATGCATAATATAGTTTTCTTATAATCACAAATATAGTTCTTTTTATTAATTTAGAATCCTTGCTTATATTGAAGATTAATTATAAAGTACATAAAGTAGTTGATATTCGATTTCGCAATTTTCTCAGCCGATAACGTTGTCTGTTGTTACGTCTTATCTGCTTTCCCTGTCCCATTCTTTCATTAGCTCTATTTCTCGTTGTTATTTCGCCTTCTTCATGCAACCCTGTTTACTGGAACGCATTTCGGGAATCTCATTATTTTAGACCATCACTGCAATTAAATTGTATGAAATGCATGAATTCTCTTGATATTACTGACGGGTTTTTCGTCTTTTAACAGCCATTGAAAATTTAGAATCGTGATCGATAAGTTGTGTTGCTTTCAGAGATGTGCATCTACGTGTAATCTTTAATTGTCTACATCTACACGTAGACAATACGTCGACAATTCTAGCGACGTAGACAATGTAAACAATGTAGATAATGCATCTGACAGTTGTAAAATTCAACCTAACCTAAATTTATTCCTTTATAACTATTACATGTATTCGTATTCGTTAGCTCGGGTCATTATCGGTCTAATAAAACTGAAAAAGTAAGTGCTCGTACATTACTAGACGATTGTCTGTCTTGGGTCTTGGGCGAACTGTCATATTTTTAAAATCGATCAACGCGCCATCTCACCAGACAGAGTTTTCTTTGGCGCTATTTTTAACAGTAACCAGTTGACAAATTTTGAACGTTTCGTCCAGCACAACTAATTTTTTTTTCATGTAATCCCTAGAATAATAATAAAAATCTCTACCAACTTTTAAAATTCCCTAGTTCTAGGGATAAAATTTTAATATGACTTAAGTGAACACAGGTGTTTTCATTGTCTACATAGTCTACATTGTTTACATGAAAAATGAAGACGTAGACTACATGATTGTTTACACGTAGAGAATGGCGTAGATTACTTGCAGTAGACTACACGCACATCCCTGGTTGCTTTATATATTAAGTTTTGCGAACAGTTTTGCGTCGTAAAATTGATACAATTTGTATTGGATTAAAAGTAGTACTACAAAGTAAAAATTTAGTAATTTCGTAGGATACTGTTCCGGATCAAATCGATAAAGATTAGATTTGTTACATAAAAACCGCCCAAGAATTCAGGAAAATGAAAACTCTTTTACGTTTAGTTTGCCATTTATTTGTTAAGTAAAGTAAAATCAGTTTTAGTAAGAGTAGTAACTTATGCTGTTTATTCATTAATTTTATACAGTTCTTAAGTACAGTAGTAACTTTTAAAAAGACAAAACATAAAGAAAGTGCAGTGTCGTCTTGCCCTTATTCTTGAACCTAATTTCTTTTTAGGTTTTTTTTTGTTGTGATATCTTTGAATTTTCGAATTTGTCGAAATCTTTCTAATCTGTATAGTCCTGGTACACATCGTACTTTTTGTGATTTCCTATTCTGGAACCTTACTGTTGGAGTGTACGAAGTTCACATCAAGTTCACGCCAAGGGAAGCATTTATTTTACGTATCACGTTCGCGTGCGCAATTCGTTTCACCATCTTCCGGCCGAATTGAAGTTGACGCCATCTTGGAATGCAAAAAGCTAATTTAAAAATTCTTAATGTGCTAGACGCAGAATTTAATTCTCTAAAACTTTTATTTGCAGCATTTATTTCTAAAATTAAAATAATACCATTTTTTTAAGGAAAACTGTTAGCAGCTTCATGTAATGTGCCACTTCCGGTAGTTGTATAATGACCAAAAAGGGAGGTGCACAACTATATGTTATAACAGTCCTAAATATAAAGTTTCAATTTTCTACGGCTTACCGTTTTTGAGTTATGCGAGATACATACGTACGTACGTACGTACAGACGGCACGACGAAATTAGTCAAAATGGCAGGGAGGGCCAAAATACCTATTTCCATTGAAATCTGAGAACCGAAAATTTTCGCGATTACAATACTTCCTTTACTTCGTACAAGGAAGTAAAAATAAAAGATTTTATGTCAAATATGTGCAATTAAAAAAATATCTATAGTTTAATACGCGTACAAGGAAGTCATGTGGTGTCCACATCAGATTTTTTTTCACAGTTTAACACTTTTACTTTAAGTTTATTGTTTTATACCATAAAAATGCGTTCTGTACTAGGTTAGGCATGGTTATTGGTGTTTTTACTTCCTTGTACGAAGTAAAGGAAGTATTGTTATCGCGAAAATTTTCGGTTCTCAGATTTCAGTGGAAATACGCATTTTGGCCCTCCCTGAGTCCATTTTGACTAATTTCGTCGTGACGTCTGTACGTACGTATGTATCTCGCATAACTCAAAAACGGTAAGCCGTAGAAAATTTAAATTTTATATTTAGGACTGTTATAACATCTAGTTGTGCACCTCCCTTTTTGGTCATTATATAACTTCCGGAAGTGGTACTTTACTTGAAGCCTATAATAGATTTTCATGAAAAACTATATTCAAATATAATTTAAAACTTTCCAAATTTGGTATATAAGACTACTATATCAATGGAAATAATATAATAGATTTTGGTTAAAATACACTAACCGGAAGTGACACATTACATGAAGCTGCTAACAGTTTTCCTTGAAAAAAATGGTATTATTTTAATTTTAGAAATAAATGCTTCAAATAAAAGTTTTAGAGAATTAAATTCTGCGTCTAGCACATTAAGAATTTTTAAATTAGCCTTTTGCATAAGCGAGATATCTAAATTTAAATGATATATATTTTGTGTTTTTTTTGTAATTAAGTTTGCTATGGATTAGAACAAAAAATAAAAAATAAAAGATTTTATGTCAAATATGTGCAATTAAAAAAATATCTATAGTTTAATACGCGTACAAGGAAGTCATGTGGTGTCCACATCAGATTTTTTTTTTCACAGTTTATCACTTTTACTTTACGTTTATTACTTTTTACCATAAAAATGCGTTCTGTACTAGTTTACGCAAGGTTACTGGTGTTTTTTTTTTCACTGTTTATCACTTTTACTTTACGTTTATTACTTAATACAATAAAAATGCTTTCTATACTAGGTTAGGCATTGTTATTGGTATTTTTTTTCACAGTTTATAAATTTTAGAGTAAATACGATGATCGACTGAGTAATGACAACACTTTGATGAACGGGATATCAGTCAAATATATTTTGAAACGGTTACACTTCCTACGTTTCGGCGATAACTATCGCCTTCCTCAGGGATATGTAACGTCTAGTCATAAGTATAAACAAAATGTTTAAAAAAACAGAACATAATGTCACAAATTTAAAAAAATAAATAAATAAATAATTAAAAAGGTTTAAAAATTACACAACTCTTAACATTAACAAATAAAACACATTGAAAGGAACATTACAAAAAATCATTTACACAGTTTTAAATCTAGTCATAAATTTTACTTTACGTTTATTACTGTTTACCATAAAAATACGTTCTGTACTAGGTTAGGCATGGTTATTTTTTTTAACAGTTTATAACTTTAACTTTACGTTTATTACTTTTTACCATAAAAATGCTTACTGTACTAGGTTAGGCATGGTTAGGAGTATTTTTATCACAGTTTATCACTTTTACTTTACGTTTAATACTTTTTACCATAAAAATGCGTTTTGTACTAGGTCAGGCATGGTTAGGGGTGTTTTTTTCACAGTTTATCACTTGTACTTTACGTTTATTACTTTTTAACCATAAAAATGCATTCTGTAATAGGTTTAGCATGGTTAGGGGTGTCTTTTTTATCACAGTTTATCCCTTTTATTTTGCGTTTATTACTTTTTACCATAAAAATGCATTCTGTACTAGGTCAGGCATGGTTATTGGTGTTTTTTTTCACAGTTTATCTCTTTTACTTTACGTTTATTACTTTTTACCATAAAAATGCGTTCTGTACTAGGTCAGGCATGGTTATGGGTGTTTTTTTAGGTGAACCAACTCAAAAATTGATGACACTTTGTCAAAAACACCTAAAAATATGAAATATTTGGGGAAAATAGTGACAGAAGAGGGTCAGATTTGGTTGACTGTGAAATCACAGTTTAGTATACCAGAATAACTAAAAATTATAATCGATTGATTGTCAACTGTATTTCCTAAGTCATTAGAAATGTATCATGTTTGGAATCAAACTAAAGGGTTTAAAAAGAAATGTCGAATAGAACGGGCTAAAATTACAATTGGTTGATTATCAATTGTTTTTTCTAAAAATCTTTTGAAACCACTTAGAGTTTGCTATCAAATTTGAAGTTTTGAGGAGGCATATCCGATGTAAGTGATAGCCAGTAAATTGTAACCGATTGAGTGACAATTGTTTTGATCTAAAAATTATAGAAAGTATACTTATTTCAGTTTTCATGAAAGGTCTAAGAGAACATGAAAAATGAATCAAAAACGAGTTGAAAGCAAATCATTTAAAAAAAAATTATCAAATATTATATTTTTCAATATCAATACTCGACCATGGGCCGCAGAGCTTAGCTGAGGGTCGGCAAAGCCGACCTGATCGATAGTCCTATATACTAAAAGAGAAAAAAGGTGTGTATATATATATATATATATATATCTGGATTCATCACGGTCAGTTGCCCATTTCTACAGCCTAGACGGATTATCCGAAAAATTTGAAACTTTTTTTATTTAAGAGAGGGCAATCCTGGGGAGTGCCTTTTGATAGATTTAAATTTTTCGTACACATGATGTGCGAGTAATCTTGAAAACACATGCGTTTTTGGTGCAAAATCAACTTAGAGTGCGGTAGCTTTGGATTTTTTAAGAAGAACATCTATCGTCGATTTGACATTTCTCAATAGACATGTTTTTTAATTATTAATTACTTGAATAGAAAAATGTTTAGACCACTTTTGAAATATTTTACGCATATTATAGAAATGAGGAAACGTTTTTATTGTAATTATAGATTTTTTAAATTTTTATTTAAAAATTTTTGGCGTGACACCATGAAGGCAAAATTTTTGCATGGCAACCAAACTTTGCAGTAACCTACAGCTTATACGGTTTGAAGGATTTTGGTGATTTTTTTACCAAGATTTATGAGCAGTGCCTTTTAGGTATCTCAGATTCTTAAAAAGCTATTATCCACATGAAATTAATGAAAAACTTATGAAATATCCAAAGATCAGAGACTGCAACGGAATGTTCGGGTTGCTATACAGCGAAAATTTAACAAAAATAAAATTTGTCATGACAATAAACAATAGTTTTATGTACATTGGTGAAAATCTGTGTAATTTGTATCAATATCACTGAATTATTTGATAAATATTACTTATTTATTATTTATTTATTTATTTATGGGGAAGGTGGCTCAGTGGTATCGAGTCGGCCTGTGGATCTTGAGAACCCTGGTTTGATCCCCACAGCCGACAAACAATTTTCACCAAATTAAATCTACCCCCGTGGCTCCCCCACCACTAATATTTTTGGGGGCCGTGATTTGACGGCTGGTAACTGCACTTCACGCGAAAAAATATATCACTTACCGAGATCTGCTTAGGCAGAGTGCCACACCCAGTAATGGGTAAAAGGCGTGATGATACTGTGGCGGTCTCAGCCAATCACATGACCGTCCCTCAACAGTCGCACACCTCAGCCAATCACATGACCGTCCCTCAACAATCACATACCTCAACCAATCACATGAACGTCCCCCACCAGTCGCGCATCTCAGTCAATCACATGAACGTTCCCCACCAGTCACACATCTCAGCCAATTGCATGAACATACCTCACCAGTCGCAACAATCAGAGTTCAGCCAATCACATGAACGTCCCCCACCAGTCACACATCTCAAGCCAATCACATGAACGTTCCCCACTAGTTGCACATCTCAAGCCAATCACATGAATGTATCTCACTAATCGCAACAATCAGAGTTTGGCCAATCACGTGAGCGACTCCCACCAGTCACGTCAGTGATCGGGTATAAAAGAGCGTTCCCTGAACAAATCAGTCAGTCTTTCACACCTTCAACCGCTCTCATCCTCTGCTCAGCCGCAAGGCCAGAGGATCCTCACCTCTGCTCAGCCACAAGGCTGAGAGAGTATTTCACACCCTCAACCGCTCTCATCCTCTGCTCAGCCGCAAGGCCAGAGGATTCTCCCCTCTGCTCAGCCGCAAGGCTGACAGAATCAATTGGCACCTTCAGCCACTCTCATCCTCTGCTCAGCTGCAAGGCCAGAGGATTCACACCTCTGCTCAGTCGCAATGCTGAGAGTCTTTGGCACTCTCATCCTCTGCTCAAACGCAAGACCAGAGGAATCACACCTAAGGCACTCTGCTTAGCCGCAAGGCCAGAGAATTCATACTTAGGCACGCACTCTGCTCAGCCGCAAGGCCAGAGTCTCCAGCTGTCCCTCGCTATCGCGCAATCACCGCCTTCGAGGACAGCACAGAAACCAGACGCTTACTAGTCAGACCTATCTATGGGAGAATCTTCACCAACTGTCCACGCCAGTGCAGCCCGTTTCACCGCTATCATCTGACGCCGTACAGCACCCTGGAACCACAGTACCACGACGTCAACCACAGCCGAGTCCATCCAGCAGACCCACGCCTAGCCGTGGTGCAGAGGACACACGCAAAGAAATTCGGCAATAATATTGTACTTGTAAAAACTATTAATTAAATAAATAAATGTTTATGAAAGTTATTAAGGCGTATCTGTTCTGATCACAAAATACAAAAGCTACACGCAAACCCCATAATATATTTATTTATTTTATATTTTTATATTAGTTATTTTGTGTAGTTTAGTGTTGTATATGTTTCAAGAATATATCGTGGATAATTCTTGGCCTATTCAAACAACCACTGAGGCCCGTAAGCTTGAGTGACAGATTTAAGGACAAATAAATTTGCGAACCTTTTCATTTCTGAAGAAGAGTGCCTAAATCACTAAATATGATCTAAGATTCATCCGTAACGGTTCGCAATAATCAGATATAAATGCTATGATAACAGCTTCAAGATATTAATTAAGGTAAGCAAGTATTTTTTACAAAATTTTACATGATTAATTTAATTATTTTTATTTAGGCAATGATGGATTATTTTTTGACCTTAAATATTAATATTAAAAAAAAACAAGTTCGATATGATGTCAATATTGTATTATATTAGTTGCATCAATAATTGTTCATATTGTTGTCAAACTTTTCAAATGTATAGCTGTGTGGATAACATCAAAATGAATATTTATTTTCACAAAATAATATTAAATCTGTTCATAATAAAGTAAACATTGTAATTGGTGATAAATAGTTTAATAAGAAAATTAAAACATTGTATTTAGAGTAATGGAGACAATTCTGATCAATATTTATTTATTATAAATTATAAAACTCTTATATAGTCATATTCAAATAAAAATAATACATAATTAATTAATGAGTTAAAAAAATATATGTTGGCATTTAAAATAAAAATGGTGTATCCCATATTTTAAATTCATCTGATTTCTAAAATTATAAATATATTTTCAATAAATTTTAAAAAGCAATATTTATATTTAAGAAGTAGTTATTGTCTAGAAACTGTAATGATAAATAAATAACTAACAGCACATAATATTACTGCAGATATCATTTTATATTAATGATGAAATAGTTATAAGTTTAAAATTTAATATTTATAATAAATTTTTGAGATTCAAAATAACCAATTTATTAAATTTGGCTGTCGGGTTTTGACATTAGTTTTTTCTTATATTTTTTGTTGATTCTATTTTATTGTTTTTACATTGTTCCTAGATGGAATTTTACTGTTTACAAGCACATATTAGCTGAAAATGATTGGTTTGTTGACCGAAACGGCCGAATTAATTTGTTATTGAATAATAAATCTACCATGTACTCGATCCTAAGACACCATTGCTCTCATAAATATAAAATAATAAGTAGAAACTGTGGACACAAAAACAATAAAATTTTGTTTATTTCAGGAAATGATAATAGTTCAGTCTGTACTTAATAAAAATATATACTTGTTTTGCAAGAAAAAAATTTATCACTGAGAAAAGAAAGATAATAGTTACTAATTTATATCGTTTAATTATGGAAATGTTTTTCATATGCGATTATTACATAATAAAATATAACGATATTGGTAGTTAGTAATGGTTTGTTTTGTTTGAAGTTAGGATGTGCTCAGGCCTGTTTAGTATACGCATCGACTACTATAGCTCACGACGCAATCAGTTTTAAATAGTTGAATTTAGTATTTCAACTTTTCACAAATATATACGTTGTACTTGATTATTATTTTAGCATTAAGCCATAGGTTTGGAAACCAGTGTTACCAGGGCCGTCTTTACCCGGGGGCTCAAGGGGTGCGGGCGCACCCGGGCGCAGAGTCCTAGGGGCGCACACAAGCCGAGCGCTAGAAATTTCGATATTTCATGAAACCCTAAGTCATTCAATAACAACGTCATTGTACCGTTTCGTGCACAAAATGAAAATATAGACACCAATAATAAATTATGTTATTAAACACACCTCATACCGCTTTCGGCACTTGTTGTACCGCTCACAATGTACAAGTTAAAATAGCTCTTATTGCTACACACCTAACAATTACCGAAACTGCTCGTCCACGTCCCCGAAAAAGAACTTTTAATTACGAGGCTACAGATGGCCCATTTTAGACCCAATGAAAAAATTTAAAATAAATTTTTATTTTATTTACTTGACACGGCTATCTCGAAATTAAATGAGAGATTCGAGTTGTTAATGGATCAGAATAATAATAATAATCTGTTAAATAAAGAAAAGGCTTCAGAATCCAATGTTTTTATAAAATATTTATTTGTGGACGTTTCGAGCATAAATATTAGTTCATCATCAGCACCTTAAAATATAAATACAATAATTATAATATAAAACTAGCAAATTAATCAAAATGTCAAACCTTTAAAAAACGTAAAAATATAAAACAATATTTGTAAAATGTTAATAATAACAAAAAGAAAAAAGATACATATGAAAAATAAAAATAGAAAAAACAAAAAATAATAAATAATTAAAATAAAATATATAAAAATTAAATTGTTAAATTCCCTAAAAAAAATTTGAGTATAATAAATTATGATACGCATCAGTTTGATAATTAATCGAGGTATCATGGTGTAAATTTATATGTAACGTTTCAAAAATAAGTCTATGCTTTTTATTTTCCATAACATCAATAATTTTGGCTTCAGAAAAATTAAAAATGTCCAGTCTTTAATTTCACCTAGCGAGTGAAAGGTTCTGGCTACAAATCCCGGCGAATGCTCATGATTTTTCAAAATTTCTATTAAAAATTACATTACGTTTTTTTGGTTGACAAGAGCTGGGGCGCAGGCTGACCACCCGGCACCCCGGCGCAGAATATGCTTAAGACTGCCCTGAGTGTTACACAATTTTACACCGATTCACAACACTATTTCCTTACTGCAATCCATCCACATCATCTTTTACTACAAGTGCCCCCATAACTATTTCCTCATTCCGCTACTGGTGGTCATGTATTACCCAGCAACAAGCTGCATAGGTATGAGAGCGCTGGAAATACAGAGGAAATTTCCCACTCAAGACGACCAGATACCTAACAAATGGTTAAATTTCTACCGAGCATACCAGAACTTAATATGTTTCTGACATCTGTTGGCAGGAAGACTAGTCATTGGCCATGGTAAAAAAATATCTGCAATAGGAATGTATGGATAGTTTAAGGATTTTTATTTTGTTTTTAAACATTAAATATTGCGGTGAAATAAGGCAGGAAACTTCAAATTCAAGTACATCTTTTAAATATGTTCGTTTTATTTTGCTCCACTAATACCTACCACTAGTTATTATTGTTAAATACTATCGTAATTTAAACATTCCAATATTATCTAAATGAATTTAAATTTCAATTCAATTTAAGAATATTGATCTCTATATATAATATCGCGATCAAAAGTCGAATACATGTGAAATTTTAAGATCAATATGTTTCTTCTAAAAGCTGATATTTCTAACAGAACTTTTTTAAAAGGCAAATTTGGTAAGTTGTCAAGTTTAGAAGTGTAGTTATATATTCCATAAATACCCTACAAAATAAATAATTTTTATTTATGCATCAATGTTTGAAATTTGTTGTTACCTTTGGAATCGGACATTTTGCAGGAATAAAATAAGGACCGAATTCATTAACTAAAAAGGTTTTGTATATTGTAGTTAAGAAATCACATAATGTTTTCTTTTCTGATATTGCAAATCGTTTATATACATTGTCCTTAAATTCATAAGTTTGAAGAAAAATCTAAAAAAAAAATTAATTCTGGTACTTTATCCATATAAAACAGAAAACATAAAAAACAAGGATTAAACCAGGGTTATTCAGGTAACCTTTAAATAAATTCCTTAATTAATTAATCCATATTATGAACTGCAATGAATTTTTGCGACATAAATGAAAAATCAGCAAATTATTTTCTTATGAAAAATTTAAAAGATTAGAACACAAGTTCGAATCCCATAGTCCAGAAGCGCTTTTCAGCACATTAAAAATTTATCTCTCCAGTAACAATTATGGGCGTCGCGATATAACGGCTTGTAACTGCACCTCATATCCGTAAATATATCAAATATTGAGATCTGTTACAGCAGACAGCCACACCAAATAATGGGTAAAAGGTGTAATTATATATATATATACGAGCTCTAACCACTAATATTTGGTACGGCTGTGTTTTTCAAATATGTTAATCTTTGAAGTATTTTAAAAATTATTTGGAATAAATTTATGTAATTATATTTGTACTATTTTATTAAGTTATTATAATTATAACAAAAACTTAATAACCAAAGATGAAAATTAAAGGAGTTATCCTATTATTCGTAACATAACATTGGCCATAAATAATTGGTACGACTATTTAAACTTATATTAATTGGTTGTAAACGTTCTCCTATTGCGCTATATTGTTATTATTTTATATTTAAAGAATATTCGAGTAGGATTTGGCTTTGTTTTCAATCAGCTGTCATTGATATTGTCTTTTGTATTCAATAAACTGTCATTGCTATTCAACATGGTACGCAGAAAGCCTATTTCTGAAGATATTCGAAGATTTATTATTGAAAAAAATTAAACTAGTAAAATTTATGGTGAAATTTGGAAAGAATTGAATTTATCTAAATCAATAATTATGAACATAATTAAAAAATATAAAATATATAAATGTATTTCAACAGTTAAGAACAAAAATGGTAGAATTTCAAAAATTACCGAGCGGTATTTGCAAGCATTGAATTCCATTGTCAAATAAAATATACAAAGTACCGATCGTGATTTATCAGGAAAATGGTCAGGAAAAATAAGAAAGTCCGATGGACACGAATGTACACGAAAAAATATACATGAACTAAAATATGACTTTTATAAGGTAAAATGTTGAAAGTGAGAAAAATATAATCTTAAACTTAAATCTTCCAGGCCAAAGGAAAACCATTTTTGACCACTATACAAAAGAAAGAACGTTTATTATGGGCAAAAGAAAGAGACTTTTGGGTACAGAAGCAGTGGGATACCATTATATTTAGTGATGAATCTAAATTTGATGTATGAGTTGATGACTCTAGAATTATAGTAATATGGACAAAAAAAGAAGTATACCATAAAGACTATTTAAAGCGTACAGTCAAATTTCCTGCTAGTATCATGGTATGGGGTTGTATCTCCTCCAAAGGTGTGGGCAATTTGCACTTTATTGGCGGCATTGTAAATGCACAGAAATATATAAATATTTTGGAAGGAAATTTAATTCCATCTGTAACCCAATTAATTTCTTGTGAATAATTTATATTTCAACACGATGGTGCTTCCTATCATATCGTTAAAGTTACTAAGAATTGTTTGTAAATTAAGGAGATAAATATTTTGAACTGGGCAGGTGAGTGCCAGGAACTTATAAACACAATGTCAACACGAGTTGAAGTAGTTAGAAAAGCAAATGGCGACGTTACGCAACATTAATATAAGTTTTAGTTAGCCGTACCAATTATTTATGGTCAATTTTTTTCACAACTTAAAACTGTTATCTTACAAATAATAGAATAAATCCTTTAATTTTCATATTTGGTTATTTTGTGTTGATGTAGATATTATAAAAGCTTAATAAAATAGTATAAATATAATTACATAAATTTATTCCAAATAATTTTAAAATTGCTTCAAAGATTAATATACTTAAAAAACACGGCCGTACCAAATATTAGTGGTTAGGGCTCGTATATATACAGGGTGGTGAATCGAATTGCGCACCATAGCGTTTTCAATGCTATTTTTCAAATGTTCAATTATTGGCCTTCCCTAATTATTTTATGCAAAAAAGCTTCAAATAAATGTTTTAGGGCATAAATTTCTGCATCTAAATCAATAAACATAATTTCTATTACATGCTTTGTAACGATAGAAATTAAATATTAAAATGTCGAAAGTTGTGTTGAAAATACAGATAGCCATGGATTTGAACAAAAAATAAGTAAATGCTAGGCGTTTTAACGTCAACGATTGACAAATAAAACGTCCAACGTTGTCGTTTTGACAGAATGTATGCCCTAAAACTTTTATTTGAAACTTTTTTGCATAAAATAATTAGGGAAGCCAATAATTGAACATTCGAAAAATAGCATTGAAAACGCTATGGTGCGCAATTCGATTCACCAGCCTGTATATACAGTGCTCAAAATTGTACAGAGATAATTTAAAAATTACATATAACATAAAAACTGTAAATTATATTATAAATATTTAAAAAGGATCCAATATAAAAATTAATATAAAGTATATTCAAATATTTCTAAGAAAAATAATACCCTAGGTATTCTTACAAATATTTGAACATAATTTATAGTTTTAATTTTACTTCAATTTTTTATATATCCCTATACAATTTTGAGCAGTATATATATATATATATATATATATATATATATATATATATATATTCATTTGGAAAATTATTTTGTATAATATCGTTTGTCTCGAAATTACAAAACCATACTAGTATTAATATGCCAAAAGAAGACGCGCAAAATATATTCACATCAATACACATTTGCATCTAATATTTATCATAAAGTTTTGCAAAAAAATAAAACTATGCCTTCAGTTTTATAAAAAATTATTGCTGAGAGATGTTTGCAACGAGAAGACTCGCTCGTTATAGAATTAATTCATTTTATAGACGAACAAGACTATTTATGATAATATTTTAGATTCCCTTAGGTATATTTCAGAATTTAAAGGAACATAAAAAATACTTACTATATCATGGGGACTGTAGATTACATCGCTCTTAATGTCAATAGATACGTTAGCTGCAAAGTCTTGCCTATTTATTTTATACAGTTTACCCTCAATTTTGGCAATACTTTCATCGTAGTTAAATATCTCCATCTTTTGAAGAAGTATTTTATACTTGGCCTAAAAATTTGAAATATTTATATATATATATATATATATATATATATATATATATATATATATATATATATATATATATAAACAAGAATTTTTTACCAAGATTGAAACTGTATTAATAAATAAATAACTGACAGCACACAAAATTAATATAAACTTCATTTTACACTTTTTAAATATGAAATATTAAGTAACTACATAAATGTATATTTTTGTTATTTCTTCTATTTATAGAAAATTATTGAAGATTTAATCTTATTATAATTTATAGGTGCCATTATACTTTTAAGTCTATAGATGCGATTCAAGATAAATATTATAAATATAACTATTAAAATTTAATCTGATAAAAATATGAAATGCACAAATGAATTAAAAACTATATAATTTTATTTAATTTTGCAAATGTTGGATTTGATGTACATCAAACTGTATATTTTACTTTTTTGTCACTATAAATTTCAACCAGTTTATTTAATTTTTCAAGTGCAAAGTGGAAACAATTCTGACAAAATTTATTATAAATTATAAATGTTTTGTTTATTTTATTCGTAGTACTTTTCATGGTTCATAAAAGTATAAAAATATTTATTTGTTTTTTCTATAATCACATTTAAATAAAAATAATACATAATTAATTATTGAGTTAAAAAAATATATGTTGGCATTTAAAATAAAAATGGTACATTCCATATTTTAAATTCATCTGATTTAAAAAATTTAAAATATATTTTCAATAAATTTTAAAAAGCAATATTTATATTTAAGTACTAGTGTAGATACTAATGCTGTCAACCGGTCCCGGTCTTTTTTAGGACAGGTCTTTTGGTTTATAAAAGACCGATCTTTTGACTAATCTTTTGACCGGTCTTTAACCGGTCATTCTTGCGACGCAACTGGCCATTAATTGATTTTTTATAACACTAGTTTTTCATCTAACTTAAATTCTAAAACATACATTAGAAAATGTCGAATAAGCTAAAGTAAACAGAGTAGGTAGGTACATAATTTAATTTTTAATGACGTACCATAAAATTTAGCGGTATTTCCAAAATAATAGATTTAATCTTCTTGATATTCTTAGATATTTATTACAAAGTATAAATACCGACACCGACAACCTTCTGATTCCGTCGCTATGGATTTGAATAAGATTATATTCTACTTAATTGGCTTGCGCAGATCCGTGTCATAAAACTTAGGACATTAGCAACATGCTTTGTAGAATGTCTATTATTAATTTTCAGTACTGCATAAGCTATGAAATCAAAAAGTTCATTCGTCCCTTCAAAAGAGTAAGGTGAGTCTTTTATAGTTTTCAATTAGTTCTAGTTTACGAATGAACATTACTCATTCATAGTCATACTGTCTTAGAATTTACTAGTGCTGTTTACCGGTCCCGGTCTTTTTAAGAATTGGACTTTTAACCGGTTTTTGGTTTATAAAAGACCGAAAAGACCGGCCTTTTTAACCGGCCTTTCAGCCGGTATTTTAATAATAATAATGATAATAGTACATTTAATATAAACCAGAATTTTATATTGTAGTTTTTGTTACTAATTTATATCGTTTAATTTCCAAACATTTCAGTCGGAACTAAAATATTTATGGAAATGTTTTTCATATGCGATTATTACATAACAAAATATAACGATATTGGTGGTTAGTAATGGTTTGTTTTGTTTGAAGTTAGGATGTGCTCAGACCTGTTTAGTATGCGTATCGACTAGTATTGGTCACGACGCAATCAGTTTTAAATAGTTGAATTTAGTATTTCAACTTTTCACAAACATATACGTTATACTTGATTATTATTTTAGAATTAAGCCATAGGTTTAGAAACCAGTGTTACACAATTTTACACCGATTCAAAACAGTATTTCTTTACTGCAATCCATCCACATTATCTTTCACTACATGTGCCCCCATAACTATTTCCTCACTCCGCCACTGGTGGTCGGCAACAAGCTGTATATGAGAGAGCTGGAAATACAGAGGAAATTTCTCATTTTTTTTTGTTGTTTTTACGCTCTGGAAATACAGAGGAAATTTCCCTCTCAAGACGAGATACCTAAAAAATGATTAAATTTGCTTTCTTATTTTTTAGGTATGATTAGAAATAATAATATTTTATGTATAGTATATAACATGCTAAAGAAATGTTATTAAGAAACTGTCTAGGGCAAAAACACAAATGGAGCAAATGGTTTGAATTTTCAAAAACCATTTTACAGAGTTGAAAATGTTAACTATGACCCCATAAAAAAATCAACTTATACAATTAAGAATATATATACAGGGTGTAACATGAAAACCTGGCCATAGGCGTTTAACATGGGAAATCAGTTTTTCCTTGCGCAAAAGTGGCCAATAGATTTTAGGCAAAAATGCTTCAAATAAAAGTTGTAGAGCTTGAAATTAAGGATCTAAATCAGTTTTCAGATTTTATTTTTCACATTTTGTAAGCGAAATAATCGCATTAATATTTTATAAGAATTTCTACTTTATAGTGATAGCCATGCAATTGAGACAAAATGATAAACAAATGTATGACGTTTTAACTGTCAGAAAAGTTTAGTTTGAAATGGATTTGTGATATCATTATTGAAAATGGATAATTTTATTTTATCATTTTTTAATATTTATTATAATAAATAATAGAATTTTTACGCAAATAATAATTTTATTTATTTAGAAATAATATTAAATTACAAAAGGGTTATTATCCATTTTCAATAATGATATAACAACAATCACCTTTGTCACTTAAATAAATCACAAATCCATTTAAAACTAAACTTTTCTGACAGTTAAAACGTCATACATTTGTTTATCATTTTGTCTTAATTCCATGGCTATCACTATAAAGTAGAAATTCTTATAAAATATTAATGCGATTATTTCGCTTACAAAACGTGCAAAATAAAATCTGAAAACTGATTTAGATCAGTAATTTGAAGCATTTTTGCCTAAAATCAATTGGCCACTTTTGCGCAAGGAAAAACTGATTTCCCATGTAAACGCCTATGGACAGGTTTTCATGTTACACCCGGTATATATATTCCTATAAACAATAATGCGAATCGTTTGTATACATTGTCCTTCAATTTATAATCTTGAAACTTAATCTAGAAAAAAAATATAGATATCAGTATTTATTTATGTATTTATTCATATACGGAAAACACACACACACACATATACAGGGTGGTGACTCGCTCAGCCGGTCATAGGGATTTAACATGGGAAATCAGTTTTTTGCAATTTCCTGCTTCCCTAATTATTTTAAGCAAAATCGCGTCAAATAAAAGTTTTAGAGCATTAAATTCTGCATCTAAATCAGTAAACAGAATTACTTTTACGGGCTTTGTAACGACAGAAAATAAATATGAAAATGTCGAAAATTACGTAAATAGCCATGAAATTGAACAAAAAAATAAATAAATGCTAGACATTTTATCTGTCAAAATATCAACGTTTGCCGTTGTGGCCGATAAAATATCAACGTTTGTCGTTGGATCTGCAGGAGAAAATATTTATATTTTATAAAACATTCATATAAAAAACAACAAAGACAAAATTAATTGTCACTTGGTGAAACTAGGTTTAATAATAAAATATCAAAATAAACACTTGTCTAAGTCTCACAAAATTCAGCCTCCAAGTCACCTTATGAGGGCATCGTCAGAGGCTGGCCAGCACAGTTGGTAACCATAGACGCGTTTCGCTCTTATTAGAGCTCATCAGTATGGTATAACCTACTTCTTCACCTAGAAGAATTTTGTGAGACTTAGACAAGTGTTTATTTTGATATTTTATTATTAAACCTAGTTTCACCAAGTGAGCATTTAAAGACAATTAATTTTGTCTTTGTTGTTTTTTATTTAAATTGCTATTTCGTAGCTTTTGCTTTTTTCGGTTGATGGCATTACTGGTTCGATAGAACTTCTCATGTCATCTTACCGTTCTCTAGAGATCTTATTCTCTGCTGGCACAGTCCTTCGTCACCAGCTTCTTCACGTGAACTTTGTTCTAGGTGAAGAAGTAGGTTATACCATACTGATGAGCTCTAATAAGAGCGAAACGCGTCTATGGTTACCAACTGTGCTGGCCAGCCTCTGACGATGCCTTCATAAGGTGACTTGGAGGCTGAATTTTGTGAGACTTAGACAAGTGTTTATTTTGATACTTTATTATAAAACATTAATAATTAAGTAGGCAAGTTTATTTATTTAATTTTAAAATCAGAAGAAAAATTTATTTATAACAAAATTAAACTATAATGGACATAATAAATACATATTCTAGTCTAGAGCCCAAGTCTTTCGTAAAAACGGCGGATATTTGATAGCTACCGGGCTGTACTATTCCTGCATTCCTCTGCAATTCTTTGTTTTAGAGAATCCACATTTGGGTGCCTACTTTTGTAAATTTTATTTTTTAAATTACCCCACAGAAAGAAGTCATTAGATGACAAATCCGGTGATCGAGCTGGCCATTTTATCTGTCACAACGTCAAACGTTGATGTTTTGACAGATAAAACGTCAAGCATTTATTTATTTTTTTGTTCAATTCCATGGCTATCAATATTTTTAACGTAATTTTCGACATTTTCATATTTAATTTCTGTCGTTACAAAGCACTTTTATTTGACGCGTTTTTACTTAAAATAATTAGGGAAGCAGGAAATTGCAAAAAAAACTGATTTCCCTTGTTAAATCCCTATGACCGGCTGAGCGAGTCACCACCCTGTATATATATAAATTATGTAAGGCCTTGAAAGTATTTCACAAACATTGTAAGTTGTGACTTGCTGCATCAGCCAAAACACCCAGTAGTTTTCCATCATGTTAGAAATAGGATAAATAGCACGTCTCATAAGATAAGATTGTTCACTTGCTCTTGTAACTTCTTGAATGCACACGTACATGTCATTGTAGTGCAACAAAAAAATAATAAAAGATTTTTTTATTAAATATTAAATAAATCCATATTTAATTGGCGCAGTCCTGGTAGGATTCAGAGAAACACGAAATCTATTGTGTGGTGAATTTTAATTCTTTACTCTGAATAAATCAATAAATAACCGGCTTCAACCTAAGCCCATCATGCGTAACCACGGCCCATCTTTAAGAGAAAACACCAGATCTACAACTTGCTGTTCCATTACGAGATCACGTCCTCCTCGGACGAGAAGAACTTGCTCTTCCGGAACTGGTCCACGTCGTCCAAAAACATCTGCTGTCCTCCTGAAGAATCACAAGAAGACAAGAAGAAGACAAGAACCCGGTGATGTCCGTAAAGCATCTATCCACAATTGTATTATTACTACCATTGTAAGTTATTTATATTAACTAACAAATTTATAAAATTATTACACAAAGGGATACTTCTAGCAAAGACTAGTAATAAAAGTATCGAGAGACCGGCACAGTCTCAACACACAAATTAATGAATAGTAGTAGTTCATCAGAATCAGAATATCTTAATTCAAACTCAGATTCAGAAGTTGAATATACTCAAATCAATAATATAAAGATAAATTCGTTGAGACCAAGTAGATTAAATAATTCAAATTTAATAATGGCTACCACAACATTATCAGACCTTAAAAATCTATCAGAATTATTCCTTCATACGATGGAAATATTAAAATTCTTAACAATTTTATATCCGCTGTAGACGACGTACAGAACACATTAACTAATGTAACACTTAGTAATATCCAACAAACATATATGTTCAGTTTAATAAAAAATAAACTCACTCACAAAGCCGCCGAATTATTAGCAGAAAATAAATTCACAACTTGGATTGAATTAAAAACGTACCTAACAAATAATTTCTGTGACAAAAGTACGGCATAAACTATCTTACTAGAAATATTACACTTTAGACCTTATCTCACAAAAATTTGCACAATATAAATCCAAAATCCTTTTAACAGAATATAACCAACTGCAGAAAAATGCAATAATTAAAGAAAATCCAAAATTAATAGTTATTTATTTCACTATTACCAACTACTATACGAGGATCTTTTATCGTAAAACAACCTAAATCTCTAGAAGAATGCGAAATCCTCTTACGTAATGAATTTACGAGGGGATTTAAAAATGTCGCAAGGATTAGCTAAAGATGTAAACAATTTATTGCAGAGCAGAAAATATTGTAAAACACAAAATGATAATAATAAGAATCTAATCATACAACATATCAATAATAAAATAATATTTCACTTGATCACAAAAGAACAGTATAAAGACAAACCCTCCATTAGACACCTAGACAAACCCGTTAAAGAAATTAGAGATTATATGATACTAAACGAGTTATATGAAATTAACATTCCCAAATTAGGATGCGGAAGAGACGAATTAAAATGGGAAGATGTTTCAAGTAAAATATCCAAATTAATTTATATACATTACCGGAAACAAACATTAACGATTCAATAAGTAATAATGATAGCGACAATAACACAGTACACTCAGATCCCGAAAATTTAGTATTGTTATTTTTTTTATTATTGTTATCTGTTAAAATCTCAAGATACCCTTGCGAGTGTAGAGATTATAGTCCCTTGTTTTTACACTATTTTATTTATATATTCCTTCCATTTTTTCCTGTTTCTTGCTATTTTGTTTGCTTCTTGGCAGGTAGTGTTGTTCTTTTTTAGTATTTCTTCTATGTTGTTTTCCCAATTTTTCGCTGGTCTTCCTCTTTTTCTTTTTATTGTTGTTCTTGCGTTCCAGACAATTTTTGCTTGTCTGTCTTCTGGCATCCTGACCAAGTGTCCGTACCAAGCTAATTGTCTTTTCTCTATGGCTTTCTGTGTACTTTCTAATTGGAGGTTTTTTCTTATCTCTTCGTTTCTAATTTTGTCTAGTCTTGTTACACCCTGTATTTTCCTTAAGAACTTCATTTCAGCTGCTTGTATTTTTGATATAGTTCTCTGGTTCATTATCCATGTCTCACAGCCATATGTTAGTGTTGGTCTATAAACTGTTTTGAATATTGTTGTTTTTGTTTTCCGTGTTATTTGTTTATTATTGAGAATTATTTTGTTAATTGTATAATAGCTTCTATTTGCTGCTAGTATTCTTTTATTTATTTCTTGTTCTTGGCTTCCTTTATTGTTCAGTAGTATTCCCAGATATTTAAATGTATCTACTTGTTCTATTTGTTTTCCATTTATTGTTATATTTGTTTCTATATTTTCCTTTGAGATCATCATTATCTTTGTTTTTTCTATGTTGATATTCATATTGTGTTTTTTCAGTTCTTCGACCCATATATTAAGGTTGTGTTGCATATCTTCTTCGCTTTTGGTTATAACTGCTACATCATCGGCAAATTCACATTCAGCTATCTTCACTTTTTTCATTCGGTAATGTCCAATCTCCATTTTTTTTGTTTTACCTTTTATGTTTTTTAAGATGTTGTCTAGGAATATAGTGAACAGTAATGGGCTCAATGAACCTCCTTGCCTCAATCCTTGTGTGGTTTTAAATTCTTCCGACATCTCTTTCCCTGTTCGTATGTAATTGAGTGTATTAACATATATACTTTTAATTGCATTTAGCAGTTGTTCGCTTACTTGTCTTTCTCTCAATATGCTCCAAACCTTTTCACGTGGTACTCTATCAAATGCTTTCTCAAGGTCAATGTACGTTATAAATAAATTACTATCTTGCCTCTTTGTCTTGTCTATCAAATTCCTGAGGGTATATATATGATCTTGCGCTTGGTATCCTTTCCTAAATCCGCTTTGGGTTTTTTCCATCGCTGGTTCGAGTACTAATCTTAATTTTTTCTCTAGAATTGCTTCGTATGTTTTAGCAGCTGAACATAATAAAGAAATGCCTCTGTAGTTATTACAACTTCTACTGTCTCCTTTTTTGTATATTGGAAAGATTACTGCCTTTTCCCAATCTTTAGGTATTTTTCCGCTTTCCCAAATTCTGTTAAGTATTGCTAGCAATAGTTGTTCTCCCTCCTCTCCTATATACTTTAATTGTTCAGACTTTATTTGGTCATGACCGGGAGCTTTTCCATTTCTAAGTTTCTTAAGCACATCTTTCAGTTCGACTTCTGTAATAGTCTCTAATTCTTTGTTCAAATTTAGTAAACGGACTAAAATTCATAAACGATAGAATTAACATTGCAAATAACCAACTCATATTAGAAACACATGATGGAAATACAGAAATTAAAACACAACGACTATTTGAACACAATAAGATGAGAATACACTGTAAATTCAACAAAATCACACTAGAACAATAAATAATAAAATTCCTAAAAGAATACATCATACCAAAATACGTTATTACGCAATAATCCAAAAAGGTTTAGATCTAACACTCTCGAATATCATAAAAAACACTTTTGAATATAACACTATAAACATAATCTCATGTAATAAAATGGTAACAGACGTAGAAAATGAAGACGAACAAATCGAAATCATTCATGACTTCCACAACGGTCTAACAAACCATCGTGGAAAAATGGCAACATTACACGCGTTAAAAGACAAATATTTTTGGCCCAACATGATAAAAAATATCACTGAATATATTAACAACTGTGAATACTGCAAATTAAATAAATATAATAGAAAACCAACACAAGCAGTCGATAATCTTACACCAACCCCCTCTAAACCTTTCGACATAATAAACATGGACCTACTATGCCTAGAAAAAAATTATTTCCTAACCATTTACGATCAGTTCTCAAAACAAGGACAAATATATTATCTTGAAGACAAATCCTCAAGAAGCGTATTAAACCAATTAATAAAATATTTCCAAACATACACTATACCAAACAAAATTATAATGGATTCCGGTCCAGAATTCAAAGGAAGCCTCATACAAAACTTACTCAAAACACACAACATAGAAAGTCACATTACTTGCGTAAACAACCCCAAAAGCAACGCAATCGAAAGATTACATTCCACACTCATAGAGTACTTGCGATTGATAGAAAATACCAAGAAATTCAAAAATAAAACACTATTAGAAAAATTAGAATTAGTCATATTAGCCTATAATAACACAAAACACTCTATTAAAAAGTTAACCCCTAACAAAATATTATTTGGAAAAAATCTGATGTGGACACCACATGACTTCCTTGTACGCATATTAAACTATAGATTTTTTTTAATTGCACATATTTGATATAAAATCTTTTATTATTTATTTTTTGTTCTAATCCATAGCAAACTTAATTTCTAAAATAAACAAAAAATATATAATATTTAAATTTAGATATCTCGCTTATGCAAAATGCTAATTTAAAAATTAATGTGCTAGACGCAGAATTTAATTCTCTAAAACTCTTATTTGCAGCATTCATTTCTAAAATTAAAATAATACCATTTTTTTCAAGGAAAACTGTTAGCAGCTTCATGTAATGTGCCACTTCCGGTTAGTATATTTTAACCAAAATCTATTATATTATTTCCATTGATATAGTAGTCTTATATACCAAATTTGGAAAGTTTTAAATTATATTTGAATATAGTTTTTCATGAAAATCTATTATAGGCTTCAAGTAAAGTACCACTTCCGGTAGTTGTATAATGACCAAAAAGGGAGGTGCACAACTAGATGTTATAACAGTCCTAAAAATAAAGTTTCAATTTTCTACGGCTTACCGTTTTGAGTTATGCGAGATACATACGTACGTACGTACGTACGTACAGACGGCATGACGAAATTAGTCAAAATGGATTCAGGGAGGGCCAAAATACCTATTTCCGTTGAAATCTGAGAACCGAAAATTTTCGCGATTACAATACTTCCTTTACTTCGTACAAGGAAGTAAAAACAACGAAATACCGCTCAAAATTATTCCTCTTATAAACGAAGAATTAATTCAATAATATAAAGACGAACAAACTGAGTTGTTCGAAATTATTAAAACAAAAATTGAAACAGAGAAGCAAAAACGTTATAAAGAAAACGATAACCACTTAGAGATACCAAAAGAAATGTTTGCTAAAGAAAATCCTACATTATTAAAGAAATTCAAAAAACCATTATTTAAGAAAATTAAAATAGAAGAATATGACCCTATATTAGGAAAAGCAAAAACTAAACATCAACTAGGTATGAAAAATATTCGGATAAATAGACTAAAACAATAAAATGTTTCAGATGCGTAACCAATTGATAGATATCTCACAAGATAACGGATTCCACCTGGCCGATTTAGGACAATGTAAATTAAAAACCTCAAAACAAATCATATATTTTAATTACAATATTACCCCTATATATCAAGAATTTATGAAAATATCGAAATTAAAATCTATTCTATTAGAACAAATCTCTGATCAAAAGACATTATTCCAAGATTATATAAATATAATAACTTATATTCATAATGATTTAGAAAATCAAATCCAAAAACTTTTTAATAAACGAGCAAAACGCGGTTTAATAAACGGAATAGGTAGCATCATAAAATCTATTTCTGGCAACTTAGACGCCTCCTACGGAGAACGATATGACAGACTTTTTGAACAAATAAATAAAAACGAACAGATACTACAGACACAAAATGACCAAAACATAAAAATAAACAGAGACATGATTGACAAATTTAATGAACAAATAAAGAATCTTGAAAGTAACGAAAATCAATTGCAAACTCAACTAAA
This sequence comes from Pterostichus niger, assembly GCA_947425015.1. Taxonomy (NCBI): domain Eukaryota; kingdom Metazoa; phylum Arthropoda; class Insecta; order Coleoptera; family Carabidae; genus Pterostichus; species Pterostichus niger. The sequence continues at coordinate 22,372,151 of OX380342.1, forward strand.
TGACACAAACTAGTAATTAGAAACATATCGTGTTTAGTATCAAATTAAATGTTTTAAAGAGGGATTTCGAGCAGAATAATAAAAAATTATAATCGAGTGATTGTCAACTGTTTTTCCTAAAACTATTTAGAAATGCATCGTGTTTGATCAAACTAAAGGATTTGAAGAGAGTTTTTAAACAGAATTATTAAAATTGTAATCAACTGATTGTCAATTGTTTTTCATAAATGTCATGAGGAATCTATCGTGTTTGGTATCAAATTAAATGTTTTGAAAACAGATTTCGGGCAGAATAATTACAAATTATAATCGACTGATTGTCAATTGTTTTTCATAAAAGTCTTTAAAAATCTATCGCGTTTGGTATCAAACTAAAAGGTTTAAAGAGAGCTTTCAAACAGAAATATTAAATAAAAATTTAGGTCAACTGATAGTCAATTGTTTATTTCTAAAGTCGTTAGAAACATGTTATGAGGAGATATAGAAGCCAAAAATTGTAATCGACTGATTGTCAATTGTTTTGACCTAAAAGTTATTGAAACTGTACTTATTTCATTTCTAATGAAAGATCTGAGAGAAAATGAAAAAATAAATCAGAAAAGAGTTGATAGCAAATCAATTTCGAAAAATTTGTACAATATCAATACTCGACCAGGTAGTGTATAAAGTAACAAATTTAAAAAATATTTTTCTTCAAAGGCTGCGGAGCCTAGCTGAGGGTCGGCGAAGGTATATTTATAACTATATATATATATATATATATATATATGTTACAATCTATTCATTTCATAGAGATATAGATATTAATTTAAAAATACGAGTATGTTTTATAACGTTCTATTTTTTATATAATCAAGTAGGAATATATATAGTTGTCTTCTGTTATAATAATAATTATAAAAAGAAATGTCAATCTATTCAATGTGTTCAATATTCAATGCGTGCATTATTATTTAATTACATATAAAATTACAACAAATTGGCGACGAGGTGAACTATTACTAATTTTTTATTTTTTTGACGATTTTATTCAATCTATTCGAACTCAGAAACAAGGAAGTCAACTCAACTATGGATGCAAATCAGTTTACTCAGCTACTGAATGTTTTCAGAGAGAGTCAAAATCAACTACTTGAACAATTATTGACGGCACAGAATAAAGATAACAGTTCAACTACACATCATGGGACAGCCTTGCTTACAACATTCGAAAATTTCAACCCTAACAAAGAGAATTTCAAATTGTATCGACAACGGTTTGAAAATTACTTAAATATGAAAAGGGTGCTCCATGACGAAACCATCTCCAGACAAATGCTGTTAAATTCAATAGGTTCTACCCACTACAAATTACTTGTATCTTTAGTGTCTCCAAGACAGCCTACAGACTTAAAATATAATGAAATAACAGAAGCTTTAGAGAAACACTTGTGCCCTAAAAAGAATGTTTTAGTAATTCAACACAGATTTCTGTCAATTTACCAAAATGAAAATCAATCAATTGCAGATTACGTTGCTTTACTTCGATCAGACATTAATGAATGTATGTTTATTTCATCATGTGACTGTAAAGTCAGTATTGCTGATACATTTCTTCGTACTCAATTTATCCGAGGAATCCGTGACAATACAATTCGAGAGCAAATACTTCAATCTGAACTATCTAACTTTGAAGAAATTGTTGAAAAAGCACTGACATTAGAAGCATCTAAAATTGACAGCCGTGAACTTGGTTTAAAACAACCAGCAGTTTCAAATTCATTCAACTCTGCAGAAGAAGTTAACAAAGTGTCTAATTCACGTCAATATAAAAAAAATGACAAACAAAATCAGAAGGGTAAAAACGATTCACAGTCATACCAAACAAGATCTAAGTCAAGAATTGATTACCACCGTCTAGGAATTAGCGGCTTATGTATTCGATGTGGTCGTAATAACCATAAAGCCAGCGATTGCCGCACCGACCCTAAATCTCTTCACTGCAAATCATGTGGACGAACAGGACATGTACAGCGAGTTTGTATCCGTTCTCTAATTACCGCAGAAAAGAAATCTGCTAATTCGACTAACACCATAGAAGAGCATGTTACTAATCCTCAAGCTTATGGAATCAACCAAATCATCGATATTTTTGAACATCAACGCACCAGTAATGCCGATTCAGAAAAATATTTTGTTACAGTTGAAATTGAAGGTCGATTACAGAAATTTGAAGTCGATTCAGGCGCAGGTTTTACTCTACTTCCTCATTCACAGTATCAACATCTTCAACTTGGCGTTGAAATGGAAAAGCCTCAAATTGCTTTCCGTTCATATACCAACAACGTTTTTGTACCTGAAGGAAAACTCAATGTGTCAGTTCGCTACAAGAACACTACTTCAAAGGAAGAAATATATATCGGTCCAGATGATTTTTCGCCATTATTAGGTAGAACATGGATACGTCATTTAGGAATCGATCTCAAAGAGCTTGATCACTCAAAGCGAAGCTACACACATCAAATTTGTACAGTGGATCCAGTACCAGAACTCGTTAGGAAATATGCTTCAATTTTTGAGCAAAAAGTCGGCTGTATACCAGACATAACATGCTCTCTTTATCTCCGAGAGAACTCTAAAGCTGTTTTCATACGCGAACGTGACGTTCCATACGCCCTTAGGGAAAAAGTTGAAAAAGAACTTGACTCACTAGAAGCGGATGGAATCATTTCTAAAGTAAACCACAGTGATTGGGGATCTCCATTGGTTATTGTTCCCAAGCCAGATGGAAACGTACGTTTGTGCGTAGATTACAAGATTGCAGTTAATCCTCAGCTCAAATCTGCACACTACCCGATTCGACGAATTGATGAAATTTTAAACAGTTTACGTAATTCTTCATATTATTGTCGTCTAGATTTATACAAAGCATACTTACACATAAATATGGATGAGGAAGCTCGTTCTATTCAAACCATCTCCACTCATAGAGGTACTTATCGGATGAATCGTCTGTCTTTTGGAATAAAAACTGCACCCAGCGAATTTAATCGAATCCTAGATCAAATCCTCCAAGGATTAGATGGTACTCTATCATACTTTGACGACATAATAATTTATGGACGTTCCAGAGAAGAATGCCAGCTTCATCTCGAACAATGTCTTAAACGACTTCAAAAATACAATTTACACTTAAATAAAAGTAAGTGCGAATTTTTCAAAACTGAAATTCAATACTTAGGACATATAATTCGCTATAATCAAATTTCAAAATGTCCGAAGAAGATTAAGGCAATTGTCGAAATGTCAAGACCAAAGAACGCCGAACTGCGACGATTTCTTGGAATGGTTACCTATTATTCAAGATTTATTCGTAATTGTTCAACACTGACTTACGCATTAAGGAAGCTTCTACATAAATCATCGAAATTTTATTGGTCCAGTTCCTGTGAAGCTGCTTTCATTCGACTCAAAAATGAGATTACCAGTGAAAATGTACTAACACCCTATGACCCAAACCTTCCTTTAATTGTTACTTCTGATGCCAGTCCTACCGGTATTGCAGGAATACTCTCACACAATATCAACGGTCAGGAAAGACCAATAGCATTCGCATCCAGATCTCTAACAACTGCAGAACAAAATTATAGTCAACTTGATAGAGAAGCTTTAGCAATTGTTTTTGCGGTAAGTCATTTTTATATGTACTTGTATGGACAAAAATTTCAATTAGTCACCGACAATCAACCACTGACTCGAATTTTTCATCAATCTTCAAAACTACCATCTATGACTTCAGCCCGACTGTTAAGATATGCATCGTTTTTGTCTGGTTTTGACTATGAAACCAAATACAAAAAAGGTTCAGATAACACCAATGTTGACTGCCTTTCTAGAGCTCCTATTCAACAAACACAACAAACAATGGATGTAATTATTAATCAAGAAGTACATCAGATCTGTATTTCAACTATTTTTCAAATTTCTTCTAGTAAAATCACGGTTGAATGCATTGCTCGTGAAACGGATAATGATAAAATATTATCTAAAATAAAAAAATGATTTAATAAATAATAGATCAAACAATGAGTATACACTCGATAGTGGTATTCTATTTAAAGGACAACGAGTTGTCGTACCACAATGTCTCCAAGCTACTTTTCTCGAAGAACTACACAGTGTACATATGGGCATCTCAAAAATGAAACAGCTAGCACGAAGATATTGCACATGGTCAGGTATCGATCGTGATATCGAAGGGATAGTAAAATCATGTGAGGCTTGTGCCCTTACAAAGTCCAATCCTGTCAAAGCACCGTTACACTCGTGGGATGAGCCACAAGAAAATTGGGATCGAATACACATGGACTATGCAGGCCCGTGTGAAGGAAAATATCTTCTAATTATAGTAGACGCCAAATCAAAATGGACAGAAGTACGAATAGCCAACGAAGCTCCTACTTCATCTAAAACCATCGAACTTCTTGAAAATGTATTCACAACACATGGATATCCCAGAATATTGGTTTCTGACAATGCCACAATTTTTACAAGCGAATATTTTAAAGAATATTGTACTTCAAATGGTATTATGCAGAAGTTTAGTGCTCCAGGTCATCCGGCAACAAATGGTCTCGCGGAACGTAATGTTCAAACCATTAAGAACCGCCTAAAAGCCATGCAAGATGAATCAATATCCCTACAAAAGAAAATTCAGAAAATATTGCTGATATATAGAGCTACTCCACTTGCTGAAGGGAAATCACCAGCAGAGTTATATCTCAGAAGAAACCTGCGAATTCGACTCGATGCTATTAAGCCTTATAAAGAGACTCAACGTTCGACCTTTATTCCTGGTACTCGTTCATTCAACATTGGTGATAGAGTACAATCACGCTACTATTCAAATTCGAAATTAATCTGGCGTTTTGGCACAGTTCTCAAAAAATTTGGTAACCTTCATTATCTCATCAAATTAGACGAGGGTTTTGTTTACAAACGACATGTAGATCAATTAAGAGCCACAAGTGTACACAAAAAGTCTGTAACTTCCGAGTCAGACGTTAAACCACCTGAAGATGAAACTACTCATCCAGAGTCTTCAATGAATCAACATTATGAATATGTGCAAGTCCAATTACCACAAGAAGTAGCACCTCCACAACTTGAACTTCAACCACAAGTCGATCAGCCTCAGCCAGAAGTAAACCAACCACAAGAGCTCCCACGTCCACGACGATCTGAACGTTTTCATCGACCTCCAGCTTATTTACAAAATTATGTTGTTCGCTAAAAATTGTATTGCATTTGCTAAAAATCTAAAATTTTATATTCTAGGGTTGTTATTCAAGTGGGAGAGAATTGTTACAAATACAATCTATTCATTTCATAGAGATATAGATATTAATTTAAAAATACGAGTATGTTTTATAACGTTCTATTTTTTATATAATCAAGTAGGAATATATATAGTTGTCTTCTGTTATAATAATAATTATAAAAAGAAATGTCAATCTATTCAATGTGTTCAATATTCAATGCGTGCATTATTATTTAATTACATATAAAATTACAACAATATATATATATATATATATATAAATATATATAGTTATATATATATATATATATATATATATATATATATATGTGGGATTCTTGAAAGTGAAATTCGCAGTTTAGTCAAACAATTAGTATTAAACAGTATGCCGGATACAAATTAAATGATATTCAGATATTACAATAGAAATAAACACAATCACATAAAATAAACATCACTCTCCAAACAATTGCGTCGTCTATATGTCATTCATCTCCGCGCCGTCTTCTTTCTGACCTGCCGGTACCAGGACCGGATCAGCCCACATATATATATATAACTTAACTTTCTCAAACCACCAACTTAGTTTTTAAAATATCTGATGTGGACACCACATGACTTCCTTGTACACGTATTAAACTATAGATATTTTTTTAATTGCACATATTTGACATTAAATCTTTTATTTTTTGTTCTAATCCATAGCAAACTTAATTTTTTTTTAAATCAAAAAATATATAATATTTAACTTTAGATATCTCGTTTATGCAAAAAGCTAATTTAAAAATTCTTAATGTGCTAGACGCAGAATTTAATTCTCTAAAACTTTTATTTGCAGCATTCATTTCTAAAATTAAAATAATACCATTTTTTTCAAGGAAATCTGTTAGCAGCTTCATGTAATGTGCCACTTCCGGTTAGTCTACTTTAACTAAAATGTATTATGTTATTTGCATTGATATAGTAGTCATATATACCAAATTTGGAAAGTTTTGGATTATATTTTGATATAGTTTTTCAATATATTATAGGCTCCAAGTATGGTACTTTACTTTCCGGAAGTTGTATAATGACCAAAAAAGGAGGTGCACAACTAGATGTTATAACAGTCATAATTATAAAATTTTAACTTTCTACGGCTTACCGTTTTTGAGTTATGCGAGATACATTACGTACGTACAGACGGCACGACGAAATTAGTCAAAATGGATTCAGGGATGGCCAAAATGCGTATTTCCGCTGAAATCTGAAAACCGAAAATTTTCGCGATTACAATACTTCCTTTACTTCGTGCAACTTCTCTTAATTTTTTTTATTCTTTCCTTCGTCTTAACATTTTCTCCCTCTTTATATTCATCTTTCTCTCTAAGAATTTTTATTCTCTTTTTGTTGTTAAAATTTTCTAGCTTTTTATTCATCTGCTTGTCGTTTTTCAGAAATGTATTTCTTCATTCTACCCTTCTTTTGCCTGTTTGATTGTTTCTTTCCCATCCTTTAATTATTCAATGAATACAACGAAAGGTTCACAACTAAATGTTGCTAATGCAATGACATTGACATTTAATTTTTTATTTTTTTCTTATTTTTTGTTCTAATCCATAGCAAACTTAATTTTTTTTAAAAATAAATATATAATTTTTAAATTTAGATATCTCGCGTATACAAAAGGCTAATTTAATAATTCTTAATGTGCTAGACGCAGAATTTAATTCTCTAAAACTTTTATTTGCATCATTTATTTATAAAATTTAAATAATATCATTTTTTTCAAGGAAAACTGTTAGCAGCTTCATGTAATGTGCCACTTCCGGTTAGTCTATTTTAACCAAAATCTATTATGTTATTTCCATTGATATAGTAGTCTTATATACCAAATTTGGAAAGTTTTAAATTATATTTGAATATAGTTTTTCATGAAAATCTATTATAGGCTTCAAGTAAAGTACCACTTCCGGTAGTTGTATAATGACCAAAAAGGGAGGTGCACAACTAGATGTTATAACAGTCCTAAATATAAAGTTTCAATTTTCTACGGTTTACCGTTTTTGAGTTATGCGAGATACATACGTACGTACGTACGTACGTACAGACGGCATGACGAAATTAGTCAAAATGGATTCAGGGAGGGCCAAAACACCTATTTCCGTTGAAATCTGAGAACCGAAAATTTTCGCGATTACAATACTTCCTTTACTTCGTACAAGGAAGTAAAAAGATTTATTTAAGTATTACAATTACATGTGTTTCTACTTCTAAGTCTGAATCTGAACTGACTAACATTATTACATCTACATACTAAATAACTTTACATATTACTAATGTCACGTTCGGGGGAAGGTGTCTATGTCAGCAGTTTGGTGATGAGTGGAACACTATAACTCCTCCCTCCTTAGAATTGAGCTCCCCCTGGAAGTTGAAGTTCGATGTCCTCTGGCTGAATTTCGGGTGGTGTCCTTCTTGAGCAGGATCGTGCAGCTCTTTTTGTTCTTATCCATTTTATGGAAAAGTAGCCGGCGGTGATTGCAATCATGATATACAGCAACAGAGACCAAATACTGGGAATATGAATGTTGATGGATTCTTCTTTTATAGGGACCATTGGGTTAAAGGAGATATCATTGAGTTTTAATGGATTTAGGTTAATGGAGAAGTTTGTAATATGTTGTGTTTGAATTTTGAAGTTTAATTTAGGTAATAGTAATGGTCGTCCTTGAATTTTATTTGAAAATACCAATTTTTGTTCTTTAAAGTAAATTTCACAATTATCTTCATTGTTAATTAAGTAGATTCCCACTAATGGTTTGATGCTAGTTTCTTGTAGGCATTTAATTACTACATTTTCTTCCTTAGGGAAGACGGCTAGGTATTTGTTGAGTTCTGGAATCACTTCAATGTGGTTTTTTATTAAATTTATTTTTGTGTAATGGCAGTGGTTTGATGTCTGCTCTTGGAATATTTCTTCCTCGCAGGTTGAAGAAAAGTGGGCATGATATTTATTAGGACATTGGAATATTTTTGCTCGTACACACATGTCACTTAAAGGAATAATTTCCTTATCCGATTTTAGAAGATATTTTGTATTTGGAATGATTGTAACAAAATCTGAACCATATTTTGTTGGAATAGGATATAAATAAAATAATTCGAAATTTTTTTCAAAGTTGATTGGGGTGGAAATAAAATAAATTATTTGTGTAGGTTTCACTTTACAGTTAATTTTTAATAAGGATTCAAAATCAAGTAAATTTTCTTGTCTAGGTTCGAATGGCAGTTGTGCATGATAGAATTTAGATATTTTATTAAGTTCTGACAATAATTCAAGAGGGTGTATTATACTCGGGTGTAGGGTTCTTAATTTACAGAAGGTAATAGAGTTCTCAACATCTTGTAGGATATTGAGCACCGAGTTATATAGTATAATTAGTTGGTCGTAAATATTTTTGGCATAAAGAATGTCTTGGATATGCATATTATTTATTATTTCTGAAAGTTGTAAAATTTTTGATTTTAATATTTCTTCATTATGTTGAATGTCAATAACTGTTTTATTAAAATTTGTGATAATTTGGTGGTTTACTGAATACGCTTGTTTAATTTGATTTTCTAAATTATGCTCATTTTCTTGCATATGTGCTAACATGTCATTATATCTTTTACCGTCTTCGGCGTCCAAATTTCCGGTTAAGGATTTGAAAATAGTTCCCAATCCATCTATGAGGCCACGTTTATTTCGGTGACTAGCGTGTAATCCGATGTTTGTAATTTTAGTGTCTATGCTGGTTCTGATGAATTCTAATATTTTATCGTAATTATTGAGTTCATGGAGATACTGCGTGTTGTTGGAAATTGTTGATTTTAGTGTTTTGTATTGTGTGTTTAAACTATCATACTGATCTAGAAGAGGTTTGAGATTATAGTAGTGTATGAATGTGTGTGTAGTTTTTTCAAGCTTGGCAGAACCTAGGTTGATGGGAAGGATTCCAATGTTTTCTGTTATGTTTCTTATGATTGTTCCTCGCCCGCATGCGAACAGCCTGGAAGTGATTCAAATTGATAAGTTTTGTGTCGAGGTCGTTTTATGTTAGAAAGATGTATTTTTTCTACTGTATTACCATGAGTTGGCTTTAATTTGCCAGTTTTGAGTGTTTTATTTAATTTAGATAGTTTTTCGCGTTTGAATTTATTTCTGGTTTTTTGCTGTTTTTGTTTATTTTTGACATATACTGTATCCGATATCTCGGGTAAATTTTCTCTAATTTCATTAAATTTACCAATCACTTTTTCCTTGTTCTCTTTTAATTTATCGTTAATTGTTCCGTAAAGTAATTTTGTTTTATTTTTATGATTTTCTATATAATTATTTATAAGCTGTTTATTTAAGTCGATATTAAAGGGTGATTCTGTATCTAGGTGACCGGTAATGATTTCACATGGTTTGAGTTTTGTGGCTGAGTGATTTGTGTTGTTATACGCCAAAAGGGCGTAATTTACTTTGGATTCAATGGGTTCGGTTTTATATTCGTTTTGATTGTTAAACAATCGAACGTGTTCGATGAGGGTAGAATGAAAACGTTCAATCGTACCATTAGAATCAGGATGCTGCGAACTTATAAAATGGATGTCAATTTTGTGTAGTTGTAATAGTTCCTTAACGACAGAGTTTTTAAATTCTAATCCGTTGTCCGAAATGATTTGTTCTGGTATACAATGGTGTGTGAAATATTTAACTAAATTATTAACGACTTCTATACCTTGTCCGGAGTTTAATTTATAGGCTTGTGCGTATTTGGAAAATGAGTCTATTATAGTTAGGAATTTGACGTGTTCTAATGTAATGCTGTCGATATGCAAAATTTGGAAAGGTTTAGTAGCTGTGGGTGTGATGTTAAATTTTAATTTTAATGGTTTTCTGTCGTACTTTGTTATTTGACACGTTTCGCAGCTATTAATAAATGTTTGTATAGATTTCCTTAATTTAGGCCAGTAGTATTGTTGTTTTATACGTTTTTCTGTTTCGTCGATTCCCCGGTGATTAGTTTTACTGAGATGGTGATTTGTTATAATTTGTATGATTTCTTCTTCGTCGATTACGTCAGTTAGATATTGAGTGCATTTAACAAGTTTTATCTCAGAATTTTTAAAGTAATTTTGAAGTATTAAGCTTAGTTTTACATATAATTCATTTTTGAAATAAATGTGATATTTTACCTTAGGAACAATGTATTCTTTAAGAAATGTTATCATTTCGTTTTTGCAATTGTTTTTTGAAAATTCAACTAGAATCCTTTGTTTTGTTTGATTATATAATTTAAGTATTTTAGGGGGTTTAGGGTTATATTCGACTTCTGATATTATTATTTGATTTTTCCCATAATTAACTGGGCATTCTACAATTGGGATTCCGATAATGGGGTTTTCTCTGTTAGAGTGTACTGTGATATCGCTTTCGCTTGGAGTGTCGTCATCGTTTATCTGAGTAGATTGCGCGTCACCTACTTCAACTGCTAGGGATTGTGCATCGTCATCGTTGTTCCTATCTTTAGTCTTTTCTAATTCCTTATAAAAATTTTCCATATATTTGTTTAATTGTTCAATGTTATCTGATTCATTTATATTTAATTGAATTTGAGAAATTTCAGGAAGTTCGAAAACTGTTATCATTATATCAGTATTTTGGAAAATGTACTCATCATTGATTTAACTTCATGCCAATTTAATTCGTCCAAGCCACAAGCAATTTTAGGAATGCTCAAATTTTTTATTTTTTTATTTAGACAGAATTCTTTTAATTTTAAAAGTGTATAAAATAAACCTTGTTTAGTAGGTTTGTTGAAATATCTTTCTTTTGTTATTAAATAAATTAAATATCTATTTTGATATTTTAAATAGACTAGATTATGAAGTTGTGGTTTTTGTGCTTGGAGTTTATCAACGTTACTAAATTTAATTTTGAATTTTTCTGCTATTCCAGATTTCATTTGTAAGTCTTTACTTACACAATGAGCTAGACTAGAATCTGGTGGTGCATTAAATAAATCACCTGTTACTTCTATAATGATATTTTTAGAATTTTGATTTTTATTATTTAAGTAATCCTGATATATAATTAAAGGTGAATCGTTATCGAAAATTTTTGGTGTGTTTTGGGTTACGTCGTCGTCTTTTGGTGGGATGCGGCTAAGTGCATCGGCATTGGTGTTGAGTTTGCCTTTTTTATATACTATTTCATAATCGTACTCCTCAAGTTTGAGGCGCCACCGAATTAGTTTTTGACTACACTGTTTTAGTGACATTAGCCATTGTAACGGTCTATGGTCTGTGTAAATTTTGAATTTGCGTCCGAAAAGGTATGGTCTGAAGTATTGGGTCGCCCAAACAATAGCTAAAAGTTCTTTTTCTATTGTTGAGTAGTTTGTCTCGGTCTCGTTGAGTGTTCTGCTGGCGTAAGCTACAGGAAGGTCATTGCCAAGGCTGCCTTGTGATAACACGGCACCTAACGCTACGTTGCTTGCGTCAGTCGTCAGATTAAATTCTTTCTCGAAATCTGGGTATTGGAGTAAGGGTTCATTAGTCAGTAAATTTTTGCAAAGTTCAAAACATTGTCTGTATTCATGGTTGTTTATGTCAATAATTGCGTCCTTTTTTAAGCACTTTGTGAGAGGTTTGGTTAATTTTGCAAAGTCTTTAATAAACTTCCGATAATAGCCTAAAAGTCCCAAAAAACCTTTAATTTGTTTACTAGTTTTCGGTATAGGATAATTTAAGATGGCTGATATTTTATCTGGATTCGGTCTCACGCCTTCGGGTGTAACGATGTGCCCGAGATAAGCTACTTCTTTTTTTAAAAATTCCGACTTGTCAACTTGAATTTTGAAATTAGATTTTCTAAGTCGATCGAATACTAATTTTAAGTTAAGCAAATGTTCTTGAAGGCTAGTGCTAAACACAATTATGTCGTCGAGGTAAACGAGGCATTTGTCGTGTGTAAGTCCGCGTAAAATGTTGTCCATAACTCGCTGAAATGTCGCTGGTGCGTTTTTTAAACCAAACGGCATTCGCAAGAATTCGTAGTGTCCGTCTTCAGTATTAAATGCAGTTTTAGGTATGTCTTGTTTGTCCATTTCTATTTGATGGAAGCCCGATGCCAAGTCGAGTGTAGTGAAATATTGACAACGTCCGAGTTTGTCTAAGAGGTCAGTAATGTTTGGAAGTGGGTATTTGTCACCTATGGTCTTTTCGTTTAATTTTCGGTAGTCTATGACTATGCGCCATTTTCTTTTACCTGATGCATCAATCTTTTTGGGAACTACCCAAATAGGGGAGGACCACGGGGAGTTGGAAGGCTTGATGATGTTTTGTTCTAACATTTTGTTTACCTGATTTCTTACTTCTTCCCTATGTACGTTGGGGTATCGATATGATTTGGTGTAAATTGGAATTTCATCTTGAGTTTTAATACTGTGTTTTATTTGGTTGGTAAGAGTCAATTTTTGATCATCAGAATAAAATATGTCGGGATAGTCTTTAAGTAAATTTAACACAGCATTTCGTTCTTCAGAGTTCATATGTGCTGTTCTTATTTTCAAAATCAAAATTAGTTTTCTCAACGTGTGTCATGTTTAAATTTGGACCGGTATAAGTTTCATAATTATCAATTTTTTCTGCGATAATTGGTTTTAAGAGATTAAAATTTATTGCCTGGTCAGAAGTGTTAACGATTGAACATAATGCGTGGTAGTTATCTGCGACCGTAATGCACTCTGGTATTCTCAAATGTGTCGTTTTTATTTGGGGTATTAATACAGTTCCTTGTTTTATATCAACTTTAATTTTAATAATCTTTTCAGAATTTGGTTCTACAATATTCTTATTTATAACTGATATATTATTTACATTAGAATCATTTAATGATTTATGAAATTGAATTTTGATTTTTGCATTGGGTGTTATAATTAAATCGTTATGTGTATCAATTAGAATTTTTAATAATTTTAGATTATCCATGCCTAAAAGTAAGTCGAATTGTTCATGAAAGTTAAAAAGATGATACTTAAGATGTGACAATTTCTTATCTTTGTTATTAAATATCTTTGAAATGGGAACTCTTGTACTGTGTAGCTCAGTGGACGTGCCGTGAGCAGTGGTAATTTGAAACGGGTCATTGCGAATGGAATTCTTGTAATATTTATGTGCTATGTCTGGTTTAATGAAGGATTTAGTACTTCCAGTGTCAACGAGAATTTTTAAATTATGCTCGGGGGTTATAATGAAAGGAAGTTTGCTTTGGTGGTTAGTAAGATTTAATAGTTCGATTGTTGGAAAGGGTCGATGTCCGAGGCTGTTTCTCCTAAAAAACAGTTAGCGGATTGATCAGGAATATTATCGTTATTTATTTCGTTTTGGTCAGTAAGTTGTTCTTGTTCGTCACAATCATAATTTTCTAAATTATTAGCTTGTTCTATGTCTTCAATATTAAATAGTTCTTCTGCTACGTACTTAGGTAAATTTGATCTGAATTGGTTTTGTCCGAAGGGCCTTTGTCAAAACTGATTTTGTCTCTGGTGAAACGGATTCGGTTGAGAACGGGATTGTTGAGTGTTTCGGGTGGAAATACTCATTGGAGTAGGTTTTGGATAATTTTGGCTGGTAGATGGGCCTTGGTTATTGTGTGGAATATTATTTCGTGGTGTAATCATTTGTTGATTATTAGGACGTACTGGAGCTCTGTTATATGGGTTGGAATTATTAGGAAAAGGATTTGTATAATATGTTGGTCTAGGAGAGAAATGCTTTATGTTGTGTGTAGGTGGTTTGTGATTTGGTTTGAAATTGTTTGAGTTAATGCTCTTAGATGGTTTGGAGATATGTTCAAATTGAAAGTCGTTCGCTAACATGCCTAGCGCGGAATTTAAATCAGAAGGATTTTTTGCTCTCATAAGCTGACCGATAGGTTCCTTCAAACCGCGTAGCAATATGCGTAGAGCATAGTTTTGGAAATAATCATTCATGACAAGAGCTACGGCAGCTGTAGCATGAGTTGAAATATAAGAAATTTGTAAATTTAAAATGTGCTGCAATCTTCCGTAAAAATCGAAAACAGTTTCATTTGAATTTTGCTTAAGATCGGTCATTTCAATATTTAATGTAAACCAATCGCGTTTATCTGCGAACGCGTTCAATAATGCATCTTTCAAATCGTCCCATGTTTTGACCGTACAACTTGCAATATTAATTGCAGCGTCGCCCTTAATTTTTGTTATTATACTATTCATCAGATATTCATTTTGGAAATCTGTTGGGTCGGCGACAATATAAAATTTGTTTACAAGTTTTTCACAAATATCAATAAAACGAGGTAATAATTCACGTTCGCCATGAAATTCAGGCAGCATATCAAGGTATTCTTTTTTTAGAACTGGCGCTGCCATTGTAAATTGGGGTTGTCTTATAATAAAATTTGTATTTAAATTAGTTTCAATAAAATCTTCAAGATCTGGTTCAGATTCTGAATTTGAGCTTGACTCAGAATTAATAAAAATAGTGTCTCTAAATGACATGTATGACTTACAGAAATATTAGTGTCCACTTCATGTGCCCTGAAGTCGTCCACGGGGTTAAGAATGACGGCCGAAGTTCTCTGATGTTCGTTCAGATGGTTACGGATGTCGAATCTTGGCTTCTGGTGTAGTCTCGAGTTGCTCTGGTTGGTGTGGTTCGGAAAGGTTTTGATTTTTCTTTTTTCTTTTTTCTTGTTCGATAGCCAATTTAATCACAATGTGAAACAAATTATATTCGTTAATTTGTATTGACTATCCTACCAGGACTGCGCCACTTAACTTTCTCAAACCACCAACTTAGTTTTTAAAAAAGATTTATTTAAGTATTACAATTACATGTGTTTCTACTTCTAAGTCTGAATCTGAACTGACTAACATTATTACATCTACATACTAAATAACTTTACATATTACTAATGTCACGTTCGGGGGAAGGTGTCTATGTCAGCAGTTTGGTGATGAGTGGAACACTATAACTTATATATATATACAAGGTGTTTCAGGACTAGTGTAACAAACTTTAACAGCTTATTCTTGAGGTCATTTTGAGCCAAAAATGTCGTATGAATATAGGTCCTATTCCTTCTAGTTACCAAAATACAAGAGGTTGAAGTTCTATAAATAACACAAAATTTTCAAACTTTCGTAATCAAGATACTTTCGGAAAACAAGAGTTTTATTGAAAAGTCATACCTTATTTGTCTTAATTAATTTTATTTATTAATATTAACACGCATACGAGTTCAAGGCGCTCATTTTGAACACTTGGTGTATTTTTTTTTTAAATTGGTTATCTTATTTCATATTGTGTTAACATATTCTATGTTTGGTTATGTTGTTCTGTGTCAATTTAATTGTGTCATTTTATTTTTTGTTCTCTAAATCGTATTCGTTAATATTAATAAATAAAATTTATTTAGACAAATAAGGTATGACTTTTCAATAAAACTCTTGTTTTCCGAACGTATCTTGATTACAAAAATTTTAAAATTTTGTGTTATTTATAGAACTTCAACCTCTTGTATTTTGGTAACTAGAAGGAATAGGACCTATGTTCATATGACATTTTTGGCTCAAAATGACCTCAGGAATAAGCTGTTAAAGTTTGTTACACTAGTCCTGAAACACCCTGTATATATATATAGATTCATCACGGTCAGTTGCCCATTTCTACAGCCTAGACGGATTATCCGAAAAATTTGAAACAATTTTTATTTGACAGAGGGCAATCCTGGGGAGTGCCTTTTGATAGTTTCAAATTTTTCGTACACATGATGTGCGAAAAATCAACTTAGAGCGAGGTCAGTACGGTGGTGTGAATAGCGACACGGAATTCGAATCCGGAGATCCCAAGTTCGAATCTCACTCAAGCTAAAAATTATATGAACTATCACACTGCGGCTCGGTGAGTGTGGACCCTGTACTGTAATTGGAATTAAGTTCCTGTTGTACAGCGTAACATAAATAAATAAATAAATAAATAAAAAATTTCATAATGAAATATTTTAACAGACTTGATAGTCGTTAGAATTAAAATTAAAATCAACTTTTATGAACATGTCTATATTTTTTTCTGAAAGTCAATAGAAATGTATCGTGTTTGGTATGAAACTAAATGATTTGAAGAGAGCTTTATACAGAATTATTAAAAATTGTGATAATTGTTTTTCTTTTCTAAAAGTAATTAAAAACGTATCGTGTTTGATATCAAATTAAATGTTTTAAAGAGGGATTTCGAGCAGAATAATAAAAAATTATAATCAAATGATAGTCAATTGTTTTTTCTAATACTATTTAGAAATGCATCGTGTTTGGTATCAAACTAAAGGATTTGAAGAGTTTTTAAACAGAATTATTAAAAATTGTGATTCACTGATTGTCAATTGTTTTTCTTTTCTAAAAGTAATTAAAAACGTATCGTGTTTGGTATCAAATTAAATGTTTTAAAGAGGGATTTCGAGCAGAATAATAAAAATTATAATCAAATGATAGTCAATTGTTTTTTCTAATACTATTTAGAAATGCATCGTGTTTGGTATCAAACTAACGGATTCGAAGAGAGTTTTTAAACAGAATTATTAAAATTGTAATCAACTGATTATCAATTGTTTTTCATAAAAGTCATTAGAAATCTATCGTGTTTGGTATCACACTAAAAGGTTTAAAGAGAGCTTTCGAACAGAAATATTTAAAAAATTGAGGTCAATTGTTTATTTCTAAAGTCGTTAGAAACATATCGTGTTTGGTATCAAATTTGAAGTTATGAGGAGATATAGAAGCCAAAAATTGTAATCGACTGATTGTCAATTGTTTTGAAACTGTACTTATTTCAGTTCTAATGAAAGATCTGAGAGATAATGTAAAAATAAATCAGCAACGAGTTGATAGCAAATCATTTTCGAAAAAATTTTAAACTTGTATTTTTTACAATATCAAACTCAACTATATGATATATAAAGTAACAATTCTAAAAAATACTTTTCTTCAAGGGCTGCGGAGCCTAGATGAGGGTCGGTGAAGGCATTAATTGTTGTCTTGTCCGACCGATTTACTCCTTATTGTAAAAATATTTAAATATACATTATCTGCGGCATTTGCTGATTATTTCTTGCAGACAAAACACCGTTCAATCAATTAATTTTTGTTTTTTGTGTCCTAGTTGCTTTATATGTTCATTTTTGCTTACAAATACTTTTCCCACTGCTATTATCCATGAACATACCACCAAATGTGTTTCTGCGCGAGATTTTTATTCGTGCGTTATTCTCTTCGATAATCTTTGCGCATCGCTTTAGGTGTCGATAAATTATCTCGCGTTACGATCACAAAAAAATAGAGAAGCATTATTGCAAACTGGTTTGGGTGGATGCTAATGTCTATATCCCCAAGTTTGCCGACAATGTCAAAGAAGTCCTGAAAGTGGTCGTGAACATCTTTGCCTTCCGCCATCTTATGCAACGTTAGTCGTTTTAGAAGCGTAATTTTTCTGACTGCTTCCCGTGACTGAAAATTTTTTTACAACTTCAACCACGTTTCCCGAGATTTTTTTGCAGTTCTTAACCTCCGTGAGCTCGCTTAATGAAATTGACAAAATTATGTCTGAGATTGCATTTGATTCATTTTGATCCCATGTTTGAACATTAGCCGGTCACGTATTCCCACAAGTCCGCCTTGCATCTACGGCTTTCATGTCACATAATAATTTTTGTCCAAATTCTCTATTTTCATAGAATACATGGCGCTCATGATTATTATTTTTATATTAACTTCTTATGTGCTATAATATCCGACTATTATTTTTATATTAACTTCTTATGTGCTATAATATCCGACATGACACGTCGTTTATTTAACTTCTCGCGATACTGAACCAATAACCTGTTAGAGTTAAATAGAACGCAACTTAATATTTACCATAAACACGAATTTACTTTAAAATTACTGTCACTGATTCGAACAAAAGAATTAAAATATATTTTTTTAGAGTAGAGTGCTATTTAATGATGACACTGTTTATGAACTGTTATTCGTTCATATTTAAAATACACAATTATTTATTAAATTCTAACAAAAACTAGTCGTATTGATAAATAATGTATTAGGACATAAGGCATTATTAAATGAAGAAAATAGTTAAGAAAGAATCAGTGATAATCGAAGCAGAAGAAAAATTTACAAAAGCAGCAGTTGTATTAAATAAACAGTAACAAGATTATTTAGTGATGCATAATTAACCGGAATAATAAAGGGTAGGTAAAAGGTTACACTTAATTATAATTGAATAATTATTAATGTAAGGATATTGAGATATATTAAATAAAACAGAAATACAGTAAAGTAATACAAAAGCAGACAACACACGTTCGCAATTTCAATAACAATAAAATACCTATAAACAAATTTCTACGATCTAATTGGCTAAAGCCGTTGACGGGAAACTATTTTAAAGATATTTTCTTTAGATTCCAATTGTGGCGCTTAGTAGATAACGTAGTCAAATATATTACTGGGTATATTATCATAATGATAATATATTTTTTAATCTTATTAATTCATTGATTTTTTGGGCCTTTTTATAAAATATTTGAAACACGCACTTGTGTTTTTAATTTTGTATTGCCTCCTTGAGAAAAAAATTCTAGCTACGCTCATTTATTTACGCCTGAGCATTAATAAGCCATGACATATAAAAGAGAGACAGATATATTATCGTGATCGCTGTTCCGTTTCAAAAAATACGAATATCAGCACTAGGTATCCCAAAACACAGACTTATCGGAGGTGACCACTACTTTCTTATTTTAAATAGAACTTCCAATATATTTTTCAAAATCTACGTTCGCCATGATATTCTAAATTCTACCATGTATAATAAGAGCATTTTTCTGTACAAAACACAAGCTTTAAACTAAATTATCAAAATGATTGGTATTATTTTATGCATTGATTCCAGATTCAACTGAAATATTTGAATAAGGAGTTTAATTTGTTTTTTACGCAGGTTTAGAATGAAAAATGTAGAACCCAAATGTTGAAAATATTTTTTCTTTTGTGAGGGTGAGCATGTTTTTTGGAACATCCAGTATAGATAATAGATATATGGCTTAAAATACGTGTGTTGTCTTGTGCGCTGAGGACAGTCTGTTACATAACTACTTATATTTCTAGAGGCTTATACAATCCTATAAACTGCATCACGATCAAAGGTTATATATGCTTCTAATTTAAGTAAAGGCTTTTGTTTACTATATAAAATTATTTCAACTTTAAATTTGTTTAATGGCAAATTTAGAATTAATTGTGAATTTGGCATATAATTATATAGTACATAGATACCCTGAAAACGTACAAACATAGTTTAAAAACATTTTCAAACATGTCACTTTAATTCTTACCTTTTTAATGGGGCATTTTGGCGGTATAAAGTGGGATCCAGGTGTTTGTATATCTTTTTCAAGAAACAATTTATATTCTTTATCCATTAAGTCACACATCATCCTCCCGAATCTTATTGCAAATGGTTTATATTCATTGCTAAGAAATTCATATACTTGAACGGCTCCCTGTGCATGCTAAAATTGTCATTTATTCTAATAATACTTAAAAATTACTTTACCATCATATCTGTATCCTTATTTATTTCCTTCAAAATTTCTATTGTACTATTAACAGCATTCATGTTTCTTTTTATTTTAAAGACTTTCAATTCAAAAGTAAATATTGTTTCATCATAAGTAATATAATCAACTCGATCTATGGATACTATGAATTTCGTTTCCGGAAGTGTATTTGCTATTGTAAATATAATGCACATTAAACATATAGTAAAAATTATCATATTGAAATTCTTTTTATATTGAAATTGTTTTTTATAGTGAAATACGAATAAATATATGTGTTTATATATAAAATAAGTGCATTTTTATAGATATGAAGATAAAAATGAACAAAAGAAATCATCTAATATAGTAGGTATAATAATAATTATGGATAATATGTATAAAAATGTCATTTAAATTCAGATTTTATCAAATAAACTGCAGTGCACACATTTCATACATAATTCAAGGATATTTTCAGTGGCATTAATAATAAGAAATAATTTTATTATACTCCCAAACCAGATTTGTCAGATTTAAAAAATAACCTCTGACTTAATTAACAAAACGGTTTTTTGCTTTAGTTTTGTTTAACGCGAGTGAACGAAAGTAGAAACTCGGTTTGTTTATTTATAACAATAGTTTATTTACTATTACTAATAAGGTACATACATTTACATGTATTCAGGATGTTCTGAATGGTACTGAATGTTACTGAGCTACTAAGGGTAGTCATCTCGTCTTAGGGTAAGAAGCCCCTTGTTTACACCAACACAACGTTTGGGGGTGGGGAGAAATAGTGGTTATCAACAAGTTTTGTTAGTTTTTAAAAAATAATCTCCGACTTAACTAATAATGCGATGTTCTGTTTGTTAGTTTTGCTAAATTTTTAATAATAAGCTATGACTTACTAACTAAACAGTCTTTTGTTAGTTTTATTAACTTGGCTTTTTATCTGAGAATTATATTGATAATATTTCAGACTTATTTACAATCAAATTTGCCAGGTTTCTCTTATGTCTGACATGTACCAGCCGCAGATGCCCTTTTCATCAAAAGTCACTAGCGACTTATAGTCAACTTCATTTCTGGCTGTCAACTACGGTTTTACCGAAAACTGTACTAGCCTATTTTGCTCTTCACAATAAGACTTTAAAATCTCTCACAAGTTTACGGGCGGAAATTCTATATTGCGAACCATGATAAATTTTAATCAGGAAATAGATATTTTTAAATTTGAAAACTTATTCCTTTCCTGTAAAGAAAAAAAATGTGTAAAAAATCGAAATGCTTGACAAAGGATTAAATGAGAAAATTCTTGAAAGAAGCACCTGTGACACATCTGTTGATGAAGGTCACACGTTGATTTAAAAAAAAGAATGTATTAATAGTTATTTGTGAATTAAGACCGTAAAGTAATTCTTTGTTACTCGAACACGGTAATTGCAACGCGAGCCGAAGGCAAGCTGCAATAGTTTAAGAGGAACAAAAACACTTTACGCTCGTGATACATACATTATTTTTTCTACAATTGCATCTCAAAATTATTAAAAACGTATGCGTACTGAAAATAAATTCGTTCTGTCAACTGTCAATATGACATGTTTCTGTTTTGTTTGTATAGGTACCTGGTAACTATTGAAATAAGCGCGCATTTAATATCTTGTTCGCACGTTGCCATTGGAATTTAACATCATTTTCGCGCGTTGCCATTGGAGGCGCGCAAAAAAGATATGTTTCGATTGTTCTACAGAAAACGTCAACTTTACGATGACAAATGAGAGCGTAATTGTCAACTTTTCATAGCAATTGTAGAAAAAATAAATTATGTGTTTAGCAATGTTCTAGGTTGTAATAATAATTGGAAATGCTGGTGCTTGCCGAACAGCAGAGCTTTAAAATTTGTGTGTAAAAAATATCGAAGATAAAGGAGAAGGAATCATTATTAATATACCAAACACAGAAACAAATATTCCTCGCACGTTTACTATCTTGAATGAATCAGGCGAAGAGGAAATTCGTTTTTTTAAAATATGCAAATCTTCGCTCTAAAAATTTTATATCTGAAAGGTTTTTATATACTTCATAATGGTAAATGCGTACATCAACTGGTTAGCGTTAATTCAATGGGTAAAGTAACTTGTAAGATTACTGAGTTTTTGAAATTAAAAAATTATCAATTTTATACTGGCCACAGATTTAGAACATCTGCAACTTTTCTTGTAAATACTCGCCTGGATGTATTAGGATTGAAGCGTCATGGAGGATGGTAACCCTATGCAGTTGCAGAAGGTTATATTGAGAATTCCATCCAAAATAAAACGCAGTTTTGTAAGAAAATATTGCACAACACCGATGATCACAGTAGGACTCACCCTGAATTTTCATCTTTGAGTAACAAAAAATATATACCACAACTATAATGTGATACACTTGAAGATGCATCAAGTTCAATTATGGAAGCTGATGAAATGATGACATAGTGTCAGAAACAAGAAGAAAATAACATTATTAAATCCATAGAAAATTAAAGTATTTTACGAAAACTTGGCAAAAATGCTCTACTGTTTTTAATATTTGTACGTTTAATATTAATTGTAACTAAATAATCACAATTTTTCCAAATAAAGTAAAGTAAAGTAAAGATAATGTTGAATTTTTAAGAATTTATCGAAGATACGTACATAAATGCTTATCAATATAAATTTAAACCTTCTATCTCAATTACACTTTGTAGATATTTATGATAACTAAGTTAATGAGTAATTATAGCGTGTAACCGTAGGTCTCCTTTATGAGCCTGTAAAATTTTACAAGGCTCATAATAAAATATAAATTCATTGTTATTTACATGGACAGTGTTGCAAATTAATTTTTTCTACAACCATTAAAAAAAATAGGCGTTTTTGAACTTATTTTTATTATGAAAGTAGCAGATTTTTGCACTAGTGCAAAAAATGTGAATTATTTCTGCACTAGTGCAGAAAAGTAATTTAATATAAATAAACTCAATACAGTATACTTTCTATTAATATTTATGGCAGAAAATTTAATGTTGCAGCATTTGCTTCTTCTATAATGTCTATAGAATCTAATACGTGTTCGCCACTCGATTCAAACATTTTTAAAATTAAAAGCACGGAGAAATTTTTCCTCATTATCAACAAAATAATTGAGTTTGTTTGTCATTGTCAGTTGTCATGGATACATTAAACCAGGTATCTTTCTAAAGTTTCTAAATTAATACAAAATTTCAGAGATGTTACAATTACTGAAATTTGTTTTATTATTTTTATCAAAATATGGTTTATGGTTGTAGAAAAAATAGTGTACGTAACTCGTATGCAGAAAGGGGTTTTTTTGAACTCACGGTCTTGCAGCATTCGCTTCGCTCATGCAGCAACGGACCACTCATTACGTAAAATAACTATTTATGCGAGCTGGAAAGTTTGTAGGGTGAACGACGAAGGAGCTAGCCTCCATAATCCAGCAAGAAGTCTTCGTCAGGAATTAAATCCTTTATTTTTGGAATTCACGAAACTGTTGACACTGACATTAGTTGTTTTTCATCACAACGATCACAACACCATGACAACGTCTAACTATAAATTGTTCTACCGCCAACAACCTTTGATTACAAAATGTAATGTATGTTTTTATAAAACTAATAAAATTTATAAATAAACGCTATGAAGGTGGAAATGAATCAATGTACGTAGCACGCTTGCAATTAATATTTACTGAGATAGGCTCTTTCGTTCCAGCTCACCCGTAAAAATAACTATTACTTTCAATGTCAATATCAGTGGTAAGTGCAAAATAAAACATGATTGTATAAAAACATATTAACTAATGATAATCGTTTTACGTACTAATCTCCGAACTTTTAAAAACAAGCAATTCTTAAACCTCTCGCCACATATAAAAATACGCCAGTCACTGATCTAAAGTAAATTAGCATATTTCCTACATCCTCTAAAATACTTTAAATAATAATTCACATTCAAATAGCGAATAATGTAAACAAATTTAATATTCTACATTGCATTCAACCTGGTAGTACACTAACTGATTTGGACTTTCATATTGTGAACCAGATCACTTATTTATTTCGCTCACTTTATTTTCATTACTAGATTTACTGTTTCGGATCAAACTTGAAGTAATTCACTCGCATAAGTATATCAGTTTACTTAATTTAGATAATTTTATTATATGATCTAATTTATCAGAACTGACGTAAGTGAACCAAGTGACAAATTGAATATGTTTAATAGCGAAGCAACGAAAATATATATTAATTCATATGTAACTATTTATATTATGGCTAGCTTTCGTGTTAATTATTATGACAATTTTACTTCAATACAAAGTAAACCATAAACAAAAAATCTGATGTGAACACCACATAACTTCCTTGTACGCGTATTAAACTATAGATATTTTTTTAATGGCACATATTTGACATTAAATTTTTTATTTTTGTCTTATTTCTTGTTCTAATCCATAGCAAATTTAATTTTAAAAATCTGATGTGGACACCACATGACTTCCTTGTACGCGTATTATACTATAGCTACATTTTTTTATTGCACATATTTGATGTAATTTGACATTGACATTAAATTTCTTATTTTTTCCTTATTTTTTTGTTCTAATTCATAGCAAACTTAATTACATGAAACAAGAAATATATAATTTTTATATTTAGATATATACAAAAGGCTAATTTTAAAATTCTTAATGTGCTAGACGCAGAATTTAATTCTATAAAACTTTTATTTGCAGCATTTATTTCTAAAATCAAAATAATACAATTTTTTTCAAGAAAAACTGTTATCAGCTTCATGTAATGTATCACTTCCGGTTAGTCCATTTTAACCAAAACCTAATATGTTACATCCATTGATATCTCAAAACCGAAAATTTTCGCGATTACAATACTTCCTTTACTTCGTACAAGGTCCCAAATACAAAATTTCAACTTTCTACGGCTTACCGTTTTTGAGTTATGCGAGATACATACGTACAGACGTCACGACGAAATTAGTCAAAATGGATTCAGGGATGGTCATAATGCGTATTTCCGCTGAAATCTGAGAACCGAACATTTTCGCGATTACAATACTTCCTTTACTTCGTACAAGGAAGTAAAAACAATGTTGATATTCTATCAGTCGATAAATAGGAAGGTAACTTGTTGCAAGTCATAACACCTTATTTACCTTTCTCTTAACATCGTGATAAAAACTAATGTCATGTGTATTATTTTATTTTAATGTCGTTAAATTATCTCGCCGAATTATAATAGAGCATTTTATTTTCCTCAAGTAAATTTCAATTTGAAAATTCAACCTTGTTGTCAGACAACAACTTGAAAAATGGTTTAAGCAATAACTAAACAAAGATTGCTGCACTGGCAAATTATTGCAATATATCTGGAAGTATTACGTCCGTACTGTTCTAAAAGAATCTATATAATATGTAACACAGATTATACAATTCTAATTCATTTTGATGCTGATTTTGTCTCTCTATTTTGGGGTTTTTGTCGTGTTTTTCCTCATACGTAAGATAAATAACAAAAAGTTATTCATTAAGGTACGAACATTCGAAAAATTTAGACATATTCTACCATGTCTACTATCTCTCGTTGCGTCTCAAATCACAGTAATTTTTTTTTAAATGATATGTTATTCAAACAAGGAAAACACTGCAATCTGTAGAAATTTGGTGCATGACCGTGAATCAACTGTTGAACTCATCAAAAGTGAATGCAGTATCGGATAAACTCCGTGATGTGTTTTGTGAGGAGATCTCAGCGCTGTCGAAGTAAATGCACGACCTTCATGCACAGCTTGTCAAAACAGACAAGCAAATTGAAAATCTATCAGAAGAAATAGATAGCCTGCTACAATACAGTAGGCGGAACTGTCTCGTCCACCCGTGCTGTGCTGCTCCAGGTATTCCAGGAGAAGATGGGCATCAACCTTGTTCCTGCCACCATTGACAGATCTCACCGTGTAGGAAAGCCAAAACCAAATAAGTTCAGACCTCTAATAGTTCAGTTTTGTACCTATAAAGAGCGCGCATTAGTTTACACCAACAAAAGTAAATTAAAATCAACTGGCATTACCATACAAGAAAAATTAACGATCAAATGGCTTGCAATTATAAATGCAGCGAAAAAGTATGGATTGAGGAACACGTGGTCTAATGATGGTGTAATCTTGATTAAAAACGGTAGTACAAAGTATCCACCATGTAACAGTTCAATGGTCTATCATAATATTATCTTGCCTAAAAAAAATCTGTATTACATTTTTCTATTTTTTTTTTTACTAGGAACTTGAACTAGATTTTAGAAACTTTGACTAGACTCTCTTTTTGTAATAGTTACAAGGTCATTCATCAAGTAATGCTATTAATCTAACAACAACAAAGTAAATCAATAAATTCTCTAAAAATGATATATCTATTTATTTAATCTTTGACTATTGGCTATTGTATACGTGTAAAAGTAGAATCGAATTATTTTACACTACACTGGTTTAAAACATCTGATATTAATTTAATTTCATATTTATTTATTTTTCGTTGCTACTGTGTGTTTATATTGTACATTTATGTGGCTTATAATGGGTAAGAATAAAACGCTGAACAGCGCTGATCGCAAAAACGCTGACCGACGTTAAAAAACGCTGAAACCCGCTAACCCATGGTAAATATCTGAAACTGAAATTGAAAACAAACGTATGGCTAGCCCTTCTCGACTTTAGCAAGGTCTTTGATACGTTAAACCATGAATTTCTCCTGGAAAAATTGAAATATTATGATTTTAACAATGATAGCGTTAAATTTTTTTGCAGCTATCTTGCTAATCATGATTAGTTTGTTGACATTAATGACATCAAGTTCTTAAATAATGGTGTACTACAAGGTTCAATTCTAGGGTCTTTTTTATTTTCCATTTATGTCTTTGATCTGGGTAGTAGAGTCAAATATAGTCTATTCATATTTAAGCCAATGATATCCAAACTTACATATCCTTTGATTCTTCTGATGCAGTCAATGCCATTTAAAATTTGAATACAGATTTAAAAGCTTAGATAGTACATCTTTTTCAACGGAATATCCTCAACCACTAATTTTTTACATTTACCGCACTTTTTGCCATATTTGCTATTTATAAGTAACCTATTATACAAAAGTGTAATGTTGGTTGCATATATTTTGTTGCATGAAAATGTACAAAATAATCACAACTTTCATATTCACAATAGTATTTACAACCTATTGTCTTGCCAAAAACATAGTAAGTAATATAAAAAAATAATAGTACTTTATTATAAAAATTATATTTGTGAAATATAATTTATCTGTTTCAAGTAAAAAATTAAAATTACATTAAAATTACTTGTTTTATTATTATCTTGAAAGTTCAAAGATCAAATGACATGAATTATTTTTTTCGAAAAGATATTAATATTCTCCAGGACATTTAAAAACATGAACAAAATATAAGGGTCAGTTTTTGAAATATTAATTTTTGAAAATTTAGAGAGGCATTTTAGAAACATTTTCAGACAGTTGTAAATATGTAAAAAAATTGAGAAAAATACAGCATATTCAGTATATTGTATATCAATTATAAAAATAATAAAAAGTAAAAAACAATTCAAAAAATGTTTGAAATATTTTTTCTACTTTTGTTACAAGTTCAAATTTTTTATTTTTGTACACATATGTATGGGGAATATAAATGTGTATAAAATATAAAGAAATAAAAGGAACAGATTTTGAGTTATTTGGATTTGAATTATATTTTACTTCATATTTTCGTTGTTTTGCACGAATTTTTATAATTTAGACTTAAAATAATAAATACTTATCCATTACTTAATTATTATTTTAAAATAAGTGCATATTTATACTGCTTAGATGTATAAATTGTTCATTGAAAAATTTTTATTCTGTATAAAAAGTTTTTAGATGGACTGAGGGGCTACATGCCCCCATTCAGAGCGACGCCACTGTTTCATAATTTAACTCAAATTATTAAATTTGTATAAAATTGCAAACATAATTCAAAGAAATTTTCAATTTATTTTATAGTTTTTTTGTAATGATTCACTTTTTATAATTTATAAATTTTTAAAATTAGATTTTGATCGTTGGCAACACTGACGACATTATTTGAAACAAATTTAATACAGTTGGCAACACTAATAGTTTTCTAAAATGGCGGATGCTGAGAAGACGCTTGCTGTGCTAAGCAATGAAAATAACGACTCTAATGAAAAAAAAAGTGATACTGAGGTTAAACCAAGTCTGCAAAATGATAATGAAGATGCCGATAGTTTGGAAGAACAACCTTTAGATATTGGAGAACACTACGTTGTGAAACGGTCAGATGAGTCATGGCGTAAGTACGCACATAACCTGCACTATGTTTTATATGTAATATTTCTGTAAATATGCAATGACAACTCATTTGTAGATCCTGCGGAGATTATTCAAACTCGTTATAATGAAACGGAACAACAGTATGAGTATTATGTTCATTATGAAGGATATAATAGACGTTTGGATGAATGGGTAAGCAAACAACTGCTCCATATTTGTTTATTTTCAAATAGAAACCTATGATCCTAGAAATTCAATTTATTGTGGTGTATTTGCGTAGGTTCCAAGGGGTAGAATTATGTCTGCTAGGTTTAACTTGACAGAAGGTGGTTCCAAACTTGATAAAAGTTGGCGAGACCGGCCTGTAATTACAGATTTACTATCAAATGCTACTGATCGTAAAATTACTCGAAACCAAAAACGGAGACATGATGAAATCAATCACATACAGAAAACGTATGTATTTTTACTTAATCTATTATGATCTGTTTGATTTCAGTCATAAAAATATAAGTATGACATTTGAAGTGACAGTTTATTTGACAATTTTTATATTGTTGCACATCATCTATTGTTTAAAAACAATCGAAATAGTGCAAGTTCATTTTCGAGTTGTCAGTTCCATGAATTGCTAAGTTCATATTTTATTAAAGGTACGCTGAAATGGATCCGACAACTGCAGCTCTCGAAAAAGAACATGAACAAATAACCAAAGTAAAATATATCGATCGAATTCAAATAGGAAAATATGAAATTGACACCTGGTATTTTAGTCCTTATCCCGAAGAATATGGCAGACAAAGTAAATTGTGGTTATGTGAATACTGCTTGAAATATATGCGATTAGAGAAAACCTACAGATACCACATGGTATATTTAAAGTTTATTGTTTGAAATGAATAGTTTTTAAATTGACTTTATTTTAATGTATTTTAGAGCGAATGCACTTTACGACAGCCCCTCGGAAAAGAAATTTATCGGAAGGGAACATTATCCGTTTACGAAGTAGATGGAAAAGATCACAAGATATATTGCCAAAATTTATGTTTGCTTGCTAAATTATTTTTGGATCACAAAACGTTATATTTTGATGTCGAGCCTTTCTTATTCTACATTCTCTGTGAGGTTGATAAGCATGGGGCTCATATTGTTGGATACTTTTCAAAGGTATAATTTTGAATTCTATTTGTAATCCATTAAATTTAACTATAATTTTGAATGACAAATACCTATTCGTAAATATTAATAGCTTGCATGATCATAATTATTTTGAAAGGATTGCTAACGATATTTGACGTATTGACACAGTTGCTACGAATAACCTAGTGGTTACTATGGATATTAAGATTTGATGATAGTTATGGTGACACATTTTGAAATATTCACTAATTATAATCATGTAATAGGGAATATTATTATGCGCTTTACAAAAGTTTGTGAATATTG
The DNA here is from genome assembly GCA_947425015.1 of Pterostichus niger. Lineage (NCBI taxonomy): Eukaryota > Metazoa > Arthropoda > Insecta > Coleoptera > Carabidae > Pterostichus > Pterostichus niger. The sequence continues at coordinate 22,401,958 of OX380342.1, forward strand.
CTTTCGAATGATAAACAAAAAACTAATTCTCCAGAAGATATATGAAGTTGTAAACGATACATGATTTTAAATTACAGTCTAGTTTTTAATTATTTTAGTTAAAATCTAATAATAATTTTTGAGCGAAAGAATTATATCAAATAGTTTCTATAAAAATAACTATTTCATACGAATTTTATAATTGATTACCAAAATGCCTTGCATAGTGTTTTTTTTTTCAAAGTGGTGTTTTAACAATGCAACAAAATTCCAATTTAAGATGCGCTTTACATTGACAATATCGAATCGAATGTTTTAGGTGCCCTAAATTGACAATACAGAGTTGCTTTTTTGCCATCATTGAAATCTTTAAAATTATAAGAGATACAAAGTTGGTTAAATTATTTAAGTATTTCTATTCTAAGAGGAGATTTTAATGATGTATCTGTTTTTCCAATATAATGCATAGGTGACAATAATAAAAGTAAAAATGTAAAATCGACACTTTTCATTAAGTAATGTTAATTCAAAAATAAAGAAAATAAAAAAGGTACTTACCTTTCCGATGTAACTAGTGACGTATGTAAATATTTTTTCTGCAGCACATTTTTGAGATATAGCTCAAACTTATTATTTTAAAAATTAAATTAATACTTAGACTATCTTCATAAAAATACATATATTTTGTTATTATTTCAACGATACTAAGGTTGGTATGATTTATGAATAACATAATATGCACTACTATCTAGAAAAAAAAATTGGTATCTATAATTTAATCTTTGTGTTAAAATCTTAAATTTCCTTTTTAAAAAAAAATTATTAATACAAAAATAACAATAATAATATTTAACAAAAATTTACTAATATTTCAGCAAATTTTTAAATTAGCTATGAGTAAAATTATTATGAATAATCCAGATTTATTTAAATTTGATTTGTAAAGATTCGCAAATTTGACATCGTTGAAATCAGAAAAAAATATTCATTTTTATGAACATATTTTTAAATATTGGTCTAATTGACAAAAGTATATTTTACGAAATATGCAGCAATTTGATAAACCTAAAAACTGTAGCGGTTTTGTATAGAAATTTTAATTTAAATCATCGTCGATTTTATATTTTCTCTATTATCTATGGAAAAATAAATTATGACTAAAAACGTCTCTTTAAATGGGTTCTACTTTTATAGTTTAAGCATTTTCTTTTATTTATTGGCTCTGTCAACTTTATATTTTGTTGCTGAAACTGGCCACTACTTATGTAAATCTTAATAACGTTTATTAATATTTTATTTTTGTTTAAAGGAAAAAGAATCTCCGGATGGAAATAACGTAGCCTGTATTTTGACATTACCGCCTTACCAAAGACAAGGTTATGGAAAATTATTAATTGCATTTAGTTATGAACTTTCTCGATTGGAAGGGGCAGTAGGAAGTCCAGAGCAACCTTTGAGTGATCTGGGAAAACTAAGTTACAGAAGTTATTGGAGCTGGGTACTTTTGGAAATATTGAGGGATTTTCGAGGAACATTATCCATCAAAGATTTAAGGTATCATTTAAATATAAAATCTGAAATTGATAAAATGTTTACAATATTTTGATTTTTTAGTCAAATGACAAGTATTACGCAAACCGATATAATTTCAACATTGCAAAGTATGAATATGGTGAAATATTGGAAAGGACAACATGTAATCTGTGTGACACCAAAATTAGTAGAGGAACATATAAGATCGAGTCAATTTAAAAGACCACGATTATGTGTGGACAGCACAGCATTAAGATGGACACCAAGAAGATTTGGGCTACCGAAAGTTGGAAAAAAATAATGTGATGATGTATTTAAACATTCGTAGGTCAGTTTATGTAGTTATAAACTCAACTATTCCAGCCTGTTTTGTATTTTGTAAATATTTTTAATATAAGCATTCTGTCGAATTATTATTATTTTTTGTAATGAAGGAATAAAATCTGTTTTAATGTTTTTTTTTTTGATAACTGTATTACAATGAAACAGTACAATTTACAATGAAAGAAAAAAATAGATATATGTCGTCCATACCTGAACTGTTGATATGTGGATCCTATATAGTTCAAATTTTTTATGTTACACGAAGTTGTAATCTAATGTATATGTAATTTTTGTAATATTTTAATGTAGTTCTAACTCAAGTTTGTGAAAATGAAGTAAAATTTACTTTCATAGTTGTGATTTATTTAAAATACTGTATATAATTATATACTTTCGCTATATTCATATTCAAGAAATGAAAATGTATACCTATTACAAAAATAAACCTATATATATAAAATAAGCTTCAGTTTTAAATAATAAAAATATTGAAAATACTAATAATAGGAGAGTAGTTCGCCAAATAGTCCCATAGTGGCGCTAGCGCTCTTAATCATGCTGCATTCAACAGGTGAGTGTCAGTGTCCGTCTACCTGCTCATGTGTTGGTAGTGTTGCTGTTTTCTGTGTTATCATCTGTCAAAATATTATTTATTTACGCAAAAAAATCTCGCGAAAAACAGTGACAGAAGTGTAGCGCAACTGTTTCAAGTATCATGAATAAATAAGTGAATAGTTGATTGTAATTGAATTTATTTTTCATTTACAATTATAGTTTTATATAAAACAGTGCAACATTTTGTAATTAAAGTGCAGTGCAATTGTTTTAAATTCTTATCAGTGATTTATTTTATTATACGGTTACGTTAAACTTCTAGAATATTTCTGGTTTTGCTAATTTATATCAAATTAATAAATAAAGTTTAATTATATTTACATACCTATGAAAATTAATAAAAATAAATGGTCTATAAAATCGAATAATGATTGCTCAAATTATGCAGTAAGTTATATGCAATATAATTAGAACAATATTTCAAAAATTTTAATTAGTGATAGTTACCTACAATTTTTGTAAATTACCCTTGATACATATTTTTATTCTTTGGTGGTAATATTAGGCTTTTACAACAATACAACTGTCAAAAACAATTGCAAATTAATCAAGAGGCTTCCTTGATGTGCAGTCATTGTTAAAAATTCTTACCGCAGTTATATAATTTAAACGAAGTAATTGTTACGCTCTTGCGAACTGCTGAGTGTTTTGTTTTGCTAATAAAAAACGAGAGTGAGAATTAATTTAATTTCTAATTAAAATTGTTCACACGTAAAAACCTCACTGTAAAGCAAATAATTTGCTCATTTTGTGATCTAAGTGCTGCATTTCAAAATATTTGAAAAGTATTGTGCAAAGACAAACTAGTGAAGTTCATTTTGAAGTTTGTGGGTTATTTACTCTGGACTAATATGGATTGATACGTCACTTCTATAAAAGGTAATGTTCTATTGTAATATATATTGTTTATGTAAAATGTCTTGGTAATCTTGACATAGTTTATATTTTACAGCGTGCAATTTTTCATTTAGTTTTATCAACTTTAAAAAAATATTACTGGTTCCCATAAAATGTGTTTATGCATGCAAGATTTACTGCAATATGCGATAGTAAAAGTAATCTTTATAAAAAAAATCGTAGAATTAATTTGTTTACACAGATTGATACCGACCATGACATGTTATTATTATATTTTTATATTATATTGAATAAAGATAATTTTTTGAAATGCAAAACTTGAAGTTTTAAAATATGCGACTGTGCTAAAGCTTCAGCCAAAACTAAATTAAGTATAGAATAAACAAGTTTAAGCAACTTGAGCCTCCTAATAATGTTGGTTATTTGTAAAAGTTTCTTTATGTGTTTAAAATATTTATATTGTAACATTTATTATTTAAAATAATAACAGTTATTGAATAAAATTGTTTCGTTGTTCTCAATCAAGACCGCTTTGTTTTTGTTTCACACAGAGTGGTATTTAACTCAATTATAAACATGGTAATATCAATATCCTGGCTGATTTGTCTCATATCCTCTGTACGGTCGCATCATTGCATCAAGTGAATAGTTCAATGAAACACAGGACGTTGCTGTTGTTTATAAATAGCTTTTTAACGCAAACTATAACTATATGGTTGCTATAGAAACATGCATAGAACTCTTTCTCATCGTAACTTTATAACGTTGCACAGAAATAAAATTAAAAAAAATATCATCACGCCTTTCATCAAGTTCTGGGTGTGGCACTCTGCCGAAGCAGATCCCGGTAAGTGATATATTTTTTCGCGTGAAATGCAGTTATCAGCCGTCAAATCACGGCCCCAAAAATGTTAGTGGAAGGGGAGCCACAAGAATGAAAATTGTTTGTCGGTTCTGGGCATCGAACCCTGGTTGGATGAACAAGACACCCGGTATTTTGTAAGCTGTTAAGAATAGTTATTTGTGTATTAAGAGCGTAAAGTGATTCTTTGTTACTCGAACACGGTAATAATAGTGTAAGAGGCACAATGACACTTTACGCTCGTGATACACACATAATTTTTTCTACGATTGCATCTTAAAATTATTTAAAACGTATTCGTACTGAAAATAAATTCGTTCTGTTAACTGTCAATATGACAAGTGTCTGTTTTGTTTGTATCCCTGGTAACTATTGAAATAAGCTCGCATTTAATATCTTTTTCGCGCGTTGCCATTGGAGACGCGCAAAAAAGATATTTTTCTATTGTTCCACAGAAAACGTCAACTTTACGATGAGAAATGAGAGCGTAATTGTCAACTTTTCATAGCAATCGTAGAAAAATATATTTGACTGAAATTAATAGCAAACGAAAATTTTTATTTAATTGATCGCACCTACTATTAGTGAATTTAGAATAGATCTAACTTACACCTACTGAACCAGATCATTTATTTATTTCACTGGAAAATTTCGCATACATTACACCCAATACAAGATTTCCTGTTTTCAATTTAACTTCAATTAATCCACGCAACTACGTGCATCACTCTATTTAGTTCAGTTCATTTAGTCTAATTTATCTAAACTTAATTTAAGTGAATTAAGTAGCTAATGAAATAGGTACCTGTATAGTCTGTCGGGTTTAAAACTATTTTTTTTAATTACAGAATTATGAAATAAACATGTATTTATCTATGCATAATTTAAACCTAGATTTAAACATTTGTATATTATAATGTGACTATAAATTTGTATAAATATGTTTATAAATAATGTGAAAATTTAATGTAAGAAATAAATTTATTTATTGTAATATACCTACCGTACTACATCAAAAAGTGTAAAAAGAATATATTTGTGAAATGAAGTAAACAATTACAGCGAAACTATGCAATTTAGAATAGTTAATTTATAGTCGAAAAACTTCACTATCACTCATAATTTCTAGAACAGAAATAATAATTTGGTAGGATTTATATTACAATTCATTATTAATTATAGTAATTGAAAACTCGAATAAATATAAATTAAAAAAAAATATCATTACGTCTTTTACCCATTACTGGGTGTGGTACTCTGCTGTAGCATATCTCGGTAAGTGATATATTTATTCGCGTGAAGTGCGGTTACCAGCCGTCAAATCACGGCCCCCAAAGATGTTACTGGAAGGGGAGCCACAGGGATAGATTTAATTTGGTGAAAATTGTTTGTCTGCTGTGGGGATCAAACCAGGGTTCTCAAGATCTACAGACCGACTCGATACCACTAAGCCATCTACCCCATAATATAATATAAAATAAGTAATATTTAGGGTGAGTCCTATGACTTTAAAAAAAGTACTACTTGCCGTTCTCGTTATTTATAGTTAATTTAAAATTTTCAAGTCTACCTTTGCAAGCGATATGTGATATCAAGTTAGCATTGTTCTAAATTCAAGGTGAATGCAAAACATACACCGATCGTGCAAGTTTACCACGAAAACAACTCAGCATCGAGCACCAGCTGGCCCACGCATACACTTTCCATTTAACATCCCACTATATGTTTATTGTAATATGAAAATATTACCTCGATATCAATTAAAAATCACTCGAACGTGTATTACATCACCTTGTTCAGTTTGAGGCTGGTAGGTACTAATGTTGGTTCAGTTTAGTTCATTATATCAAGCAGAACAGATCAGTAAAAATGAAAGGATTTCTCAATGCAGGTTATTATTGTGATCTTATTTGGATACTGTTGAAAGAAAATGAGAGTGGAGAAAAATATTTGTGTAGGTTTTTTCGTGACTAGTTCTTTTTTTTAACTTGAACTTATTAAGTAAATCAAAAATTTTGGACATAATTATAGAGACAATCTTGATCTTGATAGCTAATTAATTTTATTGAGGCTCTGAGAATAAAATCTGTACACTGAATACATTAAGGTTGTTGATTGATTATAGACGTATTTTTCAAAACGATCTTTGTTTTATCTTCATGTAAAATCAATATAAAATTTAAATACATATATTTATATTTTATTATGTTATTTTCATAAATCTTTTGAAACCACTTATTAAATAACAATTATTTCTTTGTCCTAATAAACAAAAAATAAAACTTTAAGACAAAATACAATCGTAAGATTTGTGAAATAAATTTTAATTTAAAGCCGGAAAATATATATTTTTCTACGTACATACATATCACAGTATACGCTAAAATAAGTTTAATTTATTTTCAAATATGGTAATATTTTATTTGACTTCGTAGCCCAGAAATTATGAAAATATAAGACAAGGTAAATATATATTGCGCCCTCGAGTAGTTTTTTATTTATTTACTTACTTACTACTTTTTACAAAAAATACTTAATTCTCAAATTATAATGAAGATATATAGTCGTATTTTATTTTTATAGAACTCAATGAGATTTAAACCCGCGAACTTCCGCCTGTGAGACTACTCGTAAAGATGTATCTACTAATCTACGATTAACTGTATAATTTGATGTGCTCTAAAATTAGAAATAAAAATATATACGTTAAATTATTAATAAAGTTATGTACAAAATAGTATGTTATGCATCAAGGGAAGGAAACAAGCGATTATTCCCGCGTATGAAGTTGGCAAACCGAGACGTAAGCGAAGGCCGAAGGCATCACACAAGGGATAATCGCGCCCTCCCGTGAAGCATATTATACTTTTCGTAACAAGTGCACAAAAATTACTGTCTTATCGGGACAAATGACAAATATGGGTTGCGTAACTTGTTACCTAGGAAACGCCGCAAACAGCTAATAATCGTAGTCTCTAGGGAGAGAAACATGCTACCTAGAGAGAGAAATATCCTAGAGTAAGTAATGAAGAATTATATAAACTCACCGTATAAAATAAAATTGAAGTCGAAACCAGGCATAGAAAATGCAACAGGATCGGTCACACGCTAAAAAGAGGAAATAATAATATAGCAAAGAAAGCATTAGAGTAGAACACTCATTGAAAAAGAAAACCTGGTCGTACAAGACTAACGTGGAGACGCTTAATTCTCAAACAAGCAGAAATAATCGACAAAACATTGAGAGAAATTAAGCTACTAGTTGTCAATCGTATATGTTGGAAAAAAATTCGACGAGGCCCTAGGCTCCGCAATGGATTGAAAGGATCAAGAAAAAGAAATAAATAGACATCTGTTTGTTTAAATATTTAATAAATAGGTTAGCATTAATTTTGCACAAAAACTATAAAACATCCAAGAAATGACAAATAATCGCATCAATCTATCTCACTACACATGGTTTTTGTGTAATTTACGTTTGCTATCTACAAACTCAAGTCCACCAGAAAATTCACCGAACAAAGTAGATCTCTACTCCCTAAATTTCGTAATAATCAGAAAAAAATTGTAGCATTTCTCTTAATGTTTCTAATCTCTTGAGCAATGTCCAAAAATAATATTCATCGCCCTACCATTCAATGTATCAACCGTTGATCAGTTATGGAAATTTGAAAAATAATCGTGGCAAAAAATAAATTCTTCATACAAAAATGCATATAGTTCATATTAAAATCCTACATCGCTTGGTAATTTAGTTGCTATTAAAATTAATTTTAACATGTGGGCAATTTATATTTATCAATGTAGGCATGTAATAAGTGACAAATATTAATTTAAAAACTAGTTATTCCAGATAAACAATAAACCTAGTGTATCTAGATCAGAAAAACTTAGTTGCCAACCCTATTGATTTTTAATAAAATTATGTAATATCTCGCGAATCTGTTGCAATGTTGCTCTACAGTCTTTTATTTTACTATCTGTGATCTGAATTTATTAATTCACTTGCACTTGATAAGATGTTTATTCAAAATTAAGCTTCGTTCGAAAAATTGCCGGAGATGAAAAGTTTAACATGAAAAAATCTGATATGGACACCACATGACTTTCTTGTACAGGTACACGTATTATATTATACCTACATTTTTTTTTATTGCACATATTTGACGTAATTTGACATTGACATTAAATTTTTATTTTTTTGTCCTAATTCATAGCAAACTTAATTACAAAAATATATAATATTTAAATTTACATATCTCGCTTATAAAAACCGCTAATTTAATCATTCATAATGTGCTAGATGCATAATGCATAATTTAAGTCTCGAAATCTTTTATTTGCAGAATTTATTTCTAAAATCAAAATAATGCCATTTTTACTTCCTTGTACGAAGTAAAGGAAGTATTGTAATCGCGAAAATTTTCGGTTCTCAGATTTCAACGGAAATAGGTGTTTTGGCCCTCCCTGAATCCATTTTGACTAATTTCGTCATGCCGTCTGTACGTACGTACGTACGTACGTATCTCGCATAACTCAAAAACGGTAAACCGTAGAAAATTGAAACTTTATATTTAGGACTGTTATAACATCTAGTTGTGCACCTCCCTTTTTGGTCATTATACAACTACCGGAAGTGGTACTTTACTTGAAGCCTATAATAGATTTTCATGAAAAACTATATTCAAATATAATTTAAAACTTTCCAAATTTGGTATATAAGACTACTATATCAATGGAAATAACATAATAGATTTTGGTTAAAATAGACTAACCGGAAGTGGCACATTACATGAAGCTGCTAACAGTTTTCCTTGAAAAAAATGATATTATTTAAATTTTATAAATAAATGATGCAAATAAAAGTTTTAGAGAATTAAATTCTGCGTCTAGCACATTAAGAATTATTAAATTAGCCTTTTGTATACGCGAGATATCTAAATTTAAAAATTATATATTTATTTTTAAAAAAAATTAAGTTTGCTATGGATTAGAACAAAAAATAAGAAAAAAATAAAAAATTAAATGTCAATGTCATTGCATTAGCAACATTTAGTTGTGCACCTTTCGTTGTATTCATTGAATAATTAAAGGATGGGAAAGAAACAATCAGACAGGCAAAAGAAGGGTAGAATGAAGAAATACATTTCTGAAAAACGACAAGCAGATGAATAAAAAGCTAGAAAATTTTAACAACAAAAAGAGAATAAAAATTCTTAGAGAGAAAGATGAATATAAAGAGGGAGAAAATGTTAAGACGAAGGAAAGAATAAAAAAAATTAAGAGAAGTTGCACGAAGTAAAGGAAGTATTGTAATCGCGAAAATTTTCGGTTCTCAGATTTCAGCGGAAATACGCATTTTGGCCATCCCTGAATCCATTTTGACTAATTTCGTCGTGCCGTCTGTACGTACGTAATGTATCTCGCATAACTCAAAAACGGTAAGCCGTAGAAAGTTAAAATTTTATAATTATGACTGTTATAACATCTAGTTGTTCACCTCCTTTTTTGGTCATTATATAACTTCCGGAAAGTAAAGTACCATACTTGGAGCCTATAATATATTGAAAAACTATATCAAAATATAATAAAAAACTTTCCAAATTTGGTATATAAGACTACCATATCAATGGAAATAACATAATAGATTTTGGTTAAAATAGACTAACCGGAAGTGGCACATTACATGAAGCTGCTAACAGATTTCCTTGAAAAAAATGGTATTATTTTAATTTTAGAAATGAATGCTGCAAATAAAAGTTTTAGAGAATTAAATTCTGCGTCTAGCACATTAAGAATTTTTAAATTAGCTTTTTGCATAAACGAGATATCTAAAGTTAAATATTATATATTTTTTGATTTTAAAAAAAATTAAGTTTGCTATGGATTAGAACAAAAAATAAAAGATTTAATGTCAAATATGTGCAATTAAAAAAATATCTATAGTTTAATACGTGTACAAGGAAGTCATGTGGTGTCCACATCAGATATTTTTAAAAGAAAATCTGTTAGCAGCTTCATGTGATGTATCACTTCCGGTTAGTCTATGTTAACCAAAATCTATTATGTTATTTCTATCGATATAGTAGTCTTATATACCAAATTTGAAAAGTTTTGGATTATATTTTAATATAGTTTTTTATGAAAATCTATTATAGGCTTCAAGTAAAGTATCACTTCCGGAAGTTATATAATAATCAAAATGGGAGATGTACAACTAGATGTTATAATAGCCGTAAATACAAAATTTCAACTTTCTACGGCTTACCGTTTTTGAGTTATGCGAGATACATACGTACGTACAGACGTCACTACGAAATTATAGTAAAAATGAATTCAGGGATAGTCAAAATGGATATTTCCGCTGAAATCTGAAAACCGAAAATTTTCGCGATTACAATACTTCCTTTACTTCGTACACAGAAGTAAAAACAACTTTCTTCCCTAATTTTCTTTCCCACTTTCGCTCATAATTTGAAAACTGTTGTTGATATGAGAGTATTTTAGTCTCAATATATTTCTTGGATCAAATTGAATTGCCCTAAGGTACACACATAAATATGTTTTGAAGGACTAAATTTTCATGAATTTTCTCTCCAATTTTCTTTTAAAATGCTGAATGAATTTTGCGCATTATGAGACCTACTCGTAGCTAAATCGTTTTTGTAGCCAAAAAAACATTACAATATCAACTTTCATTAAAATCGTTAAAGCCGATTCCGAGATCATTGACATACACAGCCAGACAGACAGATTAGAATTGCTGGTATTAGAGTCAAGTATTCAAAACACGTCTACTTCCAATATTTTGCAAAAGATAATGAAAATCTTGGCATAGTTATTGTCTTGTGCAAGTAATTTATTATTTACGCTGTTTAATCTATAGGTGTCTTGATTCGATGGCTTGTAATAGGATTTAAATTTTCTGATACTGCTATGCTATTAGGTACTGACATATAATTTAAGTAATGCATTTATTTATATTTATGAAATGATATAATGAAGTTATAAAATTACCTAATGTTTATTTGATATTTGAATTTATGCTTCTATAATATTTAAATTACGATAATTACATTTAAATATCATTAAATGTTACTTACATAATAAACTTGTGTAATTAAAAAATAACATTGAATCGTGACCTCGACTATGACATTACTTACATAGTATATAAGTTATAATAATTAATACGTACGAGTTATTCTAAATATTAGCACACGTACTCAGGGGTTAATCGCACCGGGTGGTCAGGTTTTAACATTTATATGTTAGACCACCGTTTCTTAACCTATACTTTATTACAGACCCTCTTTAAAAATCTTTTTTGCCGCGGACTATTAATAATTAACTTGAGGATATTATCCAAGACGAAAAATAGGTTATTTTTCTGGAACAAATTCTGTCTGTATAACAGCACATATTTTATTAATTTTTTTACTATTATATAAATAAGGGATGGAAATAGTGCACTAACTCTGATTTTTTACTTTTTCATTCCTGGAAAATTGTTGTATTTCAAATTTTAAAATGCATCAAATATTTCTTTAAATGGCTTTCAAGTACGAAAAGAAGGGAAAAATAATTTAATTTGTTAATAAATATATAACTATTATAATAATTATATTGGAAGTCTTTCTATATCTATACAAAATAAAAATAAAGACTACATTCAGTCAATTTGTTTTAAAGAAACACATTTTTTTTAGCTCTTTAGTATTCTTCAGAAACTGAAGAAAAATATAAATAGAAAATTACATAAAACGTACAATTAAATTTTTTTAAATAAATTAACTGAAACCCAGACATTTTTATAATTTTATTTCATACATATCCAGTCAAGAAATCATTTATCATCAAAAATAATTATTAATAATGACAAGTTGTGTAAAATTATATATATATATACATATAAATTCTACAGACAATAGTATAATTAATTATTAAATTTTCTTGTAAATTTGTTAATTGTTATTCTTAAGGCGATATACACTTCGCTTGCTTTTCAAAATAAACTACAATGCTGAGTTTAAGCAATAATAATGTTTTACAACCTACATTGCTTAAGATAAAATACAAGAAAGATTCGTACATTTGTTCAAAACTAAGACTAAACATTGTGTTATATCTTGCTCTGTACAATAGGAACTTAATTCTAATTATAGTACAGGGTTTGTATACAAGACTATAGTGTATTATCGGTTTGTTTGTTACGTTTCCACATAAAAGCTAAGCAACAATTATATCTGTGTATGTGGATTATTGCATGCATTGCTTAAATGAGATCTACTATCGTGGACCCCCATTTACATCTCATAGACCCCCAAGTTTTATTTACTTGACATGGTCGTCGTCGAGCCCTGGGGGTCGATATAGTAAATGATCTAGTGGCAATATATTTGAATGTGGATAATAGAACCGGAGTTCATTCTACAGTTGTTAATTAATTTTCATACAATTTTTTTTTTCTGGCCGTGATTTGACGGTTGGTAACTATTCTTCACATATAAAAAATTATCATTTACCAAGATCGGTTACGGACACCTAGTAACTTAAATAAGAATTTTAGCAGTAATTATGGAAGATATATGCCATGTTCCGACTCATCGAGCAGCAGTATGATACTTCATATATTTTTAATGTTTAGCAGGGTTTTCAAAAACACGGGATTTTTCGAGATTTTTCCAGCCCGCTGGTTTTTAAAAATAATTTTAAATAAATTATTTATCATGTACAAATTTATTTACAAAGGGATGTAAAATATCATATACAGGTAACTTCCGTATAACGGTTATATTCTTAAAAAATGTCGTATTCTGCGGATACGAAACAAAGAACTAGTATAAAAAACAGGGTTAGGTTCCATTTTTGGGTGGCCAAAATCACAACTCTGGTTTGTAAAAAAATTAAGAGATCAAACTGAAAAAATGAAAATAGTTTATTTCGTAGTTTAATATGAGGAACGTAGCTAAGTGGTTTTGAGTCATACATACTGTAGATTTGAGGACCCGGTTTTGATATCCATACCCGACAAACAATTTTCACCAAATAAAAATTACCCAACTGAGTTTTTCTCAACTAACATATTTAGGAGCCGTGATTTGACGGCCTGTGGATCTTGAGAATCCTGGTTCGATCCCCACAGCCGACAAACAATTTTCACCAAATTAAATCTACCCCTGTGGCTCCCCCACCACTAACATCTTTGTCGGTCGTGATTTGACGGCTGGTAACCGCACTTCACGCGAAGAAATATATTATTTACCGAGATATATCACTGACCGACATCTGCCAGGGCAAATGTCATACCCATTAATGGGTAAAAGGTATTTTTTAAATAAATAGTTAATGCAAATCAAAATAAATTATAAAGAGAAAAATTGGGATATCACCAGGATTTAATTTGATTTGCATGATGATATATTCATTTATTTTAAAATTTTTATTATCTAATCTAGTTTATTAAATGAAAACATTAAAAATAATTACTAGTAGCACAAGCTCTGTTTTTGGGTGTTCTAAGAGCACGATTTTAACATGTTAGAGATAACTAAAACACCCAAAAACACTGCTCTTAAAACAGACAAAAACAGAGCTTGTGCTACCAATCATTGTTTCTATATTTTTTGTTAGTTTAATAATTTTGTTGACTACATAAACCCAGATAAATAATTTTTAATCAACGTTCATTAAATTCAAGTTCTTACATTAAATTTTAATAACCAAATTTATAAATGAATTAAAGTACGAGTAAATTATATAAATATTTTATATTCGAAAAATTATTTTACTTATTATACGAACTAGAAACAGAAAAAAGTGTATACAGAATTTTTAGGAACTACAGAGTCAAATGACACCTATCTTCCTCAGCACAGGTTATAGTAAATTTTTAATTATTTTGATATTTGCGAAAGTATCGCTCTCTGCTGATAAAAAATTAAAAATACCTACATAAATTACATTGTTTATTTACAATTTATAAATTACACTATCACACGTCGATTAGAAAAGTGAAACATATGTAATTACAGTCAGTGCGTTGTGACTCACCGTATGTTTACTCTTGTATGATATGAGAATCGGTATTTGTTTTTAAATTGTTGTTAGCTGTTTAATTACATAAATGCATTCATTATTTCTTGTGCATTGATAATAATGACAACATTACATGGCAAGTTTAATATTTGTGGTTTCATAAAAATAAAAGTAATATATTTGATTTGATTAATAAGTATTTCGAAAGAATATCTAATGTCTATAATTGAGTGACACCGGATATTGCTATGTTGCAACATCAATATGAAAATTACTAGTTCAATATTTAGTAATATAACCTTTCCCACATTTAATTATCAAGAAATCATATATTTTTTGTTTTGAATCAAGGTAATCATAAAATTATTTTTATTATTAAAATGACTCATAACACTGTATTTAAAATAAATCAGAAATATGTAGGTAATCTAAAACATTCCTACTGGTTTATAGCAAAGTAACTTAAGGAATAAATAACAGTTACTCAATATAGCTTTTCGTTATCAAGCAGTTGTTATAAGTGGTCGTTGATAATAAGCGATAATAGAAAAACAATGGCTAGCTTACAAGCTATGTTACCAGCGGTTACCAGTTACCAACTACTCGCGATAGTAATTTGTTTTATAGAATAGAACTGGGAACAGAAGTTTACGTAGGTAGTTGTTTTTCTGTTTTTGATTAAATAATGAATGGCTTGAAATTTTTAACGCATTTTAATTCGTTATGCATGCTGTTAGTTTTATTATTTGATTTTATATGGCCCGAAAAATGATTTTTTTTTTATTGTTAACATTAATTGCTCATTTGAACTTTTGATGGGAAGTTGGTTGACCCGAATAACTTAATTAAAAATAGGTAAAATTATTTCTACTTTTTGGAGTGCAATTCATGCATAAAATTATTTCATATTTTTTTTATTTTGTTTCCATTTTGCTCTAAAAAAATGCATAGCGTATTAGATAAAGGAGAAAATTGATTTCGGTAGATGTATTAGTTTTCAAATAATTTCTGATTAATCGCATATTGAAAAAAACCTTTTTCTGAGGCTAATTTTGTAGATATGTAAATTTTCAAAAATAGTTATTTGTGTATTAAGAGCGTAAAGTGATTCTTTGTTACTCGAACACGGTAATTGCAGCGCGAGCCGAAGGCGAGAGCTGCAATAGTGTAAGAGGAACAAAGACACTTTACGCTCGTGATACACACATAATTTTTTCTACGATTGTATCTTAAAATTATTTAAAAACGTATACGTACTGAAAATAAATTCGTTCTGTCAACTGTAAATATGACAAGTTTCTGTTTTGTTTGTATCCCTGGTAACGCGCATTTATAATCTTTTTACCGCGCGTTGCCATTGGAAACGCGTGTATTTAACGTCTTTTTCGCGCGTTGCCATTGGAGACGCGCAAAAAAGATATTTTTCGATTGTTCCACAGAAAACGTCAACTTTACGATGACAAATGAGAGCTTAATTGTCAGCTTTTCATAGCAATCGTAGAAAAAATAAATAATTAAATATATCATGACACAATTTACTCATTACTAGGTGTGGTACTAGGCTGAAGCAGATCTCGATAAGTGATATATTTATGCGCGTGAAGTGCGATTACCAGCCGCCAAATAATCGAATCCGTCTGCTCAACTCTATATATATATATATATATATATATATATATATATATATATATATATATATCACGCACAAGTTGACATCCGCCTGTGTAAAAGTTGCGGTAAAATTGGCCTCCCCGGTAAATTGGCCTCCGATATACGGAGGCCATTTTGCAATTAGCTCTAAAAGATTCAAATGAATATATGTCGTGCTATCTAGTGATAAAACGTCGAAAATAACAGGAGGCCATTTTAAACCAAATCTTGGAGAAAATATACACTTTAGTGTCATCAAGTCGCCACATAGCGGTGCTAGTGTCGATAAGATGTATATTGAGAATAAATATATATAGCGGACAAATTAACGTCCCATAAATTTGGCAACGTTTGTTACTAAAAATAACTCCGTATTATCTTTATTATATTCTATATAGACAATTCACGAGCATTCTGTCGTATATGTTAGTGTCTTGTTCTTGTGTGTGCGTACCGAAATGATTTCTACTCGAAGGAAACGAATTTTGAAAATATACAGATTGATATTTTAAATCATTCAAAGAACTATTATGTTACTAATATAATGACGTAAACATAGTTTTGCTACTTGATAAAGTATTTTATGATTTTCGATCATTAATTTTTCACTTTCTAAGCATATTTTGATTCATAATATAAGGGTTATTTTATTGAATATATTTTATTAATTTAATTGTAGACAAACTATAGTTTTTCCTTTCATTTTTTTTATTTTTTTGAAAATATTGTTCATGTACAAAGAGATTAGACAATATCCTACCCATAGTAATATTTATATAAATTTTGATTTTGTGTTTTCCTTTTGAACGAAAAATGAATTTTTTAAAAATATTATACCTTTAATAAAGTATGTGTTTTAAAGATGAAAAATAAATTTATTTGGAAATAATCATCAATACGAGACCCTATATTGTAATATATAATATGATGGTGATCGAATTTTAATACGTTTTCACGCGATTATTAAATTGGTAATTAGAATTTTTAAAATTAAAAGATTTTAGTTCTGTTTAATCAGTGGTATAACTAAAAAAAAATTAGTTGGATTTCAGGCTTTAATACAAGTTAAAAACTAAATTTAAATATTCATTTTAATTCCTGTTTTATTATTGTTGAAGGCGACGTTTCGGCACAATAATTTAGGCCATTTTCATACATATATTGTAACTAGAATAATTATACAAAACTCAGTTTTGTATAATTATTCTAGTGCCTCTTGAGGTGTACACCTCAATACTGTTTTATTTTACCTTTTCTGACTTTCAAATAATGTATGTTTTGATTGTAAAATGTAATTTGTTCTCTGTTAATTTATTAAAAATTTTGCTTGAAAATGGCCTAAATTATTGTGCCTAAAAGTCGCCTTCAACGATAATAAAACAATAATTAAAATGAATATTTAAATTTACTTTTTTACTTTTATTAAAGTCTGAAATCCAACTCGGAACAATTTTTAAATCGATAATTATTTTGGATATATACAGGTACTTAAATGATGACTTACATGGGATTCTCGAGAACGGTAATGAATATGCGATAAGAATTCGGTTAAATTAAACAAAAGTTGGCGTATTAAGGCAGCATTTAAACTATGTTTTTGATTTTCTAAAACATACTATAGATTGCCCCACTTAATGCATGAGGATTTCGAGAACATTAAGAAATACGAAGTCGATTAAATTAGACAAGATTTGCCGCACCATTTTAAACCAAATCTTAGATTTTTTAGTTCTATCAGAGAAAAAAAAAATATTTTCTTTACATTATTAACGAATTATGTTTTTTTTTTTATTTTATAATATAATATATATATAGCAAATATATGTATTTTTTATTTATTTAATATTTCATTGGTTTATTAAACAAAATACAAAACCGGGTGTGGTTTTCGTAAATTATTTCATCTTAGTTAATTAAATACAATAGCAAAGCAGTACTTACTATAGTGGTGTAAAAAAATAAAACCGGACGTAATTTTCTTAAAATATTTCACCTTAGTTTATAAATATAATAAAAACCCATTACATTATAAATATAGTATTTTTGATAATATAATTCAAATTTGAAATTCACATGTCGAATCACGATCTTCGCAGTCGCGACTGCAAGAATTTGTAGAAATTTCTTATTTAATTTTCGTTGACCATAATGATCGGTATCTTCTTTGTGACCGCCTGGAGCACATGCAATGCCTGTTGTATTCAACAAGAAATCCGCTCGGTACAATAGCAATAGAGCCGATGACACTGTTTTGAGGTTTGTAGTTATTTATGTCATTATAAACCAGAGTTATTTCTTCATACCGTCGATGTACATTCGAAGTGTATTTTACCAGAGATCTATGAGCATTTCTGCCGGGATATTGCAAGGCTCCACGGAGACAACATCATATCCAGGAGGGGCATTCGCTCTAAATTCATTTAAGAGATTTGGATTTGTTTGATCCTCGTTGGAATAATTGTCTGTGCATTTTAACTGAAAGTCTCTACCTGGTAGAATAGCAACGGTTTGTTGCTGAACAGTGAAAAATAGAAATGTTAATATCTACATTAACTTATTCATTTTAATTCGTACTTGAAATCCTGTAAAATAAAATAATATATATTTAATACATTTATTTTTATATCTATTCTATCTCCAATAAATAATTGTAATTGCAAAATATCATTCTTTTTGTTTAATAATAAAAATTATAGAATATTTAAAATAAATGATGCAGTCAGTATATTGCAGAATATTTGTTTTAATTTTTGATTGTTGTAATTACTTATGGACATCTACACCAAGTAAAATTTTAAACTAAAGTTAAATAAATAGAAGCAAATTGAAGTACCACGTTATATGGAATTATTGTCATTGAGGTCGAACATTTGATTTGATTTTATTTTACTTCAGCTTAAAATTTAATATTTGCGGTGAAAATGGCCAATACTAATTATTTAAATAAATTTATAAGTTACAACTGTGAGTTGTTTTAAAGAATAGTAGAAAAATTTAAATATATTGACAAATTTGTATGTTTGTATGTTACTTACCTTAATTAGTTGGACGATGATCACTGATTGTAAGTTGAAACTGTAAGAAACTAAGTTAAATATTCAAAGAAGTTACAACTCGAACATCGCGTAGAGAAATATGATAACAATTCTTTAACAAAGAAGTCGGGATTTGGTTTTACACGCCGCAACACTGTAAGGAAGCTATTTTACCTGTTGGATGTATATACGGAAGTCACTTCGTACTTCAAACGAATAATAATTATACGGCTGTTAGTAATACCTATAAATGTATAGTTGCATATATAGATATACATAGGGATG
This sequence comes from Pterostichus niger, assembly GCA_947425015.1. NCBI lineage: Eukaryota > Metazoa > Arthropoda > Insecta > Coleoptera > Carabidae > Pterostichus > Pterostichus niger. The sequence continues at coordinate 22,421,137 of OX380342.1, forward strand.
CCAAATTGTATGGTTTTTATACGGACGTCAATTTGTACGCCAACTACATATATATATATATAATTAATTAATTAATTAATTTTGTTTATTATAAGAACAAGACATGGCTCAAATGAAAATTTCAACGATAGTATCTATTAATACCTAGTACAGAGATGTAATGAGTCATTTATCGTTTGAGAAATAAAGAAAAATTATTGTTATGGTATTAATACATTATTTATCGTAAATAATAAAAAAATGACATTTTTGCTATGGTAACAAGATAATAATCATCGCGCCTTTTAAATTATTTTTATTATTGATTGAAAAAAAAATTATATTTATCACGAATGTTTTATATTTACCTATGACCTATGTTTTTATATTTACCTACGACATGAAACTTACCGCTCTTGGTACAATAGTTATTTAAGTAAAACGTCAGGAAAGTGTTCAATTACAGGATGAGCAGACAGTTTCATGCCGAGCGAAAGCGAGGCTTGAAACAGTCTACGAATCCTGTACGACGCTTTATTGACGTATTACGTATAACATTTTACCTGAAACAAATAATAAATATTTGAAATTAATTTCAATTAAAAGTAATATTTGACTTACATATTCAGTCAGTATTTTATGTTGCTAAGTAACTAAACACTCTAAACGTTTCTTTCAGCCTAGGCAGGCTAGCAATATATTATTTTCCTGTCTAGGCATGCAAAGCACAACTTTTCTGATTCTTAAAGCTCAGCCAAATGTTTATTTTCCTTGCAGTTTCAGGTAAAAATAATTATTAAACAATGTTACTGTTTCCCTGGTTATAAAATCATATTTATAAGTATAAAACTGTTTAAATTAAAATTTGTAATATATTTTCATTTTTGTTTTGTGTACTTGTATATCTCGTCCGTGAAATGTGTTTGGTGTTTTTAGAATGTTGTCCTCCTCGGCTATCACTTCTGCCGACTAGTAGATTCTTTGATATACAATTCACTTTGTCTAACTGAAACTTGATAACAAAATACAATTTTAAAGTAAAGATTTTTCTTATTTTCATTTATTACAATTAAAATCGCTGATTATGAAAATCAAAATTAATCACATAAACACAATCACAATAACCGGCGGTGTATACTTCAATAGTATCATTTCTAAAAATATAAATATTTTAATTGTCCTTCCTTCTTATTATCTTCGAGTATTAATTACCTAACAACTAGTAACATTAAACAATCTCGTCGAATTCATCAATCTTTAATACGAAAGTATCCCTTTCCCGTTCTATTTTGAACACCTGACTTGGTGTGTAAATCTGTGCCACTCGCCTCTCCGTATGTGACCTTGATACTTCATGTGATTGTGCTTGTTTCGGCCTTCATCTGTCTCGGCCACTGGTTCGAACATTCGACGTTCGCTCTCAATCAGATCCTATCTCTGGGCTTCGATCTCAATGGAGACTGGAGATCTCTGCTCAATTACAAAGCGAAATCAATTAAATACACTCGAGAAATGATGACAGTGGCGGAGAGGATTTACGGTTTTCTGAAGGTTGAACTATTGTGATTAATTATTTGTTATTAATTAATTAAAATTCTGTGAGGTAGGTGGCTCAGTGGTATTGATTCGGACTGTAGATTTGAGACTCACACAGCCGACAAACAATTTTCACCATATTAAAATTAGTCATGTGCGAGGTCATGTGGCTACCCCACGACTATCATCTTTAGGGGGCCGTAACGTGATGGCCAATAATCATAATCACTTACAAAGATCTGCTACGGGAAAGTACTAAATCCAGTAACGGGTAAAAGGCGTAATGATATATTTTATTTTTGTTTTATTTAATTTAGAATAATTTTATTAGTTGAGAAAGTGTTCTACTAGTGTTCTACTTAGAAGTCTGATGACCATTTTCACTATTTACAAATTTTATTTTTATTTCTTTTACTCATACTAGTATTAAAATTCACTTTCTTATTACTGTATATTTACAACTTTCATTAACCGTATATTTATGTTATCAATACAAATATTATTTAATTGTTTTTTTTTCAAGTATTGTGCTCACTTGTAATTTGCTATTCGTTTAGATATTATTATAAATTTTATAATTCTAATGTACTAAAAGGCACAGTGGTAATATGTTGTGGCTAATAGAACTCGAGTTCAAGTCTGCAGTTGTCAATTCATTTTCATATAACTTTTTTCTTGAGCGTGATTTGACGGTTGGTAACCATACTTCACGTAAAATAAATCGTCTACGATATCTAATAAGTAATAATTTTTAGCAGTAATTATGTGTAAATGATGTATTAGATTATGCCAAGATATATGCCATTAACATTAATTTTACAATACCTACATATTAGATATTTATTTACTATGTTGCATAACAGGACATGAACCCAAAAAACAACATATCTATAACTTATAGCAAAATCGGAACTATTCAGATACAGTTTAATCGGCAAATACTCAAACCTTTCTACTCAGTATTGTATGTTGTTTACATTGTGCAAACAACGTTCAGTCCACATTAAAAAAAAATTATTTATATCTTGTTACTTCCTTGTACGAAGTAAAGGAAGTATTGTTATCGCGAAAATTTTCGGTTCTCAGATTTCAGTGGAAATACGCATTTTGGCCCTCCCTGAGTCCATTTTGACTAATTTCGTCGTGACGTCTGTACGTACGTACGTACGTACGTACGTATGTATCTCGCATAACTCAAAAACGGTAAGCCGTAGAAAATTGAAATTTTATATTTAGGACTGTTATAACATCTAGTTGTGCACCTCCCTTTTTGGTCATTATATAACTTCCGGAAGTGGTACTTTACTTGAAGCCTATAATAGATTTTCATGAAAAACTATATTCAAATATAATTTAAAACTTTCCAAATTTGGTATATAAGACTACTATATCAATGGAAATAATATAATAGATTTTGGTTAAAATACACTAACCGGAAGTGACACATTACATGAAGCTGCTAACAGTTTTCCTTGAAAAAAATGGTATTATTTTAATTTTAGAAATAAATGCTTCAAATAAAAGTTTTAGAGAATTAAATTCTGCGTCTAGCACATTAAGAATTTTTAAATTAGCCTTTTGCATAAGCGAGATATCTAAATTTAAATAGTATATATTTTGTGTTTTTTTTTTAATTAAGTTTGCTATGGATTAGAACAAAAAATAAAAAATAAAAGATTTTATGTCAAATATGTGCAATTAAAAAAATATCTATAGTTTAATACGCGTACAAGGAAGTCATGTGGTGTCCACATCAGATTTTGTCATTTAATTAAAGCATTATTTTTAAGTAAGGAGTCCAGCACAAGTTTGAACTAATTATATTAATAATTAAGATAAAGAATTGTGTTTTATACAGTTGTGTCAACAAAATTAACCTTAAATTGTTTTAAAACCAAGAACTTTATCTACACTTTTATATAAAGAAATAAATATATCATCACGCCTTTTATCCATTACTGGGTGTGGAACTCTGCCGTAGTACATCTCGGTAAGTGATATATTTCTTCGCGTGAAGTGCGGTTACCAGTCGTCAAATCACTGCCACCAAAGATGTTAGTGGAGGGGAAGCCACAGGGGTAGATTTTAATTTGGTGAAAATTGTTTGTCGGCTGTGCGGATCGAACCAGGATTCTCATGATCCATAGGCCGAGTCGATATCACTGAACCACCTACCCCATAAATTACACTTTTAATTTACCATATTTGAAAAACTTGTGAAAACTAATTTTCTGTTTTTTTTTTTAAACCCATGAGTTACACTCGTGAACACAACAATACATATTACTCATTGTCAAGAATAATATATTCCAATAAACTGAAATCACAAGATACTTTATATCAAATATTTGCAATGTTAGACGAACGCAATAAAGACCTGTGGAAACAACACCTGGTTACAGGGTTCCAAATTTATCTGTCAGATGGCGAGCGTTAGGCTGACATTGCCATTAGTTACAAGTTTGTGTTTCTTTTGTCTAACGGAGCGACATCTATAGCAACTGTAGCCAGCATGTAACTACTGAGCTACAACTACTTATGTTACAGGCAATCTTAGTGCAATGAAAAAAAAAATGTGATGTGGACACCACATGACTTATTTGTACGCGTATTAAACTATAAATATTTTTTTAGTTGCACATATTTGACATTAAATTTTTAATTTTTTTATTATTTTTTGTTCTAATCCATAGCAAATTTAATTAAAAAAAAAACAAAAAATATATAATTTTTAAATTTACATATCTTGCTTATACAAAATGCTAATTTAATAATTCTTAACGTGCTAGACGCAGAATTTAATTCTCTATACTTTTATTTGCAGCATTTATTTCTAAAATCAAAATAATTCCATTTTGTTTCAAGAAAAACTGTTAGCAGCTTCATGTAATGTATCACTTCCGGTTAGTCCATTTTAATCAAAATCTATTATGTTATTTCTATTGATATAGTAGTCTAACATACCAAATTTGAAAAGTTTTGGATTATATTTTAATATAGTTTTTCATGAAAATCTATTATAGGCTTCAAGTGAAGTACCACTTCCGGAAATAAAAAGGAGGTGCACAACTAGATGTTATACAGTCCTAAATACTTCAACTTTCTACGGCTTACCGTTTTTGAGTTATGCGAGATACATACGTACGTGTGTACGTACGTACGTACAGACGTCACGACGAAATTAGTCAAAATGGATTCAGGGATGGCCAAATTTCGTATTTCCGCTGAACTCTGAGAACCGAAAATTTTCGCAATTACAATACCTACTTTTTTTACTTCGTACAAGGAAGTAAAAAACGGACGAAAAACATTTAATTTGCAAGTAAGAGATCGAACGTTTAAATTTCGTTGACTTCAACTTATATCTAAAAAAATGAATTGTGTCTGAGTGGTTGGGACTCCACTATAAGTCATTGGAATCCAGTTTCTGTTTTTCGGAGTACCAAATATATAATCAGATGGTATCTCGAATTACTCAAATATGAATTTTTAAAAGAAGAAAAATGTATATAATGGTTCTGTATTAATCTCTGTTCCTAAGTGATATCAATTTCGATATTGCATCAAAATTGCGCAAGAAATGATTTATATTAATAACCATAAATATAAAAACTAATATTATTCATATATCTTATACCGAGTCTTATACGAAGGTTTACTGATACCACATATACATAGAATATTAATAAGATTACGTAAAGGCGAACTGAATAAAAATCACTTATTTATATTGTTTGTATTAAGGTTAAATATAAAACATTTTTTTTATGTTTAATGTGCTACAGTTGCAGTCTCGTTCGCGTTACACTTTCATTTATAAGATCCGGTTATCAAAGTTTTTATACTTAGCTCAGTTTCAATTTGGTTTCATAAAAAAAAGATACACTCATACAACTAACCATTAAAATATGAAGGTCAAAATTGATATGACATGATTTTGACATTAAATTAAATTTAATATTGGATTAATTTCAAATATACAAGAAATCTCCATTTTGCTATAGCATTGACAAATAAATATTCATAAAGTAATAAATTTATAAAGAAAATGTGAATGAGTTTTATTTCTAAATAAATATTTTAATTTTCCCTGTCACATTACTTTAAAGAAATATTATAAATGTGAAAAAAAATTAAACAAAATACAAAAAAAATAATTTTTTCTACGATTGCTATGAAAAATTGACAATTACGCTCTCATTTGTCATCGTAAAGTTGATGTTTTCTGTGGAACAATCGCAAAATATCTTTTTTGCGCGTCTTCAATGTCAACGCGCGAAAAAGACTTTAAATGCGCGCGTTTCCAATGACAACGTGCGAAAAAGATATTAAACACGCGCTTATTTCAATAGTTACCAGGGATACAAACAAAATAGAAACTTGTCATATTGCTAGTTGACAGAACGAATGTATTTTCAGTACGCATATGTTTTTTAATAATTTTAAGATGCAATCGTAGAAAAAATTATGTGTGTGTACCACGAGCGTAAAGTATTTTTGTTCCTCTTACACTATTGCAGCGCGAGCCGAAGGCGTTACTCGTGTTCGAGTAACAAAGAATCACTTTACGCTCTTAATACACAAATAACTATTTTGTCACTTTTATTTATAGTATTGTTTTGTAAAATTGTTACGTTTACAGTTGGGTATAGTTAATCTGTTAGTCATCAAAATATAACTTTGACTTTTGACATGTAATGCACTTGATACTTTTTGCAGATTTAACCATTAGGTACTTAATAAAATATGTCTATAAAATATTATTATTTTGCTGCGAGTTAAATTTTATGATAATTTCTTGATGTTCAGGCTTTAAAATTTATCATAATTTTTTTTATAGTGCTTTAAAGATTTTATGTTTGATTTTATATACTTGCAAATTTCATATGCTTTTAAGTAAATATTTTAACTGTAGACTGCTATAAATTTACTTCGGTAATTTGTGTCGACTATTGTCGATAACTTCAAAGCACAACTGCATTTACTACAAGTAAAATTTAAATCTGATCTTCGTTATGCAAATATCTCTAGAATATTTGCATAATTTGACATCTTTACAGATGCTTTCAAACTAAATTTACGCCAATTAGGAAACAGTTAACTTCTGAAACAAACAAAAAATTACTAATTAAAATAGATCTATAACAAGATATTTGAATGCTTGTTTCCTTGCATAAATTATTGCAAACTGCATATATTAGTCTAGTTCCGCAAGCACTGACTCAGAATTAAAAAAAATAATAATTTGCATTTTCTATAATGAAATTAGCACGGCTAGATATAGTAGTAGCTATTGAACTTTTATTTATGTTAAACACTACAAAAAATTTGTAAATCTTCTTAAAATTTCTGCAACCAAATTATTTATATTAAAAGCAATATATACGAGTAGGTGCATCACTAAATCAATGAAATTTTTAGTTAATAACAAAATAAAAAGAAAGAATTAAGCAAGTTACTATCACTTGCGCCAATGTGAAAATCACTGCTGTGCCATTTGGATGAAATTACTTTTAAAGTAGTTAATTTTTATAATTTGTCAATTTGGCGAAATAAAAATGACGCAATTTGAGGCACTTTATTGATTCGGCGGGGCACCTATACAAGTTTTATCACACCTTTCATCTTTATGATCTGAGCCTGGTGTTTATAAAATAATATAAAAACAAAATTGTCTTTCGTTCAGGAAGATAATGAAAGTGGCCGTCTGTAAACCTGATATATTCAAATTTCCATAAAATAAAAGGAATAAGATATAAAAAATAAATGTATTGGTTTTATATAAACTGTTATACCTTTTTCTGCAGACAGTATCGAACACTTTTTGTGACATTATTTAATTGTTGTTACTTGTGGTATAATATTTCTTTATGGCAGCAACTAATATAGACGAATAAACTTTTCAAATTTGGTATATATAAGACTACCATATCAATTGAAATAACATAAGAGATTTTGGTTAAAATGGAATAACCGGGAGTGATACATTACATGAAGTTGGTAACAGTTTTTCTTGAAAACAATTGTTACATTTTGATTTTAGAAATAAATGCTGAAAATAAAAGTTTTGGAGAAATAAATTCTGTGTCTAGCACATCAAGGATTATTATTTTAGCCCTTTGTATAAGCAAGATATATAAATTTAAAAATTATATAATTTTTGGTTTTTTTGTAATTAGGTTTGCTATAGATTAGGATAAAAAATTAGAAAAAAATAAAAAATTTAATGTCAATAACAAATTACGTCAAATACGTGCAATTAAAAAAATATTTATAGTTTAATACGCGTACAAGGAAATCATGTGGTGTCCACATCAGATTTTTTACATTGTTAAACAAATAACTATTATGATGTTCAGTAAAATTAAATTAACTTTTCCTGTCTCTAAGCAATTTTTAATTCTTATGTTTCTATTGAAATAAAATGTATGTTTATCAATAATATTGTCAGCAATTTCCAAAAATGCTATTATTGAACATTCTGTTTGTGATCAATATTATTTTATTATTTATATGCAGGTTTTATTAGAAGCAAAACTTTTTCTGTGTTATAATATTTTTGTCAGATTTATAATAAACTACTTTCGTATATGTTAAGTTTTTTTAATCATACTATTCGTGAATATGGCACTCAATCGTAGCAGATCTCAATAGATGATATATTTTTGCGCTGCAATTACCTACCTTCAAGTTATGCTCCCGAAAAATGTTAGTGAAGAGGAAATCAAATGGGTAATTCTAAATCTAGTGAAAATCAATTTGTCAGTGGCAGGAATCAAACTCGGATTCTTAAATTCACAGTCCGAATTAGGAAAAAATTTGCGAATGCTCATTTGGTAGTTCTTAATTTTAATATATATATATATATATATGGTGGCTTAACACCCCGTGCAGGGGTTGCGCCGCTTCTTAGAAGCTCTCTAGATCCATATTATAGGGGGATCAGCCCTTTTCCTTAAACTCTTATATTTTCTTGCAAATTTCACTCCATTTTTTCCTGTTCTTCGTTTCTTCCTTCCATTTACAAATTCCTAATTTGTGCAGATCTTCTTCTACTTCCTTAATCCAGGTTGACCGTGGCCTCCCTCTTCTTCTATATCCTGGGTCCCATTTTAGTGTTGTAGAGATTGTTGTTTCTGCATCAGCTCTCATTACATGCCCTAACCATCTCCCTCTTTGTCTTAATTTTAATTACTCTTTTTTTTATTAATATTTCTTACATAAGAATTAGCATTATGGGGATCTCTCATATATGAAATCCTAAATTTATTTAATTTCTGACGCTATAACAGGATATTCATGTTATTTTTTTTAGTTTAGTGTCATTGCCCGTAACATATATGCAGTCCTTATTAGATATAAAGCTATGTTTGTTTTAATTATACGAAACTTGATTGTAATTTGAAATGCATGAAGCAATATTGCTTGAATAAATTCCATTCCCATTTTGATATGAAGTTTATTTTGGTGCGTAAGTGACAGTTTAGTGAAAGTTAGATATCTATAAATATAATTAATATTAAAATGGTATAGTAATTAACATGACATGACCCTACAGTATTTATGTTTCAACAAGAGTTTTAATTAAATTTTATTGACAACTTTAATTAGATATTATGGCGAAATATTACTTTTTATCAACAGAAATAATTTTATTATGTTTAGGTAAATGTCAGACATGTCAGCAGTTGTATGTAGATATTAAAAGTGAAAAATTTTGATATTTTTTATGCAATTGTAGATAAACTGATTGCGACATTACAAGGTTATAAGAACAGTATGTAAGGTCACATATATACAATAAAAAATGTAAAATAAAATTTTATGATTTTATTCTTGTTATCAATTCAAATTCGTACCTAATGCTTACGTGTATTTTAAAATAAAATAAAAATGCAATAAATTTTTTATTTTATGTTCTTTCATAATTGTATACACAATGGCTGGTACCGTAAGTTCTGTTTTTGCCTGTTTTAAGAGCTGTGTTTTTGGGTGTTTTAGCTATCTCATAACATGTTAAAACCGTGCTCTTAAAACACCCAAAAACAAAGCTTGTGGTATCAGCCATTGTGTTTAATTTTTATACAGAAAGTGGCAATAGTGGTTTTAAATCTCACCAGTTTCAACCAGTTCTAATTTTAACCAATAAATTTAAAATATGTTCAAGCGATTTTACTCATTTTTGAGCGTGTCACTTTGTTTCCAGCAGATATTGATAAGCGATATATTTTTGTAGATGAAGCGCGAAAACTAGCCGCTAAATCATGGTCCCTTAGGGCTGGTAGTACATAACAGGTTTAAATTTAAATGTAATTCATATAGTTTTGTTAACCAATGACCTAAGAAAAGTATGAAGGTAATTATGAATATAAACTGCTTAAACCAATTTAAAATTTTGAACTGCCTATATGCTGTCGCCCCTAAATTTGGTAGTGATAGCAGATAGGAGAGTCACATGGGTAATATTAATGTGGTGAGAATAAGTTGTCGCTATAGAAATCAATAACAACAAAAATAGAATTACTTTTTTCTGCAACTGTAAAAATATGTTAATTTTTTTCACTAATATCAATACGCGAAGTATGTGATTTTTTCATCATTTGCATTACCATGACAACGCGTATTTTGCGCATTAGTTTGCACCCTAGTGCGCAAAATGAGTATTTTGCGCACTGTTTCGTATTCTAGTGCGCAAAATGAGTATTTCGCGCACGCTCCCAAATGTCAGGTTTCATTAGTTACAACACATCAATAATATCAAATGAATATTATTGTTGATTGATTTCCTTAAATTTACTTAAATAAATCAATAATTATTCTTTATTTACAGTTATAGAGAAAATGTTGTTTATATTTCGTGGGCAAAATTCTTGTTTTTTGGCGCGTTCAAATAACAACACGCGCAACAAAAAACACTCATTTTGCGCACTTAATACAAAATTAACTATTAACAGGCAATATATATTTGATAAGAATTACTGTTATTTGGTTTACAATTTACAAATTTACGTCTTTTTAAGAAATATTTTATTGCATACAAAGTATCTCCTGTACGAGAGCCACTATTTAGATCTCAGAAACTATAAGAGCTATGACTTCGATTAAATTAAACTCAAGTTGTCACATTAGTGGGATAATTTAACAATATTTGTATTTTGTGGAAACAGCGAATTTTTTTTCAAATAATATTAGTTCAAAAATAGTTTTAAATAGAGAGAAAAATTTCAAATAACAATAGACATATTTACAATCGAGAATTAAAATAATTTTCTCAGTCGCGCAGTTTTGAGATATGATATAAAATTACATTTTTAAATGAAATGAATAATTGAAAATTAGATATTTAAAAAGCTTATTGTTCTTTCTTTTTGATAATACCCAGTGTGCTTAATTTAATTAACATGAGTAATAAATTATAAATTATTAAACGTAAATTTAGTAGCGTAAGCATTTGATTTTTCTTTGCTTCTTTGCAAGCTTAGTATCGTATAAAAGAGGAAAAAATATGCTATTTAAGTATGTATATGTAACTTTATATAACACACTTTTTTTTTAATTATGGGGTAGGTGGCTCAGTGGTATCGAGTCGGCCTGTGGATCTTGAGAACCCTGGTTCGATCCCCACAGCCGACAAACAATTTTCACCAATTTAAAAAATCTACCCCTGTGGCTCCTCCTCCACTAATATCTTTGGAGGCCGTGATTTGACGGCTGGTAACCGCACTTTACGCGAAAAAATATATCACTTACCGAGATCTGCTTAGGCAGAGTGCCACACCCAGTGATGGGTAAAAGGCGTGATGATATATTTTTTTTATAAATGAAAAAATTATTTTAATACTATAAAATAATAAATTTTTCTAATTTAGCAAGTAGACTAAATATTGACATGATGTTTAAAAAAAGGACATTCATCTAACAAGTAACACTACCCAACTGTCACTCACCGATTTAAATGAAACTTGGCACACTTATAGAACTCTAAAAAATATTGAATTCCTATTTTTTTTCTTCCGGACGTTACTTTTTAGGGGTACAAACCACCCCTGAAAGGTGGTAAAACAAGAATCGCCATAAATGAAATTAAATAATACCAAAATATTACGCGTTCTACATTGGTTATCCAGAGGTAACCTCAAAAATAGATTCAGCGACCCCAAAAAAACCCCGAGTAAATAGTTTTAAACCTAAAATATCGTAATTTCATCCCCTCATCCCCTTTTTGGCCCCTTAAAAAAGCGCATATGATCAAAATGACCCCGAAAATAGATTTTGGCGACCTCAAAAACCTCTAGGTTAACAATATTGAACGCGTAATATATTGGTATTATTTAATTTAATTTATGGCAATTCTTGTTTTTACCACGTTTCAGGAGTAGTTTGTACCCCTAAAAAGCGCAACTTCCAGAAGAAAAAACATAAGGGTTCAATATTTTTTAGAGTTCTATTAGTGTGCCAAGTTTCATTTATATCGGTGAGTGACAGTTGGGTAGTATTATTTGTCAGTATAACTTGCTACAACTTTTGTAGTATGTTTTTATGTAATATTTCAGAAATAAAGGAACTATGGTTTTCTATATTTGCTTTCATGAGATTATGGTTACCGTGAGTGAGCCACAAGCATCAAAATATTTCAATCAGTGTTGTACGGTAATAACAAATAAAAATAAGTAATAATGATAAAAATAATTTATTATACCCAACATAAAAGTTTTATGCTTATGAAGTATATAAAAAACAAATGCTTATACAGTTCTTTTAATTGTAATACTTACAGTAGAATAAACTGTATATGGACTATTGAAGAAATACTTAACTTTATACTAACGCAATTCATTAATTAATTATTTGATTATTAATATTAATCATTATCATCATATTTGTTGAGGAACATCAAGCTGGAATCTAAAAATTAAAATACCTAAAAACTTTTTTTCCATTTCTCTAAGACTCTATATTTATGTACTATGCCTAATCAGTCAAGTCGACTCCGGTACATGCTCTAGTCTTCTCATTTACTAGCCAGCTAGATGCTTATTTCATTTGAACTTACTCACGTGCACTGAGTGCACATAAACGCACGTGTGCAGTGTATAGAAGCAAGAGCAGGACAGCATACTTTGCACTTGATCTGTTACGACGGATATGCTCTGCATAGAGAAGACTGATTACTTCCCTTATTTACAGTATCCTGAACGCAAAAACCTTAAGTGCATTTTTGAAAATGAAATTACTTAGTGCAGATAATAAATAAACCTGGATTCAATTCTCACAGTCGACAAACAATTTTCACCACGTTAAAATTATCCCTGTGGCTTTCCTTCCACTAACATTAAGTTAAAATAATATTAAGAGGATATTATCCGGGACGAAACTTTAACATTCAATGTTCAGTAGTGGGTAACCAATCTCGTGATTAACGTAGTGGGGGTTGGGCCAGCCCCTGGGTACCGACCACCGCACGTTGAAACTAAGTCGAAATAGTATCTTATTAAAGTATTGGGATATTCAACTACTAAGAAATGGCGCTGATCATAATATGTCAAACTTGAGACAAATGTATGCTTTCAGTTGATCTCCATAAACTTACCATTGCTGTCACTTATATTACTTTATTTATCCTTTTATTTTGTATTTGCTAGTAATGCTTTTTTTTAAAATTTATATAAATTTGTTTGAAAATAATCCAATGAAATGAAAACTATTTTGATGGTTTTCTTCTAATGAAATTAATATGTGAAATTTTTTCGCTGTAATTGTACCAAAAATGTTGTTTTAAAAATACCTTATATACTAGAATGTTGTTCATAAAAATGATCATTTAAGGAACTAGTGCACCGCTATAAATGATTTATGTGTTGTTGTAGGTTCCCATCATAATTCATGTAATATTAATGACAAATGTGCCCATATAAGTATAAAAATAATTATTGACAACCTCCAAAACAGGTAAACAGCTTCATATTGCATAACGACTATTTTTTTCATATCGTAATCTATTTCCAAGTATAGCAACAATACTCGTCATGTGTAAAAATATACCACTTGCTCAGTTACGGAACTTGCAAACCTACAATTTCCATAACTGAGAAAATGATATAACCATGAAAATATGGAAAGAAACAAATTCAGATTACCCACAAGATCGACGTGGTTTTCTTAGAAGAATTTGTATACATAAACTAGTTGAAATGCTTAATCTGCAGGAAATATCAAATATACAAACATTATTACAATGGTAACTCGATTCCATTGTTTTTGTAGATTCATTCTTTTCATAGAAAATTACACTGAGGTACTGATCAAGTTTCAAGACAATACATTTGTGAGTAATTTCGCGGTTAGCAAGATGGCTGTGGAATGGACGCAGTTAGAGTAATGCTGATGCTGAATGTTGAATGAACCAGTGAGGTCTGACTAAGAGCATCTAGGAGCGAGGAGGCTATGGATCTGTAGTTGTGAAATGTGGCGGTCAGCAGCGATCGTTGCCTCACAACACAACAGAACACGAATAGTGTTTGTGCGAATCGGGATGTACACCAGGTGTCGCGCCAGTATTTGTTGTTATTGCAAAATGTTCATTTTTCATTTTAAAAGATTTCTTTTTGATTTATTAATTGTAATTCTAGATATTTATTAAAGAATCTTACAATTTTGGTTTATTTTATTAAAAATCATCGACGTTTCAATGCACATCAGCCAATAGTGTATTTCTCTTAATCTATGAGATCTGATTATTTTTCAAATTATGTATTTATTTATTTATGTTACGCTGTACAACAGGAACTTAATCCCAATTACAGTACAGGATCCGTACTCACCGAACCGCATTGTGGTAGTTTATATAATTTTTTAGCTTGAGTGAGATTCGATCTCAGGGTCTCCGGATTTGAATTCCGTATCGCTATCCACATCACCGTACTGGCGTATATATATATATATATATATATATATATATATATATATATATATATATATATATATATATATATATATATATATATATATATATATATATATATATATATATATATATATATATATATATATATATATATATATATATATGCTTGTTTATATATCTTTTTAAATTTATTTTTTATTTTATATTATAAAAATGTCGGAAATTAGATCAAATATTCATTATCAAATTTATAAACTTTATACAAAAAAATTCCTGAGTTTCCATATGCGCACCCAACAAACTCATAAGAACAAACTAAGTGATTTGCGCTTTTATTTATTTATTTATGCTATTCTGTACAACAGGAACTTAATCTCAACTACAGTACAGGGTCTGGACTTACCGAGCCGCAGTGTAGTTAGTTTATATAGTTCTAGTTAGAATGGGATTCGAGATCTCCAGATTAGAATGCTGTAACGCTAACATCATCGTACTGACGGTTGACCATTGTCGTTATTTTTTGTTTTCTGATATTTATGAGCTAATATAATAGAATACGATTTATTGTAATATATAAAATTGTATGTGTCAGACTATCTTGCCTTTCGAGGATCTTAAGATAAAATGCAATTCTTATTGATGCTTTAAATTGTGTGCCTAATAACCACTTCAAATTTATTAATTTTTATTATAATTTCGTGTAATATGTATGAGTTAATAGCTCCCGGACAAAGCGTCGTACCAAAGTACTAGAATTAGATTTCCGCGGTCGACAAACTTTATACTACTTTAAAATCAACTCTGTGGCTTTTCCTCCACTAACAGTTTTGGAGGTCGAACCTTACGCTAAAAAGAAAATCGCCCAGTAGTAGATAAAATGCTTGATGATATATTTATTATTTATTTTCATAATGTAAGTTTTTTTTTAAATTTTACGGCACTCTGTCCGCCCTACTTTATTGTTTTACTTAACTCTTTAAAATGTCTTCAGACCTGCAACTGAGTAACTCTCAGATCCAAAAGTAGATGAAAAACGAAACGATATATCTATGTATTCAAAATTGATTAAATTAATATCAAATTTGTTGCAACTTCGGCCATTTATATTATACTTATAACCTCATTTATAAATTGGAATTTAATGCAGCGTCCACCGTCCAGCATAAGATCTCTGTTTACATAATTAAAACTTTTTTTCAACATTCCAATACTCAATGACCTGAAATAATTTGAGAAAACTTGTTTAAGTTTTAAGATATCCTCTCTAGTGCACTCAATACCATATTTTGAAAGACATTTAACAGAAAAAAAACGTCAAAATGATTTCATCTTATATTAGTTCTTTGCTCACATCCTCTTTTACAATCAAATCTAAATCCATATTCACACTATTTCGACATCTTGTATACTTAAGTGTGCACGATAACTAACAGTTATACCGCGCATTCTCGGCCAACAGCAGCGGCGCGGACCGTTGAAAGTGGCGGACTTTTTATGGCACTCGAATCACTTTCACAAAAATCCGGAGCTTGAGCTGCGACTGCGACGGTGAACGGTCACACTCCGCTTGTCCTGTTTGCAACTTACGGAGTTTTTTGGTTGATGTTTACGTTATGAAGTTGGAATCATTGTACTTTATTTGGTTAGAAAGAATTGGGTTCCGAATTTACTTCGTCATCTTGATTGATTTCTAATTTTCAAAATTGATTGGTGTGAATGGTTGTTGACAAGAGTAGAACAAAAAATGATTAGTTTTCAATTTAATTTATGCTGACTCTTTAATTACATTTAATTTATGCTGACTCTTTAATTACATTTAATTTTAAAATATATATTTAACATTTTAGAACTAACCTAAGAAGTAAATCAGTATGTAAACTTACATAGATTTAACTGTACATTTACATTAGGACTGTAACTGATTTTAAGACTTTAAACAAGGATCTTGGTAATGACTTTGTAATAGTGTAATACAACTGATAAATCACAACACGATACTCGTATGATAGTCGTAACTTGTTGAAACTGTCCACAAGACTATAAAAATTATAGTGAGTTACTGTGGATGGTTTTATGGACTGTACACATGCCTGTACCCTAACCTTACAAATTGTAACAGTTTATCTTCAATTATTGTTGACTAAAATTAACTGAGATTTTACCTTGACTTCATTCAAGTTATACACTGACTGTAAAAGCGAATCACCCTTTGATCTAATCTTATAATCTTTTAAATGGTTTACTAAGTCTTGGATTTTCACGGATTCAAGGAAAATAATGAACAAATCCTTTTATCATAACGTTTATATTTATAATTTAATCTCATGCAACCTACGTATGCTATTAAATTATTTCTTTTAAACTTGAATAACTTTATTATTGCTAGCGCCGTCTGTTCGTACGTATGTATCTCGCATAACTCAAAAACGGTAAGCCGTAGAAAATTTAAACTTTATATTTAGGACTGTGCACCTCCCTTTTTGGTCACTATACAACTATCGGAAGTGGTACTTTACTTGAAGCCTATAATAGATTTTCATGAAAAACTATATTCAAATGTAGGTAATTTAAAACTTTCCAAATTTGGTATATAAGACTACTATATCAATGGAAATAACATAATAGATTTTGGTTAAAATAGACTAACCGGAAGTGGCACAGTACATGAAGCTGTTTTCCTTGAAAAAAAAATGGTATTATTTTAATTTTAGAAATAAATGCTGCAAATAAAAGTTTTAGAGAATTAAATTCTGCGTCTAACACATTAAGAATTTTTAAATTAGCTTTTTGCATAAACGAGATATCTAAATTTAAATATTATATATTTTTTTATTTAAAAAAAAAGTTTGCTATGGATTAGAACAAAAAATAAAAGATTTAATGTCAAATATGTACAATTAAAAAAATATCTATAGTTTAATACGCGTACAAGGAAGTCATGTGCTGTGCACATCAGATTTTTAGTTTTTACAACAAAGTAACTGTAATTTTGTGGAATTCATTGTCAAAAACAAGTATAGGCCGACATTCCCTTTCTTTCTTATCTTTTGATTAGTTTTCTGTTCTTATAATAGACTATATAACTGCAATTTTTTTGAATTCACTTTCAGACAAAAACACAGGCTTATTGGAGAAGTGGATGTTATTTAATTGAGACGATCTGAGCATGTGCAGTGTATGTCGAATGAAGTATTAATGAAACAGATCTATGGAAACGTATGGATAAATGAAACTGAGAGTTTGTTGCGTGACTAAGAATACCGAGTGTGAGGAATAAATGAACTCGTATGGGGGGCAGGATGGTGTATCGGAATGAGAATGTTTCTTTGATGAGTTTAATGAATGAAAACTATGTGAATGTTTCAGGAGTTCATGTTATCTCATTTGATGGAATATAGCATAATGTTATGTATATATGTAGGTTTATAAGATAACAAGTTTGATTACCATGATGTACTTATTTAGTACTATGCACACTAGGAACTGAATCCTAAATTACAGTACAGGGAGGCGACAGCTTTTAGTAGATTCGTCATAATCATGTTTTTTACTTCCTTGTACGAAGTAAAGGAAGTATTGTAATCGCGAAAATTTTCGGTTCTCAGATTTCAGTGGAAATGCGCATTTTGGCCATTCCTGAATCCATTTTGACTAATTCCGTCGTGACATCTGTACGTACGTATGTACGTACGTACGTTTATATGTATCTTGCATAACTCAAAAACCGTAAGCCGTAGAAAATTGAAATTTGATATTTAGGACTGTTATAACATCTAGTTGTGCACCTCCCTTTTTGGTCATTATATGACTTCCGGAAGTGGTACTTTACTTGAAGCCTATAATAGATTTTCATGAAAAACTATATTCAAATATAATTTAAAACTTTCCAAATTTGGTATATAAGACTACTATATCAATGGAAATAACATAATAGATTTTGTTTAAATAGACTAACCGGAAGTGACACATTATATGAAGCTGCTAGCAGTTTTCCTCGGAAAAAATGGTATTATTTTAATTTTAGAAATAAATGCTGCAAATGAAAGTTTTAGAGAATTAAATTCTGCGTCTAGCACATTAAGAATTTTTAAAATATCCTTTTGCATAAGCGAGATATCTAAATTGAAATATTATATATTTTTTGTTTTTTTTTTTAAATTAAGTTTGCTATGGATTAGAACAAAAAATAATAAAATAAAAGATTTAATGTCAAATATGTGCAATTAAAAAAATATCTATAATTTAATACGCGTACAAGGAAGTCCTGTGGTGTTCACATCAGATTTTTGTTGTTGATATTAATATTTGAACGTACGATCTCTTACTTGAGACGCAAATTGTTGTATTGGTTTAATCTATTGGGCTATGATTGTATCTATCCGTACATATACATTTATTCTGCACTATATACTATAAGTTGAAATAAATATATGTCTTTGCAAAACAATCACTGAATAACAAAGGTAGAATCGAAAGTAAAGTAGCTTGCTATATTTAGTAAACAAATCGTTGATATGTAAAGTGAAACCATGTTCTTTGTTCCGCCGCTGGTTGCAAGAAATCGACACGCTTGAATATATATTGGAATTTCGAAAAAATCAATCAAGGATGCAAGTGAACAAGTGTATGGAGAGTTACTTGTAATTTATATGCGGAGAATTGAAATAAGACAATGATATAAGGTTACACAATTGTTGCATTAACAAAACGATTAATACGAGCATTTTTCAGTTGAGCTTCATAAAAACTTTGCCAAGGGAATTCCTTTCAAAATTACTTTTTATTTCTTGACTATTAATAGCAGAACCCGTTAAAGCGATTAATTGTTCCTCTTAGTCCGCACCTATAAAAAGAATTATAAAACATAGACCTGAATAGCACATGTTAATTTCATTTACTACGCTTTATAACAGGAAATTAATCCTAATTACAAGACTGGGGACCTACATCCGAATCACTTGAATACATCAGTTGAAATTGAAATCAACAAAAGTTGGTACCAGCGAACTTTTACTTTGTGGGAGCACGTTGTACGTTGTTATGATTGGATTAATTTTTTTCATTGGTCTCGGACGAAATTTACCGTATAGCTAATTGTCTCGGTTGTAGGCAGTTTTCATTTTGGCTGTAGATTTACTTAAATTTTATATATAAAATAAATATATCATCACGCCTTTTACCCATGACTGGGTGTGGCACAAAGATGTTAGTGGAGGGGGAGCCACAGAGGTAGATTTAAAGTGGTGAAAATTGTTTGTCGGCTGTGGGGATCGAACCAGAGTTCTCAAGATCTACAGGTCGACTCGATACGACTGAGCCACCTACCCCATTTTATATATGCCAATTTAAAACTATTTATATTACTGTATTAAATTAGAAAGATAGAAAGTAAATTCAATGATCCCAGTAAATAATCAAATTTATATGTAAAAAGAAATATTAGTAAATGAAATACCTTGTCGAGAATAATGCGAAAATTATTTTCAAACTAAAAAGAAAGATTATGTTTACGAAGTTAAATTAAAATTGATAATAAACGACTTAATTAATTTGCATTTGATTATTATGTGCATAATGATGTCAAAACAAATGCAAATATTTATTTATTTATGCTACTCTACAGAATAGGAACTTAATCTCAATTTACTACAGTACAAGGTCTGAACTCACCTAGCCGCTGTACGAGTATATTTTTAGCTTTACATAGATACAATATAGAACTTGGAGATAATGTTTGTTTTTAAAACAGATTATTTAAAAAAGCCAAAGTGTCTAAGATTACTATAATTTCTATGGGTGTTTGTACGTCTGTCCAACTACATTTTCTGCGGCATATACGTCTCGGAGTTTTCATCATATTTTAATTATTAAATAATTGATTACAAAATGGGTTCTTATTTTAGTCCTTTTAGAATGACTTAGTTTTAGAATGTTAGAGAAAAAAACTAAAATAAAAACAGACAAGTTCATGTGTTGAAAAACAATTTGACTGTTATCTAAAGAAGTAAGACAAATGACCAAATGAGCTACCTTTCACACAAATATTTCGCTACCTAGCATTCCACAAGTTTTTGCTAGTCAGTAGCTATGTATCCATAAGTCCAGCCAGCGTCTCACGTGCTCGACGGGGGCTCATTATTTTAATCTCGTATAGGTATTATGCACTAAAGTCGACTTCTCAGCATCTAGTGTTATGTTACAACGACCTTCTCTTGGCGGTAACGGTCTACGTTCTTGCTTGACTCGACCAAATATACGAGTGGATTTTACTCAGTGTGCGTGAGTCTGTTTTTATAGTCCAAGGAAATCGACATTGTTTTGTTTATGTGAACTGCAATCGAATAGATATAACTTTACACCTGTTGTTACATATTATTGCTGTGGGCATTATATGTGTATAATGATAAGGTAAATACCTGTTAATGTTATTGTAATTTGAATGTTGAATTTTACTGATTGTAATCATGATATTGGTTCTCACGCGAAATTATCATTTTGTAGGGTTAATTAAATTATATCAGTTGCATAAGAAATAAATCAGTGGTTTGATATAAAAGCATAACTAATCGTTATCGTTATGCTTAAAAGTTGAATAAATGTTATAATTTGTATTTGAAAATTATCACGAAATAAACTCAGTTGTAGGGTTGAACAAATAAAATTAATATGGGGTTTGCATATTACAAGCAATTGTTGAAGTGAAAGGTAAACGAGCGTGTGAGAAATCCTGTTCGAAATGAAGTGAATTTTTTTTTCGGTATTAAAAATATATTCATATGCGGACTGTTTTTATATTTCATATAATCATATTATTAATATTATCAAAAATTCGCAAAATTAAGGGTGGTTTACCTTAAACATTTTTAATAGTGATAGCGAGAGACGAAAGTTTTGATGGTGAACATCCTGTCTTAAAATTTAGAGATGAGAATGGTACAGTCTCGTCTCGATAGAAAAATCTTATTTCTTCTCGATTTCGAGTCAAAATCTCTGTACTCTTAAATGTTAATAAACAATGACGTCATCATCACAAAATTTGTTCTTTTTGCTAATATGTAGTACAAAACTTGGATTAAGAAAATTTTATACCGACCCGTATAAATTATTATATCATACATATCCCTCGACATATCCTATCTTGATAGCTTATATCTTTACTTCTACATGAAATAAAAATACATTGAAATTGCGCGCCACGCTATTATAATTTGCAGTTTGCACATACAGGGTGTTTCTATACCTCTGCACGAAACTTTAATGACATATATAATTTGATATACTGATTATAGAACAAACAGAATTTTTTTGCAATCCGCAAAAATTACGCTATTTCATTCCTAGCGAACATTTTTAATAATAGTGCTTTTAATTATTTATAATTATGTTACTAATGAAATAAAAGTACAAACAGTGCCTACAAATAATCATTTATTAATTAGTTATTATGTAGGTGGTACCTAATGTAATGTCTTATTTTTACCTAGTCTGATTTCATATACGGTATTGAAACGGTAAGTTGTTATGCTGTTAGTGTATGGAGAAGCGGCGCAAAATTCCAATTTAGCAGCGCGAATCCAACCAGTGATATTAAAAATGTTCGCTAGGAATGAAATACCCTAATTTTTGCAAATTAAAAAAAACTCTGTTTGTTCTATAATCAGTATATCAAATGATATGTCATCCTGTATGTGCAAACTACAAATTATCATAGCGTGGCGCGCAATTTCAATGTATTTTTATTTCATGTAGAAGAGAAGAGGTATATAATAGCCGTAAATATTTTAAAACTTTTGCGTTCTAATTAAATATTGTTTCAAACATAGCATATCTTTGATATTTGCAGTTTATCTTATATAATAATTATAAGTATGCATAGATTTCATATTAAAATAATAATAAAAAAATCTAATGTGGACACCACATGACTTCCTTGTACGCGTATTAAACTATAGATATTTTTTTAATTGCACATATTTGACATTAAATCTTTTATTTTTTGTTCTAATCCATAGCATCCTCTTTTTTTTAAATCTAAAAATATATAATATTTAAATTTAGATATCTCGTTTATGCAAAAAGCTAATTTAAAAATTCTTAATGTGCTAGACGCAGAATTTAATTCTCTAAAACTTTTACTTGCAGCATTTATTTCTAAAATTAAAATAATACCATTTTTTTCAAGGAAAACTGTTCGCAGCTTCATGTAATGGGTCACTTCCGGTTAGTCTCTTTTAACCAAAATCTATTATGTTATTTCCATTGATATAGAAGTCTTATATACCAAATTTGGAAAGTTTTAAATTATATTTGAATAGAATTTTTCATGAAAATCTATTATAGGCTTCAAGTAAACTACCACTTCCGGAAGTTGTATAATGACCAAAAAGGGAAGTGCACAACTAGATGTTATAACAGTCCTAAATATAAAGTTTCAATTTTCTACGGCTTACTGTTTTTGAGTTATGCAAGATACATACGTACGTACAGACGGTACGACTAAATTAGTCAAAATGGATTCAGGGAGGGCCAAAATACATATTTCCGTTGAAATCTGAGAACCGAAAATTTTCGCGATTACAATACTTCCTTTACTTCGTACAAGGAAGTAAAAAACAGAATATGTTATAGAATCGAGACTGTCGTCTCAAATAAAGCCCGAACAACTTACTCTTATCTAGTGTCGAATTTCTACACAAAATTTATTTTCGATCTCGTTTTCGGATATGTCGATTTTTGTAGACAAAGTCTCGAAATAACAGATCTCATGTTAACACTAATTTTTAATATCAATGGTTTAATAGTTCTAATATATTAATAATAAAATTATAATTATAAACACCACTATAGTCAATTTATTCATTATATATTACATAAAAAATGACATTATAGTGTAAGTCAGTGGCACTAAAAAAGTACATTTCAAGAAGCACGTTCTTAATTTTGTAAATTTAAAAAAATATATTTTACTTCTATGATCTCAACGTCATATAATATATAATCCTCCTTTTTTTTCTGAAGTATAAATAACACCCTGTATATATAGAGAACCTCAAATGAAGATCCTGTTGCGTATCACAACATTTTTTAAATAGTTGAAGAATTTAGATTATTTGAAGAATTTCTATTATCTAGAGTTGAGAATTGAGATTTTTCAAATACTTCTAAGGAGATAACAGTATTGCCTGCCGCTCCTTAGCTGAAGATTAAAGTACGTTATAACAAATCTCATTTTGCTACCGAAGACAAGTTACTGTATCGAAGTTTACTACTCTTAATTAGGTGTTGCACTATTCACGAATAAGATGAATCATGCGTCTAATTGGGTCGGTAGTTGGCACCTAAATACTGACCTTTTAAAGCTATAGTAAGTATGTTATGCATCAAGGGAGGCAAACAAGCGATTATTCCCGCGTGTGAAGTTGGCAAACCGAGACGTAAGCGAGCGCTGAAGGCTCGAGCGGAAGTCGAGGTTTGCCAACTTCACACAAGGGATAATCGCGCCCTCCCGTGAAGCATATTATACTTTTTGTAACAAGTGCACAAAAATTACCGTCTTATCGGGAAAAATGTCAAATATGGGTTGCGTAACTAGTTACCTAGGAAACGCCGCAAACAGCTAATAATCGTAGTCTCTAGGGAGAGAAACATCTCTCTAAGGACAGAAACATGCTACCTAGGGAGAGAAACATCCTGCCTAGGGAGAGAAACATAATGTTTCATTCCCTAGGGGAGAAAAGCAGTGTTTCTCTCTCTAAAATTAGGGAATAAGAACGTGTTTCTTGTGCATGTGTTACGAAAAATATATTATTTTTGTAGTTGTATTGTCTGACCATTTTATATGGCGGATGTGGATTGCCGCTACGGAAAGAGAGAAAGTATTCGGTCAGAAAGAGACAGGTAGTACGCTCGACCGAGTATACTACGCGGAACAACTTTGAGGAAAGCACGCAAAACAAACACTTCTTTACTGTTTATATCAAAAATAAGTTTGAAGATATTAATTTTATTTGCAAATAATAATAATAATGGAATATAAAGAAATTCTCAAAAACGATTGAGAGAAAGATAACAAAAATCAACATAGTTATAAATACAGTGATCAATATCAAAATGTGCAAAAATAAACGAAATTATTATTATTACATTTATTTTTTTATAGAGTTGGTGATGCATTTTGTAATGTTTTAAACTTGGGAATAAATTATTATTATTATTGTCGAGTGAAAATGTAAAAAATATTGCGAAATAGGCACTTACAAATATACTGTATTTTTATAACCTTCTTGAGCTCCTCCCAATCATTTATGATAAATTAAATCTATTATTACTTACAAATAACTTTAATGTCCTCAAATACTATCAACAATTAAAATATGTTACAATACTTAATATTTATAATAATAATCATATCATGTGTTCAGATTCCAAGTTTAGAACCAATTTAGCGCACGATTCACCTTAATATATAGCAAATTGGTTATACCTACATTGAAAAATATATTAGCTGTAATTACGCATTTAATATATTTTTCACGCGTTGCCATTAGAGACGCACGATAAGGATATTTTTCGATTGTTCCACAGAAAACGTCAACTTTACGATGACAAATGAGAACGAAATTGTCAACTTTTCATGGCAATCGTAGAAAAATTAATTTTATCAGTCTTATACTTATATAAGAAAAAAAATTGCATTATGTTATATAAAAATATAATAAAATCGGTGAATTGGTTAAAGATTATCGCTATTTGTATCGGTTAACGCTCGCGATTTTTTATCAAAATATCGGTTATCGTTTTTTTAACCGGTTTTATGCCAGGATTATAAATAACTACTCTTAGTTTCTATTCTAAAGTTTAGTTTGTTTCTAATATTTTTACGAAATGCCTTGTGTTTACACTAGTATTTCTGTACATAACCAGACATATCATTTGTGTACGGCTTATAATATATGGTATTTCATTATTATAACTAGATATCTTAGTGTTATACTATTGCATTTATAAAAATATCTCTGAAATAACAAATTTACGTCCATTTTTTTCTTTTTATTACCTAATTACTTCTTAATTAAAGTCGCGGGTTAAACTTGGGATATTATGTAGATAGCACTGATTGGTAATCCACAAGAATAGAGATGATTTTAATAGTACGAGAAACATAAAATTTATCATTCAAAATTACAGTAATTCTACATCTCTAAATATCTTCATTAGGAAACATCAAAATATTGTAAAAATAATCGTAGCTAATTTTACTCAGACTATAAAAATATAACCGCATAATATTACTACATGTATATCAACAGATCCATGACCGGGCACCGGTACAAATAATAATTATAAAATTAAGAATAGCGCAATTATAACTCGGCTCCACCGGAAGCATAACGGTTTTCTACGCTACGGAAAAAAAATCCCTACCAAAACACTTCATTATAGATTTTCAGATAGAATACTAAGTTTTTATAACTTCAACCGAGACGTAGACCTGAACCATTAAGTAGTTTTTATGGATTGAAAATTGTGGCTGTAAATTTTAATTTGTCTTCGCTCAATTATTAAAATTGTTTTACTTTTTTATACAGGTTGACAGAACATAAAAAATAAATAAACATGTCATCAGGCCTTTTACCCATTATGGGGTGTGGCACAATACTGTATCAGATGTCGGTGATAAATTGATGCGCGTGGAGTGAGGTTTACCAGCCATCAAATCACAACCCCAAAGATGTTAGTGTAGGGGAAGCCACAGGAGTAATTTTAATGTGGTGAACTAGACAGATACGAGATATTTCAAATATCCAGATATTTGAATGTATTTTTCGTTGTTTGTACAATTTTTGTTTTATATATCACGAACGTTATGTGAATTTAAAGGTCTTATGAACAAAATTTTCGAACATAAGACATCACCTACCACTCTTTGTGTATAAACAACTATTTTTTTTTAATATTTACTAATAGAGTTTATAAGACAGTAAGTTATATTTACAAATTGTAAAGTCACTGCTTTAATAATATTATACACCAACTTGTGTTTTAATTATCTTTTTATTCAAACTCGTTATATTACAATAGTATCATATTGAATTCAACAATGTGAAGTTGCTTATTCAAATCAACTGTTTTTTGTCTAGGGACATTTATGTGCCAACATTACTTTTGCACTATGTTATACAAATTATTGATCGGTAAGTAAAAATAAATAAATATATCATCACGCCTTTTACCCATTACTGGGTGTGGCACTCTGCCTATGCAGATCTCGGTTAGTGATATATTTTTTCGCGTGCGGTTATCAGCCTTCAAATCACGGCCCCCAAAGATGTTAGTGGAGAGGGAGCCACAGGGGTAGATATTTTAAATTGGTGAAAATTGTTTTGTCGGCTGTGGGGATCGAACCAGGGTTCGGTAAGTAATTATTTGTATTTAATTTAATATGTAAATGTGTGAAAGATGCTGAACTTTCCGTAATTATTTTTGAATTTATGTTCAAAGTTACAATGAAGTAGGTTTGATAATTTTATATAGTGAAAAATAACTCTTACCTACTTATATTAGTTAGAAACTACAGATTCTTGTTATTTGAATCGCATGAAAAATTGAAACCACAAATTTATGTAATAAAAAATAGCACAAGCATGTCGAAAAGAATTTTTTTGTTATTTTATTTCAAGTAAACAGAAAAAAAATTATATAAACTAAATAAGTGAAACTTAAATTTTGTAATTTGAGATATTGTAATTTGATTTGCATCATCATAATACTCCAAATGAACTTTTTGTGTACTTATGTGAAATAATACTCGAACAACTAAAATTAGTCAAGCATAGTTAGGTAAATATATATCCCAGATAACAACAAAGACAAATTTAATTGTCATCCATACACTTGGTGAAACTAGGTTTAGTTTATATTTTATTAAACCTAGTTTCACCAAGTGTATGGATGACAATTAATTTTGTCTTTGTTGTTATTTAAATTGGTGCGTAGCTTTTCCTTTTTTCGGTAGATGGCATTACCTGTTCGATAGAACTTCTCATGTCATCGTACCATTTTTTAGAGATCTTATTCTCTGCTGGCATAGTCCTTCGTCACCAGCTTCTTCACGCGAAGTTTGTTCTAAGTGAAGAAGTGAGTTATACCATACTGATGAGCTCTAATAAGAGCGAAACACGTCTATGGTTACTAACTGTGCTGGCCAGCCTCTGACGATGCCCTCATATGGTGACTTGGAGGCTGAATTTTGTGAGACTTAGCCAAGTGTTTAGTTTATATTTTATATATCCCAGAAGTTAGTCAAGTTGTACAGACTTCAGACGTCGTCGTAACGAAAACAATCAACCGTACACACATGACATTTACAAGTCATTTGTTGCTAATGTTAAAAGGAAGTGATGCTTAATTTTTCATATTAGTGTGACAGCCGGATACATAGCAAATTATTTTGTTATAACAAGTGAAATAAAACTAGAAAGCTGTAATTGAGGTTTAAAAAACGCAAGTTTTTATAAAATTTCAGCTTTCTTATGGTAAAAATATGAGTACGTTGAGATTTGTGTCTTATCTGATTAAGAGAAATTATAATTTTGTGTCCAGTGAGTTGACGTGAAATCTCGTACCCTTCACTTTTAACGGATTATAAATGCCTAGATAGATAGAATCTTCTTCATTTGATACTGTAAATGTCATAGGAATAATCTAAACATACCATTTATTTTATATGCAATAAATAAAAATATGTACATTAATTTTATAGAAAAATTTAAAACGTCTATAAAAGTAGTATATTAAGTTCCTCTCTATATTCGTATTATAACGGTTGGTAATGCAGATAATATTTAAATTCGTTTTTGTTTCTAGGTATGACAACATTCAAGTATCAAAATGTTTTCATTCCTTAGGAAAAAATAACAAAATATATTTAATTGGGGAGAAAATGGCTTACGCCCATTTCGTTAACGTTTGAGTAACGATTCGTTAAATAGTGATATGAATACAAGCATACATACATACATAACATCACGTTATATCCCATTAAATGGGGTAGCACGAACCCGTCAACATTCTCATCCTGACACACGATACTCGTTTCGACCACATTAACACTTCCTCCATACGAACTCTTTCCTTCCTCACAACCAAAATCCATCATCACGCAACAAACCTTCATTATCATCCATCCATTCGCTCCTGTACACCTGTTTCGTAAATCTTCACTTACGCCCACTTCTCTAACAACGAATCTATAAGAAATGAAGGCTGCATCTCCAGCGCTTGTTTAAATATACATTTAACACAATTGCAGTTAGACACTGTATAGTAATGAATACAAGCATTTATGACAATTGTAGAAATGAATTCGATTCTCCATAATTCACAACTGTTTTTCACAATATTAAATTATATATTTAAGTCCTATGATTGTATTACTCCATGCACACAAAAAATATCACTTATTGATATCAGCTGCAAAAAAGTGCTACATCCAAGAATGGGTGTAAAGCCAAAATTCACCACATTATATTTATCCTTGTGGCTTCCCTCCACTAGCATCTTTGGGGGGAGTGATTGACGGCTGCTGACTGCACTTCACGCACATAAATAAATAAATATATATATAAACCCGCGTTGCTGTTGACTCTAAGATCTAAAACGCAGGATCAGGGCGTAATGGCGGCATATGACCTTAATAGTTGGTCCGCCAGGAAGCCAGAAGGAAAAAAAATATATATAATGTTAGGTGTGTACGGTTGTACCAAGATTTGCTACGGCAGAATACAATATCCAATAATGGGTAAAGGACGTGATTATATATTTATTTGTTTTTAACAATCTCGTAATAATTTTGAATTATTTTGGATTATTTTGGATTAGTGATTAGGAATCTATATTTTCTGCTTGATTATTTGGTATAATAGAGAAGTATTTAAGGAAGTAAAAAGCTATCTCCCATTTCGCAACTAGATGTATGATGTATCTATAAATTATGCTTTGTAGTAGCAGTATTTTTAGAACCAATTTCATATAATGAGACAATATCTCCGGGGCATTAATGAAAGTGGCAGGAACACTTAAATAAAACATTTATCTTGAATTGTTATTTAAACTAACCTAGATAATTACATGCCCTAAGACGTGACCTACATGACTTACTTTCAATGTTTTAGCAACAGTTTGTATTACTTTAATATAGGCAATAATGTTGTAACAAAATGAAATATTTTGACTTAAATTTATTATTCACTATAATATATATATATATATGGTTTTTCTGTTTCTGTGTTTCAAAATGTGAACACTGAAGTAAAATCAAGTAATATAAATATACGAGTACAATGATTTTCTATATCTATCCACGAATGTTTAATGGACTGTATAATTTAATATACAATTATTTATTTTTATATATGAAGTGTATATTTTAATACCAATGGTTTGATAGTTACTTCTAATATATGATATGATAATTATAAACACTATAATACTCAATTGATTCCTTAGACAATATCATATAAATGATAAATTTATAGCATCGGCCAGTGCTTCTAAATTGTACATTTCTAATAAAAAGCTCTTATTTTAGCGAATTAATAAAAATCTTTTTGTTCTACAATCTATATATATATATATATATATATATATATATATATATACAGAGTGGTGACTCGCTCAGCCGGTCATAGGGATTTAACATGGGAAATAAGTTTTTTGCAATTTCCTGCTTCCCTAATTATTTTAAGCAAACATGCGTCAAATAAAAGTTTTATTGCATCAAATTCTGCATCTAAATCAATAAACAAAATAACTTTTACTTGCTTTGTAACGACAGAGATTAAATACGAAAATGTCGAAAATTACATTAAAAATATTGATAGCCATGGAATTGAACAAAAAAATAAATAAATGCTTGACGTTTTATCTGTCAAAACATCAACGTTTGACGTTGTGACAGATAAAATGTCAACGTTTGACGTTGGACCTGCAGGAGAAAATATTTATATTTTATAAAACATTCATAATTAAGTAGGCAAGTAAACAGTTTATTTATTTAATTTTAATATCAGAAAAAACATTTATTTATAAGAATATTAAACTATAATGGCCATAATAAATATGTATTCTAGTCTAGAGCCCAAGCTGCCGGGCTGTACTATTCCTGCATTCCTCTGCAATTCTTTGTTTTAGAGAATCCACATTTGGGTGCCTACTTTTGTAAATTTTATTTTTAAACGACCCCACAGAAAAAGTTATTATGTGACAAATCCGGTGATCGAGCTGGCTATTTTATCTGTCACAACGTCAAACGTTGATGTTTTGATAGATAAAACGTCAAGCATTTATTTATTTTTTTGTTCAATACCATGGCTATCAATATTTTTAACGTAATTTTCGACATTTTCATATTTAATTTCTGTCGTTACGTAAAAGTAATTCTGTTTATTGATTTAGATGCAGAATTTGATGCCCTAAAACTTTTATTTGACGCGTAAATAATTAAGGAAGCAGGAAATTGCAAAAAAACAGATTTCCCATTTAAAGTCCTATGACCGTCTGAACGAGTCACCACCCTATATATATATATCAGTAAAGTTTCTTGTGTACGTATAGAAACACACTGCATATATATAAGAAGCTGTACCTTCCATTACTAATATTTTTAATATAAACTATAAATGAATAAGTAATAATTAAGAAAATGAAAAATTTTCCGACTTACAACACAATTGTGTACATTCAGCGGTAGAAAGAAGTCATATTTTATATCAAATTTTATCTTTAAATGGGGTAGGTGGTTCAGTGCTATCTAGTTAGCCAGAGGATTTAAGTTAGCCTTGTGGCTTTCCCCTAACTAACATCTTTCGGGGTCCTGATTTCACGGCTAGTAACTACAAATCACACACATAAATGTATTACTTATCGAGATCTACAACGACATAGTGCCCCACCCAATAATAGGTAAAAGGCATGATGATTTTTTATTTTATCACTAAATATCGTATTGCAATGTATCAAACGCGAATAACCAATTAAGCCGAGACGGAATACGCTACGCTGACAGATAAAATGTGAATCATTAGTTTAATTTTGTTTCATTTCCAAGGTTATCCCTATTTTTAGCTTGCAAAATTAATTATGTTTATTAATTTTAATATAGAATTTTATGCTGTACACATTTATTTGAAGCTTTTTTCTTTAAAGTAATAAGGGAAGCAGGAATTTATAACAATATGATTTTACATGTAAAGGTCCTATGTTCCGGTGTCGCGGTCACCACACTGTATAACTATTTACTCAGATAATTATTAACATACCTAATTAATACTGTTATCATTTTGTTTTGAGAATGTGGTTCATCAATTGTTCAATACCTATTTAATATAAGTGTTATTAAACCGAGAATTCTGCTAGAGGTTGTATTTGTTATTTATATATTTTGTTCAAAACAAATGGTGAGATATACCTAAATATAAAAATAAAATAAAAAATATCTTTGAGGGTCGTGATTTGACGGCTGGTAACCGCATTTCACGCGACAAAATATATCACTTACCGAGATCTGCTTAGGCAGAGTGCCACACCCAGTAATGGGTAAAAGGCGTGATGATATATATTTTTTTTTAATATTTTTTATATTTCGTTCAAAACAAATGGTGAGATATACCTACTTGAAAATAAAGTACGTCTCATATTATTATTAATATGCGTTTTATATTTCAATAAAACATGTAGATGTATTCATAACTATAGTTTATATATCCTTTTTTATTATTATTACTCTTTGTATTAATTGCTAATTATAGTCGCATTAGAATTATTGTGAAAACGAAGAGTGAACATATTTCGTTCTAGATGAAGCTCACGCCTCATCAACAATAAAAAGTGATTGTAAAACAAATAATAAGTAGTGACTGTTTGCTTTTTTGCCAGCTGGTATTTTTAGATCAACCATAGCGAGTTAGAAAGTAAGAATTCGAACAAATGTTCAAGCGAAGGGAATCCACGTATCATTCCAAAAGACAGGGAGGTCAAGCGATAGAAAGTGCAGGATTCACTGTCATTCGCATTCATTCCGTTCTTAACGGGCCACAAATTACATCGTCTGCCTCCAGTTTCAATTTATTCTACAATTAAACTGGCTGTTTGTCAGAGGAGTGGTACTTTCGATAAATTAAGTGCTTAGAAGCTGTACAAATTCTACAATTGCTTTTCGTTTACGAGTAGACGACACTTTCGAATGTAAACACAAAGTTGCTTAAAAGGTTTTGTAGTCTTCATTCTACTTTTTATAGTGATAGATTTCTTTATTTGCAGGATATTTATTAAATAATTGTTTTTAAAATTTAATGAATGTATTGAGTTTTGAAGTTATTGTATTTTTAACAACTTAAACCTACATACTGTATTCGAGAGTTACTTGAAGAAGCCAACACGAAACGTAACTTAAATCAAAAATACAAAACTTAATATTTGTTGAAATATTTAGACATGTTAATGGAGTATATAGCATGTTATATTTGTTTCTATTTAATAATTCGAGACATGCTGATTGTATTAAAGACGTCTTTAATTCAATTTAAGACATCTTTAATACAAATTAAGACGTCTCAAATGAATTAAAGACCTCTTAAATTGACTTAGAAATGTCTTTAATTCGTCAAGCATGTCTCAAATTATTAAATAAAAACTAGTATGGCATGCTATGAGAGTAGGTGGTTCAGTGGTATCGAGTTGGCTTGTGCATTTGAAAACCCGGGTTCGACTTCTACAACCGATAAACAATTTTCACCATAATAAAAACTATCCCTGTGGCTCCCCCTCCACCAACATCTATGGAGCCGTGATTTGACTGTTGGTAACCGCACTTCGCGCGCAAGAATGTTTCACTTACCGAGATCTGTTACGGCAGAGTGTCATACCCAGTAATGGATAAAAAGCGTGATGATATATTTTTTTTTCAAGAATTACTTGAACAAAAGCAATTTATTTAAACAAAAGAGTACAATTAGTTTTATTTGTTTCTTGAACATTATTTTTTGTTTACTACTATAATACGAAGTATATAAAAAACTCCATAATGATAAGGGAATTATCTTCGGGCATTATGATTCCACAACCTAACGACGTTTATCGTAATTTCTCTACAAATAATTAATACTTACCTATGCTACGAGTTTAAAGTTCCACTGTTTACCTAGTTTCAAATAATAGAATCTGTCAGATTTACAGATTGCAATTCTCGATCTAGGTAAATTATTTCCATCCCCTATTCTGTAACTTGGTTGTTCTTAGTTCTAGATTACCACCATTACAAAATTATGTGACCCAAACCAAAAATTATGGAATAAGTGTATCAGTGGTATCAAGTCGGGCTATGAATTTAAGAAAACATATCACTTACTGAGGTTTGCTACGACAAAGTGCTAAACCCAGTAAAGGGTAAAGGCCATAAAGACATATTCATTTATTTAAAATCATTTATTCTGTTATTTTTATTTCACTTTTATGCATTTTGCTCTTGTAAGAAGCTTCAAAAGTATTTGTTTTTTATATTAACAGATACAAGTAAGCAAAATGTATGAAAACAATATAAAAATGACAAAGTAAATAATTTTACTCGCAGATTATTGAAATTGTAATAATCAAGAAATATAAAAAGTTGCATATATCGATTGACTACAGATAATGATCTAGTCGATATTTTTTATTAGTTAGTAATATTTCAGCCTCTACAATTTTGAGTAATAAGTCATCAACTTTAAAACAAAATAATACATATGTCGGTAATGAATAATGAAGGCTAACTTTCGCAAGGTGCAAATTAACATAGGATGTGTATTATATTTATATCACGACAGCATGCAAACATACGTGGCACATCCTCGATCTTGAAATGGTATAGGGGCCAGTGAAAGGAATTTCACTTGTTTGCGTACCAATTACTTTAATTATGTGGGTGATAAATTGTTCCTTTACTTATTCGTAAACATGGTTTTAATGTAATTGACCTTTAATAATTTACTTTCGCTCTAAATAAAATTTTACATTTCATTAAACATTTGACACTGGGCTCCTTTATTGATGAATACTTTCTAAATACATTTTACTGAGATTAATTTAAATACACAGCTGCAAATAGTTATTTGTGTATTAAGAGCGTAAAGTGATTCTTTGTTACTCGAGCACGGTAGTTGCAGCGCAAGCCGAAAGCGCGCTTATTTCAATAGTTACCAGGTATACAAACAAAAGGGAAACTTGTCATATTGACAGTTGACAGAACGAATTTATTTTCAAGACGTATACGATTTTTAATAATTTTAAAGTACAATCGTAGAAAAAATTATGTGTGTATCAGGAGCGTAAAGTGTCTTTGTTCCTCTTACACTATTGCAGCTCTCGCCTTCGGCTCGCGCTGCAATTACCGTGTTCATGTAACAAAGAATCACTTTACGCTCTTAATGCACAAATAAGTATTTTCTGTCAAAAAATGTTCATTTTCGTGATTTTTTTCATCATTTACCTTACCATGACTATACGTATTTTGTGCATTATATTGCACACTAGACGGCTAAATGAGTATTTTGCGAACAGTTTCACATCCTAATGTGCAAAATGAGTATCTCGCGCATACTCCCAAATTATTTTATTGTCAGGTTCCATTAGTTACAACATCAATAGTATCAAATTCATATTATTGTTGATTGTTTTTCTTCAATTTACTTAAATAAATTAACAATTAATGTATTATTCTTTATTTACAGTTGTAGAAAAAAATGTTTTTTGTATTTCGTGGACAAAATTCTTGTTTTTCACGCTCGTTCGAATGACTTTTTTGTCTGGACCTGTGGTTTCGACTGAAAGTAACATTCTCACGCGCAACAAAATACATTCATTTTGCGCTGTTAATACAAAAATAACTAATTTTTATTTTTTTCTTTATAATTCTATTAATTTGTCTTTAGAAAAAAATGCGTATTGGAAATTAATAAGGAAACAAATTTGTTACACGGATATGGTTATAGTTTTTATCACAATACTTTTTATTCTCGATAATAAGGTAATAATAAATAATATAATAACAATATCAGTTGGAAATGTAGGCTTTCACTTTATCATTATGAATAGTAAATTTAATTATATGTTATCATTTTAATGTAATATTTTATTAAGTTCTTTGAACCTTACTGTTATTTATTTATATCTTTATTAGTTATTATAATTTCTAAACTGATGTTTGGTATTACTAGAAGTTAATTTTATGTAATGATTTGATATATTTTTATTTCAAGCAAGTTTCTGTATTTCCGTATTAATGTATTAGAGAGTACTTTCTAAAAATAAGTATGATGCGATTATTGACAAGTTTTTGCAAAAATTATACATAATTTAATGTTTTCGAGTCGACTCGGTAAAACATATTTATTTAAGTGAAATTTCATGTAAGTATTAAAACTTTGAGTAGGTAACGCATATTTATTTACATGTGAATTTGGAAAGTGTTTACACATGAAACTACTAGGTACATATCACTTATGCCTATTTATGCATATCTGTTTTAAAATCGGATATATTAATCACTTGATATCGATCTGAAAAATACTTTAAATTCGACCCACATTCAGAAAAATATTTATAATTCGGTTTTTTTATCACTAGCTTTACTTTTGTAACCAGTATGCTAATATTAATCCTACTTTAACGTTTATTTAATGATTGTTTGTCTACTTTATTATCTACTTATTTTTAGATGTACACTTGATAAATTATTAACAAATAATCGTATTTTCTTGCAGTTTTTTCTTACTTTTCTGACCTCTACGCAGACTGTCCAATGAAACTATGTAAGCTATGGGGTCACGAGAACTATGAGAGATACGAAGTTGGTTAAATTAGACAAAAGTTGCCTTATTTCAGGATAAGCTTAGACATCTTTTTATTTGTATATAAAAATGCATTGCAATATAAGAAATATGTAAACATTATCAATTTCGTTTTTCACATTTATTTTTTTTGAATTTATATTTAATTTTAACTTGTACTTTGAAAGAGGAACTCACAGCAAGTCTCAAAACTTTTATATCTCGAAAATTGTCTAAGAAATTCATACTAAATTTTAATTTTGAAATGGAGTTCATAAGAGACTATGACACTTATAAAGATAATGCCTTCATTATCTTGGCATTAAAAAACCTGTTTATGAACAGATTTATTTTAAGTAAAAAAAAAAACAGACAAATTTTGGCCGACTCGCTTGTACTTTCTGTATTCAATTACTGCGATGCAATTTTTGGTCCTTGTTTAACTATTACTGATCGTCAAAGAATACAGAAAGTACAAAATAGTTGCGCGCGTTTCGTTCTAGGATTAAGGAAATATGACTCTGTTACACATAACTTGATTGAATTACATTGACTTAATATGGTAAACCGACGAACGCATCATTTAGCATGTTTGATACATCGTACTATAACTAGTAATATTCCACCCTACCTGGCATCAACAATTTTCTTCCGATCAGATTTGCGCAATTGACACTGAAGGAATAATATCATGGTACACGTCCCATCTCATCGCTCATCACTATTCACACGCAGTTTCAGCTACAATTGCTCATTCATTTATAATCAGGTTCCACTAGAGTTTAAAAATCTCAAATACTCCTCGTTTTCAATTGAAACAATTCATGTTATCACAACAATAAAAAACTCTTTAAATTCATGTAAATAATATAACTTTATTTTGTTTTGTTATTTTGTTACCAATTCATATACCATTGTTTTTTTTTAATGTTCACTGATTGTAAAGGTTAAGTGTAAGAGCAGCCACGGCTGAACTTCTGCCAAATAAAGTGCTATTATTATTATTATTATTATTATTATTATTATTATTATTATTATTATTATATAACTAACCCTAATATATAAAAAGCTACTCATATTACACTAGTACCATATGAAAGTTCGTATTCCACAACCTATTTCCAAGCAATAGTAATCAAGTACGAGTATATGCTCATGGAAAATTGATCAAGTCAGTATATATAACATATTTACATATTAAATTATTTAAACCAAATCAATTATTATTTTCATGCAATTTGCTAGAAAATGATGATTTATTTGAACATAAAATTGTTGTTTATTTCAAAAATTCATGTTAAATTTGTGGGTTAGGTTAAAGTTATTATTATTATTAATAAATATTGATAAAAATTATAATGACTTTATCAATTTTTGTAAATAAAATCATTAAAAACTGTTGTAAATTATTAATTGTGTAATTTCTCACGCTATTTCAATTTTAATATACATGTGTTTTATATCTTTAAAATGATTAAAAAAATTGACAGTTGGTAACCGCACTTCACGCGAAGAAATATATCGTTTACCGAAATTTGCAGTAATAGGTAAAAGGCGAGATATATATATATATATATATATATATATATATGAAATACAATATTTTGTTATCATACGAGTAAGTAATTTCGATATTAAATTTTAGTTTCAAAATATTTAGAAAATATATCTAAGTTTTAGTTCATTTATATTATCTCATCAATATTAACCGCGCCAAGCGTCAATTGTTAGTTAGATAAAGGATTCGGGCAGTAAATTGTGAAAATATAAAAAAACAAACTGATATGTAATCGTCAATAGTTTTTTGAAAAGTTAAAATTAACACGAGTTTATTTAAACTGATGGTCGAGAAAGTACTTACTATACATCATGCACATATACATTATTAGTTTCCATTTTATATTTAAATGATTGTCAAATGCGAATTATTGGACAGTTGCAGCACAATAGTTAGTATGCTGCTTTCTACGTGTAACCAGAAATACAATTTTATCCGAGTGGTCTAGATTGAAGTATAAGCTGTACTTTATACTATACTTGCGATTGGAGTACAGACGACATAATGTAGCGTTAGTAAATAAATATTTTAATCCAATTAAATTTAATTTAATTCGTATATGTTAAAGCAAAAGTCAAAACATTCTTTCCTAAATATAATAATACTATTAACTAAATTACGGAAGTAGAATGAACTAAATTAAATTTCATTCATTATAAATGAATTTATTTACATTGGATACATAGCAACCTTTCAAATATTTCCTCTGAAATCATTTCAACAATTTATCTTACAATTCATTTATTTTCCTCTCGACGCAACTCAATCAATCGTGCATTGGATACGAGACAACGCCTATATAATATATTCTATTGTTTTACTATAAATTCCAGATTGCAACATGTTCATTCAACTCGCACAGAGCGTTATATTTAATGTTGCTGTTGCTAAACAATCGCCGAAGTTTTTCTTGATTTCTCCATTCCGATCCAAAGTTGGCATTGCGGTATGAACGTGGGCGTTTTGCTCAAAATAGCCGGAGGAACAGAATTATTTCATCGTAAGCGAACATGTTCGTGTTCTTGAATATTGAAAGTAAAATTAACCAATGTTGTTGAGTGTGTTATCATTCTAATATTACAATACTCAATTTATTTTTGCTTGTTTAATTATAATTAAAAAGAATCCTTTCTCTACTTTTGTTATACGAGTAAGTAGGTATATCCAGAGCCGAACTAATACCGTTGGGGGCCCCAAGCACTGCTCTTTCGGGGGCCCCTTCTATCAAATAAATCGTCCTAAAATCTAAAAAAGGAGGGTGTGTTTGTTGTTGCACCAAATATAAAAACAAGATTTGATTGATTGAACAAACATGTTTAATACTGATGGTTTTAATACAGAAATGTCATAAATACATATTCTTATGAACTAATTCAGAATCGTAAGATTCTGTTCTACTACTCGTATATGTTCTACTATAGGTATCTCACGAAAAGTCAAACAAAATTTAATTTGTTGATTGTATTAACAAGGATAACTAGGGTAACAAATATAACTCATAATTCATTATGTTTTATTTTTGAACATAATTTAATTGTATTATTTTTCTTTTTATCTGTTTGTTAAAATATATATCTGCGGAAATAATATTTGATGAAAATTCTCGGGGGCCCCTATTTAGCGGGGACCCTAAGCTCGTGCTTAGTTTGGTTATGCGTAAGTCCAGCCCTGGGTATATTTCTGAAACTTATAGATTAAACTTACAATTAGTGGCACCA
Organism: Pterostichus niger; assembly: GCA_947425015.1. Taxonomy (NCBI): domain Eukaryota; kingdom Metazoa; phylum Arthropoda; class Insecta; order Coleoptera; family Carabidae; genus Pterostichus; species Pterostichus niger. The sequence goes on from OX380342.1 coordinate 22,460,695, forward strand.
GTTAGGTACGTATCCATCCAAACAGATGAAAATGGACAAATATTTTGATAGTGATTTCCATCCTAAACAACTCTTAAATATTATTCACATAGGACTTAATGCAATTGTAGCGTAGTGTTGGAGGTGCAGTGCAATAATATCATTTATATATAAAATTAAGCAATCGTATTGCAGTATAGTCACACCAACCGAAATTATAATATAATCTCTAAATTAACATGTTTTAACCATGTTTTACAAGCTAATATTACAAAAAAGAAAAACCACTGAATAAATTAACTATCAAACATCATTTTAAAATATTGGAAACAAAATTAGATGACAAATATATTTTGACATTTCGCGTTTCTATATTACCGACATGTTCAAATGCTGATTGGTCGTTACTTCGGTGGGGTGCAGAATAATGCAGATTACAGAATCTTGGACTTTGCAACCTTTTGTACTGCAACTGCACTATCACCTAATATAAATGTGAATGGTTGCATTTACTTTATGTAGGGTATAGATAAATTTTTCTGCTATTGAAATTTATTTGAGTAGAAACCGTTACTCGTAGAAATGGCGCTAGTGTTACGCAGGTTTCCAATTAAATATGGACACAATTACAATAAATATTTCTAGAAAATGTCTTGAACAAAATATTTATGTGCTAGATTTTTAAACGTAATTTATTCAGTTATGGGTTGCATATAAAATTTGATAATTAATTAGTATATAAAAATATTAAATACAAAAAACGTTATGTGAAGTAAATCGGAATACAGATTAAATTAAAGAACACATTTATTTATAAACTCACTAACTAGTTGTTTACCTTGCATTTATATTTTATTAATTTTTTAAATGACTAATATGGAATAAAATATTTGACAATAAAGTATTTAATTACTTATTGTACAGTTTATCAAGTAATAGGGATTCAAGTGGCCATAAGTTTTTCACGTATCTGAAGTTTGGACATAATTGTAATACTATAATTCCTAAGTGCCACTATTTACATAATATTTATTTGCTAGAAATGTGATTGTGTATTAATATATTTTTTCTTTATTGCAGGTAAGGGAAAGAATTATGTTCATGTCGAATTTTAAATCATTTCTTGATGAGTGATCGAGTGAATGTGGTAAGTATGTATAAGATATTTGAAACTTTTGCAATTTTATGTGATATTTGACTAACTATTTTGTTAAATATTGTTTGCTAAGAACTTATGCGATACAGTGTTATTAAACTTAAACTTGAATTAATCATAGTGTTGCACATTAATATAATAATAATTTGCATAGTCAGCCCCAGACATAAGGTCAACCGAGTACAACAGCATGTGCTGTCGCAGTCATTTTGTAATCAATTGTTCTAACAACTATTATGCATACTGTACAGATTACTAAGATTATGCATATTTCAAGGCCTCATTCGAATAATTTGCTTTCTTCCTGTGTTCTTACTTCTAATTAAGTCATTATTAACTTAAGAATTATCTAGATATCAAAACGAGAATCATCATTTTCCTGTAATAAACTTTATTTAATTAAACGCGCTTACTGATTAATGAAAGTTGCTCAATTTATTACTCACTTCCGTATTTATAACATTTTTCTTAAGATGTTATAGCTGCGGAATAGTTGAATTAAATTTACTTTGATCATAAAACGCCCAAGGTACCCCATATTTCATAAATAATAAAAGGAAAAAGGGCATAGAACGTATATGCATGGTTGGTCAATTTTAATTAATTTTCAAATAATGAGCGAATGGATGGATGTGAATGAAGGTTTGTTGTGTGATGATGGATTTTGGTTGTGAGGAATATGGTCGAAACGAGTATCGTGTGCCAGGATGAGAATATTAACGTGAACTGATTTTTTTTTATGAATCTTTTAGTTGATGCTCTATGAATGTTTCAGGGGTTCGTGCTACCCCATTTAATGGGATATAGCGTGATGTTATGTATGTATGTAAAATGAAGAAAAGAGTCTACAAAATTATTTTGAAAAAAATATAGTTTCAATAGTAGCAATTAACGACGAGGCATTTTAAATACTTCTGTCTTCTGCATTCTTCCCTAGACAGAGTATGTAAATTAAGTTTAAGTTGAACATTTGTTGAATGAATGTATTTATTTCCTATCGCAAATAATAAAGAAATGTACTACGAATTGATATTTTGAGAAATACCAAGCGTTTCCAAAATGAACTAATATACAGTGAGTGCAATGAGTATTATAAGATGTATTTTCTCATTGCTTGCTTTCAAATCTAATTTATTTTTAAACCTAAGTAGGAAAGCTAAGTCTGTACTGTGATATTTTGGAGCCTGGAACAAAGTGCATATTATATAGGTGCTTTAAATATATTATAATATTCGCATTATCCTTCATTTTAAAAATTGGTATGAAGTAGAAAGACTGCGGGAAGCAAGCGAGTTGATCGGTTTAATTTGATTAAATGTGTAACTTTTCGAATTAAAGTTTAATTGTTAAAAGAAGGGAGTTTTCAAAAAAAAACCATTCTATTTTATATTTTTCTATTTAAATCTAGTTCACTGGTTCGAGTTTATTAGGTGAGATCTTCAAAAAGCCGTACCACTTATAGCTTGTTTGTGAATATGGAATTTAACGGGATAAATTTGATACGTGTGCATTTTAATATGTATGAAGAATTTTAAAATGAAATCTACGAGCTAAGCAATCTTTACAAAAATTCATTTATATTAGGATAATTGCAAGATTATACAACAAATTAAATAAAATTATATTAACATTGCACTGTTTGTATTGTACTTATAGAGAGGTAGAGAAATGTCAACATTTTTGCATACAGTTTATTTTTCTTTATTTTGTTTTTTCATAGTTACCTATCTGTCTTTATGTTTTTTTTTTAATTTACAGAGATATTGTTTAAGGCATAATAATTTTCTGATTGATGCGAAAGAGGGAATAATAACTATTATTCTCTATGGAATTTATATGTGACATTATGAAATATCATAAATTAATATACATATAATACATGAATCGTAGCTGAACTATATTATATATTAGTAATATGTTTATTTTTCAAATAATAAATTGTTAATTGCGAATTTTAAACAAATATCATCCTATTGGCTGCTTGAATACATGATGTATACACTGAACTAAAAGTAGAGAATTCTGATTCTGTATGGTAGTACATTATAACTTGGATACCACAAATTTTCCAGACATATTGCGAAAGTTAAGTCAGCATTGTTAGCGCTGTAGAATGTATTTCCAATGATTGCTAACTGAAACTATATGCTGAGCACTCGTAATTTTTTTTGTCAACTTTCCTGTTAATATCTATATTTCAGTGGCTGTATATCAAGTGACGTCAGAAGAGTGGGAGGTAGTTATATTGAAGAATATTTAGCGCGATTCTTTTTATTATAATATTTTAAATAATATGAACCACATTTGTTTTTAATTTTCTATGAACAAATCTGTATAATCTTCTAATACCTTTTGAAAAAAGTGCAACTTTTCTATTTGTACCATCGATGCGCGTTTTCTCAGCAGCGCCTAGTTCAGTTCCACATTCAAACCATGTCAGTGTAACCGTATGACCCTGAGAAAAGTTTGAGTGTGGAGGTGAATTATTATTAAAATCGTTAGATTAGTAATTCATAACAAATTTATAAAATATTGTAGGTTATTACCATTAAAATATCATAAATGAGTGATTAATGGTATCGACTACTGCCCGAATTTTAATAACTGATTGTAATATTTTTTCATATTACATAAATATAAATAAATATATCATCATGCCCTTTACCCCCATTACTGGGTATAGCCCTCTGCCGTAGCAGATTTCGGTAAATAATATTTGTTCGCGTGAAGTGCGGTTAACAGCCGTCAAATCACGGCCCCCAAAGATGTTAGTGGAGGGGGAGCCACAGGGGTAGACTTAAATTGGTGAAAATTGTTTGTCGGCTGTGGGGATCGAACCAGGGTTCTCAAGATCCACAGGCCGACTCGATACCACTGAGCCACCTACCCCATATTAAGTAAGTATATAATTATGAATGCAGTCAAATGCGATTTACCGTGAAAATCTGTAGGCACAAATGATAGAGATATATAATTCACGTAGAAAATAAACTTGAATTCCTACAAACAAGACCACACAGTACAATTATTATTCGCATATATGCGCGTCGAATCTGACATCCCCATAAAGTTATGATTTGAAAACCAGTACCAATCCAAGATCGAACAAGTCTACAGCTCTACAAGTATTTATTTCTGCATCAGCGTTAGCGTCAGCGTCAGCGTGGTCAGTGAGCATTGCACACCCATACACTCTGCAAGATACGCAATGCTGAAGAACCAATCATGATCTTAATAATATCTTTTATTTACTTGGAAACGGTACCTCCTCTCGTTGTATCGCTAAGTTTATTATACTTTCAGTGATATAAGAGGTTGACGTTAGAGGTCGGCGATATCTGAATTAGATCCGAAGTCGGATTTCAAGTCGGTTCTAATTAGAACTTGCTCTGACAGGATGTTGGAACGAAATGTCGGTCGGATTTCGAACCAGATATTGAATTAGATTTCGGATTGAGTCGGATCGGGTTTGTTTTTGAATCGAGTCGGATTGGATCGAATATATAAATTACGTAAACCGAATTAGAGTTTACTATAAAAAAATTTATTTTTAAACAACGAAAAAGTACAACTCAAGATTAGATGTTTACAGACTGGATTCTAACTTGTAACTAACTTACTAACTACGTTTACAAAGACAAAATGAAATATAATATAAATGTAATAGGAGAGTTCTTCTGGGTTCATGGCTGCAGTAGTGCTGTTATCAGCATTTTCCTGTGGGAAGCTGTTCCATAACTCCTCCCTCCTTAAAATTGAGCATCCCCGGGAAGGTTCAGCTGGGGCTGCTGCTGTTGGGGGGTTGAACGCCTGGGCTGGAGTTCATGGTCGTGGAGTCTTCTGGACTTCATAATTTTTTTTCTGATGAAAGCTGCAAGCATTGTGACTGCAACTATAAATAAAATTACATATAATAATAATATTGAGTAATTTGAGATATCGGCAGTAGTGTCGTAGTCTTCGATGTCTTCAAATTTGTTTATGGGTAGTTTCAGGTCTTGTATGCTGTTGAGTTCTACAGTCGATCTTGGTGCTTGTATTTCATCAAATTTTATCTTGAAGTCGTCTAATATTATCGGTCTTCCGAATGTTCCCTCTTGAAAATGTAGGGTTTGGTTTCTGAATGTAATTTGGCAATTATTTTCTTTAATGAGGAATATACCTCGTATGGGTTTAATTTCGTCGCCAAGTTGACATGACGCATGGATCTTTTCTTCATTTGGGAACACAATAAGAAATTGGTTAATTTCTTCGATGGTTTCTATGTGGTTTCTTTTTAAGTTTATTTTAGTGTATTGGCAGTTTTTGTTGTCGTTATGCAGGATGATATTCTTTTCGCAGGACTTCTCATCCGTGTTTTCGATCTTGTTTGGACATTGATAAATAGTTCCTTTAGTACATTTGTCCTTTAGAGATTTAATTTGGCCATCAAGAGATTTTAGAAAATATTCTTTATTTAAAATAACAGTCACAAATTCTGTTTCAAGTTTACTAGGAATAGGTATAAGGTGGAATAATTCGAAGTTAGTTTCGTAATTTATTGGGAGTTCTAGAAAGTAAATAATTTTATTTAAATCTACCTTACAATTTACTGTAATTAATTTTTCAATTTCTGGTATGTTTTCGAAAGTGGGTTCTAACGGGAATTCGTTATTATAACTTTTATAGATTTTATTTAATTCTGAATGAAATTCGTTAATTTTGATAATGCTTGGATGCATTGCGTGAAGTTTACAAAAGGTTAGTGAATTTTCTATGTCTTGCATTACGTTTAGTATCATATTAAACAAGGTGTATAGTTGACTGTAAATATCATAAATACTAAATTTATTTAGAGTATGGGTTCCGCCGACAACAATATGCAACAACTGTTCTATTTTTAATTTCAATTCTAATTCATTATGTTTAATCGTTTCGATTGTTTTATTAAATTTCTCAATTAATACATGGTTAACGGAATATTGGGCTTTTAATTGTTCATTTAATTTATGTTGGTTAAATTCCAAATGATTTAAAATTTTTGAATATCGCTTTTCATCTTCTGCGTCTAAGTTTCCGGTAATTGATTTAATTATGGATCCTAGTCCATTTATTAATCCTCTCTTTTGTCTGTGGTTTTCATGATTAATAAGTAAGTTGCTAAATTTTTCGTCTATCAGGTTTTGAATGTAAGTAATGATTCCGTCATTGTTCTTAAACTCTTTTGCACTGATCTCATTTGCATTTATAGTTTGTTTTAAGTTATTGTGTTGTGTTTTTAGGTTGTTATATTGTTGGATAATAGGTTGCAGGTCGTAAAAATGAAGGAAAGTATGTTGGGATCTCTGTAATTTTGCTTGTCCTAGATTTAAGGTTAATAGTCCAGGGTTGTTCGTAATGTTCTTGATGTCTAGTCCGTACGTGTACGTGAAGTACATGGTCCTGGAAGATTGGGATTTTTATTAACAGTTTTATAAAGTTTCCTTGGTCGTTTAATGTTAGATAGGTGAATTTTAGTCTGTTTTCTATTGTCTTTCGTATCTGTTTTAATTTCTGCCGTTTTTAAATTTTTATTTATTGTTTTAATAGTTTCTTTTTTGAATATCGGTTGGCGTGTCTTATTAACTTTTTGCTTATTTTGTATATAGGCTGTTTCGGGTATGTTGGGTAAATTTTCACGATTTTCATTTAGTTTATTAATTAGAGTAGATTTTTTATTTTGCATTCGCTCATTGATATTTTGATAGGCTAATTTTGTTTTTTCTTTATGCTTTTGAACATAGTCTTGTGTAATTTGTTTCTCTAATTCTACTTCAAGAGGTGAGTTAGTTTCAAAGTGCCCGTTAATAATTTCTGTTGGTTTTAAACCTGTGGAAGTATGATGAGTGTTATTATATGCTAATAAGCCAAAGTGAACTTTATTTTCTATCGTTTCATTTTTGAAATGGTCTTGTAAATTAAATAAGCGAATGTGTTCTATCAACGTAGAATGAAATCGTTCTATGAGGCCATTGGAATCGGGATGTTGGGAACTGATGAAATGGATGTCTATTTTGTGCAAACTTAGCAATTCACGTAGAACAGTGATTTTGAATTCTAGTCCGTTATCTGATATAATCGTCTTAGGGATACCGTGGTGTGAGAAGAATTTTGTTAATTTATTACTTATCTCGATTGCATTAGTTGAACTAACTTCATACGCTTGGGCGTATTTAGAGAACGCGTCGATTATTGTGAGAAACTTGTGGTTTTCTAAACTTAAAGAGTCAATGTGTATGATATCAAAAGGTTTATTCGGGGTAGGTGTAATATTAAATTTAAGTTTTAAGGGATTACGTTCGTACTTTGATTTTAAACAGATTTCACATTGGTTAATAAAGTCTGTAATAGTTTTAATTTGATTTGGCCAATAGTATATTCTTTTTATCTGATTATGGGTCTCGTTAATTCCGCGATGGTTGGTTTTACCTTCGTGGTAATTTCGGATAGTATCAGTGATTTCATCTTCCTTTTCTATATCTATTAATTTAATATTGCATTTTATAAATTTAATTTCAGAATTTTTAAAGTGTTTCTGTAAAATGTGACTAAATTTTTCATATATAGGTTGTTCGAAATATAAATAATATACGACCTTTGGAACTACATAATTTTTAACAAAATTTACAACGTCATTTTCAAAGTTATTTTGGGATAATTGTACATTAACTCTCATTTTATCTAAGTGTAATTTTTTTACTTTTGGATTAGATGGTGAATGTTCAACTTCCGTAATAATCAACTGATTTTTACCTACATTTACTGGTAATTCACTGATCGGTATTCCAACTATAGGGTTTTCGGGGTTGGAATGTACGGTAATGTCACTATCGTCGGACTCATCGTTTGAAATTTGAGTTCTGGCGTCCACTTCTACAATTAAGGATTCGTTGTCGTGTTCGTTGGTTTTATTCTGTTCTAATTGTTTATTAAATTCGTCCATATAATTAAAGAAATCATCGCAATTATCTTTAGTTTCATTAACATTAAGTTCGAACGGTGGTATTTTATTATTTGGTTTATTATACACGGTTATTACTGTACTACTATTTCTGAAAATAAATTCTATCATAGGTTTAACGTTAGTCCAATTCAGTTGGTCAAGTCCGCAACCTAATTTTGGTATATTTAAATATTTGATCTGATTTTTCAAGCAAAATGATTTTAGATTTAGAAGGGTATAGAATAAATCTTGATTCGTAGGTTTTTGTTTATAATAGTTTTTCGTTATTAGGTAAATAATGAATCTATTATTTTGGTCTTTTAGGTAAACTAAATTATATAATTTAGGGTTTTGATTTTTTAGTTTATCTATACTTTGAAATTTTTGTGCGAAGTCTTTTGCTATTCCATCTAACATTACTAGGTCTTTGCTAACACAATGTGCTAGGCTTTCGTTACAGGGTGAATCAAAGAGGTCTGCTTCTACTTCAAAGATTTTATACTCTTTATCTGATTTAGTTAGTTTACTGTCTAAATAATTTTTATACTGAGTCGAAGGTGATGAATCTTCTTCAGTATTTGAATTTTGAACAAGTTTTTCGTTTTTACATGGAATGCGGCTCAAAGCGTCAGCGTTCGTGTTTAATTTTCCTTTTTTATACAAAATTTCATAATCGAACTCTTCCAATTTCAATCTCCATCTTACTAATTTAGAGTTGGGTTCTTTCAGAGAGAATAGCCACTGTAATGGTTTATGGTCCGTTATGATTTTAAATTTTCTGCCGAAAAGATATGGTCGAAAGTATTTTACTGCCCAAACTATGGCGAGTAATTCCTTTTCGATCGTCGAATAATTTTGTTCCGAATCATTTAGAGTTCTACTAGCATATGAGATAGGTAAATCTGAGCCAACATTACCTTGGGATAAAATAGCACCAATTGCATGGTTGCTAGCGTCGGTTGTAAGATTAAATGGTTTAGTAAAGTCCGGGTATTGAAGGATTGGTTCATTTACGAGTAGATTTTGACAAGTATTAAAACATTTAACATATTCGGGGTCATTAATTTTGATCTCTACGCCTTTCTTGAGGCATTTAGTTAATGGTTTGGTGAGTTTAGCAAAGTTCTTAATAAATTTTCGATAATATCCTAATAATCCTAAAAATCCTTTTATTTGCGTTGTGGTTTTTGGTAATGGATAATTTTTTATTGCATTAATTTTATCAGGGTTAGGTTTGACGCCTTCGGGAGTTACTATATGGCCTAAATATGCAACTTCTTTTTGAAGAAACTCGGATTTATCGAGCTGTATTTTTAGATTAGCCTTTTGAAGTCGTTTAAAAACAGTTCTTAAGTTTTCCATGTGTTCTTGTAGAGTGGTACTAAATATTAAAACGTCATCAAGATACACAATACAAATTTCATTTGTTAAACCCCTTAATACATTGTCCATAACGCGCTGGAAGGTGGCGGGTGCATTTTTAAGACCGAATGGCATTCTGAGAAATTCATAATGTCCACTTTCAGTGTTGAACGCGGTCTTTTGAATGTCGTCCTTGTGCATTTCGATTTGGTGGAAACCGGAGGCCAAATCTAGGGTTGTAAAGTATTGGCATCTGCCAAGTTTGTCTAGTAATGAGTTAATATTCGGAATTGGGTATTTATCGTCAATTGTCTTATCGTTTAATTTACGATAGTCGATAACGATGCGCCATTTTTTCTTTCCCGTTGCATCTAATTTTTTCGGTACAATCCAGACAGGGGATGACCAGGGGGAATGTGACGGCCTAATAATATTTTGACTCAACATTTTTTGTATTTGATCTTTTACTTCATTGCGATGTACTTCCGGGTATCTATACGTTTTTGAATAAATCGGGATTTCATCGTTTGTCCGTATATGGTGTTTTATTTCGTTCGTAAAAGATAACGACTTATCTTCCGTATGAAAGATATCGGTGTACTCTTTCACTAGTTTCGTGATTGCGAATTTTTCCTCTGAATTCATGTGACCAGTTCGTATTTTAGAAAAATCAAAGCTATTATTTAAATTTTGTAAATTAAGATTGATATTATTAATTTCAAAATTTTGTAACGATTCAGCACAGATATTATTTGTGGTGTCTATAATATATTCTTTTTCGCTTGGATTTATCGTTGGATAGTAAATGATATTATTTTCGATTTTTGCGATACCTTCGGGGATTATGATGTTATTGATATGAGTTTCCGGGACAAACACTTCGCCATTTTCAATGTTATCAACATAGAACTTTGTTATCTTCTCAGACTTAGGTGGGATCGTGACATAGTGAGGACGCGGTGTTACAGTGTGATAGTGAATTTTTATCTCAGCTGTTGGTGTTATTATCTTATCGCGTGTTAAGTCAATGATCGCTTCTAATGTTTTTAAGTTATCTAGTCCTAATAGAATATCAAATTGGTTATGGAAATCGAATAAATAATATTTAAGATTAATATTATGTTTTTTGAATATTTTTGAACAGGGTAGTACTAAGCTGAATTTTTCGGTTGAGTTTCCATGTGCAGTAGTAATTTTGAAAGGATCATATTTAATTTCACTATTAAAATATTTATTTGCAATTTCTGGTTTAATGAATGAACGTGTACTTCCTGTGTCGAGTAGGACTTTTAAGTTATGTTCTGGAAAAATAAGGAAAGGTAGCTCGCTTTGATTATAGGCAAGATTCATTAGTTCGATGGCGTTTCCGAGGCGGCTATTTCTAAAAAATAGTTTGGATCGGAGTCTGATTCTAGTTCGTAATATTCGGTATCGACATTTGGTTGGTAATTAGCAATGTTATGTTCGTCAGTGTCTGGTTCGTCGTTTATATCATTCACTTCTGTGTTATGAAGTTCTTCGAATGTAAAGTTTTGTCTCTGTTGCGTTTGTGGGTATTGACGGTACGCGAATTGTTGAGATCGCGGTTGATTGTAACCTGAACTGTAGCCTGCAGGTCCGGGCTTAGGTGCAAATGTTTGCCGTGTACTGATAGTCATTGGTGTAGGTTTAGGGAATTTTTGGTTAGGGTTAGATTTGAATACGTTATTTTGTTTTGCATTCTGGTGTTGGAAATTATGTTGGTGTTGATTGGTATTATGTGGAATCGGTCGGTACATTAATTGAGGGGATTGTCTATACGGTGGTCTGTTATGTGTGTTATTGATAAATTGTTTTGGTTTGGGTATTGTGTTAAATTTTTGATGTGTGCGTGAGTAACTATCTATTTGAAAATCGTTAGTTAACATATTAAGCGCGGTGTTCATATCTGATGGATTTTTAGTGCGCATTAAATTACCTAAGGGCTCTTTAAGCCCTCTCAAGAGAATTCTTACTGCGTAATTTTGAAAATATCCTATTAGAACGGCTTGTTCTTCAGCTTTTATTTGCGTGGATATGTACGCGATTTGTAAATTCAAAACTTCTTTAACTCTATTATAAAATTCAAACGCGGTTTCATTATTCTGTTTTAATTCAGACATTTCAATATTAAGCGTATAACAATCGCGTTTATCAGAATAAGTATCTATTAAAGCCTTTTTTAAGACAGCCCAACTAGAAATAGTGCAAGTTGCAATATTGGAAGCAGCTTCACCTTTGATTTTTGATAATATGCTTGACATTAAATACTCATTTTGGAAGTCATTTGGGTTAGTTACGTTATAGAATGTATTCACTAACTTCTCACAAACTTCAATAAATCTTGATAAGAGTTTTGCGTCTCCGTAAAATTCGGGGACCATGTCAAGAAATTCTTTTTTAAGTGTTGGGGTCGTCATTTCTGTTATATTTAAATTATTTATCTCTTCGATTAAATTTTCAACTATTATATTATTTTCTGTTAAACTAGGGGTTGGTGAGTTACAAGAAACTATTGAACTTGTGTCTGTATTCTCTGAATCTGATTGATTTTCACTGATATTTCTAAAGGACATTAGTACTTACAGAAATATTATCAGCTTGTCCATGGGCTTCTGCTTCGTATTCAGCGTAACAGGAGTCCTGGGATGTCGACTGGCAGCTCTGTGTTCCTCAGGGCTGGAGACTTCTGCGGTGTGGCACGATATACACTCGTTACGATGCGAAGTACTCAGCGACGATTTTCGTTGCAAATTCCCAGTAAATCGTTAAAACGAAACGGATTTATTTTGCTTAAATTCGTCTGGGAATCCTACCGACTGCGCCAATTACGTAAACCGAATTAGAGTTTACTATAAAAAAATTTATTTTTAAACAACGAAAAAGTACAACTCAAGATTAGATGTTTACAGACTGGATTCTAACTTGTAACTAACTTACTAACTACGTTTACAAAGACAAAATGAAATATAATATAAATGTAATAGGAGAGTTCTTCTGGGTTCATGGCTGCAGTAGTGCTGTTATCAGCACTTTCCTGTGGGAAGCTGTTCCATAACTTATATATATATATATATATATATATATATATATATATATATATATATATATATATATATATATATATATTTAAATGCCGATCTCTAGTTGACGTACCTCAATCTCATAAAACAATATTGTCAACGAACAGTTTTCACGCAAGTAAATACGAAATAAGTTTATACTAAGTAGTAGATGCATCAGAGCTAGATTTTCCATTTGACATTGTTCTTAGACAATTTTGGAACCTACTAAGGAAAGATTTAAGATATGAGATGTGGGAAAAGGATTACAGACATAAAAATAATAAAACTTTAAAACATTAGCATTACCTATATCTGTTTATAAATTAAAAAAAGGAACATTCACCGCTAGTATGAACTACCGACTATAAGTGATTAACAGTTTTTACAGTTTAACGTTCTTTAATTATTTTAAAGAAAAATGCATCTTTCTTAAAAATTCTTTTTCTAAGATGGCTATGAAAAGTTGATAATTAGACTCTCATTTGTCATCATAAAGTTGATGTTTTCTGTGGAACAATCGAAAAATATCTTTGTCGCGCGTCTCCAATGGGAACTCGCGAAATAGTTATTTGTGTATTAAGAGCGTAAAGTCATTCTTTGTTACTCGAGCACGGTAATTGCAGCGCGAGCCGAAGGCGAGAGCTGCAATAGTGCAAGAGGAACAAAGACACTTTACGCTCGTGATACACACATAATTTTTTCTACGATTGCATCTTAAAGTTATTAAAAAACGTACGTATACGTCTAAAACTAAATTCGTCTTGTTAACTGTCAATATGACAAGTTTCTGTTTTGTTTGTATCCCTGGTAACTATTGAAATAATCTTTTTCGCGCGTTGCCATTGGAAACGCGCGAATTTAACGTCTTTTTCGCGCGTTGCCATTGGAGACGCGCAAAAAAGATATTTTTCGATTGTTCCACAGAAAACGTCAACTTTACGATGACAAATGAGAGCGTAATTGTCATCTTTTCATAGCAATCGTAGAAAAAAGATATTAAATGCGCGCTTATTTCAATAGTTACCAGGGATACAAACAAAACAGAAACTTGTTATATTGACAGTTGACAGAACGAATTTATTTTCAGTACGTAAACGTTTTTTAATAATTTAAGATGAAATCGTAGAAAAAATTATGTGTCTATCACGAACGTAAAGTGTCTTTGTTCCTCTTACACTATTGCAGCTCTCGCCTTCGGCTCGTGCTGCACAAAGAATCACTTTACGCTCTTATTAAATATTTTTATTTAGATAGTGCATACAGTTATCTTTATTCCCTTGAATTTTTTATAGAACCTACAATGTTACAATAGTATATTATAATACACGTGTATTACCTACTATGTTCCCTAAGATAATTTGGCATTATACACTACTATAAATTATTTTATTTTAAGATTTTGTTTTTATTTTCATAAATAATATCAAAGTATAAGAATTAAGTTATTGACATTAAAGTCTGATCGTAGATAATAAATAAACATTGCACGAAAAATCATCAGTACTTTATCGAGTATTTGTCGCTCCAGTGGAGGAACAGGTTCAGAGTTCAGATCTCGGTGAATGCTCAAGATTATTGTCATAATATCAAAGGTTGTTGCTGATTCCATTGTTTCATTGACATTTTTTGTATTTATGATAACAGAAAACAATTCTGTTGACAGACGAGTGCATAAAATAATCAGTTTCCTCATTGTCATAGGAAAACAATATTTTTGCATGAACTCCTAATTAATTTTGTGGAAACGAACATGCTCGGAAATCAATTCTCTGCTAACCATTTTCTCTACATATATATATATCTTCTTTTCTGTAACATTTATTAATATTTACAAAAGTTTCTTTAATCGGCACCTTATTGTAACAAAGCCTTTAATGAAAATAATAGCCAAAATGTTGGTATCTTATTTGTTCTAAATTCTACAATTAATTTTGAACATTTGAAACAAATTTAACAGTAAATATACCTTAGATAATAATTGTATTGCTACCAATTAAGAATACAAAATAGATTCCATACACAAATGGACTATCATGGTTATTTTATACGCAGTTTATGAATGGAATCAATATACTTATAAATAAATACATCATCACGCCTTTTATCCATTACTGAGTGTGGCATTCTCCCGTAGCAGATCTCGGTATGTGGTATATTTTGCGCGTGAAGTGCGGTTACCAGATGTAAAATCACAGCCCTAAAAGATGAGGGAGCCAAAGGAACCATTTTAATGTAGAAATACATATTCTTCTTGTGTGTTATTCTAAAATTTTGCTGTATGAGTATATTAACATCATATTAATATATGTCTGGCTAACATTATATAGTTTTGCATAAAACACGAGAAATAAAACTGTCAAATAAGATTCGAGTCAACCCATGTGATGCTGTGATGAAATTTTTCAAATGTGCAAAAATAAGAATCATGCCCGTGTCATGATAATTTTTAGAAAATAAATATGTATATAAATTTCTATATTCTGTATTGTGCATGATGCAAATGATTTAAGATTGTATTAAGTTTTATAGTGTGATATTTATCTAAACATTTACGATTAACTATTAATGTTGACAATAGATTTACAAACTTTCTATACTTTATAAATAGTTTGCAAATGTAATTGTGCACATTAAACTTCACATTAAACCCTTGAATAAATTTACTGTCAACTAACAATCATTTCTATTTTACTCTTGGATTTCAAATGTATAAGAGAAAATCTGGGTAATTTCAAAAGCAATACAATTCCAGAACACTTCATACCTTTGAAAGTACTAAACACTCATTTCTATGTGAAAGAGAAAGACAAGTTTAGTTAGAGAAAGACAGAAAGGGTAAACGGCGATGAATAGAACGGACACTGACCCGTTCTAGTAGATCTATTCTGCACTACGGACCAATAGCAAGCCACTCGCACTCTTCTAATAGACCCTAAATTAGAAATTGTTTCAAACTTTTGTTATTTGTACCTGGTTTGTTTTGTTTCTTTGTGTGGAGCTGAATTCTCAAAATGTTTGTGGTTGAGATCCGGAAACAGGGTTTTGTTCAGAAAATTTTAAATTAGTCGATTATGTATTTTATTATTATGGTAGTTAAGATAACGCATATTTAGAAAAAGGAAACCATTGGACTAGAAAATTATGTTCTTGCTAGTTTTAGAACTATTATTTCGACTAGTAATTTAACTTTTAAAAGACGAGTTTTTTTAGTTGCTTTTGACAAAAGACAAATTAGATTTTTAAAATATCTAAAATCATGTATAATTAACAAGGCACTTTTATTACATTGTTCAGTTATACATATAATTGTATGCTTTATGTGTTCTAAGAGGTCTCGAGTTTTTTCTAGTTTGCCTCTATTTATATTTATTTATAAAAATATATTAATTCTTAAAATCTCCCTTGTGGTTTATTCTTCTCTTAAATCTTTGAAAGTTGTGTACTACAGATATCTACTAACCACATTTCGTGATAAACGGTTTATTTCAAATAAATTGACGTCAGATATATTTTTCATGTTTTAACTATTCTAAAGTAAAAATTAAAAATATTATAGAATTAAATTAGAAAATTTGAATTTCTCATATTTTTTAATATAAAAACATGTATTATATATAAAAGGTGGCTTAACACCCCAAGTGGGGTTGTGTCGCTCCTTGCGGAGCTTTCTAGATCTATTTATTGGAGTAGATCAGTCTCCATTTCTCCATGTATTATAAATCGAAATTCGTAGCTCCTATCATGTAAACTGGGCTATTTCTCCCAGTTATTATAATTGATAGAGATTAGAGGGCTTTATCTTCGCAAAATTGTAAATCTAAGTTCTATATTTTAGTAATCCATTGGAAATCTTGCAAAATCACAATTAATAATTGATAGGTAGGTACTTCCTAAAATACGTTATTAAATATTAAAAATCATATTATTTTTGTATAATAGGGTCGAATTGACCAATCGTAGGATTGATGAATTTCTCGGTGGGTTGATAGAGTAGTGGGCCGAAAGCCTATATTTTGCAATATATTCAAACTTTGAAATTTTCCAAATATACAATACTTTCAAAAAATCGAGTAATAAATAAATAAATAATTATGTTGTCGCATAATAATGGCTCAGCATTAATTGAGGTAGATCAAGTCACAGTATAAAACATCTTTTCTTGTTCTTCTTCTCTATTTATAATAACCGCACTCTACACGAAAAAATATATCACTTACCGAGATCTGCTTACGCAGAGTGCCACACCCAGTAATGGGTAAAAGGCGTGATGATATATTTATTTATTCTAAAGTGTTGAAATTGACTGATGGTAGAATCACGTGATTGTAATTTAAGGTTGGGGGTTCGAGAACAAAACTTACAAATTAAACTTTATATCTTTCTTTCCAAGTAAATTTAAGGAAATTTGTCCTGTATGGCGTGTAAGAATATACGTGATGAACTGAATTGATACCTTGGTAAACAGAAATAAAATATATGATGGGTTTATAAATTATTAATAAATATAAATAAATAAAAATATGTCATAATGTCTTTTACCCATTACTGGATGTGGCATTCTGCCGAAGCAGAACTCGGTAAATGATATATTTATGCGCGTGGAGCACGATTACCAACTGTCAAATCCGCCCCTCCTCAATGATATTAGTAGAGGAAATCACAGGAGTAACTTTAATGTAGTGTAAATTGTTTGTCGGCTGTGGATATCGAACCCGGGTTCTCAAATCTACAATCCAGCACGATATCACTCACCTCAATAAATAAAAAAATAACATTTTATAAAATGATCAGTTTTATTTTAAAATCAGAAGCGTCATTTCATCTCTATTTTATACAAAAATTTATAAAGCAATAACTTCCGTTTGCAGATTTACAAGTACCTATATGTTATTAGTGCAGTATTTTAATTTTAGCTACTCATAATTAGTAATATATGAATTTATTTTAGAAGATATTTCAACATATAAATTAGACTTTAGATAAACTATACGGTATGTGGCGAATTTCGCAATACTATATCATGTCTTAAGTCGTAATAATAGGAATATATATTATCTGTTGTTTTGTTGTACGCACATAAAGTTCCATATCATGTCAAAATAACAACGTGTTAAAGGTTAATCTCTAAACATATGTTATATAACATGAACTTTATGAAATATTACTCAACTGCGCCAACACGCATTTCATTCTGAAAATTATCCGTGGAAGATATCTTTAGACAGACTCTAATCACTTAATTGAATGAAAATGAAAATACCGGAAAGGTCAGAATTGTTTGAGAACGAGAAAGGAGGATGAATCCTATGATGTAATGAAGATCACTGCAGATTTTACTAATGCTTTTCTTAGTAATACGATAATTATTGTTGAATGATTATAATGAGACAATTTGAAATATTTAGAATGTCCAAAAATATTAGCAAACATAAATGTTAACGAGCATTATATAATAAATAATATTTTACGTAAACAATTCCTAATTTAAGTGTTTTTAAGTTTGTTGAACCGATAAATGATTACATAATACATAAATTTATGTTGCAACCTAATTTGTAAAATTTTGTTATAAATTCTAAGAAGTACATATAAAAAACATTGTATATGTGTGGAATTCTGGGAGAGTGCGAAAAATTATTTAAAGTTTTTAGTCTAATGTAAACCTATAAAACAATTATATTTAATTAATATTTTATTATATGGAACACTACTTTCGCACTACATACGTCATTAGATTATAGAAAGATACGCAAGTTAAGATCTGTAGCGCTGTCACAAATTTTTGCTGAAATTCTAGCCAACAGATGGCTGTCTTATATTACGTATGAATAAGTGGTTTGAGGTGTAATATCTAGTCTTATAAGTTATAAGTTCGATTCCAGGTCATCCCTGATGTATGAAAAGATAAATCCGTGCAGACTATCTAGATATCCATTATTTACGTTCCCTTTAATTTTTGTCAGATAATACTTTGATTTAATGATGAATATATGTACTGATATTTCATACCTCCGTTAAAAAATGTAACTTCTACCGAAATCTGTTAATTACTTTAAATTCCTCGAGATCCGACCATGAAACGCACAATAGCCAATTCTTGCCTCGATTCAAATTTTTGAGACAAGAAGTACTGTACTTCTTGTGTCACACTCTGCATGTTTATCTGTATCAGAGGTCTACAAATTTTTACATATAATTTAAAATCCTTCATGATCTACATTAATTCAGGCATAAGAAATAATTTTATAATAAATATAAAATAATACTGACAATGTTTAGACCGTACACCTATTTTACACCTGGCCTATGTTAGAACTAAGCAAGTAAAAAAAAAACGTAGATGTTTAGACCAAGTAATTTTCGACTTAAACCAAATAAATATAGGTGATATAATTCAGATTCGGGTGAATAAAATTGATACCATTAGATTTTGTTTGACATTCAGACGGATGTAAAATTATTATTTATAAATTTGCAAACATGAGCAATATGAGCATTCAACAATACGTAAAACATTGTTCTACATTTTGATTATTACTTAAAAATTCATTTTATTTTGCACAAATAATCGAAACAACCTAACATTTATTTGATTTTGACATAACCTCCAATTATTTGAGTAAGGTCTAGTGTTGCCAACCTTGGAAAGCAAGAAATACCTCGAACACTATCAAGATATGCCTTTTGAAACTGAAAAATCCTATAAAAATATTTATTATTTGTAATGATATTTTTATCTCATAATATATTATGTATTGTAAGTCCAGATGGAATAAATAAAACTCTATTACTACTTATTATCAAAAAAGACACATTTTTATGAAGCAGTTATTTGTTAAGCAAAAATTAATAATAAGTTTAAATAAATAAATATATCATCACGCTTTTTACCCATTGCTGGGTGTGTCACTGCCGTAAACAGACCTCGGTAAGTGATATATTTCTTCGCGTGAAGTGCGGTTACCAGCCTTCAACTCACGGCCCCCAAAGATGTTAGTGTAGAGGGAGCCACAAAGGTAGATTTAAATTGATGAAAATGGTTTGTCGCCTGTGGGAATCAAACCATGGTTCTCAAGATCCACAGGCCGACTCGATGCCACTGAGCCACCTACCCCATATAGAATGATTGTATATTCGCAACTGATGTAATCTATATTAAAATACACAGAATTGAGGCTTAAAAGAGAATATGTGGATATATTATTAACGAAAATCATTATACGATCGACTTGTAGATCGTAATCGACTTGTAGATTGTGATCGACATTCTTGACATCCTGCTCTATAATGTAGATTGTTGGACATAAGAAAATACCTTCAACTCATTTTGCAACATTTTGAGAGCCGCTGGTGTAGGTCAGCATGCTTCCCACAAATCATGACACGAGTTTATGACGAAGAGAGAGAAATGAAGAGAGTGAAAATATAACCATATTGCTCTCTTAACAAGAAAGAGAAGTTGAAATGCGAATCCGTCAGGCAACTGTTTTTCTTCAGATAGCCGTCAGTAATAAAAATACCGTTCTAGTCATGTAGGAAAATGAACAAATCTCAGTGAAACTTCGCACGAAACGGAGATTATCACCATCTGCTGTAGCTAGGAGAACCGCCTACTTTGATGCAAATTCTACATCATAATATCGTTCTTTGTTTGTAGGTGGTAATGATTTTTCATTTTATTAATGCTTACACTTGACATTATGTGGTTATTGACACTTGCAAGTTTATTTTTGGGTGGTTATACTTACTAATAAATTTCTTTTATGGACTCAAATTTAGTTTGAATGTGCTGAATAATACGAGTAATAATAATTTGAGCTGTCAAGTCAACCTACATAGTCGCTAAAATAAATTATCAAAAATATGATATCTTTTTTTGCCTGTGGTTCACCTTTCACTACCTTTTCTGGGTGGCATGTATATCGTACAATCTCTTGTTTGTAGTCGTAACTATAATATTAAACATTTAAATACAAATAAAATAAATATATCATCACGCCTTTTACCCATTACAGGGTGTGGAATTCTGCGGTAAGTGATATATTTTGTTTCGCGTGAAGTGCGGTTACCAGCCGGCAAATTACGGATTCAAAGATGTTAGTGTAGAGGGATAATTTTAATGTGGTGAAAATCTCGATACAACTGTGCCACCAACCCTCAATACTAAACATTTAACTCAATATTTTAAATAATTATTAATGTACTGAACCAGAAATACAAATATTTACTAATTAAACAAATCAATATGTCATATAATATTAAATTATATTTAATACACAATATACAACTATTGGTATTTTAATTATAATTTTTTATGTAAATAATTAACAATTGATGAAATCAAATAGAATATAAATATAGAAAAATTGGGATACTGCCAAGGTTTGAACCTGGACATATGAACTATGACTATATGCTTTAATCAACTAAGATATCACCATTCAAATCTGATTTAATTCAAATATTTCTCGACTTTTTTGTTATAGGCACAAATAGGTTCAAATTTCGACGTTATACCAATTTTTGTCTGTATAATTTAATTTATATACGAATATTTAAAGAAATTAATAATTACATATTTAAATTCATCAAGAATTATAAATATTAATATAGGTAACTAGGTCCATATTTACTTCACATTGAAATTATTAATATAAATAAATATATCATCACGCCTTTTACCCATTACTGGGTGTGGCACTCTGCCGTAACAGATTTCGGTAAGTGATTTCTTCGCGTGAAGTATCAGCCGTCAAATGACGGCCCCCAAAGATGTTAGTGGTGGGGGAGCCACAGGGGTAAATATAAATTGATGAAAATAGTTTGTCGGCTATGGGGATCAAACCAGGGTTCTCAAGATTCACAGGCCGACTCGATACCATTGAGCAACCTATCCCATAAAAAAATAAAATTATTAATATTAAGAGTTATTCGTTGAACATAAGTGTATACTACGAGTATATATAACGTCATGGTATATCCCATCAAATGAATTAGAAGGGTTCGAATACGAATAACATAAACCCTTGATACGTAAACTCAACATACGAGTAAAGTCGTAAGAAATTTTTAATTGTTTCATTAGTTATTATACACTATATATTTTTATGAATTTTAAACTAAATGTAGTATTAGCGATTTATAAAAACATTATCATGATATTAGACTGGCTGCAACATCCTAATGTAAATATCAAATCTCGGTAACTGCTATATTGAACATCCAATTCATATTATTATATCCTATAATTTTAAAAATTTAAATATATGTCAAAATATGACTCGTGGTTTTATTATTGTTGGTTGATAGGTACCGTTCTGGGCAAAACCATCCTCTAGTTTTTGCCAATCTTCTCTGCTTCTGCCCTTTCATCTTCATGTTATTAATACTATTCTTCTAATTTCGAATGTGTATTATCAATTGTTAAATAATGCTCCCCAAAGGGGTTAGTTAGTGCAGAGGAGGTCGCAGGATTAATTTTTATTTGGTGAAAGTTGATCTCATGATCTATTTTCATTGTCTAATACCTTGTTTATAATATTAATAAACTACTTATACATTAATGAATTAAAAAAAATATATATCATTACGCTTTTTACCTGCACTCCACCGTAGCAGATCTCGGTAAGTGATATATTTCTTCGCGTGAAGTGCGGTTAGCAGTCGTCAAATCACGGTCTCCAAAGATGTTAGTGGAGGGGGAGCCACAGGGGTAAATTTAAATTGATGAAAATAGTTTGTTGGCTGTGGGGATCAAACCAAGGTTCTCAAGATCCACAGGTCGTCTCGATACCACTGAACCACCTACCCCATTATTTATAATTTCAATATAGCGGTACGCTGTATCTACAATAAACCATACCCACTTGAATGAATTGATATGAATGATGTATTTCCTGAATGCCCTAGATTTAGCTTCAACTTCCCTGCATCCGAAGCATGCATATTAACTTCACTGTTACATAACTAAAGTATATGTCTTCTACCGCTACTTACTAGAATATAAATACTTGTGCAAAACAGTTGTTAGTTGACACGAGTTCACTATGTTTACAAAGTTCTACTACAGCGGCACTAATTTATATGTTCAGCATGTGTCGTAAGGTCAGACGAGCAATGAATGCATCGCAGTTGCCTTGAACGGTACAAGTGCAGTTAACTATACAATTGTAGGATTTTTCACTTCAGTCATGGATGCAAAACACTTGAAAATGAATTGTGTGATGCAGTTAAGTCCATAACAATGGATTTTAGAGTTGGCTGGTTTTTAGTGAATCATTTGTAATGGTGGATGGTTGACATTGAATTTATTTATAAGAGGTCATCTCTATATGTGCAGCTAATTGTAATATGTAATAGTTTTTTTCTTATATCTGTGGAGTCAAGGATAACTGCTGTAAATTATTGCTTATCCTTGCGACGCCTTTTACTGATTCATCTAGTTTACATAATTTTATTACGTACAATTACATCTTATTGAAACCACATATCCTTTTTGAAATTATATTTTTATAAAACGTAATTATGTAAACTAATAGGTAGTCGGTAGAGACTAATAATTAATTATGCATCTCCTTATATAAGTGGATCTTATGGCTTCTAAGAATTGCTAAAGGATGTATCTATTAAATTGTTTTATTGTATGTACAACAAAGTTGTTCAATTTCAATTATTGTTCTACTCTTGCAGTCCGCTACGTATTTTAAGGTAAAACATGCACCTAATTGGGTATAAAGTTGGCACCTAAATACTTGGTCTGGTTTGATATTTTTGAAGCAAAATATTATTGTTATAACTTAAAAATATTTGTATTTTACTTATTTTTTAAGTTAAAGATTACAAGTATTGTTACATTCTTGAAAACATGAAATTTATGAGCAAAAAATAGATTGGTAGGAAGGTACATAATAAAAAATTCAGTATATTTATAAATACAGTACTGTACGAGAATATACCTCAGAAAAGAGTATGTCTCGAAAATGTTGTCATAGGCAATTGATTAACATAGGAACATAACACTTCTTTACAGGAAAATCTGGTAGAGAATTAAATTTTATATATTTCCTTACTGTTAAAATTAATTGTAAAAGTTGTCAAATAATTATATAATCTACATAGTTAATCATGAAACTGGAACAAATTTAAAGAAATATATAATGTTTAACTGTCACATAAATATTTAAAACTTTATTTTAATAACAACTAAATAAGTAAATAGTAATTTACGATGCTAGTACGTAAAGCTAATCTTTAGTTACGAGCGGGTCAGAGTTAAAACGCGAGTGAATTTAAGCCCTGCTTTACGTATGTGTATTGTATAATATAAATATTATCTGCAATGGAAAACATTAGCAAAAATATCGCAATTATTGATAAAAATGTCATCGTTGAATACTGGTAAATTAATTATTTACGTTAACGTCCGCTAAATAAGATTTTTACGGTACTTGTACGCGATGATGGAGCCGACTTTAGAATTTCGAAATGAATACCGTAAAAATTTATTAATGGACTTACAACGTTTTATTGCATAATGTGATGTATTTAATTATTAAACATTATTTTTATATCCTAATCTTGAAAGTGACATCTTTAAATAATTATAATTACATGTCAAAAACTGTTTGTTATCTAATAACTTCATGATAACAGTACCGTAATTTTTATTCTCTCACTCTCTGGACTAACATCATTACTGTAAAAAAGGAAATAGGGTAAAGTATGAAATAAATAATTTTACAGTTTCTAGATTCAGATTCAAGATTCAACAACTTTTACGCACTTTCACCATAGTGAAGGTGACTTCTCAATACGCCAGGTTTTTTCTGTTTACTAACAACAATTTTGCGAAAAAGTATTTTCCTTGCGGATTTTTTGCACATATACAGAGTATTCTACGAAAACTGTGCCTTAGAACAATAACATGAAACGTATTTTTTTCGATTCGATTGTTCCTTTGATTGCAGCAAAAATATTCAAATGAATGTTTAGAGTAATCAATTCTATTTTTAGTCTGAATTACATTTATGAAGGTAAAATTGACTCTTAAGTAGTTGTTCATTCGTAACTTCATTATTCACGGGATTCTCAGCAACGAGTGAGTAAAATTATTTATTAAATACACATATAACTATAGATTTTGGTAAATAATATATGAAATATTTTTTACAGTAAAATGCGGTTATCAGCTGTTAAATCATGAATACTACAAAAATTAGTTGAAGGTATTAATTGCTGTGGTTTTTACACTTAAAGTAGTTTTTCACTTAGTGACTAGTGACTAATTTAAACTAATTTTTAAAATAAATATTTACTCGACACTGAATTCATAACCTAACACCTTCTAATATCCTGTGAAACACTCGACACTGAGCCACGGCGTCCATGGGTTTTTCACCTATATATCATTATTTTGACTAAATATTTATTTTATTTATTGATATTTACTTAAATCTGTGATGGACCTCTTCAGCTCATTCATATTGCCTGAATGAAAGTTTTTTTGGCAACAGTCTATTATATTAAAAACAAAATATATGTCAAGAAGAAATCTGTTGAAAACTGCATAAGAAATTTAAGGCACACAAAATCTGAGCCGCTAAAAACCTAACCCTAAATGAACGTCGGACTTGTCATTTAAGGACTCTATCTAGGGATTCATATAAATACATTTTTAATTATTGCATATAGTACATACACACTAAACACTTTTATACAACGCTTTGACAGCTGACAAGATAAAATCAATCAATGAAATGCTTAAAATGTAAGTTTGCTTATTTATCTTTTGTTAAATAAAAATAAATATATCATCACGCCTTTTACCCATTACTGGGTGTGGCACTCTGCCTAAGCAGATCTCGGTAAGTGATTTTTTTTCTGTTGTATAGAATAGTATAGATAATAATTAAATAAATAAAAATAATAACAACAATTAAACATACCTACATAGAATAAATAAATATAAATATATCATCATGCCTTTTAACCATTGCTGGGTTTTTCACTTCGCCAGATCTCGGTAAGTGATATATTTATGCGCGTGAAGTGCTGTTACCAGCCGTCAAATCACGTCCTTCAAAGCTGTTAGTGGAGCCAGCCACAGGGGTAGATTTAATTTGGTGAAAATTGTTTGTCGGTTGTGGGGATCGAATCAGGGTTCTCAAGATCCACAGGCCGATTCGATACCACTGAGCCACCTACCTCATATCTTTTGTTTAAATAAGATAAAACACGAGATCACAAGATCAAATTAAGAATCAAACAATTAAGTAATTACAAATAGTAATAGTATATTTTCATACCGCTGTAACCGGAAATTAATTTACAATATCACACATAAGTATTAAAACTCATAAATCAGCTGAAACTCTTCCACCAAACTTCCTACAAGTTCTTCCACTCACAAAATCACCGATGCATCTCAAGCAGACGCTTCCATATCCGTATCCTCTTCCCCTATTACCGCACCGTACTCCTGCCCCAGGAAGACAAAACAAAAGGTGCATGAGTCACCTGTCGCCGTCAGTGTCGCCTGGCTGACACTGACCCTGGCCCAGGGGCGTGCGAGCGGGGCAAAGCGGGGGCTATGTCTCGTGTCACCGGCCCGTGACATGGCCAGAGGCGGCTCGTGTCGTGGGAGGCAGTTAAATGGGAGATTATATGGCAATTGTGTTGTTTATGGGCTGGTTGAAATATCATAGTAATAATGATATATTGGACAATTAATGTTGATGTTTATCGAAACTATGAAATTGAGATATGATGTCTTTAAACAATTACAATAAATTGCAATGCGTATATACAAAAGTTAATCTAATATACCAATCATAATTGTATGAGCTTACACCGTGTGATCAAAAAATATCATAACTAATTGCATTATCTGGGAATTGTTCAAACAAAAGCATAAGTATTAACGATTTTTTTAGCTGTATTTGGCATCTATGCGCAGAAAATTTCAACTGTTTAATTAGTTCTCCTGAATTCACTAAATGAATCTGTTCTGACTTCGTTATAAAATTTTAGTAGAAATTCTTAGAAACACTTGATTTAGGTATTAATTCAGTTTAAATTGCAGTATAACTTTAATATTTTTAGAGTTATATTCCTTTTTTCGGTGAAAATATCAAAAGTTTGGGTTCAATACAATACAGCATTTATTAGCTGTTTTTACAAGTTGTGGGATACATAATAAATTAGTTTTAATTAAATACAGTATATAATAAATTCCTCAGTGGTGTCGAGTCGGGCTGTGGATCTTGAGAACCCTGGTTCGATCCCCACAGGCGATAAACAATTTTCAACCAATTTAAATCTACCCCTGTGGCTCCCTCTCCACTAATATCTTCGAAGAAGAAATATATAACTTACCAAGATCTGCTTAGGCAGAGTGCTACACCCAGTAATGGGTAAAAGGCGTGATGATTTATATAATATAATAAATTCTACATAAAATTTGGTGCATCCATAGTTCAAGTTAAAACTATCTTTTTGTATTTATAATGTGCGTAAACATTGTTATTGTAATTCTACACATATCGTTTTCATTAGTTTATTATCTAAATTTAGACTACGGCCAGAACATCTGTACACATTATATTTAATATATTTTTAAATGATTTTTAATGCTAACGAACAAGTTAGAACATAGCTCACCAACTATTTGTACGAGTATAGTCGAAATTCGTTGGTTCGCACTGACCACTGAGATAAATTAATCTAGTAGAGTGCTGATCTTTACAGTGATAACAGTGGTTCTGATGTTTTGTAAATATTTTAATAAATATGTTCATGTGTAAAATTATAAAAATTGTGTGTGGTATTTTGTGTATTCGTTGTTTTATTGTCGTGTATAAACGAAAGATTAATACAGAAGTGATAATGAAATGGAATAGACTGCTTAGACATCTTGTTTCAAGTAAGTAATAATATTATTATATTTAGGTTTAAGAAAAAACAAACTAATATTCTTTACCGACCTGAATTTCTACTAACGAAAATGCACATAACAATCATTTGCAAATTTTAATATATATATATTAATTACGTTCTTTATTACTCTTTTTAATTTCACGTATTGATATTAACTGTTTTTATTTATCTTGAAAAAAGTGTTCGCAAAATATTATTTCTATTTATAACTTGCAAAATTGCGTTTGTAAAATGTGATGTACAAATTTGTTATAATTTAGATGATTATATTTACCTATTTAATTTTATTTCTGTCCTTTAATTAAGTACAGTAATAAGAAATATTTATTATGTGCATTTATAAAATTTGGG
This sequence comes from Pterostichus niger, assembly GCA_947425015.1. NCBI lineage: Eukaryota > Metazoa > Arthropoda > Insecta > Coleoptera > Carabidae > Pterostichus > Pterostichus niger. The sequence continues at coordinate 22,488,521 of OX380342.1, forward strand.
TACAGCCAAAATGAAAACTCTACGTCTCTGGGTACACTTCCATCTCGACTTATACTCAGTGAATTCAGGATTAATACAGACCGATTAATTGTAGCAACATAATTTGTTGGCTTGCTGTAAAGAGAAAAAAGAATTAGAACCAGTTAACTTACATTGTAGTTTCTAATCTCTAAAATATAAAAAAACCCGAATTAACCATCCCATATGTTTACTTTTTAACATCTGCTTTAGGCCTTCCGTAATCTTAACTTCTAACGATGCCCGATGTCGATGGTTAAACGACTTAATGAAACAGTTCACTGAATAACATGACTATATTTTACAGGCGGGATATTCAATTTATGCCAGACAGTTGGTTTGATATTACTTTTATTTTTCACATATAACAGAAAATTAAATGCGTTCTTCATAACTTTCTATCTTTTAATCATGATGAGTAGGAAACACAGTTGCAATCTAGCAGATTTATTTTTAGAGGGTTTCTTCTAAAGTAGCAGCTGTCTGAGTCTTCCCGGTTTTAAGTAATCATTTCAGTTTTATCTATTAGACTTAGGCTGGTTTTAATATTCGTAACGGTCGAAATGTCAGATCTATTCTATTATTCTTTTTGTTAAAGAAGAACAGATGTTATTCAATGCCGGAAAGCTGCATAATATTGATAAACGGTTTACGTCTTGACATACGGGCAGTTGTGTAGTAATAGTAAGAGACAAAAAAATATAATCTTCTTGTTGTATCGTCTCGAAATTAAAAGGTTAACCATAATTTCGTCTCAAATTGTTGAGATGAGACAAGATTTTGTTGTTACATTCGTAACTATTAAACATATTTTTTTTCGTAACACATGCACAAGAAACACATTCTTATTCCCTAATTTTAGAAAGGGAAACACTGCTTTTCTCCCCTAGCTAGGATGTTTTTCTCCCTAGAGACTACGATTATTAGCTGTTTGCGGCGTTTCCAAGATAACTAGTTACGCAACCCATATTTGATATTTGTCTCGATGAGACGGTAATTTTTGTGCACTAAGAAAAGTATAATATAGTTCACGGGAGGGCACGATTATCCCTTGTGTAAAGTTGGCAAACCTCTACTTCAGCTCGAGCCTTCGGCTTCGCTTACGTTTCGGTTTGCCAACTTCACTCGCGGGAATAATCGCTTGTTTCTCTCTCTTGATGCATAACATACTATTATTGTTTAAGGGTTTGTTATATTTTATTATTTCTAACAGTTGGCTATTTTTTTTTTATTGAAATTTGGACGTGTTGTGTCGAAATATCCAAGATAAGAAGAATTATTTATCGCGCCTTGAAAATTTTAGAGTGTTAGTTATATCTAGTTTGCTCGTCTCGCTGCCTCACTAAATTAAGTTGGATTTATAATGAAGTAATGTAAGAGTAACGCGAATGGTATCCATAACGTAAAAAGTTGAGCAAGTATTGGAGTTAATAATAATTTACAATCAAGTGAAGTAAATAGCAAAATAAAAAACATAAAGCAAGACATAACCAAATTTTATCTTTCTTTTTCCAATTAGAAGTCAGTATTTTTACGTAACCTAGAAGATGTCATCTTATATTCTAGTAACCGGTGATCAATATTATCAATAGTTATCGTTAGATTTGAGAGTGTGTTTGTTTAGATTGGTGTTAACATAAAAATGGACCGCAAAGTTGTGCTATTAGTAGAAATTTATAAATTGAAAAATTCCACCAAAAAAATTACACAATTGACAGATTAGTGCCGAAGTTTAAAAAAGAGATGTCGAAATAAAAAGAAAGATGCCGAAATTCTGTCATATCATCTATTTGGTTGATAAAGAAATAAATATATCTTTACGCCTTTTACCCATCACTGAGTGTGGCACTCTGTCTAAGCAGATCTTAGTAAGTGATATTTTTTTTCGCGTGAAGTGCGATTACCAGCCATCAAAAAACGTCCCCTACAGATGTTAGAGGAAGGGGAACAACAGGGGTAGATTTAATTTGGTGAAAATTGTTTGTCGGCTGTGGGAATCGAACCAGGGTTCTGAAGATCCACAGGCCGACGCGATACCACTGAGCCACCTAATTTATGTGTTTAGTATAAATCTCCTAGTTCTCTTGCGTTACTTCCTACTTATTCCAACTGCATTACCTCATACATTACTTTATTATAAATCCAATTTTATTGTACTTAGAACAGTCACCTTGATCATTGATTTCTATTTAGTATAATTAAAAATGTAACGGATTGATACGAATTCCACTATAAGCTATAAGTTTTTTCTATAGTAAATGAATATATATATTATATAATCATAAACGTAAATAAGATAAAATATATGCCTATACTCAGTGTGGTTTGCCTCAAAAGTAGATTTTGTTAAATACTTATATACTTTTAGAGATCAAATGCAGTTACCAGCCGTGATATAATGCCCCTAAATAATGAAGATATAGGGAGAAACTACGTAGATAATTTTAATGTTACGAAAATCAGTAATCGACTATGAAAATTGATATATGATTCTCAAATTTGCAGTCATATGCGTGGTTTGAAGAAAATATAATTTTCGCATTATTTTGCATTTACCAAACGTGTTAACAACAGCGAGGTCAACAAAACTTGACTGATAACATAATTGCTTATCACGATTAAATTTAAATAATTATCGTGACTACGTACAACACACAATATCCAATATGCTCCAATTAATTACATAATGACAAATTACAAAATGTTTTAATCAAATTTCCTTGAACTCTATGTAGAGTTTCACGAAATATTATGACAATCGAGTGTTTTACTCGCACAATACAATTTGGCAATTATGTTTGAAGCTAATTTACAACATGATACTCCCACTATGATCTATCTAGTGTGCTGTGTTCATACTGAGAGAACAGCGGAGAGTGTGGACCGTGTGAACCGGCGCCAAAACTGTTCCACAGGTGTGCGGACTTCCGGTTGTCTGTTCGTCTGTTTGACACTGTATTACAATGCAACTTTGTTTTTTTCATATATTGTCAAAAGTCTATAAAACTCTTTATTATGAACTAGTAATAAAATGTTATTACGAGTAAGTCCTGATAATTTAAGCAAAAAAATTAAATATTATTTGGTGGTGATGGTAATTCCGGAAATTTGGAGAATAACATCATTTTTTTCGATACTGATTTATTCACAGTGAAGGAACCGACATTTTTACTTCCTTGTACGAAGTAAAGGAAGTATTGTAATCGCGAAAATTTTCGGTTCTCAGATTTCAACGGAAATAGGTATTTTGGCCCTCCCTGAATCTATTTTGACTAATTTCGTCATGCCGTCTGTACGTACGTATGTACGTACGTATGTATCTCGCATAACTCAAAAACGGTAAGCTGTAGAAAATTGAAACTTTATATTTAGGACTGTTATAACATCTAGTTGTGCACCTTCCTTTTTGGTCATTATACAACTACCGGAAGTGGTACTTTACTTGAAGCCTATAATAGATTTTCATGAAAAACTATATTCAAATATAATTTAAAACTTTCCAAATTTGGTATATAAGACTACTATATCAATGGAAATAACACAATAGATTTTGGTTAAAATAGACTAACGGGAAGTGATACATTACATGAAGCTGCAAACAGTTTTCCTAGAAAAAATGGTATTATTTTAATTTTAGAAATGAATGCTGTAAATAAAAGTTTTAGAGAATTAAATTCTGCGTCTAGCACATTAAGAATTTTTAAATTAGCCTTTTGCATCAGCGAGATATCTAAATTTAAATATTATATATTTTTAGTTTTTTTTAAATTAAGTTTGCTATGGATTAGAACAAAAAATAAAAAATAAAAGATTTTATGTCAAATATATGTGCAATTAAAAAAATATCTATAGTTTAATACGCGTACAAGGAAGTCATGTGGTGTCCACATCAGATTTTTTTAAATTGAAATGATAGTTACGATTTTTTTATCTCACTTCAAAGAGTATGTTTTTCATTATAAACACATGTTATAAATAATATTAGTTTATATGAAAAAAAAAAATTATCTGAAAACGTGTTTATAGAGTTCCTTTATCGGATGAGGATACCGAAAAACTTTTATACGATTCAGATAATGAAGAAAAACCCGCCGATGTAAGTTATTCATTGTTTCAGTAGGTTTCATAAAATTTGTAGATATTTATTTATTTATGTTTCGCTGTACAACAGAAATTTAATCCCAATTACAGTACAGGATCCGTACTCACCGAGCCGCAGTGTAGTAGTTTATATAATTTTTAGCTTGAGTGAGATTTGAACTCGGGATCTCCGGATTCGAATTCCGTATTGCTATCCACACCACCGTTCTTACGGATATGTAAATGAGTTAGTTTGTAATTGTGTAATTTATTTAATATTAATATAAGACATATTGAACGTAATGTAGATTTTTGGCTTTAGAATTTGAAAAATATTCATGACGTGTACAAATGTTGTCAGCTTATAACTGAGTCGCAGTGTATAATATTATAACAGTCCATATGTTTTTAGCTTCACGACGATTCGAACTAGAAATCTTCGGATTCGAATGCTTTAACATTACCCAAGGCTTCAACTTCAACTGTATATAACAAACTTAAGTCGTTTAGCATGGCTATCAGTAATCAAATAATACACATTTTGCGACAGGAAAAAGTCCAATTTTATATTCTTACCACAGACGCAAAAATTACTAGTTACGGTTCTGTTTGTTATAGTTTTTCAGAGTCCAATGATATCCTGCGAAAATCGACCACACTGCATTTCTTCATCTTTTTATTTTTCACGCACTATTCCAAATTGTATCTATTTGAGTCAGGATGTCAGGAAGTACGCTCCAACAACTCCGAGCATGGGTCATCATCGTCACCCTCCCATTGATGTGGTGTGAGGTCGGTGAAGAATGACCGTTACTAGTGCATTGCTATGCTGCGGAATTATGGAATCCATGTGGAAGTTAGGGAGATAGAGATAATGAGGGTGCTGTGCTGCGCTGATGGTTTTACGCTGTTCCAACGGATGTGGTTACGACTAGTAATGAAGAGTTTATAGCACATAAACTTCTTTTCGCTTTTGTTTTTAAAGGAAATTTGTGTGAAAATTGCAACAATAAATATTACGAGAATTATTTTTTATTATTTCTTTGGCAAGTTATATCGTTATTTCTTTATACTTAAAGTGAACTTCAAACTGTTTAATTTATTGATGATTAGATTTATCGGTGTTAACTGGCATCTGAAAATTCCATTAATAAGATTGTTATTCCTGCATATAATAAGATGTGTTTTTGTAGAGGCTGCTAAACTATAAGTGTTGCGAATTTTTATTAAAAAGAACTTTTTGTGCATATCTGAAAGGCCATTTCAAAACACGTTTTTGTGTTCCAAAAAATACCTATAGATCACTAGATATTGACGAGAAACTAAATTTCAATGATTTTTCATTCACAATTAATTCTTAAATGTTGCATATCAAGAAAAAGTTTCAAATGAAAAATAGATACTGTTGATATCTATTCAGTGTTGTATGAAAATATTTTGTATAGGGACACATTTTCGAGATGTGGAACCAATACTGAAAAATATCTTCATTAAATGTATATTTTTTCATATTTCAACGATGCCAAGTTTACTACAATTTGTGAATTTCATAATAATCACTAGAAACATTTGTTTTGTTTATATTAAAGGATACAATTTGAAACCGTCTTTATATTTTTTATAATTAATTATTTTGTTAATGTTATATTAAAAATGTTTATATATCAAATAAATAAAAACAATAATGCATGGGCTACTTGATTAATTTTATTTTGGTTATTTTGTAGTTAATTAAACCATAGAAAGCTTAGCTTGGTTGATATAAAAATGCATTTTAATAAAGATATTGTTCATTATTGGCATTGTTTAAAAACAAAACATATATTTACGTATGAAATGTATCTCTTTCTTAAAAAAAAACAGATATCATCTATCATTTACGAAATAGTTGAAAATGAAAAATCGTCCATAATCAATTTTTTACAATTATCTAGTGACCTATGGAAATTTTTAGTAAAACAAATCAAGTTTGAGATGGCCCACCAAATATGCACAAAAATTACCATTTAAAGTTGGCAATGATAGCCCATCGAAATTGAGACTATGTATTATTAATTAAATGAATTAATTTATTTAGATGCATAATTTAATTTTATATTTGAAACCGTTTTTTTGCAAAGTAATTAGGGAAACAACGTTAGTTGAAAATTCATTTTTGATGTTAATTAGCTTCGAATCTAGATTTAATAGATGAAGGATTGGAAATCTTATCAGGACTCGAATTAAATTAATAATAGTTAAATTTGTGTTATAAATATTATTATTTGTTGTTACTATTATACTAATATACACGTATATTTAGTTACACAGCTTGAGTTGGTGGGATGCTTAAATTGTACAAATATGCGTGTTCTTTGTTCTTTGTAACAGATACAATTTTAAACAGTTTCGCCAACCTAAATTTAGCTACTTTTATAAATCATGATAATATTAATCAAATATTCAGACTATGAGTTACCTTTGGCAATTGCAGACCTAGGGCTCAAATCGTATTAGTCCCTATGCAGATATTTTACTCGTAGAGTCAAATATTTGCAATAAAAGAAAATTTATTTCTCAGTATGTTGTACTTGAGCTATTTTACAAAATTTAATAATTTGAAAATTATTTACATATGAAGATAAGCAATGCTATAAAAGTTGTTTAGAAAATACTGTAGGTAGGTGAATGAAAACAGAATATAAAGTAAATTTTTATTCTCAATTTATATTTATTTTGAGCAGTTCTTCGTTTCTTTCTGTTAATTATTTCAATTATACTTATATACTATTTTACCTACTAATACGTGGAGTCGTAAGTCTGGCACCTGTACTGTAATTGAGATTGAGTTCCTGTAGTGCAGAGTAAGAAATAAATAAATATGCAGCGGAGAGATAATTACAAAACTGTTTCTTCACTAGTCACTGTAATCGCTATTTTACTTAAATTTACTTTTTACAGAAAAGATTTGTCTTTATTTAAAAATTTCAATAGCTAATTAAAATTAAAGACTTACATTCTATAATACATTTTAAATTGCTGCATTCTCACGCGGAATGACTATGACTAAAATTTCTAAATCTCCATGTGTCATGATCTTATAACTCTAAACAAAAATCATTTTGACAGTGCCAGCAGTGAAAATAAATTACGAATTAAAACGGATATTGACATTTACTATAATACTATGCAAATATTTAAAATTAAATTATTTCAAGTTCTTCATGTTAAATTTTACCGTATTTAGAATGACATTAATTTCAGCTTCTACTATTAATATTAGTTATATCTGTAATATCTGAAAAAGGTAACACCCATCTTTTGCTATTATGTATTTACAAAATATTTTAAATAAAAGTTGTAAATTGGACTTTCTGTCCTGTTCAGTGGTTTACGTAATAAATGAAAATAAATAAATAAATTTGAAATAAATTCTTATAAAATCCATTTCATTTCAAGAAACTATTTTTTTTATTACAACTTATATGTAATATTTTATTTTAAAATATAATATCAGGAAGATCGGACTTGGAAAGTTTATCATGGAAAATAAAAAACTAAGAAATGTCTCCTCAATTTTCATTCGAATTTTCGCTCATATCTCGAAAGCAGTTGGTTATATATAGTTGATTTTGGGCACAATAATTGATTACGTCAAATTACATGCCCATATTTTAAATAACAAAATGTTAATGTATATTTTTTCAAAATAGCGTACTAAATGAATTTTCTGGAGGATGAGACCAAACTACACCATTTTTCTAGGCTAAAAATATTGTGTGGAATTCAGTTTCAAAAACAAGCGCGCAGGTAGATACTCCCTTCCTTCCTCATCTTTTTCTCTTCATTTTCAGTTTTTGCTATACAGTGTCTAACTGCAATTGTGTTAAATGTATTTTTAAACAAGTCCAAGCGATGCTGCCTTCATTTCTTTATAAATTCGTTGATAGCGAAGTGGGCGTAAGTGAAGATTTACGTAACAGGTGTATATGAGTGAATGGATGACTGTTAATGAAGGTTTGTTGCGTGATGATCGTGTGTCAGAATGAGAATGTTGACGTGAACTGATTTTTTTATGAATCTTTAATTGGATACTCTATGAATGTTTCAGGGGTTCGTGCTATCCCATTTAATGGGATATAGCGTGTTGTTTTGTATGTATGTAAAAATATTAGAATACAAAGTTTCATCAAAATTATTAGAGCTGATTCTGATGGGTTAGGTTATGTTGAGAACCCTGGTTTTTGATTTCCACAAGCGACAAACAAATTTCATCACGTTAAAACTACCCTTGTGGTTTTCTCTTCACTAACATCTTTGTGAACCTCAATTTGATGTGTGGTAACCGTACTTCATGCGAAGAAATATATCACATACCGAGATTTGCTTGCGTAGAGTGCCACACTCAATAATGTGTAAAAAGCGTGATAACACTTTTTTTCTGATTTTGAGATCGTTGACATAAAGACAAACTAAAATTGTCCAAAATATCGGTGATATGGAGCATCAGTTTTTAATTGTAATAATTTTCATTTATTGAACAAATAAATTATTCACTATTTATTAGGAGGTAAATATCTCGAGTCTAATAACAGAAACAAATTCAATAACTTAGAACACAGGTCATATTTCATGAACTGAAAATGAATTTGTTGAAGCCATTACCTGAAATGCACTCGTATCGTATTAATACTACTTTTATAAAAGAATGACATATTTGATTTCTTTCAGGAACGGTCATAAATTCAAACCAGATATTTTATATGTGCATATATCAAAATTTTGTTTCGTATCTGTTACAAATTTTTTCCCCGTTTGTTTTTATAAAAAGTGGAACTCGTTTTTGTTATAATTATTTTTTTTTACCATAAACTTAGCTTCGAGAGATACAGACTAAATGTTATCTTAAGTATCTTTTAATGAAGTTGAATTAATAAAGTTTTGATTATTAAATTTATTAGTATATGTTTGTGATAATTTCGGTATTCCTTCGACTTTTATTTATCGAGTTTATAAGTTCTCTGAATTGTTATGCTTTGTTTATACGGTATATGTGATGACATATCTGGGTAAATTAGTTGCTGAAAGTTGTTTTGAGATAGATTTGACTTTTGTACTACATTCCTTGCAAGTATCTGGGTTTTTATGTAAACTGGTGCATGGGAACGGTTATCTTGAAGCAACGCCACAATATCACCCTCATATCTCTTATTAACACATCCTATGGAAAACAACAACAATTAGTTAGTTGCGCCCAGTCGTGCAAGATGTAATATTGCCATGACCAATTTGTAGTTAGTAATTTAGTAACTTGAGTAAATAATATTTTTGCTTCATACATTATTGTTGATAGCCATCGCCATAGTGATTCAGAGTGTTAAGTTTTTTTAACATTAATTTGTAAATAATTCTGTAAATTTTACTATTTCATTTATATTTAATTTAATTGTCTATTTATTTGCTTTTGTCTAACTATTTCGGTACGCTGTTACATATAGCTTATCGGCAAGATATGCTTCAGCTAACTCTTTACAAAAGTACAAATAATGGAAATCACATTGAATTAAATAATTTTTCTTATACTGACTATATCTAGATATATTCAACCAATCGTATAACATTCACAATATATACTCCTTCTAAAATTTAAATTATTTACATTTTGTTTTACATAAGATATTTTGAAACCAAAAGTAAATATAAATTATGTAAAATTTGCATTATCTCTATCGTCCTTCACCATAAATTTAGTTAAAACAAGACAAAAACTATAAAATATTCCAAAATGCATCAGATAGGTAAATATTCTGTTGTCTTTAATTAAATTTAAATAAAAATAAAGTGTTAATGATGAAATTAATTGTCGGAAATTGCACAAGTGTAGTCATAGGTCAAAATAAAATAAATTTGTCGGTGATAATGAACAACATCCGTTAGTCCTGACCTTATCTAAGCAGTGAAGGATGGTTTAACAAAGAAGACTTTAATACTAGGTCAGGAAACAATTATAACATTTTTGCCTTTTAGTCAACAGCAATTAGCACATTTCTTTAAGAATTTGAAATTAAAATGTATCATTAGTGTGTTTTTGAATTATAATTTTGGGAATATAGTGTGTAGCACATGAACTGTGGTAATAAATAATCGAGATGACAGTTCTTCACCTACATAGTATCAACCTACATATTCCTCTAGAATAAAACTTCATTATATTTTTTGTTATTTGTTACCAGATAAATGTGAATTTAAAAAAGATATAATTACAGCAATTATGTAAAAATGCTATGTTATATTCATCTTTAATTTATGAAATATTAAGATGTTGTAAGTACAGAACAGTAGTATCAAAAATGTGGGACATAAAAATTACGGTAATTTGCAAAAAATAATAGTTATAAAAATACCATATTAATATGTATGAGTGTAGAATATTTACAAAAAGTGATGTGTATGTTTTATACCGATTGCAGTAAAAAAATTAATGATGTATTGGTTTAATTTCTTAATTAAAATTACAATTTATTTTAGGCGCTAGATACATTAGATATTTTAATCTAACTACCTAAGATTAATAATATTAATTCTCCAAGCAAAAATATGTAATCAAATCAATAAAGCATGGCTGAAAATCATAAAATCTCTAGATTAAGAATAGGACACACCAAAACCAGACACCAACACATCATAGACAAATCAGTACCACCCTCTTGTTGCAACAACCCCCTCACAGTAAAATATATACTACTAGATTGCTCAAAACATACACAAATTAGACATAAATACTGTATACCAAACATCATAAATGAAACTCTTAACACACCACAAACTATTAAAAATGTACTAAACTACTTAAAAGACACAAACTACATAAACAAAATATAGAATAAACAAAACAAAAAATAACTATGTAAAACAATACAAACTGTAAATTCCAATGTATAGTTATAAATTCTAATAGCCTAGATGCTGAAGGACTTTAATTAAATTTTTAAAAATCATAAAACTTTGATTGAGCCTTGAGCCAATTTATTTAATTGTTGACACTGGGGTAATTCCATTTTTTAAATAATAAAACTTTAGCTAATTTTAATAATATTAAATCTAATATTCCTTAAAATTTTAAAACTTTTCATTTATAATTTTCGTACAAAATTTTCGCGACATCGATTTCGTGACATTACTTGTTAATAAATACACAACACGACCAAGTCGCATAGCCAGATATTATTTTATTTAATATTCATGAACTGAACTCGCGTTAGTATTTATTATTGTTTAAATTAACACAATTTTTTGTTTCAGTACTAACTATAAGTTCTGAAAACTTTTTCCAGATTTATGTTAACACAGATGTAAAAATTGGATTTTTGTTTTGTTAATTTCTTATTTATTAGAAACTTTTAAATTTAAAAACTATTCTACTTTGTCACACTATACATACTTAAAATATAATTTAGTTAGACATTTAACCTAATTATATATCTGTACATTTCTTTACTATTGAATAGGTAAACTGTCGTTTTTCACTAATGTCATACGTCATAAGATTCGAAATTAGGTGTCAAATTATACTTATAATACTAAATTGTTTTTGAAGGTGAGACATAGACATATATTAACAAATTTATAAATTTTTTTAAGGGCAAATAATGTAGGATAACCCCAATTACTCGTACATGATGTAGGCTAAATATCCCAGTGCTCAACTATCTACTAGACATCTTTGTTGGCCGTAATTTGGCAACTGATAACGGAACTTTATGTTTGTAAAAACAAATCGCTACGATTTACTACAGAAAAGTACCGCTTTCAGTAATAGAAAAAAATACCGGAATTATGTTTGTATATACGAGAAATAAAATAAAATAAATATATCATCATGCCTTTTACCCATTACTGGTTGGGGCACTCTGCAGTAGCAGATCTCAGTAGGTGATATATTTCTTTACGCGTAGTACGGTTACCAGACGATAAATCACGCCCTCCCTAAAGACGTTATTGGTGGGGGAGCCACAGGGGTAAATTTAATGTGGTGAAAATTGTTGGTCGATTGTGAGGATCGAACCAGGCCGACTCATACCATTGAGCCACCTACATTTGTATATATATATATATTCCGTAAAATTTCGAATATACACTCAATTTCGATTAATCAGGACTTATCGGGATTGTACTTTAGTCCAAATAAGCAGCTACCGCAAATACGCGAATACATAAAAAGAGACCAACAAAATATAAAATTACAAAAAATCCTACATAAATAGTTATTTACGTAAAAAGTCAGGAAAGCGTTCAATTACAGGATGAGTATATAGTTTCATGCTGAGCGATAGCGAGGCCTGAAACAGCTTACGAATCCTGTACAACACTTTACTGACGTGTTATGTATAACATTTTACCTGAAACTTATAAACAAATAATAAATATTTTAAATTAATAGAAATATTTGACTTACATATTCAGTCAGTATTTTATGTTGCTAAGTAACTAGACACTCACGTTTCTTTCATTACCTGCCTAGGCCGGCAATATGTTATTTTCCTGCCTAGGCTTGCAGAGCAAAGCTTTACTAAGTCTTAAAGGTCAGACAAATGTTTATTTTCCTATCAGTTTCAGGTAAATTAATATTTATTATCGAAAATAAAACTTGCTTTGTACAACTCTTTTAATCACACCTTAGATACATATTTTGATCTTACTTTCACTGCCCCATTTCAACGACATAGTGCAAAGCAAATTCCTAATATTTTCTGAAAGGGTTGATGTTCTTTAATATTCATTTCAAATAAGGTATTATTGTACAAAATACATCTTGCGACTGTCTCACAACTGTACAACATAACATGTACGACCTATATAGTGTGTATTATATTCAAGATAAAGATAATGTGGATGAGCTTGAGACTGCTTCACTGTAAAAATGATGTTATCTGCCGAGATCTCAAACTGTAAAGTTTCCACGTTCAAAATTGTGTACCAAATTATATAGTTAGGTACGTTTCTTTATAAGTATAGTTTTGTTGCATAACAAGAAATTAATCTTAACTCTAGTAGGTATAGGGGACTAGTAGTTTATAGTGAATATTTAACAATTAGAATTCAGGGTTTTTTTTTTGTTGGAACCGAAAAAAGTTATTTGAAGCAACAGCTACTGCCCGTAATTTAAGATAAACAACAGCGAATTATTTATGGAAAATTAACAACAAATTTATGTTACTGTGCATTTAAATTTGTTATAATACCAACCATAAAACTATTATAGAAAAAAAAGCTTGTTCCAAATATTTAATTTATTGTTCGTTAAGTAATTTGCATGAAAAATTATTTACATTTTGTCATTAATATTCTTTTAAAATATGTGTTTTCACAATCTAGGATGAATAATATTAATAAAAAAAACACGTTAAAATCTATTAATCATGACCTCTTATTTAGTAAAAATTCCAAATTGGGACTTTGGTAGGATTTTAATCGAAGACCTCGATACTAGTGGCCAGACAACGCGTTAGCAACTCGGCCACCAGGTTGCAGGTTGCGCGGAACCTGTCTTAGGCGCACATTCCGCCGTATACACTGCGACGTTTTTTGTTTAAGGAATTGTGATTTTTTCAAGCCAACTTGAAGTGTGTCGCAATTAAACGTTATTAAAACCTGCCACGTTCGTTCTAAGAAAATAACATAAATCCGCTAAACTCAAATGTTTGCGTCTATTAAATGAAATTAATTACTCTAAATCAAAATCAAGTATTATTAGCAGCAATTAAAGCTTTATAAAGACAAGAAAATTAAAAAACTTGATAGATAAATTTCAAAGGAATTTCAAATATTACTTTATTGACCATTACTTGAAAATATTCAAAGAACTTTGCGATATAATACTGATGTTTAACGGTTTTTAGATTATAAATTTGTTGTCAATAATAAATTCTGATCAGTAGCTTGTTATATCTAGATCTAGATGTTAAATTAGATTCTGATATTAATCTAAATTGTAGGTAGATAATATAAATATTATTATAAATTTTGTAAACAAGATTTAATCATAACATGTTTCAATTTTATTTCATAAAATAAATCAGTTAAACATATGTTTGATTTATTTACGAGTAAATCTTTTATAGTATGAATGAACTATAAAATGAATAGATATTAATTATTGTGGTTTTACGGTATTGTATTATTCAGTTTATTTAAATAAATTTAACCGTGTTATTCCAAATGTTTGCATTTTATCGTTGTTCTTTAATGATTTTTTATATATTAAATTATCAGCTGTGCCTGTATATACAAAAGAGTATCGACATAATTAATTTTTTAATTTAAATTTAAATGCGGTGGTGTGGGTAGCGTTACGGTATTTGAATCCGGAGATCCCGAGTTCGAATGTAACTCAATATATGAACTAACACACTGCAGCTTGGTGAGTCCGGACCATGTACTGTAATTAAAATTAAATTCCTCTTGTACAGAGTGGCATAAATAAATAATTTATGGGATAAATGACCGGTTCAAAAAGTATTGGAATGTGGAATTGAAAACCCTTGCGACTTATCTTTCCCCTAATTCATTTGAGTATCACGATTTCATGACTGGTAACCGCACTAGCTGCACACTAGCTTTTTGTCTACTAAATATTGAAATTAGCTGTACACAACTATACTGAAGGACTACACAACATTTTTTCTACGATCCAAAATTAATATTAATCGATTTTTAATTAGAATTAATAAAACTTTTGAATAAAAACTATATACATACAATAAAACAGAAAAGATGGACATCTTAATCTGCAATTGTTCACTTTCTGTCACCAAATGATGTTCAAAACACCTACTTTTTTCGGATTGTAGATAGCTGAGTGACAATGTGCCCTGTGAATTTGAGAACCCGTGTTTGATTGCCATAACCTATAAACTGATTCTCATAGCTCTCCTTGCTGGTATCCGTAGTTCAATCGCATAAATATATCACTTATCGAGATCTGCCACATCCAATAATGGGTAAAAGGCTCGATGTTATTTTTTAAATTTATAGAATCAGGATTTGTAGATTAAAAAAATGCAAAGATTATCAAAAAAGAAAACTCTAAATGCTACTGTATTAAATGTACTGAGATTATCAGCCATCAAAGTCCCCAAAGATCCCAGTTACGAAGGTAATTTATGTACGGTACTGTAGATAGCGTTACGGAATTCCAATTCGGAGATCCTGAGTTTGAATCCCACTTAAGTTAAAAATTATGTGAACTACCAAATTATGGCTCGGTGAGTCTGGATCCTGTACTATAATTGGATTTAAATTCCTGTTGTACAGCGTAATATAAATAAATAAATAATTATAGTGAAAATTATTTGTCGGCTGTCGGAATCGAACCCGAGTTCTTAAATCCGCAGTCCAATTTAATGCCACTGGGCCACTTACCTAAGCATAACCCATAATATGGATGTCGAACAAATTTTGTAGTTATTTTAGAATTAAAATGCTATTATTAGTAGTTTTTAAGTATTTTTAGTAAAAAATTGAAACAAGATATTTAATGATTTGGTACAATGTTTGGTGAATTTTGAAGGTTTCTTGATGGATTTTAAACGTGTTTATTGCATTTTTAAAGTTCCCAATTCCTTGAAATGAGAACAATTTTATTGTAAATCTATAGTAAAAGTTCATTATGATAATTCCTACTATTTATTTACAAATTTGTCTAAATGAAATTTATTTGTTTTGTACATCATGTTAAAGTCAACACATTTACTTAACTGTCCACCAAAATGGTCGGTTTTCATACAAATGTTTACTTACAACGGCACCGGCAGTAACTTCTCGCTGTACGAAGGTGAACTGTTTAATTTATGCAACAGATGTCACCTGTCACGGATCACTACGCGACTACAAATTGCACGTGAGCATTTTAATGAACGTAGAACACGTACATTTAAATATGCGCCCGTATGTTACGGACACGTAATATACAAGTACACATGTCGGGAGGACTGTTAGAACATTTCGGTAAATTTGGAATTGGAATTTTACGAATTCGAGTCACGGATTAGATGTAAATAATGATTGTCGCTTTCAGTGTTGGGTAAAAAAACGTTTGCAAATAAAACGAAAAACTTACTATGAGATTCCTTGATGGCTACATATTATTTATTTGTCATTACTGTTTCCGTTTGTAGCAGGTAATAAGACTTCTATAATAAATAAATATATCATCACGCCTTTTACCCATTACAGGGTGTGGCACTCTGCTGTAAGCAGATTTCGATAAGTGATATATTTCTTCACTTGAAGTGCGGTTACCAGCTGTCAAATCACGACCCCCAAAGATGTTAGTGGAGGGGGAATTTATGTAGATAAATATTAGTTTATTTTATCAATAAAAGTTTTTGTGTCGTGATCCACAAAATCCGAATTCTACGTAGGTGAAATAATCGCTTCAGGCTGAATTTTTAAAAAATATACAAATACCGGATGTCTACTTATTTTGTGTTATATAAGAAATACAATGATGAAATTTTCATTTGTCGTTATTCTCTGTTTTATTACTTTTAGAATAAACTTCAAATAATTTGAAAGTCTTTCAACACAAAAGTTCAAGTTATTTGTTTAATTTTTTATGGAAGTTTGTAAATGGCGTCAAGCTGTTAATTTTATTATACACCTGTGTCGTAAATGAAGTATAGTTAATATATGAAATTGGGCTTATTAGATATAGATTTTTACTTTGATTTTTTTTTTGTATTATATTTTAAAATTCTTAGGACAGAAACATCCAACATATAAACAGTATCGGATATCATTTTATTTCCTATGTGACATAAAAAGTATACTTATTGATAAACTATTATGATTAATTAATTTTTCAACCTCTTAACTTCACTTGTATTCAAAATAAACTAATAGTAATAGTAATAGTGGTTTATTTGTTTGTTAATATACAATTTATGCAAATGGATTGCTAACATTGACTGGTAGCACAAGCTCTGTTTTTGGGTGTTTTAGACTAGAGCACGGTTTTAACATGTTAGAGATAGCCAAAACACCCAAATATACTGCTCTTAAAACAGGCAAACATAGAGCTTGTGGTACCAGTCATCATGTATAACAAGTTGTATGGTTAGGTATTACATTGACATTGTACATTTTGAACATTTATTTGAAAAGTTTTAATTTTTAGTTCAGCCTGAGTATAGTTGCAAAAGTCGTAGATGGTCGTCTTGAATGAGTTATCAAGTAGAACCGCCATGGACTCTTCTGTGTTGCGATTGGATATAAATATTTTTAAATATATGGAATTCAAACAGGATTGTAGATGGGACATATAAATAGGAAATAGTGTAAGTTATTATCTTCTAAAACTAAACTATACATTAATATTTATCCATTTCTTAAAAAAGATTTAGCTAATCTTAAATTTTTAATTAGTTAATATTATTCTAATCCGATATTCAAATGTTAATTTAAATCTTGTTTTAAAATCTAAAAGGTGATATATTAAAATTTGTATAATTTTTTTAAAGAATAATGTTTAACTCAATTTGATTAAACTAAAATTCAGGAAAGTTAAATTTTTTTTTTTACGATTTCTATGAAAAGTTGATAATTACGCTCTCATTTGTCATCGTAAAGTTGACGTTTTTTATGGAACAATTGAAAAATATCTTTGTCGCACGTTGCCATTGAAGAAGATATTAAATTTGCGCTTATTTCAATAGTTACCAGGGATACAAACAAAACAGAAACTTGTCATATTGACAGTTGACAGAACGAATTTATTTTCAGTACGTACACGTTTTTTAATAATGTAACATACAATCGTAGAAAAAATTATTTGTGTATCACGAGCGTAAAGTTCCTCTTGTACTATTGCAGCTCTCGCCTTCGGCTCGTGCTGCACAAAGAATCACTTTACGCTCTTAATACCCAAATAACTATTTTTGAGAATCGGGTTGTATCTATTTAGTATTTATTTGTATTATTCTGATTGCTATTGTTTGAGAACATTATTTTATTTAATGGTCATGGATACTATACTGGGGCAACTACTTGCATACTAATAGACATAAGCTGAATTTTACGATCATCAAATATTGCCAAATAATTTCTTTTTTCATGCACAAATATTAGTAAACATTTCCTACAATATTCATTGGTATCAGTCACAGTTTTCTTAAGTAATATTTAATTACATTTATTAAAACATTTTTCCTAATAGATTGATAGCCATTTAAACATATATTTAGTACTTCAACTACTTTTTAGTTTCTCGATGATTGAATATTTTATAAAAAATGCATGCATTAGTTTGTTATCTCATATTTAGTACAGGAATGATACAAGTTTTTATAATTCAACAAAAAAATATGTAACAAGAAATAAAATTAATTTGACATGTTGAGTTACATACCTATATTACCAAGTGAACATATTTTAACAACTTAATTAAATTTATATTAATACTATTTAACATAAATACATATGTAACATTTTGTATTCAGAACTAATTAATTACAGACGACTAAAATCAAATTATTTTAGTATTTAGCTGCCAATTCTGTTTTAGGAAAATGATAACTATCTAAGTCGTAATTATTTATTTTCCATAGAAGTCAATACTGCTATGTTTATTAGGTTATAGTTGTTTGTTTTGTACAGGTCGAGTGTAGGTTTGTTTATATACTACACACATAACTGTACGAGTATGTCAACGGATCTTATACAGTAGAAAGTAGGTGGCAAGGGCTGGTATGCCTCAACCGATCAAACCAGAACCAAACAAACGCGATGTGAATGCCTAACACTTTATTCACACTTTACTAAACTCATACATAGTTTTTACTTAAATGAACAAGTAAATATTTTGATAATAATAATTATGTGACTATCATGAAAGATAATTTTTATTTAAGTAAGTATCTAGAATAATTGTATGATTATATATATATATATATATATAGGGTGCCTACTTTTTTCCGAACATAGGAAATTCAATGTTAAAATTTTGAATTAGTGTTATCTCTTTACCTATTAATTTTAGAACAAAAGTGTACTAAAGAAAAATGTTCAAAATGAAAAACTGCATTCATTTAGTATAAGTTTGTTGTTGAATTGTTTCTTATATATCCGTGTTAGAAGCAAAAGAAAATACACGCTTTAAAGCAATTATCAGAGTGCCATGAGAAATAAAACAAATTAGATAACTTAATAATAGGTATTTATTTGTCTAGATTATGTACAAAAAATAAAATAATAGTTGCTATAATTAATTTTATTTTTAAATTAAATGCTCGAATAAGTAAATAAATAAATAAATTAGAGTAAGCTTCCAATTCTGGTCCAATGTGTTAAATAATGTTAGACACAACAAATAAATTATTGTTTTATTTCTCATGACACTCTGATAATTGCTTTAAAGCATGTATTTTCTTTTGCTTTTAACTCGGACATAAGAAACAATTGAATAACAAACTTATACTTTATAGACGCTGTTTTTCATTCTGAACATGATTCTTTCGTACAATTTTGTTCTAAAATTAATAGGTAAAGAGATATCACTAACTCAAAATTTTAACATTGAATTTCCTATGTTATATATATATATATGTATATATACATATATATATATATATATATATATATATATATATATATATATATATATATATATATATATTTATATATTTATATATAAATAAATAAATATATCATCACGTTTTTTACCCATTAGTGGGTGTAGCACTCTGCCTGAGCAGATCTCAGTAAGTGATATATTTTTTCGCGTGAAATACGGTTACCAGCTGTCAAATCACGGCCTTCAAAGCAGAGCTGTGCACAAGTACAAAAGAAATTTACTTAAGTACAAGTACAAATATTTTACCAAAAAATGTAATTAAATACAAATACAATTACTTCGATTTCAAAAGTATTTAAGTACAAATACTGTACTTGTACTTGAATTTTAACGTAATTCTGCAAGTACAATATTAAAATATAACTAAATAATAATATTTTACAGCATTTTTATTTTTTTTAAATATACATATATGTGAAGGTACTTAAAAAGTTATTTTATTTTATTTTAATATAACCAATTTTTAAACATTTTCATCTCAGAGGGCATGCCGTTTGGGTTCATTTATTATACTAGCGGAAGAAAACAATCTTTCCACGGGAGCGGAAGATGGCAATGTGGTATTATATTTGAAAAAACTTGTTTTATTGAAGGGTATTTATCAAGCATTGAGACTATTTAAATAAATAGAATAAAAGAAATTATATCTGAAAGGGATAAACTAACACAATTATTATAGGAACTTCAAATATGTTATCTTTTTGACACAGAAATTCAGTATCTTGAGGAATATTGTATTATTATGGAACCAATAGCAGCTACATTGGACATACTACAAGGAGATGAAAATGTATTTTATGGTATTTTACTATGCTATTGAAATAAGAATTCCATCTAGTGTCACCAGGAGAAGAAAATGTATGGCCAACAATTTTATTTAAGAGGCTGCAGCCACAATCGCGGGAAAAAATTTTGGCCGGGACGTGCGGTGGCAGGTAGCAAGTAGGCTGGCCCAGGCACGTTCCCCTTCCACTATCTGATGAAGCGAAATGGGTTGTTCGTACAAAATGCACTGACACTGACACACTCACGTTTAATTCTGCAAGCAGTTTATTACTCGGTCATTGTAGATTGAGTTATGAGCAAATTCGTTTCAAAAAATGTTTAACGTTCGGAAATTTAGGTAGGTATATGGCTAGAAAATATCATAATCGACGTAAACTTTCAAAGTTTTTAGAAAATACACAAATTTTTCCTCGTCTTAAAACTTTTTTTCGTGTTTATAGTAAACTAAAAAGCATACATAGTTTATATTTTGTAATAGAATTTCTGCAACTATCCAACATGCAAATATGTTGAACAAGATATTATATTGTTAATAATTAATTATTTATATATTTATTTATGTTGTGCGACGCATTTGGTTATTTTGTATAACAAAAGCAGCATGCTACAAAATCACGTACCGTTTAGAATTGTAATTTACAGCGAGTAAAACATGAAGGAAAATTCAAACTTATTTTTAGTGAAGAAATATTGTCTCCAACTTGTATAGATTAGGAGTATTCATGGTTATTTTTACAAATATGCATTTATTATGTTATAATAAGTACACAATACACATTAATGCATATTAAAAAATAAATTATATTATAACATTATTAAAATAAAATATTATATTTGACAAATAATATAAATAATAAAATAGGTAAACATCTGACAATGCTAAAATCTCAGTAAATAATAACAATAATAGTTAGGTATTCATGCAAATAAATATTTTATTGTAAATAGGTACTCATATAATTGGACTATTATTTATTTGATTTTGTAAATGTTCTGATTGGTAAATTTCTTGATTGACGCGGACATTGTGAATATGTTCAGCTAATTCATTTTCATACGCTGTGTATGTCTTATTTGTCATACAAGGGATATTACAAATGGAAGTTAATTCCTCAAGTTGTGAAAATCCGCAACCTACTGATGTTATACCAAGAACAGCAGCTCTATTTATATCCATATCTGTAACACCTTCAGATCTTACTTGCTTATTTTTTTGATACATTTCGCATTTTATTGTAAATGTACTAAAATATCCGTCACGCTTTTCTGTACTAATATTTAAATTCTTCATGGAACAAGAAAATAAAGAATTATGGTCAAACGTTTTTAATTCATTAAAAAAATAAAATATGTCTACAAATCTCCTTTCGCATGCATTTTGTTTTGCGGCGCTCTCCTGTATTACATTCTGAAAATATTTTCATTGTTAGGTATTTAAATAATAATTACATTAACTATTGCTTTACAAACTTTTCAATAAATTTGTTACAATAAAATATATTTCAAGAAATACTTTTTCTTGTTATAACTAATAAATGATAACTAAAAATGTACATAAATAATTACAACCAAATAAAATTGGCAGAAGATTGTTACGTTTTTGACACGTTTGCAGAAGAATTATGAATCCCGATAAGAATGCGTCTATTTTTATTTTGTCTATATGTATTATTGTTTTTCGCTCAGCAGAAACATTTGTGCACAATGTAGCATTGTCTCTGCCTACATCGGCTTGTATCGTGATTCATTTTAGTTTATTTATCTAATTTTATATTCTTTGATTTCTTGTGTATTTAGATTAGAAGCAATTTTAGAGAGTAACATGGCTGAATTTATTCATATGGGTGCATATTTGTAAATTATCGATAGGCATCAGAAATCCTAGTACCAGCCCCCCTACCTGCCTGTTTATACATACCTACTTTGAAATAGAAACTTTAAAAAAATATACATACGGATAATTCATCGTTGTCAACGTCAACTTCATCTGATATTTCATCGCAATGAAATATTTTTTTCCTACAAACTGCCACAGTAACCTGCTCTGTATAAGTTTCTGGTTCCTACATAATTATAAATTTTTAAGGGTATAAGTAGTACATACAATGAATAAGAGATAAAACCTACCAAATCAGGATTATCCTCAGATAACTTTAATTTAACTGCACGCACTTTTTTAAATTTATTTTTTATACTTCTTCTCACTTTTGTAAGTTTTAAATTTTTCGTATTTTTTCTGTCCATGATAAAAAATAAACAATAAGCGAGAAATCAAGATAATATGTAATAATATCCTACGATTATAATTGTCACTACACAGTCCACAAATAATAAAAATGATAGAAGTTTTAAATTTGTTGGCGAATGCATTATTCTTTCAACGCTCTCTTGAACATATGAAGCTCCACCCCCTACAGTGTTAGTGATCCAATCAAAATATAAGCCATTAATTGCTGGAATAGTGATCTACGCGCTCTATCTAGCGAGAGTGATATGAACTAAATTGCACGATATCGGCATGTTTCAGATGCAAAATATTGTTGTTATTAACGAAAAAATTGAAAATGTACAAAATAAACTGTATTCAGAAATGTATAAACTTACGAATTGTATAAATAGATATGAATTTTTTATGATTGTAAGTGTTAAAAACGTTGTCCGAAAATGGTCAACTTGAGATTTAATTTATTTAATTATAGCAATCAATATGCCAAATTCTATCCTATAGCGTACTTTATATATAGTTTCTTATATAGTATATAAAATTTGAACAGTTTATTTGTTAATTTACAGGCTCAGGATTAGCCGAAAATTTGCTTGTTTCAAGATATATACATATTTGAATTGCATATTAACTCAATATTAAGTAAAAAAATGAAAAAAATGTTCTATAGCGCACTAAATCTATCCTTTAATATTCATTATACAAAATTTCAATAACCTAGGTTGTATAATACAGCTTCATGACTAGCCAGAAAATATGGCTTTTCGAGCTGCAGCCTCTTAATATTTCAGAGAATTTTGGTTGTTTCTATGATAGAAATAGGACTCATAGTGATTACCAAAAATCGTTGCTACTCGATTTTCAAATTTTTTTTGAGAAATATTACCAGAAAATTTGTTTATTAATTTTTTCGATTTTATTATATTATATTTTCTTGTGATATTTACAGGTTATAACTTGTTTATTAGTACTTGTACTTGTCATTGTAAAATATTTGTATTTGTATTTGAATACATTTAAAAGTATTTAAGTACATTTATAAGTATTTAAATACAAATGCAAGTACAAAGTACAAATACTTTTACAAAATTGTAATTAAATACAAGTACAAATACTCAATTTTAAATTGTACTTAAGTACAAGTACAAATACCGAGAATTGTATTTAATTACAGTATTTAAGTACTTGTACTTAAGTACATGCACAGCTCTGCTTCAAAGATATTAGTGAACTTTATTTCATTAAATAAATAGATACTAAACTTTAGATATTTAAAAAGGGGCCCATCGACTCTCGGCGGGTGCCTTTGACCATTACTATTGTCACAGCTACTATTTTCTTATCAATTTGACTTAAACCGTCGTTATTTTACAAAGCCGGAATAATATGAAAAAACAGTGGAACACTGAGTGCTAAACTTGACTGCAACAGGCATTTTTTCAGACAATAATTTAAGCAATAATTATCTTGTCGGAAATATGCGTAGGCCCATTATATACAATTATACACTATTTACATAATTATTGTATATAAAATTAAGAAAAGTAGGATAAATATTTGATTTCTTTTATTGACCCTGTTAAAAAAATAATTGGAAAAATTGAAATTTTTATATAAGATGACTTGATCAATATCGAACCGTGCATTAAAATTGTTAGAAAGACCACCGAGCAATAGTTTTCAAAATTAGTTTTCTCATTTTTATTTATAAACCAGCGTTAAATTGCAGGAATAACGTAGACAACACGAAAACTCAAGCTGTAATAAAATATATATTATGGTCTGTTTTAAACTTTGAAGGGTATTTTGAGTGTTTGATAAATTACATAATTTACTAATTAATGCCAATATATTCGTTATTATGCTCACTATATGATGTATGCATAAAAGTCACACATATAAGATGCGTAACAAAAGTATGTAGTACTCTAGTATGAACTCATATCTTAAATTTGTCGTTTTGAGTACTCATTAAGAATTTTGATTATGAAATAAGACAAATGTTTTTGTTTACTTTTCTTCAATGTTCTTGTTTTTATATTTATCTTTATAACAAAATCTTTTATAAGTTTTTTCCATTAGAAACATGAAAGTAGCTGCAAAAGTTCCCAAAAATAATAAATAAAATGCTGCCTGTAAATGATTTAAACTAAGTGCTTCTAATTGTGGAACATCTGGATCTCCTTTCGCTCCAGATGCTATATCACTATCCCATTTTGCAATCAAGCCACTGGACTGTAGGAGTAAAATGTAATCATTCAACTTTTTCAAGAAAGGAAATCCTCTATTCATGTAATACTTGCACCACATTACGACTTCAGGTTCTTTAAAACTATACAACATCGGTTTTCCACTGGGTGATATATAAAATTTAGGAGTTAAATATAAGACTTGACGTTTATTTTTCAACACAGAGATGTCTCTCACAAAAGCTGATCGATTTACACATTCTGGCGTTAAAGGACAACGTACAAATCTTTGTAGAATCTTTCTGTGCACCGGATTATTTGGATCTTCAAATATATTTTGTAAGACTGAATGATATCCACATCGTAAATTTGAATCTACCATTTCTTTAGAATTGGAAATTTGGTGTTCATATAACGGTGAAGTTAAAATTCCTGTTAGTTGACATTGATGTGCCGTAAAAATTAATAAACTTGAAACTGACCATATAATAACAACAAACCGTATTTTCCAAGCTTGAGGAGTAGCGAAAGAGCCTTGTAGTAAAATATAAAACGCTCCCATTAAACAGAGAGATAACTCATTGTATGCTTCCATTGTTTCTCGATTTCTTCCTAAAATCCACCAAACAGTTCCATTTAAAACAAACACAAAAAATATTGAGAACCAAACTATTCCGTCAAAAATTACTGTAACATTTTTCCATTGAGCTATTTGTTGAGCAGTTGGAACCATCCAATAAGTTGAAGTATCAATATGTGATACTGAGACATCAAAGTATTTTTCTATTGTTTCGTTTCCTATAATCATACCTAGTATGATATCAACTTTTTGGTCATTCAGGGATTTAAACATTTTTGTGAAATTGCCGTCAGGTAACAAATATCCCCAATCATTATCTGGATTTCGTATATATGTTTCAGTGAAGTTCATTCGTTGTAAAATAGTATGAATGATGGTTACTTCTAATCCTGATTTTTCTGGAACATCTTTTGATTCAGAAATATTTATTACATATGGTGATATACCCATGGACATTAGTTTTAGATTACAGCCGTTCATATCTGAATTTATTTTTTCTGGATAAAATGGTTCGAAATCTAGTAATTTTACAGGTGTTAGATTTGATCCGCAACTTCCTTTTGAGTAAGGAAAATGTGTGTAAAGGTTAAAATCCAATTCACTTTCAGTCAATAGATTAAGATTTAGTAACTTGTAGTGCCAAGTAATTTTAAATACATCTTCTGGTTTTTCTGTGTTGAGTAAAATTAAATATTTAGCTGCATAGTTACTGATGTATAACTTGTCCATTTTTTCTATAATGTTTTGCAGATTAATTATGGTGTCAACTATAATGATGTATGAGTTGAATTTTCCGAGTTCATCGTTTAATTCTGAAACAGTTATTATAATTTTAAAATTTATATATTGGCTTATATCAGTAGTTGAACTATTATTACAAAATATGATTATTGTATTATCAGTTTCAAATTCTTTACGGACAGTATGTAATAATTTTTGTTTATTGCGAGTAGTTCCATATTTGTTTGATGTAACATACAGTTCATTGTTATCTTGTTGTGAGATTTGAATACATATAAGTGGTATTATAAAATGTACGAGATGCATATTTGCAAACAACTGCAGAAGTACTAATGTTGGTTTCAGTTTTATATGTGGAACATTTTTTTTACATATGCAAATTATATAGAAAAAATATATTACACATTTAGAAAAGTAGCGTGTTTTTTCCGCTTATATTCCTTCATAACTATTAAATTATATGATGATATATGGTTCCAAATAATTGAATATTTCATAATTTCGTGACTGAATTTATTCTATACAGTGAATTTACGATAAGCGAAAATAGTTTAGTATTACTTAAATTAATAAAGTAAGAACAAACTAGATATTAGTTTCAATTATATGCGGGTAGTTATTGTCTGTCGATTTAAAAATAATAATAATTAGTGATAATTGCATAAATAACTTTATAGAAATAAATACACTCCACTGAAATATGTTAAATTTTATAGTAAATAATGAATTATAAGAACCTAATAAATTGAACACAATTTATTAGTGGCGTGCAGTTCATATGTTCAAGATATTTAGTTAGAAATAGTTCTCAAAAAAGTATTAGCTGAATTTTGGATTAGCAAATCTTATTTCATTTCTGTTTAAAAAATAATAATTCCAATCACGTTTCGAATATTAAATGGTAATTAGAATATATTAGCATTTAGTTTTTTTTACTAATCCAAAATTCATAATTAGTTAAAACTCTGTTAAGAATTGTAAATGATTAATATTAAAAATATGGCTACTTTTTATTTTATTTATATTTCAATTGTTATGTTTTCTTTAGAAAATATAAAAAAAATTATGAAAATATGGATATAAACGCGTCGGGCACGTATAGTGATTGATAAATATCTGTGACTTTAATATATGTTTCTTGTCAACGACCATGGCACAACTCGTTGATACTGATCCAAGCGATAACGCGAGTTAAGCAACGTTGCGCGCGGGGAGTATTTGGATGGGTGACCGTCCAGAGAAAACCCGCGTTGCTGTTGACAGAAGACCTAAAAACGCGGATCAGGGAGTAATGGCGGCATATAAGTAGTTGGTCCGCCAAGAAGCCACAAAAAAAAATGTATGTTTCAATTATGAAATTTTTTTAATTAGTTATTTTATTATTATTGAAATATCGTTTATACAGAAAAATTATGTAGTACAGTAAATTGTTTTTTATATTTGTACTATACAGAATTATAATAGCCACGACTTTGATTAAATTAAATAGAAGTTGCCTCACTAGTAGGTCAATTTGTTGATGTTTAAGTTTTTCCGAAAAAATGTACAGATTTTTTTATTTTGAAATCATTTATAAACTGTGGAATATTGAGAAAAATGTTTCAAATAAAAAAGTACATATTTTTACTGTCTAACCGCTTGAGTAGAAAAATATTTTAATCTGTGACTTATATTCCAGATATGACACAAACTTTTAACTTGAAACGAAAAAATATCATAGTAAAAAAACTAATTTCTTATTATTTTAATGATGTATAACTTTACACAGTTCTAATAATATTTTACGAGAAAATAATTAAATTCTAACGTTTGTTCGTATGCGATGAGTTTATGAATAAGTCTTATCTTTCTTTATAATTCTTTCATAATTGAATTTTTGCGCAACGTGTTACAGATTAATAATATTTTTATGTTTATGCTTTGGTGTTTTGTAAATAAATGTTTGAAGTTTAATATTTGCATTCTTAGAATGAATTATTTAAGTTGCAATTTTATGGCAGAGAACGAGGTTTTCTGCATTTATGTAATATACTAAGCGTATATTTACCTTAACCATGACAATATCTTTTAGCTGATTTGTTTATTTTGTAATTAAGTTTCAAAATATCTTAAATGGTTCATCATTATGAATGTTCATAAAATATTCAATACGTATATCACTCAAGCGTAGACAATTGTGTACGAGGCTTTTGCCTCCTGCTTCGACATATTTTCGTAAAAATCCCCTCTCGGGAGGGTTTAAAGGTAATTCGTCTCATCAGTCGACAGTACTTTAGATTATTGTGGTATAATAACTGAATACTTTCTATTATCATAGATTGACTGCAACTAAAACATTAGCTGGTATTCATTGCTCTTAAGTTAAACTTTATTTAAAATACCAAGAACATTAAACAAATTACAAATTTGTTTAAAATTCATCTATGCAACTAGAAAATAAACATTTTAAACTTGAAACTGTCTGTTATAAAAATTTAGGTTATAAAATAAAAATGCGATTAAAAGAAAACAAATTATTACAATTGTTTATAATCTATATATTTATGAAACAGTGATTCATATGTATATAAAATAAAGTTGGACTACTTAAGTAATTGATTACAATTTATAAAAGTGCAATTATTAAAATTCGAGGTAATGTTTATTCTCAGAATACCAAAGTACTAACATAAGATTATATAATTATTTATGTTAAACAAGGAATAACGATTCAATTATGAAAGTAACTATATTTATCTAACAATAATCCAATAAATAAGTACAAAAAGCCACAATTCAAATATTTAATTGCCAAGGGTTTTGATTGTACATTTAACAGCAATTTTCTTCTTTCAAAAAGATCTATCTCATTTATTTATCAAGTCGCTTTCGTGTAAAATTATAACAATTTATTTATTTTTTTTTAATTGGAATTTTTTATGCATTGTTTCCAGAGGCAACTTAGAATATTATAACTATAAGTAAATAAATATAGAATATAATTTACTTGTAAGTAGTTTTGTTAATATAGACTAAAAAATTACTGATCATTAAATAGAAACAAATTCCGAAGAAAGTTTTTATATTTAAATAACTTTAAATGAAATATATCAAAGTTTGTAGTTCTTAATTAATTGTAAGAACCTAATGACGTAAAGATAACTTGTTTTTTTTTTACCAAAACTTTGTTATTAGTTATCGTAACATAATTAAAATATCGTATATAAAGAGATAGTACACCAAGCATTTAGATAGAACATGGTTTTATTAAAATGCTCTTTTATATTTTTATTGTACATGGAACCTGTACTAAATACAATATATGAAAGGTTACAAAGTGAAGTAGAACAAAATTGTATAGAAAATATTTACTTCAACATACAAACAAAAAATAATCTAATAATAAGGGACGACAATTATGTAAATTTAATTTATAAATTTTCATGACCTGTAATAATTATGAATTTTAAAGCGACTGAATTAAAATTACTTAAGAAGTGGACAAAATTTGATAATATTATATTAACATTAAATACACTCCTTCAATTGGAAACCTGGTTACAGAACGTAACTAGTTTAAGCAATTGGAATCCTAACGCAAAATTTATTATTTGCTTTCAAAAAGAACAAAATTTAACAAGAGTATTTGAATTATCTTGGCAACATTACATTATAAACATTAACGTTATAATATTAAATGATAACGATCCAAAAATATTTACTTATTACCCATTTCATAATGAAACTTGTGGAATCAATTTAACTCCTAGATATATCACAAGTTGTAACAACAGTAAAATAAAGAGTATGTTTGAATCGAAAATTCCAAATAAATTCAATGCATGTGATATAAAACTACTAGCCTATAAAATACCACCGTATGTATTTAATACAAATTTTAAATTTAGACACAAACTAAAATTAGCTGGTCTTGAGACTGTTTTAATGAATACAATAGCAGATAAATTAAATCTTACTGAACAATACATCAGTCACAATTTTACTAATTGGGGTATCAGGTATCCAAATGGTTCTTACAGTGGGATGTACAAAGCAATTTTGGATAAGAAGGCAGAATTTATGTTCGGAATGACATATCCTCAAGGAAGCGAAGTATTTGAATGTATGAGAAACCATATATACGAACAGTTAGTATGGTGGGTACCAACAGCAAAACAGAAACCACAGTGGATGAACCTTATCAAAGTCTTTCAACCTATAATGTGGTTAACTATTATTATATGTATCATTTTAAACAGTATTTTATGGTGGATATTTTCTTCAATTAGAGACACAAAGTTTCAAAACTATATTATTTGTTTATTATATTCTTGGTGTAGTATATTACAAGGTACAATTTCCTCACCGAAATCAAGTGTTTTGAGATATATAGTACTATTTTGGGTACTATTTGCTCTCATATTATATACTGTTCATCAAAGTCAACTAATTAGCATTTTAACTAAACCACAGTACGACAAGCAAATTACTATGGTTGAAGAAATATTAGAATCAAATTTAGAATTTGGATTTAGTCCTCCAATAGCGACACTCTTTGATCCCAGCGAACCTATACAAAAAAGACTACTTGATTCGTATATAGCCTGTCCTTTAACAGAAGAATGCTTGAACAGAACCGCCTTTCAAAGGGATTTTGCTGTAATAAAGAACAGAAGACAAACATATTATTTAATGAAATATTTTTATACCTTTCCTGATGGAACGCCAATGGTATATGGATTTCAAAGTGGAATACCTGTTTCTCCATGTTTTCTTGCCGTTAAAGGAAATCCGTTGTTGAAAAAATTCAATGATATTGTGATAATGTTACAGGAAAACGGCTTGATTAATAAATGGGATACAGACATTTTTGAAAAGAGAAATTTTCTGGTAAATGAACCGAAACCATTGACAATTAATCATTTGAAATGTGGATTTTTGTATTTGTTTATTGGATTATTGTTAGGTAAAGTTACATTCATAATTGAATTGTTATTCTTTGTTTTACATAAATAATAAAAAGAGTATAGTTTGGTGTATCGTAAATAATTAATTGCACTCGTACTAATTACTCTATTTTCTTTTTGTAAACGTCCATTTTCTTAGGTATTCAAATAGCATGTATTTTAGTTGTATTGTATTTCATAGCTATTTAATTTTGATAAGATACTGTTTCAAGTTTCAGATGATTATTATTTTCATTTTCTAATTAGATGAGTTATTTCAAAAAATTGTAACAGAAAATAATCTTTAAAATAATTTTGTACAAAGGTATGTAATCAATTATTAAAATTAGTATACCTGTGTGGAATTGACTGCGTATTTGTACTGCAACAATAGTATTAATGAAGAAAATAGTGTCCTTTTTTTCATAAAACATTGAAAAAATGTGCTCTTTATATATAAAATATTGAAATTTAATAAAACAACTGCACATTGGTTAATTTTTTTTACGTGTTTCGTACTATTTCCTCACTTACCTGATACTATTGTATATAATAATAAACAAAATAGATCTAAAAAATTGTGAAAATATCTCAAACTGGTATACTCCTATTTCTCTTCACAGATATCCTCGAAATCTTTTATCTCTGAATTAAGACAAAACTAAGTTAAAAGACTTTAAGCAGGGCTTGAAATAGTTTTAATAAACACAAAAGCAGATAAATAGACTGCTCACTGACTGATACATTAGACACAATTTTTCTATTGGAGGTACGTAATAATTTTCTAAATAATTCTGACACCATAAAAAGTAGTTCATAAATCGGTAGATGTTTTGGTATATAGTTCACCAAAGAATTTTTTTGTTTTGGCATAAAATATTGTTGATATCTGAACGAAAATATTAAAATAAATTCGTACCCAAATCTTACATTTATCATTTGACATCTGATAAACATGGAAGTGAATAAACTCTTATTTATTTTTATTATCTTGAAAAAGGCACATATAAATGACAACGTTAATAAAATATTATATATATATATATATATATATATATATATATATATATATATATATATATATATATATATAAATAGCGCTTCAGGCCTTAAAGGCCCATGGCTTCTATAGTAATCACTATTTCTTTCCATTTCTTCCTATTTTTTGCTTTTTCTTCCCATGTTTCTACTCCGATATTTCTTAAGTCCTTCTTCACTGCTTCCAACCACTTTCTTCTTGGTCGACCTTTTCTTTTCCTGCTTCCCTCGCCCGCCCGTAATAACTTTTTAGGAACTCTGTCTTGCGTCATTCGTTCAACATATCCGAGCCATAATCTCCTGGTTTGTACGACTTCTCCATAGTCCTTCCTCAACTTTAATTCCTCCGTATATTAATTTCAGCATTTTCCTTTCCCATATTTCTATTTTGTTTTCTGCTTTTTTGTTTAGAATCCAAAGTTCGGCACCGTATAGTACTGTTGGGCGTATGATTGTCCTATACACCCTTATTTTAGCTGCTCTGGATACTTGTTTTGATTTTAACAACTTCATCAGAGCTCCAGCAGCTTTGCTACCTTTCCCTACCCTCTTATCTATTTCCGGTTCTTCTTCATTTTTGCTCGTAATCGTAACACCTAGGTATTCATATTGCTGCACTTCTTCGAAACCGTATTCTTTGCCTTCATCAGTTTTTACTGTTAGTTTTTGTTATGCTCCTTCTTCTTTATTTCCCATAGCCATATATTTTGTTTTACTTTCATTGATAGTTAGTCCGTATTCTTTGACATGGTGCTCCAGTCGTTTAAAAGTATTTATTAGTTCTCTTTTTGATCTTTCTAGTAGTGTTATGTCATCTGCATAGGCAATGCACTGGTGCTTCTGATGTAAAATAACACCTTTTGTATGTATACTACCTTCCCGCATTATCATTTCTAGCACACAGTTGAAGAGAGTAGTGGATAGAGGGTCCCCCTGCCTTAATCCTCTTTCAATTTTAAAATTCCTGGATAGTCTTCCTTCCACAGCCACACTACTGACGGTGTCTTTTAATGTCATCTTCACTAGTCTGATTATTTTCTTTGGAAATGTGCTGTTTATGTATAAAATATTGAAATTTAATAAAACAACTGCACATTGGTTATTTTTTTTTTACTTGTTTCGTACTAATTCCTCACTTACCTGATACTATTGTATATATAATAAACAAAATAGATCTAATAAATTGTGAAAATATCTCAAACTGGTATACTTCTATTTTTATTCACAGATTTCCTCGAAATCTTTTATCTCCAAATTAAGATAAAACTAAGTTAAAAGACTTTAAGCAGGCTTTGAAATAGTTTTAATAAACACAAAAGCAGATAAATAGACTGCTCACTGACTGATACATTAGACAAAATTTTTCTATTGGAGGTACGTAATAATTTTCTAAATAATTCTGACACCATAAAAAGTAGTTCATAAATCGGTAGATGTTTTGGTATATAGTTCACCAAAGAATTTTTTTGTTTTGGCATAAAATATTGTTGATATCTGAACGAAAATATAAAAATAAATTCGTACCCAAATCTTACATTTATCATTTGACATCTGATAAACATTGAAGTGAATAAACTCTTATTTATCTTTATTAACTTGAAAAAGGCACATATAAATAACAACGTTAATAAAATATTACATTTGATAAATTTCAATAAATAGGTACTAATACTGGTATAGTTAGCAGCTCAGCCAATTTATAAAAGATTTATGATTCCCATTTGTTGCAAATTATTTGTACGATTTTAGTTTTTCAGCATTTATACGAGTATATACAGGGTGAGTCTGGGAAGACGCCCCCCCCCCCTTTAACTTTTTTATTATGAGTAATAGAAAAAAATGGTTCATATGAAAGTTTTATTATTTTAAATATACTATTTGATGGCAGATGTAGATATTTTTTAGAAAGTCAGGTTTACAAGATACGACTATCAACTTTTATTTTTTAAATAGCAACCTATAATTATTTTACTAAAATAAAAACCGCCATTTTTTTCTCTTTTCAACGGTGTATTAGTTTTTATTAATGTATATGAAAAAATTCGAGAAAAATAAGAAAATTGAGAAATACTAGAAATAATTTTTATACAAATATTATAGGTGGCTATGTGAAAATAAACAAAATGTAACAGTGTTATACAACTTAACAAACTAAAGCAACAAATTCAGTAACAAAAACAACTTAAAACAAATTATTTTCACATAGCCACCTATAATATTTGTATAAAAATTATTTCTAGTATTTCTCAATTTTCTTATTTTTCTCGAATTTTTTCAGATACATTAATAAAAACTAATACACCGTTGAAAAGAGAAAAAAATGGCGGTTTTTATTTTAGTAAAATAATTATAGGTTGCTATTTAAAAAATAAAAGTTGATAGTCGTATCTTGTAAACCTGACTTTCTAAAAAATATCTACATCTGCCATCAAATAGTATATTTAAAATAATAAAACTTTCATATGAACCATTTTTTTCTATTACTCATAATAAAAAAGTTAAAGGGGGGGGGGCGTCTTCCCAGACTCACCCTGTATATATATATATATATATATACAGGACCTCTGATACTTTAATCTTATATAAAATTTGATATACTGATTATAGGACAAAAATAATGTTATATATATATATAATCACGCCTTTTATCCATTACTGGGTGTGGCACTTTGCCGTAGCATATCTCGGTAAGTTATGTATGTCTTCGCGTGAAGAGCGGTTATCAGCCGTCAAATCACGGACCCTAAAGATGTTAGTGGAGTGGGTGTCACACTGGTAGAAAATTATTTGTCAGCTGTGGGGATCAATCCAGGGTTCTCAAGATACACAGGCCGACTCGATACCACTGAGCCACCTACCCCATTATTTTATGTGGTGAATCGAAAGACACACCATAGCGTTTTCAATGTTATTTTAGAAATTTTCAATTATTTTCTTCCGTAATTAGTTTACATCAAAAAAGTTAAACAGTTTTTGTAGAAGAAAATTTTCTGCATTTTTTGACAATAATATTTATATTTTTTCTCTACCTGAAACCAGAAAAACGACGGATTTTAATTGTTAATTTTCATAAAATCTTCAGTGCCATGATATATTAAAACAAATGTGATATTAATTAAGAGTTTATTTTATTTAATACATGACAAAGTTGTTTATTATAATAATAAATAATAACTTCTAATTGGTACATTTGTTTTGTGGCGCCAAAAAACATTTCCTTTATTTGTCCGGTTATCCACCGTACAATAAAATAAAACGCAGCTAAATACATTGCAATTAATAACAATTATATTCTCGATCGATATTCTATTCCTACAATTTACAAATACTCATATGTTATAGTATATTAATATTAATATAATAAATTAATAATTTACAAACTATATATCTAATAATACCAATGAAAACTCACTTATGTTTCTGTAACACAATCTTTCTGATGTCGAAATAACAGTTTTTGTAAGTAACTAGTCAACAACCGTTAGATCAAGTACGATTTTATATAAAATGTTATTTGTATTATCAGTTTGTATGGAAGTATCCATGCAAGAAAATTTACTAACTTCAACATCACAAAACGAAAATTGTCTAAATAATATTTACCAGAACATGCTAACAAATAATAATCTTCTAATGAAATATGAAAATAAATCGAATTGGCTTACTACTAATTTTGTTTACAAATTTCCCTGACCTCTACTAATTTTGAATCATGAAACAAATCGATTAAAATTATTGTCAAACTGGATAAAATTCGATAGTTTTATATTAATATTAAAAACTGTACGACAATGGAAGACCTGGTTAAAAAGTATAAATACTTTTAAATGCTGGAATCCCAAAGCAAAATTTATTATCTTCTTTCAAAACGAACAAAATTTAACACGAGTTTTTGAATTAGCTTGGCACTTTTTTGTGGTGAACATCAATGTTATGATACTAAATGATGGTAAACTTAGAATAAATAAAATAAATAAATATATCATCACGCCTTTTACCCATCACTGGGTGTGGCACTCTGCCTAAGCAGATCTCGGTAAGTGATATATTTTTTTCGCGTGAAGTGCGGTTACCAGCCGTCAAATCACGGCCTCCAAAGATATTAGTGGAGGAGGAGCCACAGGGGTAGATTTTTTAAATTGGTGAAAATTGTTTGTCGACTGTGGGGATCGAACCAGGGTTCTCAAGATCCACAGTCCGACTCGATACCACTGAGCCACTTGAGCTTGGCACTTTTTTGTGGTGAACATCAATGTTATGATACTAAATGATGGTAAACTTAGAATGTTTACATATTTTCCATTTCAAAATGATACCTGTACAATCAGTTTTACTCCTACTAATATTTCAAACTTTAATACTCGTAGCAATACAACAGTTAATTTGTTTAAAACAAAAATTCCAAAAAACTTCAATGGATGTGATATAAGACTACTCGCTTATAAAATACCTCCATATGTCTTGAGCACAAATTAGAAACATAGACATAATTTAAAATCAGCAGGTCTTGAAATTATTATAATGAATACAATAGCAGATAAATTAAATCTCACTGAACGATACATCAGTCATAATTTCAGTACTTGGGGCAGAAAACTTCCAAATGGTACTTATACAGACATGTATACAGCAATATTCGATAAAACGGCTGATATTATGTTTGGCATGGCAAATAATCCTACAAAAGCAACAGAATTTGAATATATGGGATATCATATTCAAGATCGGTTAGTATGGTGGGTTCCAACAGCTAAAGAAATTCCTAAATGGATTAACCTTATAAAAGTATTTCAACCTATAATATGGTTAGCTCTTTTTTTATGTACTATTATCAACAGTATTGTATTATGGAGTTTTTCTAAATTTGAAGAAACTAACGTGTTTGAAAAGTATTCCGTGTGTTTATTACAATCTTGGTACAGCCTTCTACAAGGTTCTATTTCATCCCCAAAATCAAGTATCTTAAGAAATTTAGTATTATTTTGGGTTCTATTCACTCTTTTATTTTCTACTGCTTATCAAAGTCAACTGATTAGTATTCTTACTAAACCTCATCACGAGAAACAAATTACAACTGCTGAAGAAATATTATTATCAAATTTACAATTTGGGTTTGTCCAACAAATAGCAGATAATAATCCGGCTTTTAATGATCCTGTATTATCAAGAATATATAGTTCTTATATACATTGTCCATTTACAGAAGAATGTTTGAACAGGACTGCATTTCGTAGAGACTATGCTGTTATAAAAAAATACAAGACAAACATATTATTTAATGCAAAAATACTATAAATTTTCTGATGGAACGCCTATGATTTATGGGTTTAAAAAAGGAATACAGGTATTTCTAAAATTTATTGCACTAATTGGGTATCCACTTTTTGAAAACTTCGATGACATTGTGATAAGGTTACACGAAAATGGTTTGATTAGTAAATGGGACCAAGATATTTCTGGAAAGAGAAAATTCGTTGTAAATATAGAGCCATACTCATTGACACTTAGTCATTTGTTATGTGGATTTTTATATTTGTTGATTGGTATATTTTTATCAATAATTAGTTTCGTAGTAGAATTGTCTTATAATTATTTTCATAGACACAGGGGCGCACCAGGAGCATGCCGTGCATGTATACAAACATTTTGATGACGCCTCAATAATTAAAAATACTTGTATCATAAAATAATATTGTAATATTTTAAATAAATAATTTCTTATTAAATTAGCCCAAAATTTTCAATATTTATTAATTTAGTAACGCATATTAACATCTCACTAGATTGAAAAAAAAATCCTATAAGATTTAAATAGAATGTAATTATTTTATTTAAAATAAAAAGTTACAAACACAATAAAATTGATAATAAACAACAATAATAAAGACAATGTATATTATATAATATAAACATAATAAATACTATATGGATACAAACAAAGTAGATAAATCATTCAATAAATTTTACTTTCCTAGCTTTCAGTAAAGAAAATAATATCATGAATATTAAGTTTATCTAGTATGTTAGACTCAATTGAAATCATTGCGAAATCTGACAGTGTATTTTGCATCATCGGGAAGCGTAAATACTTCTTAATTATTTTTAATTTAGAAGACAGTTTTTCGGACGCTACTGACATAGGTAATACAAGAATACGGATATCTATTGTAAAGTTTTAATAACTTGCTACTAAATTATTTGGTATAAATGCTCGATTTTGTAAAAAAAATTCACATACATAATTTTTGTCAATACCGGACTAATTTTCATGAGGTAATTTGAATAAAATAATTGAAATAGATCGATATATTATTTTAATAAAGAAAATCTATCTTGTGAAGAAATTAAAGTCTATTTTGCAGAAATAAACATTTACTTTGAATGATGTTTCAGGATTTACAATAGCTTGATCATCATGTTCATAATTTGACCGTCAGTACGGTGGTGTGGATAGTGATACGGAATTCGAATCCGGAGATCCCGAGTTCGAATCGCACTCAAGCTAAAATTATATAAACTACCACACTGCGGCTCGGTGAATGTGGACCCTGTACTGTAATTGGGATTAAGTTCCTGTTGTACAGCGTAACATAAATAAATAAATAAATAAATAATTAAATTGAATATGTATTTTTCGTTGTCTTAGTGATCTCACACTACAAAATTGAGTATCTATGTCAAACTTTTCTGCAATTAATTTGGAACTTTCAATAGTTTTTGCAACACTAGCATCAGATCGATAATTAGTTTAAAAATATTTACTTGGTTCAGTGCATCTAAAACAAATTACAAATTTATAGTTGTAAATTAAAGAATTTTACTCACAAAATTTACTTTATTTAAAATATCATTCTATTATAGAACATATAAATGTACATTGTAGAAATTTTTTTTCATAGACATTTTGATTAGTGTTTAAATTGTTCGTCAACTCTTGTGGAGTCATTATACAAATGTTAAATAACGCATCATAAATTTCAGGTAAATATTTATAAAAAAACTATTAACCATAGTATTCCGGATAAGGGTTTTAACGTTAAATTAATAACATGAGTGGTTAAAATATTCCATTGATTAGTGGACGCTGAGAAAAATTTGTATTATTCTCTATACTATATTAAAAACAAAACAAAAAACTGCCATAGTTGATATTAGCAATATCATTTACAATTAGATTTAGGCTGTGATTTGTACAATATTTTAGCCGCGTATGTTAGAGCTATATTATTATTTAATAAGGCTCTTATGTTATTGATGTCAAAATATAATTGTATAAAAAGTTATTAATTCAGCACATGTAATATCTAAAATTCAATAAAATGCTAAAAAAATGTTCATAGATCGTAAGACTGAATTGAAATGAACGAATCTAGTTATCATTTATTTGTTTTATATGGAAAACATTCGGAGTAAAATTTAATATTGTTGACAAATGTTTATTTTGTTGACATAAATTTATAATATAATTTTTAATATTTGAAACCAATAATGAAAGTCATGTGTTTTCCGATATAACAGGATTAAATTTTTCTAGCATTTCAATACATTTAAAAAAATTACCATTATTGGATTTGGATAGCTTATTACTTTTGCAACGAAGTGCGAAATCTAGTTTTCTTTAAAAATTTTAGATACATGATTTGCATTGTATTTTCATATTATCGTTTACTTTCCATTTCTATTACTGTTTGTTGTAAATAATCAACAGTAGTTTTATTTTTTAGCGATTGAAGCAATTGTGTCCATTTTGTATGGTTATTAAAGTGAGAGAAATTTTTCTTTTTTGCAATTAAGTAAATTAACCAATTTCCATTACATACTACGCTATTTTTAAGCGTCTTTTATAGTAGAAAATTTAAGTTTTTATTTTGTTTAGGATCCGTTTATTAATGAAAATTGATTTCGGTCAAAGTCGTAAGTCATCAAATATTCATACATTTATTGTATCTGTACCTGTATGTTCACTATGTCCTCAGATCCCATATCTGCGGAAACTTCAACGATTTGACTATCTTTACTGGAAACTGGCCCTTGGCCCAAGTCACAAAGTAACTTTGTGACTCTTGAGGTGTTCACCTCAAAAGATTTTATCCTTTTTTATTATTTTGGAAAGCCTGAAATCCAACCAATTAAAAAATTTAAAAAATTCTACCATACGGCTTTTTAAAAAAGAAGTAAAATCTTTGGATTTTATAAAATTTAAAATAATTATTTATATACCAAAAGCGATAAGTGATATTTTGAGATTAAAGATTTTGTTTAGGACACAAGAGTCTCAAAAAACTCAAGATTTGGAAATTCACTTAAATGATATATGCCAATTTTTTGCCTACTTCGAAAAATACATTAAAATGTCTTAAATATTTCTGTAAAGTGCGATGATTAATGTAATTTTACCATAACAAAGTTTTATTCTACATTAAAACTGTTAGAACTAATTATTAGTATCCTGTAAGCCGTATTTGTACTATATTTAATAATTTTGATAATGAAAATATTGATATATTCAATGATTCTTTACTATCATTTAAAAATAAAGTATTTGGCTTTTTCGAATTTGTATAATATATTTAATTTTCTAATTGTAAATATTTTATGTTAATTGCAAATTCAATAATCTTTATAATTTTTTTTATATGCCCTCATTAATTAGGTTGAGTGCTTATTTTCAATAAATAAATAATGTCAATTAATTGTCGTACCTCCGCTCAGCAACACTAGTTATGCATAACTCAAAATTATCTAGAAACAGCCTGTTTTCAGTCGGCAAAAACTAGAGCCTTTGGTAAGGTTAGCATTGATATCAACCGGCTGTCTGTATCAGTTTTATGTGTTGAGTCGTTGAGGTTACAGATTTTCATCAATTTTCGAGTTAAAATGTTCATTGTAAACTCAAATGTAAGTAATTATAATTGAATTTGTAGTTACTGTGTACAAGCAATAAAAAATATGTAACCCAGAATAAATTATTAATTACATTCTCGGCAACTTTTTTCAACTTACTAATGTCACAATTTTTTATGAAAAAGCAAATTAATTGATTATATTTATTTAACTCTCGTATTCTTGTTTACAAATGTTCTGAAATCCCTGTTATTTAATATTAGACAAATAAATCGATAATTTCATTTAAATCGGCACCAAATATCTTGTGTATAACACATCCAGAAACTGTATGGCAGTTTTCGCAATTTGATACAATTAATTTCTATTACTAGCCCAGAAACTAAACTTTTGCGAGTGCGATTGAACTAAAGGCGAGGCTTGTAAATTGCGAGTACTAAATATATATATTTTATCGTTAAGTAAAGCCGATTTATGTATTAATATTACACATATGTATAAATACGCAATTGAAATGATATATTGTTGTTAATAATAATAAAAAAATATAATTTAATAACAAATAATAAAATTTATATTAGTGTATTTACATAATTAGTCGTAATGAGTTGTTTAATATTGTAAATATTATATGTCATAAAGAAATTGTCGAGCAGTTAGAAACTAATAGGCATAGATTAAAAATGATTTCATTAAAATTGTTTTATATTAAATGAGAATAGTAGAAAATAGTTAGATACAAATAAGCCTTAGAAGAAGAATGATTTTATGTAAATGGTTATTTATGTTATCACTATGTATTATAGAACGCGAAATTCAGCAAAATTGCATAAAAAATATTTACTCT
Source organism: Pterostichus niger (assembly GCA_947425015.1). Lineage (NCBI taxonomy): Eukaryota > Metazoa > Arthropoda > Insecta > Coleoptera > Carabidae > Pterostichus > Pterostichus niger. The sequence goes on from OX380342.1 coordinate 22,530,403, forward strand.
AATATAAAATCAAATAATAACCTCTTAATGACGTATGATAATGATTCTAATTGGTTGATTTCGAATATTCATAAATTTTCGCAACCTATTTTAATTTTTAATAATGAAACAACTAAGTTAAAATTACTGTTAAACTGGGAGAAAATCGATAGTTTTATATTGATATTAAAAACGGTGCAAGAATGGGAGACCTGGTTGAAAAATATTAAATCATTTAAGTGTTGGAATCCAAAAGCAATATTTATAATATTCTTTAAAAAAGAAGAAAATTTAACACATGTTTTTGAATCAGCTTGGCAGTATTACATAACAAATATCAGTGTTATTATATTAAATGATGATGAACCAAAAATGTTTACTTACTTTCCGTTTAAAAATAAGAACTGTATAACCAATTTAACTCCAATATATATTTCAACTTGTAACAACACTGTAGCAAACAAAATTCCAAGTAATTTCAACGGATGTGATATAAAATTACTTGCTGCTAGAGTACCACCTTTTGTAAAGAGTACAAATTCAAAATATAGACACAATTTAAAAGCGGCAGGTTTTGAAATTGTTATAATGAATACAATAGCAGATAAATTAAATTTTACTGAAAAATATGTAAATCACAATTTCACTACTTGGGGTACCAGATTTCCAAATGGGTCTTATACAGACATGTACAAAGTATTGACGGAGAAGAAAGCCGATGTTATGTTTGGAATGACAAATATTCTCCATGAAGCAATAGAACTTGAGTGTATGAGAAATCATATTTATGATGAATTAGTATGGTGGGTACCAACAGCTAAAGAGACCCCTAAATGGATGAACCTTATAAATGTTTTTCAACCTATAATATGGTTAGCTATTATTTTGTGTACTATTTTAAATAGTATTTTATGGTGGATTTTTGCAAAGTTTGAAGAAACTACCTTGTTCGGGAAATATCCTCTATGTTTATTACAATCTTGGTACAGTCTTTTACAAGGTTCTATTTCATCCCCAAAATCAAGTACGTTAAGAAACTTAGTACTATTTTGGGTACTATTCACTTTTTTGTTATATACGGCTTATCAAAGTCAACTAATTAGCTTTCTGACCAAACCCCAATACGAAAAGCAAATTACTACTGTTGAAGAACTATTAAAATCAAATTTACAATTTGGGTTCAACCCTCCAATAGCAGGTGTTTATTTAGATTCAAAAGATCCAATACAAAGAAGGATACTTAATTCTTATGTAAAATGTCCTTTAACAGAAGAGTGCTTGAATAGAACAGCCTTTCAAAAGGATTTTGCTGTGATGAAAACAAAAAGACAAACATACTATTTTATGAAGGATTATTATATGTTTCCTGATGGAACGCCAATGTTATATGAAGTTCAGCATGGATTACCAGCTTCACCAAGGTTTATTGTACTTAAATGGTATCCACTACTGGAGAAGTTTAATGATCTTGTGATAAAATTACAAGAAAATGGTATGATTACCAAATGGGATAAAGACATTTTCGAGAAGAGAAAATTAGTGGTAAATGTTAATCCAAAACCCTTCACAATTAATCATTTGTCATGTGGATTTGTGTATTTATTTATTGGTTTATCATTAGCTACAGTTAGTTTTATATTAGAATTGTTATATTGGTATTGTATGGGGTAGGTGGCTCAGTGGTATCGAGTCGGCCTGTGGATCTTGAGAACCCTGGTTCGATCCCCACAGCCGACAAACAATTTTCACCAATTTAAATCTACCCCTGTGGCTCTCCCTCCACTAATATCTTTGGGGGCCGTGATTTGACGGTTGGTAACCGCACTTCACGCGAAAAAATATATCACTTACCGAGATCTGCTTAGGCAGAGTGCCACACCCAGTAATGGGTAAAAGGCGTGATGATATATTTATTTATTTATATTGGTATTGTATGTTTGTTACGGGTAAATAATAATATTCGTATATTATTGCGTGAATTATACAGTTTAAAGTTAGTTTGAGATATATTACTTGATACATAACATTTTATATAGCAACGTTTTGAAGGGAGTATTTAATAAGTACAGTATATTTTAAGAAATTTCATAACTCAAATATAATATTGCTTTAAAATGATCGATATAATTTTACATTATTTTTGGCTGCAACATACGAGTAACAACTTATTTATGACACTGTTTAGTATCCATAAAATATCACTTTATGAGATAAAATTTCAAAATTGGACTTATGTCAATGTAAAAAAATTAAATGATTATATCTAATTTATTAATCAATTTGTTTGAATTTAATTTCATTTCTTTGATTTCTTTTGAGATACTTGAGACAATATGAATATATTCATCTTTTCTTTTGGCAAAATTTGATAGTTTAATAATCATAAATAAAATTGTTAAACAAAAGCTACAACAAAGCACACTGTGAGATACAGGTCAGTTTTCCGCTTTAATACATTTTAAGAAAATTAATGCAATTCGTACATAATCGGACATACTTCTTACATATATATGTAAATAAATATTATTTCACATTATGTATGTGTGTGTAATTTTACTGAAGATTGTTTCCCTATTGATCCCAGGTGTACAATAAAAATAATATAATGAATATTCATATTTTGTATTATTTTCTTCAGTTAAAGAGTCGGATATAAAATCTAACTCTGATTCTGACTCGAACTCTAGGAAAGTTTTTCTGATACCGACACGCATTCATTTATGATCATTAGTATTTTTTCTATGATTCCAAATATCGTATGTATTATATAACAGTGAAACTAATATGACTTAGATTTATATTAAAAGAAAAGTTATTTGTTTCATTAAGATTAAATATAGAAGTTTTTGGGTCGAGTAATAAAGGTTACCGGATGATGTGAAACGTCTAGAAATATTGCGATACTCTAAATGGTATTTTTAGTCCGATTACATTATATTACTATTTTTATTACCCTCTTATTTAGAAAATTTTGCAGATTTATTTAAATTAAAATGAAACAATTTAACAAATTTATTTGATGTTACCATGGATACGTCATCGCTTTTTGGCATGGCGAGAAATAAAATACCTGAAATTATGTTATTTTATTATTGAAAAACTAATTTTCAAATAGTTTCCATTTCATTGCTTAATTTTTAAATTTGTAACAACATTTAACTTTTCTTTTGATAGACTTATAAAAACAAATGTGAAATATATTAAGAAATATGAGAAATACATTGTGCGTAATGTCTTTTATACTCTGATGTACTTTATTGTAAAATGTTTTAATAAAAACCACGTTAATATTGCTGTCATATTTCTAGATTTCTACGATTTTACGTTAATAATATATGTTTTATTGGTTTATTGGAATGTAATTTAAGATTTGCAAAATGACGTGACCGAGCTTAATAAAATTCATGATTACACAGTAAAAACTTTATAGTAACTTATCTACATAATATTTTGTTTTGCAGAAATAAAGGAAACGTATATTTTACTTTGTTTACAGAGAACAAAGCCGTGTTATTTTCTAAAAAATATAAGTGATATATTTCAATAACATAAATGAACAGTAAATAACATATCTATACATATGCTTCAGACGTATTTAATTGAAAATGGCGTGGAGACGAAAAATTTACTGTCTCATTCTCGTCATTTCTCGAAATTGTCAGATATGAATAACCAAATTTCAAGACAACGTAAACAATAAATTCCAAAAGAAATATAAAACTCAAATTTATTTAAAATTATTATATATTGCAAAAAAACTAAAATTTAAATATAGTAAAAAGTTGACTTTTCTACATTTATCAAATGTATGCATACATATGTTTGTTGCGCGCGAAAAGTATTTTCCGATTTAATGCAGAAAATAAGTTCAAGTATGTCATCGTATCTATAAATAACTAAATAAAAACTTTCAACCTTTTGAAGTGAATATCGAAATAAAATAAACTGTTGTACCTACAATATTATGAGCCTCAATTTAATATCACGCTTGTTTTGATTCAAACATAGAATTACCAAAACTTTTCGTTTTTATATATATACTTATTATATTATTTTCATATAATAATTTATTATAATTTTCCGTATTTTTAAATATTGATCAGAGACATCTAGCGGTAAAGTCTCTGAAGGTGAACACAGGGACGTTATTCTGCCATCTATACACAAGTTCCATAATGTATGGCATCTCTCGTCTAGTCGATGAACTTGTTAACAGAAATAATTTTAGAGCAAAAAATTTAAATTTAAATTTAAACAAAAATTCTCACGTACTAAAAAATAAAAATATCTGAAAATATAGTTAAGAATGAACATACTTACATACATAAAAGTAATTTTTTGTTGATGTATATTAATATTTTACGCAACCCAAATATTTTGTAAATCAATTTTTCAACATTCTATTATACTATGCATGTTTCATTGATTAAATATGATCTTTATAAGTATTTGAAGCAAGGAGAAACAATAAATGAAGAACAAACGCTGTCATTTTTATATTATTATAATCATATCACCTACTGAGATCTGCTACGGCATAGTGTTACAACCAGCAATGGGTAAAAGGTATTATGATATATTTTTTTTACAATTGGGAGGGTATATTGTAATTTACATATATTTATGGTGCTATTCTGTAATTTTCTATAACGCTACACATCTTTAAATTTCAACAAAAGCGCGTCATATTTGATTGTCAAATGGCATTATATGTATTTGTCAATAAAAATCTATGCGCTTTTGTTCAAATTTACAGAACTGTAGCGTTATAGAAAATTACAGAATAGCACCATTATTGTCGTCGTGGATTTTTTTTTTGCAATGTTCTGTTGTTTTCACATTCAAATACTTGATGAAAATTAATTATGTTTTGGGGACTTTATTTATAAATTATAAATTTAATTATGCAGCTGTAAGTTAACTCGTTTCAATAGGTGATAATTTTCATTTTTTTTTTTTTTTTTTTTTAATTGAATTTAAGGTGGATCAACTACTACGGTTATTACCACCACTGGGAAATAATGTTTTCATCAAATTTGCGTATTATAAATCCGAAAAGGGTATTACATATGGAAAGTAGAAAAAGAGAAGAAAGATAGGAAATAAAACACTACATAATTTGACTAGTTAGACCAGAGGTCTTTAAAAATTTTAAAATCGTTTTTAACATGTCTCCATCATTTGACAGGATGACTGATAATTTATCAGCAATCTGACAATTTTGTCTTTCCTGGCGATATTTAGGACAATGAAGGAGAATATGGAGAACCGTTAATTTAGTGTTACATTCTTCACACATAGGTACTGGTTGACGTAACAATAAATACAGATGTGTTGCTTTTATGTGACCTATGCGCAACCTTGTAATAGCGACTTGATCTTTGCGCTTCAATATAATTGGGGTACTCCATTTGTCCACCGTATTTTTAATCTTATAAAGTTTATCATTACTCCTATTCCAGTCTAGTTGCCATAGAGAATGACAAAACGATGTTATTGCTAAAAGCATATCATCAGATCTTACAGCATATCTTGTAGTATATTGTCGATTAGCACCCTCACGTGCTGCTTTGTCAGCAATCAGATTTTTATTTATACCCACATGTCCAGGTACCCACATAAACGTTATTTGAACATTTCGTTCATTCAGATGGCAAATTACTCTATGTATTTCTTGTACAAGAGGATCATTATTAAAACAATTTGATATACTCAAAATAGCTCCAAGAGAGTCAGAACACACGACAAAATTCATTTTAAGCTCAACTTTTAATAAACAGTGTTGGATTGCAAAGAGAATTGCGTACAGTTCTGCACTGAAAACAGAACAAGTTGGTGATAAGGAGAAACTAAATTCTTCATCTCTAAAGATGAAAGAACATCCTGTTCCAACATTGGTTTTTGATCCATCAGTGTAAACGAATACAGAGTTTGTATATTTATTCATTAATAAGTAAAACTCCTGGACATAAAGAGAGTGAGGGGTGTCATTTTTCTTAAATCTGGTTAATCTCAAATCAGTCTTAATATCAGGGAGACACCAATTTGGTGTTTCTGATATAACCTGTGGCAATATATCTTCCATTCCCTGCGGCAGCTCATCAAATTTAAGCACAAGTTTAACAGCTAAAGGACACAGTGAAGTAGTGCTATTATAAAACAGATCAGCACTATGATCATCTTGGAAAAGAATATGAAATAAAAAATGCCAAGGTTTTGACATCATTCGTGCAGTATATCTCATATACTGTCGAATTCTACGTAAATAAAGCGGAGGTAAACCAGATTCACAATATAAACTATTGATAGGACTTGTACGAAATGCACCTATTGCTAACCGAATGCCAGCATTATGAATAGCATCTAAACGCTTAAGATGAGACTGATTAGCTGTACTAAGTACTACAGAGCCATAATCAATTTTTGACAGTACAAAAGAAGAATAAAGACGAATAAGGCAATCTCGATCTGCTCCCCATTTTGTACTACTTAAGCATTTAATCGCATTTATGACTTTGCGACATTCTGCAGCAAGTTGTAAAATGTGCTGTTTCCAAGTTAAATATGGATCAAGAATTAGACCCAGAAATTTAACTTTATTTGTACACTGAATAGGAGTACTATATAAAATAAGAGAAGGATTATTATGTGGTGTACGCAATCGACAGAAATCAATACATTTAGTTTTCTCTACAGAAAATCTAAATCCCCTAGCTGTTGCTACATCACAAACAGAATTAATAGCATTTTGAATGCGAAACTCACACTCAGTTATGCTAGAAGCAGAAGTGAAAATAACCAAATCATCAACATAAAGACAATGATGTATGGTCGGAGGAAGATTTAAAGCAATGCTATTAATAGCAATCATGAATAAAACAACGCTAATGGTTGATCCTTGCGGAACTCCATTTTCCAAAGAGTGAGATGAAGAATATGTATCACAAATACGTACTTTAAAAGTACGATTTTGAAAGAAAGCAGTAAGAAAGTTGGGAAGATTTCCACGAAGGCCCCAATCATGTAGCTGCTTTAAAATTCCATACCGCCAAGTCATGTCAAAAGCCTTTTCTAAATCAAAGAAAACCGCAACTAAATGCTTTCGAGCAAGGAAACTACAGTGAATAGCATTAGTAAGATGAACATGAAGATCAGTGGTGGAATGAGATTTTCTAGAACCACATTGAAGAGGATCAAGAAGATTATTATGTTCCAAAAACCAAATAAGTCTATAATTTATCATGCGCTCATATAATTTCGATAAGTGAGACGTTAAAGAAATAGGTCTATAATTCGTAGGTTGAGTCACATCTTTATTTGGTTTAGGAACTGGAACAATAATGGCTTCTCGCCAAGCATCTGGATATTCACCAGAATGCCAAAGCATATTGAAATAATTAAGAATGTGAGATTTCATCTCGAATGGTAAATGCTTTAGCATAAGATAAGAAATTCGATCAGGTCCAACAGAAGTATTTTTAGTTTTATTTAAGGCAAAATTAAATTCATTAATTGAAAATGGGCGATTATACAATTCACTACCGTTAGATGAAAAGTCAAGAGGGACTTCGGAAGAATTTTTTATATTAAGAAAACGTAAAGAATAATTATCAGTACTACTGACAGACTCAAAGTGAGTAGCTAGGCATTCAGCAATATCCTCTCGATTAGTGCTCAAAGTATTATCAATACTGAGAATATTTACATAAGAACACTTTCTATATCCATACATATATTTAATTTTTTTCCAAAGTTCATTAGATGGACGATCTGATGAAATAGATGAGACATAATTTCTCCAAGATAAGGTTTTTGCTTCTAAAATAAGACGTCGTGCCTGGGCACGAGCCTTTTTAAATAAAATTTGATTTTCAATAGTTGGATATTTTCTATAATATTTAAAAGCCCGTTTTTTATTAGCTATAGCGCTAGCCACTTGTGAATTCCACCAAGGAACTTTTTTCTTATAAAATTTAGATGAAGATAAAGGAATATTATTCTTTGCAGAGGTTAAAATTGAAATGTTTATGTCAGAAAGTGACATGTTGATATCTGGTGAAATAAGAGGAACGGAAATTTCTTTTGAAAAGTTTTCCCAGTTAGCCTGATCAAATCGCCATCTTTGAAGAAAAGACGGTTCGGCAGTAGAAAAAGAAGTAGAGATAAGAATAGGAAAATGGTCACTAAAATGTGTATCGTCAAGAACTTTCCAAGATAAATGTGCAGCAAGAGTAGGAGAACATATGGATAAATCAATAGCAGAGAAAGAATTAGATCGAAGATTTGAATAAGTAGCTTCTCCTGTATTCAGAAGAACTACATCATTAGTGTCTAAAAGATTTTCCATAATACGTCCTCGTCCATCTGTTTGGGTTGAGCCCCACAAAAGACTATGAGCATTAAAATCACCTACAAGAAGGAAAGGTGGTTCAAGTTGATAAATAATATTCTCAATATCATGAACATTCCAATTAAATAAGGGTAAATAGATGTTACAAATTGTTATCTTTCTAGGCAGGAACAATTGAACTGCAACTGCCTGAAGATGAGTTTGAAGGACGCATGAGGTATAAGGTGTAGAGTTATTTATTAAAATTGCAACACCAGCGTGTGCCCGACAATCAGGAATTATATCATGACGAATAATATTAAATCCTTTAAGAGAAAATGTATCATTAGGTTTAAAATGAGTCTCTTGAATGCACACACAATTAGGGTTAAGCTCAGCCAGCAAAAGTTGAAGTTCAGGAAGGTGGTTGACTATACCATTACAGTTCCATTGTAGAAACATTAAGAAAGTAAGTTATAAAAAAGAATGAATGCTAAAAAATTAGCTGAAAATAAATAATAAGTTAAAAAGATTATTAGGAATTGGAGGGTTTAGAGTTGAGTTTTCTACTCCTACCCTTAATCCAACCCCTTTTTGATTTCCTTTCCTTTTGGGATACACCATTATCCTCTAATGAGGGAATACTTGTACCGTCAGATTCGTCATTTGAATCGGATATAATATTATTTTGTTCTGAAATATTATTTTTATTCATTGAGACTATAGGCACAACTGTAACATCTTTAGTTTGTTTTACTGGTTCATTTGGTTGTTTATTAAACGAGGCATTGTTTTTTGTGGGTTCAGAAATTATTTGTTTAGGTAATAAATTAACAACAGGTGCAATAAGATCTTCAACAATTTTTTTTAATTCTGGTAATATTAATGAGCATATTTCAGACATATTAACGGCAGGTGATAATGGTTTAGCAGTAACTTTAGCATAAGAAGAGGAAGATAATGAAGTTACAAAACCAGGGTTATTTTTTAAGACATATTGCCGGGCTTCCGGAAAACTACATTTATTTTGGGCCTTATATTCCAAAATGGCAAACTGAAACTTATATTTTGGACACAACTTAGATGATGATAAATGGTCACCGTTACAATTTACACATTTAATATTAAAACATTCTGCACCTTCATGTGGAACATTGCCACAAACACAAATCTTACTTTCCGAGCATTTTAAAGCTGAATGTCCAAATTTCTGACAGTTAAAGCAACGTAATGGATTGGGCACATACAACCGAACAGGTAACCGATACATAGCAGCATAAATATATGTAGGTAGAGAATTTTTTGAAAAAGTTAATACAATAGAAGGGGTATTTTCAACTATACCATTTCTTTTCGAGGTAATGCGACGAACTTCAATGACACCTTGGTCCTTCAGCTCATCTTTAATTTCATCGGGTGTTACATTTAACAAGTCTTTGCAATAAATAATACCCTTGCATACATTTAAAGTTTGATGTGCAAAAACCGAAACATCATATTCCCCGAACTTAGTTAAATTTTTCAATTTAGTAGCTTGTTTGCTGTTTAAAACTTCGATCAATAAACCATCACGAATTTTTTTGATACTTTTAACATCTCCAATAATGTTTTTAATTAATTTTGATATTAAAAAGGGATTCGTTTTTGAAAAATCATCAACAGTGCGTTTAATAACATAAAACTTTGGCTCATTATCTTCATTAATATTAATTTGATTATTCAATGCAAAATCAGCTTTTCGTTTTTTAGGAAATACATCCTCAATTGAGGACATTTTAAAATTAATTGAGGGCCAAAGCCCTCAATAAGATGTACCTGTGAAAAAACAACAAATATATAAAACGAAATTATAATACTAATAATCTGGAAAAAATAATAATCTGAAATGAAAACAACAATTAATTATTAAAGAACCAGACACTTATAATTAAATTACAAATTACAAATTACGAAAATAAAAATAATAATTAAGGGGCCGAAGCCCCACAATTAAAGGATACCAGAAAGAAAAGGTAAATGGAACGAACTTATATCAACAAGAGGAAAAGAACGCAGTTTGTTTGGCGTAACCAAGAGATGAAGCTGGTTACTATGAAGATTGTTGATAAACAAACAGACGATCAAACAAGCAATAGAACTGTCAAAATCAAACGAATGAAACGAAAAATGATAATAAAAACTTACTTTCCACCAAAACAAACTATCACAAATGGAGGAAAAACACTTTATCCACCCACGAAACACAAATTCAACACAAAATTCGCCGAAATTACCACCAAAAATCAACGAATTTGAAGCAGCACTTTTCACGACGTTCACTATCTAACTTCGTAACCAAGGCGATGAATTTTCATTTAAAAGCAGTTATCTTATACTTCGTTATTTTGTTCCAAATCTACATATTTTCTTTACAAATATTTTTCTATATTGGGTGTATTAACGTCGAAAATAAGTTTAAGTCTAGTTTTATTCATTTTATAAAAAATAAGAAGTAGGAAAAAATATTTCAGAACTCATAATATTAAAATGAAAATACTTTTTGGTTTAAGTTCTGCTTTATTTAAAATAACAGTCTTTTAGTAAACCGATACAATAATATATTTTAAATAAAGTAGAACTTATACCAAAAGTGTAATATTTTCAATAAAGCAAATATTTGTGCAAATAAAATATATATCCATGAGTATGTATGTGTGTTTGTATGAAACAGTATGTCATGTAATTTAATATAGTAGAAAGTAGGTAGACAAGGGCCGGTCTAAAACATATACAAAGAATACATAAAATTTTATTTGCAGTTCACTAGGACAACAGTGTTTTTCTGTCATTAAGTACAATGCAACATTTAGTTTTATTGCCATTACATTGTGTTTCTAAGCTAAAATATACAACTAGGTAAATCTAATCTACTAATGCCATAATCTAATAGAATTGTTGTTTATCATATTAAGTTTCTATAGTTTTGCGATTTCTAAACATTTTTACATTAAGAATTTTAATATGTGTTACAGAAATAAAGTGAACAAAATAAATATCTAGGTATTATACTACTAAGTTAAGCATCTTATTGTGCTGATTTAACTATTATGTACTTCAAGCACAGTACAGAAACCACTGCTCCCGTGCTCTAGTTTTAACTAAAAGTAAGTACAAAATGCAACTATATCTAAAATATTATTCGCTGAAAATTTTAATTACTAATAATATAGTTATTTGTGTATTAAGAGCGTAAGGTGATTCTTTGTTACTCGAACACGGTAATTGCAATAGTGTAAGAGGAACAAAGACACTTTACGCTAGTGATACACACATAACCTTTTCTACGATTGTATTTTAAAATAAAATATATTTTTCGAAAAAGATATTAAATGCGCGCTTATTTCAATAGTTATCAGGGATACAAACAAAACAGGAACTTGTCATATTGATAGTTGACAGAACAAATTTATTTTTAGTATGAATATGTTTTTTAATAATTTTAAGATGCAATCGTAGAAACAATTATGTGTGTATCACGAGCGTAAAGTGTCTTTGTTCCTCTCGCACTATTGCAGCGCGAGCCGAAGACGAGAGACCGTGCTCGAGTAACAAAGAATCACTTTACGCTCTTAATACAAAAATAAGTATTTGCGAGAGCTGCAATAGTGTTAGAGGAACAAAGACACTTTACGCTCGTGATACACACATAATTTTTTCTGCGATTGCATCTTAAAATTATTTAAAAACGTATGCGTACTGAAAATAAATTCGTTCTGATAACTGTCAATATGACAAGTTTCCGTTTTGTTTGTATCCCTAGTAACTATTGAAATAAGCGGGCATTTATTATCTTTTTCGCGCGTTGCCATTGGAAATGCGCACATTTAACGTTTTTTTCGTGCGTTGCCATTGAAGACTCGCAAAAAAGATATTTTTCGATTGGTCCATAGAAAACTTCAACTTTACGATGACAAATGAGAGAGTAATTGTCAACTTTTCATAGCAATCGTAAAAAAAATAAATTTCAAGACAGTTCGATAGTTTTCCAATCGTTGATGGTGTGTCTAGCTTCAATACTATTTTTGTCACAATATTTCGTGTAAACCTGTTCTGCAATAGCCATGGATATAGATAACAAGTATCCAAAAAATAATAAAAAGAAGGCTCCTTGTAAATGATTTACATTTAATGCTTCTAACTGTGGTATATCATCTTCTCCAGAAGTTCCAGAAGACAAATCACTTTCCCATTTCGCAATTAGTCCATTAGATTGCAACAAAAGAATCAGTTTATTAATTTTATCCAAAAAAGGGAAACCTCTTGACACATAATATTTACACCAGACCAAAAATTCAGATTCTTTGAAAGTATATAACATTGATTTTCCATTTGTTGAATAAATTAGTGGCATTAGATAAGCTCCTTGTCTTCTATTCTTGACCACAGCGAAATCTCTTTTAAATGCAGTTCGATTCATACATTCAGTTGTCAGTGAACATGGTTTATAATTCTGCAAAATTTTTCTATGTACTTTATTATTTGGATCACTGAACAGATCTCGTAGAATTGGATAGAAACCGTATTCTAAATTAGAATCTACTAATTCTTTTACATTGGAAATTTGATGGTCATACAAAGGAGAAGTTAAAATTCCTGTTAATTGAGATTGATGCGCCGTAAAAATGAGCAAACTTGACATGGACCAAATTAATACAATAAATCGTATTTTCCAAGCTTTAGCAGTAGTAAAAGATCCTTGAAGTAAAATATAAAGCGCACCCATCAAACAAAGCGATAACTCGTTATAAGATTCTCCTATTTCTCTGTTTCTGCCTAAAATCCACCAAACCACTCCATTTAGAACAAAAACTACAAAAATTGATGACCAAACAATTCCATCAAATATCACTGTAAGATTCTTCCATTGCGCAATTTGTTGAGCCGTCGGAACGAACCAGACAGCAGCTGTATCAATATTTGAAACTGTTGCATCAAAATATTGTTCCATAGTTTCATTTCCAATATTCATACCGAAGATCATGTCCACTTTTTTGTCGTATAGAGATTTGAATGTCATGGTAAAGTTACCATCGTGTTGCAAATATCCCCAATGAGTGAATGGATTAGTGACATAGATGTCGGTAAGATTCATTCGTTGTAGGACAGTGTGTATGATTGTTACTTCTAGTCCTGCTTGTTTTGGCTCACTATGATCTTGAGTTACGTCTATAACATACGGTTTTATGTTTAAACCCATTAATTTTATTTCACATCCATGCATGTTCCATTCAATTTTTTCTGGATATAATTGTTGTGTTCTCCAGTCTAACTGAAATGAGTTTAAATTTTTGCCACAACTTCTGTTGGCGTATGGAAAATGAGTATAAATCTTTAACGTTGAATTTAATATTGTTAAAATGTTTATATTTAGAATTTGATATTTCCATGTTATTTTAAATATTTCTTCTAAATTTGTGTTATTAGATAATATTAAATATTTTGCTCGGTAGTTGCAAATGTAAGAACTGTGTATTGTTCCCAAAAAAGTATTAATATTTTCTATTGTATTTGTGACAATAATATATGCATCAAATTTTCCAATATTTGCTAATATATTTCTTTCATATCTTGGATATATAACTGTACTAATTTGAACAAATTTAGTTATGTAGTCCATTAGAAAATCATTGTAAGAAATTATTAATGTATTGTCGTTAACAAATTCATTAGTAATATGCTTAAATTTTGCAATATCATTATTAATCATTACAGAATTAATTTTTAATTCTTGATGAGAAATATCAATTAATATAAAACATAAAAACCAACACTTCATGTACATTATGATTCAAACACTTAATGAAGATTAAAGATAAACAAAAGATTGCAAGGAATCTTAATGTCTGTACTTTTCGCATTGACTGTTTATTATCTGCTATATGGCTAGACATTTCTAAGCACATTTTACAAGGAATAGACAAAACAACATCAAATATTCTCATTTGATTGATATGACAACATAATTTCACTGTATTCATAGTTTCGTGACTAAAATATCCTAAAGATTTTCTTTTTACATGTTACTATATCATTTTGTGTTATATTCCTGATATATTCACTGAATTAAATTTCTACATATTATATACTTTCCAGACTAAGTATTTATTAGCCTACATTTTTAAAAGAATTGAGTACTTCAGCTGACAGGATAAACAGATAAAAATGCTTAAATAATGGTTTAATAGACTATGTTTAAATTATTAACGTAACACAGATAATTGCAATTTAGGTATGAAAACCAATTTTTCGGCTCGTATTCCAACGTAATCTTGGAAAGACTTGTTTAAAAATATTCTTGTTTTTAATATGATTTTACTGCATGTTTTCTTTTGTATTTGTTTGTCTTTCACTTTGTGATTATATCTCGGATATTTTTTGTTTTGATAAGTGTTAAATGTGAGTATAAATGATTCGAACAATTTATTTTTATTCAAGTAAATACAGCATATAAGTGCGCATTTTTTTATACTTACTTATATTGCATTATACAAAATATTTATATTTGAAATATGAAGTAAATTTTGCATTTAATTGTTCTGGATCACAGAGACACATTTGCTCTCTCAAGTCTTTTTGAATTTCTGTGCTAAAAAGTGTAAATTTTGACGCGACTGCGTCCCTTTTCTGACCCTGTTAGGACCATTTCATACAAGTGATATTTTATAAAACCTGTCATTGCAATTAATGTTTTTAAGTTTATCAAACAATATTTTATACTACTATAAAATATCGCTCCTTTGAAACGACCCTTATTAAGCACAGCGTCTCCGAACACAGATGATTTCAAGTAGGGTCGAAGTATATAATTATATATACTTTTTGCACTTCAAGCACTTATTACAGCCATAAATTTTAAATAATGATAAATATTAAACGATTTAAAATAGATATATTTCATAAATGGGAAATGGATGGTTTTGATAACAACGATAGATTTTTTTTTAATTAGTCTATATATTATAAATAAATTTAAAAGTTTTTTGTTTATTTAGACTTTAGAGAGACGTTTCATTGTAGATAATTTGAATTTTCCTGAAAGTGAAAAGCGGTGGCAGGAGCCACAGTGAAATTACTGCCGGAAAAATCTGGAAAACTATATATGATAAACAATACGAAAATTTTAGCAAGTGGTGTAATAATAAATAAGTACAAAAATATATGGAAACTGTGCTACAAGCGTATTTTTATCAACGATAAAAAATTGTGAAAGTGTCTGTCATTTGGATGCAATATTCGATGCTGAAGGCAATATTGGTGGTTTGAGATAATATTGAAATTTAGCAAGTTTCTAAAATTAATTACTTCCCTTAAAAGAAAGAATGATGACTACAAATCTAAAAAGTCAAAAATACTTACAGCAGAATATTCAGGCAAGGAATGTTTATTGGTCAAAATAAATAAAGGTAGTAAAAACGTTAAAATAAACTCTGTATTTATCAGCTGTGTAACATATTTTAGGTTGCACTAATCTTGGATATAGCAGGACCATGCAGATGAAATGAGCTACTAATTTTGTCGAATAATGACGTTATAAACAAGGATGCAATAATATTTTTAACGTACAGAACACTAAAACTAAAACTGACAGTCAAAAATTATGGAAATAATTAGCTAAATATTGTATTCCCGCTTTATAAAAGATAAATGTAGTGTACAACCTGTCGGGAAAAATATTTTTGGAAAATTACGTGAAAAGATATATTCTTTTATAAATTTCAAGAGGCAAGAGGTATACAGGTCACTGTTTTCGGAGATGGCGGATGAAGGTCCTCAAGTATGGCCAAGGGATATGTTTAAAACCCGATTAATAATTTTTAAAATATTGCTGAAAACCATACAACATTTATTAACAGACAATAGAAACATTGCATTAAGTATGGTTACTATGGTAATATAAAATTTTTTCATTACTTGACTTTCCTTAGTAAATTCAAAGTGAAAATTTTTTCATTTAAAAATTGTCACTTTGACACTTTAATAGTTATTTACGTAAAAAGTCAGGAAAGTGTTCAATTACAGGATGAGTAAATAGTTCCATGCCGAGCGAAAGCGAGGCCTGAAACAGTTTACGAATCCTGTACGACACTAGAACGACGTGTTACGTGTAACATTTTACCTGAAACTTATAAACAAATAATAAATATTTTAAATTAATTTAAATTAAAAGAAATATTTGACTTACATATTCAGTCAGTATTTTATGTTGCTAAGTAACTAGATACTCACATTTGTTTCATTTTTATTTACTTACAAGTTGCCATGGATATACTCGTATTATTCTATTATAATTTGATTATTATATGCCAAATATTAAACCTACTTTATTTTCATTTTTTGTCATCATTGCAGGAAGCATCAATGCTCATGGAAGATTGTACGTGAAAATTTTCACTTATGTGTAAAAATCCCATAATGCAAAACAAATCTGAACTACGTTATTAATAAAAATAAGAAATCAGCAATACTTAAAATAAAAGACTGAGGTGTGATGAGACCAGCTATAGACAAAATAATTAAATAGTTGCGAACCGATGTTAAAGAAACAGAAATCTACAGTCATTGATATATTAGAATATGCATTAGTAGATGATGTAATGATAGCAGGTAATGAAACATACCTCCAGAATATCCTAAATCAGGAGTGTTAAACTCAATTGGACCGAGAAGCATTTTCCATAAAAGTATATCTGAAGTAGGTCGGTCGTAAAAAAAAATCGATCAAACAAATGTTGCGCTAATTAGAATCGAAGGGAAATTAATTTATGGAATCAAATTATATTTTAATGTTATTTTACAGAAAAAAATTCAGCTCACACCGGTATTTTAATCTAGAATTTTTTTGATATAATCAATTGTTAAGTATTTACTTAAAATATATAGTCAATACAAGATATATAAAATAATTAGGGATGCAATGTATATTCGGTCTATCCGAACAATTTGGCCAAATATGCGGTTTAGCCATATAATGATCGATCAGATAATAGGATAAAGAAAATTAAAATTTGAATTTATTTAACAATATTTTTCAGTAGAACAGTGATGTGGATAGCGGGTTACAGCATTTGAATCCGGAAAACCCGAATTCGAATTCCACTTAAACTAAAATAATATATGAATTACTACACAGAGTGTTATACAGAATAATGTAAATAAATAAACAAATTTTACATAAATAATGATTTATATAAATATAATAAAAGAAGTAAAGGAAACCGGTTAATAACAACAGCATTTTGATTTTTAACAATATTATTAAATTCAACTCTATTGATTTCAAAGGGTTATTGTTTCCACTGTCCTTTAGAAAAAGATTATAGTCTTGGCTGAATTAATTTTTCATTGTTTGAAATATTTGTTTGTTGTTTTTTTTTCTTTCTTTTATTTCCTCAACTTCTTTATATTTATTTGCATGCTTATGCTTTTTTTTTACATCACCACCTCTGTAAATTATTTCCATACCACACTTTTTTTATTTTAATCTACTAAAGCCCAATATTATAAAGGACAAAATAAATTTATTTTTTAATTTGCTTGGAAATGGTTAATTATAGATAATTATTTACCAAGGTTAAATATATATATATATATATATATATATATATATATATATATATATATATATATTTGACGATTGATATTAAAACAATTGCAGGCTGTATAAATGTTGCTTTAAAAAACAACAACTTTGGCATTTATGATTTAATTTAATAAAAAATAACATTTTTCTACGATTGCTATGAAAAGATCACAATTACGCTCTCATTTGTCATCGTAAAGTTGACGTTTTTTGTGGAACAATCGAAAAATATCTTTTTTGCGCGTCTCCAATGGCAACGCGCGAAAAAGACGTTAAATTCGCGCGTTTCCAATGGCAACGCGCGAAAAAGATTATTTCAATAGTTACCAGGGATACAAACAAAACAGAAACTTGTCATATTGACAGTTAACGAATTTAGTTTTAGACGTATACCTACGTTTTTTAATAACTTTAAGATGCAATCGTAGAAAAAATTATGTGTGTATCACGAGCGTAAAGTGTCTTTGTTCCTCTTGCACTATTGCAGCTCTCGCCTTCGGCTCGCGCTGCAATTACCGTGCTCGAGTAACAAAGAATCACTTTACGCTCTTAATACACAAATAACTATTACAACTGTATGTCACTTTTATAATCTTCAGTGAGATTAACACGTCGTTATCGTTTTGTATTATATATTGTTAATTTAATTAATATATAGTGATAACATTCACAAAAAGCAGAATGACATTTATGAAATTATAAACGTTAAATTAATTTTTACATAACGAATGCTTGCCAATTGCATATCAACGTTATTGTTTAGATAACATTAAAAATATTAAAAGTAATCACAAAATTAATCATAATTTTAAACATAGACATACAAATTATGTGTTGACTTGCTTTATGTGTTCAATAGGGCAAAAATACAAAATATTAAAAGTAATCACAAAATTAATATTAATTTTATACATACGACATAAAAATAATGGTTGGTACCACAAGCTCTGTTTTTGCTTGTTTTAAGAGCAGTGTTTTTGAGTGTTTTAGCTATCTCTAACATGTTAAAACCGTGGTCTTAAAACACCCAAAAACAGAGCTTGTGGTACCAGCCTTTGTGTTTAAAGCTGTAGCTAGTATAAAAAAAATCATAAACACTGGGCACATTGTCTGTCAGTTTATATCTGCACTAGAGTCAGATCTTCGCAAAGGATATAGTTTTTTTTTTATTAGATTATTATATTTCTTCCGGGATGAATTGTTTTGAGAGCCGTCTGTTTGAAATCGCTGTCCTAAATGTATGAAATAAAGTGCAGACTGAATGTGAAATGACAATGGATGGTAGCACAAGCTCTGTTTTTGCATGTTTTTCGAGCAGTGTATTTAGGTGTTTTAGCTATCTCTAACATGTTAAAACCGTGCTCTTAAAACATCAAAAAACAGAACTTGTGCTAGCAGCCATTATGTCTAAATTTGCACATTGCACATTGTGACTGCGTGTGCCTGACTTTTGTTAACGAATTATTTGTTATTACAAGTTTATGGAGAATATAACTTAATTATATTATATTTTACTTGGCTGGACATATGTTTTTTTTTATTTTAAAGAATAAGGGTACATCGACTGCTGCGGTCATTAGTACCTGGAACAGTGGTTATTACAAGTTATTATTATTTAGAAATAAATATTAGATTTGCTGCAGTATTTTGATGTCATTGCAGAATTGGATTGTGTTCGTTAGTCTGGTGACATTGTTTCCAAGGGTTTCTTCTAACGTCTGTGGCATGTTGTGTCGTATTCTTTGTGTGGCGTATTTTGGACACTGAATGAGGATGTGTTCTGTAGTAATTGGTGTGTTGCAGTTAGTACACGTTTCTGGTTCCGTTTTCTGTATGATGTACTTGTGAGTTATGTTTGTATGTCCTATTCGTAGTCTAGTTATTTTAATTTGGTCTCTCCGGTTGTCTATGTTTGTCCATTTGGTTGTATTTGGTTTTATGTTTCTTAGTTTGTTTCCAGATATATTGGTCCATAGATCATTCCATTGTTTTTAAGTTTGTTTTTTTATTATTTTGAGAAAGTCTTGTACAGGGATAGGTATAGACGTTGTTTCTTCTTGTATTGCCTCTTTCGCTGTTTCATCTGCTTCTTCATTTTTACGTATGCCTGTGTGCGATGGTATCCACATGATTGTTATTTTATTTTGTAGTGATATATCGTGTATTAGATGTTGTATTTTTTGTATTAGTGGTTGCGTGTTATATACATTTTGTATTTCTCGTATAACACTTAACGCATCGGTGTGTATAATATATTCTTCTCGTTGTTGTTTCTTTTTATGTATTATTTGTAGAGCAGTGAGTATGCTATATGTTTCAGCAGTACAAATGGATGTTTGGTTTGGTAGGTGGATTTTAATTTTCTCGTTGTCTATTATTACTGCAGCTCCAGTGCCTTCTGATGTTTTTGACCCATCAGTAAATATTTTTTGTGCATGGGGGTTTTGGTTGTCGATTTCTCTGTATGCTTGTTTGATGACCTCTGGTGATGTGTTAGATTTGTTGTATTTTGTTAATTCGAGTCTGTAGTTTGGTGGATTCTTCCTCCATGGTGGTACAGTATCATTGATGTCTATTTCAAGGTCAGGTAGGGTCGTTTGGACATATGTTTATTTTTCATTAATATTAGATTTAGGATATGTTTCTATGAGAATTAAATTATCGTATTATTGAGATAGTGCAAAAGTGAGCGGTTTAGAACGTCTGAAGCGGTGGAAAAGTTATCTCCAACAACGAAATTACTTCTAGAAGCTGTAGTTACTTCTAGCACAGATATTCGTTGCACTGAGTTGATCTGATCCAGTATAATTTTCTATCGTTACAGTAAAGGATTATTATAAAATATGAACAAGTTGATTTATGGAACAGTTAGGTAGGAAGAATAAATGAAAAGAATTCCTTATGTTGCTTATATTTCCCAAATTATCATATTATTAATTCGTTGCACTGAGTTGATCTGATCCAGTATAATTTTCTATCGTTACAGTAAAGG
Source organism: Pterostichus niger (assembly GCA_947425015.1). Classification (NCBI taxonomy): domain Eukaryota; kingdom Metazoa; phylum Arthropoda; class Insecta; order Coleoptera; family Carabidae; genus Pterostichus; species Pterostichus niger. Next base: position 22,551,322 of record OX380342.1, read on the forward strand.
ATTATTATAAAATATGAACAAGTTGATTTATGGAACAGTTAGGTAGGAAGAATAAATGAAAAGAATTCCTTATGTTGCTTATATTTCCCAAATTATCATATTATTAATTTAATTTCTTTTGTTGCAGGTAAATATGTTTCTTTTCCTCTTGAAAAATGAAATATACATAGTTAGGTAAGTACTTTTAAAAATATTATATATTTAGTTTTCTATTGTACTTGGAGGAATTTATTTGGTAAAGTTTAATATTTTATCTTAAAAATTTATTCAGTGTACAAAATTTTGTCTTAATTATTATTTTCTAACTACGTTTAATGTTTAATAAGCGGAAAAACTCTTTTATTTAATATAATTTTAATTTAATTACTTTTACATTTGCTTTTTTCTGCATCACTACTTTATTCCTACTATTTTTTTCTTGAAACATTGAAGACATTAGCATTAATATTATATGCAAATTAGAAGTTCATTTTAATAAATATTGTGAATATGTTATATGTCATCTAATTAACATAATGCTCCTGGCAAATAAAACTGAAAACTATGATTCTAAAGAAAAAATCCGTAATTATTTCTCTTTTGTTTATATTTCACTTTGGTTTAGTTCTTTCTTTCAATATAAGTGTAACAAAATATTCAAGTACTGAAGAAATATTTCAGTGTATAACAAAAATAACCAATAGAATTTCGGCAATGTCAACTTTAATGATATCTTCAACATGGAATAAAACTGACCAGAGCTTTAAATATTCCAGACCAATAACATTATTATCTACTCAAAATTCTAGAAATACATACCAACGTTTAAACATATTTGATGCTTATATACTAATATTTAGTACTATACAACAGTTTGAGGACTGGGTACAACAAGTGTATCTGTTTGATTTATGGAATCCAAGGGGTAAATTTATTGTTACAATTTTAACTTTCAATAATATCACCGAAATATTTAAAATAGCCTGGAAATATTATATAATAAATATAAATATTTTATGGTTTCATAATAATAAAGTTGAAGTTTCTACATATTATCCTTACAAATTTGAAAACTGTTCAATAAATGTGACACCAGAATTACTTTTGAATTGTTCTGAAAATATACCAATCAATTTATTTCCTGACAAAGTACCATATAATTTCCATGGTTGTCCCATAAGATTACAGGCTTTTCAAAGAATGTTGTATGTGTCAAATACTTCAGCTAAGTTGAGTGATCCAAAGCAAGCCGGACTGGAAGTAACAATAATGGATTCTTTAATGACAAAATTAAATCTAACTCAAGTATATGTAAAACATAATTACTCCTCTTTGGGAATTAGACTTCCAAATGGAACGTATACAAATATGTTTGGTGAACTACATAAAAAAACAACTGATATAATAATAGGACTAGCATACTTGGATAAAGACATGTTTGAGTTTGAAGCTCTGGTTTACGCAATTATGGATTTAGTAATTTTTTGGGTACCATCTGCAAATCCTTTACCACCTTGGATAAATTTATTTAAAATTTTTACGCCAGTTGCATGGATTTATATCTTTATTAGTATTTTTATAAATGCTGTAGTTTGGTGGATATTTGGAAAAAATAGAGAACAAGTTGTAAAATTTAAACGTTTGCCAGAGTGTATTGTCGCATCTTGGTATATTATACTACAAGGAAGTATTACATCGCCGAAGACTACAAGTATGAAAATATTGTACATATTTTGGGTAATGTACAGTATACTTCTTTATACTGCTTATCAAAGTCAGCTGGTCAGCGCATTAATGAAACCTACATTTGAAAAACAAATTTCTACGGTGGACGAGTTACTGGAATCAAATATGAAAATTGGAATATTTCGTTTAATGTATCGTGAGTTTGAGGATCCAAGTGATAAAAAGATTCTAGAAAAATTCTTTTCTTGTGCCGTTATTCCATGTTTGAATCGGACTGCTTTTAAGAGAAATATTGCGACGATGGTCGCTAGCGCAACGTGTAAGTACCTTATTAGTCTGTACTACCGATATCCGGATGGAAGGCCTATGTTATATGGATTTGGACCTGGTTTTCCAATTTGGGGAAGATTTGTTGTAACTAAAGGTTATCCTCCAGTAATTAGATTGAATCAATTGATCATGTTATTGAACTCCAATGGGTTAATAAATAAATGGAAACAGGAGGTATTCTCGATAAAACCTTATACTGTTCAGCCAGAATTACAGTCTTTAAGCCTGGAACATTTATCAATTGCATTTTTAGTTTTATTTGTTGGTTTAACTGCTGCAACTCTTATTTTCTTTTTGGAAATTGGTATTAAAAGATATAAAGTTAAAAAACATAAATTATAAATCATTTCTGCTCATATCGATCTTATTTATGTATTATTGTAGCTCATTAGTATTATTTCGATTTAATTTCATATTTAATATATATGTTGTTTCTTTCTATACATACATACATACATACATACATAACATCACGTTATATCCCATTAAATGGGGCAGCACGAACCCATGAAACATTCATAGAGCATCATTGCACATCAACATTCTCATCCTGACACACGATACTCGTTTCGACCACATTAACACTTCCTCCATACGAACTCTTTCTTTCCTCACAACCAAAATCCATCATCACGCAACAAACATCTATCCATTCGCTCCTGTACACCTGTTTCGTAAATCTTCACTTACGCCCACTTCTATAACAACGAATTGCAGTTACACACTGTATAGTAAAAACTGAATATGAAGAAAAAAAGATGAGGAAGGTATTCGTTATATCAGAATGAATAAATATGTGTTGCATTTATACTACATCGTCACTACAAAGTAAAATTTGGTTAAAAATGCAAAATACAAATCGAGAATGACCGAAATAACGAAAAAATATGAAATCTTACACTCACAAGTATATCAAATAGCATCGTCGTCATAGTAACAAAGTTGTAATTGCGTTTTTTATTTTCAACAAACTAATGTCATTGCTAACATAATTTGTTTTTTTTTCATTTTGATGTTATTTCGTGATGGAACGATTTCTGTTCATTTTTTATTCGTTATATAATCATAACAAATACAATACGGGTATTTAAAATTATCGGAATATATTGTAATGATTCATTCAACATTTTATTTTAGAAAACTATTCGTCTTATGTACTCGTGAATTTTCAAAATAATGCCTTTTGTGACAACACAATATATTCGATAATTTTGAACACACGTGTTGTATTACGAGTATGTATGAATATATGCTGACTGCAAAGTCTTTCTTTCTTTCCCATTTAAAAGTAAATACTAAAGAAAAGACGTTATTGATATTATTTTTAAAAGTATTTACAGATAACGGATCGACGGTATTTTAAGTTATCGAATCACACTAATGCTTATTTATTAGTAATTACAATTTTTGACATACTAACGGACTAATAGTATACGGAAACGGAATAAATAGTGAGAATCAGCCTTTATATGGAAGTTTAAAATTAATTTGTTTATTATTGACATAAAAAACGCATTGTTTTCGATTAGTAGGTATTGTAAATGGGCAATTATTATAAGTAAACTTGATATTAATAGATTCGATATATTAGTGACTAATGTACTACGTACCCAAATTAGTGCATAGAAAGTTGAAATAATCCATTTGAATTAAATTTATTACTATAAGATAGTAAAATAAGACGATGTGCTTGAATATATATTACATTGTTTTTGTTCTCTTCATTACATGTAATTTTGCGGTATCATTTCAATCAATTCTATTTAATTTAAAATACTCGTATACAAAAATAGAAAAAATGTCACAGTGTATGGCAAAATTGTCATTTCAAATTATGGAAACCAACATATTGGTTATGACTCCGATTTGGAATGTAACAAACCAAATTTGGAAATATTCTGGAAAAGTAGTAATGTTAACTACCCAACAATCAATTAAATATATTCAAATACTAGAAAAATTTGATGTTTGCATATTAATCTTTTCTTCTAATATCGAATTTGTTGACTGGTTAAAAAAAGTTTATTTGCTAGAGTTCTGGAATCCAAGTGGAAAATTTATTGTCTCTTTTTTAAATCAAGTGAATGTTACTCATGTATTTGAAACTGCTTGGCAGTATTATATAATTAATATTAACGTTATACTACCCATTAATAGTTCTTTTGGAGTATTCACATATTATCCTTACAATTCTACTTCTTGCTCTATAAATACAGCCGCAGTGTTATTATTTTTCTGTTCTGCTAACTTAACTCAAAATACATTTCCGGAAAAAGTTCCAAATCATTTTAACGCATGTTCTATAAAATTACAAGGTTGTCCTGTGATTCCATATGTATTAAATACTTCAGCTGATAAGACAGACCCAACCAAAGCAGGTTATGAAGTAACTATAATGAATACCTTATTAACAAGAATAAATTTTACGCAAATTTACGTTAAACATAACTATCCTACTTGGGGAATAAAATTTCCAAATGGTTCATACTCATATATGTTCAAAGAGCTACAAAATAGAACTGTTGATATAGTATTGGGCATGGCACATCTGGACAAAGACGCAACGGATTTTGATGCATTGACATTTACAATAATGGATTTCACAATTTGGTGGGTTCCTTCTGCAAATCCTTTATCACCTTGGATGAATCTATTCAGTATTTTCACATTTGATACAAGACTGTATATCTTTGCCAGCATTATTATAAACGGTTTAGTTTGGTGGCTGTTTGAAAGAGCTGAAAATGGTATTAGAATTTTCAAAACTTTACCAGAATGTATTATTGCATCTTGGAGCATTGTTCTACAAGGAAGTATAATTCCTCCAAAAAATCAGAGTATTAAAATTTTGCTAATATTTTGGTTAATATTTAGTATTCTACTTTACACTGCTCACCAAAGCCAATTAGTTAGCACTTTAATGAAACCACGGTATGAGAAACAATTATCCTCACTGGAAGAACTAATGAAATCAAATTTAAAATTCGGCTTTTTTTATTTAAACGTACAACAGTTCGAAGATCCTCATAATCCAGTTGACAAATATATTCGAGAAAATTTTATTTCTTGTCCAATTGGAGAAACCTGTATTAACCAAACAGCATTTCAAAGAAATTTTGCAACAATGAAAACAAAAAGGCAAATGATGTTTCTTATGAGAAAAGCCTACACTCATCCTGATGGAAGGCCAATGATTTATGGATTTGGACCTGGGTTTCCTTTATATTCTAGATATGTGATGAGAAAAGGATTTCCACCAATGGTCAGATTGAATAAACTTATAGGGTTACTAAGCTCGAATGGTTTAATCAGAAAATGGGATAATGATCTTACTTATAAAAAATATTTTCCAGAAAAACATGTATTAAAATCTTTAACACTAGCACATTTGGTGGTTGGATTTATATATTTAGCAACTGGTTTGACGTTTTCGGTGATAGTTTTCATTGCTGAAATTGTTGTGAAACGTTGTAAAATATAATTCTTTCAAATGTAATCAAATTGTTATTATATATAAGTGTATTTAAATGTTATTAAAGTAAAATATATTTGAATTATTGTGCAATAACTTCTTAACTATATTATTTATAAAAAGGAGAGATCTCAATTTAAAAAAAATTATTATCATCCTGAATTTAATCGATTTTATCATCTTTCTATTTTTCATAAGTGTTATTAATTTATACAGGGAGTTTCACAATTTCGGTCATATACGCTAAGGATACGAGATTGTTATGCTGGGAGCAAAAATATATATTTTTTTAATTGCAAAATTAAGCACAGTTTACCTACACTGTACATTTATAATAACACTGGATTCGCATTCTTTCCTGTGAAAAACAAACATTGTACGAGTAATTAACTACTTAAATTACATAATACTCATAGAATAAAAAAATGTCATTATTATCAACTTCAACATTGGTATCCATCCAGTAGCACGATAAATTTGTGATGAGCATATCAAATAGCATATGTTACGTATACTATTAAAAAAATACATATTTTTTTCAAGCAATTAATTGCAACCATTGAATTCTTTGTTTTGGCGGTAAATTATTTGTTTATGATTAATATTCCTATATTTCCATAATTATTAGTGTACCTATAAGTCCGAAATAAAATAAACATGTAAAAAGATAGGTAGGTGGTATCCCAAACTTTCATTTTATTTTTAACATTAGATTTGAAAACAAATTACAAGTACAATATAAACAACAACTATAGTAGTTGTATAGTTGCAAAGATTAATTAGGTAGCACGGTAGCAGTCTATTAAGCACTTTATATAATAATTGCAGCAAATGTGCGTATCGATTAATTTTAAATTTAATTAATTTTCAATGAACTTTGTTTCATTAATGATGTTTTGACGACATTGAAAATAATAATTGTTTATTGATGGTATTTTAAATTTGAATAAATTTTATGTAAGTATATCATTTCTTGCAGTAACTGATAATAAATTTAATATGTAATATTAAACTTTACAACTCACTAAAATATTATATTTTAGTAGAATATGTTTTCATGAAGCAATGCTTTACTCTATTGTTACAAATTTGGCAATTTGCAAGAAGTTTTATTCGAAATTCTAGACAGTAGAGGATAACACCGAAAATCTATGCAAATTACAAAAATAGAATAATACTATATATTCTTCTTTCAACCAGTGGTGGATCCAGACAATTTTTTCGGAAGGGATAATGGTAATGGTATGGGGTAAGTGACTCACAAGTAATACTACCCGACTGTCACTCACCGATTTAAATGAAACTTGGCACACTAATAGAACTCTGAAAATTATTGAACCCCTATTTTTTTTCTTTCTGAAGTTGCTTCTTAAAGGTACTAATCACCCCTGAAAGGTGGTAAAAGCAAGATTCGCTATAAATTAAATTAAATAATACCAAAATATTACGCGTTCAACATTGGTTACCCAGGGGTAACCTCGAAAATTGATTCAGCGACCCCAAAAACCCCCGAGTAACTAGTTTTGAACCTAAAACTTTATTTCAGTTGAATATCGTAATTTCATCCTCCCATCTCCTTTTTAACCCCTTGATGCATATGATCAAAATTACTCCGAAAATAGATTTTGGCGATCTCAAAAACCCCTGAGTAACCAATGTTGAACGCGTAATATTTTGGTATAATTTAATTTCATTTAGGCGATTCTTGCTTTTACCACATTTCATGGGTGGTTCGTACCCCTAAAAAACAACTTTTGGAAGAAAAAATATTTTTTAGTTCTATTAGTGAGCCAAGTTTCATTTAAATCGGTGAGTGACAGATAAATAGTGTTACTTGTCAGTGCTCAATTCATTGGTATCGAGTCGGACTGTGGATTTGAGAATCCTGATTCAATTATCATAGCCCACAATTTAACATACTTAAAATTACCTCTTAGGTTCCCTCACCACTAATATTCCTGGAGGCCGTGATTTGACGGATGGTAGCCACACTTCGCGCGCTTAAATATATTACTTACCGAGATCTGCTATGAGAGAGATATATTTATTTATATTTATTTTAAACATAACTGAGAAAATCATAATTTTTTACGTTTATTTTATAAATTTGTTTAATTAATTTTCTAACACCTTACAAATTTTAATGAAAATTGCTTGTATATAAAATTATATAAATAAGAGTGAATCTAGTAACCTGTATGTATGTATCGTAAATAATCTTAAGTTCATTGGCTACAGGTTTCCACGATTTAAAAATGTTCAATATGTTAATCTATGTGTGACAATATAGCCCTATTTTTTATTTTTCTGAAAAGTACCTGGTATTACGTAAGGTATTTGGCGATTATTTTGAACATATGGTCTTTTAAATTTAATTTTCTTTAATAAATACCTTATATTTCATTGTTATTTAAGTATTATTATAATGCATTTATGTCTAAAATGTATATGACATACATATTTTCTTAATAGTCGTAGCCATGGAAACCTCTATTGCCATTTCTCTAAATCTATCAATTGAGATATTAAAGATTTACTATAAGCTATAGATTTACAGATTTAAGATTTTGCCTTGAATTGACCTATAAGTGTATTACTTTGTACTGTAATTAATTTAATAAACTATTGGGCAATATATATTCGTATTAAAAATATTATTGTAATTTAACTATGGGGAAATACAATGCAATATATTGTTTATAATTTAATAACTGTTACAGTTTTTTTTCCATATGATTACATTTTATACTGCTTTAGTTCACTTCAATTCTTCTTAGGTCATTAATATTAAATAAAAATTACATATTCATAAAATCAAAATTATTTCTCTTTTGTTTATATTTCACTTTGATTTAATACTGCCTTTCAATATAAATATAACAATATTTTTAGGTACTGAAGAAATATTTCGGTGAATAATAATAATAGCCAATGGAATTTCGGCAAAATCAAGATTATTGATATCTTCAGCATTGATAAAAACTGGTCAGAGCTTTAAATATTTCAAACCAATAACGTTATTACCAACGCAAAATTCTCGAAATATGTGCTAACATTTAAATATATTTGGCCTTATATACTAATATTTACTACTATACAACAGAGGACTGGGTAGAAAAAAGTATATCTGTTTGATTACTGGAATCCAAAACGTAAAATAATATCACTGAATTATTTGAAATTGCTAGAAAATATTATATAGTAAATAATGGGGTAAATGGCTCAGTGGTATCGAGTTGGCCTGTGGATTTAAGAACCCGGGTTCGATTTACAGGACCAACAAACAGTTTTCATAACATTAAAATTATCTGTGTGGCTTCTCTTCTTTTCATCTTTGGGGCCGTGCTTTGACGGCCGATAACCTATTTCACGTGCATAAATATATCACTTACCTTCATCTGCTATGACAGAGTGCCACAATTGTAATGAATAAAAGACGTGATGATATATTTATTTTTCTATTAAATATGTATGGTTTTATAATGATATGGTTGAAGTTTAAATATATCCTTATAAATCTGAATTTTGATTACTTAATTTATCACCAAAATTATTGATTCTATGTTTAGAAAATATAAATATATTTACGGAAAGAGTACTATATAATTTTAATAGATGTCCTACAAGAAACTGAAGTTGAAAATTGTTTGTCGGCTGTGGAAATTGAACCCGGGTTATGAAATGAACAGGCCGACTCGATACCACTAAGCCACCTATACTATATCAGTCCAAGAATAAAAAGATTTAAGACAAACTGTAATTGATGACTCCATTAGTATCACTGCCTTTAATATATTATGCTCAATTGTAATAATGTGAGTTATGTCGAATCGAATCTGTCAAATCAGATAACAAATATTGCTGCCAAACAATTCGATATTCAAAATGTAAGTGATTCATTCGACTATAAAAGTACTTAAGTACGCAGTAGTTACAGGTTTCCAAAACCAAAAGACACACTGTCTGTTTCTTCAATTATACGCACTAGTTAAACTAAATATTATATCTCAAATAACACGAACATAGTGTATACTTGTGAATTAAAATTATGTAAAATAAATAATATTATTAGAAGTATTTAACAAACTAAGGCATATATAAATTATTTGCCACAATACCTAAAATTTCATCACACGTTTTGTACTGTAATTGAGATTAAGTTACCATTTTGCAGAGTAATAAAATATATATTTATCTTTTTATTATTTTCGATAAATTTATTTCTGCAAGATAGCAAAATAAACCGACGAACACAATACATGCAGTACTTTTTTAATTTTATTGCTGCATTGAAATTCGTTTTCTTATTTCAATAAAATTTATTTAATCTCAAATATAAATGAAAATATTGTAGTGCGCGACAAAATACTCATTTGTTATCATGAAAACTAACATGTTCTATTTGATTTGGATTAAATTTTATATTGTTTCAGCTCTTTCTAATATAAATATGTCAAGTTTAACAAAAAATGAGCAAATGTTTGAGTGTATTTCAAAAATGTCAAATAATATTTCGGAGAGCCCAACATTAGTCGTAACATCAGTATTAAATGAAACTGGACACGTGTGGAAATACACCAAACCGATGACAATTTTTACTAAACAGAATTCTACAAAATATTATAAACATTTAGAAAATATTTATACTTATATTCTAGTATTTTATACTACGCAAGAATTTAGCAACTGGTTAAATCAAGTCTACTTGTTTAACTTCTGGAATCCATATGGAAAATATATAGTTTCCATTTTAAAATCTGATAATATTACCGAAATATTTGAAACTGCATGGAAATATTATTTAATAAATATAAATATTTTATGGTTTCATAATGATATACTTAAAGTTTCTACATATTATCCGTATAAATCTCAAATATGTTCAGTAAATGTCATACCAGAATTACTCTTTCTTTGTTCTGAAAATTTACCAAGTAATTTATTTCCTGATAAAGTACCACATAATTTCCAAGGTTGTCCTATAAAATTACAGGCTATGCCTAGACCTGCATTTGCGTTAAATACTTCAGCTAAATTGAGTGATCCAATGCAAGCAGGACTGGAAGTAACTATAATGGATTCTTTAATGACAAAATTAAATCTAACTCAAGTGTATGTAAAACATCATTATCCTTATTGGGGACGTAGACTTCCAAATGGAACATTTACATTTATGTTTGGTGAACTGCAGAGAAGAACTACTGACATAATGCTAGGACAAGCATACTTGGATAAGAATATGAATGATTTTGAAGCATTAGTTTTTGCAAGGATCGATTTTATCATTTGGTGGGTACCATCTGCAGATCCATTACCACCATGGGTAAATTTATTTAAAGTTTTTACGCCAATTACGTGGATTTACATCTTTACTAGTATTTTTATAAATGCTACAGTTTGGTGGCTATTTGGAAAAGATACAGAGGAAATTGCAAATTTTAAACGTTTACCAGAGTGTGTTGAAGCTTCCTGGTATATTATACTGCAAGGAAGTATACGGTCACCTAAAACTAGAAGTATGAAAATATTGTACATATTCTGGGTAGTGTACAGTGTTCTTCTTTATACTGTTCATCAAAGTCAGCTGGTCAGCGCTTTAATGAAACCTTCATTTGAGAAACAAATTTCCACGATAGACGAGCTACTGCAATCAAATTTGAAAATTGGATTGCTAGATTTGATGCGACGTGAGTTTCAAGATCCAAATGATCCTACAGATAAAAAAATTATAGAAAAGTGTATTTCTTGTCCTCCTGATGGATCATGTTTGAATCAAACTGCTTTTCATAGAAATATTGCAGTGATGGTCGGTAAAATGCAATGTAACTACCAAATTGGCCTACATTACTTACATCCGGATGGAAGGCCCATGGTATATGGTTTTGGACCAGGTTTTCCGTTTTGGTCAAGATTTATTATAACTAAAGGTTATCCGCCAGGAATTAGATTTAATCATTTAATCATGCTATTGGACTCTAATGGATTAATAAATAAATGGAGACAGGAAGTATTCTATAGAAAACCTTTTGTTGTTCAACCAAAGTTGCAGTCTTTACGGCTGGCACATTTAACTGTTGGATTTTTCTATTTATTAATTGGTTTAACGTTATCATCTTTTATTTTCTTCTTGGAAATTGTTATTAATAGGTATAATACTAATAAACATGTTTTTATGTTTTAATGAGCGATTTTGATACATTTGAAACATTATTCAACTTCTAATGTGTTATGCATATAAAGAAATAATAACAAAATAAAACGATATACCTAAATATATACTATAATGTTTAAAGTTTTTGATGGTATATGCATTTTGATATTTCAATCAATACAATTTAAGCCAATATCTCTTGTACTAGGGCTCGACCTCGTTTCAATTACGAAAATTGTCACATTAGTAGGCTAATGTAATAATTTTTTTGTTTTAAAAAAAATGCATAGATCACTAGATGTGAGTGAAAATATGGAAATGTGAAATGTTTTAAAATATTTTAATTAAAAAATACTAGTAGATCGAGAAAAAGTGTCAAATAAAAATTGTTAATACTTATCACTTTATTTACATTGAAGAATTAAAATAATTTTGTCGGTCGGCTTCTTTTAGATATGATATAAAATTGAATTTTTTAAATCGAATAAATAATTGAAAATTATATATTTAATAAGCTTTTTTTTCTTTTGAATGATGCCAAGTTTGCTTGTTTTAATTAACATGATCAATAAATTATAAATTATTAAACGTTAATTAAATAGCCTATGAATTACATCTTAGCCAAAGTAAATAAAGCATGCTAAATTCACATATCTTAGGAACAATAAGACTAATAAGTTATTTCATTAATTTGTTGAACTACTTTTAAACATATTTATTAATGTATTTAAAAAGAAAATAAAAACCCACAGCAAGCTTGGCTACGTTAAAAATGTGGAAAAATATGCTGTTTTAGATATGTAATTTTCAACTGTATGTTCCATTATATGTATCTAAAAATTGGCAGTTAAAAACATATTGTAATGTAAAGAAAATTTTAGTATCTACAATTATTGTTTAAAACTATTTTCTCTATCTACTACTATTTAAGAATTAAAATTATTTGAAAAATTTTATCGTTATATTGAACTACGGATATGACAAGTTTTGATTAATTTAACCGAAGTAGTAATTCTTGGTGTTTCCGAGATGCAAATGGTGGCCTTCATACAGGAAACATTCTGTATACAAAAATTTATAACGAACAAACAAAATTATTGAATAGACTTTATGCGATAATTATATTTACAATCTGGTAACAGTTTCCAGTTGATAGATATATTAACAATGCTATATCATCAAGTAGAATAAGGACATTTCTGCTATAACCAGTACAGTATTTTATTAGTTCTACTTTTACTAACGTAACGCGAGTTTAACTCACACTCTATAAATGTTTCCAACATTCCGTTAATCAGTCAAAAATATTCTTGAATATTCTCAACAAAACAAGTATTTAACGGAATATAAATGTGTCGAAATATATGCATATAATTTTATTCCTAATAAAAACTCTTCATTGATACAAAACTAACAGACTGTAAAAATGTGAGAATCAATCTTTAGAGGTAATTTAGAATTATCTCAACATAATACCTATTTTGTGAGTGCAAATTTTTCTAGAACCATAAATAAAAACATGTATATCTATGTTTCTAATCAAAATATCATGGATTATTCCATGAAATGCAATAGAACGAACCTTAGAAATATTCTTATCTGAACATACCATCCTTGCTTCAACTACACTCACAGTTCCATACAAATTCATTTATTCATCAGACTCGGAATCACTCCTATACAACTTATTCATTAATCTTTGATTCATCCTACGTTAAATTATTTTGCACAATTATTCTTCAATCAATGACGTCATACTACTGGACACAGCATTCTGCATTTGTTGTGATATCAATAAGTAGGGTACGGAGATAATCAGGATAGTACATTTTTCCATAGCTGTTTGTAAACAATTTACCTTACAATGATATTTGTTCTAGTCTTCAAAAGATGTCAGTCATATAGATGTCATTTGTAACTATAAAAATAAATATTATTATAAGTTTTCATTGCAAAATTTACAAATGTAGAAAAATTAACATATATAAATAAATGTTTGTAATGGCAGAATATAAATGAACCAGATGTGAATCGTACAACACGTTGCAAAACTAAGCACCACGCTACACTCGTTCTTTCATTTTCCTCTATCTTTCCCTTTAAAAAGTGCCCTCATTAAAACAATCTGTAAGCTACAACATGCTGTGTGTAGTGCCCAGTAATATGAAGTTACCTAGTATAGATAAAGAAGGTTTTCAAATCAATTCAGTATTTGCAATTTGCAAACCTCTTTGTTCATTCGGAAATAAAGTGAAACAATTTCTATGTATGAGTGCATGTGCACTTCGATAACGTATTTTGTCATGTTTTATATAAGTAAATCCATATATACACTATGTAATTTCAAACCCATGCATTATTTTGTAAATGATATTGGAATAAAAATAAAAGAATAATAGTAACAGTAGTCTAATAAATAATTTAGTGCTAATATTTTAAAGTAGTATAATCCTCAGTACGAATTTTATTTGAATATTTATGTAAAGTACTCATAATAATAGAAATATTTTAGAATGTGTTGTAACCTAATATGTACACAATTACTTGTATCATAACTGAAACTACATTATTAAACTTACGAAATCGTTAATGGAATTAATGTAATAAATAAATATATAATTAAATAATTAATTTTTTTCTATATCTTTACTACTTAATAATCTGAACCACTTGAATCATGAACACTGCTACTACATATTATTACCATTTATTAACTATATCAGTTATATGTTTTACAAATGTCTCTTGTTCTTATATCATTACAGAAGAATCAAAAACAGAAATTATGGTAAAGTGTAAGATGAAAATTTATAATGAAATTACAGAAAGGACAACTTTAATTTTTACTCCAAGTCTAACCGAACAAGAAGTAATTTGGAAATATTATAAACCATATATTTTAACAAATACTATTCAGCTAGTTATTCGTGCACAAAAATTATTTGAATTTGATGTATATTTGTTAATATTGAATACAATTGAAGAATTTAATGAACTGATAAACAAAATATTTTTATTACGAACTTGGAATCCTAGAGGAAAATTTATTATTTCTTTTCTTAAACCTATAAATATTTCAACGGTAATTGAAGTCGCTTGGAGATATTATGTAATTAACATAAATGTTTTGATCTTAACAAACGATTCTGTTGCTGTATATACTTACTATCCATATAGAACTAATTCCTGTAGTATTAACCTTACTGCAGAAATTTTATTTACATGTTCGGAGGATCCTCCAAGAAATTTATTTCCTGCAAAAGTCATGGATAATTATAACGGATGTACGTTTACACTTGTAGCAATGCCTGTTCCTCCTTACGTTTTAAATATTTCATTAAATAAAGATGATCCAACGAAAGTAGGATATGAAGTAACAATAATCAATTCAGTATTAAAACAATTGAATGTCACACAAGTTTTTCTTAAACATAATTATAGTGAGTATGGAAGTAAACTTCCAAATGGTACATTTTCGTACATGTATGGAGACATCATACAACGAAATGCTGATTTGTTACTAGGATTGGGTTATGCAGGAAAAATAACAGAATTTGAACAACTGGAGCAGGTAACTTCAGATTTCTTGACTTGGTGGGTACCAATTGCAAATCCAGTACCAGTTTGGCAAAATTTATTCAATGTTTTTACTCCAATTATGTGGATATATATACTAGCTAGCATTGTTATAAATGCAGTAGTATGGTGGCTCTTCGGCATAAATAAAAACATATTGATACATCTGCAACAGTTTCATATATATTTAATATCCACTTGGTATGTATTGCTGCAAGGATCTTCTGATTCACCGAAATCTAAACATATGAAAATTTTATTGATGACTTGGCTAATTTATAGTCTTCTTATATATACAGCACATCAAAGTCAACTGGTTAGCATATTAACAAAACCTCAATACGAAAACCAAATTTCTTCTGTGGATGAATTATTAAATTCTAATTTAAAATTTGGTTTCTTTAATTTAACTATACATGTGTTTTATTACGCGAACGATACTACAACTAGGAAAATAATTGAAAAATACGAAGCTTGTCCTATAAATGAACATTGTTTAAATCGAACAGCTTTTCGCAGAGATTTTGCAACTTTAAAGAATAAACGACAAGGACAATATTATGTTAGAAAATATTATACAACACCTGAAGGCAGACCCATGATTTTCGGATTGGATAGTGGTTATAAATTTTATACAGGATTTGCTGTACTTAAAGGATTTCCTCTGGCACCAAAAATGAATAAAATTTTGTTGAAATTAGTATCTAACGGATTGTTAGACAAGTGGAGTAAAGATATTGTATACGTACAAGATATTCCTATTAAACCAGAATATATAGCGCTGTCTTTATCACATGTAACTGCTGGATTTTTATATTTATCTATTGGATTAACTATTTCTTTAATAATTTTTGTCATAGAAATAATTATTTCTGTTATCAAAATCAGAAATTAATTTTAAAATTTTGAAAAACTCATAAATACATGTGATTATCTGTTAGTTGACTATTTAATGTTTTCATCAATGATTCTGTACAACACTCCAAATTATTATTCTATAGAAAAAGACTTCTAAATATTCAAATAAATTAATTCTGTTCATGATTGCATACTTCTACGAAAAGATATTGAAATATTCTTGCTTGGTCTCTAAATTATTTTTTAACCTCGGTAAATGCAAAATAATAAGCTATTTTATTAAAGAAGTATATAGTTTTTTTTTCTAAAACTATTCAGGCATGATATGCAAACATACCCTCCAATCCCCTGATAGGCGGGGTGGGGGTGAGTTTCAAAAATAAATGGAAACCCACATTTTTACTGCACTATTGCATTATCCATAAAAAACTGTAATTTATTTGCAAATTTCAAAATCATCCCCTCACCCCCATCCGGATGGAAACAGGGAAAATAAAAAAAAATGAGAAACAATAAATATTTTTTATGGAGAAACGATAAAAAATGTGCAATTAGACAATTGAGAAATCAGAAATTTTTTTAACGTGAAAAAAAAAACGATAAAAAGTTATGGGATGAGGTTGAAATTTGCAATTCAATTACATGATTTTATGAAGAATGCAATAGTGCAATAAAAAGTGGAGGTTTCTATTTAAGTTTTTGAAACTCACCTCCACCCCGCCTACCAGGGGGCTGGGGAGTATGTTTGCATACCATGCCTGAATAATTTTAGAAAAATAAAAAAACACGTGTTTTGTAACTTTGTCATCGAATGCTTCGTTCTCCAGACATTTAAGCGTTTCCAGACTTTTTAGACATCTGTATATATGTATATATATATATATATATATATATATATATATATATATATAATATTATATTAAAAAATAATTATGTAATATTGCTATATGATTAATTAATGTTGTGTAATAAATAATCATCCTGTAATTAGGATCCCACTATTTTCTTCAAACGATTCATATATAAATGAATAAATAAATTTTATTTTGAACTATCAATAGTTGCAGTTTTAATTAAATGATTCAAACGTATTAGGTAAAGTATTTAATTCTCTGTATTTATTACAAGTAATAGCAAAATTCCTCCTTATCGATAAGTTTTTGTTGAGCACAAAATTGTTTCTCAGCAACAAACATGGAAGCTAACTGCATGAGAAATTCCGAATCTGCACGACCAGGGATTTTACCTAATGTCAGTATTCTCGACTGATTATGTTACGAGGAATTTGGTAACAAAATAAAAATATTATTATAGTGTATATTATAAAATAGTAAATAAATCTACTGTACTCTATGATTGATTGAAAACAAGTCGAGGGAAATTATCAGCTATAAATATATAAGAGCTTTTATTTTATTATAAATTTCTGTTTATCATGAAACCTTGTTACCTAGCAGATTGTCAAAAAATCTTTTTAATAAATTTACGTCCCCATAGGTGTAGGTATTTTTTTTTAAACAGCTTTTTTGAGACAAATTGCATACTAGTAGCAAGTCTGAATTATCAAACTTATTTTTCCGAAGAAAATAAAATGCTCGAATGTAATTCGGCTAGATACGATATTAAAATAATTAAAATGACATAAATTTTTATCGGGTTGTTAAGAGAAAGTAAATAAGGTTTCATAAGTTGCAAAAGTTTTCCTCCTATTATTCACTGTCAAAGTGACATAATTGTTCTTTACTTTGTATTGAAGTGACATTATCAGTATAAAACTATGCTTATAGTTAAATTTTCAAATCTTTTGTATTATGGAAGATTCAAAACAGGTCAAGGGAAATTATCTCGAAAATAATTTAGGAATATTTTACAGGGACAAATTAGTTAGTAGTAGAAGTTAGTAAACTTCTAGTTTATCACTCTCAATTGGTTGTTCATATTAACGATTTTTATTTTTTCCTTTATTTTTTATTTATTTATTAACGTTAACTATTGGCATGTCAAGTGAAACACACATATATGTTTTTTTCTTTAATTTCTGTTTTTGTTTATATCCAGTTGCACCAACAAAACTTAAATATTAAACTTAGTTTAAATAAACAAAAGCATGTTGAATGTTTTACAGCCATATTAATTATTCCATATAACATGTAATTTCAATTTGTTTTATGAATTTAAACCAAGTGCAAATTTGTAACTTTGTTGATACAACTGGCCATTAAACATGGCATTGGAAGAACTTAAATGTTGATAGAGGAATTCATATTTCATTGTTTATCTATTTACATACTTTAATATTATTTTCAAACTAAAAAACTTTTTAATTAGATAACTGCGGACATACAAACTTTTAAAATAATATTACAAACTTAAATGATTAACGTAAAAATGTACTAAATATATGCTTGACATTTTAATATGATGAAAATATTTGTAATAGTCAAATATTTTATATAAACACATGCATCTTTTGAATTATGTTTGTATATATATATATATATATATATATATATATATATATATATATATATATATCGGACGTTTCACGTCAACCGGGCCACCTGGCTGCCCAGAATTGGTATGCATCGATTTAAAAGTTGTAGGTCTCAAAATGTTGGTAATTTCAATTTCTATCGAATGCCGTCTGGTGATTTTTAGAAAACAAAGATGGCGATGTCAATATGGCTCTTGAAATCATAAAAAATTGTGTTTAACAGGTTTTATTTATATATAACTACTATAAAAAATCATTTTTACATTTAAAAATACCTAGACTTTATGGTTTTCGGGTCACTGAATTCAAATCATACATCACTTTAATCCCATCTGTTCACCATTTATCTTTAACCTCAAAAAATGCCTAAATAAGACGAGTTAACACTATTTTGTGATGAATATCACGGTCAAATTACTTTATCTTTATGTTTTTGAGGTCGCTGAATTTCAATCAAATATCAGTTTTGCCCATCAGGTCACTCTTTGTTCCTAACCTCAAAAAATGTCTGAAAATGACGAATCAGCACTGTTTTGCGATGAATATCACGGTCAAATTACTTTATCTTTATGTTTTCGGGGTCCCTGAATTCAAATCAAACATCAGTTTTGTCCTACCTGGTCACTATTTGTGCCTGGAAATGACTTATTTACACTATTTTTCAATTAATGTTTTGTTTTTGTTTTTTTTTTTCAATTTTTCTTTTTTGTGTTGATGTATTTAGTATTCTATAGTACCTGGTCACTATTTGTTCCTAACCTCAACAAAATGCTTGGAAATTACTTATTTACACATTTTTTCGATGAATATTTTGTTTTTGTTTTTTTATCTTATTTTCATAGTTTTATTTGTAACTGTCAAATTATTTGTAACCTATTAGTAATTTCTTTTAAGTTCAAATATGTATGCAACAAAAAATGTACCCACGTTTATGAAATCTGATAGATGTTGCCTTCCATTTAATCACGACGGACATGTTGGTAAAGACTTACGATCAATATCTAAAAATGTTCAAAATAAATTTCCAAATTTGCCAGTATCAGCTAAAATTTGTTCGAAATGTAGAAGGAAATTTTCATCTTATGAGTACCTAAATAATGAGGATAAAGTGCAATCGCAGGACTCTGAAAGCGATTGTGATCAATCCCCTATCAAACAAAAATGCCAGTCTAGGGAAGATCAACTGGAAGAATTATTAAATAGATTGAAAAGTCTATTTGCTTCTTTAGATAAAAGTGATTCTCTGAGACTTTCTATTCTTACAATCGCTCCTGAGTGTTGGAGCATACGACAGCTAGCTTCGGAATTTAATATTTCTAGAAGAATGGCCAAATCAGCTAAGTTATTAAGGAAACTAGAAGGCGTATTAGCTTTGCCAACTTCAAAAGCTGGAAAAACGTTACCCGAAGATACTGTGATGAATGTAAAAATTTTTTACGAAGATGATATTAATAGTAAAGTGATGCCTCACAAAAATGAAGCAATTAATGTAGTGGTTGATGGAAAAAAACAAAAAGTACAAAAACGGCTCTTGTTATCTGATATTAAGTCATTGCATGTAGAATTTAAGAAGTTAAATCCAGAACATCCCATTGGACTTACTAAGTTTTCTCAACTTCGTCCTAAGTGGTGTATCTTGGCAGGTGCAAAAGGTACTCACACTGTGTGCGTTTGTACAATACACGAAAATTTTAAAAACATGTTTGATGCTGCTAATTTAAAAAAGAATACCAGTAATTCAATTCAACCGCTTTCAGATTACAAGGATTGCTTTTCATTGATAATATGTAGGAAAGAGAAGGATAAGTGTTATCTTAGAGAATGTAAATCCTGCCCTGAAATAGAAAACTTTATAAATTATATAATTGAAACATTAGAAAGGAGGAATATAACTGAAATAATTTTTAGCTTATGGAATTCTACAGATAGATGTACTCTTATCAAACAATGCCTTTCAATAGACGACTTTGTATCTGAGTTTGCAACACGGCTGCAAATATTAATCCCACATCATTTCATTTCTAAAAATCAATCAAACTATATTACAGATCGAAAAAATAAATTAAATGACTATGAAGTTTTGGTTCACACAGACTTCTCAGAAAACTATTCTTATGTTGTGCAAAATGCTGCACAACAGTTTCATTATAATAACAATCAAGCAACGATTCATCCAATAGTTATTTACTACAGAAATAACGAAGAAATAAAATGTAGCAGTCATGTTCTGATATCAGATTGCACAACTCATGATACTGCAGCAGTCTATGTTATGCAACAAATTCTGATTCCTGAAATTAAGCGAATGGTACCAGATGTAAAAAAGGTACTTTATGTAAGTGATGGCGCTAAACAACATTATAAAAATAAATACCAAATGTGCAACCTTATAAATCATAAGAATGACTTCGGTATCGAAGCTGAATGGCACTGTTATGGAACTGCTCACGGTAAAGGATCACCCGATGGAGTTGGAGCTACGTTTAAAAGAGAAGCAACTCGAGCAAGTCTTCAAGCCAAACCAAATGAAGCAATACTGGATTCAACAGCGCTGTTTAATTGGGCAAAAAAGAAATTTACAAATCTAAGGATTCATTATTATAGCAAGAAAGACCATAACAGGGCACAACGTCATCTTAAGAAAAGATTTGATGAAACACCACAAGTTAATCTTATTCAAAGTGCACACTCATTTTTAGTATCAGGTAAAACATTGAATATCTACAGATATTCAGGTGACAAAAATCCCATTAATACTATAGAATAGTAAATACATCAAAACAAAAAAGAAAAATTGAAAAAAAAAAAACAAAAACAAAACATTAATTGAAAAATAGTGTAAATAAGTCATTTCCAGGCACAAATAGTGACCAGGTAGGACAAAACTGATGTTTGATTTGAATTCAGGGACCCCGAAAACATAAAGATAAAGTAATTTGACCGTGATATTCATCGCAAAACAGTGTTGATTCGTCATTTTCAGACATTTTTTGAGGTTAGGAACAAAGAGTGACCTGATGGGACAAAACTGATATTTGATTGAAATTCAGCGACCTCAAAAACATAAAGATAAAGTAATTTGACCGTGACATTCATCACAAAATAGTGTTAACTCGTCTTATTTAGGCATTTTTTGAGGTTAAAGATAAATGGTGAACAGATGGGATTAAAGTGATGTATGATTTGAATTCAGTGACCCGAAAAACATAAAGTCTAGGTATTTTTAAATGTAAAAATGATTTTTTATAGTAGTTATATATAAATAAAACCTGTTAAACACAATTTTTTATGATTTCAAGAGCCATATTGACATCGCCATCTTTGTTTTCTAAAAATCACCAGACGGCATTCGATAGAGCTTGAAATTACCAACATTTTGAGACCTACAACTTTTAAATCGATGCATACCAATTCTGGGCAGCCAGGTGGCCCGGTTGACGTGAAACGTCCGATATATATATATATATATATATATATATATATATATATATATATTCGTATTATATACATTACATATATAGAAATTGATAATGTATCATCAAATATCAACACAGAGTTTTCAAAAGCAGAACAAATAATTGATTGCATATCAAAATTGAGTGACAATACTGAAGATATGAACACTTTAGTTATATCTGCACCTTTAATTATAAATGTAACTGGACAATCGTGGAATTCATAAGTAATATTTCGGATAACGCAGAATTCTACTGCCTTACTTATAAATTTACCAAGAATTGATTTATTTATATTAACATTCTTTAATTTAGAAGAATTTTCTATTTGGTTAAGACAAGTACACTTATCTGAATTTTGGAATCCATACGGAAACTTCATTATCTCTATTTTGCAACATAATACGAGGACTAAAATTTTCGAACTTGCTTGAAGATAACTAATATCAACTTAATATCTTTTAAAGAATACATCATTGGAGTTTATACATATTATCCTTACAAATCTATATCTTGCATCATAAACGTCAAAGCAAAGTTATTATTTTATTGTTCAGACAAGTGGCCGAAAATTGTATTTCCAGAAAAGATTCCACTTGTTTTCAACGGATGTAAAATGAGAATATTAGCATGTGAAATATCTCCGTATGTCAATGATTATTTGGCAACTTCTAAGGATCCAAATAAGGCAAGTTATGAAGTAACCATATTTGACTAACACTATTAAACTTAACTCCAGTATATTTAAAACATAATTTATCAAATTGGGGGTTCAAGTTACCAAATGGGTCGTACAGGCAAATGTACAATGAGCTACAAAAAAGAAGAGCAGATTTAGTAATTGGAATGGCACTGTTACCAGCAAATGCTTCAGATTTTTATCACAAACTATTACAGATAGTATAATATGATGGATTCCTTCTGCTAGTTTACGTCATCCTTGGGCCAACCATATCTATGTTTATACTCCAGCATTATGGGTTTTTGTCATTTGTAGTATATTTTTGAATGGTTTAATTTGGTGGTTATTTGGAAAAGATAAAGAACATTTTAAAATTTATAAATATTTACCTGCATGTATTATAGCATCTTTGTATATATACCTTCAAGGAAATGTAAGACATCCTACTACTGGTCTACTACGAATTTTATTCGCTTTTTGGTTAATGTATAGTGTTGTTTTATATGCCACTCATCAAAGCCAACTGGTCAGTACTTTAACTAAACCACATTATGAGAAAGAAATTTCAAGTGTTGAGGAAATGTTAGACTCGGGATTATTTTTTTGATTTTTCACAGCTGCAGAGATATTTTTCCAGGATCCAATTAACCCAGTTGACATAAAAATTCTTACTTCTTATATTCCTTGTCCTGTAAATGAACAGTGTGTAAATCGAACTGCTTTTCATAGAGATTTTGCAATATTGCGAACTAGAACGCAGGTGTTGCATCTTTTGCCAAAAATATATATGTTTCCAGACGGCACACCAATGCTGCATTCATTCGGAGAAGGTTATTTAATTTATTCACAATAAGTTTTAATTAAAGGTAATCCGGTAATAAAGAGAATGAATACATTTTTTGATTTATTATTTGCTAATGGAATAATTAACAAATGGCAAGAAGAAGTTACCTTTATAAAAACAAATCCAGTTAAATCCAAATTGACATCTTTATCTGTTGCACATTTGGCTATTGGTTTTTCACATTTATTTACTGGTTTAAGTATATCTACTGTAGTGTTCATAATAGAAATTATTTGGAAAAAAATTCAGTATAATGTAAAATGATTGTATCTAACTAAATAAATGTTAATATTAAATTAAATAAACCATATGATATTTTTTCACCATTTTTATCAATTGCAGCCCCGTATTTTAAATTCATTATCCTTTTTAAACAGATGCTGCATACATTTCTGATATTTTTAAAACTATGTTAGAAAAGTAAATGATTATGTTGTAGTCTGGTTTAATTTTAAAAGATAGATGCTTGAAGAAGTATTTTGGATATGAGTAGTAAATAGGCGCCGATAGCCAGACACCTATGGAGTGCGAGAGAGACAGACATATTTAAAAGGCAAGGCAAAGACAAAGACGGAATCCCTCGTGTATGACAAAGATATCTGCCTCTTCGTCCACTCTAAACAACTGCCATAGACGTGCGCCGTGTTCGCGGTGGGCTCTATTGATAGATCTTGTAAGTTAGTATTGTGTAGTGAATTGGCAATGTTGATCTCGCATTTGCAGATCTCGTGACGGGGGTGGTGGGATATTTGATGAATAGAATACGTTATAAGAGTTAATAATAATAATAATAAAAAAGAGATTACCTTTAAGTGTGCCGCCACTGAATGCAGCGGAATTCAAAATGAACTGAATAACATATTCAGTCGAAATAAGCTGACGTAGGGGAATCAGTGGCACCAACTAAAAAAACCATGAGCCCGTAGCCTATGTACTTATATTTATTTATAAAAAAGTTTTTATACATATACAAGAATTAACATATAAGTATATTTTATTGAAGAAAAAATATGAAATATAAAATTGAACATTAATACACACTTATATTTATTTATAAACGAGTTTTATACATAACAGAGTTTTATTAGAGCCACCATTTTACAAATATACACACACTCAAATAAAGTAGAAATTATAATAACTATTTTTAAAATATTACATACACTACTAATACTACTACTATTAAGACCACTACAGTAATATAAATATTATATTTTTTGTTTCTTATTAAATCCAAAAGGTTTTGAATTATGTTCACTGTATTTTCTTTTAAGATATACTGGTTGATAAGTTTTTATTTGTTCTCGACTCATTACTCGCCATTGATTGGTACGAATGAATTTATTTGGATATTTTAAAACTATTGGATCTGTGTATTCTGTGACCAAACGAATTAAAGTATCAAAATTAACAATATTTTCAGTGCTAATATTTATTGTTATACCTTTTACTTTATACTCTGTTTTAAGATTATTTTTATCTCCTTTAACTCGGATACGAAAAGAATAGTGCTTTGGCCCGCCAGATACAAATGTGTCAATGTAAGAAAGTTTACCGTATTTTTCAAGTTCATTTGTCATACTCGTATCACCCAGATATATTCCATGCGTAGGCATCCATTCATTTGGTTTATGTGTATAAATAATACTGTCTGTGTCACAATAAAGAACACGAGTGTTAAGTTTATTTAGATATTTGTAAAGGTGAATTCGTGCCAACGCAGTAGTGTAAGTTGCAATAAAAATGTTTGTGGTAGGTGATGGTTGCAAATTTTTTTCATTTTCTTTCCACGTAATGTACATAATGTCGTCGTTGATGGGTATCGATGAAATAATTTCATAATTTGGGTTACAGAAATACGTAACAAGTTCTTCGTACGTGGAAATGATTTTAGTGTGTGTTATATCTTCTCTCATCCCAAAACGACCCCATAAACTATTTAATTGTAATTTTGATACAGATCTTAAACCAGGATTATATTGAATATTCTCTTTATCTAATTGTATACCCTCTCTATCAAAGAAATCTTTAATATATTTAGTTTTTAATATTTCATTATTGTGACATTCGGTTGGCCAATCACTTGCCTCTTGTTTAATTTTTAGAAATTTATTGACATAATAAACAGTTGATTCAAATCGTAAATTTATGGTATCACCGCCTGTATTATACAAATCATCGTCTCGATGTTGTGGAAAACAAGTTTTGCAACCATGAAACCAGCATCCATAATATTCGAAAATTATTTTTCTATCATCAATTTCTGTATAGCCATCTACTTTAAACCCAAGCACAGTATGTTCATTTTTACGAAATGCATGCTGTATTTTAATATTACGAACCTTTTCCTCCCACAATAACCAAACTGTTGCCTCATAAGAGAAATTATTACTTTGACTATATCTGTATCCGGTTGTTGGGACAACAGCAATTGTATTTTCTGGTAAATAATTTTTTCCTATAAGTATATAAACATGCACTAGATATAGTAATTGATCGTCTAAATATATCTACATTATCCTTTACCGACAGGCATGATTGTATGCGCTACAGATAACATAAGTTCTCCGTTAACGAGAAATGTCTTATTACTTTGCATTACACTTTCAATAGCATTCACAATAATACTAGTTGATAAATCCGAAAAATGTTTATAACTTATTCCAATAGGATTGTCCGGTGACGAGTCACTGTGAATTTCTAAACCGATTCGATCAAATGGTGCAATTTTCATATCATAAGAAAGATATTTTAGGATTTTATCAAACACAGAATTTAACCAATCCAAAGGATCAATGTCTGATGAATATTTGTCAATTGCAATAATAATTTCACGCCATGTAGATTTAAATTTTTTCATACTTCTTTGCCGAATATTTATAACTTTAAATAAATGTTTAGTATCATTAATATATTGTGTTGATGTTTGAGATTGTTGAGGCTGCTGTTGTTGAGATGTGGAGGACAATGACGTTGACTGTGTGTGCATTTCATGGTGGCCTGTAGTAGTTTGTGGTTTCACTGTTGGAAGTAAAATCTAATTAAGAAAAACTAATAATATAAAATTGTATGAAAGAATTTTTAACTCACATTATTTGATGGTTGTGTTACTGCAGACGGTCCTGGCTGTGCTGCTGAAGATGGACCTGGTGTTGGATCGTTTTTCAATAATCTCTCACCAGCGGTTTCAGCTGATGTAAATTCAACTGTGCCCGGGAGTTATTATTTTAAATTCTATCAATGAAGCTGCTTTACGACCTGAACCCATATCCTTCTGGCCTAAATAAATCAATGCCATATTTGCCGTTTCATTAAATTCGGTGATATCATTTGCTGTTAAATTTGAAAATCTTTCAGGTAAAAATACGCTGAATAATCCTAAGTCACATATGATTTTTGCACCGAATGATTCTGTTTTAACTTGTTTTAGGTAATTTATTTTATATGGTTGATTAACAATTAACTCCGGAATACGTTTGACTGGCTTATTGTAGGTTGTCATTTGACCAATTTCATTTAATTTATGCATTTTTATTGCTAGAAAAAATAAAATTGTTGTAAATAATTGAAATAGTTGTATGCAAATTTAAAATTCTTACCTTTTTGTTGTTGATGTTGTTTATTAAAGAAAAAATCCACACTTGGTGTCAACGACGTCAGCGGCAAGCAACACAAGTTTACAGCACTAATATTTCACGTACATATGACAAAAGAGATAATATAAAATCATATATATATCATCTTAAAAAATCCTCTCTCTCTTTCTCTCTGTGTGTCACTGCCATGATGTAATTGTTTATTTCCCTTTATAATTGATAAGATATCGAAAATTGCAGACACAAAAAAATAAATATAATTGATTATTAGAACAGTACACGTGTGTGTGTTGTTTATTTTATTTGCAATGGAATGCTCTTAATAATAATTTTTCAGAATTAAACCTTAGCTGAAATATTATTGGCTGTAATAAGATGATTTTTAATTGGTTAAAATAATAATTTATTTTATTGGTTGACGTTATTTTTTAGTAAAAATAAAAACTCTATGAAATATATTATATATCTCAGTATAAAGTGTGAATCCATGTGGGCTGCGTATGTGACTCCTATAAAAGTTGTAGATCTTGAATCTGCAATACAAAGTCTAGAACAACGTTGCTATTGTTTGGCCAAGGATTATGATCACGAAATAGTGTACAAGAAAAACTATTTTGACAAGGAGCATGAAGAGAAACTTAATAAATTCTTCAGAGAACAAGCAGATTGTTATACTGAAGGAGAAATTATATGTGCGAGTTACCTCAATGGTGACATTAATATTGTTCAATTTCTCACTAAATTCAAAAGTATTGAGTTATTGCATGAACTTGACGACGATGAAATAAGGCAATATTTAGACAAAGACGTTGAAGATTTTCTAGACTTTTTAAAATCACAAGTAGCAACTAAGAAAATCGAAAACAAAGAGGTAAATATATAAAATAAATTATGTATATTATAAAATATATTTTTTTCTCTCTTTCTTTTTTCAGAATGTCAATAATCAATCCGATGGATAACAATGAATCTCGTTTGTTGTTACAACACATGTTT
The DNA here is from genome assembly GCA_947425015.1 of Pterostichus niger. NCBI lineage: Eukaryota > Metazoa > Arthropoda > Insecta > Coleoptera > Carabidae > Pterostichus > Pterostichus niger. Next base: position 22,579,441 of record OX380342.1, read on the forward strand.
CAACTTGATAACGAATATAAACATATATTAACAGTAGGAATTTACCCAATAAATTTAGAAGTTGTTATAAAAATTGTAAATTGTAAAACTAAAAATAATATTATATTTAATGTGTCTGACTGGTGCAATTTTGTACAATATATTCAAACTATTGTAACTAGTAGTAGTGAAGGCAATAACAACTCTCAAATTGAATTTTATGCTATAAAGAAAGATTATAAAATTCACGTAAAATGGCTGCAATATCAAATTTCATTAAATGAAACTACGTTAAATATCATATGTAAGATACAAGATAATATATTAGATGTATCAAACTATTTAAAATCTATAAATTTTATAAAGTTTTACAGAGATATTAATACTCAAGCCTATTTTACACCTGGAAATTCTCTTGATAACATAAAAAATCTACTCTCTAGTAGTAATAGCAATAATAGTAATAATATTCTAGTTATAATTTATAAAGAAATGTTAACATTTTATTCCAACTTTATTATGGACGATTTAAAATCAAATATGTATTATGTACCTAGTAATTATAATGAATTTAAATACTTGTTAGAACCAAATAATAATTAAAAAATAAAATAAAATATGTGTATATATAAAAATGTATTTTTATTACAACTTACCTCTATCTGTTAAAATAAAAAAAAAACAAAACAAAAAAATAAAATGGAATTACTAAATAATACACAAACTAATCATTTGCACTTTTTTCTTTATTTTATAATAATAATTGTGTGTCTGACATATAGACATTTGAAAAAAAAATAACAATAGATGAATACACGTTATAATATAATATTGTCATTCTTCTATCTGCACAACCAAGATTGCAATGTAAATGCATTTCTCAATGCACACGATGGGATTGTTGATGTTGTTGCTGCTGTTGCATCGCTTGACGTGTATAGTTTCTTATTAAATATAGGTCTATGATGAAAACAAGAATATTTTGATGTATACTCATTGTTAACTCTTAGTAATGGCGGCCGTTGATCGTACTCATCCTTGTCTTCTGATAAATCGACAATTGTGCACATTAAATTATTTACCAGTATCTTTTCCATATATTGTTTCTTAACATATCCTTTTAGATATATTTTACAATAATTAGAGGAAAATAATTTTTTAATAATATTCTGTGCTTCGTAATAATGTATATGACCGTCAGACCAGTATAGACCATGGTAATTATTTTGTAACCATATTATTTGCTTCCGGAATGTAGAACTAGTAATTTCGCCCCATGTGCACGGAGGTCGAATTAGCATGTGATGAATTATTGATCCATTTCTATTAATCAGGGCAAATTCTTTAGCCACAAAACGATTCTTATCCAAATTGAAACCTTGGATATCAACTACAAACTCGTCCATTCTTGTGCCTTCACTCCGATAACTCAAATTGAACTGACGTTATTAATGTTTGAATTACATTGTTTTAACAACATTCGTCATTGTATTATATTCCACCACTTTATCTTGTAATATGATGCAATACGCACTTGTTTTATCTGGAAACGGTTCCTTTGATTCAATTTCAATTTGAATGTCTACAGGTGCAGACTTTATGGATTCATTTTGTCTTGAACAGTCAATGACAAAAATTGGGGCAATTGTTTTAAAGTTATTAACCCCTAGTAATGGTTCTCCATTTCCACTGATTCGTCCATAATATGATGCTTGGAAACGTGCATACATGTCATACATTAATGCATATTTATTCTTATTCATATCTAAATTCCAATTGTCATAGGGATAATATTCAGAATTTAAATATAACTTAACATTCGTTATGTTACAGTTATCAAAAATGGATGTATCTTTTTTAATGGAATTTTTTTCTGTCCGTTTGTAGAACAAGTAATACAAATCGTGGTTTTTCCAGTTGAGCACTTGTTTTCACTGTCCAGGTGTGTTTATTAGTTGCAGGTAATAAGGGGTATTCATATGTTGACCAACTTCGAAAGTTTATGTATAAAGGTTTATTTCGATCAAGTAATTTCAGCAATGCTAAACGTTCTGGATTTGCAACGTACACATATGGAACGCACCACTTTATTTTTGTAAGCTTAACATTTACATTATACTCTTCGTCTGATGTAGTAATTAAAGCATCATTGTCTGATTTTGATCGTACCAATATTAGTTCTTGACGGGCATTCATGATAATTTTATTGTAGTCTTCTGCAAATCCAAGTAGTGTTCTTAACGGTACACAAACATTGAAATTATTGTTTAAATGAATTGAATTTCTTGCATTCTCCATACTCCAGCCTGCATTTTCTAATGCTTTCACTTCGTTCTCTGTAAATGACGCATAACCCTTCACAGTTGATGTTATGCCTAAACATTTTGTCTTGTCAATTTCAATGCCATTCAATTCATAACGTATTTCGTCAAATAAATACGATATTCCGTTGTTTATGAGTTTTATATTCTGGTCTGGAATTGGATTCTGTCCTGCTACTACAACCGCCTCCACTTTACCCTCTATGTAAATGAAACTTTGCGACGGTAATGTGTATATGTCCTGTTGTTGGATCGGTATACGTATTTCATCATTATTATTATAAGTCGATGTAACATACGGCTGATGAGAATGCCATGCTATGCGAGTAATTGACTCATCAAATGCAACTTCATTGCCGACAGCCAGAATGTCATCTGTCACAAATGTATTAGTATTCATCGTCGTATTTTATTTTTAAATTGTAACCCAACGATTTTAAAATATATTTTCTGCTTGTTGTTATTGTTGACGCGAATGAATCACTTCTGATCTTAGATTCACATGTATTATTATATTTATATGGATCTTGTTGTTGTTCGTGTTCTTGTTTTAATAATAATAAGCGGTCTACCCCTCTTATTATTTTCCTCTTCTTCATGAATAGCATGTTATATTTGTCGAATGTGTAGTCTAACTGTCACGAGTTCGTCAAGGATATTAACCAAATTTCTATCTTGGTCTACCACTTTTATAGTTATATTGTCAATAGTATGGACTCGAAGTGGAAGATAAATAATATTTTTTGGTACTTCAACTATTTTGTATCCTGGCGGGACTATTGGTGTAAACTCGTGTATTGTATGTGATAAACGTCCATTCGTATACGAGCCTGTAGTTATATTGCATTCTATGTGAATTGTACTAACTTTAATAATTTGCACTGGCTGAGCAGATCTATGAAGTTTGTTCCCTTCAAGAGTTTGAGGCGTGAACCCCAGTAAATACCCCAAATTATTAGGTTTATTGAAATGTATCGGTTCACTACACAGTATCTCGCTCTGTAATGTATTATTATTTGCTTTCAACTCAAAATTAATATTGCTGGGCAGATTATTTTTTATGTATTTGTTTATATCTTTAATTTCATAAGAACCTACAGGAAGTGTTAAGACTGCGTCGCCATAATAAAAACAATTATTGGTCTTATCAATGTTCGGTATAGAATTATACGTTTGAAATAAAATTAAACCCAATGCATAATCATTGTCTTTTTTCAATTCGATTGACGGAAAAAAATTTGAACTTAGCAATGAGCTGTGTCCATTTAAAGTTACTGTTATCGACATCTTGTGCATGCGCGTTTCTCACTCACCGTTTATATTGGGAATACTAACATTATTCATCTATATAACTCTGTTTTTATTCAAAAGAAATTTTAAACAAAGATGTCCACATATTACAGTATTAGGTGACTGTTCACTATTATAATTATAATGAATATTATATTTGCCGAGGTACTTCATTATCTCTACAGGTGGTTGTAAATTACCTATGCTATCAAAGTAGATTACATTTTTACCACGTTTCTTATAAGCAACCCAATGAGTCCCACTACCTATATCACTATCTAAATTTACAATGGCAGATTCATTGTATTTTGGTCGCCGCGGTAATGTATTGCGCATGTAAACATTTCGAAAATATGGAATATTATAATATTTAGCATATGTAATTAAATCCACGGTACTCAGTGGTACGTTCGGCAAATTTAATGGTTTTTTGGATACGGTGAAAGATACAAACCATAACCTTTATTTGTGGGCGTTACTTCAAGGCCTTTTCCTATAGCAATAGCTTCCATAGTACGATTGTGATGTTTATTTTCATCTAGTTGTTTTTTAGCATCTTTTGCTTTAAGTACAGCGTTAGCAATGCTAGCTGCTCCACCTGATAACGCGCCAAGTGCTGACAGTCCCGCAAAAATAGGGATCAAAGGCAAAATGCCTCCTACTTTAGGCAGTGGTATAACACGCTTAGTTGTCGGTAGTAGTAGTTTATGTGATTTGTATTTTTTAACTTCACGTTTGGCAGCTCTGAGCGCAGTTTTAATGACACTTCGTGCTGTTACATTGTCAATATTTGAATTTAACTTCTTTTTTGATTTTATTGCAGATTTTGCGATTTTAATTACATTTTTGAATGTTGGTCTTTTTCTATTTACCACTTTGAGCCCCATACCTAATTTACGTTTTATTTTCATTGTATTAGCCACAGCAAATGCTGATAATTTCTCTCCAGTCGAAGAATCACGCGCAAATACACGTTCCAAAGCTTTCTTTTCTAATACACTATCAGCGTCGTGGCGACGTGTTAAATTATCTTTATTTTCAGAGTATACTATATTGTGTTCCTTGCAATATTCATCCAACTTGTTTATCCCTTGATCGCCACGTTTTACACGTTTACTAAGTTTAGTACCAGGCCCACAATATTGATAGCCGGGTATGTGTAATTCAACAGGAAGACGATTGATTATTGAATTCACCAAACCACTGCCAGTATTATATCGAGATCTTGACATTTCAATAGTCAGTAACAAACTAAAATAAAATATAAATGATTATATAGTTATATATGTAAATATAAATGTTGACACTGGAATAAATTTTTGTCAGTATGTGTAGAGCAATGAAGATAGTTAAACAACCTATATCATTAAAAGTTCAAAATATAGATCCATATGAATCTATTTTTGATGATAAAGCAGATTCTTATAGAAGACACAGTTCCTTATTTCCAAATACATTAAGATGTATTATATGCGGACCGTCGAATTGTGGAAAAACGAATGTTATGTTAAGTCTTATCACTGACACAAATGGATTGAAATTTGAAAACATATATCTATATTCAAAAACACCGTATCAATCAAAATATATTCTATTAGAGAAAATATTGGAACAAATTCCGAACATTGGTTATAATTGTTTCAGTGGCAGTGAAAATATAGTGAAACCTCAAACAGCAAAACCAAACTCACTCATTATATTCGACGATGTTGTATGTGACAAACAAAATATTATTCGCGAATATTTTAGCATGGGTCGACATAGTCTAGTTGATTCATTTTATTTATGTCAAACATACGCCCATATACCGAAACATTTAATTCGAGACAACACAAATTTTCTAATACTCTTCAAACAAGATGACATGAATCTACATCATATATATAATGATCATGTCAATACAGATATGACATTTCAAAAATTTAAGGATTTATGTTCTCTTTGTTGGAAAGATAATAATTACGATTTTGTAGTAATAAGCAAGGATGAGAACTTAAATAAGGGTCGATACCGCAAAGGTTTTGACTCATACATAAGTGTGAATCATTAGTATATTTTTTAGTATCACTGCGGAGCTATAACACGAGTAGAGAGAGAGAGAGAGAGAGAGAGAGAGAGAGAGAAAGAGAGCAAAATGAAGAAAAATAAGAAGAATATAAAAAATACAGGTCAAAATAGTAAATTAAAATTACCTAACAATGAGAAACTCATCCTGGATATAGAGAAAACAGCTAACAACATCCGGCGTAAATACAACAATATAAAACGAAATAAAGTCAGTACGAACAATGCTTTAATGCAACGATTTAAGCCAATTCTGGATCCATTAAACAGCGTCATTGCTAAAATGGAGCCTGCTGTTGTTGTGGATAGTAATAAAGTTAAAAATGAAGAAATCAAAAAATTTTCGCCACCCTTTGACGTCTTACGTCAGTCAGCAACTGGCCAAGAAACTATTGAACAATATCTACATGATTATGTCGGCCCAATTATGAGAGATTATATAAAACAATTAATTTATACCAACGGTAAAAACAGACAATTAGATCTGAGATATGGAATCAGACGTATTGGCGACAATTTTAAAATAGGTGAAGCATACATTTCGTTGAACAATAATAATGACATTATCACTATACATGACAAAGAATATAAAGTTACACCAGGGCTTGCACAGCTGTTGTTTCTTGCTAATCCAGTGGATTTTACTCAAGATGACTTGGTTATTTATAAAAATATAATTATAAATACAAATGCAACCAAATCTAATTATTTACCGTTTGGTAAAATTGTGAAGAATAACAAGTATAAGAGAATAATAGAATCACAGTCAGCGGTAACTGGTAGCGGAGGGAGTAATTTGCTATCTGCTTCTAACAATTCTCTTGAATATAAATATTGGAACGATATTAATGAATTAGTAGATCGTTTATATTTACTTCATTCCGCACGTGCAAGTGGACACACAGGCCTAAACAACGAAATTGCAGCCATCGAAGAAGAATTAAGGGAAGAGAATATTATTGAATAAAAACTCATTCATATCATGTCTATTGATAAGTTTGGACGTTATTTAAATTCAAGTACATCATTCGTCGCCGGGGGCGGCGGAGGTGGTGGTGGTGGCGGCGGTAAACTTCCATTTTCATTGAGCTATGATGGTAACATTAATTTCAAAAATAAACGTTTGTTTAATGTTGACCTTCCACGCTCGGATACAGATGTGACTACCAAAAAGTATGTTGACATTTTAATCAAAACATTGAGTCATCAGCTAACAGAAGATTTGAGAACAGTTCGAGATAGTGTTGCTATTTTAATTCAGAAGTTAGAACATGAGACACGAGAAGTAATTAAAAAAATTACTATAGTCGAGGATAGTCAATCTATGAAGAATATAGAATTAGCTGCACTAATTACTGAACAATTTGACAATAAACTTAAGTATGTAAATAAGGAGATACAAGAATTTCGAACAGTTGCAAGAGATCTTGCGGCTCTAAAAGAACAAATGGCTTATTTTATAAGTACACAAGACACATCATAATGAAAAGTGACAATATTAAAAAATCACTGACTAACGAACTACATAGGCCTGCTCGTCGCCATTTTCCACGACGTCAAGTTATACTACAAGGTTTTGACAATTTGTGGCAGGCGGATTTAGTGGACATGACAGCGTACGCTAGTTTCAATAACAACTGCAAATTTTTGCTCACAGTTATAGATTCATATTCTAAATATGCGTGGGCTGTACCCGTTACAACGAAATCTGGGTTGGAAGTTACCGCAGCAATGAATACAATTTTTAGCAACGGCCATCGAAAACCACGAAATTTACAAACAGACGACGGGAAAGAATTTTTCAATCAGCATTTTAAGAAATTAATGCAAAAACACGACATTAGTCACTATTCAACGTTTTCACATTTGAAAGCTAGCATTGTAGAACGATGGAATCGAACACTAAAGGAAAAAATGTGGCGTGAATTCAGTTTTCAAGGATCGTATAAATGGCTAAATATTATAAAGCGTATTGTGAAAGAATATAATAATTCTAAACATCGCACTATACAAATGAAGCCTATTACTGTTATGCCATCAACACATATAGCAGCATACAGAAAAAATGCAAATATGATTTTAAGTCGACTGAAGCCGGCACTGTTTAAAATGGGCGATCAAGTACGTATCAGTAAATATAAACATACATTTGAGAAAGGATACACGCCAAATTGGACAACAGAAGTATTTAAAGTGGCCAGTGTTAAGCACACAATACCAGTAACTTATATATTAGAAGACTTGCAAGGAAATCCCGTTGAAGGTGGTTTCTATCAAGAAGAACTGCAGAAAACAAAATATCCCGACAGCTATCTTGTGGAGAAAATTCTGAAACGTCGAAAGAATGAGTACTTTGTTAAATGGCTAGGATTTGATCATCAGTTTAATTCTTGGATACCAAAAGAAAACTTTTTATAAATAGAAATTATTATGTACGTTTGTTTTGTATGAAGAAAAAAAACAATATTATATGTGAAATCTTTTTTATAAAATATAAGTGTTTAATAATGTACAATTTTATAATGTTCTGTTCAATAAAAAATATAGTTTTATGTTAATTCTACAAACGTAGTTTCTCTTGTATATCAAGTATCATTCATTACACTAAAAAAAAACAATAAACGATAACGAGCACAAACCAAATATTACTTATATATATACACACACCGCTGCATTCAGTGGCGGCACACTTAAAGGTAATCTCTTTTTACTTCCTTGTACGAAGTAAAGGAAGTATTGTTATCGCGAAAATTTTCGGTTCTCAGATTTCAGTGGAAATACGCATTTTGGCCCTCCCTGAGTCCATTTTGACTAATTTCGTCGTGACGTCTGTACGTACGTATGTACGTATGTACGTACGTACGTACGTACGTACGTACGTATGTATCTCGCATAACTCAAAAACGGTAAGCCGTAGAAAATTGAAATTTTATATTTAGGACTGTTATAACATCTAGTTGTGCACCTCCCTTTTTGGTCATTATATAACTTCCGGAAGTGGTACTTTACTTGAAGCCTATAATAGATTTTCATGAAAAACTATACTCAAATATAATTTAAAACTTTCCAAATTTGGTATATAAGACTACTATATCAATGGAAATAACATAATAGATTTTGGGTAAAATAGACTAACCGGAAGTGACACATTACATGAAGCTGCTAACAGTTTTCCTTGAAAAAAATGGTATTATTTTAATTTTAGAAATAAATGCTTCAAATAAAAGTTTTAGAGAATTAAATTCTGCGTCTAGCACATTAAGAATTAAATTAACCTTTTGCATAAGCGAGATATCTAAATTTAAATAGTATATATTTTGTGTTTTTTTTTAATTAAGTTTGCTATGGATTAGAACAAAAAATAAAAAATAAAAGATTTTATGTCAAATATGTGCAATTAAAAAAATATCTATAGTTAATACGCGTACAAGGAAGTCATGTGGTGTCCACATCAGATTTTTTATTATTATTATTATTAACTCTTATAACGTATTCTATTCATCAAATATCCCACCACCCCCGTCACGAGATCTGCAAATGCGAGATCAACATTGCCAATTCACTACACAATACTAACTTACAAGATCTATCAATAGAGCCCACCGCGAACACGGCGCACGTCTATGGCAGTTGTTTAGAGTGGACGAAGAGGCAGATATCTTTGTCATACACGAGGGATTCCGTCTTTGTCTTTGCCTTGCCTTTTAAATATGTCTGTCTCTCTCGCACTCCATAGGTGTCTGGCTATCGGCGCCTATTTACTACTGATATGTTTCCTTCTTACCGTTTCCGTGACTTAATTAGATTACTGTTGTCGATATATGCGGTAATACGGTGGTGTGCATATAGTTAAGGATTTTGAATCCGAAGATCTCGAATTCAAATCCCACTCATGCTAAAAGTTATATGAATTACTACACTGCGCCTCGGTGAGTCCGGACCCCGTACTGTAATTGGGATTTAGTTCTTGTTGTATAGGGTAGCATAAATAAATAAATTAAAATTTTAAGTAATCCTTTTGTTAATTTGACATACGTCTGTAATTTTTTTTATTAAAAAGTATTAATATGAGTTTATGTTGATTTTATTTTCATTTCTATCCCCTGTCATCAATTAGTACAGGAGTTTAAATGTGTTACATATCGCGAATTTGATAAGAAGAATGCGACAAATTTTTTTATATAGCAAATCGCTCTCAATAACAAACAAGTTGACTTCCCTTTTCTAGTATGTGTATATAATAATTGTAATATTTTTTATAAATTTTTTTATGAAAAGCAAATTTCTTCGAAAAATATTAATAGCTGATTTATGAATGTGTTAATATATTTTTTCTACAACTGTCAAGAAACGTTCATTTTTTCCACTAATATCAATACGAGAAGTACTTGATTTTGTTATCATTTACTTTACCATGACAACGTGTATTCTGCGCATTATTTAGCAGCCTAAAGCGCAAAATGAGTATTTCGCACACGCTCCCAAATTATTTTTTGTCAGGTTCCAAGTTACAACACATCAATAATATCAAATTATATTCTTTTTGATTATTTTCCTTAAATTTACTTGAATAAATCAATAATTATTGTATTATTCTTTATTTACAGTTGTAGAAAAAATGTTGTTTGTATTTCGTTTGTATTGGCGCGTTCGAATGACTCTTTTTGTCTCGACCTGCGGTCTCGATTAAAAGTTACATTCTCAGGCGCAATTAAAAAAACACTCATTTTGCGCATTTAATACAAAAATAACTATTTCTGCTCCCTTTATTGAAATGTTACTTAACGTATCGTTGACAAGCTGTGGTTTGAGACATAATTGACAGGGTGAAGTTAGCTTCAGGCATCTGTCATTTTGTAACAGAATCACATTTTAAAAAATTCATAAAATTAAAAAAATATTGTTGTGTAATTTGCAAAATAGCAAAAATATAGTATGTGACTCGTTTTATAAACTCTTTAGATATTCGTTGTTTATACTCGTAACTAAAAAGACGTTTATAAACCTTTTTACATAATATACTATTATTTATAGGATAAAATGCGTGATGTATTTAATGTCTATTTTTGTATTGTTTCGGGTTTGTAAGAGTAAATGTAGATTTTTATCCATTAGGTATTTAATTATTCCAAGTAGCTACTGAGGTTTTGTTTTATAGAAATAAAAATACAAAATAAAACTGGAAACTAAGTTATAAATTTTGAAAGAACTATTATATTCGAATCAAACATCATATTTTAGTCATCAAACTTTTAACTTTTTCTAATTAACTATTGAAAGACACACAAACTTTGAAATATGATAATTAACATAAATGATTAATGTAAAATCTTTTTTAGTACACAAATTAAAATATAAGTTCAAATTCATTACAATACAAATCTTTATAAAATAAATATCGTTTTGTCAACATAATGTATCTTTTTAGTGTATGTTTATTATATCTAACCTACTTTAGAATCGTTAATGTTGTATCATCAAATTTCATCACAGACCTTACAAAAACGGAACGAATATTTGAATGTATAACAAAAATATCTGCAAACGTTGAAGATATAAGTACTTTAATTATATCTACACCTTCAATTATATTGTCGACTGGAAGAATATGGACGAGTTCAAAACAAACAGTTCTAGTAACGCAGAATTCTACTACCCTACTTTTAAATTTAAAAAGAATTGATTTGTTTATATTAACATTTATTACACTACAAGAATTTTCTTATTGGTTAAAATCTGTATACTTATCTGAATTTTGGAAGCCAAATAGAAAATTTATTATTTCTATTATACAACAGGATAATATAACTGAAATTTTAGAAGTTGCTTGGCGGTATTACATAATAAATATCAATTTGGTGTCCTTAAAAAATAACATCACTGGTGTTTATACTTATTTTCCTTATAATTCAACATCTTGTATCAATATTGTTCCACATTTACAATATATTTGTTCAGATAATATTCCAAGTGATGTGTTTCCAGAAAAAGTTCCATATGTTTTCAACGGATGTAAAATGAAATTATTGGCGAGTCCAATTCCTCCGTATGTCATCGATTATCTGGCAAATCCAAAAGATCCAACGAAGTCAGGTTATGAAGTAACCATATTTGATACTATTTTAACACGATTAAATTTAACACAAGAATATATAAATCATACATTTCCTATATGGGGATTTCTACTTCCAAATGGAACGTACTCTTATATGTACGGTGAATTACAAAAAAGAAAAGTAGACTTAGTGTTTGGCCTAGCGGTGCTACAGCAAAATGCTACTGATTTTGAAACGTTATCACAATCTATTATAGATCATATAGTTTGGTGTGTTCCTTCTGTCAAATTACGTCATCCTTGGGCCAATCTTCTCTATGTTTATACACCGATATTGTGGGTTTTTGTAATATGTAGTATATTTATAAATGGTTTTATTTGGTGGTTATTTGGTAAAAATAAGGAAAAGTTTCGAATCTACAAATATTTACCAACATGCGTTGTAGCATCGATGTACATATACCTTCAAGGTAATGTAAAGACTCCCAAAACTGCTCCGCTTCGTATTTTATTTGCTTTTTGGTTATTGTACTGCCTCGTTTTGTATACTGCTCATCAAAGCCAACTGGTCAGTGCTTTAACAAAACCTAACTATGAGAAAGAAATTTCTACTATTGAAGAAATGTTGGACTCCGGAATATCATTTGGATTTATTCCTCTTGGAGTAACGTATTTTCAATTACCTGACCCAAGCCACGTAAAGATTCGTACCTCTTTTATTACTTGCCCTTTAAATACAGAATGCATAAATCGGACAGCTTTTCAAAGAAATTTTGCTGTTTTGGTAGCTAGAAGACAAATGTTGTATTTTATACATAAAATGTACTTGTTTCCGGATGGAAGACCAAGAATTTACGGATTTGGAGATGGTTTTATGGCTTATTCTAATTATGTTTTAGTCAAAGGAAATCCAGTTATAAAAAGGATGAATAAAATTCTCAGTTTATTATTCGCCAATGGATTAATTAGTAAATGGCAATTAGATGTTACTTTAGTGAACAAAATTTCGGATAAACCTATATTAACCCCTTTGTCTGTTGCACATTTGGCTGTTGGATTTATATATTTATTTGTTGGATTAACTTTATCTGCTTTAGTGTTCAATATAGAAATAATTTGGAAAAAATATCAATACAAATTAATGTAAATTATTATTAATTATAGTTTTCTCTCAAATTATGCTTAGGTACATTGTGATAATCTACTCACATTATTTTTATTATTGTTATATTATTACTTACTGGGATACATGTTTCATTTTTGTATTATTAGGTTTTATTTTATTATTTTGTTGTACGCTTCCAATGCATTATTATATTATGGAGTAAAGTATTAAATATTAAGACATTTAAGTAATGTCTGTATTTAGTAGCGACTTTTAATAAAACAACAACAAAAAACATTAGTAAACTGAAATTTATTAACTGAATATAGTTACTTTACTGTAATAATTCGACTAATACTCTAATTAATTTTTTATTAAAAATGTAAATTAAATTTAGTTGTTTTATTGAATTTATAATGTTACTGCGTATATTAAAATTGTGTAGCTATGTATTTGGAATATACATTTATAAAAATATATAAATTTTTAGCTTGATACTGACCACAACATTAGCCGAAACATCGCATCAATAAATGTAAAAAAGTCTACAATTTATTTTAATTCCTAAAGTCTGTAATCCAATCTAATCATAATATAGTTATTTACGAACTAAATACGGGAAGACGATGTTCCCGCATGAGCGACTGCGAGGAGCGAGTGTTTTAATAGCGCGGCTGAGCGGAAGACGTCTTTACGCACGTAGTTTTTATAATATTTTTTGTTCGAGGCAGGACCATCATCTGTAAATGCAACTTGTGTGAGTACACCAGAATCTGCAAATTATACATAATCTTTATCAATTTCAAACCAAGCTGCTCCAGGAACTTCGATTTCTAATTATCAAAATTTTACTATACATAAATATTTATAAAAACACTTTTAATAATTGTGGCTTTTCCCAATCTAAAAATATTGTTTTTAGTTCAAATATCAAACCTAATCTAAAATAGATTAATTAATTTAAGCATTTTATGTTGTTATAATGGGGTAGATGGCTCAGTGGTATCGAGTCGGCTTGAGGATCTTGAAAACCCTGGTTCGATCTCCACGACCGACAAACAATTTTCACCAAATTAAATCTACCCCTGTGGCTCTCCCTCTAATAACATCTTTGGGGGCCGTGATTTGACGGCGGGTAACCGTATTTCACGCGAAAAATATATCACTTACTGAGATCTGCTACGGCAGAGTGCCACACCCAAGCATGGGTAAAAGGTGTGATAATATATTTATTCATTTTATAATCTTACTTTTCCATTAAACTAAGTTATTATATTCTACAATATGTGTTTTTTTTCTTGTTATTTATATAGTATTAGTCGCGACTTTGTTTGATTACAATTTGCAAGAAGTTGCATCAATGATGTTTTTAGTTCAAAGGTTGTCAAATAGATGGCACTAATGCCGACAAATGTTGAAAGAATTTTAGCAAATTACTCTTATTTTCCAAACTTTTAATAAAGGAAAATTCAGGGAAGTTGTATTTTATAAGTTAGATTTTATTATTATCAAGACAGATTTATTTTAGAATGTTCCAAAGGCCCAGTGTTTTTTGTAATTTTTACAGTCGAGTCGATCGGGAAGCACTTGTACCAGATTCAGTTTTATTATCACTTTTATTTCAATATGAAAATGGTTGCATCGTGTACTATGTACCTTTCACCAGAAATATCATTTGGTTTTGAAAATCGTACGAATCAAAAATAGTACATAGATATCAGCGGCTGTTAGTAAATGTGCATGCATATGTCAAAGGTATGAAATTCTTGTGCTTATATGACATAAAAATTGCTTTATATCACAATAAAGAGGCTAAGAATAAGTAATGTAACAACAATTCCGTAAGCAGCATAAATATGTTCATTCATTTCGACCTTATTTTTTAAACTATATAAATAAAAAGTAAATTTGACATAAATGTTGAAACTGCGCATACGTATGTCATTTTTTCAATACGAGAAAATATATACTATCATAAAAATTAAATGATGAAATACAGTATCTGCTAACATAAATATCATATTGAATTTTAATATGGGAAACATATATTCTATTGTGTACAAAGGGCTATAGATGGTTTGAGTTAATTGTGCAACCACCTTAATGCTCATTTTTATGAATATTAAATTATGTTCGTAAGAGTAAATGAAAATTTGTACCTAATTATTCCAAGTAGCTACTAAAGTTTTGTCTCTAAGAAACAAAAAAAATCAAAATAAAACTAAATATTTAGTTATAAATTTTAAAATTCACAATTATACTTGTATCAAACATATTTTAGTCATAAAACTTTTAACTTTTTCTAATTAACTATTGATAGACACACAAACTTTGGAATGTGGTAATTAACATAAATGATTAATGTAAAATCTTTTTTTAGTACCCAAATTAGGTTCATATTTTATTACAATGTAAATCTTTGTACAAGTAAATTACTTAATATTAACATATGTATCTTTTAAATGTCTGCTTGCTATATTTTATTTACTTTAGAATTAGCCATGTAGTATCATCAAATTTTATCACAGAAGTTACAAAAACAGAACGAGTATTTGAATGTATATCAAAAATATCTGCAAGAGTTGAAGATATAAGTACTTTAGTTATATCTGCACCTTCAATTTTACTGTCGACCGGACGAATATGGACGAGTTCAAAACAAACCGTTCTAGTAACGCAGAATTCTACTACCCTACTTTTAAATTTACAAAAAATTGATTTGTTCATATTAACATTCTTTACAATACAAGAATTTTCCTACTGGTTAAAATCTGTATATTTATCTGAATTTTGGAAGCCAAATGCAAAATTTATTGTTTCTATTATACAACAGGATAATATAACTGAAATTTTCGAAGTTGCTTGGCGGTACTACATAATAAATATCAATTTGGTGTCCTTAAAAAATAACGTCACTGGTGTTTATACTTATTTTCCTTATAAATCAATTTCTTGTACCAATATTTCTCCATATTTACAATTTCTGTGTTCCGACAATATTCCAAGCGAATTGTTTCCAGAAAAGGTTCCATATGTTTTTAACGGATGTAAAATGAGATTATTGGCGTGTCCAGTTCCACCGTATGTCATCGATTATCTGGCAAATCCAAAAGATCCAACGAAAGCAGGTTTTGAAGTAACCATATTTGATACTATTTTAACGCGATTAAATTTAACTCAAGTTTATTTAAATCATACATTTCCCAGTTGGGGTTCTAAACTTGAAAATGGAACGTATTCTTATATGTACGGTGAATTACAAAAAAGAAAAGTAGATTTAGTGTTTGGCCTAGCGCTGCTACAGTATAATGCTACAGATTTTGATCAGTTATCACAATCTATTATAGATCATATAGTTTGGTGGGTTCCTTCTGCCAAATTACGTCAACAATGGACCAATCTTCTTTATGTTTATACTCCAATATTATGGCTATTTGTAATATCTAGTATATTTATAAATGGTTTTATATGGTGGATACTTGGAAAAGATAAAGAACTGCATCGAATCTACAAATATTTACCAACATGCGTTGTAGCATCGATGTACATATACCTTCAAGGTAATGTAAAGTCTCCCAAAACTGCTCCGCTTCGTATTTTATTTGCTTTTTGGTTATTGTACTGCCTCGTTTTGTATACTGCTCATCAAAGCCAACTGGTTTGTGCTTTAACAAAACCTAAATATGAAAAAGCAATTTCTACTGTTGAAGAAATGTTGGACTCAGGGATACCATTTGGATTTATTACTTCTGCAACAATGTTCTTTCAGTCAACTGATCCAAGCCACATAAAGATTCGCACTTCTTTTAATCCTTGCCCTATAAATGAAGAATGTATTAACCGGACAGCTTTTAAAAGAGATTTTGCAGTGTTAAAAGCTAGAAGACAAGTGTTGTATTTAATACCAAAAATGTATTTATTTCCGGACGGAAAATCAAGAATTCAAGGATTTAAAGACGGGTACATGGCTTATTCTAAATATGTTTTAGTCAAAGGAAATCCAGTTATAAAAAGGATGAGTAAAATTCTCAGTTTATTATTCGCCAATGGAATAATTAGTAAATGGCAACAAAATGTTGCTTTATTTAAAAAAGAATCTGAAAAACCTATATTAACCCCTTTGTCGTTTGCACATTTGACTATTGGATTTATATATTTATTTGTTGGTTTGACTTTATCTACTTTAGTATTCATTATAGAAATAATTTGGGCAAAATATCAATACAAATGTAAATAGTCATTATATCTAAATAATTGTACGTATTAACGTAAACAGTATCAATGGTTTTTAATTACATTATTGACTAGATTTTGTGTTGATAGCCACTAACATTATTATAATTTTGTATATTATTACTTATATGGACATTTGTGTTTTATTTTTATAATATCATGTTTATTTTATTATTCACTAGTCACTATTAGCGTTTCTAGCTATACAATAATAATAAGAAGTAATGTTACATTTTGTTATATCATTTAAATAATGTCTTTATTCACTAAGCTAATTTAATTAAACAATAGAGCATTAGGGAATATAAATATATTATCTGAATATATTTAAATTTACTTTACTGTACTACTTCAACTAATATTCTAGACAAAGAATCAAATATAATTAAATTATATATGATATAATAATGAGAATTTTTCATAATTCCATATATATTTTAATTTTGTGTCTTATTGACAATTTAAATTTTAGTGCATCAGTTTCTTTTGATTTAGAAATATCAAATGTCAATTTTGATTATTTATGCATAGTAAAACTATTTGCACAATTTAAAGATCCTGTTACATTATTTATTTATAATGTAAGTATGGCCAATGAACAGATTTGGAATGATATATTTCCTACGACAATTGTATCCTCAATTGAAAAATGTAACAAAGAAATTAACAAGATTTGTTATACACATGTCATCATGATTTTGGACTCAATAAAAAGTTTGAATAATTGGTTAAACCATCTCAAAAGAAGCCCTGTTTGGAATCCTCGTGCACGTTTCATTATTAATATCAGACACAATGAAAATATTACTGCAGTATTTGAATTAGTATGGACATACTATATAATTCATATAAATATTATATTACAGAGCAATAATATTGCAGAAGTTTATACTTATTATCCATTCAGTAACTATAATAATTGTGATATTAATTTCAATTCATCGTTATTACTATCATGTGAAAATGAATTACCATCCGTTACTTTTCCCAGTAAAATACCGACAAAGTTTTCTGGCTGTGATGTAAAAATAATGGCCTATAAAATACCTCCATATATGATCAAAACTACCAGTAAATTTTACGATCCAAATTCGGTTGGTATAGAAATTACAATGCTACACACTATATCAGAATGGTTAAATTTTACCGAAAAATATTTAATTCACAATTTTACCTACTGGGGCGTCAGATATCCAAATAAGACTTACTCTAATATTTACAACGCTTTGTACAATACAGATACAGATATAATGGTTGGAATGGTACCAATGGACGTACAATACTTGGATGATTTTGATAATACTGTTGTATATTTGATTGAAGGTTTAGTTTGGTGGGTACCTACAGCTAAACAATTACCTAAATGGGAAAATATTTCTAAAATATACCAACCATTTGTGTGGATTTCCATTCTTCTAAGTTTCGTTATGAATTGTCTTCTTTGGTGGCTAGTTGGAAGATATAAAGAAACAACTGGATTGTTTTTATATTTATCAGGAAACAGTATTGTCTCTTGGTATGTTTTGCTGCAAGGATCGATAAAATCTCCTAAAAGTATGGTTATGAAACTGATGTACATCGCCTGGGTATTTTTTTCTCTTTTACTTTGCGCTGCGTTTCAATGTAAACTGGTTAGTGTGCTTACTAAACCACAATATGAACATCAAATTTCAAATGTTAAGGAATTGATAAATTCAAAAATATCATTTGGTTTTATTCCATCACTAACAAGATTTTTCAGTGATCCAAAAAGTGAAGTAGACAAATATATTTCAAATAATTTTATTATTTGTCCATTAACTGAAGAGTGTTTAAACAGAACTGCATTTCAAGGTGATTTTGCTGTAATGAAAAATAAACGTCCACCCATCTATAACATGAAAAAGATGTATATGTCTAAAGATGGAAGACGATTAATATATGATTTTAAAGATTATATTATGGTGTTTCCTCATATGGTATTTTCAAAGGGTCATCCTTTATTCGATAAAGTTAATAATGTTATACTAAGAATGCAGAGCGGTGGATTTTTGGCAAAATGGGAAGCAGATATATCTCATGCAAAGGAATATCCAGAAGACCATTTAGAACCCCTTGCTCTTGACAATTTGACAATTGCATTTCTTACTTTGGCACTTGGATTTTCATTATCTTTATTTGTATGCTTGTCTGAAATTATTTATATTAGGCTATTTTGAACTGTCGAATTATTAGGAAACAATCCAGTGGCATAGCTTCATATTATACTACCTTTATTATACAGGGTGTTTCACAACTTAGAGCAAAAAATTGAAGGGTATATTCTGTACGACGTGCTGATCATGAAACAAAAATAATTTTTTTTAAATTCGAAAAATTAAGGGTTGTTAACCTAAACCATTTTTTGTAGTAAGTACTGCACTGGATTCGCTTTCCTATTAAACACAAACATTGAAGTAGGTATCAACTACGAAAGAATAATTACACAATTCAATTATTAGTAGTTATTTATAATAGAATTTTATTTAATTAATAACTTTAACATATTCATCCACCCAGTGGCAGTGGCAACGAAAAATTTTGGACTGGGAAACATGGAAAATAGTTTTGCGATTTATAAATAAATTCTTTTTGTTTCATGATCAGCATGTCGTACAGAATATACCATTTAATTTTTTGGTCTAAGTTGTGAAACATCCTGTATATTATAAATTTAAAAAAAAAACATTGCATATCTTAATAAATTGTCTGCGGTAGTTATAAACATTCGTTCTTTTAGATAAAAAAAGACAAAAATAAAAACATTCAGGTTGTAATTTAAATCTAATTGAAACAAAGTTTTATTTTTAAATATGTGCTTGAATGTCTTAAATTGCATAATATAATGATAGTAAATTGGAGATATACGTAGAGTACTCTAAGCTCAAGTCAGTGTCTATTCCCTGCATTATGGTCGATACGTCGCTTTAACAAATCCAATTAAATGTATTTTAAAAGCATAATTTTACTTTTTCAGTAATTGCTTTTCAAGTATTATTGATGAGGCATATACTGTAATTTTAATAATATCCTTCTTATCCATGTCTTACAAAATTACATATATATCTGTTACGTTTATACACAGATAAGATATTAATAAAATATAATTTATAGTATTATATAATAATTATAATGAAGTTAATCATTCTCACTACATATTTATTTCTAATTTTTGTTTTAAATTTACAATATTGTAGAAGCCAACTACTATTTCATGTTAATAAACTACCTGTGGTTAATGATGATCTTTTATGCATTTTGAAAATTTGTCGTAATTTATATGAACCTTATAATATATTTGTATCGAATATTAAAATTGAAAATGATACAATATTGAATTCAATAAAACCAAGAGTAACATTGACTAAAATAAAACATATAGGATTATTAAAATCAATATTATTTCGAAACATTATTATTTTATTAGATTCGATCAATAGTTTAGACATTTGGTTACGACATCTACGAAAATCTACGTTGTGGAATCCACGAGGAAATTTTATAATAAACATCCAGAAAAACGAAAATATAACTAAAATTTTTGAATTAGTCTGGAAGTATTTTATAATAAATATCAATATTATAATTCACAATGAAACAATACCAATAATATATACGTATTATCCATATGACAACAGGAAAAGTACAATAGATTTTGAACATTTCTTTGTGTCATCGTGCAGAGAAGATAAAATGACAAATACATTCGAAAATAAAATACCATCAAAATTTGCAGGACACGAAATTAAAATTATGGTATATATAATACCTCCTTATGTTATAAATATACAAGGAAATCAACTCAACTCAACTGAAGCAGGAATAGAAATAACTTTATTTCGTACCATAGCAGATTATATAAACATCACAGCTAAATTCATTCCTAACAAATTTCATCATTGGGGTATAAAATTGCCCAATGGGACATACACAAATATATACAATATGCTTTATAACAAAGAAGCAGATATAATGCTCGGAATGGTTCCAATAGAAAAGAATGTGGTCTACGATTTTGACAACACGGCTGTTTATTTAATTGACGGTGTAGGATGGTGGGTTCCAACAGCTGCCCAACTACCAAAATGGAAAAATATTTCTAGAATTTATGAACCAATTATTTGGTTATTCATTCTTATAAGTTTTATTGTGTATAGTTTTATTTGGTGGGCATTTAGTCAAATTAAAGAGGTATCTAGTATTTGTACAAGCATTTTGTCTTCTTGGTATGTTTTACTGCAAGGATCTGTCAATTTACCTAGAAGTACAGTTATGAGGATTTTATTCTATTCTTGGGTTTTGTATACATTTCTGATTTCTGTAGCATTTCAAAGTAATCTAATGAGTATTCTAACAATTCCTCAGTTTGAACCTCAAATCTCAACTATGAGAGATATGTTAAATGCAAGAATTGGATTTGGATTGATGCCAACAATGTTAAGATTTTATGCAGATCCACATGACGAAATAGATAGATACATAACTAAAAATTTCATTTATTGTGATTTTAGTGATATTTGTGTAAATAGAACTGCATTTAAAAGAGATATGGGCATAGTAAGAAATTCACGGCCAACTCTTTATAAAATAAAACAGTTATATTTATCCAAAGAGGGAAAACCATTAATTTATAATTTTAAAGATAATATATTAGTGTTGCCTCATATGGTATTTACGAAGGGATATCCAATGTATGATAGATTTCATGAATTAATTATGAGATTGCAAGATTTTGGAATAATATCAAAATGGGAGTCAGATGTTATACGGAATACTAATTTTGCTGTTGATTCTAAATTGATGCCCCTCAACCTTGAAAATTTAACAATTGCATTTATAGCACTTGGTGTGGGTTTGACCATTTCTTTTTTATTGTTTTGTAGTGAAATTTTAGGTAAGAAGTTAATGAACATGTATATTTCTATTCCAAAATGATTGTTTACTTTAGATGAATTATATGTATTTGAATCTGTAACACCTACATTTTTACTTTTTGTATATATATATATATATATATATATATATACAGGGTGAGTCTGGGAAGACGCCCCCCCCCTTTAACTTTTTTATTATGAGTAATAGAAAAAAATGGTTCATATGAAAGTTTTATTATTTTAAATATACTATTTGATAGCAGATGTAGATATTTTTTATAAAGTCAGGTTTACAAGATACGACTATCAACTTTTATTTTTTAAATAGCAACCTATAATTATTTTACTAAAATAAAAACCGCCATTTTTGTCTCTTTTCAACGGTGTATTAGTTTTTATTAATGTATCTGAAAAAATTCGAGAAAAATAAGAAAATTGAGAAATACTAGAAATAATTTTTATACAAATATTATAGGTGGCTATGTGAAAATAATTTGTTTTAAGTTGTTTTTGTTACTGAATTTGTTGCTTTAGTTTGTTAAGTTGTATAACACTGTTACATTTTGTTTATTTTCACATAGCCACCTATAATATTTGTATAAAAATTATTTCTAGTATTTCTCAATTTTCTTATTTTTCTCGAATTTTTTCAGATACATTAATAAAAACTAATACACCGTTGAAAAGAGAAAAAAATGGCGGTTTTATTTTAGTAAAATAATTATAGGTTGCTATTTAAAAAATAAAAGTTGATAGTCGTATCTTGTAAACCTGACTTTATAAAAAATATCTACATCTGCCATCAAATAGTATATTTAAAATAATAAAACTTTCATATGAACCATTTTTTTCTATTACTCATAATAAAAAAGTTAAAGGGGGGGGGCGTCTTCCCAGACTCACCCTGTATAATACCTGATTTTTCTAATTGATGTACTATTTAAAGTTTACAAGAAAAAATATTAAGAATGAGTGAAAGAGATATGTTATGTCACTGTATCTTGAAATGGGAACAGAAATTTGATGTACTGGGAAAGAAAAATATTGCTAAGCTTGTTTAACGTCACCTCAAATGCATAATTTAATTTCAAATGCAAAATACAATGTAATTATGAAAATATTATGAGACAAAATAATGCTTAATTTACTTATTTTGAGTATGGTTACAGAACTTATTATAATAACAATTTAATCTTTTCTATAAAAATATGCACCAACTTACTTTTACTTTAGATTTTAAAGATAAGGAGTAAGTTTAAGCCGCCATTATAATACACCCAGTATTAGTATGCTACATATTGATTTCATTATTCATAATATTATAAATGTAATAAAATGTATACCCAATATTATTGTTAATAAATTAAATATCAAAATATATTTGTCACTATTATTCTTTTAAGTTGATTTTACATTAATTAGCTAAAGCCAATGTCAAATTCCTGCACACTATGTTACCATGACACTGCACTAACTTAGATTATTTTCTTGAAAGACTTTGAAAATGTAAATGAAACAAATAAAAAATGGTAATAGGTGTATGTTGTTCTCGCTGCTCCAGAAATGTTGAACAATCTTTATTCTACACTCTACAAAAAATTATATGTTCCTTTTTTCAAAATAGTAGAATAGGTAGACAACTAATGGCAGAAAATCTGACTTATTTTTTAGATTATTTATTATTTGTACTTAACATTCTGCATTTTATATTCGTCGAGGTGGAAAATAATATTTTATAGATAAGCGTCCAACATTAGCTTTAATACATGGCCCGCACAATCCAGAAACTAAGAGTCCCACCTTCAAATCTCAGCGTTTTTCTAAAATAATAACAAAATAAAAAGTTTTGGAATCGATTTTGGGACAACTGTAAATTTATGTATTGACGGATAATCTAATATTCATAATGAATTCATAATTCATTCTCAATTAAATTTGCAACTGTAATCATAATCACTTAACATCCTAATTATAATTTTTTAAATACTTGGCTACTTAAAATTGAAACATTCATATTTTTTTTATTGAGTTTGTATATAATCAAATTAAATAATTTGAATAAGTGTCTTTTTATTAATAACAATTCTTTTTTCATCTTTTTATATAATTGATAAGAATATTTATAACGATATAATGATACGTTGAAATGTAAGTGTATCATTTATTTCTTTCCTATTAAATAAAATCTATACCAGGTGCATTGAAATTTGACACATCATATTTCTTTTATTTTCGAATATGTATATTAAAATATTAATTAGATTAAGTACTATTATTAGCTCGAAAATATATCTTGAAAGCCGTCGTTTGAAACAGCGAATTTATATTTCATAAAGACACTTTCGAATCCCGGTTTAGTCACATAGTTTTTATAGCATAGCATAGCTGTAGTGTTACAAAATTTTCGTTTTAAACAACAGTCTTAACAAATTTCTAGTGACACTAATATTTCTCCATTAAAATGAAATTTATTTTTTGGCAATTAATTATGTTCTTGTTTCTTCATTTAAATTATTGTCAATATGAAAACAAAATATTAATTAACGAAGATTATTCTGTCCATCTCAGTACTTCTTGTGCGACCAAAGTTGCTGATCAACTGCAAGATTCTTCTATTTTAATCATTTCGAATTTGAAAATCAATGCTGGAGCATATATTTTAAACAATACTAAAATAGTTTTAAATTCAATGACAAATTACGAACTTCAGTTAAAAGCACTTACTTATACAAACGTCATTATGTATTTACAATCTATTAGTGATTTTAATAGTTGGTTAATATATCTTAGAAAATATACTTTGTGGAATCCTAGAGCAAATTTTATTGTTAGTTTCATGAAGAATGATAATATTTCTAATATATTTGAAACTGTTTGGAAATACTATATAATAAATATTATTGTTATTTATAATGAAAAATTATACACGTATTATCCATATGACAATAGAAATGGTAGAATAAATCTGAATCCTTTCTGTTTATCATATTGTGGTAATAAAACAATGCCAAACCTTTTTCCAAACAAAATACCATCAATACTTTCAGGTAATGAAATAAAACTCATGGTTCATAAAATGCCACCTTATACTATGAACCTGCAAAAAAACCCTTACAAACCCAATCAAGCAGGTTTGGAAATAACTTTGTTTCAAACAATAGCAGATAAACTAAACATTACAAAAAAATATCTAAATCATTCCTTTATCCATTGGGGTGAACGTAATCCGAATGGTACATATACAAACATCTACAATGCTCTATACAACAGTCAAACTGACATGATGGTTGGCATGGTGACATTGGAAAAAAATGTTTTATTAGATTTTGACAACACAATAATCTATTACATTGTTGGTCTTGCATGGTGGGTACCTACAGCAGGAGAGCTTCCACGATGGACAAATATTACGAAAATATATGAACCATTAATCTGGTTTCTTATTCTGATTAGTTTTCTTATAAACAGTATCATCTGGTGGTTGGTTGGACGCATTAAAGAATTCTCCAATACATTTTCATCGTTTTCTACAACCACTTTAGCATCTTGGTATGTGTTATTGCAAGGATCAGTCCAACTGCCCAAAAGTACAGTTTTGAGAATATTATTTTACTCTTGGACTTTGTATACTCTTTTGATTTATACTGCTTTTCAAAGCAATTTAATGAGCGTTCTAACGAAAACTCAATATGAACCACAAATTTCTAATTTAAAAGAGTTGGTAAATTCTAAACTATCTTTAGGGTTTTTTCCAACAGCTATAAGATATTTTACTAATGATCCTAATGACGATATAGAGAAGTATATAGCTAAAAACTTTATTGATTGTCCTTCTAATGAAGAATGTGTAAACAGAACCGCATTTAAAAGAGATTTTGCAAGTTTTAAAATTATACGTCCAGTTTTATTTTTAATGAAAAACTTTTACTTGACAGTAGATGGAACTCGAATGATTTATGCTTTCAAGGACAAGACTTTGTTTTTACCTCATATGGTATTTACAAAAGGATATCCACTCTATGAGAGGTTTCAAAATATTATAATGTGGTTACAAGATAGCGGAATACTGGCAAAATGGGAATCAGAAGTTTTAAATATAGGAGACTACACTGTAGAATATGGTGTGCGTCCTTTGTCTTTTAATAATCTGACAATCGCCTTCGCTATTCTTGTTATTGGCTTAGGATTAGCAATTGTGGTAATATGTGGAGAAGTTATTTATAAGAAAATATTAAGTATTTAAATAGTTGGCGTATATTATTACACAGAAATGTTGTCACCGTATTAAAAGTTTGATTTAACTAATTCTTTCTTAACTGAGAGAAAACATAAATTGAATTCAAGTGAAGCTAAACTTTTTATGCAAGTGATACAGGTTTTATATGTTAACATAGAGAGCAACATTTTATATTTTACAATTTATTAATACTTTCATTATTATTATATATTAAACAATGTTCTGAAATAATAAGTGTGAAAAACTGTTGGGTCCAACTTTCCAAACACATTGTATACACTATTTTAAATAATATTTTATATTTATGAAATATAACTAAATTAAACTTATATATGTATAATAAAGATGTAATTAAAATAGAATCTGCAAAAACTATTGATGTAATATTATGTAAAATGGTATAAATTGCTGCAATAAAAGATTCGTCAAAACAGTTACTGCATGATTCAACTAACTATCAAGAACTTCATCAAATTCACTAGATATATTTAAAATGGCATTAGCAAATCGCTGCATATGTTTCCGTCTTACACAAATATAAAAAAAAAGTTTCAGATTTCTTTAATAAATGTCCGCATAAACTGTATTTAGAAATAAAGGCTTTTAATGCATTAATTCAATTGTATCTTTTTGTTTTTTTTTACATATTACTTGTGCAGGTTGTTTAATTAATGCCTAGAGTTAGGATTAGTTTAATTTAATATTTAGTGATTCATAAAAATTTATTCTATTTGAGAAATACTAATTTTACCGTTTTTACCTGTTATTCTTTAATTAAAAAAAATACCGTTAATAGTTATTCCGACAGCTTCCCCACGTCGTCAAGACCTATGAGGAGAGAAATAATTGGGGTGAAGATGAATGTTAATACATGAATTTCTAAATCACTATGTATATACCAGATTTTAATTATTATTACATGCTAATTTCTTTCTCGTATGTTCCAAATTACCTTTAGAAATATCTCAAATTTTCAACCTACAATCACCTTTCATTTAAACAACTTAAATACTAAAATCAATACCGTAATTTTAAACTATTTTAATATAAGTATAGCAAGACTTATTACTTAGATACGTATCAACGTATTAGCGAGCACAATTTTCGAAAGCATTTATTGTTAGCAGTGATTCTGCGTTATAAAATTATTTCGTCCATATAATTAATACTTTGTACAGAAAATAATAACAATTAAAAAACTTAAATTTCAACAGGACAACAGTTTGCTAAATTATACTCCTTAAGAAAATTGAAAATTGCTTGACTATATTTTGTAGAAAAATTTGTGAACCCTGTTATTTGAATTTAATAAAGGAAAAACTTTATAATATCACAAATATTATCATATATAATATAACAAGTAGTATGAAAATTGCTGAAAATATTTATGTATATTTATGTCAAAATATTATCTGTCAATTTTCATACTACGAGTTGTATTCGGCTTGAGAATTTACCAAACAAGAGTTAATTAACAAGAATAGTTAGGTATTTATTTGCACATTATTAATTAGGTATTACAGTGATGAATGAATATTAAATGTACATTAAAAAAATGTAGAATTTTGATAGATATTGAAAATATCATTTATTTTATTCGTAACCAAGGATATTAATAACAGTGGTATTTCCGATGAAATTTCACTAGTGATGAATTTCCGACGAAATGTACATTTCATTGGTTCATTTTCAAACAAATTCGTGATCCTATTGGTTGACAGTGACGTGTGGTGAATTCTCAATGAAATTTCATTTAAAACTGATCATTTCTTTTATTGCAATCTTAATTTAAATATGATAATTATGATTATATAAATATGTAATTCTTAACTGCAATTAAATGAAATCAGAGTTGCAAAGAAAATGAGGTGTCTCCATTTTAATAAAGTTATGCTATAAAACACAATATAAAATGCTATAAAATTCTTTTGAAAAAATCATTGATACTACTTATTGACAATTCAGCATTATAAGGTTTCAAAAGAAAACAAATAAATTATTTTTATTCACGCTAGACACCAAGTTAAATCAATTTATTTGTTTTGCGGTTACTGAGGCGTAAGACGGAATGCGCATAATTAAGATAAAGGTTTACTGCAAATTTTTAATTGTTAGTACAAATAAGAAAAAATTTCGTTCTAATCTTTCCCTTATGTTCAATCAAACTCATTGCAATTTGCCAAAATCATAAACTTCATTGACGACTGTTCTATTATTAATAAATTTCCAATTTTATATGTCGTCATGTAGAAATAATATATCTATGAACCTATAAGTATCGTATAAATATAATGGTGTATCCAACGAAATATTCGTAACCAGTTTTTAATATATCATTCAGTAGTTTAGGGATTATTTATTTTTATAAATTAGTTTCAAGGTGTAATATTTTTTTACATTTATATTTTTTGTATGGGGTAAGTGTCTCAGTAGTATCGAGTCGACCTATGGATCTTGAGAACCCTGGTTGGCGACAAACAATTTTCACCAAATTAAATCTATCCTTATGGCTCCCCCTCCACTAAGATCTTTGGAGGCCGTGAGTTGACGGCTGCAAACCGCACTTCACGCGAAGAAATATATCACTTACCGAGATCTGCTTACGGCATGGTGCCACACCCAGTAATGGGTAAAAGCCGGGATTTCCTAACATATGGATATTAGTTTCAAAAATCAGTTTTCGCGTATCATATATTATAATATGTATAAATAATTTGATTAAGTAGCTACTTACTAATAACAACATTGCTCATTAATCTTTTTATATAAATATTCAACGAATAAATGTAATGATGAAATAATATATTTTAGTATGACAATCTATTATTCATTTAGTTTTTATTAAAATACATTAGTACCATGGACACAAAAATTACAATCAATAAATGGAATAAGTACTAGTATTAGCTCCGAAATGCTTCCTTGAGACTGGAGTTTGACACAGTGAAATATTATTAGTTTAACATTCGCAAGAATATCGTCTGTTACAAGCATTTTCTTTGTCATACTTCTCGTTCCTCATTCCGATATGTTAAACTATTCCCATCTATCTATTATTTATGAATGTGCACAGGCAGTGATTTTGAAAACATAAGACAAAGGATTATCATAAGGAATGAGAAATTATGCGCATGCTCAATTATTTGAATACTATCTACTCAATGCAGAAACTTTTTATTACAATTAATAAAGTTTCATAATATATTAACTATTACAATAGTATGTTATGCATCAAGGGAGGGAAACAAGCGATTATTCCCGCGTGTGAAGTCGAGGTTTTCCAACTTCACACAAGGGATAATCGCGCCCTCCCGTGAAGCATATTATACTTTTCGTAACAACTGCACAAAAATTACCGTCTTATCGGGACAAATGTCAAATATGGGTTGCGTAACTAGTTACCTAGGAAACGCCGCAAACAGCTAATAATCGTAGTCTCTAGGGCAGCGGTTCCCAACCGGTGGGTCGCGACCCACAAGGGGGTCGCCTTAGCTTTTTTGGGGGGTCGCCTTTGCTTTTTTGAGGGGAAAAAATATAATCACTAAGTCCTAAAATATATTTTGTCAAAGCTTTTATTTTTTGTTTTATTGATCAAATATGCGAAAGGGGGGTCGCGAACATTTTTTAAAAACTAAAAAGGGTCACGATTCAAAAAAGGTTGGGAACCACTGCTCTAGGGAGAGAAACATCCTACCTAGGGAGAGAAACATAGTGAATCTCTCCCTAGGGGAGAAAAGCAGTGTTTCTCTCTCTAAAATTAGGGAAGAAGAACGTGTTTCTTGTGCCTTTGTTACGAAAATAATTTTATATAGACATCTATAATTTAAAATATTGGTGCTGTATTCTTCAGTAACGTTTTCTTTTTAAAATAATTTATTTGTTGTGACTGCGCTTTTTAGACAAATACCCATGTTCTGTGGATATAAGAATCTGGCTGTCGCAGCGGAAACTTTATTCCTTTCAAACCCTACTGTTAATAATAAATTTCTAACGTTTGTTTGAAGTTTGCAGACAATGATGTATTTTGATTAAAACAATTATGCTGGACTTTCATTGTCTTTATTAATTTAAACAAATTGTACAAAAATATTTCACAACTTTTCGTGTGTTGTAATCTACACTTGTCTTCAGGATTTTTTGTACAATTTGTACAAATTAATAAAGACAATGCAAGTCCAGCATAATTGTTTTAATCAAATCAATTTCTAGTTGCAGATTAATATAATGAAATTTATTATTTGACAGTTAAAATTATTCTTACTTCTTCATTTAAATGTCTATATGCAAGAAAATTATTAATTACTGAAGATGATTCTTTTCATCAAAGCACTTTTTGTGTAAACAGAGTTGCAGGTCAATTGCAAGATCCTTTTTATTTCATCTTTACAAATTTGAAAATCAATGTTGGAATATGCATTTTTAATCAAACTACAATAGTTTTAAATTCAATAACTAATTACGGACTTCAGTTAAAATCACTTTAGGGTTATTTTCACCAACGATAGTTAAATAGTTTATTATCTTGTTAAATTTATCAAGCCGTTAAACTGCATATTTCGATTTCATTTACTACAGTTAAGCCAATAAACACAATAAATCATTAATCTAACAAAGGAAATTTTTAGGGTAAATATTTATCGGGTCTTTATCTGAAATGTTTCCTTGGTTACAGTGACAAAAGTATGTAAATAAATTAAAATAATTTTGTTTTTGATGTTTTGTTGTATTAAAAAGAAGCGCAATAAAATGAGTTCTTCGTTATCTTCTTCATCAAGTATATAGTCTTCCTTATATGTGTCTATAACTTCTTTTACTTCAACTGCTGAGTTTAATGAAGAAATTTTTCCTTGCCGGTTACACATATGCAAACCGACATAATGTTAAGAAAAAGCTATAATCCTTGACTAATTTATTATTGTATTGACCTCAAAATTAGCTTTAGGATTTTGTAAGGATACTCTTCGGTATATACTTGATTTATATTGCCATAAAATTCACCCTACCGACAAACATAATTTTCCAATATCCACCATACTCAGGGTCTTAAAAAAACTAGGACAAGACCATGACCAAGTTAGTCTTGTTTTGGTTGATTTCTCGTGGTTTTGGAAGCCTTGTCATCATGCTTGACACTTAATTATAAAAAAAATTTGAAAACATATCAGCAATACGAAAAACATTTTTTTCCGATTTTATTCTAAATAATTTCGTATCATTAATTTTTAATTATAGTTTAACTTAATTTATTAAATAAATAAATTAATGTAAGTATATTCTTGTATATTTCAGTAAATAAAAGATGGATGTATATTATCATCATCATATATTATTATCAAATCATACGACACTAATTATCTGCCAATAGAAACATTGTATTACGCATAGTTACCATGTTAATATAAAAATTTCTTGCAAATTTTTCATTACTTGACTTACCTAATCAAAATTAATAAGTGGAGATTGTAATTAGTAACGTAGGAATTCTTGAAAAATGCAAATTTATTTTATAAATCAGTTTTACTGTATCATATAATTTGTTTTTTACTGAATTAGAATAGTATGTATTGTGACGCGGCAATCGTCTAGTATCGAAATTTATTATTTTAGATTATTTAGGACCAATTAGTTTACGTTGTGTTTTACGTTGTGTTTATTTGATTTACTAATGACCGGATTCTTTAATTTGAAGTCGTGAATGTGGTAGGTTATGAGGAAGTAGAGAAATTACACATTGTAACTATCTAAATGTTATTTATTTCGGCTGTGGAGATACAAAATCCTCTGGTATTCACCTGACAGCTGAGGAAAACCACAGAAAACACACAGGCAGAGGAATTCAACATCAGTAATGGATAAATCGAACATAACATGATAACATGACATAAAAAAAAAACATAAGATGTAAGCAAAGAGATTAAAGCAGTAGTTACGATAATGGTGTCGTCTGCGGTCTTGGTGTTTGACAGATGAATCTCGGCACCCACGAACACGCACGGAGGGTGACTCTGAATCCTCGTGCAGACGGACTCGGCCCGAGGGTATGTTATCGCCAAAATGGTTGTATCTTAAGTGGAAAGGCCAGGCGTCGTCTGCTTCTGAAACATAGAACAAAGACCACCGAGTGTCACCGTGATGACAGCCAGCGGGTGATGCCAGGGAAGAAACAATTGTTCCCTGAGTTCTGCCGTGTAAATAGTTGGGCTAGCAATGCTAACGCAGGTAGCGGGTGCGGGAACCCCTCGGTGACGGCTGGTACACTAGCAAGGCTAGCGCAGATGATGGCCAGCGGCCTGCAGTAGGCCGTGGCAGCGTGCGGGAACCCCTTGGTGACGGCTGGTATGCTAGCAAGGCTAGCGCGTATGACGGACAGCGGCCTGCGGTAGGCCGTGGCAGCGTGCGGGAACCCCTTGGTGACGGCTGGTATGCTAGCAAGGCTAGCGCGGATGACGGACAGCGGCCTGCAGTAGGCCGTGGTAGCGTACGGAAACCCCTTGGTGACGGCTGGTATGCTAGCAAGGCTAGCACAGATGATGGACAGCGGCCTGCGGTAGGCCGTGGCAGCGTGCGGGAACCCCTCGATGACGGCTGGTAGGCTAGCAAGGCTAGCGCGGATGACGGACAGCGGCCTGCAGTAGGCCGTGGCAGCGTGCGGGAACCCCTCGATGACGGCAGGTACACCTCTGTGTGTCACCAGAGTGACGGTCGGAGGCAAGATATGTCAGTGAGGGAATAATCCTTCACTCAATTATTTCTGTGCTCAAAGAGCTAATATTTCAAATCTGGGTAAATAGTCACCAGAAATATATATCTATCGCAAGTTAGAAGGTCGTGAATCTTCACCCTTGTGATTATTGTTTTGCATTACTGCAGTAGAACGTGCGACGGCCAATTCTGACAGAATCGCAACTGGACTACGATGATGATGGCCAGACAGCCTTTCAGAACGTGCGACGGCCAATTCTGACAGAATCGCAGCTGGACTGAAAGGGGTCGGTGTTGAATTCAACCGAGTATTCACGGAACGTGCGACGGCCAATTCTGACAGAATCGCAACTGAACGGTGAAAGTCGGCGAATAATTAATACAGGTTCTAACAGAACGTGCGACGGCCAATTCTGACAGAATCGCAGCTGAACTGAGAGAAATATGACCTACTGAACGTGCGACGGCCAATTCTGACAGAATCGCAACTGAACAATAGCTGATCTTGGCCGGAACCAAGATGCTGTTCCTGGATAAAACATCGTGTTTTATACAGGTAGGCGCCGCCCTCGATCCTTGATTGAACTGCGATCGAAGATGCCATTTCCCTAAGCTAAACAGAAATCACAAAATATTTCGGGGAAAACAGTTGTTTATGTTACTCTTATTGGTTAACATCGTCTTGGCGTGATCGAGGACAAAAGATCAGGTTTTGTATGTGTCAGAGTGAGCTAACAATCTTTCCAATCACTCTTATTTGTCGCGAGCAATTCCCAAATACTCAGAGTGACTTGGCGGGGTGAAATTCCTGCATGTTTATTCGTTCGTTGGATTCTTGTAGGAATTCTCACCCATGGTGGTGGTACGTCGGGTGCTCTGGTTCGTTTTTCAATGCGATAGAGACAGCTATAGTCTACCTCAAGTGGATGAGAAAGAGACGGAACGAAAACGTCTTAAATTTTGCCCCCTCTTATTTCTAAACCCTTTTGTATTTTTATCAAATGTTTCCTCGCGCATGTAATTTCTTCAAACTGCACTTATTACAATGAATTAAATCAACGCGAGAGCTACTTGTACAAAAATGTGATAGAACTTTACATATTGTCATGTATCGTCTTTGCAATATAACTCCGAACAGGGTTGGTTTCTCTTTATTTTTAATGGGCCGACGATGTATTGTACATCTAGATGTTACTGAAGACATGCAATGCTTTAACTAAATTGATTCTTCTAGTTCATCGCGTTCTTTTTGATATAGTAAGATTATTAATCTAATTTCCACATTCTATGATAATTTTAGTTTGAGAAACCCAAATTTATCGGCACGGCCCTGTTAACTACCCTCGGCTAGACACTTGAAACTTGGCCTGCGACATTCTCGGGCGTTGGTTAACGTCTTTCAACTCTTGGTCGTTGTATTAATTTATGATACTGGAGCTTTGTGTTTTGTTTACATTTGCAACCACCCGATTAGTTTCGGCGTTCTAATAATAGTTAAAAAAAAAAACTATTGTCACTACATGCTTTTACTTTGTTATTACAAAAATTTAACTATGCTTGAATTATTGTTAAACATGGAAAATTATAATCCAGTAAAATTGGTGTACCGTCTCAATCTCCCCCTGATATTAAAATTGAAGTTCATGAGTATTTTAATGTCATCCTGTGCTGGTACACCTATAACATAAGATCAGAACAAAACAAGAAAAGAAACAAACGCCTAAATGTAGCTGAGCGTACTTTTTGCAGCAGTTGTTTATCTGAAACTAACAAGAACACATACACAACAACTTAAACGAAAATATCCTTCGGTCTAAAACAGTAAACATATACATATACATACACATACACACATATATTCACACATACATTCAGTATTGAAGGTGACACTCGGCAATAGTAGATTTGATCTGTTACACATTTTTGGTACGCTAATTGTGGTAACCAACCGTCATTCCAGGTTACCCAAGGATACAAATATACCAGAAGTTGTACGCGAGTGGCCACTGCGTTTTTAGATAAGGTTCCTGCATTTGTCTTCATTTAATTTCCGAGATATAAGACAGTTAGTACCATAAACATAAGAGTAACTTCGTTTTTCCGACTACTTGGTTAAAGTTTATTCCTTCTTTAATTCTGAATTTGTAGTAGAAGATCAAACCCTTTTCGTTAATTCATTGTTAATTCAAAATATTAAAAACGATGTAGCACTCTGCTTAAGTCCGTGATCACAAAATTTTTTTTTTTTCCTTCTTTCTCATCATTACTTTTGTTTATGGGAATTTCTTTCCCATTTTGTAGATGTGGTAAGATATTTGCTGGCCTTATCAATTTCTTTGAGCTTTTTCTTCCTTCAAAGTGAGCATGGACTTTTTCCCCATTAATCATTTTTATTTTGTTATTTTGACTTGTTTTACATTTCGTCTCCGGCTATTATCCTAAGATTTTACTCGGTGATCCTCGTGCCGTAGTTTGTTTTTCCGATGGTTAACTAAGCTTACTAATACGATCGTTACTCGTAGGCAATTCTAATACGTTTGATAAATTAAATATTTTTAAACGTATTCTGGTGTAAATAATATAATACTGCCGCCTACTAAAGAATATAATGTGCTACAAAATAAATTATTGATATTTTTCTCCCCCGGTTTCTAAAGTTCGAGTGAAGGCCTATAAAACAGAGCAAAAATAGTGTGCTATGGGCTTTGACGATATTGTCCTGTAAAACGGTAATTGTTGTTTCTGTAAACATTGAACACAATCAGAATGATAACAATTGATACAAGCATAACATGAGGTACTAGCTATCAGTTACACATTCGTTGGTGCTCTGTAACATAATACATAAGACAAATACATTACAAATTATGTACTCAACCCAAATCATATGCCATACTGAAAAAAACAAATTATTAGTTATTATTTCTCTCCCCCAAACAGATATTCATGTAAAGATGTAATGAACATAAAAGTAACAATATATTTTCTCTAATTTCCAACCACCACACTCAACCTCAAGAACTTCAAATCCTGGTCACGGCACCAATTCTGTGACGCGGCAATCGTCTAGTATCGAAATTTATTATTTTAGATTATTTAGGACCAATTAGTTTACGTTGTGTTTTACGTTGTGTTTATTTGATTTACTAATGACCGGATTCTTTAATTTGAAGTCGTGAATGTGGTAGGTTATGAGGAAGTAGAGAAATTACACATTGTAACTATTTAAATGTTATTTATTTCGGCTGTGGAGATACAAAATCCTCTGGTATTCACCTGACACCTGAGGAAAACCACAGAAAACACACAGGCAGAGGAATTCAACATCAGTAATGGATAAATCGAACATAACATGATAACATGACATAAAAAAAAAACATAAGATGTAAGCAAAGAGATTGAAGCAGTAGTTACGATAATGGTGTCGTCTGCGGTCTTGGTGTTTGACAGATGAATCTCGGCACCCACGAACACGCACGGAGGGTGACTCTGAATCCTCGTGCAGACGGACTCGGCCCGAGGGTATGTTATCGCCAAAATGGTTGTATCTTAAGTGGAAAGGCCAGGCGTCGTCTGCTTCTGAAACATAGAACAAAGACCACCGAGTGTCACCGTGATGACAGCCAGCGGGTGATGCCAGGGAAGAAACAATTGTTCCCTGAGTTCTGCCGTGTAAATAGTTGGGCTAGCAATGCTAACGCAGGTAGCGGGTGCGGGAACCCCTCGGTGACGGCTGGTACACTAGCAAGGCTAGCGCAGATGATGGCCAGCGGCCTGCAGTAGGCCGTGGCAGCGTGCGGGAACCCCTTGGTGACGGCTGGTATGCTAGCAAGGCTAGCGCGTATGACGGACAGCGGCCTGCGGTAGGCCGTGGCAGCGTGCGGGAACCCCTTGGTGACGGCTGGTATGCTAGCAAGGCTAGCGCGGATGACGGACAGCGGCCTGCAGTAGGCCGTGGTAGCGTACGGGAACCCCTTGGTGACGGCTGGTATGCTAGCAAGGCTAGCACAGATGATGGACAGCGGCCTGCGGTAGGCCGTGGCAGCGTGCGGGAACCCCTCGATGACGGCTGGTAGGCTAGCAAGGCTAGCGCGGATGACGGACAGCGGCCTGCAGTAGGCCGTGGCAGCGTGCGGGAACCCCTCGATGACGGCAGGTACACCTCTGTGTGTCACCAGAGTGACGGTCGGAGGCAAGATATGTCAGTGAGGGAATAATCCTTCACTCAATTATTTCTGTGCTCAAAGAGCTAATATTTCAAATCTGGGTAAATAGTCACCAGAAATATATATCTATCGCAAGTTAGAAGGTCGTGAATCTTCACCCTTGTGATTATTGTTTTGCATTACTGCAGTAGAACGTGCGACGGCCAATTCTGACAGAATCGCAACTGGACTACGATGATGATGGCCAGACAGCCTTTCAGAACGTGCGACGGCCAATTCTGACAGAATCGCAGCTGGACTGAAAGGGGTCGGTGTTGAATTCAACCGAGTATTCACGGAACGTGCGACGGCCAATTCTGACAGAATCGCAACTGAACGGTGAAAGTCGGCGAATAATTAATACAGGTTCTAACAGAACGTGCGACGGCCAATTCTGACAGAATCGCAGCTGAACTGAGAGAAATATGACCTACTGAACGTGCGACGGCCAATTCTGACAGAATCGCAACTGAACAATAGCTGATCTTGGCCGGAACCAAGATGCTGTTCCTGGATAAAACATCGTGTTTTATACAGGTAGGCGCCGCCCTCGATCCTTGATTGAACTGCGATCGAAGATGCCATTTCCCTAAGCTAAACAGAAATCACAAAATATTTCGGGGAAAACAGTTGTTTATGTTACTCTTATTGGTTAACATCGTCTTGGCGTGATCGAGGACAAAAGATCAGGTTTTGTATGTGTCAGAGTGAGCTAACAATCTTTCCAATCACTCTTATTTGTCGCGAGCAATTCCCAAATACTCAGAGTGACTTGGCGGGGTGAAATTCCTGCATGTTTATTCGTTCGTTGGATTCTTGTAGGAATTCTCACCCATGGTGGTGGTACGTCGGGTGCTCTGGTTCGTTTTTCAATGCGATAGAGACAGCTATAGTCTACCTCAAGTGGATGAGAAAGAGACGGAACGAAAACGTCTTAAATTTTGCCCCCTCTTATTTCTAAACCCTTTTGTATTTTTATCAAATGTTTCCTCGCGCATGTAATTTCTTCAAACTGCACTTATTACAATGAATTAAATCAACGCGAGAGCTACTTGTACAAAAATGTGATAGAACTTTACATATTGTCATGTATCGTCTTTGCAATATAACTCCGAACAGGGTTGGTTTCTCTTTATTTTTAATGGGCCGACGATGTATTGTACATCTAGATGTTACTGAAGACATGCAATGCTTTAACTAAATTGATTCTTCTAGTTCATCGCGTTCTTTTTGATATAGTAAGATTATTAATCTAATTTCCACATTCTATGATAATTTTAGTTTGAGAAACCCAAATTTATCGGCACGGCCCTGTTAACTACCCTCGGCTAGACACTTGAAACTTGGCCTGCGACATTCTCGGGCGTTGGTTAACGTCTTTCAACTCTTGGTCGTTGTATTAATTTATGATACTGGAGCTTTGTGTTTTGTTTACATTTGCAACCACCCGATTAGTTTCGGCGTTCTAATAATAGTTAAAAAAAAAAACTATTGTCACTACATGCTTTTACTTTGTTATTACAAAAATTTAACTATGCTTGAATTATTGTTAAACATGGAAAATTATAATCCAGTAAAATTGGTGTACCGTCTCAGTATATGCAATTTAAATAATTTAAATAAATACATGTTACTAATAAAGTTACTCTTTATCTCTATTTACAATTACTACTTCAATGAATAAATGTTATATAACAATATTACGTTGTATTATAAAAGTCTATTATACATATCTTTGGTTTTAAAACAAATTGTACCAGGCACAAAAAAAATAGAACAATCATTTAAATAAATATTAGTATTAGATCCGAAATTTTTTTTAATGCCTGTTTCTAATAATTCAAACTATAACGTAGGAGGTCCTAAAAGCTATTGAAAAAAATGATTACAAAAAGTGTTTTGAACAGTCGAAAAAAAGATGGGACAAGTGTATAACTGTAGGTGGGGATTATGTTCAAGGAGATATTTTGTTAGTTTGAAGTTTTAATAAATACAACTTAAAAAAAAAATTAGTTCGGAAACACTTTGTGGTCATTTCCGTAGAATGTTTTCAGTTGAAACGACTTTATTTACAATACAATTACTTGTCAACCAAAAATAAAAGTAAACTAATTAGAAAGTGTAGTTTACATTTAAAAATCCATATACATTAAATAAACTATTTATTTCCTAATTATGGAATGAAAAAGCACATTATTTT
This sequence comes from Pterostichus niger, assembly GCA_947425015.1. NCBI lineage: Eukaryota > Metazoa > Arthropoda > Insecta > Coleoptera > Carabidae > Pterostichus > Pterostichus niger. The sequence continues at coordinate 22,618,724 of OX380342.1, forward strand.
ATTCCGGTTAAACTTCTTGAACAATATGTATTTATAATATTGCCATCGACATTACCAATTTATACTATCCAATTTACTGATACATTGATTTTAATTATGTATAAATTTATTTCTCCAAATAATAAAATAATAAATGTGAATACTTGAACATCAAAATATGTCAAAACTAATGATTATAATATGTCAATATATGACAATAATATCCGCAACAGAAGATTCATCAAACCAAATATTAATTCATTGCATGACTGAATTAACAGATTTCTCAAAAAACACTTTAATCGTATCAAATACTTGGAATAAAGTAAACGATTTTAATATGTCTTACATATTGGTATCTTCAAATTCCGTAGATATATTACGAAATTATGAGCAAATCGACGTTTATATTTTAACATTTAATACTGTAGACCAGTTATCAACTTGGTTGAAACGCATACATTTGTTTCCTTGTTGGAATCCAGGAGGAAATTTTGTGATTTCTGTAATTATATATGATTCCATAAATGAAATATTTGAAATTCTTTTTCAATACTACATAATAAACGTTTATGTTGTTTTATTGATTAGAAATGAATATAACATATTTACGTATTTTCCTTACAACTTCACTGCTGGCTGTTCTACAAATAAATCTCCAACTTATGTTTCATCCTGCAGAAATAAAGCACGTATGGAACTATTTCCAAATAAAGTTCCAGATTTCTTAAATAAATGTCAAATAAATATAATGGCATATCCAACCAAACCATTCGTAATTAATGTTACTTCAAATAAAAATAGTGCAATTAAAGCAGGATATGAAGTTGTTGTTATAAATGCAATAGCACAACAAATGAATTTTACAGAAAACTATATTGAACATAGCCACTCTATTTGGGGTGTTAAGATGTTAAATGGAACTTATTCACATTTATTTGGTGAAGTACAAGCAAGAAAAATTGATATGGTATTTGGGTTACTAACATTATTGGAGGAAGAAAGAAATTTTGAATTATTGTCGCGTGTCGTATACGAAGATTTGATATGGTGGGTTCCTACAGCTAGACAAAAACCCCTTTGGACAAATTTAGTAAACTTATTTAGCCCGTCAATTTGGTTTTATATATTTATTGGTATTTTCGGCAATGCCTTCCTGATGTGGATATTTGACACAAAAAATTATAAAAGTTTGTTTAGATACACAATGATCTCATGGTATAAATAGTTCTGTAAGAATTTTGTTTATATTTTGGGTTATGTACAGTCTTCTACTATACACTGTTTACCAAAGTCAATTAGTTAGTATTCTAACTAAATCCCGTTTTGAAAAACAAATATCTAACGTAAAAGATATATTAAATTCAAATTTGAAATTTGGGTTTGTTATTCCAGCTGAATCATATTTTAAAGATGAAAACGATCTAATTCAAAAACACATTTTAATGAATCATATAATATGTTCTTTTGGAGTAGAATGTGTAAATCGTACAGCATTTCAAAGAGATTCTGTAGTTTTAAAAAGCAGAAGACAAGTTTTATATTTAATGAGAAAATATTATACTAATCTCGATGGAAGTCCAATGATATATGGCTTCAAAGAAGGATTTAAAATGCATCCACAATATGTAGTACGAAGAGGATTTCCATTTGTAAATAGATTTAATAACCTCATCTTACGTTTGCATTCAAATGGTTTACTATACAAATGGGATAATGATATTATAGGAAGACAATCTGTTGATTTTCAACATAAACGGGTTCGACTTTCAATAACTCATTTTGCTTTTGGATTTGTTTGTCTTATAGTCGGGACAACTTTTTCTGCAACTGTATTTGTTATTGAATTAATGTGTCACAAAAAATCTAAACCAAATGTTTGTAGATATGAATAATTATAGTTATACGCAATCCTTCAATCCTTCAATTTTACGCAAAAATATTATATTATAATAACACTGAATAGAATATTATTTTAACAAAATATTATATAAAATTATTATAATTAATTATTTAAATCAGGTCAATCATGTTTAAAAAATTTAAATATTGTATTTTATCAAACAGGAAAACCAACATTGTTTTTAGTTCTTAAAATCTAATTAAGACTATATGCAATTTAGCACCTTATTATTTACTAAACACTTTTCATTTACAGAAAAGTGATTTTCCATATTAATCATCCTATCAGATATATTGTATAGACCGGCATTAAACTTATTTGTGTCAAATTAAAACTAAATAACATCTATTACATACGTACTTTTGCATGTTTTGAGCAAAATTTAAACGTAATTATAACTGGTGATTTTAACTACCTCATTAATTTTTAAACATGAATCAATTATTTAAATTACTTAAATATTCGATTTCTAGAATGTGATCATCCATCCAGCATTAAACTGACTTTTATCAAGTTAGTAATGTTTCTTAATTATTATAAATAACCAGTGGCGTAGCTAGAGTCTGTTTTGGGCCCTGTATCAGACATTGATATCAGAGCTCCCTTTTTAAAAAATAGGTTAGTAAAGCTATGGTATATTTAGATGGCCCAATTTAATCCTCGTATACAATCTATTTCGAGGGGCTATCATTATAACTTCTAAACTATGATAGAGATAGGAATTCTGTCAACAGGGCTTCTTTTGCACATGTAATGAGACATCTCAAATAATAATAAAACTGTAGGTTTCGGGTTCCAAATTCACATTTTAGTAACAAAGTGAAACATATCTATGTGATTAAAATATGTTTTACTTTGTTGCTGGAAAGTGTATTTATTGGATCCACAAATTTAAAATTGTATTATTATGAAACTATTCCTTTATAGATGCAGTGCTACATTCAAGTTTATACTCAGAGACAGTAATAGTTCATTAAACATTGTCTTTACTCACAACAATTCGTTAACTATAACGTATCGTTGCAAATGTAAACAATTATACATCGATCTATTCACTTTTTTGATTAAAACTAACATAGATTAATAAAACTGTAATGAATAACTAGGATTATTTATCAGTTATCACTTAAATATTGATTATGTTACCGGGGTTATAAGTTGTTAAAATGTAATCAATGGAAAATAAAATAATAATACATTAAATTCATTTTAGTATTCATTTTTATTGTTGTTTTTTAAACTTAAAGTTTTAATTTAATAACATAATTCTATTTTAATATACGCATTCAAAGCTTAAATTCTCATAAAATAAAGGTATTTATACTTTGGTCATTTAGGCCCGGTATTTCAGTACGAGATTAAAATCTTGGTTACATGATCTCGTTTAATTTTTAACCGACATTTTAATCCGGCATTCGTATTTCAGTATCTAAATCCAGGTTAACTTAACCGAGATTTGTTAACCGAGAATTTTGTTGTGTTGGTAGTAGATTTTCAAGTGACATTCATGTTGAGCATGCGCAGAAGCGATTTGTCTAATGTCAGTAATGTCAGCTGTTAAAATAAAATCACATACAAGTTATAGTTTTTGTCTAAACTTTCAATGGATAGTGACATGTTGACTTCAAGCGAATCTTCGTCTGATGCTTTGAATTTTCATAATAATAATAACAGAACTCGTGTTGAACTTATTAATTATTTTCCTACTTTATTGCAAAATTAGTATTAGGTACATACTATGTATATACAATTCGTAGTTAATTTCTTCTATTTCTGCATTCTGTACGAAACTGCAGCTTGCTTTTTCCACTGCAACTGTTATTGTTTACATTAAAAAACAAAATTATATACAAAATTTATATTTTAGATTGTACCTTGTTCACTAAAATCACCATCGCATTCAGAGGGCATTCCGGTTAATCTTTCCCCCAAAATATCTATAATGATAGCCTGTGTTGGTGTTTCTATCGGATTTTCTTTTGGGCCACCACCAGTTCGTTGACAATTTTGCTTATCTACGGCGTGGTTTCGTACAGCTGCTTTCTTCATATTTGCCCATTTCTCTTTTAACATTTTGTCGGTTCGTGGCACACGACCAGAAAGTGCATTGTATTTTTTGGTGATTTCTACCCAAGCCGCAGATTTTTGTTTGTGGTTTACAACCCCCGATCGCTTACATTCGATGATATCTCGCTTCTCACTTGCTATTTCAACTAATAAATTTATTTCATCCTCTGTATAATTCTTAGAACGTAAATTTTCCATTGTTATATGTTGCTAATAACAAACTCAAAATTATAAAATTCACGTAACCAAACTTTCAAAACATATTTCTGCGCATGACTATGACTTAACTATAAAATTTTTGGTTAACCTACCTTCACGTGTCGGTTTAACTTTTCGGTTACATTAAACTCGTTTAACAGCTAACTGGAAACTGAAATACATCTAACCAATAAAAAAAATAGTTAACTAAAATTTTTTGGTTTAACCTTCTACTGAAATACCGGGCCATAGTAATATATAGAGGTAGATACTTAATTTATTTAATGGTATATTCCGAAATATACATATAATATTATTATTAAATATCTTATTATAAATTTTGATATATTATTCTTTACACTAACATATTATTAACGAATTATTATAATAAATTACATGGCTTTCAAATAAATGTCTTGATTTGGAGGAAATGAATTTGTTATAATAATTTACATTTTAGTTACAGTTAGTATAGTTACATGGATAATATATTGAAAAATATATTATAAAACATTTATTTCTTAGTACAATAATACTGTTACTATGCATATATTTATGATAATATTTATATTTAAGTTTTCAGGATTAACCTCTGCATTATTATTAACTACAAAAAATTCTACTGATGAAAATTTGTTGAACTGTATACAAAAAATCAGTTCCCACTTCACATCAAAATATATTTTAACTATATATGATTTGAACAGCGACAAACCTATTTTAAGAAATAAATCCTACATATTAGCAACTGAGGATGATATTTATGTGTTAGAAAAGCTTGAAAGAATGGATGCGTTCATCTTAGTATTTAGCACAGTTGAGAAACTTCACTTTTGGTTAAAAGAAATTTATAAACTTCCATTTTGGCATCCAAGTGGTAAATTTATTGTTTCAATTATAGCATACAATCATTTGGTTGAAATTTTTGAACTACTATGGCAATATTATGTAATAAACGTTTACGTCATAGTTTTCAATGATAATGAATACAAAGTTTACTCGTATGTTCCTTACAAAAACAAAACTGATTGCTCAATAAGCGAAAAACCAGAATATATATTTTCTTGCAACAATTCTGCTCCAACAACGATGTATCCTAATAAAATACCAAAACATCTAAATAATTGTCGAATCAGACTAATGGCTTACCCAATTCCCCCGTACGTAATAAGTGTTGCAAATAATCGAGACAATCCTAATAAAGCTGGTTTAGAAGTAGTTATAATGAATATGTTAGCAAACCGATTAAATTTTACAGAAAATTATTTAAGCCATAATCATGTAATTTGGGGAAAGAAGCAGCCAAATGGGACTTACACGCAAATGTTAGGAGATCTACAATCGAGAAAAGTAGATATTGCATTTGGATTGGTTGGAATTAATGTAGACGATACAGATTTTGTCGATTTTCATCAAGCTATCTATGATTTCCTGTCATGGTGGGTTCCTACGGCGCAGCAGCAACCACGATGGGCTAATTTAGTAAAAATATTTCGACCATTTGTTTGGACGTATATATTTCTCTGCGTTTTGATAAATGCTATAATTTGGTGGCTTCTTGGAAAACACCATGAAATAATAATTTCTTACAAAACTTTTCACGAATGCCTTCTTGGATCTTGGTATACGCTATTGCAAGGAGGAATCAATTCTCCCAAAAATAGTTCGACTAGAATAGTTTTTATATTTTGGGTTCTGTTTTCTCTTCTTATGTACACAGTATATACCAGTAAGTTAATTAGTTTTCTAACGAGTCCTCGATATGAAAAACAAATTACTACATCAGAAGAAATAGTACATTCTGACTTGAAATATGGATTTTTCTATGCATGTGAAGGAACTTTTAAAGATCCCAATGACCCAATTCAAGTAACCATCATCAACAATTATATTAAGTGTCCTTTATCAGAAGAATGTATTAACCGTACAGCATTTAAAAGAGATTTTGCAGTAATGAAGAACAGAAGACAAACTTTATATCTAATGAAGAAATACTACACTAATCCAGATGGCACACCCATGCTGTATGGATTTGTTGAAGGATATAGGATTATTCCTAGATATGTAGCTCGTCGAGGATATCCTCTTGCTAATATATTCGGAAGCCTTATTTTGAGATTACATTCTAATGGGCTGATACACAAATGGGAAAAGGATACTACAGGATTACCGAAAGTGGTGGTTTCTCCTGATTTAGTTAGTTTATCTATAATTCATGTTGCTTTCGGATTTATTGTCCTTATTTTTGGATTATCTTTGGCCGTTATTATATTTATTGTCGAAATCATTGTTAATAAATTGTTAAGTAAATAATATTACTAAAAGTAAAAGAGAATAAAATATAAGTAATTTATCCTTGTTAATAATATTAATATTGTAAATGTGTACGTTATTAATGTGTAAAAATATAATATAATCCAAAAATTAATATTATATGCACAAAACTATATCTGTATCTTGGTACACTAAATACGAGTAGGTGGCTCAGTGGTATCGAGTATGCAGACATCTCTCTTCTAAACACTGAAAAATGTAATTATTCATTATTTTTTCTATTTATGTCGGGTTGTTGATGCATCTGGAAAAAATTAACAAACATGAAAATCAGTACGACTTACAGTATATAGTTATAAAGAAAAATTTATTTGCAATATAAAAGAATAATATTTAATTAGTTGGCGGAGTCATCTTTTAAGATCGAGTAGGTAACGTGCAATAGTATGTAGCATAGGCAAAGTTCTGTCAATAGTAAGTACATTATTCTGATAATGAATATACTGAAAGCGCAGCATAGTTACTAACATAAGTCACTAGTTACTTTTTACAAATTATATTTGTTATTGTGCACTGTCTTATTTTTAGTTGTAGACTATTCTCTATTCTGTAGTTAGAAGAGAAATGAAAAATATAATAAAGTAAACAACGCTACTTAAATACTTTAGTAACAAAATGTGCTGAAAAATAATAATCTAAAATATAGTAATGAAATACATAGATGTTTAAATAAAAAAAAAATAAGTTTCAGATGCAATGGTTGGAAAAGTAGCTATGATAATGTTACTAGAATTTGTTAGATAAAGGTTACTGTAAATATTGTTTTATTTTAGAAGTTACACATTTTTCGACACCCCCTCTCCTCTTAAAGTCATGTAAGTACTATCACTGGATACAGCAACCAACTACTAACAATCTGCAACTACACAAAAACCCCTTTGGACAAATTTAGTAAACTTATTTAAACCGTCAATTTGGTTTTATATATTTATTGTTATTTTCGGCAATACCTTCCTGATTTAACAACAAAAAATATAAAAGTTTGTTGAGATACACAATGATCTCATGGCATTCATTGCTTCAAGGGAGCGTAAGTTCTCCAAAAAATAGTTCTGTAAGAATTTTGTTTATATTTTGGGTTATGTACAGTCTTCTACTATACACTGTTTACCAAAGTCAATTAGTTAGTATTCTAACTAAATCCCGTTTTGAAAAACAAATATCTAACTTAAAAGATATATTAAATTCAAATTTGAAATTTGGGTTTGTTATTCCAGCTGAATCATATTTTAAAGATGAAAACGATCTAATTCAAAAACACATTTTAATTAATCATATAATATGTTCTTTTGGAGTAGAATGTGTAAATCGTACAACATTTCAAAGAGATTTTGTAGTTTTAAAAAGCAGAAGACAAGTTTTATATTTAATGAGACAATATTATACTAATCTCGATGGAAGTCCAATGATATATGGCTTCAAAGAAGGATTTAAAATGCATCCACAATATGTAGTACGAAGAGGATTTCCATTTGTAAATAGATTTAATAACCTCATCTTACGTTTGCATTCAAATGGTTTACTATACAAATGGGATAATGATATTATAGGAAGACAATCTGTTGATTTTCAACATAAACGGGTTCGACTTTCAATAACTCATTTTGCTTTTGGATTTATTTGTCTTATAGTCGGGACAACTTTTTCTGCAACTGTATTTGTTATTGAATTAATGTGTCACAAAAAAATCTAAACCAAATGTTTGTAGATATGAATAATTATAATTATACGCAATCCTTCAATATTTAAATCAGGGCAATCTTGTTTCAAAATTTAAATATTGATTTGTAATGTATTTTATCAAACAGGAAAACCAACATAGTTATTAGTACTTAAAATTCAATTAAGACTATATGCAATTTAGTACCATATTATTTGCAAAAAAGTGATTTCCCATATTAATGTTATAATTATCCTATCAGATATTTTGTATAGACCGGCATTAAACTTATTTGTGTCGAAAAAAAAATGTCTTCATTAAACTCAAAAGTTGAAGTAAAAGAAGTTATAGACACAGATAAGGAAGACTATATACTTGATGAAGAAGATAACGAAGAACTCATTTTATTGCGCGTCTTTTTAATCTTAAATACAACAAAACATCAAAAACCAAATTATTTTAATTTATTTACATACGTTTGTCACTGTAACTAGGGAAACATTTCAGATAAAGGCCCGATAAATATTTATCCCTAAAAATGTCCATTGTTAGTTTAATTATTTATTGGGTTGATTGGCTTAGCTGTAGTAGATGAAATATTTTTATATGCATATTTTCTTTCTGATTAAACGATGCTAAGATTACTATAATTAATAAAAAATAGTAGCTTATGCATTCTTTTTTTAATATTTCATATAAATCACATATTTAAATACTATTAAATAGATACTAATGAATATTGTAAAATTCACAAGTAATGATTTAAATTTAAGTTTATATACAATGTGGGGCAAAACAACCTCCCTAGTTACAATAGAGAATTGTGAAGCGGACAGGGGTCGTCAAAGGGTGGGAATGGTGTGTATGGCGGCAGGTAGATATGCCGTTTGCGTTACAAAAAGTTACAATCGTAAACATATTGTGGACGAACGAGCAGAGCGCTTTTTTCCGTGGAAGCATACATTCGCCGCCCAGCGCGCGTTCCCCGTCGTCAAGCAGTTTCGGGCCGAAAATCGATTTGTGGGTCAAAAACTTTCGGGAAACAGGATCTGTTGTCAGGAAGAGAGTTGGGCGACCTCGAACACCCGAAAACATTGCCGCAGTCAGTCACTCAATTTTGCAGTCTCCTAAACGTTCCGCTCGCAATCATGCGTCAATTCTGAGCGCTATGTGAATATGCTCCAGAATTTTTTTGCCCCTGCTCTTGAAGAACTTGGTCTCGAGAATGTCTGGTTTCAGCAGGACGGGGCCACAGCCCACACAGCGCGAGCATCAATGCTGGTTTTAAGGAAAATGTTCCCCGCGCGCTTGGTCACCGTGAGAGGCGATATTCCGTGGCCCGCGCGCTCGCCAGATTTGACCCCGTGCGGCTTTTTTCTGTGGCGTTATCTCAAAGTAGAGGTTTATAAACATCGTCCGAGGAATCTGCAAACCCTAAAGGAGGCAATCCGCACGGAAATTTGCCGTATACCTGAAGAAATGCTCCAAGAGTTATGCAAAACTTCAAAAGTCGCTTGCAGCAGTGTGTAGACAATGAAGGACAACACTTGGCCGATATGATTTTTAAAACCACATGAGATAAAACTGGCCATGTAACTACTTTATGATACTGAAATAAATTTTTTGTATCTCGGTTTCTTTTTTTTAATTCACTTTCAAAACTAGGGAACTTGTTTTGCCCCACCCTGTATTGCTCGAAGATATAGCCCTATAAATGGTTGGATATCAATAGTGTCTACCTTTTACCGAAATTATAGTTCTTATAAAGTGTGTAATATGGAAATAAAAAAATATTCTTTTCAAAAATTAAATGTATAACAAAATATATGTTTAACCTCATGTATAATTTTTAATCATCTTATTCTTGATTTGCCTACACTCTATTCCAAATTAAATTTAAAAATAAATATATATATATATATATATATATATATATATATATATATATATATATATATATATCATCACGCATTTTAGCCATTCCTCGTTAATAATTTAAGCTTTTTATTAAAGATGTAACGGTGAGTGATATAGTAATTCAAATTTAAATTTGAAACATGTGTGCAAGAAATTGTCATAATGTGCAACACAAAATATTGTAAAAATAATAAAAGTAATGAACTCATATTATTTGCTATTTAGAGAAATATATTAAAGGATGTATTCACAATCATGAAAGACGCGTAGAAATAAATTAAATAATGTGTTTTGTACCAACAACATACTATTATGTATTGTTAATAAAGAAATATATGTCACTAAATAGCAATAATATAAGTTCATTATTTTTAATATACTCCTACTATTTTTTTTACATTATGATAATTTTTTGCACACTTGTATCATCATCATCTGTGGCGCTACAGCCCAAATCGGGCCTGGGCCTACCGGACACACCGAGCCGCAGTTTTTACACTGCCGTACTGCCGGTTTTCGTAGTCGAATGCTACATTATTTAAGGCGTATAAGTGACTAGCTTATAGCGCCCGAGTGTGATAAATACATGTAGCTGTATTTTATATTTTACGACAAATCACACATTGTCGACAGGCGGATTCGAACTGACGAACCTTGACTCGGGTGACGTCACAGTATGTTAAGAGATGTGCCTTAACACGCTCGGCCACCGCGCCTGTACACACTTGTATAACATTGGTTTTTAATTCACTTTTTCTCATAAAATTTCTTTCTATTTCTAATATTTAGGGTACTTTACTCTTCAAAGTTTGACAATGCCAATGTAATTTTGTCGTAAAGCGACAACTTTTTCTCCTTTGAAGTTTTTCTCTAATATTAATAATAACAAAAAATCCCGAACAAACTGTATGTATAATAGTATTGTCATTCCTTGAAACGTTCTATCCATTCATGCAGTAAATAAATTGGATATAAATTAATTAATTAATTAATTAATTACTATTCAAATGGAACAAGAATGCGAACTGTTAATTTACAAACTGAATGGGTTCAACTTTCGATTACTCATCTTGCGTTTGGATTTGCTGTCATGTTGCCGAGATAACTTTCTCCGTACGTGTATTAGTTATTGAGATAATATGTTACAGAAGATCTAAATGAAATATATAGAAGTGAATTATTTAAAATAGTAGCTCAAGATTTATTAAAAATATATGCAGTTTGGGACAATATTATTTGGCTGATATTTATAATTTGCAAAAAAAAAATTGATATAACATGTTAATTTCATGTATTTACATATTCATAAATAATAATAATACAAATAATATTTTGCGTCAAAAAAATTAACAATTTTATTGTTGAAGCTATTTAAAGTTGAGGGTTGATCCTTTGTTATTGTAATAATAAAACTGTAGGTTTGGGGTTCCAAATTCACATTTCAGTAACAAAGTAAAACATATCTATGTGATTAAAATATGTTCTACTTTGTTGCTGGAAAGTGTATTTATTGGATACGAAAGTGGACAATTGTATTATTATAAAACTATTTCTTTATAAATGCAGTGCTACATTCAAGTTTATACTCAGAGACAGTAACAGTTCATTAAACAATTCGTTAACTTTAACGCAACGTTGCAAATGTAAACAATTATACATCGATCTATTCACTTTTTTGATTAAAACTAACATGAATTAATAAAACTGTAATGAATAACTAGGACTATTCATCAGTTATCACTTAAATATTGATTATGTTACCGGGGTTATAAGTTGTTAAAATGTAATCAATGGAAAATAAAATAATAATACATTAAATTCATTTTAGTATTCATTTTTATTGTTGTTTTTTAAATTTAAAGTTTTAGTTCAATAACATAATTCTATTTTAATACGCATTCAAAGCTTAAATTCTCATAAAATAAAGGTATTTATACTTTAGTCATTTAGTAATATATAGGCAGATACTTAATTTATTTAATGGTATATTCCGAAATATACATATAATTTTATTATTAAATATATTATTATAAATTTTGATATATTATGCTTTACACTAACATGTTATTAACGAATTATTATAATAAATTATATGGCTTTCAAATAAATGTCTTGATGTGGAGGTAATGAATTTGTTATAATAATTTACATTTTAGTTACAGTTAGTTTAGTTACATGCATAATGTACTGAAAAATATATTATAAAATATTTATTTTGTAGTTCAATAATACTGTTACTATGCATATATTTATAATAATATTTATATTTAAGTTTTCAGGCTTAACCTTAGCATTATTATTAACTACAAAAAATTCTACTGATGAAAATTTGTTGAACTGTATACAAAAAATCAGTTTACACGTCACATCAAAATATATTTTAACTATATATGATTTGAACAGCGACAAACCTATTTTAAGAAACAAATCCTACATATTAGCAACTGAGGATGATATATATGTGTTAGAAAAGCTTGAAAGAATGGATGCGTTCATCTTAGTATTTAGCACAGTTGAGAAACTTCACTTTTGGTTAAAAGAAATTTATAAACTTCCATTTTGGCATCCAAGTGGTAAATTTATTGTTTCAGTTATAGAATACAATCTTTTGGATGAAATTTTTGAACTACTATGGCAATATTATGTAATAAACGTTTACGTCATAGTTTTCAATGATAATGAATACAAAGTTTACTCGTATGTTCCTTACAAAAACAAAACTGATTGCTCAATAAGCGAAAAACCAGAATATATTTTTTCTTGCAACAATTCTGCTCCAACAGCGATGTATCCTAATAAAATACCACAACGGCTAAATAATTGTCGAATCAGACTAATGGCTTACCCAATTCCTCCGTACGTAATAAGTGTTGCAAATAATCGAGACAATCCTCATAAAGCTGGTTTAGAAGTAATCATAATGAATATGTTAGCAAACCGATTAAATTTTACAGAAAATTATTTAAGCCATAATCATGTAATTTGGGGAAAGAAGCAGCCAAATGGGACTTACACGCAAATGTTAGGAGATCTACAATCGAGAAAAGTTGATATTGCATTTGGAATGGTTGGAATTAACGTAAACGATACAGATTTTGTCGATTTTCATCAAGCTATCTATGATTTCCTGTCATGGTGGGTTCCTACGGCGCAGCAGCAACCACGATGGGCTAATTTAGTAAAAATATTTCGACCATTTGTTTGGACGTATATATTTCTTTGCGTTTTGATAAATGCTATAATTTGGTGGCTTCTTGGAAAACACCACGAAATAATAATTTCTTACAAAACTTTTCACGAATGCCTTCTTGGATCTTGGTATACGCTATTGCAAGGAGGAATCAATTCTCCCAAAAATAGTTCGACTAGAATAGTTTTTATATTTTGGGTTTTGTTTTCTCTTCTTATGTACACAGTATATACCAGTAAGTTAATTAGTTTTCTAACGAGTCCTCGATATGAAAAACAAATTACTACAGCAGAAGAAATAGTACATTCTGACTTAAAATATGGATTTTTCTATGCATGTGAAGAAAATATGAAAGATCCCAATGACCCAATTCAAGTAACCATCAAAAAAAATTATATTACGTGTCCTTTATCAGAAGAATGTATTAACCGTACAGCATTTAAAAGAGATTTTGCAGTAATGAAGAACAGAAGACAAACTTTATATCTAATGAAGAAATACTACACTAACCCAGATGGCACACCCATGCTGTATGGATTTGTTGAAGGATATAGGATTATTCCTAGATATGTAGCTCGTCGAGGATATCCTCTTGCTAATATATTCGGAAGCCTTATTTTAAGATTACATTCTAATGGGATGATAAACAAATGGGAAAAGGATATTACAGGATTACCGAAAGTGGTAATTTCTCCTGATTTAGTTAGTTTATCTATAATTCATGTTGCTTTCGGATTTATTGTCCTTGTTTTTGGATTCTCTATGGCCGTTATTATATTTATTGTTGAAATCATTGTTAATAAATTATTGAGTAAATAATATTTGATTCCTAAAAGTAAAAGAGAATAAAATATAAGTAATTTATCTTTGTTAATAATATTAATATTATAAATGTGTACGTTATTAATGTGTTAAAAATGTATTAAAATTAAATATAATATAATCAAAAAATTAATATTATATGCACAAAACTATATTTGTATCTTGGTACACTAAATACGGGTAGGTAACTCAGTGGTATCGAGTATGCAGACATCTCTCTTCTAAACACTGAAAAATTTAATTATGAATTATTTTTTCTAATTATGTCGAGTTGTTTGAAATGACGCATCTTGAAAAAATTAACAAACATGAAAATCAATAAGACTTGTAATTATCTGGCAATGATTATTCTCTTCTGTAGTTAGAAGAGAAATGGAAAATAAAATGAAGCAAACAACGCTACTGAAATACTTTAGCACCAAAATGTGCTGAAAAATAATCATCTAAAATATAGTAATGAACTCCAAAGATTTTTAAGTCCAAAAATTTTAAATTTCAGAAGCAATGGTTGGAAAAGTAGCTTTGACAATGTTACTAGAATTAGTTAGATAAAGCTTATTGTAAATACTGTTTTATTTTAGAAGTTATACAGTTTTCGACACCCCCTCTTCTCTTAAAGTCATGTAAGTACTATCACTGGGTGCAACAATTAACTACTAACAATATTTTGGTATGAAAATGGATTAATCGATACATTTTTAAGTATATGAGGGAACATATGGATTTAACTGGTAACATTTTGATACAATTTTACGACAAAAGAATAAAAATTATAACTTGCACACAAAACTATTTTTCCATTTTTTATTGAGTGTTTAATTTCTTCACAATCTCAAAAAGAAATTGCTGAATTTTTGTTAAATAGTAGGCAATAGCTCTGACTTTTGTTTTTTATGATAAAGGTATCAAATGTCATGAAAAAATGTTAATTCATTGCATGACTAAGTTAACTGGTTTCTCAAGATACACTTTAATCGTATCAAATACTTGGAATAAAGTAAAAAAAATTTAATATGTCTTACATATTGGTATCTTCAAATTAAGTAGATATATTACGAAAATATAAGCAAATCGACGTTTATATTTTAACATTTAATACTGTAGACCAGTTATCAACTTGGTTGAAACGCATACATTTGTTTCCTTGTTGGAATCCAAGATGAAATTTTGTGATTTTTGTAATTATATATGATTCCATAAATGAAATATTTGAAATTCTTTGGCAATACTACATAATAAATGTGTATGTTGTTTTATTGATTAGAAATGAATATAACATATTTACGTATTTTCCTTACAACTTCACTGCTGGCTGTTCTACAAATAAATCTCCAACTTATGTTTCATCCTGCAGAAATAAAGCACGTATGGAACTATTTCCAAATAAAGTTCCAGATTTCTTAAATAAATGTCAAATAAATATAATGGCGTATCCAACTAAACCATTCGTAATTAATGTTACTTCAAATAGAAATAGTGCAATTAAAGCAGGATATGAAGTTGTTGTTATAAATGCAAAATTTGCTATTTAGATAAACATATTGAACGATGTATTGACAATCATGGAAGACACGTAGAAATAAATTAAATAATGTGTTTTGTATCAACAACATACTATTATGTGTTGGTAATAAAGAAATATATTTCTCTAAATAGCAATAATATGAATTCGTTATTTTTTATATCTTTACTATTTTTTTATATTATGATAATTTTGTGCACACTTGTATAACATTGGTTTTTAATTCACTTTTTCTCATAAAATTTCTTTCTATTTCTAATATTTAGGGTACTTTACTCTTCAAAGTTTGACAATGCCAATGTAATTTTGCCATATAGCGACAACTTTTTCTTCTTTAAGGTTTTTCTCTAATATTAATAATAACAAAAAATCCCAGACATACTGTATATAATATTATTGTCATTCCTTGAAACGTTTTCTCCATTCATTGCAGTAAAAAAATTGCATATAAATTAATTAATTAATTAATTACTATACTAATTGAACAAGCATGCGAACTTTTAATTTACAAACTGAACGGGTTCAACTCCCAATTACTCATATGCAGTTTGGGATAATATTATTTGGCTGATATTTTTAATTTACAAAAAAAAAATTAATGTAACATATTAATTTTATATATATGGGGTAGATGGCTCAGTGGTATCGATTCGGTCTGTGGATCTTGAGAACCCTGGTTCGATCCCCACAGCCGACAAACAATTTTCACCAATTTAAAAAAATCTACCCCTGTGGCTCCTCCACCACTAATATCTTTGAAGGCCGTGATTTTACGGCTGGTAACCGCACTTCACGCGAAAAAATATATCACTTACCGAGATCTGCTTAGGCAGAGTGCCACACCCAGTGATGGGTAAAAGGCGTGATGATATATTTATTTTATTTATTTAATTTTATGTATTTTCATATTCATAAATAATAATAATACAAATAAAAATTTTCCTCAAAAAAACTAACAATTTTATTGTTATTAAATATAAAGCTATTTAGAATTGAGGGTTGATCCTTTGTTATTGTAATAATAAAATTGTAGGTTTGTGATTCGCAATACACTTTTCAGCAACAAAGTGAAACATATCTATGTGATTAAAAATATATTTCACTTTGTTGCTGGAAATAGTATATTACATAATAAGTCAGGAAAGTGATGCCTGAAATATTAAATCAAGTAAAACACTTTCGTGACGTATTATGTATACTATTTTTTCTGAAATCGTTCATATTTATATTTTATCAATATAATTAATAATAAATATTTCAAAATGTTTAATTTTTTGGTAAGAATCATATTGGCAGCAAACTACATATCCAAGGTGATAACAAAAGTTGTTGAAAACAACATCTTATGTGAAAAATCTATTGAACATATTTGTGTCAAAAGTAATATTGTTGACAGAGAAGATTTCTTTATAATGTTGAAAAATATAGATGAAAATAAGTATGAGGCGGTATTTTCAAGTACTTCTCCTGAAATATTAAATCAAGCAACTGCGGCTGTTGAAAATTTATTACCGAGCAAGTCCAAAGACCGATATGATCAAGCGTATGAAATTTTCATGGATTGGAAAAAGCAAAATAAAGTAAATAATTTGTCAGAAAATGTGCTACTTGCTTATTTTATTGACTGAATCTCCAAGTAATTTATCGATTGCAACAAATAATTTAGCTTCAAATTCGCCAGTGTCATGCATAAATTTTAGTAACTTAAGCAATGGTATATTTAGTATTAATGTTATTCATAAAAATAAATAAAAATCTTATAAATTTTTTTAGTTATTTAGTTTATTTACTTGAGTCAGGTAAAATACTTTCCTGACTAGTCAAGAAAGTACTTTACCTGACTGTTTTCCAAATGTTTTCGTAAACACTTACTTTCCATACTAAAATGCGTTAGGAAAGTTGGCATTTTCTTGACGATTTCAGAAAAATGTATTTATTGGACCCACAAGTTTACAATTGTAATATTATGAAACTATGTCTTTATAACTGTAGTGCTACATTCAAGTTTATACTCAGAGACAGTAACAGTTCATTAAACAATTCGTAAACTTTAACGCAACGTTGCAAATGTAAACAATTATACATCGATCTATGCAATTTCATATTTGATTTAAACTGACATGAATTAATAAAATAGTAATGAATAACTAGGACTACTCATCAGTTATCACTTAAATATTGATTATGTTACCGGGGTTATAAGTTGTTAAAAAGTAATCAATGGAAAATAAAATAAAAATACATTAAATTCATTTTAGTATTAATTTTTTTTTTGTTTTTTAAACTTAAAGTTTTAATTCAATAACAGAATTCTATTTTAATACGCATTCAAAGCTTAAATTCTCATAAAATATAAGTATTTAGAAATATATAGGTTGATACTTAATTTATTTAATGGTATATTCCGAAATATACATATAATATTATTATTAATTTATTATTAAATATCTTATTATAAATTTTGATATATTATTCTTTACACTAACATGTTATTAACGAATTACTATAATAAATAACATGGCTGTCAAATAAATGTCTTGATTTGGAGGTAATGAATTTATTATAATAATTTACATTTTAGTTACAGTTAGTATAGTTACATGGATAATGTACTGAAAAATATATTATAAAACATTTATTTTGTAGTACAATAATACTGTTACTATGCATATATTTATAATAATATTTATATTTAAGTTTTCAGTATTAACCTCACCATTATTATTAAATACAAAAAATTCAACTAAAGAAAATTTATTGAACTGTATACAAAAAATTAGTTCACACGTCACATCAAAATATATTTTAACTATATATGATTTGAACAGCGACAAACCTATTTTAAGAAATAAATCCTACATATTAGCAACTGAGGATGATATTTATGTGTTAGAAAAGCTTGAAAGAATGGATGCGTTCATCTTAGTATTTAGCACAGTTGCGAAACTTCACTTTTGGTTAAAAGAAATTTATAAACTTCCATTTTGGCATCCAAGTGGTAAATTTATTGTGTCAGTTATAGAATACAATCTATTGGATGAAATTTTTGAATTACTATGGCAATATTATGTAATAAACGTTTACGTCATAGTTTTCAATGATAATGAATACAAAGTTTACTCGTATGTTCCTTACAAAAACAAAACTGATTGCTCAATAAGCGAAAAACCAGAATATATATTTTCTTGCAACAATTCTGTTCCAACAACGATGTATCCTAATAAAATACCACAACGTCTAAATAATTGTCGAATCAGACTAATGGCTTACCCAATTCCTCCGTACGTAATAAGTGTTGCTAATAATCGAGACAATCCTCATAAAGCTGGTTTAGAAGTAATCATAATGAATATGTTAGCAAACCGATTAAATTTTACAGAAAATTATTTAAGCCATAATCATGTAATTTGGGGAAAGAAGCAGCCAAATGGGACTTACACGCAAATGTTGGGAGATCTACAATCGAGAAAAGTTGATATTGTATTTGGAATGGTTGGAATTAGCGTAAACGATACAGATTTTGTCGATTTTCATCAAGCTATCTATGATTTCCTGTCATGGTGGGTTCCTACGGCGCAGCAGCAACCACGATGGGCTAATTTAGTAAAAATATTTCGACCATTTGTTTGGACGTATATATTTCTTTGCGTTTTGATAAATGCCATAATTTGGTGGCTTCTTGGAAAACACCATGAAATAATAATTTCTTACAAAACTTTTCACGAATGCCTTCTTGGATCTTGGTATACGCTATTGCAAGGAGGAATCAATTCTCCCAAAAATAGTTCGACTAGAATAGTTTTTATATTTTGGGTTTTGTTTTCTCTTCTTATGTACACAGTATATACCAGTAAGTTAATTAGTTTTCTAACGAGTCCTCGATATGAAAAACAAATTACTACTACAGAAGAAATAGCACATTCTGACTTAAAATATGGATTTTTCTATACATGTGAAGGACATTTCAAAGATCCCAATGATCCAATTCAAGTAACCATCATCAACAATTATATTAAGTGTCCTTTATCAGAAGAATGTATTAACCGTACAGCATTTAAAAGAGATTTTGCAGTAATGAAGAACAGAAGACAAACTTTATATCTAATGAAGAAATACTACACTAATCCAGATGGCACACCCATGCTGTATGGATTTGTTGAAGGATATAGGATTATTCCTAGATATGTAGCTCGTCGAGGATATCCTCTTGCTAATATATTCGGAAGCCTTATTTTGAGATTACATTCTAATGGGCTGATACACAAATGGGAAAAGGATATTACAGGATTACCGAAAGTGGTAGTTTCTCCTGATTTAGTTAGTTTATCTATAATTCATGTTGCTTTCGGATTTATTGTCCTTGTTTTTGGATTCTCTATGGCCGTTATTATATTTATTGTTGAAATCATTGTTAATAAATTGTTGAGTAAATAATATTCCTAAAAGTAAAAGAGAATAAAATATAAGTAATTTATCCTTGTTAATAATATTAATATTGTGAATGTGTACGTTATTAATGTGTAAAAATATAATATAATCAAAAAATTAATATCACGAGTATATGCACAAAACTATATCTGTATCCTTGTACACTAAATACGGGCAAGTGGCTCACTGGTATCGAGTATGTAAACATACCTCCTCTAAACACTGAAAAATGTAATTATTAATTATTTTTTCTATTTATGTCGAGTTGTTTGAAATAAAGCATCTTGAAAAAATTAACAGACTTGAAAATCAGTACGACTTATAGTATCTAGTTATAAAGAAAAATTGATTTGCGATATAAAAGAATAATATTTAATTAGTTGGTGGAGTCATCTTTTAAGGCAGAGCAAGTACCGTGTAATAGTGTGTAGCATAGGCAAAGTTCTGTTAATAGTAAGTATATTATTCGACGGCTGGTAACCGCACTTCACGCGACAAAATATATCACTTACCGAGATCTGTTTAGGCAGAGTGCCACACCCAGTAATGGGTAAAAGGCGTGATGATATATTTATTTATTTTATTTTATTATTCTGATAATGAATCACGAGTTACTTTTTACAAATTATATTTCTTTTTGTGCACTGTGTTAGTTTTAGTTGTAGCTATCTGGCAATGATTATTCTCTTCTGTAGTTAAAGGAGAAATGGAAAATAAAATAAAGCAAACAACGCTACTTACTTTAGCAACAAAATGTGCTGAAAGATAATAATCTAAAATATAGTAATAAACTAAAAAGATTTTTAAATCTAAAAAAAAATAATTTCAGAAGCAATGGTTGGAAAAGTAGCTTTTATAATGTTACTAGAATTTGTTAGATAAAGCTTATTGTAAATACTGTTTTATTTTAGAAGTTATACATTTTTCGACACTCCCTCTCCTCTTAAAGTCATGTAAGTACTATCACTGGGTGCAGCAACCAACTACTAATAATCTTTTGGTATGAAAATGGATTAATCGAATTATTTTTAAGTAAATGAGGGAACATATGAATTTAAATTGTAACAGTTTGATACAATGTCCTACTTCCCTGTTTATTTTACGACAAAAAAAAACTTGCACACAAAACTATTTTTACATTGTTTATTGAGTGTTTAATTTCTGCACAATCTTAAAACTAAATTGTTGAATTTTTGTTAAATAGTAGGCAATAGCTCTGCCTTTTGTTTTCTTTTAATGATAAAGTATCAAATGTCATGAAAAAAATGAAGAAAAATCAAAATTATAAATAAGATGATAAATAGGATTAATTTCATGAAGATAACGAAGAACTTTTTTTTTCATTCCTCTTTTAATCTCAAATATAAAAAAAAGTCAATATCTAATTAATATATTTATATAAATATCACTGTAATCAATGAAACATTTAAGATAACGACGCAAAAAATATCTAACCATAGAAATTTCTTCGGTTAGCTTAATAATTGATTTATTGAGTTGATAGACGTAATTGTAGTTGGAGAAAACAAAATATGCAGTTTAGCGGCTTGATAAATTTAACAAACAAAAATCATTTAACTGTCGATGGTGAAAGCCATCCTCACTAGTATATTATTGTTTATTAATACCTTGGAGACAAAGTACATGTAGTAAATAATACCGTAGAACATAATGATAAGTTGTTATGATAATATATACAACACACCTATTTAAAAACATGTTATGTATTCCCTAGATGCCTAGATACCGCATTTAGAGACTACTTCGCAAATTTTATTTAAACTTTTTGATTAATTAATTTATAAATAGTAGTAATAACTATTATAGCAAATAATAAAAGGATCTATCTATTATAATATATAACATCTACTGAAGTATAATTATAAAATATCATTAATCTAAATAAATCTTATAGAGATGATTAAAGTTTCCACAAAAAGATATTAACAACTAACTTTTAAAGTAATATATAACTGATGATCAATTGTCATTAATAATCTTATTGGAAGTTGTATTGCATGACCAAAACTTAGTCGAATAAGTTTAACATAAATTTATTGGTGCAGTGAAGCTTTTAGCTAATATAAAAGTAAGTTTTAATATATTTAAAGTGTTTCACTATGTACTCGTAATTATTATGTATAATAATAATACACAAGTGAAAGAAAGTAATCTTGTTGCAAGAACAAAATATTAAAATAATGTATTTAATAGTATTATTACTTATAACAATATATGCTTATTTCTATACTACCAGAATATTATAATTAGGGCATTGTTTAAATAAATTTTTAGAAAATTATGGCAAAGGCAAACTATACTTTAGTAGTGTCTAATATTGGATTTGAAAATGGAATAAATATTTACTACCCTAGTTCATTTATTGTTCAAATACGGCCACAAAATTATTATCAAACTCTAAATTAAATATATTAGAAGCTTTCATAATTACATTTTGCATAATAGAATAAGTATATCTTTTGCCATATTGGTAGCAAAATTTATAATTTTGTATAATGGAAATATAAATGAAGCAATAATTGTATTATGGAAATACTATATAATAAATGTTTATATTGTTTTAAATATCAATAAACAACAACAAATATTTACATACTTTCCTTTTAATACTATAGATACAAAATGTAATATATACAAAAATGTAGAATATATTTTATCTTGTAATGATTCAACTCCTCAATATTAATATCCAAACAAAGTTCCTAACAAGCTACAAGGCTGTGATCTTCAACTATTGGCTAGTAAAATTCCTTCATATGTAAGAAATACTTCTGCTGATAAGATCATACTTCATAAATTATATGAACTACCACACTGCGGCTTGGTGAGTGCGGACCCTGTACTGTAATTGGGATTAAGTTCCTGTTGCACAGTGTAACATAAATAAATAAAGCAGGGTTTGAACTAGTAATCCTTCATACAGTTGCAAACAAAATATACATAACTGAAGATTATTTCAAACATAATTTCAAAACTTGAGGTTCTAGATTACCAAATGAAACTTCTTCAGACATGTACGGCAAACTACAAGCTAAAAATGTTGCTTTATTATTTGGATTAATAAATATAGATAGCAATGCAACCGAATTTCAAAGTTTGCAACAAGTTGTATACGGATATTTACATTGGTGGCTACCCATAGTAAGATAACCACGTTGGACAAATTTGCTGAAAGTATTTCAACCTTTTGTATGGTTGTACATATTACTTTCTTTTATTTTACTGGTTTCGCATAGTGGATATTTAATAAAATATGCGAAGATTCTTGTCATTATGAAAAATTTGTTAAATGTCTTCTATTTTTCTGGGAAATATTGCTCCTGATGGTCCAACAGAGAGGCAAATTTAAAGTTCACATTATAGTTGCCCTTTAACAGAAGAATGCACAAATCGAACATTTATTAAAAGAGATTTTGCAGTAATGAAAAATTGAAAGCAAATGAATTATCTTATAAAGAAATATTACACAGATTCTACTGGAAGACTTTTGCTGTTTGGCTTCAAGGACAAAGTTAAAATTTATCCAAAATTTATTATAAGAATAGGGTATCCCTTAATATGATATTTTAATAAGATAATTTCAGTTCTACATTCCAATTGTTTGATAAATAAGTGGACCAGAGATGAAGTGGATGTACCAGCTGTAAAAGTGAGAACTAACTTGTCTCGTTTCACACTTAGTCATGTTCTTTGTGGTTTTCTCTGTTTATTTGTTGGATTGTTACTTTCATTTAACATATTTGCTGTAGAAATTATTTATGTTCGTTATTTGAAGAGAAAAATATTGTAATCTAGTTTCATAGAGTTTAATAAAGCGTAATTGCTAATAACATCATTTTTTATTTCATTTTTGTTTCCTTTACTGGTAAAAAAAATATAAGTTTTTCTATTTTGCATTCATAAGGAAATAATTACAAAAGCCAGTTGCGTATCGAAAGGGCTATCATTACGATACGCAACATTTTGTTTTAGACGGTTGATAGTAGTGGATGACATACTGAAACTGTCGAGCTGAGGACATCAAAATTTCAATATTACCTCAAAATCTGCACAATTGCATAAATGTCAATACAGTTACCAACCACAACATTTCATATACAAATTGCTCTAATTTGACTCGGTTTAAAGTTTTGCAGATTTTTTTCAATTTTAATTTATAAAAGACGCATAATAGAAAAAAATAGTATAAATAACTCATTTTATAAATTTCTATCTCGTCTGCGGCTCGTTTTCTAAACTTAGACCTGTGCGAAAAAACATGTCTTATAAAACTCGTTCTTTAATATATTTTGTCGGATTGAATAATAAAAGTTACCGGACGACGCGTACCGGAATCTGGAAATATTTCGAGACTCGAAATAGTATTTTTGTCCGACTGAAAAATATTATTTGTTTTACCTAGTTGTTTAGAAAATTTCGCAGATTTATTCAAATTTAATGACACGAATTGCTGAAATTATTTTACGATTTCATGAATATGTCATCGTTTTTTGGTATTTGGACCTAAGTAACATATTTACTACAGTTGTCATAGTGATAAATAACATTCCTGAAATAGTGTTCTTAGCTATTGTCAAATTTGAAATATTAGTTCCATATTGAAATGGGAGAAAACAAAATACTTTTATGTAAAAATAATAATGTCATGTTTATCATCAACCGCGTATTTACATTTATAATGTTTCTCAAGGTATATTCCATATTTTTCTTACAGGATAATCGACTTGACTCTATTTTATATAATAATAAATATAATTGTAGAAATAAATTCATCTAATAAATCAAAGAAATATATTCAAAACTTTGTAGCTAATTTCAATGTTCAATAACTCAATCTTAATAAGTATATGGAAAGTAATTAATCTTTATTGAAATTCAAATTATGATTAAGTTTATATAACAATAAATATTTATATAAAATAGTTGATCTTGAAATTTATTTTAGTGTACTTATATAACATCATAAGAAAGGAATATAAGCAATTATGTCCATTAATTGTAAAATTTCCTTGAAATGCACGTATTAAAATTTAATATATTAATTGATTATTTATTTTTGCTAAATTATTGCCTTCAGAGTATTTATAGCTATTTGCAACAACGAAAGTTATATTTTAAACATGTTTTTAATTTAAATGCAAAAAAGCAAATTAAAATTGCATATTGCCTATATATGTAATAATTTATATTGTTATCAAACTTTTCTACTTGCCTTTATTTTCAAGTTTAAACTTTAAGTTTTATTGGAACAGCTAACCATTAAAAACTAATACGCATATATTGTAAGACATTAAAGTTTTTAATTTGTTTATCTGTGTAGAAAGTCATTAGTAACTTTTTTGTTAGAAAAGTTATTAAGTGTACAATGCATTACAATATATTTTTCGTAAAATATAAAGTATTATAAAACTTAGACAGACATGGGTGTACGAATATATATATTTGCATTTCTATTAATTCACTTAGTATCTATTTCTGCAAATTTAATATTTATAAAAATGCTGGAAAAAGACACACTTATAGAATGTATCTCAAACATGTCTGCAAATGTTATTGCAAAATATTCATTAATTTCATCTGTAATGCAGAATAATTTTCCAACTTTTACCAGTTATAATCATTCATTTATAATCAATGTAAACAAATCTATATCTGATTTGCCAAAACTTGAGAGAATTGAACTATTTATTCTAATATTTAATACTATGGATCAATTTTCTCAGTGGCTAAAACAATTTTATTCTTTAACATACTGGAATCCAAATGGAAAATTAATTATTTCATTCACTTTATTTATCAATGATATTGATCAAATATTTAACATATTATGGAAATATTATCTGCTTAATGTTTGTATAATTGTACGAATAGGTAATGAATATAAAGTATTTTCGTATTTTCCTTATGAATATATTAATTGTGCTATTAATTTGACTCCAACATTTATATTTTCATGTAATAATAAACCTCCACAAAATTTATTTCCTACTAAAATTCCCAACAATTTTAAAGGGTGTAAACTGAAACTACTAGCTCACGAAATACCTCCTTATGTTATAAATACATCAGCTAATAGAAATTTCGCTTCCCTTGCTGGATTTGAAGTTGCCATAATTCACGCTATATCAAGTAAACTCAACTTTACCGAAGATTACATCAGTCATAACTTCACATCATGGGGTTCGAAGTTACCAAATGGATCTTATTCAAACATGTATGGTGCGTTACAAACAAGAAAAACTGACATAGTATTTGGACTGTCTTACATTGATGCCAATTCTACAGATTTTGACGGTTTACAAACAGTTATATTTGACTCCATTACTTGGTTCGTACCAACTGCAAAACAAAGTTCTCGATGGTTAAGTTTAGTAAAAATATTTCAGCCTGCAATGTGGCAATGCATCATTATATCTATTTTTGTAAATAGTTTAATATGGTGGACATTTATAAAATTAAGCAATGAATCTGTTAGATTTAAACAACTATCTAATTGTATTCTGTTATCGTGGTACGTATTGCTACAAGGAAATGTAAAACTACCCAAAACTACTACTATGAGATTAGTTGTAATATTTTGGTCCTTCTTTTGTGTTCTTATTTATTCGACATACCAAAGTCAACTAATTTATAATTTAACTAAACCGAGATATGATCATCAAATCAGCAATGTTAATGAATTATTAGAATCTGGATTAAAATATGGATTTTTTGACCAAATCACTAAACATTTTGATGATAATAATCCAATTCATAGACTGATTTTAGAAACTCATGTTGATTGTCCTTTAACTGAAGAATGCTTGAATCGAACAGCTTTTCAACGAGATTTTGCTGTGATAAAAAGTAGAAAACAAACTTATTATCTAAGTAAAAAATATTATACTAATCCTGATGGTACATCGATGTTGTATGAGTTCAGCGAAGGAAATAGGATTTTGACAAGATTTATAGTTGTGAAAGGATTTCCACTGATGGAAAAGTTTAATTCTTTGATGTTGTTGCTACAATCAAATGGCTTATTAAGCAAATGGGATATGGAAATCAGAACTATCAAAAATATTCATTTAAAACCAGAATATGTTACTTTGTCACTAGCTCATGTGCTCTGCGGATTTCTTTGTTTGGTGGTTGGACTAATGTTATCTGTTGTAACATTTATTTTAGAACAAGTGTTTTCTCGTTTTTGGAAAATTCACTGATTAATATCTTCTGTATTAATATGTTCATTTGTAATTATTATTAATTCATTAATGAAAAATTATTATTATTATTGAAATAAAAGTACTACATTATGCTATCTTACTAATTGTTTTGATTTAATCTGTTGTAATAAATTTCGTCTATATAAACATATGAAATTTTATCAGGCTTGGATCTACAAAAGTTTTTAAAAAAGATACACACTTTTTTCTTTATACAAAACTAACAGACTTTTACTGTAAAAATTTCGAGCTAAGCGAACACAACCAAAAACATCTCAAATGTAATATAATCAATCAAACTGCTGATAATATCAAAGTTTTGAATTTTTTTTACAGACTTATGAAGTTACCGTCCAGTACACATGTTTCTTATTAATATATTTTTCGGAGAAGCATCATCGTCTATAGAAATTATTTAAATTTTATTCTTTTATCACTGATCAATTTTAACAAGATTGTCGAAATAACGAATTTAAAATTTATTAATATAAATGTTCCTCTACTTTATAAATACAAGTAGTTTTCCTCATAAATAAATTTGTATTAGTTATTTTAATTTTTTGTTTAACAAATTATCTATTATTTGAACATGTTCTCTTACTAATTTTAAATGACACGAAGTATTGGTTCAAACTTGGATTTTAATCAGATTACTTTATCAAATGCACAATAATTGTTACCTTTTATACAATTATAACAAATAAAAAAAGTTGATCTGAATTATTGTTTTGAATTGTCTTTAGTAATTAGAAGTAATATCAGACGTAAGTGTATATTAATGACATATCCATTCCATTAAAATTTATTAATAACCCCGAAGAAAAATTCTTATAATTCTCTTAATTATTGTAGTACCTATCCAATTTATTTCCCACTCTATAGTAGTCAAATTATTATTTTTCCTAAATTATAATAATGGTTTTATATGTAAAATACATAGAATTATATTTTCTAACATTAATGTTCTGCAGCATTGACGCTAAAAATCGTATAAAAATATTTTCAAAATATGATCAACAATTTCAGTGTGTAACAAAACTGTCTAACTATATAGGATACTCCCATATTTTAATCGTTTTATCAATCAAAAATCAAACTGAACATTTGTGGAAATACACAGGAGCATCAATAGTAATAAATGACGAATCTAATAATATACAAATGCTTAAAGACTTCTCAAAGTTCAATGCATTTATAATATTGTTGGAAACACTAGAAGACTTTATCAAATTTTTAAAACAAATAGTGAATTTCATTTGTTGGAATCCTAGTGGAAAATTTATATTATCCATTTCAAGAGAAGAAAATATTTTAAGAATATTTCAAGTAGCGTGGCAATATTATATTTATAACATCAATGTTGTAGTAAATTCTAATAATAGTTCAAAAGTTTTTACAATATATCCTTACAAAAATTATCAATGTTTCTACAACCTAACACCTCAGATTATATTTCCTTGTAACGAAGAAATTTCAAGTAATATTTTTCCCAGTAAATTACCTCTAAGTTACAATGGATGTGAAGTAAAATTACTTGTCTTTCCTATTCCTCCTTACATAATAAATCCAGATTCCGATCGAAATGATCCCAAAAAGGCAGGAATTGAAGTAACCATTATGAGAATACTTGCAAATAAATTAAATATTACAGAAACTTATGTCAGACATAATTTAACCCAATGGGGTTTGAAAACAACTTCAAATGAATCATACTATGGAATGTTTAAAGCTTTAAAGGAGGGTAAAGCTGATATTATATTTGGAATGATTCCGAGAAATGAATTAGTAACTGAGTTTGATCATACAGATAGACATTTATTAGATTTTTTAATTTGGTGGGTACCTTCAGCTGAAGAAATACCTCGATGGAAGAATTTAATATTGATTTTTAAACCGCTAGTTTGGTTGTATATTTTATTCAGTTTTATTATTAATGGTTTTGTATGGTGGATATCAGGAAGAAATCAAGAACATTCTAATACTTTTAATACTCTTCTCGGTTGTATGTTTGCCTCATGGTATAGTTTACTTCAAGGCTGCGTCAAAATTCCAAAAACTCAAAAACTAAAATTCCTTTTATTATTTTGGTCCATGTTCAGTTTACTGTTATACGCTGCTTATCAAAGTCAGCTAATTAGTATTCTTACTAATCCGAAATATGAACATCAGATTTCCACTATAGAAGAGATCTTAAATTCTGATTTAAAATACGGGTTTAATATAGCAGTTCAACATTTATTTTTAAATCCAAATGATTCGATTCAAGTTCAAGTAAGGACCAACTATATAACTTGTCCTTTAACTGAAGAATGTTTAAATAGAACTGCATTTCAAAGAGATTTTGCAGTTATAAAAAATCGAAGACAAACTTTATTTCTCATGAAAAAATACTATCTGTCCTCTCATGGAAAACCGTTGATATATGGATTTGAAACAAATATTGCTCTGATACCTCAATATTATACTACGAAAGGATTTCCCATGTTACAAAGAATGAAAGTACTTCTAGGTCTTATGCTGTCAAACGGATTAATACAAAAGTGGGACAAAGATATTACTCACATGAAGGACACTATAATAAAGCATGAGGTGAAACCTCTATCACTTGAGCAATTGACGAGTGGATTTATATATTTGGCCATAGGGATAATATTAGCTTCAGTTGCATTTTGTTGTGAAATCGTTTTTGGAAAAATGTTATACATCCGGCAAAAATGTAAATAGAACTATTATTCAATAAACAATTTTTTTTCATTAAAAGCTACGTGCAATTGCTTAATAGTAATACAAACTTTATAACAAAATACCATGGTGTCCGAGTAGTTAGAATTTCACGATAAGCTATAGGTACTCTGTACTGTAATTAAGATTTGTTTCATATAGTGCAGAATATCAAATAATAATATCTCTAATAATAATGTAAGAACCTTCAGAATATACGGGATGTTTCTAAACTTGATGATCAAATTTTAAGAGTATACAGGGGGTCCCAAGAAAAGTTATCTAACATGGAAATCTCGTACATACATAACATCACGCTATATCCCATTAAATGGGGTAGCACGAACCCCTGAAACATTCACAGAACATTCTCATCCTGACGATACTCGTCTCAACCACATTAACACTTCCTCCACACGAGTTCTTTCATTCCTCAAAACGAGAATCCATCATCACACAACAAACCATCATTCACTTCAATCCATTCGCTCATGTACACCTGTTTCATAAATCTTCACTTACGCCCACTTCTCTAACAACGAATCTATAAAGAAATGAAGGCAGCATCTCCTGGGCTTGTTTAAAAATAAATTTAACACAATTATAGTTTGCCACTGCATATATGGAAATCTTGAGAACCGTAAAAGCATTGATTAGCAAGTATAAATCATAAATTGTTAATTAATAGTAAAAGATACAAAGATGGTTAAATTAGACAAAAGTTGCCTCATTAGTAGATCTTTTTGATAATGTATTTATTGTTCCAAATGTAATTTTTTCGAATTTTTATTTTTAGTTATAACTCGTACTCAAATTTGTAATCATTTTCGAGTAAATGCCAGCAACTTTGAATTTTTATATGTTGGTCATAGTGGCCAATATATTTTTAAATAGAGTAATTTTTTATTCAACCATATAAAGTTGTGGTACCATATGTTATTAAATAATACGAAAAATTGTGAAAATATTTTTTTTTCTAAATTTTTTACGGTGGTTATGAATAATAAAATTAGTTGTTGATTTACAAAATTGAGAAACATTTAACAAATAAATATAATTAATTAGTTTTTAAACAAATATCTCATTAGATATTCTACCAAACCGCCATTTATTTGATGAAGTTTTGAATTTAATAATCATATTTTTTTATAGTTTGTACAAGTTGCATAATTTCGTATAAATGTAATTAATTTAAAATTTCAATTTATCCCGCTGAATGCAACGAAATGCTACACTTCCTTATTACTCGGGGCTGACGAGCTGGTGAAGAACGCTGGGAAGGTATCTTTACAGCAAAAGTTTAACTTCTGTAATGTGTGGTGCAAAATATATGATAAATTTTTATTATTTTTTAATTCGCAAAATTAAGTGCAGTTTATCATTAAGTTTATAAACACCCTGCAAGTGAAGGTGTAAAGCTAATGTAGTTTGATTATTTATTGAAAGTTTATGATAATATTTAAAGCATAATATACATATTTAAATATACTATTACGAACAATATACAATTAATGTTACATAACTTAAATTTAACTTACAACTCCGGATTATTAAGAACAGTCATCATATCTATTACTATGTAACCATAATTTTTCTATTATACAAGTAGTTTTGTAAAATGAAAATAAACTTAAATGTAAAATAGTATTATGTATTTGGAAATCTAATTGAAATATAAGCTATGTTAAATAGGAAAACAATTGACAGAATTTATCTGTTGTACATAAACTAACCTAATCGTATGATTGTTATTTTGTTTTTGTAATTTTCACTAGTTATATCTCACGAAAACAACAATATATTTCGATTGTTGTGGCGTTGCTAGAATTTCAATATAATGTAAGATACCTTTTATGGTAGTTTAATGGTTAGTGCATGACTATTACACGCCATAGATCGATCACAAGTTCTAATCCTGCCTAAAGTATGGATGTTTATTTTTTACTTTTGTAAGGGTTATATGGAAGAACAGCCCTCGACTAAATCTTGCCCTGTGCCATACATGGTCAATAAAACCAAAATAAAATAAAAAAATATATTTGTCCGCCCAGTTTACATAATCTATATTAATATATTTCAAATAACGTGTAGTTTGTTATTTATTTTACATTTCTTGAAACACAAATTGTTTTAATTTTATAAACAATAATTTCACAGGTAAACACAAGCACACCACAAACATATCCAATAGCTAGGAAAACAAATCCAGCACTCAGATGCTCTAAATCCAAACTTTGACGTCGAACACAATCATCACTGTCTAAAATAGACGTAATATCCTTATCCCATTTAGATATCAACCCACTAGAAAACAATAACAATAGGATATCATTAAACTTATCAAGAACTGGGAATCCCTTAACTATATGATATCTTATATTTAGCCCAACAATGTTTTCAAGATGACTAAGTTTAGATTTGCCATTTGAATCTAAATAATACTTTTTAATCATATAATTTGTTTGCCTCATATTTTTCGCAACAGCAAAATCTCTTTGAAAAGCTGAACGATTTAGACAAGATTCATTCAAAGAACATGATACATAGTCCTTTACAATCATTTTATCCTCCCAATATTCTGAATCCGTAAAGAATTTCACAACAGGGAAATAAAACCCAAATTTCAAAGTAGAATTCAACATTTCTGCTGTAGTTTTAATTTGATATTCATAGAACGGTTTTGTTAAAACACTAACAAGTTTACATTGATGAGCTGTATATAGAATTAAAGTTGCAAAAGTCCAAGAAATGAACAAAGTTCTCAAAGCGTTAGAATTTGGTGGTTCAATACAAAGTTGTAATAGCAATGACCAAGATCCCATCAAGCAACCAAAAAACGTTTTAAAGTAGTAACCATCAACTGCATTTTTCCTTTTGAAAATCCACCATAGAATTCCTTGAGTCATAACTAGAAATAATATTGCGAACCAAGTCATAACATTGAAAATCTTTACAGGATTTTTCCAGTGTGGCATTAGATTTGCTTTCGGAACGTACCATGTTGCCATATCTATTAAATGTACTTGTGATGCATCAAAATCATCTGCTATTGTATAATTTGAATATGTCATCCCATGAATAATGTCAACTTTCTTCTCAAATAAGTCTCTGAACATTAAAGTATATGATCCATTTGACAATTTGACTCCCCAATGGGAATAATCGTGGTGAAGATAAGTATCTGTGAAATTTATCTTCTTTGCTATTGTGTTAATGATTATGACTTCTAAACCAATAACGTTTGGCTTTTGTCGATTTCCGTTGATGTTGATAACGTAGGGAGGTATTTTTAAAGCTAGTATTTTAACTTCACATCCTGGTAACTGACTAGGTATTTTATTGGGATAATAATCTACAATCGAATTAACTTCGCAATAATTTGTTTCGATTATGTTTATTTTTGTTCCACAGTTTGTAGAATTATAAGGGAAGTAAGTATATACCTACAAGAATAATATATTAAATAATGTAAAATTATATATGTTAAGTTAGGTACATCTGTATTATTCTATGAGAAACTTTGTTAGTTATATGAAATATTGCACTAGTTTTTACTTTATTCTCTATACAACACAAACTTAATCCCAATTACAGTAAGAAGGTCTTCTACATTTAGTGGAATCCGAACCACTCAGATACAGTCGTATTTAAAGTCAGTGAGATTTTAGTTCGCGAACTCTTACTTTGTAGACCCAAGTTATATCCCTTGATTACGACTGCTTTCAATAGTTTCAAAATAGTTTTATGTACAACTAGTAATAAAAGCAATATTCTTTCCACGAATTTGAAGTTTGTTGCACGACAAAGAATCCGAAATGAATACTCGTATATCAAATGAGCGAAAAAAATTCTTTCATTACGTGTTACACATATATTTTTTTGCATATTGATGTTAGATTCATTTTTCGAAGATAAAAATTAAAAATAATTTTGCCAAATGTCAATATTTCAATAATATGTTAGAAAACTTGAAATAATCTCCAAGAAAATAAATAAAGACTAATAGGTAGTGAAAAAATAATCATAAGGCAATAAAATTAGTATTTACTTTTTTACTATTTTCATTATTAATATGCAAAAATTTAAATATATTTATGTTATAGTAGCGAATATTTTGATATGATTTTGCTTTTTGAAAACGCGATTCTTCAGAATTATACAGATGTGACAACTTAACGAATACATTACCTTACTACTGTTTCGAACCAAAACATTTATATTCAAAATATAATAACTCCATACAATTTCAAACACTTCATTTAATTTCTCAATGCTTGATAAAATAATTAAAAATTTTCCTCTAGGATTCCAGCAAGGACAAGGATATAACAAAGACAGATAATTATTTAAATCCACAACTTTTTCTACTACTATGAGAAAAGATTGGAATTTAGTAAATTTATATAAACTGCCAAATTTATAGTTCTTATTTATAATAACCAAAGATGTATTGAAATTATTCAAATTTAATTCAATATTGTTACCTATTATCAAACTGTTTGTTTTAAATGAATTTTCATAAATTTTATGTAAACATTGGATATCTGAAGACTCATCATCGTAAACTGGTAATAAAATTTCTAAGGATATTGATAGAGGAAATACTAAATAAAGAACAGTATTCAATAACATTTTGTTAATACATTAACACAATTATAAATTCGCCATTGATTATATACACTTATAAACAACTACATGATGACAAATTAGAAAAATTTCTGTCCAAATTTATCAATTAATTATTTCTATTTCTATTTTTCTGTCTGTTTTGAAGCATTAAATATAGATTGAACCACACGATACAGAGTTGATTAATTGATTTCATTTACAAGACTTTTCATTTAATTTTGTTGTTATCTTACCCTACTGAAACAAACAATATTTACATTTTATTTTACATTTCGATAAATATTAATTCTACTATGACAATGTGTACTTTTCTGTAATAAAAACAAAACAAAAAATAATCAAGTGTAAATATTTACGTTTACTTAGCAGCGTTACATTAATATTATGTGTTAATACAGGTACTACTTATTCCTTACTTTTTTTATGATTAATAATAACAAATTTCTAACATAATTTTTCAGTGTGTAATTAAAATAAATTTAACTTACAGGGTACTTCTACATCTATGCACGGAACTATAATGGTTCATAACATATAATTTGATAAACTGATTTTAGAACAAAAGAGTTTTTTTTGTATTAAGTGTGCGAAATTAATATTTTTTTGTTGCGTGTGAGAATGTCACTTTTAGTCGAGATCGCTAAATCAAGATAAAAAATCATTCAAATGCACCAAACCCAGAAAAAGGACAATACAATAATTATTGATTTATTCAAATAAATTCAAAGAAAAAATCAAAAATAATATAAATTTTACATAATTGGTGTGCTGTAACTAATGGAACGTGAAAAAAAGTAATTTTTTCAACAACTGTCAAAAAATGTTCATTTTTTTCACTAATATCAATACGCAAAGTACGTGATTTTTTCATCATTTACATTACTATGACATCGCGTATTTTGCGCAATATTTTGCACTCTAGTGCGCAAAATGAGCATTTTGTGAACTGTTTCGTATGCTAATGCGCAAAATGAGTATCTCGCGCACGCTCCCAAATTATTTTTTTTTTCAAGTTTCTTTAGTTACAACACATCAATAGTATCAAATTAATATTATTGTTGATTGTTTTCCTTCAATTTACTTAAATTAATCAATAATTATTGTATTATTCTTTATTACAGTTGTAGAAAAAATGTTGTTCGTATTTCGTTGGCAGAAATTTTGTTTTTAGCGCGTTCGAATGGATTTTATTGTCTCGACTAAAAGTAACATTCTCACGCGCAACAAAAAAACACTCATTTTGCACACTTAATACAAAAAATAACTACAGAAGCATGCACGAAAAACTCATTTTGCACTAGGGTAGCAAACAGTGCGCGTAATATACGTTGTCGTAGCAATATAAATGATAATTAATGAAAAAAGTATACCATTTTTGACAGTTGTAGAAATTTTTTTTAATACAATATAAGTGACTATTTGAAGTATACATTTTTAGTGTCACTGGCCGGACGCTACAGTCATTCCAAACCAGTTCAAATAAAGTACACTTGATCTGATCTACTATATTTTAATTATTGTTATTTCTAGAAAACAAGCGCAGGAAGACACTCTTTTCCATCATTATATTTCTTACACATTTTCAGTTCTTACTATCTATGTAGACGTAGAGTATCTAACTGCAATTGTGTGAAATTTATTTTCATAAACAAGCGCAAGCCGACGCTGACTTCCTTTCTTATCTTTTTAGATTCGTTGTTAGAGGAATGTGCGTTAGTGACAGATTAATGAAATATTTTTATAGGAGCGAATAGATGGATGTGATTGTAGGGTTTTTTGTGTGGTGAGAGATTCCGAGTGTGAGGAATAAATGAGATATATGAAGGGAAGGTAAATGTGATTGAAGCAAGGATGGTGTGTCAGGATGAGAATGTTGGATGAAGACTGATTCTATGATAAATGTGTAAATGTTTCAGGGTTCGTGCTACCTCATTTGATGGTATATAGCTTTATTTTGTGAATGTATGTATGTAACTTCGAGTAGATTTCTAAATGGCAAAAATTGATTGATCGATATTATGACTGCTGGTTAACAGTCACTAAATTAGCTGCCAAAAGTATATAGATTTATTTTTTAATAATAACGTAAGAACATAAAAATATCTTAAATTATTTTAGAGAAATTTGTTCATATAAAAGGAGACAAGAATTAAATTTTCTGTAGATTTTATTTGAAGCATTTTAGACATTTTGGTGCAAATTGTTTAAGCCGAAATTTAAGTATTAGAAAGAAATTTCTACTTTGTTTTTCCAATAGTTGGAAAAAATTCACAGAAAGATATTAAATTAAGCAACAGTCAATAAATAAATATAAATATACTTGTAAAATAAGGCGTTTGTATTCATTTTTTAGTGAGGTACTCTGCAAAGTGCGGTCTCAAGCGATTATATCACAACTCTCAAAGATATTAGTGAAGAAGAACTCTAAGAATAATTTTTATGTGATAAAAATCAAATACCTAATCACTCTTGATCGAAGTTAATACTATCGATAATTATTTCAGAAGTGGTTTACTATCTTATATTTATTTCTTTAATTTCATATTTTGAGGTTTCCAGCAACATATTGAAACTATAACTTCAGACAAAAATACAAAAAAAGCAAAACTTAATCCAAAAAACAAAACAAAAAACGCTCCTTGAAGATGTCCCAGCGACAGTGGTTCATTAACATTATCACTCTCTAGCTTCAGTACAAAATATCTTGTATCTTTATCCCATTTATTAATCAATCCATTTGCGGCCAATAACATCAAAATATAATCAAATCTATCCAGAAGAGGAAATCCTTTATAAACATAATATCTTTCTCTGGTAGCAAATGCAGAAATATCTGTGTCATATAACATTTGCCTTCCATTTGGAAAAGTGTAGAATCTTGGCATGAAGTACAACACTTGTCTTCTATTCTTCACTACAGCATAATCCCTCTTAAAAGCAGTTCGGTTTAAACATTCTGCTGTAAGAGGACAAGCTTGAAACCTCCTCAATATGGCGTTATTTGTAGGACTAGAATCCTTATAAGCATCTTTTATTGTAGGATAGAATCCAAACTCATTTCCCGAAGCAACTAGTTCATCCAATGTTGTCATTTGTTGCTCGTACAAAGTGGAGGTTAAGATACTAATAAGTTGGCATTGGTGAGCAGTGAAAATCAGAAGGCAAGTTATTAACCAGAGAATGAAAATAAAACGTACTTTCCAGGTTTTGGGTCCCTCGACAGATCCTTGTAAAAGAACGTACATTGATGACATGACACAAATTACTATGTCATTGTAATCATCGGAAGGTTCTCGGTTTCTTCCTATTATAAACCTAATAAAATAAAATGGAAATAACTACTTCATTATAAAAATTAGTAAAAATTGTATTTGTCTTTTGCCTAATTTATTATTCGATTGTTAAGTAAATGATAATTAATAGCATTAAAAGTTACAGGAGAATTGCCAAAATCGTACTACCTAAGAGTTTTTTTGCTTTATTTTTTAATCAGCCTAAATTTATATGAAATAGTTATTTGTGTATTAAGAGCGTAAAGTGAGTTTTTGTTACTCGAGCACGGTAATTGCAGCGCAAGCCGAAGGCGAGATCTGCAATAGTGTAAGAAGAACAAAGACATAATTTTTCTACGATTGCATCTTAATATTATTAAAAAACGTATACATATTGAAACTAAATTCGTTCTATCAACTGTCAATATGATGTAATATCTTTTTCGTGTGTTGCCATTGGAAACGCAACAGAAAACGTCAACTTTACGAAGACAAATGAGAGCGTAATTGTCAACTTTTCGTAGCAATCGTAGAAAACTTAATATTTGTACATGTAAGTTTTAAATCACTATAAAAAGTACGTTTTAGGAAATATATCTCAAATTGTACCGACCTATTTCTAAAATAATTCTTATAGGAATAATTATAATATGAATGTTTTCCTTAAAGTGCGAATTTATGTTATTAATAACTTGACAATGAAAAAATAAGTAACGAAATGATTATTGAAAATAGTAATTAATTTTTTGAAATATAAATATAATAATCGTAAGATTAATAATAACATACAAAAAAAAAAAACTATACGCTTTTGGAAATTCTATAGTGATACGGTTTAAGAAACTTGTTAAAATATCGACATAATATTGACAGTACTTATAATTACAAAATATGCATCTAATAAATTGAAACAAATAATCCAAAAATATGAGAATGTGAAGAGAAATTTTGCTGTTCAATTAATACATTCGTTAAAATTTAATATCGAGCTCTTCTAATGGCACTACAGCCCAAATCGGGCCTGGGCCTACCGGACACACCGAGCCGCAGTTTTTACACTGCCGTACTGCCGGTTTTCGTAGTCGAATGCTACATTATTTAAGGCGTATAAGTGACTAGCTTATAGCGCCCGAGTGTGATAAATACATGTAACTGTATTTTATATTTTAACGACAAATCACACATTGTCGACAGGCGGATTCGAACTGACGAACCTTGGCTCGGGTGACGTCACAGTATGTTAAGAGATGTGCTTTAACACGCTCGGCCACCGCGCCTGTTCGAGCTCACCTATTTTTAAAAGCTCCTGTAGCTCTTACAAATAATCATGTAATACTTGATTTTTTTCCTATAGAACCGACTTATAATTTAATTCATATGTTTGCTACTCGATGCCGTTATATTTAAATGATTAAAAAACTCTCTCCAATATGAATTCTACTATATTTAACAGTTGTATAAAAAATTGATCACAAAAGTTATTAACTAATATTTGAGTAACTTTAATTTTTGTTGCAAATTAAAAAATATATTAAATAGGAAGGCAATTATTTCATCTTTTTAAATCTAACAAGAATAATCAATATGTTATTGCTTTGTTGAAATAGGTGTATTTAAAATGTTAATTACTACAAACAAATTTAATAACATACGCTAAATGACGACTATATAACAAATATATTTATGCATATTGAACATTATTCAGGTCCAATGTATAACTTGGTACTATATAGTACTCATATACATGGTGTTCAAAGTTTAACTCTCCACATTTAAATAATGAATTAAATACTTAAAAATAAGAGAAAAAATCACTTGAGCAAATGCTTATGGGCATTGCTTTTTTAGAGAGATATTTTTAGAATTGTACAACAATACGCTGAAATATCTAGTGATAATAATGA
Organism: Pterostichus niger; assembly: GCA_947425015.1. NCBI lineage: Eukaryota > Metazoa > Arthropoda > Insecta > Coleoptera > Carabidae > Pterostichus > Pterostichus niger. The sequence continues at coordinate 22,658,496 of OX380342.1, forward strand.
AATTCCAAATATTATTAGTATAAATACTATGTCTAGATATTTACAAATTGTATAAACACATGGTATTTTGCAAAATTATTAGAAGCAAACTCAAGTTTGGTACAGAAATCAGTATTCATTTGATAACGATTGAAAATTATATCAATCGTAATTCAGCTTTTAGAAATTAGTTAGTTATAACCATTAATTTTATGAATAAAATAAATTATGTCACATAATAAATTAATTTCATAAGTTCTAGTAATAATGTAATGTGAATAAGATAATATTTAGTATTTTATTGTTATACCTATGTAGATGTATTAGTATTGCGCTGCTGTAATTATCTGTGCAATAAATCATTTACGATCATTTATTCAAATAAACTCTTTCTCATATTTTTAGCTTTTTCATTCATGGTTTATGGTCCCATATGATAAGCCACCACTAATACTTACTAAATTAGGTACTTACCAAAAAATTCCATTTATAAGCAGCATCATAAATATAGCAAACCACAACTTCTTTTCAAATATATTCGTTAAATTCTTCCACTGTGCCATTTGTGGAGCATTTGGAAAGAACCAAACGGAAGAATCACTCAAATGACAAAACGAGGCATCAAAATCTTTATTGTAGGAGGAATTTCCATATGTAAATCCAAATATGATATCAGTTTGTCGATCTTTTAAATCTTTAAACATTAAGGAGAAATTGCCATCGCTGAAGAGATAACCCCAGTGTTTATGGGGATTTTTCAGATAGTTTATAGTGAAGTTCATTCTCTTAGCCACATTGTGAAATATTGTTACTTCGACTCCTGCTTTTCCTGATTCTTCTTTTGGCATGGACAGGTTTATTACATAGGGTTGAATTACATATGCCATTGCTTTTACCTAAAAGATAAGATGCTGTTGTAAATTAATATCTATATTATTCTGAGGAGTGCTTATTTATATGTACAATTAATATTCTATTATCTTACTTTCTTTATTTTTTATATCATTAAGTACCTATAGCTTGTAATATTATATTTGAACAACGAAGGTTATACTTAATTTAGTTTTATTATTATTATTATTAATTGTTTAGTTATTTAATCAAATATTATTTAAACTGTATATACAGAGTGCAAGAGTATATTATTGCACATTGACAAAAAATATATTTCGAAGAAATGTTTGTAAATATCCCTAACTTAATTTTTGAAATATGAAACCAGTCCTCAAAAGTTTTTTTTCTAAATAACAAATTTCAATAGAAACAGGAAACATACTCGTAAGTTGCTTAAAGGTAAGAAAAGTATTTACTTTTACAGAACAACTAAAAGTATTTTATAATATTTCAACATGATCGCTTTTGCAGACTACGGCCAACAATTTTGGGATTTTTTTTGTGGGGATATTTAAAAATCGTAGTATATTATAAATTACCAAGGACACAACAAGAACTAAAAAAATATTAGATGCCTTGTCTTGGCTGTTAGAGTATATGTAAGAAGAAATTTTTGATGACGGCTTTCATGTTTCAAAAATTAATTTAGGGGATGATCACAAACATTTCAAATACATATTGTATCACTCTCTAATCATTTGGATATTTTACTCTTGTCAGCAAATTTAAAAAATATATTATTTTAGTGATGCAACGAATAGTAAATCTGCCGAATACCGAATACCGAATATTAGGCGGAACCGTGTGCCGAATAGCCGAATATTCGGCGAATATTCTGCACATTTTTGGCGTCAAATGATAAACCGGTGGGGATTGGCGGAGCGAAATTGCGCTCCTCCCCCTTCAGCAAATCCCTTGCAAATGACATGTTGTGTCTAGTTCGTTTGCACATCAGTGCAGTTCAAGCTTATTGTAAAATTAAATGTATATCACATTCTGATAATCCATATACATGGTGGGCAACCAATAAAAATCTATTCCCGCATTATCTAGCAAAATTTGCTAGAATTTATCTTTCTTCCCCAGGGAGCAGTGTTTATTCAGAGAGACTTTTCTCACTTTGCCACTTTTAAATTTTAATTATAATTAACCTTTCATTAGTTATTGATAATATTATTTATTATTATTATTAGTAATTGACATTATTTATTATATTCTTATTTTTTAGTTATTGACAGTATTTGTGATTTTATTTGTATTTCTATTATACTGATTGAATAAATATTTACATAATAAATAAAATATACATGTGTTTTTTTATATATAAATTAATAAATTGAATGCAACCGCTGTTCATGTTTTAGATGTGTTATGTCAAACTATTCAGTATTCGGTCGAATAGGAAACTACTATTCGGTATTCGGCCGAATAGTGAAACAGCTGCCGAATAGGCAGAATACCGAATAGTTGCCTAATATTCGTTTCAACTCTAATTATTATTGAACAAGCGGTACGTCATAAATATAATTTAATGATTGATATTGAAAAATCAAAATCAAAAATAATCAAAATATTAATTAGATATTATTCTATTCAATAATTTTTTGTCACGTCAATAATAAATTTTTCCTCGTATGTTAACACTTTTTACAAACACTCTGTATATTTACCTTTTATCTAAACTATATCACATTGTATTAAACAAATAGTAGTTAATATTAAAATTATTATTCACTACCAAAATTATCTGCAGTATTTACCGTAAATTGAAGCTATTTTATATTTTTCATTAATGATTAATTTTATCGAAATATTGAACACATTTTCAATTACATTTCTTTTGTTGCAGGTAAACATGATTTCTTTCTTCCTGGCGAATAAAACTTAGCACTTATCGTGTAAAAAGATGTAAGTACTTATATTTGTAATTAATTAGTTAATAAATCCATATAATTGAAGAAATTTTAACGTAAGAATTTTTTTTTCTTTAATTCAACAGTAAAGAAAATAATTGACATGTCAGATTGCAACTTTACAATGTTTAGTGAATTAGAATAAATTAAAACCAAATCTATGTATTCAACCATTTTTTTTACCTTACCTTTGGAAATTAATTCAAAATATCATTTACAATATACAGAATGTCTTTGGAAAGACGCTTTTCCTTTAATTTTTTTTTTATAAGAACAGAAACACAAAATTTTTGCTTCTAATAAAGTTTTATTATTTTAAATATACTATTTGGCTTCAAATAGCACTAAAGCTTACTCTAAGTTTTTTACCATATTAAATTTTGTTTATTTTGATATAGCCACCTAGAATATTTAATAAAAACTTATTTTATTATTATCTTATTTTTCTCGACTTTTTCATTATAATTTTATAATTTTAATATAATTTTATATTAGACATATCCTGTATAATCTTTTTAAATCTTTTATCATGAGATTATCAAATAATAATTTTATTAATAAGCCACAAAATAGTAAATTCAACTTCTCTCGATACATGTTAGTGCAATCGTCTGTTATTAATTTAATTTTTAAAATAATCTGTTACCGTCAACAAAGCTGACACTGCAATTAACACTTATTTTCATATTTTAAAATAAAATTGTCTACTAAATAATTCGGAAATAATTCATCGCCTGAAAACTCAAATAATATTGCTCTTCAAAAATGAAATAAATATTTCCAAAAACTTAATATTTAAAAAGAGTATCATTATTACTCAATTTTTACTACTGTATATACTAAATTACAGTAACTGCTATATTTCAATATAATTTTAAGTTAATAGTCAAATCAATTATCCAAACCATAAATATTTATATCCTTACCTCACAACCATGTAAATCTAAAGGAATTTTAGTAGGATATATATTATCAAAACTATCCTGTTCGCAAGATGATAGTAATTCATAACCACAATATTCACCACAGTTTTGTTCTTTGTATGGAAAATACGTGTAAATATTTGCTCCAGAACTATTTTTCGCTACAACATTAACATTCATAGCATAATACCTCCATGAAATATTAAATATCTCGCCAAAATCATCGTCTCCCAAGTAACCTAGTAAAAATTTACCCCTAGAATTCCAGATCTCAGTTTTATATATAGAACTAATCACAATTTCAAATTGTTTAACTGTTTCAACTACTAAAAGAAACATTTGAAATTGCCATAATTTTTTTATCGATTTTATGGTATTACTCGTGTAAATTAATAATCCACTACTATTTTTAATTACTTCAAACGTACTAGAATTTCTTTCTAGATCACACACAATAAAAGTATTTCGCTCTTGAATCTGGGAATATATTGTATTAACGCATTGAATAACACTATTTTCAGTACTGTTTAAGGGAAATTTTAATGCTAAACTATAAGAAAATATAGTTGATAACATAATTAGTATTATTAATTGTGTTTTGACTGGTTCCATAGTCTTACAAAGTATGTTGTTTAAAAATTTTAATAGATTAATTGATAGATAATATTGTAAAATTATCTGATTTACTTGTCAATTTACAATTTTTATTGTGAAGGAAAAATTATACTTTTCTCAATTTTATGTAAATAATGTAACATTAATTATTTTTTGTAGAGCTACATACTTTCAAGATATTTTAAAATAAAAAAGTAATTTAATGCATGTTTACAATTCAAATGTTTCTGCGTTATTATTTGTACTACAAATACTTTCAGAAAAGTAAATAAAATGTAATAGCAGCTAGGATTATTTATTCGAAATATGTACGATAAAATATTTGGAAAATTTTAGTGTAATTGTTTATAATGTGTAAATTATATGGTTATACCTGTGCACTTATTCGAATTATGGCAAAGGAACTTTTGTTTCACAAAGTAAACAGTAAGTACCTACTATATGAACAATTTTCTTCAACTAAGCAACTAATATCCCATTCCTAGAATATTTATATTCTTAATATTAGTTTCACTAGAACTGCTCCTTTTGATAAAACATTACAAATAATATAGCAACAAAAAAATAATCATTTATGTACGAATATTACGGCACATCATTTGGCCCGAAACTTATTTTTTCATTTGATGTTTTATTTTGCAATTTTATTTCTCGTGTTGTATGCAACAATACGTTGTTTAGCTAATTTGAAGTCAATCCATACATATATTTTAGAATGATATCCATTGAAAGAGGAAGTAAACATTTCTGTATTAATTCAAACTTATTCGTTTTATTCAAAAATTGTATAATAAAATATGTTACAAATATTAATTCACTTTGAATAATCATGATAATCCATTTTGTGTGATATTTTTTTTGCATACAGCTATACATTTTAGCTGGTAGCACAAACTCTATTTTTGCCTGTTTTAAGAGCAGTGTTTTTGGATGTTTTAGATATCTCTAACATGTTAAAACCGTGCTCTTAAAACATCCAAAAACAGAGCATGTGCTACCAGCTTTTGTGTCTAAGATATATTTAATGTTAAATTTAATTAAAGCTGTTAAAAATTGGTTGCAATATTTAGTAAATGTACCTTTATTTTGAAAGTTATTCAAATTTTAAACAAAATAAAATAAGTATTTTGGGCCAAATAATGTCACATTAGACTCGTATATTCATTTTTGCTACTGAAATTTTTCTCATTTTTCTCTTCGGCCATCTAAAAAATACTCAAATTAAAAACCAAAAAAGATTTTACTATACATTTCAGCTTGACTAATGTAAAATTCACTTCAATGATTATTGTGTACGGTTATTACGTAGTAAAAATGGTTCTTGATAACAAAGTTAATATAGCTACAAATTCTCCCTGTGAAACACACTCATATCATAATTTTATAGCTTGTACCAATTTCAGATTTGAAAATATAAAGGTTATTGAAATTTATCACTTATACGAGGTGCTTCAATAGTTCAGGAAAAATAATGATATTGGTCTAAGTTAGAAAGAGGCTTGAAACCCAAAATGAAGAAACATCATGTTACAAATGTGATTCATTACATAACTTAGTAAATACGTCAGTACGGTGGTGTGGATAGCAATACGGAATTCGAATCCGGAGATCCCGAGTTCGAATCTCACTCAAGCTAAAAATTATACACTACTACACTGCGGCTCGGTGAGTGCGGACCCTGTACTGTAATTGGGATTAAGTTCCTGTTGTACAGAGTAACATAAATAAATAAATAAATAAATACAAGAATTAACTTTAATAAACGTTTAACAAAAAAAAATGCTTTATGATATATTTATATTCTAAAATATTTCAGCTATTTTTTTGAAGTGGTTTAACATATTAACTGAACTGAACAGTATTTTATATTTTTTATCAAAATTTGCTTCATTTTATAGAGAGACAGAAGTACATAAAATATATATATATATATATATATATATATATATATATATATATATATATATATATATATATATATATATATATTTATAAACATAGTTTTAAACAATATATTTCTATAACTACACACCTAACGATTTTGAAGAAAATAAGATTTGTAAAAACAGTTTTTATTTATAAAAAGTATGGATAATTATCATCTATTGCATATTTTTTATGAATTGAATCTAATTTTATTTTGTTGTTAACAAAAACATTCTTAAATATTTATAAGTAGCTATAATTTATTAATGCATAACCCTCTTATTTTAAACCCATTAGTAACAATAAACACCAAGTAAATTGTTAAATGCATGTTTGTAAGTTGTAACTACTAGTTTCCTAGTATATTATTATCGTATTATAGCTATTATTTATGTTTATAAGATAATATTTTTCTAAATGCATTTTTCATAATGTCAAACTTTCCGATCACGTGAAAAACAAAGCATTCAGTTTTAATCTACGACGCACTAATAACGAATCGTCTAAGTAAATATTTTGTTTATTAAATTTGTTTACGATTATTTTGAAGAAGAAAAAATATTTTAATAATATATATATATTATTGACAGTGTCCTACTAAATTAAGTTTCCAGTTCGATCACTTAATAATGTTTTCATGCACAATATTACATCAATATATCTTTTCAAATTATTATATTTATTATTTATCGATCAACATCATAATAATAATAATTTTCATTTCATCTAAATTAGTAACAAATTTTAGTGCAAATAATAAATCTTACGTTGTAAATACTTTGATTATTTAAATTAAGTCAATAAATGTGATAAAATGTTTTCATATAAGATAGTCATAGTAAATTACTTTCTAATATTGTGCTCTTCAAATTTATTACCTATTAATGACTTGGATAAAAATCTAGTTTGTTTACAAAATAAAATAAATAACCTACAGGAAACCCGGATATTTTTAATAACAAACGAGAATTTTAATTATAATCTTCTTAAAATGATTAACAACAGAACTATAATACATTTCAAATATTTCAAGTTAAATAATATAAAAAGTTTTATAAAATCAGAAATATTTATTATAATTACTAATGATTATGAAGATATCGAAAAAATGTATAAAACTTTAAAAGAAACTTCTGCGTGGAATTCTAAAGCAAAATTTGTGTTAGTCTACAATGAATCATCAAATTTCCAGAAAATATTTGAAGTATCTTGGAAATATTATGTGATAAACTTAAGTCTCATTTCTTCTGACTTGAAATCCAGTAATATTTTTACTTATTTCCCTTACAATAGAACCAAATCAGAAGAAGCATTTTCAACCGTCCATCTTGGAAATTGTGATAATACAAGATTAAACATGTTTCCTGATAAAATTCCTTTAAATATGAACGGCTACAATATCAATATAATGCCGTATCCTATAGTACCGTACGTTATAGACCTAAACGCCCCAAAAAGTAATCCAAGTTTAGCAGGTTTAGAAGTAACAATATTTCACACTGTAGCCCAACGAATGAATTTAACAGAACTTTATACCAAGAATCCTTATCCCCATTGGGGCTTTCATTACCCGGATGGAAACTACACGTTTATGTACAAAGCATTACATGACGGTGAAGCAGATATCATATTTGGATTCATGTATGGAAATTCTTCGTACAGTGTCGACTTTGATCCTTCTTTTACTCATTTAACGGATTCTTCAGTTTGGTGGGTTCCTACAGCTTTAGAAATACCTCTTTGGCAAAATCTTACATATATATTTGAAAACACTGTATGGATAATAATCTTAGCTATGTTTGTTGTTAATGCTCTAACTTGGTGGATCATAGGAAGATTTCAAAATGAAATTAGCAATTATCAAGATCCTGTATATTGTTTGTTGAACTCCTTATATTGTCTTATTGTTGGAAGCTGTAATAAACCCTCTACTTGGATGTTAAAAATGTTGTTTATTATTTGGGTCATTACTTCATTGATACTTGTCACTGCTTATCAAAGCCAACTAGTTAGTATATTGACAACTCCTTTATATGAACGACAAATTGCCTCTCTTGATGATGCAATTAAGTTTTCTTTGAAGATAGGTTTCTATCCAACTGTTGGAGAATCTTTGGATCGAAACAACAGACTACAAAAGCAAATTTTAGATACTTATATACCATGTGGTCTTAATAATGATTGTATAAAAAGAGTAGCATTTCAAAGGGATTTTTGTACATTTAAAAATCAACGTTCTGGACTATATGCTTTACCGCGGAATTTTACATTTCCGGATGGTAGACCAATGTTATATAAATTTAATGAATATGGCATGTTTTCTGCTATCAGATATTATACCATAAAAGGAAATCCTCTTCTTGATAGAATTAATAATATTTTAATGCTTCTTTCTGCCAATGGACTCATTAGTAAATGGGATGATGATACAAGATTCGCTGTTTTAAAAGTTACTAGTGGTCCTGATAATATTTCACTAAGTTTGGGTCATTTATTAGGTGCTTTTTATATTTACTGTTTCGGTATTGTTTTGTCGTTTGTAATATTTTGTTGTGAATGTTCTTATGATTTTATAAAAAGTAAGAACACTAATACTCTCTAGAAGACAGTACTTACTATTGACCTTTGATGAATAATGTTAAACAATCGATTTTAAAATCCTAAATTCAATATTCTTTCCCTAATCTGATCTTTAATGAAATGTGTTATAGAAGAATTACATTATATATTAAATGTCATGTGTTTTTATTATATCTATATCGGTTTTATAAATACTTCCAAAGTAAATAAATGACAGTCAAACCTTTGACAGTAATGTTATATTTGCTGTAAAATAAATAAAATTTATTCGAATTTCTTTATTTATATTTATTTACTATGAAAGTAGATTTACTCTGTCCTTTATAAAACCGGGTATTAATGTATAGAATTACTTAGATATTTTATGTTCATAAACTATTAAATAAAAAGTTATTTTAATATTTTGAAAGAGCTTTTAGAACTTTTATATTAAACAAAAGAATATTTGATATTAAGTTCCCTAATTACAACCAATTATATCAGCAAAACTTTAACCCTCTGGTTCCCAAGACCGCCTCGAGGTGGATCATATATATAAATTCATTAAGAAATATTATGTGTACAAGTTTCATTGCAATTCTCGTGCTGTACAGCTACATAAAACATAATGTTTTGCAAAAAACAGTCAGTTGAGTGCACGAACTGACGGATTGTGTATATTAATTTGGGTACTAGAGGGTTAATTTTAACCTTTGTTTCAATGGTGTCAAAACAAAATTTGGTATAATCTATTAAAAAAACAGTTAATTTATTGTAACAGTCTGTATTAATTTAAATATTAACATTTAAATAAAGTAATGTGACTAACATAATTCTTACATACACATACTTGCTTCAATTAGCCCCTATACCATAATCGAAATAACAAAAACTAATGATAAAAACATGTAATATATATTGCATTGTAATTATTAGTATGAAAAATTAATTAAAAATAATTATTTACTTCAGAGATATTAACGACCAAAAATATAGTGACATCACAAGTACTGAAACGTTCTCATTGGCTACTTTTTTGCGCGATAAATAAGATATATGTGCGGAGTAGAACGTAACTATCTTACGAGTAATTGAACTGTCAATGAGATTTGTAATATTTATTTACTTTTGTTAAACCTTCTTTTTACTTTACCAACAAATAAATAATCACAGTACAATACAAAAAACAGGTTCTCTGTGGCAAATAATACCCCATACATATATCATAAACAGGGTGAGAAACCAAATATGAAAAATGCAGTAAATGTTTAACGGTTCCTTTTCACATTTTTCTCTAAAGTCATCATTATTTCAAACTGTTTGTTGCATATATAGTTACTAGACAGACAGGTTGCGTAACTTGTCCTGTCAAGGTCATCAGTTTTATAGCCCGCTAAAGCATGCTATGAGATGGTAGAGTGATGTAATAACACACACCTACCGTATATTTTTGCAATTATTCGACAAACCTTAAATAAAACAAAATATGCTAATATGGATCAAAACGTACTTATAAGCATTTAACGTTTCATATACAAGTAAGAAAAGTGCTAGTGTATACTTACAAACTTGTAAAAGTCAGTTTTGTACAATGACATTTGATATTTTGCTGACTTGACAGTTAACAGTTTACCCTTTCAAAATATTTAGTCATTATTATTTGTATCATATACCTTTTGCTATACATTTCAGGTGTAATAATACATTATTTATCATGTTGAAATATAGTACTGTACTTTTAATTATTTACAATAAATCGGCTGGAGTGATGCACTACTGACAACTAGCGCCCAATGAATTATAGTAAGTTATGTAATTTAAGCCGTCACAATCCCGATATAAAACTTCAAAAAATCATATCTCTTGTAATAAAACGAATTTAAATCTGCGTTTTCACTGATCGTCAGATTTTATTCATCGAAGAGAAACTGATCCCCGAATATGTTAGAGATAAATAATAAATATTAATTATTACTTGTTCATGATACGGCGTATGATACACATTACCGGTGAAATAAAAGATTGAAAATACTATATTATCTGCCATTTTTATAAATACACACATAGCATGCTATATCCCATTAAATTGTGTAGCACGAACCCATAACAACGCACCAATCAATCATTTATACAACAAAATAATCTAGTAATCAACTCATTATTAAAATTTTATTTGAGGTATATTTTACCTAAAATATTTAAAGATGTTATAATGCGGAAAAATATTTAAGCACCTGTGATTTTATTTCTTGACACTGACACTGTTGCACAACCATAATTATAATTAAAATGAAAACAAGTAATTTAATGTATGTACACACTAAGTATTTACTCATACAACAATATATTTTTCACTTAAAAAGAAAAAGCAAATGATTATTAACTACTTCAAAAACAAATGATGAAAAGTAAACATGCCTACTTCATTTTGAGTATAACAAAATCATTTAACAACTTACCCATTTGTGTGACATTTCAGTCCTTTCAATTAACAAAACATTGTAAGTTTCCCACGAATTGTCATATTCTTTTCCTATGTTAACATCTATAATTAATTATATTTCAATTTTATTATTTACCACAATTATAAATTTCTCCAAGTTGTCACTTCACCAATTTTTTTTTCAAATCTGAACATGTACCTTGTATTAACCATTTTTCAAGTGGTTTGTTTTATTATTTTGCAATTACAAGTTTTGTATTTAAATCAGATTCGTAAGTACCATGATATATATTTAAAAATGTCGTTATCAGGTGTACTCACTTTTCTATCAACTATTATTATTTCATTAGTTGTTAGTCAGCTGTTAGAAAAAGAAAAATCAAATGATTTAATTGATTGTGCAACACGTGTTATAAAGCAATATGCAAAAAGTAATTTCTTATTTATTTCTACTCATTCTTCAGAATTTATCTCACCGATTATAAAAACCGAAATACCCAAATCAATCATATTTTTAAATAGTTCTTATGAAGTGACAGATTATAGATATTTTCATTTTTTTGTACTGTTTATACAATCTACAGATGAAGTTGAACATATCTTAAATTTCAAGACTAATACAAATAGTTTTCATCCAAGTAGTCCTCTTTTAATTATATATACGGGAAATTACAAAATTCAAGAAATATTTGAAATTTGCTGGTTTCATTTTATCTTTAATGTTTCTTTAATATATTACAATGGATCTGATTCATTAATATACTCTTATTTTCCATATAAAACTGATTCCTGTGGTAGTGTAATCCAAGAAGAATTATTGGGCAATTGTATTCATAATGATTTAGAAATATTTCCTTCCAAGATCCCTATTGTATCAAACAATTGTACTTTGCGATTATTAGTCTTAACCCTCTCCCCTTACGTCATAAATATCAGTGACCCAATTAACCCGGGATTAGAAGTAAATATCGTGAAAGAAATTGTTACTAGACTAAATTTTTCCATCCAGTACATCCAGCATTCTCATACACATCTTGGATATAAACATTCTAAAGGAAATTATTCTTCATTGTACAAAATACTTTACGATAATCAAGCAGATCTGATGTTTGGAATGATCAGAATGAACGCAAGCGATTTTGATGATTTTGATTCATGTAATTGGCATTTATGTGACCAGTCAACATGGCATATTTCCTCAGCATTAGAAATTAGCAAATATAAGAATCTATGGATGATATTCGAAAAGAACTTATGGATTATTTTATTTGGTACAACTGTAGCCAATGGTATGATATGGTGGATATTAGGAAGAAATAACGAAGAATTGAAGAAATATAACAATATTCTAGTTTGTTTTATGTCAAGCTTCTACGTCCTAATATTAGGATCAGTTAAACAACCAATTAGTAAATATGTAAGAATTATATTCCTCATTTGGGCAATTTTCTCTATACTCATTACAACAAGTTTTCAATCAAAATTTATCAGCATTCTTATGAAAACTGTTTACGAACGTCAAATTTCAAAAGGAAAAGAATTATTGAAACCAGGAATACAATTTGGATATGATGAAGCAATGAGAAATATATTTAGTGACACGTCACATAAAACAAATTACATGTTTTACAAAAAATATATTCCATGTTCGATGATAGAGTTGGATTGTGTAAAGAGAGCGGCTTATAAAAGACACTTTGGTGTTTTGGTTGACAGAAGACAAATTCGATATCTGATTCCAAGGTAAGACACTAACCTGTATTTATAATGAAGTAATGTAAGAGGTAACGAACTATGTTAGAAATAATGTCAGTATAACTTTAGCACATTATTTATTGAATTTATTGCTTCCCTGAATTATCTCGCTTTATGTTGACATATCTGGGCAAATTACTAGCTTTAGTATGAAATATATTTGACCTTTGTACAACATCTATTGCAAGCGTTTAGGGTTTTCATGTAAACTCGTGCATCTTGAACCAAAACAACAATTACATCCTCTTACCCCTTGTCAGCACATCCCATGGAAAACAACCATTAGTGAGTGCTAGTTTAGCATTGATTGAGACAAGTCGTCTCTTTAGCATGCAAGATGTAGTTTTACCATGACCAATTTATAGTGATTAAATTGTAATTAAAGGTTCTTTGGCTTTCAGCGAGACAAGAAGTCTCTATTGAATGTGTAAGATGTAGTCTTGTCAAGTAATTTAGTAACTTCAAATAATATAGTTTGTTTACACATTGTTGTTGTTTGCCATCTTTGGTTAATCTGTCTAGTTACTTTAACACTTATTTCTAAATAATTTTTATTAGTTGTATAACTTTGCAATCTATTTTTACTTCCTTGTACGAAGTAAAGGAAATATTGTAAACGCGAAAATTTTCGGTTCTCAGATTTCAGCGGAAATACACATTTTGAACATCCCTGAAACTATTTTAACTAATTTCGTCGTGATGTCTGTACATACGTATGTACGTACGTACGTATGTTTCTCGCATAACTCAAAAACGGTAAGCCGTGTAAAGTTGAAATTTTGTGTTTAAGACCATTATAACATCTAGATGTGCACCTCCCTTTTTGGTGATTATATAACTTTCGAATGTGGTACTTTACTTGAAGCCTATAATAGATTTTAATGAAAAACTATATTAAAATATAATACAAAACTTTTCAAATTTGGTATATAAGACTACTATATCAATGGATATAACATAATAGATTTTGGTTAAAATGGATAAAGTGATACATTACATGAAGCTGCTAATAGTTTTTCTTGAAAAAAATGCTATTATTTTGATTTTAGAAATACATGCAGCAAATACAAGTTTTAGAGAATTAAATTCTGTGTCTACCACATTAACCTTTTGTATAAGCGAGATATGTACATAAATTTAAAAATTATATTTTTAGTTTTTTTTTTTAAATTAAGTTTGGTATGGATTAGAAGAAAAAAAATTTAAAAAAAATAATATTTAATGTCAAATATGTGCAATTAAAATAATATATATAGTTTAACACGAGTACAAGGAAGTCATGTGGTGTCCACATCAAACTTTTATGTAATACCAAGCAATACAATTACACGCGCAGATCTGATAGATCACAATTGATAATATTGTTCACCGATTACTAGAATATATGATAAGCATGTCGTAGATTACGCAAAAGTGTTGACTTCTGATTAGCCAGAGGTAGAATATTTTTGATACCACGCGCAGAAAGATAAAAGTTGGTTATTTCTTGTTTTGCGTCTTTTCCTTGCTGCTTACTTTACTTTATTTTATTATAAATCATTACTAGCTCTAGCACATGCTCAACTTTTTATGTTACCGATACAATTAGTGTTACCTCTTACGTTACCAATACCATTCGAGTTACCTAATATGTTACCTCATTATAAATTCATCTTTTGACACAGGCATAAATACAGGATGTAACATAAAAAGAAGGCCATATACATTTAACATAGCATATAAGATTTTTCGTTGCCATTTCTCTTCAAATTAGTTTAGAAAAATGGACTTTAAATAATAGTTGTAATTAATTAATTTCTGCATGTAAATTAATCAATCAATTTCATTTTACTCATTAAATAAGCACGTAAATTATTTTTAAAAATAACCAAAAATATCCCGTGACATTTGAACAAAATAGTAGGTCTTAAATGTTTGACATTTTATTAAACTTTTCTTTTTAATCTCATAATTATTAAATATATGATTATTACATTATTACTATTTTATTCAAGTTTTAGTTATTCATTTAGAGAAAAATGAAGTATTCAATAACAGCAAATAGTTTTACATTTGTTTATATTTTCTTATAATTTCAATAGCAAAATAATTAAAACAGCTAGTTACAAAAAAAGCTTTTTATTTATTGACGTTAGATTAAAATTTGTTCTAGGTTTCTCTTTCCTGACGGAAGACCAATGTTGTATTCCATGAAAAAAGATGTGTTTTATTTTTTCTTGCGAATACTTGTTCGAAAGGGATTTCCATATTACACCAGAATAAACCACATGATAGCTTTGTTACAATCAAATGGTGTAATAAATAAATGGGATAACGATTATGCTCCTGAATATTATTATGTAGAGAAGAATGAACCAAAGATATTGACAATTGATCATTTACTTGGTGCTTTTATCATACTTGGTTCTGGATTGAGTTTAGCTACAATTGCATTTATATTTGAATTATGTTGGTTTTGCATTCGTAAATGTAAGAAAAAATAAGTTTTTAATAGAACAAAACTATTTGGTAACTAAATATGTACCTAAGTTAGTTATAAATGTCAGTTTTCAAACAAAAATGTATCAATGAATTTTGTGAGACTTAGACAAGTGTTTATTTTGATATTTTATTAAAAATGTATCTGTTGTAAAACTGTGTACGTTGTGCTGTAAAAATATATTGCGCGCATTTTTAAATTTCCCGTATTCATTCAGATCACGTGATTAATTATACTTTAGATCACGTGGTTCAGTTTATTTTATTGAACGATAATATTTGCTGGAGTTTGCGTACTAGAATCAAATACCTTTGTACTTTATCTAGTTTTTCACAGGTGGCAGCACAAACAAAATTTTACCCTTTTATACACAGTTAATTTAAATCTGAATTAAGGACACTTGTGACTAGATATATTCCTTGTAAACAAAAGATAAAAATCTAGTAACTATGATATGTACCTACTGAATTAATAATAATATTATCACATTGAAGTAACACCTCTGTGTCAATTTTTTACTTTATAATAATTTTATTATTAATATATTTATTTTTGTTTTTTGGAACTGCAAATCGTAAATCTGATTAGTAGCTCGCTCGCCCTTTTCTTGAACTAAAATAGCTTTTCTAAGTAAAGAAACAAAAATTAATTACTGAAAGATATATGATTGAACCTTGGTCCAACCAGTAAATAAAATTATTTTAAATTTTAATAGTAGGAAAATTTTATATAACTGTTCATTTTCTAGGTAAGTACCTACAATAGCTTATTTATTTATTTATGTTACGCTGTACAACAGGAACTTAATCCCAATTATAGTACAGGGTCCGCACTCACCGAGCCGCAATGTAGTAGTTCATATAATTTTTAGCTTGAGTGAGATTTGAACTCGGGATCTCCGAATTCGTATTCCGTATTACTATCCACACCACCGTACTGATACATTCATGTCATTTAAATGTAATTCTTGAGTATAAATATAAAATTTAACAATTCGTTCTCATTAATTTATTTCCGACAGCTGATCCTTGTATAAAAAGTTTAAAAAAATATATTTTCTATACTTTTTTACATGAAGCATTAATAATTACAATTCACACTACTGAGATTATCTAAAAGCAAATATACATATCCTTATTTTATTTTATTTATTTAATTGCAGCAAAAAATACCTTACATTTTTGCACTTACAAAATTTAGACGAAGCAACAAATTTTATTTTTTAATGTTGAATATTGTCTTTAAAGAGAAGCAATTTCCAGATTTAAGTCAATATGGAAAGTTCATTAACCCAAGAAATATGATTTTTATGTAGAGGCAATCTAATATCCCCAAGATAACAAAAAATCGCTTGCATAGCAACCATCCCATAAATATAAAAGGTAGTATATCAACATTATCAGAACCGATTCCGGCAGTTGGTTAGGCTTAGGGAAAGCAAGTGTGTATCATCAATAACTCCAGCACCAGCACCAGCACCCTCTAACAGCACTTCCGCCAAAGTGGTCCGATCGCAGCTCTAGAGCTCGGCGCAACGGTCGAGGGTCAGAGCAGGTGACACCGCCATCACACCGCATATCTATAATGATCGCACCGTGAATGTGCGTGAGGCCCTCCTGTTGTTAGACAGGTGCTAGTGCATTGCATGCGCGTACAACGCGTTACCTTGCGATCATTCATACACTGCTCACATGGATGTGTGTGAACTGTTATTCTGTTGTAGTGTAGAGGTCGCTATTTCACTGGGAAACAGAATCTTAACCTTATTTAAACAATATTTTAAAGTTTCCAATTCAAGAGCTTCATAAAAATTTGAAAAACTTCTGAAATCATTCAGTGACTGATTAAACAAATTAATAAGTGGTATCGAGTCGGCCTGTGGATCTTGAGAACCTTGGTTCGATTCCCACAGCCGACAAACAATTTTGACCAAATTAAATCTATCCCTGTGACTCCTCCTCCACTAACATCTTTGGGGGCCGTGATTTGACGGCTTGTAACCGCACTTCACGCAATAAATATATCACTTACCGAGATCTGCTTAGGCAGAGTGCCACACCCAGTAATGGGTAAAGGTGTGATGATATATTTATTTAACAATTTGTTTTTACATATTTAAGAAACAATTTGATATTTCTAGAATAATCAGTATTTAACAAATACTAGTACGACCATGATGGAAAAAAGGCTTTCCTGCATTTATTTCGTGCATGGAAAGTAAACATTTGCTGCTTATTTATATGGAAACTAAGTTTTTCTGATTGAGTAGATGATCGTATCCACGAATATATGAAACTTGTTAACGTTTTCAAACGAATTTCAAAACAGGAAAATCTGCTGCCATTACCTACTTGTCGAACCATAAGTTTAAATAAATACGGTATAATTTTTATAACTTTTGAAACTCAAAAAATAATTTTGTCACTCGTAGTTTTCTCTAAACACAAGAACTCTAACAAGAATTTCTATTATATTTGATTTATTATATATTATACTGTAAATATTATTTATGTTCGACTGCATCATATTACCTTGTTTTGTGACACTGTTTACTGTCCATAATCGGGTACTTTATTGGACTAGTACGATAAAAATACAAAATTGGACTGCTGTCAATGTCACATTAAAACAAAATTTAAAAGAAATATTTCAACACCATTTTTTGTATGTATTATATGTGTCTTCATACAATTGTTAGATATTCTCTTGCATTACATGCAAGATCTTTGATTTCTTTTGGAACGTTTTCAATGTCTTCATCCATCTCAACACTTTTTTCACTTTGACAATTTGATAAATAAAGCAACAAATGCATAACAACGACGCACACTTTGAGATGCAATGAAATGTTTTAAATATAGGTATTGACATAATCATATTTTAAGAGAAAATATTCTCCATGCAGTCGAACATAAAACGTTGTATGCAACTCGTACATAATCGGGCTTTATAGACTCGCCTTATTTATTAGCCTCGCTCGCTGCGCTCGCTCTGCCATAAAATTCGGCTCGTCCAATAAAGACCTAAATTATGTACTTGTTACATAAACTACTATTATCAAAGATAGTTCAATTATCTGTATTCATATTTTTTATTTGGTTGTACACCTCAATTACAAATTACTTACATTTCAGTTTACAATAAATAATTTAGCTCTAATATTGGCTTTTGACGGCCTAAGCAAAATTAGTGTTTCTGAACGGAGGCACGAAAAGATTGTTTCAACCAAAGGTGTACAGTAATTTTTTCAACAATCTGAAATTGAGATAATTCGATTTTTAATTGTAAGTAATACAAATTTTGAATGTAGATAGCTAAGAAAGCAATCCAAACAAAACAATTTTATTTTTAATTAATATTTATGATCTACAAAAAGCAATTGTTCACTTTCTGTCACCAAATGACGTTTGAAAAGTCTACTTTTTTACTCATCGTACAAAAATACATATAAAGACTTCAGTGTGTGAATGTGCGTTCTACGGGTTTAGAGTTTATATTTTTCAAACACAAACGAAACAATATTTGGCAAAGAATACGTTTCAATATACAAATAAATATGTAAAACTGAATAATTTCAACTAAAATCGAATATAAAGTTTTCCATGTAAAATGCCTGAGCTTACTTCTATTAGCGTAGGGTTTGTTTGTTAAAAGTGCGAGCAATGTGAGTTTCGCTAAGAATGCGTTCTAATATACAAAAATAACTGGTAAATAATATAGGCATTCCGTAGATTGACTGACTTCACACTTTGCCGGTAACATATTTATTGGTTATAAAACAAAACAATATTTGTAGTTTATCAGATATGTTACTCTGACCTCAAATTGTCATGTTTATTTGTCTGTATTATTACATAATCTTGTCATTACCTCCAAATTACTTTTAAGAACTAATGATTATTTTCATGGAATCGAGCACAGCACATAGTGACATTAAATTTTAATGACCATATTTGATAACGTATCCCTATAAATAACATGGCGACTTGTTATTGGAAAACTTGATACTTGCATTGCAAGTTCAAACTTTGTTACAAAAATACAATTATGTCAGAATGAGATTTTTCCAAATGTTATAGTTCCTTTAAAATATAATTGTGATAATTACAACAATAGCAGTAATTAATATTAAGTTATTTGTACAATATTTTCTATTACTCTTACTTCATTGTTATTATTACGTTCCATTTTATATTTTATTTATGTATTTATGCTTCTATGTATAACATAACTTAATCCCAATATGGTACAAAGTCCGGACTCACCGAGTCGCAAAGTGATAGTTAATATATTTTTTAGCTTGATTGAGATTCGAACTCGGGATCTCCGAATTCAAATTACGTAACAATAGCCGCAACATTGGTTATAACATACAGTATTAGCCAGTTATATTATATAATTAATGTCAAATTAGCATGTAACATTATTTCCATCTAGTTGCTATAGTTACGATAAATAAATTAATCTATTAAATAAAAACGTCAATCAAAAATAGTTATCCTAAATACCACTTAAAGAGATTATTTTTTTACACGGCAACTTATTTACAATTGCAGTCCAAAAATCATCACAGAAAACTTCTCTTAATTGTAATGTTCACATTGTTTTGTGTTGTGAAATTGATAAAAATAAGTTGCTATAGAAACGAATAACAATTATCACCTTTATGGTATTACCCCTGATAAGTTACAAAATCCCCAAATTTATTGTAAAAAACACTTTCCAAAATTTCGTTTAGTCATCGTAAGAAACTGCGATGTAACTTCATTTCTAAATAATCAATAGGTAGTGTAAGATTTTTATCAGTTTTCATTTCCCAGGAATGTTAATGAAACTATAAAAAGTACTGTAAAAATGCGAAATAAAATTACTCCTTTGAAGTTTAATTTATCAGTGCATAAATTAAAATTATAGCATTCATGTTTCCAACTAGCCATAACGATAAAATTAAAGAGAAACAAGAAGCACCTTTAACTATAACCAATAACTTAAAGTATGAAAGGAAATGAATGGATAAAGAACTATTATTTATTTAATATTCTCTATAAATATGTTGATATTTTGTTAAACAACGAATAGTCTCCGATTTACGAAGTAACTAGTTTTTAAATTCCT
Source organism: Pterostichus niger (assembly GCA_947425015.1). Classification (NCBI taxonomy): domain Eukaryota; kingdom Metazoa; phylum Arthropoda; class Insecta; order Coleoptera; family Carabidae; genus Pterostichus; species Pterostichus niger. The sequence goes on from OX380342.1 coordinate 22,679,097, forward strand.
CATTGGTTCAATATCAAACATTCCAAAATCATCATTCCCAATTGACCAGTACGCAATATACCTTGGTACCCTGGCATTATTGGAACAAAACAACAGCACATCTAATTCAGTGTCCATTTTATTGAATGTGTCTATCTGCGAACACTGGTCTGAGTGAGACAGAAAAAGCGTTTTGGCATGCTTGGAAAAACAAAAATGCATCGTACCATGACGACGCTTCCGGTGCGCTGACGAGAACGCTTGTGGGTCTCTGCGCAGACGCGCGCGTTGCTAGGTGAGCATGTCCGTTGTTTTGTTCAAAACATTTTAAACCGGCTACGAATTTCCTCTACTCACTCGCCAGTATAGTTTCGCTAACAGTGGTTTTCGTCTAGTGCGGTTCATCGTGAGAATGTGATTTCTACGCAGTAGTTTTAGTTTCAGTTGTTTTTGAGTGATTTTGTTGTATTTTGCTTTAGTAGTACCGCATTTGGTAGCGGTTTGTTTGTAGGTAGTTCGAAGATTTCCGGTTTGACTTGGCTGGTGTAATGTTGGCTTTTAGTTTGAATTCAGTATTAATTTGACGCTTCACGACAAATCGGTTCAATGTTTTAACGAACAAATTGAAATTAATTCACTTTATTAACCGGAAATCTTTACATTTAAATACTTTGCACAGTTGTTCCACTAAGCTATTTCGAAATGAATAATATTAATTATTTATTACCTTAATTACCGTTCTAGTTTAATATTATTCATTTCTTGTACATTTTTGTAATTTTTAGTTGCTTACAGTATTTTTGTTTTCCCCGATAGAAAATTTATCATTTTGTCTGCCACCATAGTTTTTGAATTTAAGGTTGAACATTGCACAATATTTCGTTGAGTAAGTTTTGATATGCTTCTAGTATACAAGTTTAAATATTCCATTGATTATATTATGTCTCGTGACATGTCATTAGTAGACGACATAAAAGTAAACAATCTTGTACTGACATACACGCCATTAATCGATAACTACATTATATATAACGTACTATTCCAATTACTTTACATTTACATATTTATTTTTGCTTTAATAATTTATCAGATATTTTTACTTTATTTATTACATAACAGAATAATTGGTATTCCATAATTTTTTATGAAATAACAAGTTTCATTGAATGGCCTTTGATAATATTAGTAGACAGGGTGATTAAAAAGTTTCTGCGCATGTATCAATACGCACCTAACAATATGTGATACATAATTACATTTTAATTAATGAGTTACCCTGTATATATCTAATTATTTATAATTCCTTACGCTAAAAGGTTAAGATAATTAAATTACAGTATCACTTATTTTGGTTATAATTTGAAAGGTATTTAGTAAGTTGTGAATAAATAACACAATTTACCATTTAATGTTGCTCGAGAATTCTAGATAATTATCTCCAGTATGTTAATAATCGATTCAATTTAAATGAAGTTATTATATGAAGCAACTATCCAAAATTTAGTAAACTACAGATTCATGTCAATTATCACATTATTCTAATTAGTTGCCAAATCAGTCCCAATCAAAATGAGTCATAAAATTTCCTTTAGGGTTAATATCTGTCAATACGCTTGCTTTCCGGGAAGTTGGCAACATTTAACCGAGCCTAGTGACATGAATATTCCACTAGGCGCCGGGTTACAACTACTACCACGGCTGGTAAATGCTAAATGTTACTGTGCCTTAAAAAATCAATGTATCAAAGGTTATTATAGTCGGCTTTCGTATTGATCAAGTCACCTGGCGTGTCCGTGTCGGTTGTTGGTGACGCTGCCGGTGACGGGTTCCATTGACTGATACCATAGAGAGAGATAGATGTGTAGATGTCGCTCATATCGTGAGACACGTACTTATGAAGGTCGGTTGTTCGGGTCGGTTGACGATGGGGTTACAGGCGTTGCGAGTTACGCATGGAAATGTTAGGCAATCGGAAATATGGGTTTCGATTATCAAAATTACTATTATTGGTTTCGTATTAACTTTGACAATAGACATTGACGATGGTAGTTACTGTTAGTACTTACATTTTTCTCATAAACTGTATATTTTTCCTGTAGATTTCTTTGAATTTAATATTTTAGATTACAATTAATTACATTTGTATGTAATGTACAATTATTCTCTAAATACTATAAATAAATAGTAGTATATTGAAATGTACCTATCGCCCTAATTTAAAAATAAAATAGATATACAAGATTTTCCGAAACCTTGAATATTATTTATACATATATTTCTGCTGCCGTATGTTATTAAAATTAGTTTTCCATACATTTTTTTAAAGAATTTTCTTCAAAAGAATTTATAAACGTTTAACAGCGGAAAATATATGATGACAAATGTAAAAGACTTTTTAAAAATACTATAATAGTTAATAAATATATACGCAGAATAAAAATGTAATAAATAAAGCAATTTTATAAAGCAAATCTATCATAATGTACGAGTAATTCAGTTCTAGGTGGTAGAACTCTAAAAATTATTGTATAACATGTTAGTGGTCATAGCTTTACCATTAATTATCAAATTAAGTATGGCATCCACAAATGTACATATTGAATACTAGATTAACCACAGTTACAGAATGGATTTTCAGTGCAGAAATAAGTTTTGATATAACAGAAAAATACTAAATTTGAACCTAAAATCTCTAAAATTGTAAACTTGAACCTGAAATCCCTAGAATTATGGTTCACTTTTATATTAATATTAACAACAAATTATTCCACTTTTGCTATAACTTCAGTATAGAAATTCTAAAACTAAATTCTGCCTTCCTAATTTTTTTTAAAAATTGCTATTAAATAAATAATTACTTTAATCTTGGAATATAAAATATACTATATATCAATTTTGTATTTTCTACATTGTATTGATACAATTTTGATGCAATGGAAATATTATTATGCAGTAGGTGTCTCAGTGGTATCAAATCGAACTGTGGGTTTGAGAACCCAGATTCGATTCTCACAACCTACGAGCAATTTTCTCTACTGTGACTTCCCCTCCACTAACACCTTTGGGGGCCGTGATTTGACGACTAATGCCAGACCCTATAGGGTAAAAAGCGTAATAATAAATTTATTTATATATTATTACAAATTATAGTAAAAAATTGGACTATTATATGAATTATAAGTTTTTAAAGTAGGTACATTAAAATCATAGAAAATGCGATGGTTCAAATACATAAATCATTTTGAAACAATAATCAAATCGTGCTCAAAGTTTTTTTAAGATTACCGCTACAATTTGAGTTTATAATTTCGCTCAATACTTAAAATGCACATTCTTATCTATTATTACAATAATAATTTCTATTCTAACCCATTTATGTATAATCTATCGTAAATTTGAGTTTAGCTAAGAGCCAGTACTCCAAAATTTATTTGACAACAATGTTGAATTAAAGTTGTTTAAATAACTTCTAAAAGTTAGTTATGCGAAAATTCAAATTTAGAAATGTTAAAGTAAATATTCCTCAAAGACGGTTTTATAAATGAATCATTTAAATATAAATCTATTCTTACGCTATCAAAATATGTATGAAACATGCTCTACTCCGTCCCCTCCACGCAAGCGATATTAAAAGCCGGAATCAATTACTATTTCTCCCCCAAAATAAAAATTGCCCTGGCAGTAGTATAATCAATAGAGCTGCCCACAATAACACATATAAGCATATTGGTTACCTGGTAAAATTCCCGGGATTGTCTATTACAAAACTGCATTATCGACCTTACCTTTAGGTTAGCGTGACTTAGTGACGTCAGCAGGCCTATCCCTCCCCTTCGTACAAACCCAGGTCCTGACATAACGATACGCCACTGGCCACCGCGGAAATGCCTACTACGCATGCGGCAAAATTTCTCGGAATTGAACTTATGCGGTTCGAACAAATTTTATTGATGGAAATAAAAATATGTAGATTTGTAAGGATTGGTTCTTAGTTATAAATGTTAGGTTACCGGTAGCAAATGTTTGTAATTATGCATTATGTTTTATGTTGTGGTTGTTAGGCGGTTCATATTTATTACTCATTGTTTTCTGTTTCCGTGATTTGACATACGTGATTATATTGAAATGGGAATCATTTTTCTTTTATTATATTCGTTTGCTTTTATCATATTTTCGATTTTAAAAAAGAATGAATATTATTTACATAAACAATTTTATAAGGAAACAAAACAAGTCTGCTGCAGCTTCTAAAATATTTACAGAAAATATAACACTAATGATCAGTTGCAAATTGTGCCAATAAAACTGAAATGATAATTTGCTACCAGTTTAAATAAATGAGTACCTAATTCGAAGAAACTGTTACATTAAATTATTTATATTGCAGTCTAATAATCGATTTAGTATTGCCAATTTAAAACGAACATAAATTTTGTAGATGTAATCAACTAACTTATGTAGGAGCAAAGTATACTACTATTTTATTTTTATAAAAAATTGACCCTCCAGAGTTGTAATTTGATGGCAAGTACCGCACTTGGTGCGATTCTTAAACTTAGATTTCCGCGAAGGTATTTTAACAGATATAATATTTGTCCTGTACTAAAATACTGAAATTATTATATCATAAAAAAAGAAAATATTAATTCAATTTGATTTTGTACAATAGATTTTATAAGAAATTTTAACCTGATGATTTTATTTTAAATGTTGATAAGCCTTTTTCTAAATTAAATAATATTTGCTCATGTATATCTTAGCATCTTTCAGGCATATAAAAAAGTTAACATTTTTAATGTATCGAATATGTATTCTATTTAATATAATTTTTCATCATATTTTAGTAACAGGATATGGGTTCTTTAAAATATTGTACTGGAAACAGAATATTCAGATAATTACAGTTAAAAAATGAGTGAAACAATTAATATTTTTTTCTATATTTATATTAAGAAAACGAATATCAATATCATGGTGATTGCACGTTACACATATGTGATTGAACGATGAGCCAAATTAAACTATAGGAAGCAACCAAAAGTAAATAATTAAAGTTTGATGTAGAAAACCGTAAAAATTTCGTGTATTATAATAATGACAGAATTTCTATCAAAATTTACAAAAATCATTTACGCATTAACAAGGCAACAAAATGTGGTATTAGGGAAAATTAATTTTCCTTGTCACGTGACTGAGTGTCTGCTTTTCCGCAGCCGCAGCCTACTCTGCAGTAATTACATGTCTAACACGCACTGTAATTTCTAGAAAATATCCAAAGCCGAGAATGGACTCATGAACAGACTATCGCGCTTCGAGATCAAGTTTTATATTTATACTGTTCCGTGATTCGGGTTTTGTGGATTTTCTGTCAAATATTACCTCACTTCCGTGGTAGCACGCAAGCTTATATTGTGCAGTATACCCTGATTACTTTCTGTTTTTTAAGAGGTTATGTCAAATGTTGATAGGAGCTTTCGTGAATCGTTTTATCAGAAAATTCTATACCTATTACTTTTGTTATTTTATTGATCACAGAGCTTATTCGTTTATTAAATTTTCACTGATATTAGTATTTATATTTACTTTCAGTTTTTAACTATTTTAATTATCATTATGTTATTATTTACTAAATTGTCAACATCGTACGGACAGTTGTAATTCAGTGGCAGCATGTATATATCACCAATTTTAACTTAAATAAAAAGACCGATTGTTTCGAAGTTCATTATAAGCCGAAGGTTCTTTGCATACTAAATGAGATTAATTTGTTGTTATGTGGCGTAAACAATTAATAAATATTAATATATTCTTACTGAGATCGAAAATTGCAGAAATTCCAAATCCAAGTTCTGAAAAAGGTATACTTTTTTACAAAATTTGAATCAATTGAATAGTTACAAAATAAATATTTAATTCAAGAATTGTTTAAAAGTACAACAATATAATTTATCTTGTTTTCCATAAAACATTACCTGGTTGACTAACTTTATTACTATCAAACGTTCCAACATTATTTTAGAAAAATCTACTTCAAATTAAATAAATAAATAAATATATCATCACGCCTTTTACCCATTACTGAGTGTGGCACTCTGCCTAAGCAGATCTCGGTAAGTGGTATATTTTTTCGCGTAAAATGCGGTTACCAGCCATCAAATCACGGCTCCCAAAGATATTAGTGGAGGGGAAGCCACAGAGGTAGATTTTTTTAAATTGGTGAAAATTGTTTGTCGGCTGTGGGGGTCGAACCAGGGTTTTCAAGATCCACGGGCCGACTCGATACCACTGAGCCACCTACCCCATTAATTAATTTTGTAAAATATTTAAATCGCTGCATTTTTTATGAAATCTTTTTCGCTTTCATAAAAAATTCAGTTAATTAAATTCTAATTTATTCCTAGACACCTGTAAATATGTATTATCAGGCGTTATAGATAACATAATATTATGTATTGAAAATACATGAAAGATCGCACGTGTCTCCAACACCAGCCTACTGGTTTTAAGATATAAAACTTCTATGATTTTTTTCATTCACAGAAACCATTCGTATCTATTTCGTAACTCTTTCACATCGAATAATCAATTAAAATGATAGTGATCTTTGGAAACAATAAAAATGAAAATTCAAACTGTTTTTGTTCTTTACGAGGGCCACAAAATTAACGGAAGTTATTAGCATACCAACGTTTTTACAACAATTAACACTTAACTTTATTTATATAATTTCACATAATACATTTTATATAAGTACCGTTAATAACTAACATTTTAATTTATAATTATTATGTTTTAGTGTACTAAATTATATTATAGGTATATTTATGTATAATTTCCATTTACTTCATTTAGAAGTGTTGTTATTTAACCGTATACAGTGACAAAATTAAAACTTTAAAAATATTTATACATGAACAAATTTAAATTTATTATTATTTGAAAAGCAGTCAAACAAAAAATTTTGTTTCAAATACATAAATTTCACGTGGTCAAGTAACTAAAAACTAATTATTTTTATTAGTTATTTATTTTACCAAAGCTATCCACTAAGTTGATAACTCCACTACGACAAATGGTAAGAATAGTTATTTATTTTACCACATTTGGTGAGATGCTATTAAATTCAATTTTATATGTGTTTTGATTGTCTATAGCTTTAATTTTGCAATATATATTAATTTTGTTTTAACTACACCTATTTTAATATTTCATATCTAATATATTTTACATGTTCACTTATTTTAAATTAAAGGTTTAGTTTATTTCAACAGTTCTAATCGAACTTAAATGATTTCAAACGAATTATTTGAAATCGTTTTACGAAAATGTAAATGTACAAATATGTCAAGTATTGCATTAATAATCACATAAAATCGTATCGCCTACAGTTTCAATAATATTCAAAAGTATGTAGACCACGAACTCGAAATTATTATTAATTGCTCTATAAACTTTTCATCACGTGATAGTAGCAACTTCAAAATTGCTTTTAAAATTTTCCTCAAATTACTTGTAACTAAAACAGGGTTATACAATCTGATAACGTATCTAAAATTTATTCAAAACCTTCTGAACTAATTGCCGCGCTGATATTTCCAGCAGAGCAATTTCCCTTCTTGTACAACCCTATGCGCAGCTCTCCCTTCACGAACTTTGCCCCGCCCTTCCTTGGGGTTGGGGTCATTTATCAAGGGCTGTAACCTTCAGCCTGCCGCTGGTCACATGCAGCGTGAATTATTTATACACCGCCTTCTGCACGTGAATCGAGGATATTAAATGAAAACAGGGCTTTCTCATTAATTTTATCAAATATAAAAATACTTTTGCTAGCTATCCACTAAGTTGATAACTCCAGACTACGACAGATGACAAGAATAGGTTTATGATACTGGACTCACATTATTTCATTTGTTGCAATGAACAATATAATTGTAATTAATGAATTAATATAATTAATTGCGGCTTTTTGACTTAGCTGTTCTATAATCCAACGGTCTCCAAACTTTGTTGATTAACCACTGCTGGGTTATGAAAAAACTAATAACTATATTCAAGCTACATAATTGGCAACTTATAAAAATCTCAAATTTCTAAAATATCATCAAACCTATAAAAATTATCATAAATTAAGAATTTTAGAATGTATACACGAGTCAAATGCCATAAATATTAATGATATAGAATATTTAATTAACAATACTTATTCAGAATGACATTTTAAATTTTAATGAGCACATTCAAGATAAGGCTGAGAAAAAAAAGATACAAAATTTTTAAATAATTTGAAGATCGCTGGTATAATCTAATCATAAAAATATTGCTTCTAAAAGTCATTATTAATGAATGCCTGTCGTTATTGTTATGAATTATAGTCGAATTTTGTACATTTCTAATAATTTTCTATTTCATAAGACAATAAGTTTTCTTGCTCTACTATTTTAATTTCCACCTTAAGTAAAAGCAAAAGTGAAATGCTTGAATTGCAATATAATAGTGATACTGATAAGTACGGTGGTGTGGATAGCAATACGGAATTCGAATCCGGTGATCCCGAGTTCGAATCTCACATAAGCTAAAAATTATATGAACTACCACACTGCGGCTCGGTGAGTGCGGACCCTGTACTGTAATTGGGATTAAATTCCTGTTGTACAGAATAACAAATAAATAAATAATACTAAGATTAAAATACAATAGTTGGCGTAGTCAGAAAAATTTAATGTAATTGAAACAGGGATACTTATTTGGGAAATGTGATCAAATCAAATACACCTTACTCTACAGTACATTTATGTCGTTTAATAATGGCCAGGTGCATCATTGTCACATAAAATTTTCTGAAACGAACAATAACTCATTGAAACAATCTGGTAAAACAGATAAATAATACTGTTGTGAAAGTGAAATATTTGAATTCAAATGACAGACAAATCATTAGACCTGCAGTTGGTAAACTATCACATTCACAAACAAATAATTAAATGAAATGATAATTTTTAATAACAGATTTTTACATAAATGCTCGTATTTGTGACAGAAATATATTTTTTGTACATAAATTCCTGGTTTCTGTTGTAACATACAAATAGTTTTAAGCTTCTTATTTACGATTGGTTTTATCATAACTTTAAATCAATTCGATAACAATTTATGGAACGATTGAAACTGTACATATTTAAACGTTGATAAAACTAGTCGTTATTCTATTTTACTAACACATTTCTTTCTATTTTTAATAATTCATTAAATAATGCACTTTTTCTGTAGATCACACACTTTAATTAATTTTGCACTTTTATTTACCTATGTATTGTTTTAAATACAATAGGATCTTAGATGCACATTTTGGCATGATAACAAACAATTAAAGTATTTTGTTTCAAAAATGTTATGTGTAGCATTCGCCGTCCGTCAAACTACCTGCTACCACCGTTTGGGAATTTCTGGTTTGCTCTAGTCAGAGCTTGGCACTGGAAGAATTCACAGATTGTAATAGAATCGTGATTCTTTTAATGCCATACTTTGCACAGGGCAATTTCGACTTTGTTTTAAAATTTTTATAAAGTTGAATACAGATAAGTGTATTTTTAATGTAACATGCATTATTAACTGTAAGTTAAGGATGTTTATTATGGCTACCTATAAGTAAACTTATAAAGAAAATCGATAAACGTATGTTATCTGTGTAATATGAATATGTAAACATTAAATAGCTACCTACTTGTGCTGATATTACACGTTTTATGCGTATGGATTTTATACTACAATTAATTTATATCTTGTATCAAATTGTACATGAAAGTGTTCATGATATTACAATTTAACACTTCAGTAAAGCAATAAACAGTTACCTAATCAACATAATTTACTATTTTTCTTTACATAATATATCATTTACTGAAACTGTGTACATAAATATACAGGATGTTTCACAACTTAGAGCAAAAAATTAAAGGGTATATTCTGTATGACGTGCTGATCATGAAACAAAAAGATTTTTTTTAAATTCGAAAAATTAAGGGTTGTTAACCTAAAACATTTTTTGTAGTACTGCACTGGATTCGCTTTCCTATTAAACACAAACAATGAAGTAGTACGAAAGAATAATTACACAATTCAATTATTAGCAGTTATTTGTAATAGAATTTTATTTAATTAATAACTTTAACATAATCATCCACCCAGAGGCAGTGGCAACGAAAAATTTTGGACTGGGAAACATGGAAAATAGTTTTGCGATTTAAAAAAAAATCTTTTTGTTTCATGATCAGCACGTCGTACAGAATATACCCTTTAATTTTTTGCTCTAAGTTGTGAAACACCGTATAATAAGTAAAAAAATAACAATTAAGGCCAGTTGCATCAACAAAATTTTAAACTTAGTTTAAGTAAATAAAAGTATATCGAATATTTAACATTATCATCAATGATTCCATATGTCATAAACTTCATAAATTTCAATTTCTTTTCATTGTTTTAAACCAAGCTTAAAATTTAACTGGCCATAAATATACTTAAAATGTGCAAGTAGTGTCAACATTTTTTATAATGAAGTTTAAATTCAATAAAAAATTATACTTTTTGTACATTAGGATGTATTTCGACATACTGTTTGCTCATGCCTATGTTGTACTCGTAATTGTATACCAAACAATCCAATTTTTTGTATGTAAATAATGATTATTCTAGAAAATATATACCGTTAATCTAAATAAAATTGATTTGTAATTACTGACTTGTTTTTGTCGTTACCTACTATCATGTTCCCAAATTACTTTTCTGTAGTTTTACATTTACAGAAATTAATATGTATTATCATTATTATTTATTACTCATATTAAAGTATACACTTTTCTTTTATTTACAAATATGTATTAGACAGTTATTTATTATTATTATATATGTATTAATTTTGTTTGCTTTTTTTATAAAATTACAATATACATACAGTGTACTCCACGGTTCCACCTATAATGAATTCGTTTACAATAGAAACTCATCTATAATGAAAGAATTCCATGAGTTCCAGATAAAAAAAACTTATTAAATAGTCGGTTATAATGGATTCTTTACGCATATAATGGTTTTTAAATAGTTATTCTGGTCTATTATATAAATAAAATAAATATTTCATCACGCCTTTTACCCATTACTGGATGTGGCACTCTACCTAAGTAGAAAAATAAATATAAACGAGTCAAACCTACTTTTGCAATATGTATTTTGTTTCTCATTAAAAAAAAAGAAAATATAATAAATCTATTTCCTTACATTTATCCTTTTTATTTTAATTCAAATTGTCACAAAAGTGGCATTCGATTCATTATTAGCTGATTCCACTATGTATTATCATTATCATACAGCATTACAATGGAGATAAACTTTTCTTAAATATATGTATATAAAGGTATGTTTTAGAAAAATGGATCTATGGCCGGTGGAACTGCCATACACAAACAAATAACTTTTTTACATCATTTGTTTGTAATTCGTATTCCACTCAAAAACTTATTTGTACTAGCACACTACGGCTCGGTGAGTTTAAACCCTGTACTGTAATTGAGACTCAGTTCCAGTTGTACATAGAAGCAGAAATAAAATAAATAAAGTGTCATATTTGTTAATTTAATTTTTAAATCATTCTTATTGTATTTTTTTTCTGTAATAAATTTTTTTTCCACAATATTTAATTTTTCATTTGACAGTTCATATTTATTCGATGTTGTTCCTTTAATTATAAATTAATACTTGATTAATAACGGTGCAACTACATAGCCATTAAATCATATTATTGAATATTAATCTATTTTATCGTTTCTTAAGTTAAATAGAATTTATAGATACACTTTCCGGATTCCTCGGATTCTGTAGTCTTACCCTGACTATCTCTAATTTACCGCTGGTATTTCATTCATTTAACAAGCTCTAGAAGCACAAATTTAAATTGATTTAGAACACGTTTTTCAATGAAAATAAAATGACAAATAATCAATCGGTCAATAAATAACAAATAATGTAAATTGTAAAATTTCAATGAAATATTTTTTCAGATATCTGAAATAGTTATTTGTGTATTAAGAGCGTAAAGTGATTCTTTGTTACTCGCAGGGGCGCCGAGAGGAAAAGCGGGCCCCGGGAAAAAAAATTCGGGCCTCCTTTAACTTTGAATATTTATTAATTAAATATAAAGATACCAAAAAAATATATTTATAAATATATGTATGACAACAATAAGAATGATTAATATCTAAATAAAGTTATAACAATATAAATAAAATTAAATACAAAATTCTGAGTTAATTGGTGCAGCGATGTGTATTGTATACTCACTGTATGACTATCTAATATCTAGTTGCATATTCGATAAATGCAGGAGATACTAAAACAGCACTACGCACAAATGTATAAGCCTTTGCCTATGTGTGTTGTATACAATGTAGTCATATAAGAAAAAAAAATGCAACAATGTAATAATGTACTTTTGAATAGTGTATAAATTTATTTAAAATTTGCAACTGGGGCCCTTGATCAAGCATTTTGTAATTTTTATACAATGTAATAAATTGTTGGAAACGTGTATCAGACATTTCGTTATACATGTTTTAGTAAAGAATATAAAAAATTTATGAAATAGTAGAAAATTAAAAGCAATTTATAAAATAGCATCACATCCGGGCCCTTTGAATTCCACGGGCCCTGGGTATTTTAGCCTCCCTACCCTCCCCTCTCGTCGGGCCTGGTTACTCGAACATGGTAATTGCAGCCCGAGCCGAAGGCGAGAGCTGCAATAGTGTAAGAGGAACAAAGACACTTTACGTTCGTGATACACACATAATTTTTTCTACGATTGTATCGTAAAATGATTAGAAAACGTATACGTACTTAAAATAAATTCGTTTTGTCAACTGTCAATGTATGACAAGTTTCTGTTTTGTTTGTATCCCTGGTAACTATGGAAATAAGCGCGCATTTAATATATTTTTCGCGCGTTGCCATTGGAAACGCGTACATTTGACACATTTTTCGCGCGACAAAGATATTTTTCGATTGTTCCACAGAAAACCTCAACTTTACGATGACAAATGAAAGCGTAATTGACAACTTTTCATAGCAATCATAGAAAAAAATATCTGACTTGACTTCAGTATTGATAAACCGATTCTTAATACTAACCTACAGGATTACTTCATGTTTGTAAATTTAAATTATTATAAATAAATTAATGGAATGAGATATTGAGAACAACAACAATCAATTGTTAAGAGAGTTTGTTCTTCCAATTCTTACAGAAAATAAACAATACTTTCTACAACGATTTGCTGTTCACTCAGCAAATAACACGAGTAATTTGTGTCAATAAACACATACATATTTCCTTCATACACGTCAACATGTTTGGTACCTCCAGCCTACCAACCGTGCCAACAGAACGGCACTTTCCTTACGCATTGTTGACTACGTTTCACCGTAATCAATAATGCCATAACCTGAAAAGTAGCAATCAAACAGTGGCCAAAGCAACAATCAGTGTGTGACCATCGTTTTACTGCATTAATAATGCAGAATCACTATGCCATGCGACCATGCCAGTACCAGTGGATATCGATTATCTAATCCACTGAATGGTTTGATTATTGGATTTGGATTTGACGGTGTTTCAGCTAACAACAGGAGATATGCTCCCACTCCAAAAAGAAATTGAACCACTTTTATTTTGTAACTTTATTCAGCATTACTATATTAACTACTTGAATTTTAGTCTTATTTCTTTCTGGATTAAATTGATTAATTCTAGAACAATAATATTAATGAAATATTAGGCAATGAATAATAATGACAATTATAAAATTCAATAATGAAATTGTTATTATTTTATGATAGGACATATTTCATTTATTTAAAAAAATATTTATTAAATTTTTTAATTCCTAAAAATATCTAATTATTCTGAATTAAAAATTTGATAACTAGTACTTCATTCATGCAGTTTGTTATTTAAACCATTGTTAGTATAAGCCAGGAGTGTCAAACTAGCGGCCTTACATTGCTTGCAGCACGAGATGCCTCAAAGAAAGACATAACAACATAATAAAAATAAATTATAATAAGAAATATTCTTTATTTTTAGATTGCTACTATAATTTTATATGAGTACATAAAATACATTTTTATTTGTTAAGTAATTACTTAACAATTGATGAAATCTGAACTTCCTAGATTCAATTCCGGTTTTATCCGAATTTTTCTTTTTATAAAATTAAAATAAAATTTAATTTCTTAAATTTACAGTTTTTTTATAGGTACCTACACATTCTTTCATTTTCCTTCGATTATAATTATTCCAGCTTTTTTAGTCGTTAATTTCCCTGGTCTACTTGAAAATTTATCACCCATTTGTTTTATTATATTCTGTCTGCACTCTATATAATTGCAAATATTATGTTAAATGTTATTTTCAGAAATTAGTAATGACCAACTTATTAAATTAAACTCTCATTTGACTTTGATGTTTGCGGATTTTTTATTATTAGCTGTAATAGTTCAAAAATTATAATAAACCAAATTGTGTTATTTCTCTTCGCTGTTGCCCCTTGTAACAAAGGGAATATTACAATAAATTTAGATGGCTTGTTGTCGACATGAAAAATTATAGGAGAGAAAATTGACTGGAAATTTAACAATAGGTACAATAATTTTGATATATCACGTTTAGCAAGAAGTTTTATATTACAGGATATGCAGTATATCCCTGGATTGAGTATACAAGATAAAGAAAATTCATATTTTTCCAAAGAAAGAAACATTTTTGCTTGATTTAAAACATATTAAAGTTATTAAAACTTTAAATTAATGCAAAGTTCTGTTATTATAACGTTTTTTCAAATTTAGTTCTCCTAATAATACAGATATTATAATGAATCAAACCTTATTTTAGTTAACATTAAAATATTGACAAATGCTTATTAATTCTAACTACAGATAAACAGCAGCGAAAATCGAAATCAAATTTTTATATAAGCTTCTGTACACCTATATACCAGGAAACTTTTCACTAAATTTTTCATTTGTGTAGAGGTACCTTTACCCCCAAACCATAACATTGTATTAAACAGATTTTTTGTTCTAACTTTTCTTTAACAAAATCTATATTTTGAACAATACCTCATCACTTAATGCAGAACTATCTTAAGTTAATTACATCTGGAGATATATTAGTTTAAAGTTTTCATTTTGGTACTGTATATGAATTAATACAGTTGAAGAACGAAAATGTATAATTTTTTAATATTTTTATTGTTTGTTGTCGGAATAATGGATGATTTTGAATTTTTTTCACAAGTATTGTCATAGGTAGGTGGATCAGTTGTATCGAGTCGGCCTGTGTATCTTGAGAACCCTGGTTAGATCCCCGCAGTCGACAAACAATTTTCACCAATTTAAATCTACTCCTGTGACTAATATTTTTGGAGGCCGTGATTTTACAACTGGTAACCGCACTTCACGCGAAAAAATATAACACTTACCGAGATCTGCTTAGGCAGAGTGTCACACCCAGTAATGGGTAAAAGGTGTGATGATATATTTATTTATTTATATAGAGTATTTTCTCAGAAAACAAAATAAGTTGGAATGTTAATAGCGATAGGACTCAGATTAATTCTACACTGAAAATATTTTGTATGTAAATAAATATGTAACGAAGGTAACAACAGTTATTTGTGTATTAATAACGCAAAATGGTACATTGTCGTTTAAGAGGTTATCTCTCGAAAACAGTAATTTATATTTGCGTTCGAAACATATAAGATTTATTTTACAGTTGCCACAATAATTGTTTCCCATTTTAAAAATTTAATTTTTCATGTTTTCAGCATTACAGGACATCAAAAATTATTATTATTATTATTTGCTGATATTTGTTATCTTTACGTTCAATGAACGTTTGATTTAAAGTTAAAAATTCGGAGAGCGAGCGTTTTTTCTGTTTTGTTGCGCATAAGCTGCAAAGTAATACTTTGTGTGGACAAGCGCTAATACCTACTGTGTATATCGACTATAGAAAAATTTATTTATTAACTGTTATTCAAAATGAAATGGATTTTGTGAATGGGTTAAATATAGTACATAATATGTATCGAGCAGTATACGCCGTCATCTTTTATGTTTAACATAAATTATGTATATGTACAAGAACATGTCAGCAAATGAAAAATTATAGCATTCATATATTCGGAATTATTTATTGATGTACAATTTTATGCATATGTGCATTTGTGAAATTTATGTCGAGTTACGAAATAAATAAAACGAATTAAAGATCGTATATCGAAGGAAATACATAAACGCTGTTATTTTGTTCAGTTTGGAAGGGACATTAACACGAAATGGTGCACTTAAGTTTTTTATCACTTCCGATTTCGGTAGTGTAGCACACTTTCCTGGTAAACTGCCATGCACTTTTCCACATGGACGCTGGTGTATAATTTCTTCTAGCTACAACACTACCTGGAGGAAAACTTCGTAAAAGCCATTAATTTTCTTTACGTAATTTCGAATTTTTGCCGTTCTTGTTTTTATTTTCCCATTTTCCATAACTCTATTTAAGTGATAATACATATTTATGAATTCTAGTAATTATTAATACATTGGTAATTGTAAAATCAATTATTTGTATTACGTTTATTGACTTTTCTCTGCGTTTTAAAACTGTTTTTCTTTGCTGAATTTAAAAACATTTGACGTAAAATCATGCCTCAAACATTACCAAATAAATATTTCTTTATTTGTTAATACTTTGGTCATCGATTTGATGGATGTGATTCTAAACGGAATTTCACAATAAAATATTTCATTTTGCATTTCTGCAGTTATTCTTCTAATTGAGTAAAACTATATGACTGGGCTATATTATAAAATTAACTATTTCCATTCAATGTACGAGTATAACATCTTCCACTTTTACTTCTTTTCATTTATTATTTCGTACGAATTTCAGAAATAACGTAGTCACCACTTTTAAAATACACTGTAAAATTTATGCGATACATTTGTTCAGTAGCATAAACTTTCAAACTTTAACTTATGACCTTTTTGAACGATCTAAAAACTACTTCCAATTTACTAAAGTAATAAAATAAATAGGTATAATCACGCCTTTTACCCATTACTGGGTGTGGCACTCTGCCGTAGCAAATCTCAGTAAGTGATATATTTCTACGTGCCGTCAAATCACGGCCCCCAAAGATGTTAGAGGAGGAAGAGCCACAGTGGTAGATTTAAATTGGTGAAAATTGTTTGTCGACTGTGAAGATCGAATCCGGGTTCTCAATCCACAGACCGATTCGATACCACTGAACCACCTACCCCATTTAAAATTCAAATAAAATAAATAAATATATTAACAAGGCTTGTACTCACTTGGGGGGTATGGCACTTCGCCGTAACCGATCTCGGTAAATGATAAATTTATGCGCGTCAAGTACGGTTACCGGCTGTCAATCATGGCTCCCAAAGATGTTAAAATTGTTTTTTGCTGTGCGAATTGAACCCGGATTATCAAATCTACAGGCCGACTTCGTACCACTGTGCCACCTACCACATTGGTGTAGGAGATGTGAAAATAAATTATGAGACAACAATCAACAGTGTTATGGTCGAATTTCAAGTAATTGACGTTGCATTTTTGTTATCTTTGACAAAACGTTTAAGTTTCATAACGCTAGCTCTATTACTTTTTATTCCGGAGTCGTTTGAATTAATAGTATTTCAATATTACATCGGAAAATGCTGAATTCTAAAATTGAGCAGCGAATTAACTTGAAATTTCTTATGAAATTGAAACAGTCTGCTACTGAACCATTTAAAATATTAAAGTCAGTTTATAGAGAAGATTTTTTATCGCGCTCACGAGTTTATTGCTGGCATAAAAGATTTAGTGAAGGCTAGAATGATGTGGAAGATGATGACTGATCTGGACAGCTAAAAACTTCAATAACTGATGACAATATAAAGAAGATAAATGAAATTGTCCGAAGAAATCGACATGTGAGTATCAGAATGATTTCAGAAAAGGTGGATATAGACAGAGAAAGTATATGAAAAATTCTTCACAAAAAATTAAACATAAAAAAGTCTGCGACAAGATTGTTCCAAAAAATCTCAGTCTTAAACCGAAAGAAAATCGCCAGTTATCGATAAAAAATCAAATCGTAATGCAGACCTAGCCCTGTATGACTTTTTTTATTTCCAAAAGGCAAAAGGGGACACGTTTTCAGTCTGTTGATGAAGAAAAGCTGCAGTACTGTTTCGAACAGTGGATGGCTCGCATGCGGCGGTGTGTAGATGTAGCAGGAGAGTAGTTATATTGAAGGAGATAAAAGTTAAATTGTATATATCCGAAAATAAAATATAATTACCGCATCTATCTCGTTACTTTCTTGTCACACCTCGTATTCAAAATAATGAAAGTATACATATCAGAGGCGTAGAAATTACTGTATCAATTTTGGAGCGCTAAACAAAATTCGCGTACGAGAGGCATACAATATTTTTTTATACAACTGAACTATACTATTTAAAATACACAAAAAAATATTATAAAACTATCAAAAAATATCAATTATTTTCTATACAACTGTCAAAAAATATTAGTATGAGAAGCATATTATATTTTCATCGCTCACTTTCCATAAAAATAACATACGTTGTCTATAGCAACGTGGGCGAAATACAATTTGACATAAAAACATATACGATGAGAAATGACCTACTTGACACTCTTAGTGAAAACGTGAACAATTTTTGATAATTGTACAAAAAATAAATAATTTTAAAATTGGGCTATCTAAAATAAACATTACTGCAACTATTTTTTTTACGGAAAAGCCTGCATGGAAATCTTTGATAAAGGGCTCATCAAGCGCCAGGTACCCCACTGATTCATACATAACATCATGCTATATATATATATATATATATATATATATATATATATATATATATATTTGGCTATTTAATCAATTATTATTGAAAATAAATGATTACTACTAAAATGAAAAAAAATTACATAGCGAAAAAAGTAAATATACGATAGAATGAACAAAAATTATTGTACAATAATAAGAATATTAAGAATAGTTAAATAATTCTATATCCTTGATAGAGGCAAATCATCATCTTCTGATAAACTTCCTGGACATGATGTTACAAATACAGACTCACTGTGCCAAATTCAAGTTATTTTATTTTATAGTTTCATTCTGGTTTAAATATTTAAAAATAAAATGTAAAAACTAATTTACTGGCTTTATCGTAATATTGCCTAGCACGAACTCCTGAAATATTAATAGAATATTTATTCATTAGATTCATTCTGCAATCAGTTATCATCAAACTGTCCTATCCTTCATTTTCATCTACAGTCATAATTGATTTTATACTAGCTCGTTTGTTCCTTACACTCAGAATGTTTTTTTCCGCAACCACCCTATCAAGTTTCACCAATCTTTCATTAGATTTTTACGTACATGCCGAAACCAACTGAAAAAAAAGTCATCAAAACTTGTTTCTAAATATAATTGTAAAATAAACTCTATAAGTATCCGAATATTATCTATAATTTAGGTTATTTTCACTACCTTATTCATGTTTGTCAGCCACGCGCTGCCAACATAAATAATAATTATAACTCACTTTCATCGAATAATAAAAATATCATTTCGTTTTGCGTATCATTGCAACTTAATTATTTATTTTGACTTTCTCTAAATATTTTTCTTGACTAATTTATGTCTTTTCCCATAAATTTAGCGCTGAATTATGTGAATGGAGATTCTACATCAGAAATGAATAATTACCTGCCAAAATATTATTTATAACTATTCAAATATTTTCGTACTACAATTGTGAAATTTATGTTGATTTTGGTTTGGTTAATTTTCATTTCGTATATTATCAGTTTTGTAGGGATTAAATTTTGATACAATTCTGAAGTAATAAAAGGAAGAATGGTAGTAAGTTTTCACCCTATTCCAGACACAAATTAGTTGCCTATTTTGTTTAAATTTTATTTGCATTTTATAGAAATGGAACAAGTTATATATAATTATCATTATGTTTAGTTGCATCAAGATTATTATGTTTAAAAATCGAATACACCAACATTTAAATAACAATGTGAAAATCTTCACAGCTTCAATCCAAGTATAACTACACATGATTATTTAATAATAAAATTACACTAATAGAACAAACATAATCCGACAAATAATCATTCTTCACAATGAAATCATTCGAATTCACAAGGAAACGATTCTACATCAACACTCTCATCTCATCATGGTTGATAGGTAACAATCTAACAATAGAACGAACTTAGAACGTTTCAGGTAAATCATCGACAATTAGACAACGGACGAGATTAGTTTCTGGTTTCAACACCGTTGCGTCATGGCGCTAACATCGTCAGCTGTAACGAGGTTATGTCTGGAACGGTGTTACGTCATGATAAATGTAACGGCTTAGGTGTAATTCGCAATTATGTGTAGATTAATTATTATAATTAACAAGAAGATGGCTGTAGAGATTAGCGTTGTTTAATGATTTTTCTGGTTCTGTTGTACTTGAATTTGATTTTTACTTTTCTTGAACGTTGCTTAACTAGATTGTAAAGTTTTATTTAATGTCTCTATTTTCACACGCAACGTAAACCAGATAAGAAAGGAAATTAATTAGAAAACAGAAATATTTTTGTAATTTTGACAAAACCAGAAAATACACTTCTGGTTTCCTGAAAACAGATGAAAAGTATCAAGTATTAAAAACTCTAGTTCGTATTTAATTTGAAAAGCTATTATCCGTCAGAAAAGTTCTGTTTTGTTGTTAGCTTAAATTTTTAAACATTACCATGTAATATTGTTGAACTAGAAATAAAAAGTAAATGTAATGTAATTTTAGGTAAAATATATAAATATATTTAGCATTATTTCTTAACATGTAGACAACATTCTAGATTAAAAAGTATTGATGTGCATGAAATTTCTTTTCAATTTAAGGCGTTAGATATAACGCGTAATATGATACAAATTTTTTTTAAATATTTATTTGTTTATGTTACGCTGCACAACAGGAGTACAATCCCAATAACAGTACAGGGTCCGGACTCACCGAGCTGCAGTATAGTAGTACATATAATTTTTAACTTGAGTGGAATTCGAACTCGGGATCTCTGGATTCCACACAAATCTATAAACAAAATGTCTGAAGCAATTTATAAGAAAATTCTTATTATTTTATTTTGAAATTTAAACTAAATTAAATATGTCAACCTTATTCGTTGTATACTTGAGTTAGGTACAAGTTAATTTGATGCGATTTCGAGATGTTCACAAATGAAATTCGTCAACTGTTTCCAAAAAAATTAAAGCATATTTTTTGTTGTAATTCCCGCTCGATTTTGACCTGAAATAGGTCATCGCTTTGCCAGTCTTTTTAACTCTACAACAAATATCTAATATAATAAATATATATTCAACTTAAGTTTATAATTGAGTTTATAATTATTTTCGTTTGTTTCTTGCATGCTGCATCTCGTCATTTAATTTCTCACGGCTTAAAGTGAAGGGAAGTATTATAATCGAGTCAAAAACTCATTTCTTTACGTATTTTAGCTATAATCGTTAGATTCTTAAAACACGAAGAAGTAATTTATTCATATCCGGCGATCTGTCGATTGGGTGACTAATTATAAGGAAAATTTTATGGAAAATCAAGTTGGTATAGAAATAATAACTCATGCTACCCTAAAATATCGTTGTAAGATTATAAAATATGTTGGATTTTAATATAATATTACATTTGTTACAGATTAGTTTTTGTAGATTATTTTTATAAATAAATAAATAAATATATCATCACGCCTTTTTACCCATCACTGGGTGTGGCACTCTGCCTAAGCAGATCTCGGTAAGTGATATATTTTGTCGCGTGAAGTGCGGTTACCAGCCGTCAAATCACGGCCTCCAAGGATAGTAGTGGTGGAGGTGCCACAGAGGTAGATTTTTTAAATTGGTGAAAATTGATTGTCGGCTGTGGGGATCGAACCAGGGTTCTCAAGATCCACAGGCCGACTCGATACCACTGAGCCACCTACCCCATAGATATAGATTATTTTTAAGGAAACAAAATCAAGCATGATGTTCAAAATAACAAATTGAAAATAATGATAATGTGGTGTGCCCACAATAGTCTAGTTCTAAATAATAGCAAGACAAAAATTATTTCACTCAAGCCAAACAACTCTGAAGATAGCCAATGTGGAAAACAACTTGGTGTAATAATTGATTCGGCTCTGAAACTTCAAGAACATGTTTGTATGCTTACTAATAAATTATCGAAACTGGTGTATTTATTAAGATCTTTATCCAATTCCTTATCTGTTCAACCTTTGTTGATAGTTTATTTTGGTTTATTTCATTCATTAATGTCTTACGGAATTATGCTATGGTTTTGGAATGTAAATTCTCAAAAAATCTTTCTTCTCCAAAAAAAGATAATAAGAATAATTGGTCGCGTTGGTTATAGAGATCATTGTGCAGAATTATTCACTAAATTTAAGGTGTTAACTTTACCATGTGTTTATATAATGTCTAGCCTATTGTACATAAAAAAAATTCAAATTGTTTTGTTTATTCTCATGATTATCATTCATACAATACAAGAAACTGTAATATGTGTGTTATACCTCAGCACAAGCTCGAAAAATTTAAATCTGGTGCGTTATATAATTGTGTTATTTTGTATAATAAATTACCTAATGCTGTTCAAAATCTATCATTTGTTAAATATAAAGAAGTTATAAAGAATTTTCTAATATGTCGTAGCTTCTACACTGTACAAGAATTTCTTGATTGTGATCTAACCGATTCTAATTTTTTGTAATAATGTATGTTTTTCTTTTCTTTTTTTTGTTTTCGCATGTTTTAAAGAGGCGCCTTCTTAGATATTGATTTTATTCTTGTAAAATTGTCTGTGTTTAACTTATTTTTTATTGTAATTTTTATCTGCGCAAGAATCATAAATTTTATTAATAACTATGTATCATGTTTCATCTAAAAAAATTTTGTATTAAATAAATAAGGCCTCTCCTTATTAAAGAAAACAAATTTCAAATATGTAATATGACACGGCTAAACTTATGTATATACTTGTATACTTGTATGCCAAATTCAATAAATAAATAAATAAACCTGATTAAACACTGATATGACATTTAAAAATAGATTAGTACTTTTAGATCAAAGGAAATTGAGATTCCGAACCGGAATATGTCGATTGTAAGATGAGAAAAGCCAAGTTAATTAGTGAATCAGAATTTAAATATATATATATATATATATATATATATATATATATATACAAGGTGGTCCATTTTAAGTTGCGTTTGGAAATATTTCGAAAACTACGCATCGGATCAAAAATGTACAAAATACATATCAAATATTTTTTAAGGGACTATCCACTGACACCAAAGTTGATCCCTCAACCCCACCCCCTAGGGGTGTGGCGGGGGTAACATTAAAATCTTAAATAGAAACCCCCATTTTTTATTACAGATTCAGATTCTACGTTTCAAATTACAGAGGTTTTGTTCGAAACTTTTTTTTCGATTCGCGAAGCGAGATGGCGTTGTAACAAATAACAAAACTCAAGACGTCTCTCATGGTCTCAAGATTTAAATGACGTATTTTTAAAGTTTAAACGCTCTGCATTTATTATTTTTAAATTTTATATACTCTTCCTTACACTACAGTGGTACAGCCATTCTATTAGATGCCCTTGGACTTCTTTCAAAATAGGCCAAAATATCAATTTTAATATCATTATTTATTGTACTTCTCAGTTTTTGAATAAATTCAGATGTATTAGCATGTAATCTGGCTTCTAATATTCGAAAATATTTCAGTAATTACTTCCCTTTCAGGATATTTCTCCTGACATATTCTAACCGCGGCAAAGGTATTTTTCTTGCTAAAATGTACTTTTTCATTATGCATTTTTCTATTTTATTGAGCTTATTCAGTATTGACACAATAATAATAATTCAATAATAACAACTGACATTTGTAAATAATAATAAATGGTGCTATTATTTGGGTCACAGCACTCTAAAATCTGAATCCATATTCTACTTGTTTCCTCCATGGCGCCCTTATTTTAGCTATAATGACATACGTAGGTGTCAAAATAAATTTTTGTTATATACAGTTTTTTTTCTGTATTATGTAATTTTACTCAATTTATTTTCCCATCTTGTTAATTATTCACGTAATAATTATTTTAAAAACCATATGAAAATGTTTTTATAAAATAATCAGGTTCTCACATTTTGTATTGGTCGATGCGTAATAAAACAAATTAAAACGATAACAATATAACTACAATATACAACTATATGCTCGCAATCACATAAACAATGCTCTTATCGTTCATTTTGGTTTATCTTAATATATTTCTAGTGTAGGTTCTTATTGAAATATCATGCGCGCCAGAATTAATCAAAATGAAATTAATTTCCTGGCAACGGCTTTGTTTAAATCCCCTAACAAAATTCCGCATACATGTAGATATCTGTCAAACAAACAAAAATTATAGATTATGAAAATTATATTAACTAACATTAGATACGCTATTTTTTGTTTTTTGGGACTTACTTCTCAATCAACGAATACACGTATAATTAATATATTACGAGCTTTGTTACGAGATTGAAATAACAACAGGGTTGGCAACTTACAGGGACAGCAAAGCTAATGCATCCTTAAAAGCCGATTGGGTGCGTTGCACCGATGCAAAAGAAACTTAAAAATAGTTTTATATTAAAGTGTCAATGCAGTACGAAATTTTAATATAAACGTAGAGGAACAAGTAAAATAAAATTTAAGTAATTTAAAAATAAAAATAGAACATTAATTCTTTCAGGAAATTGTTGTTGAGTGTATTCCAACAATGTACTAATCTGCACGAGTGGAACACGACTGCAGATTACGTTGTTGGAATGCACGATAAAAAAATTCCCGGTTATGAATTAATGCCCGAGGACAGGTTCGGTAAGGTAATCGTAATGACACCAATACAAAAAGTAATAGTTATTTTTGTACTAAGTGCGCAAAATGAGTGTTTTTCTGTTGCGCGTGAGAATGTCACTTTTAGTCGAGACCGCAGGTCGAGACAAAAAAAGTCATTCGAACGCGCCAAAAAACAAGAATTTCGCCTACAAAATGCAAACAAATTTTTTTCTATAACTGTCAAAAAATAATAATTCAATAATTATAGATTCAAGTAAATTGAAGGAAAACAATAAAAAATAATATGAATTTGGTACTACTGATGTGTTTTAATTAATGGAACGTGATAAAATAATAACTCATTTTGTACACTAGGGTGCGAAACAGTGCACAAAATACTCATTTTGCGCACTAGGGTGCAAAACAGTGCGAAAAATACGCGTTGTCAAGGTAACGTAAATAAATAAATAATAGAATAGAATAGAATAGAATAGAATAGAATTTATTAGTTCAATGATCACAGTACAAATGATATAGAACAAGTCAAGTAATTACAAATTAGTATACAATAATTCAAATATTCTTGTACATTATAAAAGCAATTCTGCAACAAATATAATTTTAGTTCTCTTTTAAACTTATTTAAATTCACAATTTTTTTCAATTTTTCATTTAATTTGTTGTACAGAATTGTGCCTATATATTTTGGGCTTTTCTCAAAGAGTCCAAGTTTATGACTTGGAATTAACAAAGTATTTACATTTCTTGTACAATAAGTGTGACTTAAATTTAGCATATGAAACTGATCGATATTATTCTTCACAAAAATTAGTATTTCGTAGATAAATAAACCGGGAATTGGTAGTATGTTTAACTTCTTAAAATGCTCTCTACATGAATCTCTTGATCTCAAGCTTAATATTATTCTTATAATATATTTTTGTAAAATAAAAACTCTCTCAGCGTGATGTGAATTACCCCAGAATATTATTCCATATTTTACTCTAGCTTGAAAATGTGCAAAATAATATATAAGTATTGTATTTTTGTCTGTAAGAGTTTTAATTCTACGCATAGAATAACAAATGGAAGCTAGTTTTCCACATAGCTCATTTATTTGTGCCTCCCAATTTAAGTTTTCTTGTATGTGTAGACCAAGAAATTTTGTATTCTGAACCAGTGCTATAGATTTCTTGTTACATTTAATGTACAGCAATTCATTTGGTTTTCTGTTTGAAGCAGAGAATTTTATTGCTACAGTTTTTTGTACATTTGATACTAATTTATTATTTAGAAACCAATTTGATACATTTTGAAGAAAGTTGTTTGTTGTTTTTGTTAGAGATTTTGTAGTGGTTGCACTATTCAATCATGTAGTGTCATCTGCAAACATTGTAAAATTTCCAGCTAGGATATAATTTGGAAGATTGTTAATGCAAATAGTAAATAATAGTGGTCCTAATACAGAACCTTGTGGAACGCCTATAAAAACGCTTTCTGCAGACGACACTACATTATCTAGGCTTACAATTTGTATTCTATCCGCTAAATATGAAATGAACCAATTTAAGCATATACCACGGATTCCGTACATCTCCATTTTTTAAAATAATAGTTTATGATCAATGCAATCAAAGGCTTTACTTATGTCCATACAAATTCCAAGAACTTGTTCGCCGTTATCTAACGCAATATAAAGATCGTTTAAAAAATTCATAATTGCACTTGTAGTCGAATGACCTGAACGAAATCCGTGTTGTTTTGCACTGAATATATTATTTGCTTCTAAGAAATTCTGTACCTTACGACCCACATATTTTTCTAATATTTTTGAAAATATTGACTGCAAAGCAATTGGTCTATAATTTGATAATACTTCAGGATCTCCTCCTTTATGAAGTGGAATAATTTTACTTTTTTTGAGTACATTTGGAAATACTCCTTCGCTTATCGACTCATTAACAAGATAAGTGAGAGGATAAATTAAGATGTAAGCCACCTGTTTTACAATATTTGCTGTAATTCCATCAAAACCAGGAGTTGCATTTGATTTGAAAGACTGAATAATATTATATATATCAAATTCTGTTGCTGGACTGATAAATAATGAACTTCTTCTTCTTCTTCTTCAGCTCTCTAACCCCAGTTGGGTTTCGGCTTCCGGGCACACCGAGCCGCAGTTTTTACACTGCCGTACTGCCGGTTTCTTAGTCAGATTATTTAAGGCGTATAAGTGACTAGCTTATAGCGCCCGAGTGTGATAAATACATGTAACTGTATTTTTATAATTTACGACAAATCACACATTGTCGGCAGGCGGATTCGAACTGACGAACCTTGGCTCGGGTGACGTCACAGTATGCTAAGAGATGTGCCTTAACACGCTCGGCCACCGCGCCTGCAAAAACCTGTTTTACAATATTTGCTGTAATTCCATCAAAACCAGGAGTTGCATTTGATTTGAAAGACTGAATAATATTATATATATAAATCAAATTCTGTTGCTGGACTGATAAATAATGAACTTATATAAATATATCATCACGTCTTTTACCCAATACTGGGTGTGGCACTCTGCTTAAGCAGATTTCGGTAAGTGATATATTTTATCGCGTGAAGTGCAGTTACCTGCCGTCAAATCACTGCCCCCAAAGATATTATTAGAAGGGGAGCCACAGGGGTAGATTTAAATTGGTGACAATTGTTTGTCGGCTGTGGGAATCGAACCAGGGTTCTCAAGATGGTAATGTAAATGATGAAAAAATCATGCGTTTCATATTAATGAAAAAATTATCTCTAGGATTTTAAAATTTCTTATAAATTATGTATACCATTTCATTTACTTCCTGGTTATCCGAATGATAGAATTTCAAATTTACACCTCTAAAATATATCTACTTGCAATCAATAAGATCGCAAAAATTTTGCACGGTAAACTATCGTAAAGACAGAATACCTGCTGTGAATCCTGCTTTAATAACTACTAAATTTGTAATTAAAAACAAAGTTAAGACTTACTCACATTACAATTAGTATCAATATAACTAAATTCAAATAATATTTTTAAATTAGTTATATTCAACATTACTAATTACTAATACTTGAACACTAGCACTATCTTGAGACAGTAGATGTAAATTTCACTTATTGTAGCAACTTTCAATGTTTCTTTTTTTAAGAAAGTATTACTAGCTTATGGCAGAATAATAAATTGACAGTTCATTTTGAACTGTGTATGTACAATTATAAAATTAGTACTAATCGTGCCACAAAGCTTTGCAAGAAACTAATTCTAATTGAAATGGAACGATCGTTACGATTGAAACGTAAAAAGATAAATGATATTTCATTTGTCAAATTTCTAATTTTTATAATTGAATTGGTACTAATTGAAATGTAAATAAGTCTGTCTAATATCTAATTGACAAAGATTTTAATTTAAATAGGTGGATACTCCATGCAGTTTCCAATTTATTTAGTTTCCTATTTATGAGTAAATAATGAATACGGTTTTTGTAATTTTCTTCTTCTTCCATTGGCTCTACAGACTCCATAAGTCCTTGGCCTGATCAATTAGTTTTCCCCATTCTTTCCTGCCCTCCACAAATCTAATTCCTGTGCTCTGCATATCTTCATAAACGCATTGTGATTTTAGTTGTAACAAATACGAATAGATGCTACTTTTTTTTCATATACTTATTAAGAATATATCATATTTTGCTTATTTGTTTTGTTTATAATAAATAATATTTTTCATGATATTTCTGCCATTTTTTGTTAATTCCGCACTGATACAAGAAATTTAAACCAGCTTCCCCTGAATGCCGACCATAACTTAGTTTAAACATAGAATTTTCATGATTAGAATTTATATTAAACTTAACTAACTAATTTTTTTTGAACATAATAATATTATACTCTTCTATTTATATATTGCATTTTATTTTTATTCGTAAGTATAATCAACAAGAATATACTATAATTAATTCATATATGGTCAACCTACAATTGTTATATGATAGTTGGTCATACCTTTCACCAAATTCAAAAATAAACTTTATAATTTATCTCATCAAAATGTGCAAAATATATTACCTACTGAGGTCTTCGACGGCAGAGTAACACAATCAGTAATAGATAAAAGGCGTGCTGATTTGTTATAATTTGCTATAAATATATAAATTAAATAAATAAATATATCATCACGCCTATTTTAAAACAATATTGATTCTAAGAATCTTAGAAAGTAGTTGACCGGTTACCATAAAATTTGAAGGAGTATTCTGCCTTAATTTAACAAAATCCATTATAGTAGGAGTGTTAAACTCAATTGGACTGGGGGACATTTTTCATAAAAATTTATCTCAAGTGGATTGTAAAAAGTAATTTGATAAAAAACATTATTAAGTAGAACCTACGGTACCAATGAATAGTAATAAAGTGCAAAATTAATAACAACAATTTATTATAATCTGTCATTTCAAAACAAATTATTAGTATACTGACATATTTATAAAACTGTAATATTTCTAATTTGAACTTCATTTTTAATTAATGCTGTCAAAAATAAAACATAATATGACATATAAAGCACTAACTATAACTCCTAATTTATTATTTTTCATGAATCTGTCTAATAATGATTGGCAACTCAAAAAAGAATGATTAATTTTAGTTAGTTTTCTTGTATTTTTCCTCGACGCTTCGCGAACCGCAAAAGATTGTATTCAAGGTCGTTTGGTTGACACCCCTACTTTATACGATACTGATAGATATTTTAACAGGGCTAAAAAATAATACAAAAATTACTAAGCTCAATTTCAACCGGTTTCCTTTAATCGTTTGCAGATAAAACTATAGTGGTACAGTTGATTAAATACCGACCAAATCTTAATATATCCGAAATTAGTAATTACTAACCAGAGATACGCGAAAATAAAATAATTATGGTGGAAAAATACACACATATCAACAGTCAAAGATAAATACACTGACAATTACGTTACACACATTTTAAATATCAGCATCTAAATAAATTTTCAAACATTTTTCTAATAAGAATTGGACTACCGATAGCCACGCAAGTTAAAAAGTTTGAGAATCACTGCTCTAATTTATTGAAATATCAACTAATATCGTTACTGTATTTTAATATTTCAAAGCTTAATGCGTCATACTCACAAAAATTTGATTTATTTATTCTGTAAATCAATTAAGTTTTTATCCAGATAAAGTACAAAAATGTTCACAGATTATATTTACATTAAAGATAATCCTTATTGAGTTATTGCCAAGGTGTGACTGAGTAATTATTTTCACATAATCTCAATTATTACACATAATAATGTGTTGCTACATTAGTGTTAACAGTATATTATACACGAAGAGAGAGAAAAGTGCTTTTTTTCTGGTGTAAAGAGAAGAGAATAAGGAGGTGAAGCCGAGACCTACAATACACCGAAAGAAAAAAACATTTTTACGAAATAAATATATATATATATATATATATATATATATATATATATATATATATATATATATATATATATACAGGGTGTAGAATTGAAATGTGGCGTATAGGGATTTCAATGTTATTTTTTAAATATTACTGTATCTCTTTACCTATTCACTTTAGAGCAAAATCGTAAATACAAAAATTGTTCAGAAATTAAAAACGCTTCCTATAAAGTAATTAAATGAAATTCAAAATTTATTCAAATTTTTTGTAGATTGCGTTGGAAAATTAAACAAATGAACTGAATATACACACTAAATGCGAATTGTAAATATTATTAATTGTATTATTAAATCAATTGTTAATCATTTTTCATTAAGTTCCGACTACGAACTTTTACATATACATATAAATAAAAATAAAAAATAAATATATCATCATACTTTTTACCCATTATTGGATGTTTCTCTCTATCGTAGTAGATCTCAATAAATGATATACTTGTCATATCACGGCCACTAAAGATGTGAGTGGAGGAGGGATCGCAGGGGTAATTATAGTAATGTGGTGAACTCGGATTCTCAAATCAGCAGTTCACCGCGTTATCACTAAACTATCTACCCCATATTATATTAGAAATATTATGTATACACGTATTTATTAAGCAGAAGAGGCACGTCATCAAAATTTGTAACTAGAATAATGACGTCAAAAGCGGCTACGTTTATAGGGTACACTAAAAAAAATTAAAAATCAAAATGTAATGTGTGTTGCATAAATGTATAATAAATTTTTAAAACACTTTAAAATTAGAAATGATAATTGTAATTGATATTTAAAATTTGTAGTAGGGCACAGTAGGATTTTAAATAATAAGAACATAAACTTATATTTACATATTGCATAAAATTATTTATTGAAAATACAAAAAACGTAATAACGTGAAAATAAATTTGAGTATCGTTGTCACGAGTCACTGCTATCTTCGTCGCTTTCTTCTTCGGAGCTGTCGTCCTCGGCGTTTATTGAAATTATCAGCGGTGCAATATCCTCCTGATCGAGGAATACCTCTCGATCGTACCACTTTTTAATTTCTTGGACAGTGTGGTCCACTGTATTTTTCCACACTGTTGGAGTTACGGTGTTCAGCGCTTCTGCCCACATAGTCAAAGTTTGACTGTCACCGTAACCATCGCGGCCTATGTGTTTATTGTAATAAGTTTTGGAAATGCCCCAGATATTTTCAATAGCATTGAAAATGCAGTGGTACGGCGGCAAACGTAGAACCCGGTGACCACATTCCAGTGCATATTCATCAATTATATGTTTCTCTTCAATTTTATGTCTACAATACAAATAAGAAATGTTACATTATTTTTCTGTTCAACATTTGTTAAGAGAAATATAAATTCAACTTACTCTGCTGCTAGATCAAGTAGTTCCCTTTTAAATATACATTGACTAGAATCAATGTTATGTTCTGTAAGCCAATTTTTTATGTTGGGCTTAGTCCAATTTTCACGCGGATTTTTTTCTTCTATCTTACTGTGATAGGACGCATTGTCCATAATTATAATGGATGGTCCCTCCAAATTCGGAATGAGTTGTTCCTTGAACCATTTTATAAAATTGTCATGGTTCATTTCCCCATGGTAATCATCAGCCTTTGTCTTAGAAGTAAAAATTAATGATGCATTAGGAACCCAACCGTCCTCCGTTCCAGCATGAAGAATGATGTACCTATGAATATTAAAAAAAGTTTTAATACTTTGATCGAATAATACACCAGTTGCATTGACTAACTAACCTTTTTCCTTCAGACGTTGTTTTCCGTTTCACGCTTCTTACGTCCACGTCTTGCCAACTTCGGCGAGCAGATCCTTTTTGAAAAATCCACGTTTCGTCTAAGAAGACAAATTTATGTGGCGTTGAATCATTAAAATTTCTCATAAAATTTGTTAGAAAAAATATTCTTTTCGACACAATATGTGGCAGCTCATATATGGCCCGTCTGTTGTCGTCCTGCTTCCATGAAAATCCAATGTTTCGCAATACCTTGGTTATACTGGAAAGCGATCCGTGAAAAATGTCTCTCGATTTTAATACTGCAAGCAATGTTTTGCCAGTCACGTGTGATTCTAGAAAGAAAACATATTTATTATCATTTTTATTATTATAAAACGTCATTATTAATAAACTTACTGTTTGCGTACATCTCGTAAATCACGTTTCTTATTGCAGTTTCAATAAATGAATTAACTTCAGTCACTGGTCTTGCTCTCTTCTTGGGTTTCTTCGGCGACGATAGCTGTTCGCCTCTTGCAATTTTTCCAGATATTTTATGGACAACTGATTTTGATATTTGCAGGCTATCTGCTGCTCTCTATAAATGCATAATTGATTTAAATTTAGATAACAACAAGTAAAAGTTATAAACATACCTCCCGAACAGCATTTAACGGTAGCAGGGGCCCACCATGTGCCAGCTCTTTTTCAAAATATGCAATTACATTTGCAATAAGCATTTGCGACTGCTTGGATAATGCTTTAGGCATTATTATTAGGTTATGTAAAACCACAATACACCAAAAGACTCAAATAAAACAGTGAAAACGAAAATCACAATTGAACACTCAAAGGAATGAAGTGACGGTTAACCACAGATTATTATGAAATAAATAACTAAAACAACGAAGCACAACTCGAACAACAGTTACTGTTTGTATTGAAAAATACAGATTTGATACGCAACAAGGCAACAGTAATGAAATTCGAAGCAAAAACAACGATTAAAGTAAACTAGTGTTGATCACACGGAACGGACAAAAGCAGATGACAGATGTAATCACGCGGTTTAGACTATAAGTGTAAACGTGACCGTTTACAGTTCCAGTAGTACCAACGTGTGGTGAAAAAATTAACTACAATTATTTTAAATAATTAAAATTTCATTAAAAACATTACGTTCAATTTTTTAATAATTGTAAATTTAATTAAAATGCATTTTTCTTATAGTATGCAAAAATAGCATTTATTTTTTTCTCTTTTCTAATCATAAACATCACTCGGGCAATACTACAAGTTTTTTTTCGTTTTGTAAGGTTTTGATGACGTGCCTCTTCTGCTTAATAAATACATGTATATTTTGCATTCTTATCAGGTATTATTTAATTAAACTGTACATATTATGTATGGGCATTTGAAAAGTAAAGAACTATTTATTTAGCTCTGTCTCTAGGGGTTACGAGACTATTAACGAGCTAGCCCGTGTAAAAATTATAACGGGCTGTTGACATTGGTTATCATGACAACATATCTAATTTGAAACGTTTGACACTTAAATTTTTTTTTATTAAACAAAATCTGTCAGATTTCCAAAGTCTACCTTGATTGAACATTTTAATTATTGCGTTATACTATTGCAATTAATTTTATTAAATATACTTATATTGCGATTCAAATGCCCATAAAACATTGTACAATGCTCGACCGTTACCTGAAATTTACAGGCTCACACAGATAACAGGCGAGCGCCAGCTTGCTCACTTGTAAATTTCTGTATAATGGTCTTGCAATGTAAATAACTATTAAAAATACACTTATTAAAATACACACTACAACCTATTTGGATTTGATAGCTTTTTTATAAATACAATAGAAACTAATATCAAACATTTTCTTATACATATAGAAGAATGCTAGTTTGTTTAACGTAAAACATTTTGTCTAGTTGAAATATATTTTTCACTATATTTACAAGTAATTTAAAGGAACGAATTATAGCACAAGAATAAATTTTATACAACATGAAATTAACCCGACGAAGGCAGAATGTCTGCTAAATTTTAACAAAAACAATTATGGAAGGTTGTTTATTAACAAGCACACGAGTTTATTATAAATTTCAATATAAATGATTCCACAATATTAAATAATTTTGTTGAGATTTCACTATGACGTGTTTGAAGTCTCCATTGATCTCTTGTATATGTAGGTTGAATACAACATACTAACTACTGAATGAACTAATTCACTGATTGTATGTTTCCTGTGTGTATTGCAGATGAGTCCCATCGAGAACGTGATGCCAAGCCTTGTGTCGGAGCCGGCGGACGCAGCCGGGCCCGGGGGTGTGGGCGCCACCGAGCCCGGCAACAAGCCGCAGCGCTCCAGGGACCTCTTCGGCGTGCAGTTAGAAGTGAGTACCTATTGTAACAAAATTAGTTTTCCGTATCTTGTATTTGAAGCATTTTTTCGCAAACCTAGACTTCAGCCCTCGCTTACGTCTCGGTTTGCCAACTTCACACGCGGGATTAATCGCTTGTTTCCCTTCCTTGATGCATAACATACTATTTCATATTGTATCTTGCTTATTGTACATATGTTTTTATAAATATTATGTAACGTGATCATTTCAAGAGAGTAGAATTTGAATTTATATGTGTTTTGCCCATAGGGTATACCTAAAGCTATTTTAAATTTTCGGATCGGATATCTTAGCTTTCATCCAAACTTCGGATCGCACGTTTTAGTCAAACTTCGGATCAAATGTTTTATCCAAACTTCAGATGGAATCTAATCAAGTCTGAGTGAATTCAAATATCGGATATTTTTTCTGATCTCTATTAAATGACCTAATTATTAATTATTTATAAATGATGCAGAGAAACATCATCATCAAACAGTGGCGTAGCTGGATCTTACTTTCGAAAATGGGGGAAAGCTAGGGGGCTGGTCTAGTCTCAAAAAAAGTTGCCGACTTTTTTTTTAGAGGGTTGAAAAATAATCGGCTAGTGTTGAATTAATGTGTATTTCTTTAAAAATGAAAGTGGCCATCTAATTTGCTAAAAATAAATAACTTCCTACTTATAGGTAACATTTCCAATAGAAGTATACATAGATGGCGTTTCCGAAACGCTCAGATAAAAAAAAGTACGATCAAATAAATATATTATTGTCCTATCGCAATATAAGTAGATCAGTTTTTTAAATTATGATTAGTAAAATAATTCATATTAATATTTGATAAAAAAAAAATTATAAATAAATATGGGATTATATAACATTAGATTGAATATAATTTCTGATATCTGATTTCATGAAGACAACAAATATTGCTAAAATAATTTTTGAAACTACGAATATTTCGGGGGAGAGTTTGGGCATGTAACCCCTCCTCCCCATAGCTACGCCACTGTCATCAAGGCTTATCCACATAAACTGGTAGTACTAAGAACTCGCAATTGAATCGAAGCGGAATGGATTCGAATATCGGATATTTTTCCGACCTCTGCTAAATGACTTCATTATTAATTATTTATAAATGGTGCAGAAAAACATCATCTTACTTATTCACATAAACTAGTACTAAAAGCTTGCACTAACAGAGTGGTTTTAAATTTTGTCATATTAAAGATATATAAAACTATCCAGCAGGTGCGGTGGCCGAGCGTATTAAGGCACATCTCTTAACATACTGTGACGTCATCAGAACCAAGGTTCGTCAGTTCGAATCCACCTGTCGACAATGTGTGATTTGTCGTTAAATATAAAAATACATTTGAATGTATTTATCACACACGGCTGCTATAAGCTAGTCACTTATACGCCTTAATATAATCTGATTAAAGAAACCGGCAGTACGGCAGTGTAAAAACTGCAGCTCGGTGAGCCCGGCCCTATGTTCCGAACGGAATGATGGGACATCCTTATAATATATCTGAAAACTGAGCTTGTTTAGTATCAGTCATCGACATAATAAAGATTATGTTTTACACCCCAAAATACATTTTCAATTTATTTCAAACTGTCAGTCATACACACTAGCATTATTAATCATTTTGATATAAATAATAACAATAAGAACGTCAGGAAAACATCAAACAATCTAAGTCAAATATTAACACTCGTTAGGTATCTATTTCGGTAAAAGCACAAGATAGTTTTGCTTTTGTTTGCTCCAAATTCTATAACTATTATAAGAATGATATTGAATAATATTATATTAGTAGTACACTAAGCTTTTATTCCCCATGAAATTATGCGTTTTATGACGTATTTCAACAAAGGTAATAAAGTGAATAAGAAATGTGATAAATTCAACGAATTGTTCAAAACCTATAAACTTACAATAATTAATTTTGCTGCACATTTAATAACACTCACTATTATTTACAGGTGTTGAAATTTATATATTTAATATTGTTCAGACATAATACTCTTATATGAATATCTGTAGAGAATTATAGGTACAATAATGAAAGTATTTACTATTAACAATGTTATTGTGTCAAAATTCAATTTCTAATTTCACAATCAGTCATGACTCTTTCAACTCAGAACTAATGTTTATATAAGAAACACTTTTTCTTTCACACTATAATTTAAAAGTCAATCATTTCATGACGAAGCAAAAATCAGCGCACAACAATAACACTACAATATGAAAGCAATATTACTTAAATTATATTTTTTATATATCCTCCACGAACATATTTGCATATATAACTAATATTATCTTTCGAAATATTTAAGAAAAAGAGTCGAATTAGATTAAATATAATGTAATTATTACGATATTACGGACTTACCTAGTATTTTGTGGCCGTAAGTTTGGATTGTTTTGTACAACTTTTCCTGTACGAGCGCCACCATTGTGATCTCGAAATTAGACAAAAGTTATCATATTAGTAGCAAAAATTATATCACAACAAATACAAAATTAATTGTCATTCATGTACTTGGTGAGACTAGGTATAATAAAAAATATTAAATAAAACTCTAGGCAAAGTCTCACAAAATTCAGCCTCCGAGTCACCTTATGACGGCATCGTCGGAGGCCGGCCAGCATGAATGACAATTAATTTTGTCTTTGTTGTTATTTAAATTGCTATTGCGTAGCTTTTCATTTTTTTCGGTAGATGGCATTAATGGTTCGACAGAACTTCTCATGTCATCTTACCGTTTGTTAGAGATCTTATTCTCTGCTGGCACAGTTCTTCGTCACCAGCTTCTTCACATGAACTTTGTTCTAGGTGAAGAAGTGAGTTATACCATGCTGATGAGCTCTAACAAGAGCGAAACGCGTCCATGGTTACTAACTGTGCTGGCCGGCCTCCGACGATGCCCTCATAAGGTGACTCGGAGGCTGAATTTTGTGAGACTTTGCCTAGAGTTTTATTTAATATTTTTTAAAAATTATATCAATTCTCTAATGTAAACAGGACTTTATTTTGTACAATTTTTATTTAAAACTGTTATTTTTATCTTCTATTATTTAAGAATGAAAATTTCCACATTTTCACTCATATCTTGTAACCTATATTGGCCTACTAAAGTGACAACTTTTGTCTAATTTAATCGCAGTCGTAACTCTTACAAGTCTCGAGATCCCAATGGAGCCTCTCAGAAGAAGTATATACGAATATGACGAATATAGTGTTTCAAGATCATTTTAAAAATATAAAATATTATACAATAAAAAAGTAACAGTTTGAATTATAAGGAGACAAATTTGGATACCGTCAGGATTTGAACTTGAGACTTATATACGCCGGTCATATGTTTTTGTTATGCGTCAATGGAAGCCGTGATTCTATGACTTCTGCATATACTGAAAGACTTGACATAAGTCTCTTCTGCAGCGATACTGTTATTTAAGGAGAATTTTTGGCAACTGAAATTTAAGTAGTATTTGTAAATCTTATAGGTATGCAAGTCTTTCAGTATATGAAAGAAGCTACGAGTAACAAAAATAGAAAGAAAAATTAGAATAACATCAGATTTGAATCATATGTGCGACAGTATGGTGGTGTAACATAGATAACGTTATAGAATTCGAATCGTACTCAAGCTAAAAATTATATGAACTACTGCACTGCGGCTCGGTGTGTCCGGATCATGTACTGTAATTGGGATTATGTTTATGTTATGTAGCGTAACATAAATAAATATGGCGATTGTAGCTCAGTTTACTTAAAACATATAACCGGATGTCAAAGGTTCCAGATTCAAATCAAGGCGATATCTCAATTTTTATCTTTGTAACTAAATTTGACATCACTTGATTCATATTTACTTAAAAATACCTACTAATAAACCAATGATGGAAGCAGCTCGTCGATTAACTTAGTACTACCTGATTATTTGATTTTTATTTTTCTGAAAACGTTTAAATTATAATATGTGATTTTTTATCGAATAGTTGAATAATTATCGCTGTAAAAATATTTTTATTTTATTAATTTTGAAATTATTTAACAGTTTTTTTTTTATAATATATTATACCGATACAAGAAAGAATTGGAAAAATGTTCAGATATTTCTTAAGTAAACATATGTTAAATATCTTATATAAAAATCTAAAACATACATAATGTTAAAAAAAATTGTATTGCCAAGAAGTTACAAATATTTTTACGGTCTACAGACCGAAATTGATTTCAAAACAAAAAAAAATGTTAAAATCGATTGAAAACTGCAGAAGTTTGAGGGACTAAAAAAAGCGAGCGATTGACTACCGAGTGAACGACATACATAGTTATATTCGTCATTTAAGGACTCTTTCTGGATTTGTATATAAAAAATTAAATTTATGACAGACATAGTGCTCTTAAACTCGTCTTTTGTGATTGGACAAGGTAAAAATAACAATAAATTTAAAATTTGATAAAAAAATATTTTCAACATTTTTAAAGCTTCGTAATAACACCTTTAAAGTTCATAATATCGAGTTATTCAACGTTCAAATTTATATTTAGCACAAAGTATTATCATTGAAACAAATGGTAAACACTAAACAGGCTACTAGACTTTTCATAAAAATAAGATTAATGTGCTGTTTTAACAATATACGCCATGTCACATGACTGGCTATTATAACGTCCGCTGCAATAGCCGGATCGGTTCCGGTCTACGATCGATGGATTTTTGTAACAATTTTCAGCATATACTTAATTATACTATTCTATTCTACAGGGTGTTATATTTTAATAGACCCAGCAAATATCTCGCTTATTTATCAACTTAGAAATTTCTTTCATATAACATGATTTATACAACAACATGTAAGATAGTCGATGACGGATGTACATTTATGATATCATTTCCGGTTTATTAGTAATTAATATCAACTTTGAAATTTCAAATGGAACATACTATATTTTTTTACAATTTTGAAAAGTGCATCAAATTTGCTTTACAATCATGTAAAATAATCCATATGTTACATTATTAAAAAGTAAAATGGCGGTCACTTTATTATACGCCAAATTGGAAAGAGAATAGTGAGCCATGACTGTGGCTTGAAATAAAACAATTAACTAAAACAATTTTAATTATTATTATTAAACGAAATAATATTTTTTTGTCATAATAGTACAGAGAATAAGAATAAGGAACACTTAATAACAACAAAATGATTTTATAACAAATATTCAAAATGACTCTCAGCCTCTTCAATGCATTTTTTTCCGATATGACCACTTGATTTTTGTATGGAGCTACGTAAAATATTTTGTTTGTAATGAACAAGTAAACACATTAAACGGACTGAAGAATAAAAATGAAGCAGCAATTGAATTTTTATCTGCTAAACAAATAGAAAAGCCTACTTATTCTGCTTCAAAACGTTGTGCAAAATGTATTGAAGAGACTGGGAGCCATTTTGAATATTAGATATAAAATAATTTTGTTGTTATTAATTGTTCCTTATTCTTATGTTCTGTATTATTATGATAAAATAATATTTACAATTATTTTAGTTAATTGTTTTATTTCAAGCCACAGTCATGGCTCACTATTCTCTTTCCAATTTGGTGTATAATAAAGTGCCCGTTATTTTACTTTTTAATAATGTAACATATGGATTATTTTACATGATTGTAAAGCAAATTTGATGCACTTTTCAAATTTGTAAAAAAATATAGTATGTTCTATTTGAAATTTCAAAGTTGATATTAATTACTAATAAACCGGAAATGATATCATAAATGTACATCCGTCATCGACTAGCTTTCATGTTGCTGTATAAATCATGTTATATGAAATAAATTGCTAAGTTGATAAATAAGTGAGATATTTGCTGGGTCTATTAAAATATAACAGCCTGTATACTATAAAAAATTAGAACAATAAATAAATATAACATCACGTCTTTTATCAATTACTTGTCGTCAAATCATGGTCCCCAAAGATGTTAGTGGAGGGGGAGCCACAGGCGTAATTTTAGTGTGGTGATAATTGATTGTCGGTTGTGGGAATCGAACCTGAGTTCTCATATTTACAGTCCGACTCGAAATTAATGAGCCACTTACTATTAAAATTGTGTATTATTCAATGAGCTTGTAATGATAACTATTAGATATAACAAGCGAGTTAAATGCTTCTTATTCAGCCACTCAACAAAAAATTGAATTTTTAAGTCCACATAAATTTTATGAAAATAATTATTACTTAAGATTGTATGACATAAATGTCAAAGCTTGACGTTCAATAAAAAATTATTAATCAGGACTGTAAGTCTTTTAAGAAACACATATACATATCATGAATGTATTAGATAAAAATCATTAATCATTTCATTTAAATCTATCCAAAACTTTCAGAATAACAAAATATAAAATAATAAGTATTCAGCTCGTTTCTGCAAGGATTTTAATAACATAAAATAATAATTAAAAAGTGTCTAAAACACCTGATTAACAATTTTAGTTAAGAAGTTGCTATCAATGTTATTTGTTAGTAATATTACTAACGACGCAACATTTTTTCAGAATCAGGCTACTTGTGCACACAGAATTTATAAATTCATTGACATTGTTAGTAAGGTTATAGATATCTAATTTAAAAATTTGCTATAAAACGTTTAGGTTGGAACTTGAATAGATTTAAAATTTAACAAATTAAGTAAAGATAACAAACAGCATTGTGAAACACTATTATTAATTTAAAATTTATTCTGAGATACAATATTATTACTACTCGTATTAGAGCCAATTATACAGGGTGTAAAATAAAAGGTATATACTACACAACATAATATCAGATCAAATAATTATTTAATTACGAAATTTACTGTCGCGGCTGATGTTGCGTAGCCGAGACGCAAACGAAGATATAAATCGAGTCACTACAGAAAATCTACTTTTTATCTCGTTGAACACATTTTTTTTGCCGATTGTTTATTAATTTTGTGATTATTTTGAATATTTTTAATATTAACAGCATCATCGTAGTCATCATGTTGTTATGCATTTGTTAAGTACTAGGTAGACAAAAACAAATTTTATAATTTATAATTGCATAAGTGACAAAATTGTCTAGACTGTAAACGTAGCACTTTACTACCTGTCAATTGTCAACAAAAGCCCACTTTTAATATACTCATCATCATCATCTGTGGCGCTACAGTCCAAATCGGGCCTAGGCCTACCGGACACACTGAGCTGCAGTTTTTACACTCCCGTACTGCCGGTTTTCGTAGTCAAATGCTACATTATTTTAAGGCGTATAAGTGACTAGCTTATAGCCCCCGAGTGTGAGAAATACATGTAACTGTATTTTATATTTTACGACAAATCACACATTGTCGACAGGCGGATTCGAACTGACGAACCTTGGTTCGGGTGACGTCACAGTATGTTAAGAGATGTGCCACCGCGCCACTTTTAATATCAATCGGGAATAATTGTTTTGTAAAATTCACAAAACAATTTCCACTTCACATGAAATACACAATTTTAGTGTCCCTGATTTAAATTTAACTTATTAATAATATGATTACAATTATTATATTAACAATTATATTATGTAAGGTTCAATACTGAATAAATATTATTTAATTATGTATACAGAAACCAAATTAAATAATAATAACAGTACTCCATGTGAACTGTAAATAAATCCGAGGTCAATAGTATCACCTGCCAATTTTTTATTTTTTTCTGAAATATTGAGCCAGCCTGCATACCAAAATAACCGGGACCGCTTTTATAGTCATAGTTCGCCCCTGCATGTCAGTTATATTTATGAATTTATTTGTGGTACAAAATATACTTCATTCATTTTTTTTTACATTTTTAATATTTATTAAGAAATCAACAACGTATGAGTATTTTGTTTGCTGTTGCTTTATTATATAACTTTAAATAAATATATCATCACGCCTTTTACCCATTACTGGGTGTGGTACTCTGCTTAAGCAGATCTCGGTAAGTGATATATTTTTCGCGTGAAGTGCGGTTACCAGCCGTCAAATCATGGCCCCAAAAGATATTAGTGGAGGGGGAGCCACAGGAGTAGATTTAAATTGGTGAAAATTGTTTGTCGGCTGTGGGGATCGAACCAGAGTTCTCAAGATCCACAGGCCGGCTCGATACCACTGAGCCATCTACCCCATTTTATAACTTATATAACTTTAATTTTGTAATTACACCAATATTCGTATATACATGTCGAAGATAAATAAATTTACGAAAAAAAATGATATTTCACATGAAGCGAGCTCAAGGAGTAAAATTGCCCTTTTCCTTGCTGCTGTAAATGTCTTCCATCTATAACCGAGTTCAGGTGAATTGAAGAAAAACATGTGAAAATAATTACATTTGAATAATGAATTTGATTACAGCTTAGCAATTTGTATATGTCAGTATATTTCATTGTATTTCTGCACATAAGAATAGAGGCGAGTGAACTCTGTATTAATTATTCATTAAGTGTGACGAAACAGCCCTTGTGATGCTAATTTTATTGCAGGAAGCTGAAACTAATAAATCATAAAATGACAGCCAACATTTTTTTACATCTCTAAACATTTTGTAACAATAATATGTACATATTTCTCACATTTTAATGATGCACAGTTTCGCAAAAACTGATATTTAACAGTTTTTGTTTCTAGAACAGCGATTGTTAACATTTGAATATTGTTTCGTAATGTTATGTAACATGGTCAGCAGAAACACACATTATTATCTGTTCAGCGAGTGCTAACACTTGACTTAAATGTCACTAGAATTAATTGCATCGTTCTGTTTGCGATGTTACTCTTGATAAATGAGGATTAATACATTTTTTATTATTGTTTATCAAAATTAAACGTCATATTTTTTTAAATGCTGACAAATTGGATATAGGTTTATTTTAGATATTTCTACATTAATTTGTATAATATACTTTCTAAAATTACTAAATTCTTAATCATTTGAATAAATTCGTAAGTAAATAAATTTAATACAATGGCAATTGAGCGTGAAGTACAGGAGTACCTGTAACTATCGCCTCTCAAACATTCGCAAACAGGCAGGAGTAGGTGTGTAAGTGCCCAGGGCACCGAGAATATTAAGCTCTAAAATTGTACATGAGCAAACTTATGATTCATAAAAAAAACTGTCACATACATACTGATCATAGAACAAATATTTAAAAAAAATCTGATGTGGCACCACATGACTTCCTTGTACGCGTATACTATACCTACGTTTTTTTTTATTGCACATATTTGACGTTATTTGACATTGTCATTAATTTTTTTATTTTTTTCTTGTTGTTCTAATGCATAGCAAACTTAATTACAAAAAACAAAAAATATGTAATTTTTAAATTTACATATCTCGCTTATACAAAAGGCTAATTTAATGTACTACACGCAGAATTTAATTCTCTAACATTTTTATTTTCAGCATTTATTTCTCAAATCAAAATAATACCATTTTTTTCAAGAAAAACTGTTAGCAGCTTCATGTAATGTATCACTTCCGGTTAATCCATTTTAACCAAAATCTATTATGGTATTTCTATTGATATAGTAGTCTTATATACTAAATTTGAAAAGTTTTGGATCATATTTTAATATAGTTTTTCATTTAAATCTATTATATGCTTCAAGTAAAGTACCACTTCCGGAAGTTATATAATGACCCAAAAGATAGGTGCACACAATTAGATATTATAACAGTCCAAAATACAAAATTTCAACTTTCTACGGCTTACCATTTTTGAGTTATGCGAGATACATACGTATGTATGTACAGAGATCACGACAAAATTAGTCAAAATGGATTCAGGGATGGTCAAAATGGATATTTCCGCTGTAATCTGAAAACCGAAAATTTTCGCGATTACAATACTAAGGAAGTAAAAATCGTTCTGTACTAGGTCAGGCATGGTTAGGGGTATTTCTTTTTAGTTCAACCAATTCCAAAACTGATGAAACCCCTGAAAAAACACCCCTAACACTACAATTATTTATCTGATGTATAATGAATAAATTGACTATTGTAGTGTTTATAATTATAATTTAATTTTGAATACATAAAGTTAAAGAAAAAATAAATAAGTACTTTATGACGACGTTTCGAATCGATATATAATTCGTCGTCATTAACATCGATTAATTTCCTTTTACTATTAAAGCCATAA
This sequence comes from Pterostichus niger, assembly GCA_947425015.1. Taxonomy (NCBI): domain Eukaryota; kingdom Metazoa; phylum Arthropoda; class Insecta; order Coleoptera; family Carabidae; genus Pterostichus; species Pterostichus niger. Next base: position 22,724,013 of record OX380342.1, read on the forward strand.
TTTCTAACCAATTTTTTTCTTAACAAAATCATATTTTCAGTTTAATCAAAATTACACCATATTAATATTTTAGATATAACTATCATTGGAATTAAAAATGGTTACTTTTTCCGAAGTATAAAAATACCCTGTATTAATAAAACGAGAATGAATGAAATAGTAAGAAATGTTCTGCTCTTATATAGTTAAAAAAAATTAATATAATTACAGTTCCATTGATTTTTAAATTTTTCTAACAGAAAATAAAACAAAAAGTAGAAATGAAAGCTCACATTGTATTTTATTTATTATTTACTCAAAATGAAAGCAATACTTATCGACATTATATTAAATTGTTTAAAATCGATTTACGATTAATTTTTGAGTGCGCTAACGACCATTAAGAATCTAGGTTGTACAAATGTAAACTCCTTGACGGACATGAGTAATCGATTCCATCTCTAATGTCCAGTACACGTGTATACATATTCTTCTTTTCCCAGTTACTTATCAAATATCATTAGAAACAATTGTACGTCATAAAATGGTTCACATATGCAGCAACTTATAAAAAATTGCATACATAAAATTTACAATACAATTTTATTAAATGTTTCATTCGTAATATGCAATCTTTTTTACTATTTGATTGCGAGTTATTTTTTATTTAATTGATATCGACTTGCATTTAAAGAATTGAAAAAACTATTGAAAGTTTGCAATATTAACTGACTTCTCAAATGCTAATATCGATCACTATAACATTGTGTTTTCTTTTCTAAACACACAATATTTTTAATTTACAATTTACTTAAAAATATTAATGTATGTATATAATATTGGAATCGTTCTCTTTGGATAATGTGTGATAATATTATGCATTAACAAAACCATTTTTCTTAGATCCATAACTTCTTTTAAAGTTCGTTATAATCGAGTTCAAATTCAAATAATATTTCTGTATAAGTGGTAATACGAGTATTTATTTTCCTTATATCAATATTTCCTTTGATAAACTATTACAAACTATAGATAGAGAACTATTGAATATTTAATAAACATCATCACATATTCCTTCACTATTCACCCACATAACGTCAATTTGACCGGGGCAGCTAGGAGCTAGCATTTGTTTTTATCGCTAGTTATAATCTATGTTAGCTTTGAGTTATACTTCGACTTCGACTCGGTCTCTTCGTTCACGCAAAGTGTAGATTAATAAAAAAAAGCATTCACAGAGAATGAAAATTTACTCTTTTAACACGAAACTTTTTATTTTAGGTTGAAAAATTAGGTCGCATATACGCTTCTGTGCGTGTTTAAAAAAAATTAAGTCAATTAGTTAAGAAGTTTTGGACGAGATTAAAGGACTGTACATTCACTTAAATTTATTAAAATTATACAGGCCAAACTCATGCATATTCTTATCATTTTTCTTGTACAAAGCGAAAGTAATTCTATTTTACCAAATTTGCCCGTTCAATTTGAAAGATAAGATGTGATGAAGAATATAAGAAAACTGTCATATAAAGTTAAAATTTACATGACAACTATCAACATGCGAAATGGGTGTTTTTTGTCTACAGAACGCAAAAGACTTTTGCATGCAGGATGCAAAAGTTTTTTGCATCCTGCAATTTTTTGATAGAAGAAAGGCTCACAATTTAATCAAATTTGTCACTTTAATTTTGCTTAAAAACAATACTTCTATTCTTTAACAAAATTTATATTTAATGTTCCAATTGAGCAATTATTCATATTTATCCCGCTTGAGGAAGCTAACTGGTGTACTGGAATAGTTTCTTGAGAAAAGAATGCGAAATGCAATGCGAATCCCAATAAATCGCAGAAAAAAATTACAACGTTTGTTAGGTTTCTATTGCCAACCAGCTGTCAATTGCTGGTCAGAGAATACCAGATTTGATAGCAATTATATTACATACATTGTTGTCATGGAGACATTAGATATCACATTAATTAATCCTAAACGTCAAAATTTTCTCATTACTTTATTACTAAATTTGGGACATAGTTTTCGAAAAAACGTTGAATGATACTCGATTGCGAAATGCTTTTGCATTCTCGAATGATCTTTCATTCTCGAATGCAAAAGTAACATTTCGCAATCTAGAATCAAAAATAACTATTTCAGATAACCATTGCGATCTCAATACTCGTGAATTTTGTACCTAAATAAATCTGAAGGTACCGTTATTTTTTAAGCAAGATTTTATTGTTTTTAATTAGTATTTTAAAGAAAAATATAATATAAAATTAATAGTTTTTATACTATAAGGGATGTAGATCATATTTACCAGTCGAGGACGTTTACGCCCGAGCAATAGCGAGGGCTCGTAAAAAGTTCGAGACTGGTAAAATATACCTACATCTAGAATTGTATATAATATTTTTTTCACTTCTACATTCTAAATTAAATAAAATAATAAAATTTAATTTTGACGTTTCATCAAGTTATTTTTGACATTTTTTATTTATTTGATCTGTGATTGTTGGTTGCATGGATATTAATTTTTTGTTTATAAACAATGTCGCAAGTGTGAAATTTTCAGACGAAATAATAATTTATTGCATAAATGAATATATCTGAAATTGAAGACGCGGCAAGTATTGCCAGTTCGTTTTTATTACCATCAAAGAAACGCTACGAATTTGCATATAAATTATTTAAGAATTGGTGTCAACATAAGAACGTTACTGCTATTTCAGAAACCTCTCTTTTGGCTTATTTTTTTAAAAAATCTGCTGTATTAAAGTCTCCAACAAGTTTATGTTGTGAATATTCGATGTTAAAATCAACAGTTTTTATAGAACAAAATACTGACATATCCAAACCTGGATATTATGAATTGTGACAAGTGCGAGAACAACAGCATAGAAATTAAGAAATAACGGGAAGATGTTTATCCAAATTTAGTAAATAATGTGACAAATTGTAATAACTGTACTATTAATATACATATCAATGACTAAAATATCAACAATAAATGTGTAAATTTTCACTTACATCCCGTCGTCAATGGCAACCAATATCTTCTTAGTAAAATCAACTTACCTTCCTAAAAACAAAGTAATAACAATCTACTTACAGTATTAGGAGTGGAAAGAGTATATTTCGATCTAAGGTTGGTAAGTGCAATATAACAGAATCAGAAAAAGTTTTAAAATGCTCGATTTCGTCTCGCATTTTCACTTTCCGAGATTCGGTTATTAGTACTTAACAACCGTGTATTGCATACTATTTTTCGTACGATCGATTTTTTAGTTTATTTTAACGAATATGAAAGTCAAAATTTTCATTAAATCACAATAAACATCATAATTGCATGTCGTTGCTAAGGAATCAAAATTTTATAATAAACAAACTGCTTTTATTATAAAAGTGACATTTATAGAAAAAAATCATAAATTAAACATTATCAAAGACAGTATTATAGACTATGAAATAGAAGAAGCTTGGAAGATTGGTTGTGATTCTTTAATACCTGCGAAATACAAGAAAAAGAATATTTTATAATGCTTAGTTTCATTGTGTTATTACTTACCGCACTAATTAGCTTATAACTTCTAACAGCACGGTTAATTTGCTCGTTTCTATAGCAACTTATCGCAGTGCTGTATATTCAACTTATATAGTATATAAACAACGTATGTAAGTAAGTTAAAAAATACGATCGTACGAAAAATTATATTACTTGAACCTGTAATCTTAGAACTCCTGTCTTATGCTCTTAAACAACTGAGTTACAATTGTCATGTGATTCAAATCTGATATTATTCCAATTTGTCAAGTCAATTGACAGTCTCGATCCTATGACTTCTTAATATACAAAAACACTTGACATGCAGATCGTATGCAGCCGCACTGTTATTTAAGGAGAATAATACCAAAAGAAATTTCATTAGTATTTTTTACAGTAAATACTTAATATAGGATTGACGCTGCAATTGACACATAAAAAATAAAAAAATTAGACAATTAGATTTGAATTACTCGGCGACCGTAACTCGGTTAAAAATTTTCTTCCTATAATTAAATAAAATATTATTATAAGTCAAATATGGATGAATAAATTGGATTACTATGCTTGAATTGTTTAATAAAATTTAATTATATGATGTTTCAACCATTGTTTGTCGCCAAGTCAAAAAAAAATTATATAAATACAAATTAAAGTTATATAGCACATGTTTATACTCATAAAAATGAAAAAAAAAATAAAAATTTATATTTGCATAAATTTATATTGCATGTCAAATAATCTTTCAATTAGAAATTAAATATTCATTTCTGAGAGTCAAAAAAGACTTTCTAGTTTTACTCATTTTGAAAAAAATATTTTTTTCCGTGATTACGAATAGTACATATCGAATTGTAAAAAACACAAAATCGATTTCGACAGGCAATAACTGACTTTTATCACATAAAATTTACTTTTCCTATTATTCCTCCACTGTTATCTTTAGAGGGGAAATAATTTACTGAAGATACACATAAATAAAATTGCGTGATAATATACTTATTTGGTTTGATTATGGAATTATGCATTATTTAAATTTGTTAATTATTAGAAACAAAACACCTAGATAAAATGCATTTTAACAATGTAAACGAATAAGTATTAATAAAAAATATACATAGAAATTTATTTTTACATTAATCGAAATAAAATAAAAACTCACTAACATGGGATTCAACTAATGTGATATTCGGTTTACTCGTGTAATGCTTTTTTAAGTGATTTTGAATAACAGAGGCGGACATGGCCAGCCTATATTGTATCTTAAAATGTACCTAAATTAATGTCCTGTCCTATGTAAATACCCATTTATTATTTTAACATGTAATTTAATTCATGTTACCGATTTATTTATAGAAATGTATAAATTATTTTAAAGGACTTTTTACCCGTAATTATAGATTAGAATAAATCAATAAAATATGTAAGAGAAATGAATTGGTAAATTATTTTACAGAAATATTAATATTAAAGTTTATTTCAGTTCAAAATATTAAGTAATAATAATTTACTAATAACGATGGTAATATATTTTACTTGAAAAGACAGGAAAGCGTTCAATTACAGAATGAGTAGTCTACGATTCCTGTACAACGCTTTACTGTCGTGTTACGTATAACATTTTACCTGAAACTTATAAACAAATAATAAATATTTTAAATTAATTTAAATTAAAAGAAATATTTGCCTTACATATTCAGTCAGTATTTTATGTTGCTAAGTAACTAGACACTCACTTTTCTTTAAGTAGGTACCTGTCTAGGCAGGTAATATGTTATTTTCCTGCCTAGGCATGCAAAGCAAAGCTTTCTTGAGTCTTAAAGGTCAGGCAAATGTTTATTTTCCTGTCAGTTTCAGGTAAATAACTATTTCTATAACATAATCTTAAATAAAAAAAATGCAATAAAATTTGTCGCCGGTTAAAATTATTTTATTTATACTTTCAAAAATAACTAATTCACATAAATATAAAATGATATATCACATGTAATTGACGGTAAAAGTCAAGGATTAAACAAAATGAAACAGAAGTAAACAAAAAACAGTGAAAGGAAATAACACATTTTGGCAATTATAATTAATATTACAAAATTATATTTGCATTTTTGTATCGTAACAAAACCTAAATAAAAACATTTACAGTTAATTAATAATATATTCCTCAGGCTACAATTATTATTTTGCTGTTAAAGGTAAATGTACCAATTTAATCATAAATAATTCTTTTAAAATACTTGACATATTTTTATACTACCGACTACCTCATTCCAAAAGAATATCATACACCTAATGTTTTGCATTGCCTTCGTTTGTATTTTTCATCTCTGTCGCACTTATATCGATCCGAGTAGTTCTCTGTCTAGATATCGATTGGTAACCGGTTTTAACCGGTTCCACGTCTTAAATCAATGCTAGAGTTATGTTTGTGTCCGTTGCCAGGTAACCGAGTTATTATAGAACATCAGCTGATAAGCGCCACCCGAAATGCAGTGACGGGTAGTGGGGGTCAGTGACGTCATGCGCAATGAGTGTTTTTTTGTGTTATGCGCAGAGGAAGAGTAGCAGCGACTATGCGGCATAATTCAACGGTCTTTTAAATGTAATTTGTCAATGTTTTTGACGCTGTTGTGCTATTGTGGGTTTTCTTTTCGGCGTTTTTGTATGGTCGTATCTACCACCGCGTTGCACCTTTATGCCGCTAGCAATTCGAGCTTAATGATTTTAATAATGGCTTTGAATTGATTTCTTGATAAGTGGACGCATATTGAAGTTTAATGAACTGTGTTGTTATGTAATTCCCAGTATTGTTTAGTTGTACTATATATAAATACAATCCTGTTTGTTGTAATAATACGATATGCAAACCTTATTGTACAGTAGGTAAATAAAATAAGTAGTACAACAAATAATTTAATAGATTATCAATATTTAAATTATAATTCATATGGTGTTATGCCTGCTCGCATGGAAATGCACAATACAAATACATTATGTATTTCAGATGATTTTATTTTTCAAATTTTATTATAAATATACAGACTTATGATAGTTTATTTTTCAACTAAATTTAGTTACGTATTTAACCTCATAGCAACAATAATTCTTATTACAATTTAGTAATTTCGTAAGTTGAATTAAAGTTCACAGCATGCAAGGTTTTTTATACTTTTTATCAAATTCTGAATCAAAGTAGTTACAACTGATTATAAATTAAGATTTAAACCCAAATTTAGGACCTAATTTAAGGTAAAAGTTAAAGATGTACAATTTCCAAAAATACCGTACTTTTAAAGAGGCCATTATTTATTCTAAAATGTAATATAATACCTACTTAAATTAACTAAATTTCGAGGTTCACCATTTTCATTCTATTAGGTACAAGGCATTTTCCTTCAACTCTAAAACACCTATAAGTTTTTGACCAATAAATTTTGTATTTTACATAAATAAATCTAATAAATATATAATCACGTTTTTTACCCATTACTGGGTGTGGCACTCTGCCGTAGCAGATCTCGGTAAGTGATATATCTCTTCGCGTGAGGTGCAGTTATCAGCCGTTACATCACGACCCCCAAAGATGTTAGTGCAGGGGAAGACATAGGGGTAGATTTATTTTGGTGATAATTGTTTGTCGGCTGTGGGGATCGAACCAAGGTTCTCAAGATCCACAGACCGACCACTGAGCCATCTACCCCATATATATTTTGCATTTTATAAGTTCAATTATTAATATTTAATTAGTATTTAAAAGTAAATACTTAATTAATGTAAATCAAATTATATTTTAAAGAGGAAAATTGGGACCGCCAGGATTTGAATATAGGACCTTATGAACTGCGGTCATATGCTTTAACCAACTAAGCCACGGTCGCCTGTGATTCCAATTTTTTATTAAATAACAATGTCACTGCAGACGACTCTTGTGTCAAGTCTTTCGGTTTATAAAAGAGGAATGGGATCGAAGCTACCCATGACACACAACAAAAATATATAAATAATAGTATATTATACAACGACGCTATAATGGATGCTCTTATTCCCGAGAATGAAGTTTGCAACCCGAGCGAGCGGAGCGAGCAAGGGTTGTAATCATCCGAGGTAATAATAGCCATTATAGCAAGTTGTATACTATACTTTATATACGACTAACATATACGAATAATTTAATAAAAATTAGTCAATTTTTATATTTTTTATTATCTATTAATTTTACATCTATTTACCTAATAAATTTACATCTAATTGAAATGAGTAAATGTAGTAAAAAGACCATAATGAAGATGATTTGTATTTTTCACCTAATTCAGTAAAATATGCCAACAATACATTTTCTGAATACGAATTTGTCTTCATTTTAATACGCCAGTCCATAAAACTTTGGTATGCTTTGTCATAGAAATTTTTAGACTTTTGCGGTAATAAACCATATGTAGTAGCATTAGCGATTTTCGTTATTTCTGGTGGTGTAGAAGATATACTGTCTTCTGTAATACTGTCCATTTTTTCAATTACAGTTAAACACAATAATTTAACACAATTTGCAAGACCGTTTTTGACAACTTCTCAACGATGATTTCGTTTTGTTTGTTTCCGATTCGTTAACAACAGTGAACTTAGCAACGAGCATGTTTAATTTAAATATGAGTCGCTATGGCAACACTGTTCCCATGGCACAATAAAACAATGATCTATGTTTTAAGCATTTTGATTGGTCCACGAGCGGGAATAATGACCATTATTCCCGACTCATTATTCCCGGCGGGATTAATATATAGCATTATATAGCAAAAAACGCATATATAATGATAATATTATTAGTTAGTCGTATATAAAATAAATAAATATATCATCACGCCATAAAGGGGGTATTTTAACATTATCTAAATAAATAAAATAAATATATAATTACGCCATTTACCCATTACTGGGTGTGGCACTCTGCCTAAGCAGATCTCGGTAAGTGATATTAGTGAAAAGGGGAGCCACAGGGGTAGATTTAAACTGGTGAAAATTGTTTGTCGGCTGTGGGATCGAACCAGGGTTCTCAAGATCCACAGGCCGACTCGATACCACTGAGCCATCTACCCCATTAAAATTAGAATAAAATCAAATTTAAATCACATGTGACCGTGGCTTATTCGGTTAAAGATATGAACGGTATTCATGAAGTCCCAGGTTCAAATCTTGCCGGTATTCCTATTTTTCTTTCTAAATTTAATTTAAATTATTAAGATTTTAAATATAACTTATTCTTTTACACTATGCTTGTTTATTTCAAATAAAATTCTAATGACAAGAAATTGAAACAAGATATTATTTTAATATAGTGATTTTTACGCACATAAATGTAATACTTAACAAGATCTGTTATGGCAGTGTATTACATCTAGTAATAGGTGTAAAGCGGAATGATAGACTCGCAGTTATCCGCTAAACTAGCAAATAGTGTTAACTACTTCCTGTATTCTGAAAAAGTCCTGTACACGTTGTAAATACAATGTGAGACATGTTGGTAACTGGTAGAATTAAATCTGACATGAAGTAATCTGGGCAGTGGGTAAACTAAACCAGAAGAACCAGAAGTTTTATGTGTATATTCCACCGTTACATTTTATAGCAAAATTTATGTTTACTAACTGTAGAAATTTAGCGAATCTGGTTCATTTTGCAAATTCCTCGGAAAGCTGCTTATGTTAACTTGTAAAATGCATTTTTATTTAATAGTATATTAAAAAATGAGAATTGTAACAAGCACATTACGTGCGAGTGAAAAAGTTGCGCACGAGCCCTGGCAAGCAATGTAATTGTGTTACAATTCGAATTGTGTATTATACTTTTTCTATAACCATAAATAATAATAAGAACAATTACATAATATTTGTTAAATTACCACCTAACAAATGAAAAATTTCTTGAGAACAGTTACGTAATATATATTTATCTACGACCATATTATGTATGTAGGCCATTAAAAACAATTTGCAAGAACAGTAAATGCTTGTTTACGGCTGCTAAGGGTTTACTGCACTAGTTACGTAATATATATATATATATATATATATCGTAACTGTTCTCAAGAAATTTTTAATTTGTTAGGCGGTAACACTGCTTGTTGACAGTTGATGTTACGGATATAACAGATATTCTGTAATTTTTCTTATAATTATTTATGGTCGTAGATGGCTCAGTGGTATCGAGTCGGCCTGTGGATCTTGAGAACCCTGGTTCGATCACCACAGCCGACAATCAATTTTCACCAATTCAAATCTATCCCTGTGGCTCCCACTCCACTAACATCTTTGGGGACCGTGATTTGACGGCTGGTAACCGCGCTTCACGCGAAGAAATATATCACTTATCGAGATCTGCTCTGACAGAATGCCACACCCAGTGATGGGCAAAAGGCGTGATGATATATTTATTTATAAAGTATAATACACAACTCGAATTGTAACGCAATTACATTGCCCGTAAAATTACTGCACCCGCCGAGGCTCGTGTGCAACTTTTTCACTCGCACGTAATGTGCTTGTTACAATTCTCTTTATATAATATACTATTACTTTCTTGCCATGTGTCATATGTACAGGTATTTTATTTTACCAAATTTCAAAAGATATTTACTTTTTCGACATTATGTGAAACATGAACTTTTGCATATCTTTTCATATAGCATATTTAACTAGAGTATGAAATAATTTTGTAGAACAGCGAAAAAGTATATATTTTTATTATTATTATTTAATATGTTTGTTGCAACAAAATGAATCATAAGCTAATAACTGTACATTCACTCAAGTATATTAACATTAACAATATTACCTACTTATTTCGTCATATATAATGAACCAAAAGCGTATAAAATTGCTTTTAAATTTGTTCCTGATTATTTTCAACAGCCTTATACATCACATATGATTTAACCGTAACGTAATATAACATAATTCTTAAACATATTATTGTTAATTACTCTCAGGTTTAAAACTCTTAACTGTTTCTTAACAAGCGTAAAATACAAAATACTTTACACCACTTAACGTAATAATATTGTAAATTAAATAATGGAAAATTATTATTCCTTTTTATAATGATGCATTCGTCCAACGTCTCTCTTCAATTCCATATTTAAATATTCTGGAAAATAAGGACATTTTATGCAACTGTCAAAAAGAAGTTAACATTCACGTACGCACTCATAAACACGACATTGTTTTCAGTTATCATAAATATGAGGTAGGTGGCTCAGTGGTATTGAGTCGGCTTGCGGATTTGAGAACCCGGATTCAAATGCCCCAACTGACAAATAATTTTCGCTATCTAATTATAAAATCTATCCCTGTGGCTTCCCCTAAACTAACGTTTTTGGGATCCGTGATTTGACGGCTGATAATCGCACTTCACACGAAGAAATATATCACTTATCAAGATCTGCTATCCAGTAATGAGTAAAAGCAGTGATGATATATTTATTTTTTATATAGTTATCATAAATACAAGATATTACATTGAGACAATGGAATTCGTAATGACCATATTATTTGAGAAAATAAAATAGATCTAAAAATTAAATAATTTCTTATAGTATAAAATACTAAATAGTATGTAATCCATGTTTCCATTGGAAAATTTATTTGAATAGAAGACTCACTTGCGCTCATGCTCCATCTTACACACATTATTTCCTATAATACCATTTCAACTATGGATCGAAAACCGCAGAAAAATGAATTCAGTTTGGATTCCATTTCAGTGCTGAAAGAAAAATTGCGACAGTTTCGATTCTGGTTCAGAACAATTTTTTTGGGATGATCGGTACCAGTTCAGTTCTGGTTCAGGTTCAAAAAGATTATATATCATTGAAATTCTGTACATATTGTAAATAAGGAATGATCTACTAATTAACTATTGTTAACGAACAAGCCTAGATTTACTACGTTACTAAACATAGGAAATGCAACAATGTAATAACAATAATAAAGTAAAAATGTAGATTTTGTTACAGGTAAATATTATTCTTATTCTAATTGTTTACACAAATTTATTGAAAAATATTTGTTCAGCAAATTCAAATATTTGAACCCGAAAATAATGGGTTCAGATTTGGATTCAAATAGATAAAATTAACAATGGTTCAGATTTGGGTTCAGGTTCACAGAAAATATGCTTTCGGAACGGTTTTTAATTCGAGTTCGATTCGGCTTCCGGCTTACAACACTTGTATTACAATATACTACTGTACACCTATTACTTTCTCGAATGTTGCTGGTGACAATGTCCAAGAAAGTACCTTTCATAGACGCTACTATTGGCAACTTGTTCCAAAGGCCGATATTTCAGAGTCCTGGCAAATGTATTCGTCTAACAAACTGAAAATTACACATAAAAACATGACAGTTCATATAATTTTCATAATTATATATATATATATATATATATATATATATATATATATATATATATATATATATATATATATATATATATGCACAATAAATATTAAAACTTTTCAAGAGAAAATTTATAAAAATCTACAGCAAAATTCAAGCAATAGTTACTTGTTTATTTGGTTACTATGATCTGGCATCAGCGTGCTGAAATAATTTAATACATTACATACTGCGTATACCTTTTTTGGTCTCGGACGTTGTACAGACATCGGCTTTCGCCTCGGCCATATGAACACCTCGACCAAAAAAGTTTACTTACGCGGTTTGTAATGTAAATAACTATTACTTGAACCTAATACGAAAATAAACATTTGCCTGACCCTTAAGAATCAGAAAAGCTTTGCTTTGGATACCTAGTCAGGAAAATACCACATTGCCTGCCTAGGCAGATAATGAAAGAAACGTGAGTGTCTAGTTACTTAGCAACATAAAATACTGACTGAATATGTAAGTCAAATATTTCTTATAATTTAAATTAATTTAAAATATTTATTATTTGTTTATATGTTTCAGGTAAAATGTTATACGTAACACGTCAGTAAAGTGTCGTACAGGATTCGTAGACTGTTTCAAACCTCGCTGTCGCTCGGCATGACACTATCTACTCATCTTGTAATTGAACGCTTTCCTGACTTTTTACGTAAATAACTATTTATTAATAATGAATTAGGATTTCCATACGATGTATTTTGTTTGTTTGACAAATAAATTTATTAGGAACTTATTAGGAAATTGAAATCTCTTAATATATTCTCAATTTTCATTATTAATTTTTAATTGGATTCTAAAAATACTGTGCCTATAAACCCCGAACAATCTTAATGCGACACTGTTTATATAGCACACAAAATACGGGTTTAAATGCAATCCATGATGAATAGTTATTTGTATAACATGAGGGGAATGTTTGTTACTTCCTCCCGCGGATGACGTTTAATACCCGAAGCGTAGCTGAGGACAGTAACCATACAAGGCAGGAAATGACACTTTATTCCAGAAGTATACTTTTTTCTTGTCACTTAATTAAAAAAAAATTCGATATATGAATGAATAAATAAATAAATAAATAAAAATTAAAGGGGGAAATAGTTAAGTAATATCGTGTCGGCCTGTGAATTTGAGAACTCAAATTTAACTCTACATTAAAAATTATCCCTGTGAGTCTTTCCCATTTTCTTTAGGGGCCGAGATTTGACAACTGGTAATCGCACTTCACGTGTATAAATATACTACCATTAAAGATATCTGATACGAGTGCCGCACTCAGTAATGACTAAAAGGCGTGAAGATATATTTATTCATTTTATATAATTTAATAAATATCTAGAATTGTATCGACTGTCGCTATGAAATCAACCATAAATAAGAAAACAATTACTTTCCTCCTTAAGGACAGAATAGCAAAATTTTGAGTGCATATGAAAGAAGAAAAGCCTACTTTCGGTTATACAAAAAAATATACTAGTACGAGTACATATACCTATAACTTCTCTATGGTTTACCTCTTGCTTAGCAACTCGAAAGTACCAAGGCTAAACAATTTAATACATCTGGCTTATTTCTGCAATTCTTCTTCTTCTTCTTACGATGGCACTACAGCCCAAATCGGGCTTGAGCTTACCGGACACACCGAGCCGCAGTTTTTACACTGCCGTACTACCGGTTTTCGTAGTCGAATGCTACATTATTTAAGGCGTATAAGTGACTAGCTTATAGCGCCCGAGTGTGATAAACACATATATCTGTATTTTATATTTTACGACAAATCACACATTGTCGACAGGCGGATTCGAACTGACGAACCTTGGTTCGGGTGACGTCACAGTATGTTAAGAGACGCCTTAACACGCTCGGCCACCGCGCCTGTTATTTCTGCATTTCCCAAAATAAAATTAATAATCCCTGAAGAAGACGATGGTTATCGCCGAAACATCGGAATTGTAACATTTTAAAAATAAATTAGACTGATATTCCAATTATCTAAGTTTCTTCATTATTTAAACAGTCAATCATCGTATTTACTCTACATATCCTTGGAAAGAAGTTTTTTGACCAAACAACTCAACATGGACATCATATACCAGATCCTTGAAGAAGGCGATGGTTATCGTCAAAACGTCGGAATTGTAACATTTTAAAAATAAATTAGACTGATATTCCAATTATCTAAGTTTCTTCAAAATTCATAATATTAAAAAAAAAGTTTAAAGTAGGTATGTTAAACTGGTGGCTCTTCAAACAAGTTCTTGCGCCCTACGGCGTATTAAGGAACAAGAAACTTAATAACGTAATGAGCATAACTCATAACAGGAAATTTTCTTTATATTTTATATATCTTATAAAGATTTAATGAATAAATGAAGTTTTCATTATTAATTTTGAAATTGTATACTCTTTATTTCTTATCATTTCTACTATATTTTTTTTCGGACTATATTTTTCTGGCAAATGACTGCCTGTTTAAATTAGTTTGACACTCCTCCCTTATAGCCCGATTCTCAAAAAGGTTGTAGCTATTTCTGAATTTTGATTTAGTAAAATTAAGCTAATGCAAATTCTCAAAAAACTTTATATTAATTCGAATATAATCCTGTTACCATTTGGTTTTTAGAATGTGAATTGAATTAACTTTTTAATGACTTATTAGATTAAAGTTAGCTAATCCAAAGTTCAGGATTAGCTAAAAAAAAAAGTTTTTGAGAATCGAGTAAAGTAGCTTAATGTTAAAAAACCAAAATCTAACGCAAAGTAATAAAGATTGCTTTGATTAATCATTTATCTTAGTAAAAAGTGTACTTCGCTCTGAATTGAAAAGTAGGTATGTTCATATGTCATCTCCAATATATCGAAATTTAAAAATTGAAGGCGTGATGATACATCTATTTATCTTCCTTTCTTATATTCTTTTGCATAGGTATATAACGTGAAATTGTAAATTTGCTATAGAGCAAATTTGCAATGCCCTTTGTAATTTAAAGACATTATTCAAATATTTTAAAATAATCGCACACAAAAGCATCTATGCTATATAATCATGTATAGTGGTAATTACGAGAAGAAGACGCTGAATCTTCTTTCATCCGGTTGTTTTACTCTGTTTGTTCATTATCCAGTAGTATTACGAGTATTTTAATTCATTTTCTTTCTTTTTTCATTCCAATCGCTACATCAATTCTCTCATTGTTTCTCATTATTTTACATTCTTTCGATTCTTTGCGGTTTAATCTCCGTATCAAAAACAAAACTTAAATGTGAATTTTTATATTATTTGACATTGAATAATGTTAAGTTTTTACTATATACTAAACAACAAAAGGCTTGCTAGATTAGCTCTTGAAATGAACGAGAATAAATATTATCCGATATATGTATGTATGTGTGTATATAATATTTAAAAATTACTGTTAAATTACTTTTTTATTTATTTATTTCATAGTTAAACCAGGTGTCTTCTGTACAAAGATTACCATTAGGATCTCGAGAACTATAAGAGCTACGATTTCAGTTAAATTAGAAAAGTCTCCACTTTAGTAGAACAATTTAATGATCCTTTTGTTTTTTTCAAAATGTACATAGGTTTTTGCACTTTTTTTCAAATAATTTTAATTCTTAAGTAGTATTAGAAAAAACAAATTCAAATAAAAATTCCTCTTTATAAAATTAAATTAAAAAACACTAACCTAGTGTTTTTAATTTAATTTTATTATAAAATGTTTCAACGAGAACCGACAGTTAAATCTATCGAATTTATTTCTCTTTATAATTATATAACTTAGCTGCCCACTTTTATGATGCAACGGAGAGGTGAAAATTAGATATTTAAATAACATATTTTTCCTCTTTTTAACGAGACTTGTTTTTTTTTTATATTTTTGGTACTTTAGTAAATATGATTAATAGAAGGTAGTTCAACTAATTTTGATAAAAAATTATAAAATAACTGTTTCAATAATATATGATTTAATCATATCTTATTGAATTGAACAATGATCAAAATCAAATTTATAGGCTACTTGATTACCGCTAAATAATTTTTTGATTATGTTACATAAATGAAGCAAACTTGACATCAACAAGAGAAAAAATAATCTTTTTAAATATATAATTTTCAACTATTCCTTCTATTTATTAAAATATCACTATATGTAATATTTCAAAAATGGCCGACCTAAAATATTATTGTAATTCTTCATTTTAAATAGAACTTTAATTTTGATCTGAAACATTTATATCTATCTACTCTATTTTTAAATTAAAATTATTTGAAAAAGCCGCTATTTTCACTTATATCTAATAATCTACGCATTTTTTTTAAAACTAAAAACATAAGTAAATTGATTTACTAATATGACAAGTTTTGTCTTTAACCGAAGCTGTAGCTCTTATAATTTCTGAGATACCAATGGTGGTCCTCGTACAAGCGATACCCGTATACTGATAAAATTAATTTTAAGTAGTTATAATTAATAAAGAATAATTATAAATTCATCTTTTGTTGAGATCCATATAAAATGTTGACCTGCCCTTTACTTGATAAAAAAATGTCATGATATGTTTATTTAAAATGATTATGAATGTTAATTGATAATATGAATAAATTTTGAAATTAATTAAATAAACGTTTAACCCCAGAAAAAATGTTATTTTAGTAATAAATACAAAGTATAAGTATCTGTAAGTAAATGTACATTTTGTATCACTTCGCTTTCTGTTTCAGGTCACCAGTTTGCTTCTAGAAGCAGAGAGAAGAAAACTGGCGGTTCTTCAAAAAGAGCTGCAAGTTGCGCTTGCAGAGGGTGGCTCCATCAAAGCAAAGGAACACCAGAAACAGGAACTACTTGTTGCCATCTCGTGAGTATTTGCTGAACTACACATTTTTATTGATTAGTATACCAAACTCTACAACCAGCAAAATTGAAATCTTTCTTAATATTTGAAGAATCAACCATGAAACTACAACATTGATCTTATACTCTAGTGAAGCACAGATTGTATGTAGGCTTACAAATTGAAAAACTGAAAGTATAGAATCGCCGTTATTTCGTCAGCCGCAATTAAATTTGACTTGCAGTTTTTATTTTGGCACGCCGTTTGAGTAAACATTTTGAACTTTATTTTTTTGGTTGTAAGGTAGTAGTATTCTATTTAATTAAAGTATTAAAGTAATACTTATATTTTTTATGAATTAATTAAAAGTCAGGTTTTTTTTTTGTACTACATTAATAAAATGATATATGTACTATTTTTAAGTACAAATAAATAATAAACAAAATACGAAACATAATCCCTTTATTATAACTAAACTATTTATTAACAAAAAAACCTAATTAATAATAAAAGAGAAACATATAATCCATACATGTAAAAAATAAAAATGGAAATAAATGGAAGAATAAACAGTTCGCAATTTTTGTTTTAAATAGTTGCTAATAAGTGCTATTATTATTATAAAATACATACTTATAAAAATTCGCTTCCATTGAATATGCTAAAGATAAACCTCAAAAATTCCGAATTTTAGGGTATCACTTGATGTGGCATTTAATCACAAATAAAATAAGAAATTTAAAAATATCTGTATCACTAGCCACACATCGCAAGTCTCGGATCTCATAGCCGATGACCGGTGTGCCACTAGGGTCACTTTAAATGTACGAATATATGGAATCAGTCAAAATTTGAGGAGTAGTACATATTAATCATACATTGCGTCTAATATTTTGCCATTTATGAATAAATTATTAGCCCGCTGGCTTCATAAACTTATATTAGTGAGTTCAAATTGTAGTAACAATTACTAATAATAAAAAAAATGCATCCTGTAATAATATTATATTTTTCCAGCCTTCAGGGGCTAGTAAAATTTGATATATTTAATTTCAAACCAAATTCTATTTTGAAGCGAAATACAAATTTTCTGAAATAAAAATTAAAACATAAATATTTATTTTGAAATATAAAGTATATTCAACATTAAATGTTTCATTTTGCTTGCTCTAACTATATTTCTATGCTTCTGCCATCTACCATTGGACTTTAAAAACGCCTCTAATTCGACTTCTCGCGACATCTATATGTATTGTTGTTTGCAGACGCATTCAGGCGCAGTACGACCACCTGGACAAAGAGTACCGCGAACACGCACTAGGAGCGCTGCTGTCGGCAAACACTCGCGGTTCCGGCAAGGTGAGACAATTACTTTTACTTTCACGCCGGAGTTTTTTGATTCGGTTTTGTTTTCGCGTTGTTTATTTTGTTTTGTTACTTGTAAGGTAGATTATTTTTAGATTGGTTTGTCAATAGATGTAGGTTGTGACACTTTGTTAATTAATTTTGTACTTTTACTTTATTAATTTTGAAGTGTTATTAGTATTAATATTTTAATTAATTTTCTAATAAAAAAAGTCATAATAATTTCAACACATCTGTATTATTAATAATTATTACTAGATAGTTGGAATTCAAAATATATGAATATTATTTGCAATATGCTTTCTGCTCTAGAAAGTCGGCTAATTAATTATATATCTACTTTTTCAGAAATAAAATATAGCATAAAGTTTAAATATCAATATTATGTCGACTAAAAATTGCTATAAATTGTAAATATTAATGAGAAAATTTTAATTTTTATATAAAATAGATACCGATATATGTTACAGTACAATCTTTTAGCATAATAATATACTCGTATTTATTTTTTTATGAACTTAAGTATTCTCGATTTTAAAAATGTGAATGATTTTTCGCTAATTATTGATGAATTTTCATTCATGCTTTTCTTAATTAACAGTAAATAAATTAAATTGATAATACCGAGCGACAATATTTTAAATATAATATTTATATTGTAGAGTTTCGTTTCCAATTAGTTCAAAATACAAAAGAATATTTTGATGAATAAACAGAAATTGCTAAATGAAATTACGTTCGACGTCAGTATAAAAACAAAATAAGAAGTGTCAGACAGGGTTCAAATTAAGTGTAATATACGGCGGCGAATAGTACGCTATAGCTTTACGCTACTACGTTCGTTCTTCCTGTGTTATCGAGCGTCTAAAATAAGCGACGCGTGGCGCCGTACGGCGTCGAGTCGTTGAATTGCACCCCTAGTAAAAGGGAGTGCACCCTGACAACCCCGTCAACATGTAACAACACAGCAAAAACACGCAGAATAACCCTACCTGCACCTGCATTCCTACGTTGCATTCATCTCTAAATCACACCTCAAAACCTAAACAATCTCCCAAGATTCTTCTAAAAATATTTCGGTATCGACAGTGTCCGCGCTCGTCAAAAGTGGGGTTGTGTTTCCGTGGAAATGTCACGCCGTGTTTTGTTATTTTGATACATTGTGTTTGACATTTGTTATGGGGTGGGGATTGTGTACTTTATGAAGTGACTCTAATTGTTGTAATTGTAAACTTGTTTTCAATGCGGTAGTTAACTGAAATGTAACATGTAACATGAGAAATAAGTGATATCAAAATAAATCATGTTGGACAGGAAATCGATGTAAATAACGGTTTCAAATATGTTTCTGTTTGTTTTCAAGAAACTAAATAATCATGTTTTTTAAACTAATTAATATTTAGTGTAATATGTGATATTATTCGATAATTAATACAATAATTAACCATGTTCGAGTCCAACGATCAAAACTCAGATAAACCAAAAATAACACGACCTAAACCGACAATCGCTTCCAAGCCGAAGTATATTCCACCAGTAAATTTAAAAGTCACACCAAAGACTGACTTACGAACATCGACAAATGGAAAAGATGCATTTTTGGAGCAGAAAATTCGTGACCACTCGAATCTATACGTTAAAAATATCGATTACAGTGATAAATGTGCAACAGAAAAAGAACGAATATTGGCTGAGAACGTAAAATTTATACCACAACATCAATCATTTAAAACTTCAAGTCACGAAGTAACAGTTGGAACCAGTGACGTTCGTATACGTGCAAAAAATGGGCATGAACATGAACGGAGCAAAGAATACTCAACAGCCAACGTCAGAGTGAACGAAATCGCCAGAAACAGTGAGAAGTTAAGCTCAGTAGCGCCAAATTCCCCTAGCACCGTGTGTTGTAGCATCCTGTCAAATAGCGCAGGCGACTGCTGCGGCATTATGGGACACAAGAAAGAGATCACTTCAAAAAGTATGACTAAAATAGACTCCCTCGATTCTAATTCGTCAGATTCAGGTGGTTTCAAAGACTTCATCCAATTGGAATCGATTAAAAAGCTTCCCTTTGATGCCGAAAACGGTAAATTTGAACGTAAATTTGAAGGACATCAAAGGAAGTTTTCACAGCCAGAATTTTTAGAGAAATCCGTTGCAGAGCGAGCGAAAACACTAACACAAAGTTTCTGTGAACGAAGATCTACTAGTGAAACAGATGACAACAGAAAAACACCAAAGACTGAAATCGGTAAATTACCGAAACAAAACTTAAACTTAGTACAAAATTTAGCACCAAGTTTCACTGATAAGACTGATGATAGCAAATCATGTATTAAAAAACCCCCTGTAAGTAACCCAGGGCAGTTTAAACAATCCACAAAAATGTTGGAGGAAATTCTGGTCCAAAGATTAGAAAAAGAAAAGCAGAGACAAAAGAAACTAAACATATCTCATGGCGAAGGTGATTCAAGTCACACCGATTTTGATCAACAAATAGCTGTTCAAAAACAAATTCAACAAAAATTACATGCCGACTTAAAACAAACTGTCAAACAAATTCAGGAAATCCAAAGCATCGAATTAAGGCTACCGCAGAACCGAAGTTGGGATGTATGTTCAAAATATTCTCTATAAACATTTTTTTTTTATTTTGTTAATTTATCATTCGAATATTTACTAAAAAAGTATTTTATTTTAATTTTTAAATTATTCATCCTAATTTAATAAGAGAAAATATTGTATTTAAAATTGATCTCTTTCGAAAAAGGATGCAATAATTTTTATATAATTATTTAAAAAAAAACTTTTAGAGTACTTCATTTTTATTTTATTTATTTATGTGACGGCTGGTAACCGCACTTCGCGCGAAGAAATATATCACATATCACTGAGACCTGCTACGGCGGAGTGCCACACCCAGTAATGAGTAATAGACCTGATGATATATTTATTTTTTTAATTTTAATTTCTAATTCTAAGCCTTTCCCTATAAACATAAATAAAATAAATATACCATCACGCCTTTTACCCATTACTGGGTGTGGCACTCTGCCTAAGCAGATCTCGGTAATTGATATGTTTTTTCGCGTGAAGTACGGTTACCAGTCGTCAAATCACAGCCCCCAAAGGAGGCGATACAGGGGTAGATTTAAATTGGTGAAAATTGTTTGTCGGCTGTGGGGATCGAACCAGGGTTCTCAAGATCCACAGGCCGACTCGATACCACTGAGCCACCTACCCCATTATTATTTAGTTAAATAATTATTGTTTGCTTGTAAAACTAGACGAAAGCTGTTGCATGTATTGTGTTATAATTTTTTCTTTTTTTTGTATACCGAGCTAATAATAATAAGAAAAATATTAATTTTTATAATATATTTTCCAGAGCAATCGAAGTCAACCAGCAATCGGATTGAAACACACACCAAAATCAAGGGTGAGTCGAATTCCAATTTATCTTTCTCATAAATATGTCACAAATATAACGCAAACAAAATCCTGTAGGGACGCCTATGAATTATTACGATCAAACATCTAGATAGAACCCCTGTATACTATGCATCCTGATAGACCCTAAAGATATGTGGTACGCATACATATGGCGCATGATTTTTAACTTCAACCGGTATTACCTACACTACATACATCACAGTTAAATTTGATAAAATTAACTCTTCGTCGAATGAGGTATAGAAACCTGAAGTATTGTTAATAAAGTTAAAAATCTAAATAAGATAAAACTTAACTCTTGGACAGTAGTCAAGCAAGTTGGCGCGCAGTGGTTCAATGGCCGATCCACGCCAGCTCCGTTCGAGGCTGCGAGCCAATCACAACACAGTACCGGCGGAATCACTCGAACAAGCTTCAGTTCGGTTGTGTTTGTGTCAGAGGTTGGATGCATGGTCGCGTCACTTCTGTTTATAAACAACATATGTAGAGTGATTCGTATTTTTAACGAAATCTTCGTTGAATGACACTTCAGTATTATGACAGTTTTGATATTTAACTAAAAATATTATGAGTTTTTATGTGCACAACGGTGACAACTGAAAACAAGAGAATTTTTTTGTTTTTTGAATTGTTTTACGTTGATTGTATTACTAGTTTATGTGTTGATTTTTAACTTTGACATTTACCCATGAAGATGTGTTATTGTTTTGAGTGATTTTATTTTATTTTTTTATTTCGTGGATTTGTCTTCATCGGTGAGTCCTTTTCTATTACATTAAATGATACCCAATATTTTTTATTTGTATGACACTGTGCCATTCAAATAACAATTACTGTTATTAATATTTATATTTTTGAATATAAATTTAAAATCGGCGTTATTGAAGTGCATTGTTACGTATTCTGAACGCGGATATTAAATTGAAGAGAGAAAGTTAATTTTTTGTTGTCTGTAGCCTGTACCTCTATATAGGTATGTTTTTACCTAAAGCCGGTTTTACAATAAAAAAAAGCTTTACCGTACCTTACCTGGCGGATCAACAGATGTGTACAGCAACTTGGAAAGTATATTTGTGATTTAGGAATTTTGTTCAAATTTGTTTCATTTATTATTCATGTGTTTATTTATTCTGTCGACATATTAACTGTTTTTTGTGTGCATATTTGTTAGTTTTTTAAAATTAAAATGTGCTAAGAGAAATTTATTGAAAATTTGCCAAATGTTTTTTAAAAATATGCAATTATTCTGTGTAATTATGCGCACTTTTTACAAAATATTAATAATATAAATTTGCATATTTATGTTTTTATAATTTCTAGGCAATATACATAAAATGTTATTTACTTTGCAATCTCAATCAGTAGACGTATTATAATTATAGATAAATAACAATAAAAATTATAATGTCTAATTAATATTAAAAACTGAGTATCCACTTTTTATCGGTGTTAATTTTATACAAATAGTACTTATAGTGTCATAACACTGGCATGTATATTCGTAAGTTAATATACATATAATAGTATTTGACTATCTTTCTATACTTATCGCTTAAGTAATTAAAACAATTGAATGAAATCTCATCTATTTGCATAAAGCAATCTGAGTGATACATGCCAGGAACTCAAGCATGAAGGTCAATAAAGTATTTGAACTCTAAAATTGCAGGTCCAGACAATTGACAAGCGCTTCCTGTTCCGAAAATTGGTCTAATTTTGAGCCCAACCCAGCATAATGGCTGTAATTATTTTGACTCGCACTGTTTTGTTAAATTTAATCTCAGTTTAACCATTTTTGGTTCATAATGTCGCTTTTTGTTGCGAGTTATGTAATGTACAGATTATAGATAATGTTTGTGGGGGATTTAAATATAAAATGTCATTTCGCATTTGTGAAGTGAACAAAATAAATAGATATTATTCTGGATTTTATTGAATAGCCTGTTATTCATAGTGTTAAGAATGATTTTATAAATAAATATATCATCACGCCTTTTACCCATTACGGGGTATGGCACTCTGTCGTAACAGATTTCGGTAAGTTATATATTTTCTCGTATGAAGTGCTGTTATCGGCCGTAAATTCACGGCCCCCAAAGATGTTAGTGGAAGGGGTGGCTCCCCTTTTTTGGTGTGTGTTTCAATCCGATTGCTGGTTGACTTCGATTGCTCTGGAAAATATATTATAAAAATTAATATTTTTCTTATTATTATTAGCTCGGTATACAAAAAAAAGAAAAAATTATAACACAATACATGCAACAGCTTTCGTCTAGTTTTACAAGCAAACAATAATTATTTAACTAGGAATAGTTTTAACGTGGTGAAAATTTGTCGGCTGTGGGCATCGAACCCGGGTTCTTAATTAAACAGGCCGACCTAATACCACTGAGTGAATGAATTTAAAAAATTTTAAAAAACAAATCAATTTTGGCATCATTGAAAAGAAGAACAAATATGATATTTAACTCATGTAATGTTTAACTATGCATTCTATTTAAAAGAATATTTAATTTGAATTGAAAGTTTTTGGTTTGTTGGGCTGCATCGAATATTATATCATTGTAAAACAAGTGAAGCAAGTTTAGCCCAAAATGCTTATTACTATTGTTAATTTAGACAGATTCACAACAGATAGAACAGGAAAGTTAAGTATACAGCCATGATCAAAATAAAATTGCCACAAAAATACTGTTATTAATTTTTTTAAATTTTCCTCTTTTGAATTTGTCGCCTCTAACACTCACCTATCTGCGGCTCTGTCAAGACAGGAATGATCGGCAGAGATTAATTGCAGGATGAATCTAATGAATTCAGTTCATGTTTCAAGGGTTCGTGGTGCCCCAACGTGTTATGTACATACTAGATTAATTTGATACGTAATATATATATATATATATATATATATATATATATATATATATAATATTTTTAATAATATTTAATTATAAATTAATATAAGTGAACATTTATGGAAAAATTATGTGATAAATCTGTAAGTTTATAGATCCATAACATTAATATTTGGTGATATGTAGAAAATGAATCAAAAGTTTCGTTGCAATTTTTACAGATTTACTGATCTAGAAAACTTAGATTTACTCAGAATTATGTCATTAAACATATATATTTACGGGTACATATACGAGTATTTTGCTAATACTACATTCGTTTTGATTTCATTTGCAAATTAACAATTTGACCCTTGACCATACAATGAAAAACCCGATAATTTGGGGTTACTGTTAAAGCTAAGTATTTTAAGTTCGGTTATAAATTATATGAAGACAATATCAGATGGGAAAACAATTGCGATGCGTCATTGAATTTATTTGCGTGGTACAAACTTACGTTACTCATTCTCTTCCTGTCATTTACATTTTCAATGTATCTCAAGAAAATAACAACGTAATACGTTTGTTGTTGCGTTGTGAAGGTGTCACTATGACGTAGATAATTGTCGTCTTAGTTGAGGTGGTATTTATATACAAACCGATTTTTCTTTTAAAAGTTTCTTGGTAGCGAAAATATTATACTCAGAAAATCGAGCTAACCATAGTTACCTCAATAGAATATACTACTACAGGATTAGTTTTTGTCGGACAAATTTTATTTATGAAAACATAGTTGCTTGCTAACATCTGACGACATAAATTGACAACATAAAACGCGACATTGAAGGTGGAAAAATTGTATCTAATTCCAAATTAATCGAGTCGTTTTATCGCAAAATAATCAAGTTCTAATGCAGGAAATAAAAATTTGACTTGAAATTTTATTGAGATAATTTACCGAAGTAAGACATGGCAAGTATTAGCAATTTTTGAGTAATAAAAATAAATAAAAGTTTATCGAATTTCAGAAGTATAATAGTTATTTGTGTATTAAGAGCGTAAAGTGATTCTTTGTTACTCGAACACGGTAAGTGTAAGAGGAACAAAGACACTTTACGCTCGTGATACACACATAATTTTTTCTACGATTGCATCTTCAAATTATTAAAAAACGTATACGGACTGAAAATAAATTCGTTCTGTCAACTGTCAATATGACAAGTTTCTGTTTTGTTTGTATCCCTGGTAACTATTGAAATAAGCTTTTTCGCGCGTTGCCATTGGAAACGCGCACATTTAACGTCTTTTTCGCACGTTGCCATTAGAGACGCGCAAAAAAGATATTTTTCGATTGTTTCACAGAAAACGTCAACTTTACGATGACAAATGAGAGCGTAATTTTTAACTTTTCACAGCAATCGTTGAAAAAATACATTTCCAAAGAATTATCGATAGAAAATTAATATCATTAATTGAGAAATGTAATTATTATAATTGAAGAAATACAATCATTTTTAATAACTTAATACCTCCAATTACTTACCTAAAACTAGGAAAGAAAATCCATAAACAATATTATCCTTCAATTATCAAGAACAAAGAATGTCTCACGAAATACCAACTTTTTTATCATGCATTTTTTTCACATGTCCTCGTCCAAATTTCCTCTTCTTAGTTGTCTGACTCAGCAATCACTAATTAGGCGTCCCCTTGTTTTTCCTCTATGCTATGTTCTATTTCCTAGCGGATTATCCTACAAGCAACAAGACACAAATCATCCGATAAGCCGTGCAACGCGAACAATTCTCATTTTCTCGAGTTTTTCTCGGGGTGAAACTTAATCACCAGTAACGTTGCATGTCGCAGTTAATTCGAACTAAATATAATTTATCAAGTTAATGGTGACCACGTGTCGCATAGGAAATTATCACGGATGAGTTACTAGTTGATTAGATAGTTGGTTACTACTTTTAATATTTAATCTATTCATGAATTTTAGATGGAAATTATATTTACTACTTCTGAAAAGAAATTTAAAAAGTATTTTATGTTTCTACATTGCCAAGGATTACAAAATTACAATTCAAGATCATATTTGAACCAGTAAAATGAGACATTTATCTTATTTTAAATAATCTTAGAAAGTATATGAAGAGAGATTATATAATAAAAATGTTAAATTTATACATGTGTACACTATATATTTACAAGTTCTGAAAATATGAAACCTTTTCCGTAAATTTTACCTTCAATAATATTTACCTGTTCTATTCATACCTGTACCTGTATATTGTAAACATCACCAACTCAGATTATAACAGGTATATTTTTCACTTAAAGTATGTATTTATGACCGTCCAACAACGAAAAATACTGCAGAATTTACCGAAATTACAAAATACCTATAACACATAATAGAAAAATCTCTTTTGATTTGCAGATTTCGAGTTCAGTACAATTTCGCTGTTCTATGAATTTCAATTTCTTGTAGGTATACAAGAAATTGAAATTCATTATTTGACTGCTGAAATCTATAACTTTAAAAGTTTTAACATTTTTAGTTTTTTTGTTCACAAATGTTTATCTAATATTACCAGGAAGTATAGACCAATGATTAGCAGAACAGCGGGTTCGATTCCTGTCCACGGTATGGATGTTTGTTACATTTTTCTAATAGATTAAGCGAAATAAAAAACATCAACTGAATCTCTCACCGTCGCATTTGATTTTGGGGATCAGTTAAATATAATAAAAATATACCATTTAAAAATAAATTCTAATAATAGCTATTTATGCAACTAGTAAGGAAATGAAGGTTATTACCTTACGCATGTGAAATTTGCAGAACGAGACGTAGCCGAGTTATGTAAACACATAAGTAAGGTAATAACTTATTTCCTTACTAGTTTCATACAATATTTTTTCTACTTCCGTTCTAATAAATACGAAGGAGCGTTTTTGAAATTATTAAATTTTGACATATTAATGACAGTTATAAATTCAAAAAATAAAAGAATAACACATCAGAATTCGTCTACCAAGATATCTGTTGCTATGTTACCTCATTATTTCACTAGTTAAATAATGCAGTTCATTACCTAACTCAAATAAGTGAAATAAAACGTCTATTTCCTAACGGAAGTAGAAAAAAAATAGTTTAAATTTCGTATACACTCAAACCCGGTCACACCCAAATATCTATGAAGGTACTCTAGTTGCCGTGAAACCGAAAACGCATCGTGTCTTGTTTTAACGTTATCGTTGAATACGAAATTGGTTTAGCACCTGGCGCTCATTTAAATTTTGGCAGCTGAATTATTTACTACTGGATGTACATGTTCACGTACAGTTCCGGCAAAAGATTTCATTAAAACTTCAAATTGACTCTTGTTTCATATTTGATAAAGTTGCTCTGAACTTAGTGATTCACGACAAAGTTTCATGTTACAAGAAATGTACGAAGGGGTGAAAATTAGTTAGTTTTGCTTATAATGTTGTTTGGGTTCACGATTATAGTTTGGAAGTTATCCGGAAATTTTATTCAAGATGCATGCAAACTAGGAAACTGTTAAGATAATAAAAATAAAGAAAAAAGAGAATTAAAAACTTTGTTTACATACAGTCAGTTTTATTGCAATTGCAAATCAAGCAATTTGCATTTATATATATAATAAGTATTTAATTTGACTTTCTAATTCAAGTAAATAATAAAATAAATATATCATCACGCCTTTTATCCATTACGGGGTGTGACATTCTGCAGTAGCAGATTTCGGTAAGTGATATATTTCTTCGCATGATGTACGATTACCAGCTGTTAATTAACGGCCCCCAAAGATGTTAGTGGAGGGGGAGCCACAGGGGTAGATTTAAAATGGTGAAAATTGTTTGTCGGCTGTGGGGATCGAACCAGGGTTCTCAAGATCCACAGGCCGATTCGATACCACTGAGCCACCTACCCCATTCAAGTATGTGTAGTATATCGAACAAATATAATTGTATTAGAAAATAACTGAAAATTCACTTGTACTTTTTCTTTATTCTAAAGTAATTAAGAAAAGTTTGATAGCGGAAAATTTTCAAGATACTTTCAAAATATTGTACGTCCGATTCCACTGTAAGAGAAGAAGAGCTTTAGACTCCGTTATTAATAACAGAATATTACTGTTGTAATGGGGTAGGTAGCTCAGTGGTATCGAGTCGGCCTATGGATCTTGAGAACCCTGGTTCGATCCCCACAGCCGACAAACAATTTTCACCAATTTAAATCTACCCCTGTGGCTCCCCTTTCACTAATATCTTTGGGGACCGTGATTTGACGGCAGGTAACCGCACATCACGCGAAGAAATATACCACTTACCGAGATCTGCTACGGCAGAGTGCCACACCCGGTAATGGGTAAAAGGCGTGATGATATATTTATTTATTTATTTATATATTCTGTTGTACAATTTTTTTAGCCAATAAAGTCAATAAATAACTATATTCAATCCTCGAATTATGTTCGTAAAATTTAATTGAAATTTTTAGAGTTTGTGCCAGGAGTAAAAGCGGTTAAAGATCATTTATCAAAGAAGCAGTAATATATGTGTCATAAAACTGAAATGTCAATTCCCTGACATCTCTTTTTGTCAGTTGAAATAAAAAGTCATTATGTCAGTTTTATGAACTCTGCTATAATATTTGCTTCATTCTTCACATAATAAAATCACTCATAAATTTGTGTTTTGTTTCACTCGAGGTTTCTCTGTTTTATGACGTAATGGTACGTTTTATATCCGTAAAATTTTAGTGTTTTTATGGATTTATTTAATATATTAAAGTTTAATGAACCTTAGTTAATTTTCTCGAATTAGGATGTTTATTTCACATACTTGAATTTCCAGTATATTTCAAATTAGAAACGGCTATCTAACATGAAATTGGAATTTTATTAGTTTTTGAATTTTTTTTAAGGTATTGGCAATATGGTTAAGAATCCTAAAGCAGAAATTTATTTTATTTCGTAATGATGATATCCGTATTTTTCATTTTATAGAAATCTGGTAGATACAATTAACAAAATACCAAAGAAACTAATACAAATTTGTAATTGCGCGTATTATAAAACTACAGGCGCGGTGGCCGAGCGTGTTAAGGCACATCTCTTAACATACTGTGACGTCATCCGAACCAAGGTTCGTCAGTTCGAATCCGCCTGTCGACAATGTGTGATTTGTCGTAAAATATAAAAATACAGTTACATGTATTTATCACACTCGGGCGCTATAAGATAGTCAGTTATACGTCTTAAATAATGTAACATTCGACTACGAAAACCGGCAGTACGGCAGTGTAAAATTTGCGGCTCGGTGAGTCCGGTAGGCCTAGGCTCGATTTGGGCTATAGCGCCACAGATGATAATGATAATATTATAAAACTATTTGACTAATAAACAGTAATATTTGTGCTGGCTGTCGAAATTTGATGGCTAATAAACTAATATCCAAGCTAATAAATAATAAATATGGAATTACATAAATATGTACCTGCAATGTAATGATATATACTCTTAATATTATTATTTTTATTTGAATATTTTAAGCGTAAAAAGTTTTCTAATGATAAATATACTAGAAACAAGGGGAAATTGAGAAAATCCTTAGTGAAATATAATTGCACCCGTAATTCTCCTAATATCATGGGCGTGGCTATCTTTAACAGTATTTCACACGATATTATAATGTGTAAAAATATCTGCAGTTATAAGAAAAAACTAAAAGAATTTCTTGTGCAAAACTGTTTTTATATTATTGATGAATTTTTGTACCGTTCTTAATTTTATTACTTGCCTACGACGCTTTTTATATGTACTTACATCTCAAAAATAAACTATATTATTATTATTATTAACTAGTAGAAACTGTGCTATGTTATAATAAACGATAAATTTCCAGAAATCAATCAATGCAAATCCAAACAACACACAGAGTAACGAGTAAAATACTAAATCAATCCTTCTTTCCTGCGATACCGGAACCAATCGTTCATCAAGTTAGCAAGTTCTAGGTATTACATTTTACAACTGTGATTCGTAACACGATTTCCGCTGATCCCACCAACATCCTAGCAAGCCCTGAGCCAAGGCAACCGTCTACAACTTCGCCTGACAAATCGCTCAACGCGCTATGCGTTGCTTATAGGAAACTGGTTGCGAAAATCAGTGACGGCGGTGAAATTCATTTAACAAAGGAGCAGAGGTTAAGATTAATTGTTTACGTGCTTATAATTTAAATTATTTGTAATAATCAATGCCGACAAAGAATAAATGTATCTTGTATATAAATTGGAAATAATAATTGCAAACACTTGAAACTAGATTTTCATCGTATAGATAAGATAATTAGTAAAATATACGTATTTAGAAATCAGTACATACACGCTCATTACATTACTCAAGCATCTGATAAACTATGAATCCAAGTTCCATCCTATAACAAATTTTCTTCATTTCTATTGCTTTTCTTTAACTAGCATTTTCGGGGATCGTAAATAAATAATAAATATATCATCATGCCTTTAACAACATTAAAATGCCAGGATAAATTATTCTGCCCACAGAATACTGATATTGTAATATTCTATAAAATAGTCATAAAATAAAGTTGTTAATAACAAATAAAATAAATATATCATCACGCCTTTTACCCATTCTGGGTGTGGCACTCTGTATAAGCAGATCTCGGTAAGTGATATATTACTTCGCGTGAAGTGCAGTTACCAGCCATCAAAACACGGCCCCCAAAGATGTTAGTTGAGAGGAAGCCACAAGGGTAGATTTAATTTGATGAAAATTATTTGTCGGCTGTGGGGATCGAACCAGGATTCTCAAGATCCACAGGCCGAATCGATACCACTGAGCTATAAAAAATAAGTATGTTATTCACGCCTCTTATGTCTATGGCACACTGGTCGAAGATCGTCGAAGAGCATCGATGAGCTCATCTATGAAACAACAGAACGCACCCGTCATCAACGAAAAATAGAGGCTCCTCTATTTCCATCGAAGAGCTCTTCGACCAGTGTGCCATAGGCATTAGCCATTACTGAGTATGGCACTTTGCTGTAACAGATCCCAGTAAGTCATTTATTTATGCGCGTGAAGTGCAGTCACCAGCTGTCAAATTGCGGTCTGAAAGATGCTAATGGAGGAGGAGTCACAGGGGTAATTTTAATGTGGTGAAAATTGTTTATCGGCTGTGGGATTTGAATCTGCGTTCTCAAATCCACAGATCGATTCGTTGCCACTGAGCCACCTACTGTGATTTTACGGTTGATAAACGCACTTCACGTGTAAAAATGTATCACAGCAGTAAACCACACCCATTAATGGTTAAATGGTATAATTATACACTCATACCTCGCTATACGGCCGCTCTTTATACGACATTTCTCTATAACGGTCCTTTTCAATTAAGACACGTTTTCGATTTACATCCTAAAATGTTTCGCTATAACGGCAAAAAAAACTTTTCCCCATTGAATTTGTATTGATTCCTTATAAGGCTTTTCGCTTTGCGGCCAAGTTTCGTGGAATGTATCTAGGCCGTAAAGCGAGGTATGGGTGTATATTTATTTTATTAGTTCCCGGAATTTGTCCTTGTTTTGTAAAAACTATCTTTCTAGAATGTGAGATGCTTAATGATTATTCTTTTACCGTATGAATTAGGATAAAATAACAAAACTTGTCAGAACTCTTGTTTTTGTGGATATTTTTTCCTTCCTTCTCTTGTGTTTCCGCCGGCACTGGCAGCGAGTGTAAGCGATTCGTTTCGGAGACGGATTTTAATAAACATTTGTTTTATTGCGAGTGATGTAACAGTGATGACGTCATGTGCAAATCCGACGTTATGTCTTGTGCCGACTTCTCGCTTCGCTTCATCTTAGCTTTAACTGAACGGTGAATTCGCTGAGTCTTTGAGACAACTCGGTGCAGATTGAATATATTCCGTCCGCATTCGGAATTCCGCAGCAGAATAGACTTGGATTTTAATAAAGAGGCACTGAGGTTATTTTGTTTTACTTACTGGCTGAATTAATTGAAGATCGTGATGGTTGAGGTAAAATAAAAGTTCAGGTTTTCTAACGCAAATGAAAAAGTTTACAATCGGCGTACCTACATTACAATCTATTCCAAATAAAGTTATAAAATTCAACAATTTTATAAAAGCTATTTCAGTTATCTTTGCTTATATGTACAATCAAATCCTAAACCCATACAGAAGTCGGTTTTAAAATTATTTATTTACAACTATTAAATAATATCTTCATTATGTATCTAACTCTAAATACATAAAACTGTTCAGTCATAACTATGACAGATCTTAGTAAGGTTATATTTGACTATTTTGTTGCAATTATTTAAATAGTTGTAGATGAATTATAGTATGTGGTACGCATATAATGTTTATCTTATAAGTGAATTAAATAATATACTATATTATTATGGGGTAGGAGGCTCAGTGGTATCGAGTCGGCCTGTGGATCTTGAGAACCCTGGTTCGATTCCCACAGGCGACAAACAATTTTCACCAATTTAAATCTATCCCTGTGGCTCCTCCTTCATTAAGATCTTTGGGGGTCGTGGTTTGACGGCTGGTAACTGCACTTCACTCGAAGAAATATATTACTTACTAAGATCTGCTTCGGCAGAGTGCCACAACCAGTAATGGGTAAAAGGCGTGATGATATATTTGTATATTTTATTTTTACTAATTATTAGTTTTCTGATCACGGCTTAAATGAATTTGTTTTTTATTATTATTAAATATGATAAATTCCTACAAATGATGAAAATTATCTAGACGCAATTGTATAGAAGAAAAATTTTGAATTATATATTTTCCACTATGAATCGTTTCCAAATTAAAAAAAAGATTCGACAAATACAACTTATTGAAACTGAAAGTTTGATTGTATAGACTTATCAAATAAAATAAAACAAAAGTATACAATGCCGAACCCTAATGTTTAAAATCTTTTAAGAATAATAATGTTTTTATATTATTTCAAAATACAACGCTACAAACACAAATTGTGATGAGTTTTTATGTTATCAAAAATTTAACAATCTATATTTTTATATAATATAAAAATAATATATTCTTTCTAATTATTAGGAGAACATAAATAAGAATTTTAGAAATAAATTTTGTGATGCGTAATGCTTGTAGTGCCATATAATCTGCGCATCGAAACTAATGACAAAGAAACCAGATAAACAAAATTTACGATCAAACATAAAATTAGTCTACGCAGCATAAAAAAGTCCTTCCGGCAAAAATTAATCAAATATTAAAGTTTCCTCTTTAGTAATATTTCACATAAAACTAAACACTGAACCAAGTTATAATTCTACTAACTCTTGAAGTGGAAAATTATATGGTCGTTAGTAACAAGATGCGTAAGGTAATGTTAGCAGGTACCCTGAAATTAAAATTCGCTTTAAAACATATGCATATTAAATTTCAAAAGTAAAAGTTGTGGAGATAATATTTCACACATGCCTGAATTTTTCTCATCATGCTCAGAAGTAGATAATCAGTTTTCTATGACGCGTATATTTTTACGTTACCTGAATGTTATGTTTAAATCGCATAAAAGCATAGGTATGCTGATTAATGGTGTTAAATGTATGAATAAATATTTGTTGTGGTTATAAATATATTTGTTTTTGTTATTTGAGCTGTTATTTAAACCTTGAACTTTTTACAATCTTGTTAATAAAAATATAACAAAATAACATTCATAGCTGTTATGAAATTCCTCCGGAAATTCTAAATCACATCTCTGTCTATAATAAATTTAATTAATGTTTATAATATAATATTGATTTGCAATTATTATTCAGCATTAAATTGAAGTATCAATTTGATTTAGTGGAAAGTATATTAATAGCAAAACTCGTATGTATGTATTCGTTATGTTTAGTTCACAAAAGAATTTTTTTTTGTGAGAAAAATAAGTTTCATGTAAAATAGAAAAGTTTGACTGGATACTTACGCCACAGTAGTTTATAACTTGTTTTATTTGAAAGCGAATTCGAAATTATTGAAAAAAACTTATTCCAGAAAATCTTTCAAAAATATTTTTTTCATGTGAATTAATTATTAAATAAAGAAACATAATAAAAGGTACTTGTTAGAATGTTTTTTCTAAAACATTTTTAAATTGACATTTAATAATAATTTCATTTCTTTCTAAAGTACATATTTGTAATAGTTATTTACATTGCAAGACCGTTATACGGAAATTTATAGGCGAGCATAGAAAACTAATAGACGAGCGCCAGCGAGCCTGTAAATTTCAGGTAACGGTGGAGCATTGTACAATGTTTTATGGGCATTTGAATCGCAATATATGTATATTTAATAAAATTAATTGCAATAGTATAACGCAATAACTAAAATGAAAAATAAATATATAAAAATATATTTAATTATTCTTAATTTAAATTAATGATTAAAAAAAAACTTATTTATCATGATTTAAAGCTCTCAACCTTGCCATATAACAATTTGACAAAAATACGATAAAATTTGAATCCGCTATATATTTTATATTAGTTTCGTCAATTTTCTTTATACTATACCTACTTGGAGTTCTAATCGTAATACTCTAATACGAGCAATTCTTGTATCAGCCTATGTGTGTCAGCGATCTTGGGCTTATTGCCTTTGAATTAGATGTATTCTACTGTTTTTTAGGTATCAATTTATTTAATAGATAATTTTGAAAGAAAATTGGGGAGAAATTGACTAAAATTTAGTTATTCAATATATGTATAGACATGTGAGTATTTTAGGGTTCTGTAATTTGACCCAGGAAATCAATTGAGATTAAAATCAACTCAATACTTTTATTACGAGCAATTCTTGTATGCTATCAACGATCTCGGAATCGGTCTACCGATTGTAATGAAACTTACTATTTACCGTTTTTACTTCCTTGTACGAAGTAAAGGAAGTATTGTAATCGCGAAAATTTTCGGTTCTCAGATTTCAACGGAAATAGGTATTTTGGCCCTCCCTGAATCCATTTTGACTAATTTCGTCGTGACGTCTGTACGTACGTATGTATCTCGCATAACTCAAAAACGGTAAGCCGTAGAAAATTTAAACTTTATATTTAGGACTGTTATAACATCTAGTTGTGCACCTCCCTTTTTGGTCATTATACAACTACCGGAAGTGGTACTTTACTTGAAGCCTATAATAGATTTTCATGAAAAACTATATTCAAATTTAATTTAAAACTTTCCAAATTTGGTATATAAGACTACTATATCAATGGAAATAACATAATAGATTTTGGTTAAAATAGACTAACCGGAAGTGGCACATTACATGAAGCTGCTAACAGTTTTCCTTGAAAAAAATGGTATTATTTTAATTTTAGAAATAAATGCTGCAAATAAAAGTTTTAGAGAATTAAATTCTGCGTCTAGCACATTAAGAATTTGTAAATTAGCTTTTTGCATAAACGAGATATGTAAATTTAAATATTATATATTTTTTGATTTAAAAAAAAATAAGTTTGCTATGGATTAGAACAAAAAATAAAAGATTTAATGTCAAATATGTGCAATACAAAAAAATCTATAGTTTAATACGCGTACAAGGAAGTCATGTGGTGTCCACATCAGATTTTTTTATCTCAAAAAACATTGTAGCTAGATCTCTTCCTCCGTAAAATTCATTTAGTTTCTCGGTCTTTCAGATATTGCTATAAAAGAGTATAAAAATTCAAACAGCAACCAGATGGTTTTAATTTTGCAAAAATTATATTCCGTCAAATGCGTATAAACGTTGTTTATTATTCCTAGCCATAACACATTCACACATGCTTTCAACCTTGGGAATGGACTTAGGTTGTCGATTGACCAGCTAGCAATATATTAGTATGATAATGAGCGCGATTCTTATAGAAACTCCTTGACGGGGAAAGGGGAAACTATGATGAATCATTCGGAATAATCTAAAGAAGAGGCGAGAGGTGTTTGTTTGTTTACACATTGAGTCATGACAAAATCGCAGC
The DNA here is from genome assembly GCA_947425015.1 of Pterostichus niger. Lineage (NCBI taxonomy): Eukaryota > Metazoa > Arthropoda > Insecta > Coleoptera > Carabidae > Pterostichus > Pterostichus niger. Next base: position 22,760,536 of record OX380342.1, read on the forward strand.
GCATGCTCTATGTACAAGATGTAGTATTTTGAAATGATAATATTGTATTATTTTTTAATCTTGTTTATTTATATTTCTTATGTGCTTATTTAAAACAAAAGAAAGAGATTACTACATGTATTATTAGACTCATTTTATCTTGCGGTTTTATTATTTTTAAATATAAATTTTATACTCTTATTTCTGTAGTATATTTAGTCGTTTCGCAGTGTTTTATGTGTTCTCAATATACATAGCATAAAGAAAGAAAAGGAAATTACCAAGTTTTCATATCCATATCGTTATTAAGTAACAATTTTAGATCATATTTATTTTGATAGTGCAACAATTTTAAATTGAGGGACAATCAAACTTACAGAAATAACAAGTTTTAATAAAATATTTGTTGTAAGAAATTGTATGTAATACAACAATTGATCAATGAAGAAATGATTTAAATATTTTTCTTTATAAAAGTAAGCTAATAAATACTACACGCTATATCCCATTAAATGGGGTAGCACGAACCCCTGAAACATTCACAGAACATCCACTAAAAGATTCATAAAAAAATCAGTTCACGTCAACAATCTCATTCTGACACACGATACTCGTTTCAACCACATTAAAACTTCCTCCATACGAGCTCTTTCCTTCCTCACAACCAAAATTCATCATCACGTAACAAACCTTCATTCACATCCATCCATTCGCTTCTGTACACCTGTTTCGTAAATCTTCATTTACGCCCACATCTCTAACAACGAATCTATAAAGAAATGAAGGCATCATCGTGTGCGCTTGTTTAAAAATACATTTAACACAATTGCAGTTAGATACTGTATAGTAAAAACTGAAAATGAAGAAAAAAAAAGATGAGGAAGGAAGGGAGTATCACACTGCGCTTGTTTTGAAACTGAATGCCACACAATTGCAGTTGGACACTCTATAGTAAAATCAGAAAATGAATCAAAAAGATAAGAAAGGAAGGAAGCATCACATGCGCTTGTTTTTGAAACTCAATTGTAGATAAACACTCGAAAAATCTAAACAATGAATCTAAAATCTAGAATCATACGCTTGTCCTTATTCATCACATATATAAAATAATTCGTGGGCCAAAAAAAAAATGAATAACATAGCATAAAGCTATTCTACCATAATAAGTTGAACAATACTGATCTATATGGGGTAGATTCGATGCCAACAGGCGACAAACAATTTTCACCAAATTAAATCTACCCCTGTGGCTCCCCCTCCACTAACATCTTTGGGGGCTGTGATTTGACGGCTGGTAACCGCACTTCACGCGAAGAAATATATTCTACTTACGGCAGAGTGCCACACCCAGTAATGGGTAAAAGGCGTGATGATATATTTATTTATATTTATTTATACTGATCTATATAGTAGTAACCTTTTTAATTTATAAGTAACCTAAATAAAATATACCCTTTCCAAACAATTACATTTTCTCCATTTATTTGAATCCTAATATAGGTGCTCATTAAAGTGCCAAACTCAGATGTCTCACGTCAATAGACATCAAAATATAAATCAAATTGAATGATAAAAAGAAATATTGGACTTCCACCTGCTTTTGTGTGAAAGCCTGTAAACTCCGGTCATTTAATCAACTAAACTACGGTTAATTCAAATCTGATTTTATGGCGCATAACAAAATAGAGCAAAAAATTAAATTAAAATCATGTTTGAATTACATGAAGACCGTTGCTTAGTTGGTTAACGTAACTGGAGTTTATGTGTCCCAGATTCAAATCCTCGCGTACTTCAATTTTTGTCTTTCTAATTAATTTTTATTTTATCAATGATTAAGTATTTACTTAAAATACTAATTAAACAAACTAAACCTTTGTAGTGAAATTATAAATTGTTCGGTAGAAAAATGTAAGTGTTTTATTTTCAAAACTGTACTTTGTTTGAATTTCGAGAAACCTTTTTTATTTTGTTTACTTTCCTTATACTTTTTAAATGATCCATTTACTGGCAATTTCAAAGAGGATAAATATTTACAATGATTTTTCTGGAGATATATTTCTCAGAAAAGCTTATGTCAATAAGCAGAAAGTAAATTAAAGAAGAAGTATAAATATAGACCGTCTGTAATATTGCCACATTACAGTTTTTTCTTACGGTTTATTATAGTATTTCCACATAAATATTGCAAATGAAGATAAACAAGTATTTATAAAGGATTTGCGACATTTAATTTTATTTAAATAAGATAAGTGTTATTCTAAACTATCTAAAGAAAGTATGCACAATCTTCTTAGAAACTATTACACGATGTCACTTGGTCACTTCATTTTATTTATATGGCATATACGAGGAGTTATGAAATATATAAAAGTGTTTACATAGCTGTATAGTGTACGTTATTGCAAATATTATTATTATTATAACATTTGTTTATTATAACTGAATTCTAAATTAATTAATTATTATTATAATACAAAAATTATTTGCAAATTGAGACAATAAATAATAGCAGATAATCAAATTAAATTAAAAAGAAATAAAGTTAGGACGCCGTTTGGATTTGAACCTGAGACCTTATGAACTCATGTCATATCAAATAACATATGGAAATAGTTTTCAGAACTCATATTTAATTATTAAAACAAAAACTAAAATACCAGGACAAACGGACAGAACACAAAATCCCACACACACTAAACGAAGCCCTTGGAGACAATATTAATATCCTATCAAATACTATAGAATATTAACAATCTATTCGGTTATTTAATAAAATATAAGATATTATAATACACACCGTAATCAGGTACTAATAGCTTTTGTAGCTGAAGTACCTGAAAATATCTAAATAAAAAAATTATTATTATTAAAATAGTTTTTGGTTTAACTTATGTGAATTTATTTATTTCGTCGTAAACAAAAACTGTTTTAATGATCTATGATTATGTTTTACACATAACTATATTTATACCGGCTGTTTCTATACCTCTGTACGTAACTTTAATGACATATATAATTTGATATATTGATTATAGAACAAACATATTTTTTTTAATTCGCAAAACTTAGGGTATTTCATTCCTAGCGAACATTTTTAGTGTCACTGGTTTAATAGTACATTTAATTATTTATAATTATGTTACTAATGAAATAAAAGTATAAACACTGCCTACAAATAATTATTTATTAATTTGTTATTATGTAGGTACCTGGTGTAATGCTTTATTTTTATTTTTTTTTAAATTAAATGTACACTAAAAATGTTCGCTATGAATGAAATACCTTAATTTTTGCGAATTTCAAAATTCTTTTTGTTTTATAATCTGTATATCAAATTATATATAATATATTAAAGTTTCGTGCAAAGGTATAGAAACACCCTGTATAATAAAATAATGTATTATCTATCTGTGTATTTCATTGTTGAAAACGATATTCAATCATATTAACACTTTCTGAGTAATTTATATTCTTGTCACTTAAGATTATCTTCAAATACCATTATCAATATTTATGTTTGTTAAGGCAAGCAATCTTTGTGTAGTGTCCACATTAGGCGCCACATTATCACTTTTACACCTGTTTGTAGACCTTATCACTTCCAGATATGGAAGGAAGGTACTACAGTTTAATTCATCTTAAGTAATATTACTTCTACTTATATAGATTTCTTTCTGTTGAGGAATTTAATATCCATTCATCAGACACATTCTATTATTTTATTAAAAGTAGTCATTTGATATTTCGTTACTATCTTTTTCAAACTTCAGTCAAATTATAAAGTTGGTAATACATGACTAAACAAAAAAAAAATTAAGCAAAAGAGAGACGTCATCAAAATTTGTAACTAGAATAATGAGAAATACAAAAAATTAAATGCAATGAGTATTGCATAAATGTATAATACATTTTCTAACATTTTAAATGTTTTAAGCATTATTTATCAAATATATAACACACAAATCACAACAAAATTGACAAACGACAACTCGAAACAAAATGGAGTGAGAGTCGGATACAAATGTAAACGTTTTTAAAGCCAGTAGGTACCAACGCCTGGTGAAGAAATAAACTTCAATATTTTTAAATACAATAAAATTTCTTGAAAAACATTGGCTGGTAGCACAAGCTCTGTTTTTGCCTGTTTTAAAAGCAGTGTGTTTGGGTGTTTTAACTATCTCTAACATGTTAAAACACTGCTCTTAAAACACCCAAAAACAGAGCTGGTACTACCAGCTATTATGTTTCAATTTTAAATAATTGTAAATATCATTAAAGTGTACTTTCCTTATTATAATTTTTTACAAATATATTTATCATTCTATCAGTTCCGTGCAAGTAAGTTTTCGTTTTGTACAGTTTTATCCACGACCTATGAAGTCTTCCTTCTGCTAATTTTTTTTGAATATGTACATATATTATATATTTGTCGTTAGAGGTTATAAAATTTTCTATTTTCAATAAACAGTCAAAAAATATAATAAACTTCCTTATTTTATAATTGGATAATTATCAGTAGTTCATCGATTTGTTAATAAGATTTTCTAATATTTCATGATACTTTATTGAGACCAGAATAATTTATCCTGATATGTTTATGTTGTTTTTATGCATTATATTTATGTACATAGCTATTATTATAAGAAAGAATATAGTTACAGCTCACTTACTGTTTCGTTAAAAGTGTGGTCAATTAGTAATATTTGTATACTAGCTTCATACATGAGCAAAATACATAAAAGTCAAACAACATAATAAATTGATTATTATTTATTGGTTAAAAAATGGCGAAATGATGATAATCTGTAGAGAAATAATAAAATATAAGACTTGTCATTAATTTAATGATTTATAACAGATAATGATTGAGTTCCTGAAAACAAATTATTATTATTATAAACTATAAGTACCTTGTATGCTTTGCACTAATTACTAATATTACTTGAGTGCAAATTAATGTCTGTGAATATAGCTTAGTGGAAAACTCTGATTATAGAAAATTAATAATAATTTAATAACGGTATATGAAGATACATTTATTTTTTCATTAGAAATATTCGCAAAACTAAAATAAATTAGCTACTTATAATTTTTATAAAATAACCACAAATATTCGCACTACACCGCAACAACCAACTAATTTAACTCTGAAAATTTAATATAAACTTTTCCTGAAAAAGTTGTTATCAAATTCCGAACAAAATACCATACCCATATTATAGTGCTCTGAATTACTGAACAAGTTTCTATACAAATACAGTTTTTACTTGCAATTCTGGGAGTTTCTAGCATTATCTGCTTCAGGAGCGACGAGTGAGCAACGTACAAAACAAAAAGCGAATGTTTTTATTCCAAAGCACACTCACGATGTTGCGTGCAAATATTTTACTGCTAAATGTAAACACCGCGATTTACGGAGTCCACTTGAAGTGTATGTAATTATATATATGATACCGTTATATAAATAATATACTGTACAACTACAAATCATTTATGATGGCTATGATTGGTTTGTGATAAAAGATTATGAATTATTATTATTATATAATTTTACATGCTTATAATTACATAGAATGTTTCATAATTTTAAATTTCCTTGTACTTTCTTCATTTTGTGTTAGATATTTTTATAATAAAATTGATTGACTTTAATTGTTCAACTAATTGGACAATTAAATTTGATTAATTCTTTGTGATTATTCCAGATTCCTTCAAATCAATATTGTACTGATGATAATTGAACTAATTTTAGTACCTTCCTTTCAAAATTATTAAATTTTATTACAGTTTGAAATACGTCTTCAGCTGTATTGATATATTTAAAAAGTGTAAATCATAATATAATCTCATAAACGACTCCTGAACTATAAAATGAAAGTGTTGAAAAGATGATTACAATTTTTAGAGAAAATAAACAAAATTTTACTCTCGAATTTATGAGCTTTTAACTAATTTAAAAGGTAATTTCAAACATGAAAACAATCAGTATAGTTATCACTCAAACCACACTTTTATCTTTTAACACTTCGTGTTATGCATTTATTTAGCAGGTGCCAATAAATATTATTATTTACCATAAACAACATTTTTTATTCGTGACTTTATTAAAAACAATATCTGAAAATTACAAAACAATTCACTACAAATATTCTGAACTGTACAACAGGTATGGGGCAATGATGTTTAACAATTTATTTTTTTCAACGATTTATTATTATCGTATTTTACATTATTGAAATTTACTTGATTTATTTTATTTATGTGGTAACACTACCCAACTGTCACTCACCGATTTAAATGAAACTTGACACACTAATAGACCTCTTAAAAAGATTGAACCCTTATTTTTTTTCCGGAAGTTGCTTTTTAGGAGTACAAACCACCCCTGAAAGGTGGTAAACGCAAGAATCGCCATAAATGAAATTAAATAATAAATTACGCATTCAACATTGGTTACTCAAGGGTAACCTCTAAAATAGATTCAGCGACCCCAAAAACCCCCGAGTAACTAATTTTGAACCTAAAACTCTATTTCAGTTGAATATCGTAATTTCATACCCCCCCCAACCCTTTTTTAACCCCTTAAAAATGTGCATATGATCAAAATGACCCCGATAATAGATTTTGGCGATCTAAAAAACCCCTGGGTATCCACCTCAAGAGCCAAACTTAATTGTTGAGGTTTACACCTCAACAATCTTTTATTCTGAAATTTTTCTGACTTTAAAAATTATGTGTGTTTTTTTTAATGAATTGAACCATCATGTAACTTTAAAGTTATTTTATTTACAATTTTATTGCTTGAAAATTGCCGAAATATTGGCCGAAATGTCGCCAAATAATAATAATAATAAAAAAGAAAATTTAAATTATTTCAAATTTCTTTTTTTTCCTCTGACTTCAATTAACAATTATATATATAGCTCAAAGTTGACAAATTTGTCTGTTCCGTGATAAGAACATCTTAAATGCAGTTTTTAATTTTGAATAACTTTTATATTTACACTTTTGTTCTAAAATTATTATGGCAAGCACTATATACAAAAATAAACTCCCGGTATTATCAAATCACTGTGTATAATTTTTTTTAGATAATCTGATATAACAGTTAGGAACTGCACTTTATACGGCAAAAATAATTTCTAATTTTGCACTATCTTGGGTAAAATGAGTATAAGCATAATTATAGAATTTTCAAGATATTATTTTTTCAAAAGACAAATTTATTTTTCTAACCCACAATTAACTATATAATATTTATCTAATAAATATGTGGTTACTGAATCTATTCTAAGGAAAGTTTTGTCTTTCCACTAACTTCTCTAACTATCTACTGTATCAGGAATACGGTCATATATTATAGTCTAGACTCTAGAATTATCGAAGCAATTACATGCATAGATATACACAATGCATCGTAATCAGTTGGAACATAACTTTGTCCACCGTTTAATTTCCAACAACAATATAATTGCCATTTCCGCCGCACTACCTGTAAAACATCACATGAGCCTACACGTGCATAATTGATGCCAAAACCGCGTCTGTGTTAATTAAACTCTGTGAGAGTAATCACACATGTAACCCTCTAATAAGGTAAGGGGTGGCAACAAGCTTACTCATTCGCAGACAGCGCCTCGCGTCGCGTATAATTGTAAAAGCTCTGTGTTATTGTTTGTCATAATTACAGCAGAAGATATACCGTATGTGGACTAATTTGTAATTAACCGGTTAATGTATACAATAGCGGAAACTTGAGGCAAGGTTGTATTAATAACTAGTGTCAGGTACATTCCAGAGTTAGAGTGTGTTTTATACACTGTTTCTCTGTTACTGTTATAAACTATGAAAGACAATAGCTGGTAGCATAAGCTCTGTTTTTGCCTGTTTTAAGAGCAGTGTATTTGGGTGTTTTAGCTATCTCTAACATGTTAAAACCGTGCTCTTAAAACACCCAAAAACAGAGCTTGTGCTACCAGCTATTGTGTTCGCTTTATACTTAATAATTCATATTTTTTTTTATTAATTTGCCACCAGAATTCTGATTTCTAGATAACAATATATCAGAAAGTAGTCCTTTATACATAGCGTGCAGAAAGTAAGTACATATATATTTTTTACTGTAATGCAGAAATTGAATTTTCTAATAGGGTATAGCAAGCTAGTTTGAAAACAAGAAAATTGTCAAGAATTATGTTTTAACAACCTAAAAGAAATGTAAGCTCTTACGCTTTCAAAGTAATATGCAAAATATCTTATTACCGCACAACTATTATTTATTGTTCGTTCTCTGTACCAACGGTAAAGTAACTTTATCGCACATCTTCCAACGAGCGCAAAGTAGTAATAAATATATAGAAATATTTACAGTAGACTTCTTGGATATGTCCAAAATGTAAAGATATATAATTAGTAAAATGATGCTAGATGTTACATTACATGTACATTATCTACCTTGTCATTTTTATGAAAATGATTGTAGAAAAATATTGTGTGTACTTTTGTCGCTCTCGTGAAATTACAAACTTTCAGTGTATGCATTAGGTATAGCTATTAAATTATTTTTCATTAGATTTTAAATGGCCGTAGAAAAATAACGTGCGTGCCCCGAACAGAAAAAAAAATGTGCAGGTTTGAACTACTTTCAAGTTTAGGCTCACAAATTACTATTTCATCGGATATACATTACATACTTAATCGATGCAGCAAATTTTTGTAGAATTAATGAAAAATACTTATACGGGATGTTTCTATACCTCTGCACGAAACTTTAATAACATATAATTTGATATACTGATTATAGAACAATAGTTATTTTTGTAATAAATGCGCAAAATGAGTGTTTTTTTGTTGCGCGTGAGAATGTTACTTTTAGTCGAGACAGCAGGTCGAGACAATAAAAGTCATTCGAACGCGCTAAAAAATAAGAATTTTGCCCACGAAATACAAACAACATTTTTTCTACAACTGTAAATAAAGAATAATACAATAATTATCGATTTATTTAAGTAAATTGAAGAAAAACAATCAACAATAATATTAAGTTGATTCTATGTGTTGTAACTAATGAAACCTGACAACAAATAATTTGGAAGCGTGCGCGAGATACTCATTTTGCGATCGATAATTATTTAATGTGGTAAAAGTAAGTTATCAACTGCGAAATTTGAACTCTAGTGTCATTCTTATATTTCAATGCGTTACCATTTTATTACTATATTATTCTAATTCCTTTATAAAATGAATGAAGATTAAAATATTTTATAAAATTTTACAGCAACTGGCATGTGCCGTGACAATTCCTTTTAACTTTTATTTGCATTTCAAGAAAATATGCGCGTCAGTAGAAACGACAATAAAATCCGTCTGGAGACGTCATTAATTATTCGCGAGATTTTAAAAATGACAGTCGAGAAAGGGTAATGCACTGAAAACGACGGATGACAAAATTTTATAATTCTCGTTGGCACATTAGCGAGGTAAACATTGTGACAATGTCTTTTTTATTTTAAAATTCCTAATGCTGTTGAGCTTTTGACAGTGACAAATTGTCTTCGTATTCAGATTAATCTTGAAGGTGATATATTCCTTGTTTATTTTTTTAGTGCAGATAAAAAGAGAAAATTACCAATACACACGTAAGAAAAAAAATATATAGAAAGTTTAAACACATGCGATACCTATAAAAAAATATTTTTTAACTGTTCATATTAGAATGTGATATCACAATACAATAATATTGCTTTCGTGATTGTTTATATTGTAAACTCAGATGTTTTAAATTATTTTATCACTACCTACTGCAATAAAAATAACAATTCTTTTTATTGTCTACGTTCTACAAAATTAGAAGAATACTGATAATAGTCCTGTACGATTACTGTACTTTTAGAAAACAGTGTTATCACGTTACCAATTATAAAGACAATAAATATTTATTTTATCACCTGTTCCGACGACAGTTATTACGGAACATAAAAACTGTAAAAATTCTTTATATTAATGCACTAGATTCTAATCATAGGAGCTGTAAATATATAACAGAATTTTGGAAAAAAAATATTGGAAAGTAATATATACAGGATGGTGACTCGCCCAGCCGGTTATAGGACTTTAACATGGGAAATCAGCTTTTCGCAATTTCCTGCTTCCCTAATTATTTTAAGCAAAAACGCGTCAAATAAAAGTTTTAGTGCATCAAATTCTACATCTAAATCAATAAACAGAATTACTTTTACGTACTTTGTAACGACAGAAATGAAATATGAAAATGTCGAAAATTACGTTGAAAATATTGATAGCCATGGAATTGAACAAAATAAATAAATAAATGCTTGAAGTTTTATCTGTCAAAACATCAACGTTTGACGTTGTGACAGATAAAATTTCAACTTTTGACGTTGGACATGCAAGAGAAAATATTTATATTTTATAAAACATTCATTCAAACTTTTATAAGACTTGCGAGTTCATTAACTTGAATAATTTGAGACTTGTTAATCTTTACTGCAATATTACAAACTAAAAACTATTTAACCATATCTGCAATAAATCGAAATTAATCGAAAAGTTTCATGATATACAGGTGTTTCAGGACTAGTGTAACAAACTTTAACAGCTTATTCCTGAGGTCATTTTGAACCAAAAATGTCATATGAACATAGGTCCTATTCCTTCTAGTTACCAAAATACAAGAGGTTGAAGTTCTATAAATAACACGAAATTTTCAAATTTTTGTAATCAAGATACTTTCGGAAAACAAGAGTTTTATTGAAAAGTCATACCTTATATGTCTTAATTAATTTTATTTATTAATATTAACGAATACGATTTATAGAACAAAACAAAAAATGACACAATTAAATAGACACAGAACAACATAACCAAACATGGAATAGGTTAACATCATATGAAATAAGATAACAAATTTTTAAAAAATTACAGAAAATGTTCAAAATAGGCGCCTTGAACTCGTATGCATGTTATTATTAATAAATAAAATTAATTAAGACAAATAAGGTATGACTTTTCAATAAAACTCTTGTTTTCCGAAAGTATCTTGATTACAAAAATTTGAAAATTTCGTGTTATTTATAGAACTTCAACCTCTTGTATATTGGTAACTAGAAGGAATAGGACCTATGACATTTTTGGCTCAAAATTACCTCAGGAATAAGCTGTTAATGTTTGTTACACTAGTCCTGAAACACCCTGTATAATCACTTACATGAAGATACAATTGCAAATTTAAATATAGAGTCAGTCAACTTTACAAATTTAAATCTCAATGGAACGAATTTCTTATTCTAGTTTCACAAAAATCCATTTTCCTTTGAAATACCTCATTTAGCAAATCCTCGTTATACGACACTTCCGAGAATCGAAGCTATATTAGAAATTTACCTTTGACGTTGAGCTGTATTCCAAGAAAAATGATCTCTACGTTATCGATATTTTCTATATTTGTAAGTCTGGATCTCCAGAACTGATAAATAATAGTTATAGTTTATATAAGCAAATACATAAATAACAAATTGGATTTTTTTAAATAATTGAAACATGATATTCGAGGCGGAAAACATCATTGACCAAAACTAATGATTCTAATTGTATCTTATTATGTTATATTTTAGGCTAATTATTTCTATAAATTAAAATGAATTTTCTCAGTCAAACCTTTACTCTGATAGTACAGTTTATTATAGATTTTTTTTAATTGACAAAGTTTATAATTGAAATTTAGACCTTAAATTTTAAACATGTAGTTTAAATTTTGCTTAATTTAAATTCAATCAATCCAATCGTTACTTCCGAAACATTGTATTTTCATTAAAATTTAAAAGTTCTTATAAAGTCAAATAATCAAAACAAAAGGATTTACTTGATTTTTCATTCATATTGTCAAATTGTGTCATATTGAAGTAATAGTTAAAGAGTAGAGCTGATAGCACAAGCTCTGTTTTTGCCTGTTTTAAGAGCAGTATTTTTGGGTGTTTTATTAATCTCTAACATGTTAAAATCGTGCTTTTAGAACACCTAAAAACAGAGCTCGTGTTACCAGTCCAAGATTCTGCAGATGTTGAAAGTATATAGTTCACTGGTGTTTTCTTTTCATTATGTGGAATTATGGGCCCCTTGTACTAACAATATTTAAAATTGAGGGTCAACCTCGAGCTTAATTTATATATATTTTTGTACATTATTTTCAATTTTATATTGTCAATTGGAAGGTTCACTTAAAATGTAAGTTTTTGTTGGTAGAATAAATACGTTTGTCAATATTTTATTTATTCTATATCTACTGTTGTGTACAATTTATTAAATACTGTCCGTCAGTACGGTGGTGTGGATAGCGATACGGAATTCGAATCCGGAGATCCCGAGTTAGAATCTCACTCAAGCTAAAAATTATATAAACTACCACACTGCAGCTCGGTGAGTGCGAACCCTGTACTATAATTGGGATTAAGTTCCTGTTGTACAACGTAACATAAATAAATAAATAAATAAAAGAATCCCATAAATTTATGATATGAGGTCAATTGCTCATATGCTTCAACCTGAAATGTATTTTCGCAGTCGTGAAACCGAAAACACAATGTTTAACAATCAATGAACAATTCTGTCGTTAGTAGGGTCACCAAACATTTGCACATAGCCGTCCATATTTCACTCAGGACATAAATATTAACTTGACATTTATTCTACTGTAAACCCATATCACATATCACGTTTTATCCCACGAAATCTAATCCCGAATCCACAGTTAATTCTGTTCATTCATACGTTTTGACGTCGGTATAGCAAACCCTGACTGTGTGCTGTTTTTCCAATGCCCACTATGTGTGCATCATGATAGAGCCATTGTTTGCATATGAGTGACTACGAGTTCCTAGGTATGTGTTTTATGTTTTGTATGTGTAGATGTATGTTTGCGGTATGGTATAAAGTAGGTAGAGTTATGTTTAGTGTATGATTGTGTGTGTTGTAGCGTGGTTCCTTGTGGTCCAGCCATTGTGGAATTATGGTAGGCGGTGGTCTATTTGCATACGTAGTTTTGTAGTTGGTGTCAGTTGTTCTCAAACACAGTTATTTGTAAATCGTACTGATCAGCTAGGATTATTTAGCAACAGCGAAGAAATTTTCATATATTTATTGTATTTATACATATATTCCAATATAATCACAAAATGGCAAATTAGTCATTTATATTAGGACTAGAATTATGGCTGTTCGATTATGGTTTTCAATAATCGATTATTGATTATTAAAAATAATCGATTATTTTCATTAATCGATTAATTAAACAATCGATTAATCAAATAATCATTTGATCGATTAATCGATTAAATTTGATTAATCGATTATTTTGCACAGCCCTAGACTAAATACAAAACATGCCGTACCAGACACGATAAAAGTTTCAAAAATATTAATAAGTTTTAAGATATTAATGGGGTTGGTGGCTCAGTGGTATTGACTCGGCCTGTGGATCTTGAGAACTCTGGTTCGATTCCCACAGCCGACAAACAATTTTCACCAATTTAAATCTACCCCTGTGGCTCCTCTTCCACTAATAGGGGGCCGTGATTTGACGGCTGGTAACCGAACTTCACGCGAAGAAATATATCACTTACCGAGATCTGCTTCGGGCAGAGTATTCCACTCACGGTAATGGGTAAAAGGCGTGATGATATATTTATAAGATATTTGAGTTCTCATTTTAAAACTCTCTCTTGCACCTCTAGTATATTCAGAATTTTTTCTACTTTTTATGTAAAAGATAGCTCATTAAAGACTTAATGGAAATTTATCAATATCTTATAGTAAAATTTGAAACATTCGGAATGATTTATATTGTAGATTATTATAAATGGAAGTTTATGATATACCTATAAACACACAAACACTTGTTTGTGAGGTGTAAAATAATTAAAACCACTTTGTAGATAATATATACGTCTTGTATATAATGAAATGCAGTATACTGCAAATAGTTTGTATCATGCGCAGCAGGAACTTATGTTCTTTACGTAAATATAATTTAACATTAATTTATTTATACATATTATGCGACTATGAATAAGTGATACAATGTACCGATATAAATACGACCTAAAAAAAGTTCTTGTTTTAATAAATATGAAAAACTAACATACATATCAACATATTTCATTTATTTACAACTTTTTTTAATTAAATTTAAATGAAACTAGTAATTAAGTACCAATTTCATTAATTGCTGCTGTACACATTAAACATTTCTTTCATATCTATTAATTAAATTGTAGGTCGTGATAATTAAATTGTAGGCCGTGATAGAAATTCATAAATTTTCTAAAGCAAATACATACTTACGAGTATGTTTATAATTCCTTATTCTGTAACTGTTTCTTCAATAAAATGCGTGTAACTTTATTCAAATTGTTTAGTCTAGTTCGATTCGAAACAGTATATTTATTACATTACAAGAAAATTATTTTGTTGAAATAAACAACATATCTATTAAAAATAAGAATCATCAAATGTTATTTTTGTCTTTTCTGCCCAACTTTCATCTTTGAGTGCTTTGTTTTGATAATTCTCTCAATTATTTTCAACAACAATTATTAAACTTTATCCCACAAAAATCCATTCAACCAATTATCAAAAATTCCTAGAAAACATAGTAATATATGAACCATTTTGTTCCAAGATGATAGGTAATAACAAATCTATTCTGTTCTTTATTGTAAATTAAAACAAATGACTAGCAAATGAGAAAGATTGTATGTACTTTTCATTCATGTCAATCAAGACTGCTTGCAGTAGGTATTTTTAAACATCATTGTACACAATACAAGCACTTAAAGTAAGAATGAATCGCGAATCGCGCGAATTTGCACGTATCACACACCGTGACTAATTGCAAAAATAGCAACAGCAACAGTGAACATACATACGCCTTGTGCATTGTGCTGTAATTCTATATTGTGCTGGGTTGTTGATAGTTAGTTGCTAGTCGCCAGCATAGCAGATGCAAAAGAAAGACGCGCTGTGTCTAACATGAAGACGGTTTTGTCTGACGGTGTTGCTTTAATGAATTCCCAGGTTGTTTGTATGCTTTTATGTAAACAACTTATATTTCCATAATGCATTTTTCATAAGAATCATGATTAACTTGGAATGTAGATCAGGTGTTGATTGAATTTTTCTATATTATCAGTGTATTCAAACTTTGAAACTATCTTCTTTTATGAACCTTTATATATGATTCAGGTCAAATAGTTTGACAATGGGATCCTCTACTATAGTTACAAAATAATAAGGTAGTTATTACTATTAAGACTAGACCCAAAAGCTTTATATCAGATATGATGAAAGTTTCCAAAATGTTATTGGTTTTTAAGATTTTTGAGTTATTAATGCCATTAACTCTTTAACCCTCTATTTCGCACATCGAGTCTATATTGAATTCTTTTTACTTTACATGTCTTTTATCTTTGTTGTTTGTGTGTCAAGAACAGAATAACACGATTCGTTTATTGTTATAACATTGTAAATTAATTAATGCATCAAATCGTTAGATTATGAAACAAAATCGGATAGGAATTTTCTAAAACTACTGCATATAACATTAGTATTCAATTCTGTCGTAGAAATAAACAATCTATTTGTTCGTTGAACTTACAACGGCATTTAGCAGTAAAATTCTACAGCAAAATTTTATAGCTACTCTACGACCAGCTCTATATAAAAGTGTGGCAATAATTTCAGTATGCATATATAAGCAGTGATTAAAAATTATTTTTTATTATCATTTCGATTCAAACAAAGAATCTACCATGATTGTAAAACGTATTTATGTAAAAAAAATTCCAATATAAAACGAAAACAGTTCAGAATAATTATTCCGAACTCAGTTTCAATTATTGTAAATTTTTACGATTTCGCGTTTAATATCAGAACAGGTATACATTGTTCTTTTTATAAAACAACAATTTCAAGAAGGCAGACAAAAATTTAAGGAACAATGTAATACTTTCGCCTTTAAATGTGATTTTTTACCTGAATTCTGTGAAACAGATATTTGTATAATAAAAGTGTAATAATAAAAACCACTTACTTGTGTCTCCCTCCACTAATATCTTTTGGGGCTGTGATTTGACGGCTGGTAACCTCACTTCACGCGAAAAACTATATCACTTACCGAGATCTGTTTAGGCAGAGTACCACACCCAGTGATGGGTAAAAGGCGTGATGATATATTTATTATATTTATTTTACTTGTATTCCATATTATTTAAATTTAAAAGCATAATTTTTTAAATGAATTATTATATCTCAAATTTAAAACAAATTTAAGTATATTTAATGTAATATATTATTACGACTGTTGACATTTAAGTAATGCTCTCTAATTTTTCAGCTTTAGTATGTAGTATTGTTAGGGTCGAAAGGTCAGTGACCTGATGAAATAAAGGGAGAAGCATATGTAGAAATGCGCATACAGCATATTTTATTTATTAATGGGACTCATAATTTAAATTTGTTACCCGGCTAATAGTCTGCCGTACGAGATTACATTTGTATACTGCTCGTCTCGAATTCACATTAATTATATCACTTTTCTATTCGTAACTATTATTATTGGTATTAACCTAAAAATGATGCATTCTTGTTAATCTTTCAACTTGATAGTAGCTAATATATTAGTTTATACGTATTCAAATAATCATTAGTAGCTACAAATTCGAGACATGCGTGATTCAAGCAATGATTCTTATTCAAATGAATATTCTTTCTTATTTATGTTCCGATTGTAGTTTTTTTTATATATTTGAATTCCAATTTCCTCACATAAAAGATGCATATTTACTGAAATAAAGATAAAGACTGCAGTATATTTAAGCTAATCCATTAAGTCGTACATTAGGTGAAGCTATAGAAACCGTGGTTGCTATAGTATTAGTGGTTATTTTGATCACGCACATTTGTAATTTCAACTCGATAAATCAAGTCTTATATTAGTAATTTAGTTAGTAAGAAATAGTAATACAATACTTTTAAATGACGGTATTTATACATGCTTAAATACTTATAGAAAAGTAAAGTAAACATTCGTATAATTATAAGCTTAAAGTACTCATATTTATTTATTTTTATTTTTTGTTGCAGAACATAAAATTACCGTTATATTTTGAATCCCTACCTTTTATAGCGTAATCAAAACCACGGCCGCCAGTTCTTTTTACTTCCTTGTACGAAGTAAAGGAAGTATTGTAATCGCGAAAATTTTCGGTTCTCAGATTTCAACGGAATAGGTGTTCCCTGAATCCATTTTGACTAATTTCGTCATGCCGTCTGTACGTACGTATGTACGTACGTATCTCGCATAACTGAAAAACGGTAAGCCGTAGAAAATTGAAACTTTATATTTAGGACTGTTATAACATCTAGTTGTGCACCTCCCTTTTTGGTCATTATACAACTACCGGAAGTGGTACTTTACTTGAAGCCTATAATAGATTTTCATGAAAAACTATATTCAAATATAATTTAAAACTTTCCAAATTTGGTACATAAGACTACTATATCAATGGAAATAACATAATAGATTTTGGTTAAAATAGACTAACCGGAAGTGGCACATTACATGAAGCTGCTAACAGTTTTCCTTGAAAAAAATGGTATTATTTTAATTTTAGAAAGGAATGCTGCAAATAAAAGTTTTAGAGAATTAAATTTTGCGTCTAGCACATTAAGAATTTTTAAATTAGCTTTTTGCATAAACGAGATATCTAAATTTAAATATTATATATTTTTTGATTTTTTTTAAAATTAAGTTTGCTATGGATTAGAACAAAAATAAAAGATTTAATGTCAAATATGTGCAATTAAAAAAATATCTATAGTTTAATACGTGTACAAGGAAGTCATGTGGTGTCCACATCAGATATTTTATATTGCAGATTCGAGCATTATGTCTTGATTGATATTGATATACTTCCGACGCGGGTATTTAGAACCGATTATGGCGGCTGAATATGTCCTAAACATCCGTGTGCATCTCTGATCCATAAGAGGTCCGAAATCTTCTGAAAAGTTCCAATTTCGCTATAAGCTCCAGCTTCCAAGTACACCATGTGCAACTAATTCGCATTAATAAAATAAATAAATGAAGTGAGCAGGCTAATATAAGCTGATAAGTTATCCCCAATTTTATATTTGATGTGGTATCAATTGCTACTATAAATTAAAAATACTGATATTGTTTAAAGTGTTGGTGTATGCATGTAGTACGTAATAGACCTCAACGTTTGAAATTAGGAAGTAAAATAAATAAATAATCATAACGCTTTTTACCTATTACTGGATGTGGTACTTTGTCGTAGCAGATTTGGATTAGTGTTTTTACTTACTTCTACGAAGTAAAGGAAGTATTGTAATCGCAAAAATTTTTCGGTTCTCAGATTTCAACGGAAGTAGGTATTTTGGCTCTCCCTGAATCCATTTTGACGTATGTATTTCGCATAACTCAAAAACGGTAAGCCGTAGAAGATTGAAACTTCATATTTAGGACTGTTATAACATCTAGTTGTGCACCTCCCTTTTTGGTCATTATACAACTACCGGAAGTGGTACTTTACTTGAAGCCTATAATAGATTTTCATGAAAAACTATATTCAAATATAATTTAAAACTTTCCAAATTTGGTATATAAGACTACTATATCAATGGAAATAACATAATAGATTTTGGTTAAAATAGACTAACCGGAAGTGGCACATTACATGAAGCTGCTAACAGTTTTCCTTGAAAAAAATGGTATTATTTTAATTTTAGAAAGGAATGCTGCAAATAAAAGTTTTAGAGAATTAAATTCTGCGTCTAGCACATCAAGAATTTTTAAATTAGCTTTTTGCATAAACGAGATATCTAAATTTAATTATTATATATTTTTTGATTTAAAAAAAAAAAAGTTTGCTATCTATAGTTTAATACGCGTACAAGGAAGTCATGTGGTCAGATTTTTTTTTTACAGTGCAATTATCAGCCATCAAATTACGGTGCTCAAAAATGTTAGTAGAGGGGGTTAATTTTAATGTGGTGAAATCAATTTGTCAACTGTTAGAATCGAACTCGAGTTCTCAAATTCATAGACCGACGTAACATTAATTCATTTTCTTTGTGCGCCCAAGAATAGTAATGGAGTTAAACTAATGTTTTTCTTGTCAATATCAGTTTGGCTTCACAGTAGTTAGAGTAAAACGAAAACTTGCGATTTAACTTTTCAAAGACTTAAAATGACTTGAAAACTGTCTAGTCACGGTGACATCAACTTCGTAAACTGTTAAAATCCAATCATCCTTCACTTTTAAAACAAATTTACAGTTTTGTTTCCCGATTAACTGTCAAGAAACCAAATTAATTGCATTGGATAAAATGTAAACAAATAAATCTTTTATATAGATACGTTAAAATCTAAAATTTGAATGTCTCTTAAATGGATAACAGCAATTATTTTCTTATATTACACCCACAAAATCACGAAAAAAGTAACAAGCAATTAAACAACATTTTTTCGTGCCCACTTTGATGACTGTAATCGTTTTGTTCCCACCCATGTTTTTTTTTGTTTTTGTTATTATTATTTCAAATAGTTGAAAACACCAAATTCTACATCTTCATTTATCATTTGCTGTGTCTGTCATCTTCTAATCTGAGTGGTATATTTTCTGTCAAGAGATGGCACTCAAAATGATATAAAAAATAAAGTAAATTGGACATCACAATAGATAATTCGTGCTATTTTAACTTGTCAGAATTTTCTTTGCAAAAGTTCTTTAGCTATTAATTTAACTGTCATTTTTTACATTCTTGTAAGATTCATTGATTGCACACGGTTGGAAATTCGCCAGAAAATAATAAAATGCTAAACAGTTTTCAAAATACTTCAACCTTTAATGTGAATAATTTTGGCTGCATACTTCAAATACCTACACCACTGCCGTTTTTAAATTTATAATTATAAATAATCAGTAATCATTCTTACCTACTTTAATCCTTGATAGATACTACTTACAAGTATATATTTAGCCATTAATTTATATCGACGTGGTTACAAATACAAATATAGATCCTGCTGGTTCTTTTTTACTTATAGCAATATCGTTTATAGATAAATAATAATATAAATAAATAAATAAATATATCATCACGCCTTTTACCCATTACTGGGTGTGGCACTTTGCCGTATTAGATCTCGGTAAGTGATATATTTCTTCGCGGGAAGTGCGGTTACCAGCCGTCAAATCACGCCCCCCAAAGATCTTAGTGGAGGGGGAGTCAAAGAGGTAGATTTAATTTGGTGAAAATTGTCGGCTGTGATCGATTCGATACCATTGAGCCACCTACCCTATAGTATAAAAAAAGTATTATAATTATATTCTAAAATTTTTTGATTTTGCTAATTTCGTTTTAGTTTAGATTTAATCTGTTTAAAGTTTAGACGATTTAGAGTTACAGTTACTGAATTTAAATTGATCTCTAAATTTCTGTAGAATTCAAACACAAACATTCGACTTTGAACATGGAACATGAATTTTTAGAATTATTACCGAATAGCAAGGTTAATTCAGTAATGAGGCATATTCCTCTGCAGATAAGAATACAAATGGCATATTTACTAAATTAACCTGTATATTCATTTATACTAATGTCTTCAAATTAAATTATAATTTTATATTTAAGCTTATAACTGAAATTGGTTTAGAGATTGTTGAATGAACTACGTCTTCATCAACGCGTATGTTATAAACAACACAAGTTGAATAATATAAATAAGACTTCTGATCTATGGGGTAGGTGGCTCAGTGATATCGAGTCGGCCTGTGGTGGATCTTGAGAACCCTGGTTCGATCCCCACAGCCGACAATCAATTTTCACCAATTTAAATCTACCCATGTGGCTCCCTCTTCACTAACATCTTTAGGAGCCGTGATTTGACGGCTGATAACCCCACTTCACACGAAAATCTATATCATTTACCGAGATCTGCTACGGCAGAGTGCCACACCCAGTAACGGGTAAAAGGCGTGATGATATATTTTATTTATTGATATTACTTTTGCAACTTTAATTGAAAATGTTTGTAGAATATCAACATAAATTAAATATATTTTGTTTTGTTTTGTATTTACCCAGAAGATTTTTATAAATTGTCAGTGCGTTGATCGAGCGTGTTGGAGCATAGATCACTGATTGTACTGACTTATTATATCTACGAGTATGCAGTCCCGGGTTCGAATCGACTGGTTTGATATTTAATCGCATAGTCTGTACTGTAATTAGGATAAGTTCCTGAGTGCTGAGTAATAATTAAAATAAAATATATAATCGATGTATCTTCTATAATTTTATTGAATTAATTTTGGTACTGTTATTGGGAAAAAAATGCTTTGCTAACACCAAGCAAAAATGTACAGAATTCGTTTTAATATTCATTTGAAAACCAAAACCCAAATGTGTAAGTTTAAATGTATATTTCAATGCGTGATTCTATCACGTTATATATGAGCTTGACTAACTGGTTTCCGCAGATTAAAAATGTCACTACCGGTCCCCAACAATACACCCTATTCATTAACCTCTATAATGACACACGAACTCAGTTTATAATGTTTCAATTTGGAATTGTGCTTGTTTAATTCATTGTTCTTGACGATCGTATCATTTTCTCTGTCTCTGCATACCCTTGCGTTCTATATGCACGAATACATGCTAATAACACCCAAATGCTTATCTGAGTATTGTTTGGTATCTTCTGAGATATAAGGTTACGACATGGTAATTTGGAGATTTATTCATGCAAATATAGAATAATTAGTGGTGTTTTGTTCTTAAAATAAAAATAATATGGATTTGAGAACCTGAGTTCGATTTCCTACGGAGTTGGTGGTCTAGGGGGTAGGCAGTCGGCTTGCGGTTCTTGAGGACCCGAGTTCACCAATTTAATATCAACTCCTGTGGCTCCCCCTCCACTAACAACTTTGGGGGCCGTGATATGACGGCTGGTAACCGCACTTCGCGCGTACAAATATATCACTTGCTGAGATCTGCTATGGCAGAGTGCCACATCCAGTAATGGGTAAAAGTAGGGTTGTGCCGTGGTCAATTGACCAAAAATATTTGACGGCCAAATAAAACGGTCAAAAATCTAAATGGAACCGCCACGATATCTGTTGTTCAATAGAAATAGCTACTTACCATTATTACATGAATATATCTAGTTTGGTATTCTGGGTTCTGGAGAATTTGCTTACTTTACTTTACAAATAAAATAAATACATATTATTTCATTTCATTACGTCTTTTACTTTATTTTTAATTTGATGTGGTTTTGTTGTTGGTTTTTCATTTTTAGTAATATTGGATGTAGTAAACAGTACTATATAAATAAATTACAATTTTAATTGTGATTTTTATTAAATGTTTCTTGATCAATTGACCGGTCAAATAGTCGGTCAATTGACCGAAAAATATTTGACTGGTCAAATGCACAACCCTAGGTAAAAGGCGTGACGATATATTTATATTTTATTTTGAGTTCGATTTCCATACCTGACAAATTTTACTTCACATTTAAATTATTTTTGTAGTACTCGCTTCGTTAATATTGGTGGTAGCGATTAGTAAAAAATAATGTTGATCCAAAATAGCTTCTATAAAAGTTCTCTTTATCTTTGTAAATGAACAAAGGTAATTTATTCTTGATGTGATTTATTTTAGGATGCCTGTCATATTTTATATTTTAAAAAAGAAAACAAATCTTGAGAAGTAAATGTTATGCAGCTTGTACTCTATCGTAAAAATAGCTTTATAGTCTGCAGTCTGTCAAATAATATATGTTAAGATATTATCGTATTTCTTGCATATCTTATTAACAACATGTAAATATTATATTATATATTATTATAGATTGCAAATAAGCAAAAGCATCTCGGCTTCACTTAAGTTAATTAAAATGAGATCTTGTCATATATTTAAAAAATAAATACATGTATTTTCAAAAATTTCTTGTGAAATAATATATATAATAAGTATGTTGTCACTAAATATTATGACATAAAAAGTAGACACATACCCCCAAAACATGTTAGTGGAGGTGGAGCCACAGGGATAGATTTAATTTGGTAAAAATTGTTTGTCGACTGTGGAGATCGAACCAGGGTTCTCAAGAACCACAAGCCGACTCGATACCACTGAGCCATCTACCCCATAAGTAATAACAAATCGATGAATTACAGATAATGATCCAGTTATATAATAAAGTAGAATGAATATCTGTATTAAGACTATTTATTAAGCCAGCAGTATAATAAAAGAATCAAATCAACTGTCATTCGCACAACCAAATACCCTGAAAAGTACTAGCGTATAATAAGAAGCAGATGGTTATCTGTCCATTGTAGCAGCATGAGTCTGATGCATTATACATGAATTGTGAATTGACGGGCAGCTATTCGGTTCCTGCAAGGGCGATTGCCGCGACTCCAGTCAGAGCAAGATTGATATGCTTGCATATAGATGCCACTGGTTTTGTTGGGTCGGCCCCGAATGAATAACTAATGTGACGGAAATTAGACTATTATCACGCTCTTGTAATTCTGACTTGAGAGATGGAAATTGACGGAAACCTGCACCTGCTAATTTCAAAATTTGGTAAATTTATTACGAGTTTGAATGAACACAAATTTGTCCTGCTGGGGTACGTAATATTATCATAACGTTTATTTTTTCTTGAAATTAACATAGTTGAATTGATTATAATGCTGCGCAAGGACTACTTATATAATCAGTTACATAATTAAAATATTTAATTATCATACAGGTGCTCATAGGAAGATTACAGGAAAGCGAGCAGAAAGTTAATCATCTTCCAATTATTTATTTTTATACTACCCTTCACAAAATTATACACAATTACAGTGCAAGGGACGTACAATTTACAGTGGACTGGACACCACTTGGACGCAAATATATCTTTGATTATATCTTACATTAGAGAGAGATAGAGAGAGAGAGAGAGAGAGAGAGAGAGAGAACTTCATTTCTACACTGCATAGGAGAGAGAATCATTTCTTTGCTAGTTACTACCTAAAGCTATAAAATATTTATTGCTATTGTTTCCGTCAAATATGCATTACTTTTACTCTAGTATGGATTTCCAATAATTTGAAGATAAAGAATGATGAAGATAGATGTGAAAGCCTGACAAGCGGGTCATCGAAATAAACTCTATAAAACAACATTTTGTTCGTACTATACTACAATAGAGCCAGGAAAAAAAAAGTAATATAGAACTCGAAATGGAAAATTTTATGAACCGAAACACCCAGGAACATCACTTCAAAATTATGATTCGATGATTATCACTGTTTGCTGCAGGTTACAACTAAATTTTTAAATAGTTGTTTAAGTTAGTCACCCTGTTTACGTTACATTTTAGAATAACAACAAAAAGAAAAATCTTACAGAGCAAAAATTACATATATTGTTAAATGTAACAATAATATTTACTAACTAGTTGGTAGTATAATATATCCTTACTAGACTGCAATGGCAACAAAAAATGGGCATAATCAGTCATTAATTAGTACATTTTAAAAATTCTGTATTACTTTTTAGTTGAATCGGAACGAAGAAATATTTGATGTTTTACAAGAACACAAATACAATACTTTAATAACTGAACGAACCGCAACAATTTTTATTAGCATTCCACGAACTAGAACAATATTTACGTATAGCACAATTTCACGAATCGGTACAATGGTCCAATTTGTTCCGATACATTTCAAGCTTTGAAGTTTTATATTTATAAAGACGTTATTTCAATATACATTTTTATTCTGGTAAAAAAGTGCCTAAAAAAATAAAAACATATTATTTGTATGTATTCAAACAATGACTGGGAATACTTTTGTCAAATTGAGATATAGCGACAAATAACGTTAGCATCTTGACTCTTACAGTGCGAAATCTAGAGATATTCTATTTGTCTGATGTTTGGTGATTGTTTTAAATCAGGGGTGTCAACCCGCAGCCCGCAGTGGGACCTTGAACATTTTTCCGACCCACGAGATTCCTTACACTTTTACAAAATATATTTATTTTATAATGGCGAAAGTTGTGAAATCCAATGTATTAAAAAATACATTATTTTTTGTGCACCCATAATTTGCCAAGAGGTCGTTTTTGTATTTAAGGAATATAAGGTTAAGAAGCATTACGAAACAAAACATAAGGATTATTTAAAATTCGATAAAGAAGTTAAACAATCGAAGCTCAAGGAGTTTAAGTCGCAATTAAAGGCTCAACAAAAAATGTTTGGTGTAGCAACCTTCCAATATTGTTAAGGTAAGCTATTCTATTTCATTTTTAATTAAAAAAAAAATGATAACATTTTCGAATAGTGAATTTGTGAATGAATATTTTGCCTGATAAAAGTAAACTGTTTTCGAACCTAAGCCTATCACGGCAAACAGTGTGTCGTCGAAATAATGACATTTCAAAGGAAATTATCTTAAAACTTCTCGATAAAATTCGAGATTTCAAATATTTTTCTTTGGCATTTCACGGAAGGACAGACATTTCAGACTCTGCTCAGCTTGTAGTGTTCCTTCGTGGAGTAAATGAATCATTTCAAGTAACTGAAGAAATGTTCAAATTGATAAGTTTAAAGGGTACAACAACAGTAGGAGATATTTTCCATGCCCGCGGAGTTATGATGCATTTCCAAAGTGGCTCGCAAGATCATTTGGGTTGGCTATCTCTGTTTAAAAAAAATGAAATTTTTATTTTTCGCTCAATGTTATTTTTACTTCCTTGAACGAAGTAAAGGAAGTATTGCAGTCACGAAAATTATATGTTTCTTGTTTATTTAATGTCAAATTACGTCAAATATGTGCAATAAAAAAATGTAGGTATGGTATAATACGCATACAAGGAAATCATGTGTCCACATCAAATTTTGTAATTATTATAATACATTTATGTCTAAAATTTAGATGTGATACTTATTTTCTTAATTGCCGTAGCCTTGGAACCCCCTGTTGTATGTTTTTTGAAATATGTCTGATCTATAGAAATATCCAACAAATTCAAATTAACCTTCCAATCAGTAAATTCCATTTTCCTCGCCAGTGTTACGTTTGTAAGGAAATTTTGTTGTAGGGTTCTTATATATTTTATTATATTTAACACATAAATGTGAACGCCTGATATCAACTGTTTCTACATGATACAAACAGTAAACAAAATTATTAATTAACTTAAAGATAGTTGGTAAAAAATTAATAATACCAAAAATGTATAATTTATGTAAATAATTGACAAAATTTAGTAACTTCATTGATTCTGAAGTTAGTCACAGTTACCGACTAGAACTAGAACGTTTTCCATTATTCCTCCATTCCACAATTTTACCTTCAAGATTTTCTCTTCATCATTATTAAATCAGTTGTACATCTTTTTAGTAACTTTTACTTATCACGGTAAAAATTAGTCACTTCCTGGATCTACAGTTACAGAACTTTCACACTACAACGAACTAATGATTTAAATGACGTGCATTGTATTGCTTTTATTATCAGTTGTCTTTTGCACCAAACATCATTAATTCAGCAGATGTTATATATATTGGAAACAGATGAAAATGGTTGACTGAATACAAACTACAATATCATTTTATATAGAGAAAACAATAATTCGCCAGCTGTTGGAAAATTACTTCAATCCGTCAAACCGCGCTCCAAACCATATGTGATAGAATTAATGTAAATGTATTCTAATAAAGACCTTTAAGAATAAAAACCTTTCAATTATTAATTGATTTTGAAAGACATATGAAATTTGCATATCAAAGTAATAATAAAATACCGCTGAAAATCTATACCGTCATATATACATACGCATTTTAATTAAAGCATTTTCTTGAAATGTAATTTAAATATTTTTTACGCAATTTACATTTAAAATTAAAACTCATTTATTAATCGGAATAGTTCATTACTTCAACTCTTTGACTTTGAGAATTTCATTAACGAAGTAGAAGTATTGAAACGTATTTCTCGATTTTTTTATTCTTCGTCATTATTCGGCTTTTGTTTTGTTTGTTGATAACCGTTCAAACTGACAGTTGTGTCGAGACAAAACAATGTTGTCTGTATGACTAATTTCTTTTGTTTTTTTTCATCGTTGCTGTCAAACAAATACTTTACAATAAGAGTAAATTTAACAGGGGGACAACTGTTCTAAAGACAAAACAAAATAGAAGCAATGAACAAAAATACAATAGGTTTTACATGGTCCGTTCATTTGTGCAATATTGGCTGCTGTATTTGTTTCGTTTAATTGCTGTTTCCCTAAATAAATGTAAAGACAAAGTTAACGGGCCATTCTTTTTTTTCTTTTCTTTCTTTTATTTTATCTAATGAAATTAATATATAATAAATAATAACGCAGTCAACGGATATCTGATACCTGGATGTTTGGATTTTATAATGTCCTATACCCGAATTTTTTCAATCGTAGAAATCCAGATGTTCGTTAAAAATCCTGATTCCGGATTAACAGGAATCGAGAAGAAAACAGCATCCGACTAAAAATAGTATTTGACTGAATCCAGTATCTAGCCAATTTAACTAAAACTTTTATTTCTAATAATAAATATACAAAAGTATAAACTCATATTTTTTCATGAAAATTTGAAATAATCGTGTTTTTTTTTGTCTTTTTACTCGTATATGTTTAGTATTATAATTTTATTTTTAAGACATCACTTATTATGTTCTATATTTTAATAAATAGTTTATATTTACTGTCAAATCTTACAAAAGAAAAAATATATCAGATATTCAATTTTGTAACTAACGCACTTAAATTACGAAATTTTATACAGAATAATTAAAATAATTTTGCTTTGTACCAATATTAATATTACTGTCATACCAATATTTCTTTGTATAAGCTATAGTTTTATAACAAATAAACTATTTATTTATTTATATTTATGGACCATATTATTTTTAAATTATCATTCTTAGAATCCTATCAATATTAACGTATTATTTAATTGTTTTTCTACATACCATGACCACGGATTTGTTTAATTATTGGAATATTCGGAATTAAGTTTCTACGAATACTAGATTATTTGGAAATCAATTTCTCCCGTATATATGGAGAAGATTTATAAGGTTTCCGGATACCGGTTTTGTAGATACTCAATTCCGATTTTGCGAATACCGGCTTGTCTGGATACCAATTTAATATCCGAATACCGAATTTTTCAGATATAGAAAACATGTAAATCCGGATTTGAACATTATGACAGTCCTAATAAATAGTGTAGTAGCAACCATCTATATTTAAATATATTTTTTCCTTTCAGAACTCAGTTACAAATTTTTATTTATTTTATTAAAATATGGACATTTCGATGCACTGGATGTACACCTTCGTCAATATGGATAACATAAACAAGTAACTAAAATAGAACAAAATTTCATTTCCTTAACTAAAGGCAGTTCTGCTTTGTTAAATTTTTATCTTGACACTGATTGAAATTATTAAGATGATTCTGAATTTCAATCTATTCTCAATTTAGTCTAGCGTCGAGAAACCAAGCGATGATCTTCCTTTCTTCAAAGTTAAAAACTATCACATGAATAAACTCAATTGCATGTTGAGCAAAAGCAGATTTTTCTGTGCACCTAAACGGCAATGTTTTAATAAACTAAATCAGAACTTTCAACTAGCAGTATACAGGCTGTTTCAGTCACCCGTACCCCCCGAATATCTCGCGAACAACAAAACGGACTGAGAAACAAAAAAATACGTCCAAAATATTTTTAAAAGTTCTATTGAATAACACCAAATGAGAGTTCCCCCCTCACCCCCTGGGGAAAGGGGGGTCACTTCGAAATTTTAAATGGGAACCCCCAGTTTTTATTGCAGATTCGGATTCAGTGATGTACAAAATCAAGCTTTTATCCAAAACATTTTTAAATAAAATTTACATTATTCCATAAATTATTAAACTTAATCACCACAAATTGATTATCTACATTATTTTGGTAAATCCGAAATTGATTATTTCTTTCACCTCCGTTTAATGGTAGAGGGGGGGGCATCAATATGATTAACCCTAAATTTACAATTTTCAAAAGGTTAACACGCCTTTAATTTATTTTTCAAATCTGACCTTGAAAATCCTCAGAAATAGGAAAAAACTGTTTTTTGCGATTGTAGCGCCATCTTTCGCGGATCGAAAAAAATTGTTGGATAAAAGCTTAATTTTTTGCATCACTGAATCCGAATCTGCAATAAAAACTGGGGGTTCCCATTTAAAATTTCGAAGTGACCCCCCTCCCCCGGGGTTGGGGGGAACTCTCATTTGGTGTCATTTAATAGAACATTTAAAAATATTTTGGACGTATTATTTTGTTTCTCAATCAGTTTTGTTGTTCGCGAAATAATCGGGGGGTACGGGTGGTCTGAAACACCTGTATATTCTGTAATTTAATTGATTTTATATTCTACCAGATGTTTAAATCTTGTTTGTATAACTGGTTATGGCTATTATTATTTATAGTATCTCTTTTTTTATTTACTTTACTTGAATGAGAAATATTCGAGCAACTGTTCTTTGTATAGTAAGTGAATGAAATATAGTAAAAGGTGCGATGACTGTAAAATATAACCTTCAGTAGTAAATCACATCATGCATGAATTTATTACCTGTGTCAGTCATACATACATATATCAGTGAGAGCCTGAATAAATAACAAAAGTCATACTAGGCCATCAGTTTATTTCTTCAATATTGAGGTCAAGTATACAAACTCATCAGCACGTACTTTTTTTTGTTATGTTTCATTTAAATTTGAAGAGTTCTATGGGCGACCAACTTTTAATTCATTCTCCAGAAATTTCATCAATTCATATTAGACAGTTCGTTGAATTTTCTCTTATTTTATATTTAATCTTCTTGAGAAATATGCAAAATAGATAATATATACTTAAACTTATATTAGAACACTAACTAATAGATAAAATTCGATAATGGGGTAGGTGGCTCGGTGGTATCGAGTCGGCCTGTAGATCTTGATAATCCTGGTTCGACAATTAAATCTATCCCTGTAGCTCCCTCTTCACTAACATTTTTGGAGGCCGTGATTTGACGGTCGGTAACCGCATTTCACGCGAAGAATTATATCACTTATCGAGATCTGCTACTGCAGAGTGCCACACCTAGTAATGGATAAAAGGCGTGATGATATATTTATAAACTGTACCGAAACTATTGACATTCATCCTTTTGTATATACTACATTCTATAAACTATATAATAAATAACAAATATAATTTAAAATGTCAGTTAACCCGGAAAAAGAACTAACGCGGAGTCTGCAGAAATGCGCTGAACTCGTAGTCTTCAGGTAAAAAAGCCTAGTTGGGAATCCTAATATCAGATATCACATCACCTGCGTGTTTTGTTCGATGTTAAATGAAACATGTTGTGTTTTACGACATTATAACATCTGTGTCAGTACGGTGGTGTAGATAGCAATACGGAATTCGAATCCGGAGATCCCGACTTCGAATCTCACTCAAACTAAAAATTATATAAACTACCACACTGCGGCTCGGTGAGTACGGATCATGTACTGTAATTGGGAGTAAGTTCCTGTTGTACAGCGTAACATAAATAAATCTAATTGCATCAAACAAAATTATATGAAAAAGGTCGCTACAGAAATCATATCAAAGAATTTAAATTTCTGTTATGATGTAACATACTTCCATCACTTTATCAAACAGAATCAAACAAATATAAAATTATTTCCACTTTTAAATAGTCGGAGATTTGTAACATCTTATCATTTATTTGTATGATGTAAAGTTAAAAATAATTGCAATGTATGAAATTGGATCCGCGAAGAAACCGTATTTAATATTGACAGAATAATACTCGAAAATGATTTTTTCCTATTTTCAGTATGTGATCAACTCGACGCCAAGTTAATGTCTCCCGTTTACATCTGTAAAATTGATCTTAAATACTCTATAAATAGATTTTAAATTAGATTCGTATGGTAATCAAACACGTATTTGCAGTAGTAATAACTGCTCCAGATCTGATGCATATTTACTCCGATATTACACCAACCAAGATCGTAATTCATCGCTATCGTATCGACTATTATTTCGATTTATAAATATGGATTTATCTTAGACAACATATTACATGACTCATTAGCTATTTATACTACACAGTCGTTTAAGATAAAAATTATTGAAGTTCATTGATATACGCAATCTGTCAATTGTTAATATTTCCATTAATTATCATGTACAAATGAATTGCTGTTTTGTTTTTGTTTGATGTTATGTCACAAGTCAAAAGATTATCGGATGCTTATTATATAACTTTTTCTTTGAACTTAATTTTCCTTTCCACTTTTGAATATACATATTTCTTTTTACCAGTTCTTTCAGTGACTTCAGAACAAAAGCAAAAGTGAAGTATAAATGAAAATTTCATGAGGAATATACATTTGAAAATAATTTTATAAATAATTATAATTTAATCTGCTTGTTATACAATTTAAATTTAATGAAAAATCCTTTAACGAAATTAATCAAAACCATTTTCCACGTTTATTTTTCAATATTAAGCCTTAATGTTAATAATTACTTTAATGTTATATATCAAAGGATATGCAACATCGTGATAGAACGATACAAGGATAGAAAATTTACAAAATTCTTTGGAGTAGTCTTGAATAAATTGCACTTAATTTTTTAAGGTTATCAGTTGATTTCGAATCTTATTGGCTTAATGGTAGGTCTTTCAAATTCCGAAACATACTTATAGTTTAGTTAAATGTCTTGTAAACATTCTTGTGTAACAACAGAACGCACCCTTCATTGACAAACAATAAAAGCTTCTAAAGTTGAGAAAGAAAAACTAAATTTCAAAATTATGCTAACGTGAAATGAGACACAAAAGATACGAGTGAAATGAGATACGTTAGTTTCATCGATGAGCTCTTCGATGGAAATAGAGGAGCCTCTAATTTTCGTCGATGACTGGTGCGTTCTGTTGTTTCATCGAAGAGCTCATCGACGCTCTTCGACCAGTGTGCCATAGGCATTAGGTAGGATTTGATTCCAGATTCTACAGGCAATGAGAAATTAACTTGACCACTGAACTATCCAAGTTGCCTGTTCAAAATTTGTTGTGGATTAATGGATCCTTTTGAAATCCTTTGAATAGTATCACTAAATGAAAACTTTATACTGGCACATTTATGTGGACATAGTGCCTTGAAGCAATGAGTAATAGCTTCTGGCTCCAAAGTTTCCGGGTTCAAACTCAGCTCAGCACTTAATGTGACAGGACGAGATGAAATGAAAAATAGATAGTTCACTTCATTTTAGCCGATATATTTTAAAATAAAAGTTCGTGTGTT
The DNA here is from genome assembly GCA_947425015.1 of Pterostichus niger. NCBI lineage: Eukaryota > Metazoa > Arthropoda > Insecta > Coleoptera > Carabidae > Pterostichus > Pterostichus niger. The sequence continues at coordinate 22,793,037 of OX380342.1, forward strand.
CAAATGTCGCTGACTTCAACTGAGAGATGTGTCGGTCGAGAACGATCTGTTCAATTTGAACGGATCACTTTAGTGAACGATGAGAGTTTGGATCACGATCTTATTCTCGAACGGATCTTTGGGTTTAACACGTTGACTGCCACGGCAATTTTCAGAATTCCGGTCTAAAAAGCCAATTTCATTTAATCATTTTATATTATTAAAAACTCTAATTATATTACATAGTAATCATCAAAAGCATAGCTGCGCGAAAATGGTAAGTAAACACAGTACGAGATAACTCGTAGTCGGCGTCCTAGCAAAGAACGCAATCTACGAGTTATCTCGTAGTTGGCAGTCAACGTGTTAAGTATCTTTTAGACGTTTCGTTCGATTCGTGTTTAAATCAACAGATAAGAAAAAATAATTCGTTCAATTCAAAATAAATAAATATAAATATATCATCACGCCTTTTACCCATCACTGGGTATGGCACTCTGCCCAAGCAGATCTCGGTAAGTATATTATTACGCGTGAAGTGCGGTTACCAGTCGTCAAATCAAAGATGTTAGTGGAGGAGGAACCACAGGGGTAGATTTTAAACTGGTGAAAATGGTTTGTCGGCTGTGGGGATCGAACCAGGGTTCTCAAGATCCACAGGCCGACTCGATACCACTGAGCCACCTACCGTTCAATTGAATAAACCGAATTATAAAAATCGTTTTTGTCTTGTGCTGATCCTGAATAAGTAAAGTTTACTTATATGTATTTACAAATTAAATATAAATATTTACGTCTGCAGTATCAATATCCCATTGTTCAGATTAAATGACAACAATGAAAGATGGTAATTTCAAGAATCAAATAATTAGAAATAGAGAGTACACTTCATTAAAAAGACTGTATTAAAGACTTCAATTAGCGATCCATTCATGTGATAAATGTTAAATCTTTCATTTATTTTAATTTGCAACAAAAATCGCTTTAGGGTTTATATTCACACATATTCTAATTTTTTTGATAAATACATCGTTCAAATATAAATAAACTAATAGTATAGTATATATGTTTCGGGATAAACTAATATGAATAACTAACTGACCGAACAGAACACCGCTATTTTGAATTGGAAATTTGTATATACAAGATTTTTTAACAGAACGGTTCAATTTGAACTGGTCATTTTAGTGATTTTAATGAACCAGATCAGTCATCTGAACTGGTTTTCCCATTACTACTGTGTACTGTAATTGAGATTAAGTTTATGTTGTGCAAAGTAACAAATAAAATATCGTGGCAACGACTTCTCTTCTTATTTCGAAAATTTTAGACAACATATATGATTGTATTTGTCTCAGCACCATCTCAGAAACTATAAAAATGCCACCCAGTAATTCACGCTCCATTTATATCTATGTTGCTAGTACTCTTTAATCATAAAAATATTATTATCTACATTGGAGTTTGTCGAATTGATGCATCTAGAACTGACAAATAGAGCGATCGAGGAAATGATGATATATTTTATTTTATATTTGTAACCTTTAGTCGTTTATTCAACTAAAAACAATTTTCATATTTTTACGATAACAAACAAAGACTTACCTTCACTTCAAAGTCTCAGACCTTATCTAACAATTACCATAGCTTATTCATGCACGTAAGCATCGTAAAGCTTATGACGCAGCCTTAGCTGTAGAACGAGTTAAGCAACGAGTTAAGCCTTCGCGCAAATCTCATCTAACTCCCACGCACCCTTCATCATGTTGTGTTCGTGATCGTGAATGTATTGTACTGTGCGAGCGTTAGCGATGTAGCCAAGTTCACCTCAACATCTATCAAATCTCCGGCGATTATCTGTCAGCGAATGAAGCACAGCGGAGATTTGTGCGTTAAATGAGCGGAGTTGTGAACTCACTAATAGAATGGAGTGTTGTGTGTGGCTGTAGCGTGATTGTATCACGATATACATTGTGGTGATTTCAATGGGTCAACTGAGCTAAATTCTGGAACACTTTGATGGTAGTTGACAACTGATATTGTTGACATAATCTGAACGGATTGTATTGTACTCGTACATCATAGAAAATGATACCTACATTCCTGCATTCAAACCTAGATTTCCTTAACCCTTTTGACAAACAAAAATGTAACATTGCTTCTTATAATTTGATCAAATACTAATTTTAATAGAAACATTCTTTTTCTTCCGTATATATTTTGATTCTACTTTTATGTTTTTCAAAGATCGAATGAGCAAAATTAAATTTTAGTTGCTAGGGATTAAGATATATATATATATAGATATATAGATTGAAAACTTAATCCCTAGCGACCTTAGTTTAATGTTTTTTATAGTGATGTAGGTATACGGTATAGGAAAAAATAGGACCTTATGATCGGATTTAAAAAAAAATTTAGATATTTTTTTCTTCAGAATATCGTCTATTGTTTTCAAAAAAACCCTTAAGTAGATCCGCTCCCGTTTGTAGGTACTATAATTGAAATTAATTTGTTTGCAAAATAAATATATCATCACACTTTTTACTTATAATTGGGTGTAGAACTATGCCATAGTAGATCTTGGTAAGTGATATATTGATGCGTGTGAAGTGGAAGATATTAGCAGAGAGGAAACCACAGACAGAATTTTAATTTAGTGTAAAACTTACTTAATAAATAATTGTCCCTTTGTTTCAAATCTTTAAGTTCAAATACTCAGTACTTTTGAACTGCAATCAAAAGACATATTCGGGCAATTTTGTTTCATGTTTAAATGAAACTTGTTTAATTGTACAAATCTTTGTAATACGGAATATGAAATTTCCAATTTCCAGCCCAATTTTAAAAGTTGCAAAATACCTCAGTTTAAGTTTAAATGAAAGAAGTTCTATTAAGAAAATGTATAAAAATGAAATATATTCTGGAAATAAAAAATAATTATGACACCATTACTATTAAAGTAATATTCACCCTATTTCAATTAACTGAAAATGTCTCGGCAAAACTGCAGATTACGCGCCACATAGCCTAATAGCTAGCCATTTTAATAATTCATACATTATCTCCCTAAAAAAAATTAATAGCCAGGGCGTAAATTCTTTCATTAATCTGATAAAAATAGTAAACAGCCTCTCATTAACTTAATTTTGAGCTCATGTACGCTATAAAATATTCATAACTACCTAAAAATGTCAGATGGAAATAATAATAGATTATTACGTCTAATAACCCAAGAAATGTAAATTTCCGCCAGATAAATCACGGACTACGTCAAGTGGATTGGTCGCTTCTGAGACAAAAGCCAAGCGGATACTGCGGTAGGTTCCTTGTTCGCTTGTTCGTTGCCTCTAAGATGTAGCTGGCAATGACGAACGCAGGAACAAAGAACAATAGCTGAATTTACTTGATAAATTGACACTAATTCTACCTCGTGGGTAAGCTAATCGCTTTACTGATCACGCTAACAGATGCAAATGTCTTTTGTTGGCGATTGAAACGAGATACGGTAAGACACACTGATTACCGGTTACAGGAAATTACTCATTAATAGGAACTTGCGTTCAAGATGATGGTGAAATCGCTAGATACAGACATACATTATATCTTTTATTTTACTATGACAAGCAAAATTATTTTATTGATATACAATATAAAGGTTAGCATATTCGCTTCATAGATGAATGTTATCGAGTTCAACAATCGCTAATTACAACTTTTAATCAAAATACAATAGTCGAATTTAAAGAAACAAATTATAAAATAATAACATTATAATGACTCAAAATCATAATAAAACTACAAATATTTTAATATGAAATTCAATAACGTTTTTAAAGTGACAGGAATAGTTCAATATAAGTAGAGGTTACAGTATAAAACTTCTTTCCTTGTTCTTCTTTTATATAACCTGTACTTCTCACTAGAGTATTGAAATTGATGTTAAACTGATATTAAGTAGTGTAATTTAAGGTTAGTTCTGAGAACAAAACTTAAAACTGTATATTTTTCTTGCTCTATGCCCATTTTTCGCTGTCCACTTGCTACTAGTACGTTACAAACACATAATATATCTCTTCTACAAATTTTTAATAATTTTTCTCATAAATTATAGACGATTAATCAATTTTATAATATATATATATATATATATATATATATATATATATATATATATATATTTTCTTTGATCTAGAATCATATATAAAAAATCTAGGTAGGTTAACATGTTCATACATGAAATTTGATGTTTTCGTACAAAATTATTGCATTTTTAATCATATTTCATTCGAGTTAGTTCATTTATTGTGTGAAGCTGGTGACTAGTATTTGTAAGTGAAGTTATTAATATTTAAAATAGCTGATAGAAGAATAGATAGTATTTGAAATAATTACATAGAAAAAGTGAGAAGGGTAAAACTGAAGTAGAGCGATTTGCAAAATATGTAAAAGAAGAAATGCAGAGAAGTAGTTCAACGACTAATAAAACATTATTTAAAATGCAAGAAAATGCAGTACATGGAAGTCGAAAATAGCTCTTCGTGTTCATTAATACAAACAAAAATCAAATAATGATTTTTTTAAATCACACTAATTTAATCAATATTTAAATCGTGATTTAAATCAAGATTTAAATTAGGCCAACACTGCTATTCTATTTATTATTACTAAACCAAGTTTGAATGACTACATTATTTGTAAAACACTTCATTTTAAATAAGATCTAGTTGAACATATAACATAATCTATTCTACTACATATTCTTGAGTATAATTACATAATTATTTGTTACACAATTAGAATGAGCTCTGTTGATCTAACTACTTGTACTACCCTAGTTACGCCAAGCCCAACTAATCAAATAACAAGGTTAATTCGCTAAAAACAGACCATACTCTTAGATAGAACACTCAAACACTCATAATACAATATCGCGAGACATCATAGTACATATGTTTTGTAGCGAAAACTACTTTTAATTGATAATTGATGTATCAATTAAATTATTAAGATATTAACAAAGATAAATATACACAACCAATAACGATAGATTTTTTGTTTCATTTTCATTTCATAAAGATATAAGAACAGTATAATTTTATTCAATTGTAAAGTTGTAAACTGTGGATACTACGTACATTAAAAATTATGATATATTTTATGGTTCAACTATAAATATTTATTGCACAGTATCTCAACTATTCCGGACATACATTCATGGAGCATTTTATTTTATATTTATGAAGACTGCACTATCACATTTATTATTTATGAAATTGACATAAAACAGACAATTTTACCTCTGTTCTGTATAGATCTTATTTAACAACCTACCTATATTTTATTTGACAGAGCGAGAATTTCATTTTAATATTCTTTGTTTTGTAACTTCTCCTTCAAACATTAATTTCACCTTCTGTAAATAAAACTTATTCACTTTTTTGTCATCCGCAGAAACTTCAAAAGAAAAACAACATATTCTTATTATCCCTTAGCATTCGTCGTTGAAAACTTTCCGTAAATTTCTTTCTTTTCAATAGACATTCTTTCCTTGTCTTTTATTGAATTATCTTGTAACTTAGTTATTCTGCAATTCTCTATGCGTCTTGCATCTCCCAGAGGATCTGCGTGAGAAGCAAAGGAAGGGGAATGCAGACATGTGATAAATGTCCTGATAGGATTTTGATTGAATGAATGCATCTTCCCTCCAAGTGAGGGTAGCCTAAGATGTATGATAATGTTCGCAGTTTGTTCTGAGCTTCTGGGTTACACTTAAAAAGTCGTTCTTATTTCTGTCGAACCGGCATTTTATATCAGATTTGGGTAAATTAATTATTCAGTCACTGAAATGGTTCCTTGAAATTCAAATAATAACAAAGACAAAATTAATTGTCATCTATACACTTGGTAAAACTAGGTTTAATAAAATATAAACTTAACACTTGGCTAAGTCTCACAAAATTAAGCCTCCAAGTCACCTTATGAGGGCATCGTCAGAGGCTGCCAGCACAGTTAGTAGCCATAGACGCGTTTCACTCTTATTAGAGCTCATCAGTATGGTATAACTCACTTCTTCACCTAGAACAAAGTTCATGTGAAGAAGCTGGTGACGAAGGACTGTGCCAGCAGAGAATAAGATCTCTAAATAACGGTAAGATGACATGAGAAGTTCTATCGAACAGGTAATGCTACGCAGCAATTTAAATAACAACAAAAACAAAAATAATTGTCATCCATACTCTTGGTGAAACTAGGTTTAATAAAATATAAACTAAACACTTGGCTAAGTCTCACAAAATTCAGCCTTCAAGTCACCTTATGAGGGCATCGTCAGAGGCTGGCCAGCACAGTTAGTAGCCATAGACGCGTTTCGCTCTTATTAGAGCTCATCAGTATGGTATAACTCACTTCTTCACCTAGAACAAAGTTCATGTGAAAAAGCTGGTGACGAAGGACTGTGCCAGCAGAGAATAAGATCTCTAAAAAACGGTAAGATGACATGAGATGTTCTATCGACCAGGTAATGCCATCTACCGAAAAAAGTAAAAGCTACGCAGCAATTTAAATAACAACAAAGACAAAATTAATTGTCATCCATACACTTGGTGAAACTAGGTTTAATAAAATATAAACTAAACACTTGGCTAAGTCTCTCAAAATTGAAATTCTCAAAAACGTCTTGTGGATCATCGAACACTAGTATTTGGTTATTCTATTTATAAAAGAAAAGGAACAGAAAAAAAAATAATGTTACATATTTTTCAAATTCTGCTTTAATCCAGATAGCGCATCGTATCAGGTTTTTGTACTATTTGGAAACAGACAGTGTAGTAACTGAAACTGTAAATTTGTTTTTTATTTGTTTTACGCTTTTGTGATTTTGTGTTGTATCGTTTCAAAGGTATTTATTTCTCTGATATTTACACATAGAGGTGTTAAAACTGTTGGGATAACAGTCTGAAACAATAGCACCATGGTGTTTTTATTGTCAGCTCCAACTGAAAATATTTTCGAATAAATTTGGAACTGCCATTATTTTGCCCAAATTTCGTAAAATTTTATCTGCTATATTAAAAGAAAACACTAGAATTATCTAACAAAATTTGAATTTCAAAAAAACGCTTGAATATTTTACTAACTTATGCAGATAAGGATAAGCAACATTGGAAGGAACTGTAAGGATTAACGAATCATTGTTATGAAAATTAATGTCTTCCTAATCTATGTTGACATTTAAAAAATTATTTTGTAAAGCAAAACTTCAACTTCTCTTCCATTTTATGTCAATATTTATTTCTAAAGCCGTTGAAGTATATACTAAATCCTATTACATAAAACAAGTCTATCCGATTTACGGATTACGGTTTAGTTAAGCTAAAATCCTTGCAAAAGTTACGACAAGGAAATGCATTTAAAACTTGTGATTTCGTATATAATCCGTGTATTGAGAACGTAAAAATACTACAAAATTCTTGAAGTACCACCAAATGTATAAAGTAAAAGAGAAACTTTATATTTTCTATTTTTCTTCGATTTTATAACTTTCGTATTCATGTACAAGTAGTAATTCAATAGAAACGATTAAATCAAACTATGAATTGAATGTTTTGAACAAGTTTACCGATAATTAAAAACTTGTGCTTCATGAACTTTCAATACTACAAAATGAATTGAATTTATTTTTTATTTCTTTTGATTTGGTTGAAAGTTATAAGTTGTGATTTCATTTTCAACTATAAGAATTTTTATTGAATCTCGGCTCTCTATTATTATATTATTTTTTCGATAAGTTTTACATTATTTTATTTTATTCCAATACACCTACTAAAATTTTCACTACGTAAGTATAACTTTACAAGTAGCTTTGCACGTCTTTCAGGAACATTATTTGATGTCTGGTAAATCTCCTGTCTCGCAGGATTATCATTTACCGAGAACTGCTATAACAGAATTTCATACTCAATAATGAGTAGTATTTGTAAATATAAAATTGTGACAGAAGGTTCATTAAAGGCTGATAGCTTAGGTGAACAATGTCAAAAGAGTTTCTAAGTATTTCTAATAATTTCATGTTATAATTTTCATTTTCATTGTTACTTAAAATCAGAATCACTGTGATATGATAAAGCCTGTAATGTGGTAACTATATATAAAATAAACACTTGGCTATGTTTCACAAAATTCAGCCTCCAAGTCACCTTATGAGGGCATCGTCAGAGGCTGCCCAGCACAGTTAGTAACCATAGACGCGTTTCGCTGGCCAGCCTCTGACGATGCCCTCATAAGGTGACTTGGAGGCTGAATTTTGTGAAGTTTTTATTTTATATTTTTTATTACACCTTGTTTCACCAAGTGTTGGATGACAATTCATTTTGTCTTTGTTGTTATTTTTTTTTAATTCTTTGTGGAGAAAGTAGAAGTCATTCCATCTTGTTTTCTACAAATTTACACCCATGAAATAAACATCTCAACTTGGTCTATTCTGAATTCTAAAGAATATTGATTTGAAACAAACAATTTTCGAATCAATATACATACATTTAGGTTACTGTTATTATTTGAAATCTCTATATTTGGATTTAGCACCAGTTTTTTTTAACTCGATAGTTTGATACAATAAATTTGTTTGTTACAAAAAAAAAAATGCACAAAATTAGTGTTGATTCGAATCCAGTATGACGCAAGCAAATTTTTATCTACAACTAGAAAATGATGCCTTCATTATGTCTCTAACGCTAAATATATAAAGCCGGTCATAAGATACAAGTATAATATGAAAATTCATATTCTACGGCGCATTTCCAACCAACAGCTATCAAGTATCGAGTCGGCCAGTAAATCTTGAGAATCCTGGTTCGATCCCCACAGCCGACAAACAATTTTCACCAATTTAAATCTACCCCTGTGGTTCCCTCTCCACTAATATCTTTGGGGACCGTGATTTGACGGCTGGTAACTGAACTTCACGCGAAGAAATATATCACTTACCGAGATCTGCTTAGGCAGAGTGCCACACCCAGTAATTGGTGATGATATATTTATTTAGCAATCAAGTATTTTGTATGTTTCGAGCACGTCATTTATCGTTTGGTGATCCTTGCCTGATCTAAATAAAGTTATGTTTTACTATTTTTGTTCCGTTTATTTAAATAGTAGTACACAAATTCAATAATGGGTGTCATATTCACGTAGTTCATATGACTAAATAACATATTTCGTTGACATTTTACAAATATTGTTTTATATTTTTTAAAGGAGCTGATGATGAGCAAATATTTATGCTCGAAACGTCCCCAAAAATAAATATATTTAAAAAATAACATTGGATTTTGAAACCTTTTATTTATTTAATATATTATATTATTGAATCCTTTTTAAATATATATTGAAAAAATATAAAAATAAATGATGGAGAGTTGTTTTACTCAGTCACTTTTAAGTTACAAAATAGATGCTCTGGTTACAAATTTTATATAGAAGAATATAGTTTACAAAGCCAACTAGTTTTGTACAGAAAACGTTTTATCATACAGTAAACTACCCATAAAAATTCCTTTATACTTGCTGTTCCACATTCACTATCACTACCTCACAATCATAATTTCCTATAGTTCGTGCTCGCGCATACAAACAGGAGCTTAAAAGTCAACCGCGGCCAATGCCTCAAGATATTTGCAAAGTTCACCATTTCAATAAATAAAACTTTCTTCGTAAAATCTACAATGAGTTATTATCAAACTGCAATATCTACCTTCAGATAATAGCACTGCACTTGTATCTTCTTGAATGCAATGGAAAATTCAAGTTCTCTTTCATTTCCGACTTCATCACTGGGTGAAATAAAATGGTTAACATCTACTGTAGCCAGCTGCTACCAGGATCCATTGCTTTTGATTAACTTCCGTGCAGGACAGTATCTACGGAAATTTGTTCCGTTTCTAAATTTATCTTCGCTTTGAATAATGAGGCTGCGGTGAATTTGTATGCAAAACATTTAGATGAAATGGTTGTTGTATTTTCATTCTAATGAATATTAAATGGAAGCATTTTGCATTAATTTTTGTGTAGCACTTTTATACTATTATTCATTCAGTAAGTTATAAAACATATTAAACCTTTATGCAGGCTTCCTTTTAATTGTATTTTTTTTACATAATAAATTATGTCAATATAAACTTTTTATATTTAAAAATGCTTTCTATTAATAATTTTCATGTGCGTGACTACGAAATTAGATTCAATATAGTGAAGTATGTTATTTGCTGTCAAAAATTCTCAAATCATATTTTAGAATTTGCTCCAATTGTAATTTAATTTCTTGCAAATTATAATTATTTGAATATTGTATCAATTTCAAATAATTTTTTTTTTTTTTTTTTTTTGTGGCTTCTTGGCGGACCAACTACTTAGGTCATATGCCGCCATTACGCCCTGATCCGCGTTTTAGGTCTTTTTGTCAACAGCAACGCGGGTTTTTCTCTGGACGGTCACCCATCCAAATACTCCCCGCACGCAACGTTGCTTAACTCGCGTTATCGCTTGGATCAGTATCAACGAGTTGTGCCATGGCCGTTGACAAAATAATTTTTATTTTATTTGTTACTCTGCACAACAGGAACTTAATCCCAATTACAATACAAGGCACATAGAGCTTATTTGAAATCCAAATTCAAACCATTCCGACACAATCAATCAACGGGATAGGTGGCTCAGTGGTATATCGAGTCGGCCTGTGGATCTTGAGAACCCTGGTTCGATCCCCACAGCTGACAAACAATTTTCACCAATTTAAATCTATTCCTGTGGCTCTTCTTCCACTAATATCTTTGGGGACCGTGATTTGACGGCTGGTACCGCACTTCACGCGAAGAAATATTTCACTTACCGAGATCTGCTCCGGCAGAGTGCCACACCCAGTAAAGAGTAAAAGGCGTGATGATGATGATATACAATCATATTTTTAATACAAGTTGAAATCTACGGGATTTAAATGCTCAACCTCTTCCTTTTAATACAAGAAGTGTTATCTCGATTTTATCCACTGGGCTACAATTATTTGTAAAATTAAGTCGGTCAGTAGAAACGAAATTTAATGAACTATTAGCAGTTATCTTTATACTACTTGACAGCTTTCATAAATAATTAATTCAACCTATTGCAATTCATTAGATCGGAAACTAATTGATTCCTTGATTCTTTTTACGAAGTAGATGCTTCAAACGCAGAAATAAATAATAGATTTGATTTTAAGAACAGCACGTTATAAATAATACAGATACAAAATTGATTTCTTTCGCGTTCATTTATCTTTTCATCAAATCATTTATCTTTCAGCATCAAAACATTTATCTTAAAAATAACGGAACAAATTGTTTCCTGATTAATTCTGTTTCATTTCCACATTATTCTCTTCTAAACGAAACCTAACCTAGCAACAGACTTGCGTAGAAATTTCAAATGCAGATGAAGTCAGCACATTACTTCAACTGTTTTTTCCCTGTGATGATATTTGAACGCAATCATTTTACGAGAAAAGTGTCGCGACTGAGGGTTCACCCTTCATTTTAATATTCCGTAGTGGTTGTAATGCCCACGGTGGCGCCAGTAGCTACCCCGTAGTTTGGGGTGAGTCTGAATACAGTGGCGTAGAAATACTCACGGTTTTAAACGCAACCATTTTATTTTGGTTTGTATATTGTAATTTTATTTGTTTGTTGTATATTTGCCACTGTATAAAAGGCAATGAATCCAATGCCAACTATTGTTGCAATTTGGAGTGATTGCTTTTGACGGTTATTATCAATGATACATAAAGGTTCTCATATAATAAATGCAAAAGGTTTTTTGCTCATATACCTATCAGATTTATGTTTTTAGGAATGTTTATGCAGTTTCATTACTGTTTACTCAGAGGTACTAATATTCATTTTGACCAAATAATATCAATTACAATATTTATAAAAGTATACTAAATTATTTTAAAAATATGTCATTAGAAATCAAATAATAATAAAATAAATATAATTTGTTTTACTTTAGATTTAAAAGCAGTGACCTGAACCACAAAAAAAATACGGTTCCGTTTCGGTTCAAAGTTCAAATTCTGTTTTTAATTTTGTTTTGTATTCCAGTTCTATTGTTTTATTTTGGTTCAATTCGCAAACCGGTTTAATTTGAGTTCAGTTAGCGATTATAGATTGAGTAATGTAATTTAAATTTATTGTAGATTTTCTGAAAAGAAAACAAAGTAATATTACTGACTACAATAAAAAAGAAACAAAATATAGTTATAATAATTTACTCGACAAAAACATACACAATCACAGTCAAAACAACTGGATACTACGTCGATCCGTTCGTTATAAATGCACCACACTCGAATTTTGTACATTTTGATTTTTTGAAGCAAGGCCACACAAATTTAACGTAACCAATTTTAAAACCATTTCGGTTAAAATACTTACTGTTGAATATTATAGCAAAAGTTTCATGTTTCGGTTTGAGTTCATTTAAAATATGCCGGTTTAATTCGGTTTCGGTTAATGTTCCGGTTCAGTTCAAGGAAAAAATATATCAATGTAAATTACATCTGCAAGTAAACAAAATATAAACTAAATATTGAATCGATAAATCTTTTTTAAAACAAATACTACATGTTATTATACATATTAACAGTTTTCAGATATATATATATATATATATATATATATATATATATATATATATATATATATATATATATATATATATATATATAGCATTTCTATTAAGCCATACATTCTTCCGAAAAATGGTATCACAAATTTTACCAAACCGGCGAATTTCTTACGTTACTATTGTCGTTTGAGTAGTTTAGCTAGATTGTAATATGGTAAACGTATATAGTTCGTTTAATTAAGTCGTTGCGAATTGTATAGTTAGAAGGTAAGATACTTAGGATCCATTTATTAGCTGAGATAAAGTGACAGCTGACAAAATTTATTCCATTTATGTTGTGAATTCAAAGCGAGTGTTTTTCGCTTATTAGACAAATGAATATTTTGTGATTTTAGTGCAATATTGATAATATAACAATTAAGACCTCAAGAGTATGATTGATTTATGAACTATATTTAGAAAATATTAATAAAATCAAATTACGAAATAAGGAAAGAATGAAATAAATACCATTTTATCAATCAGTCTTATCTCTCCATTTATCAATAGTTTATAAAACAACAATGTTTATATAAAATAATTACTATATCTAATCCAATAATACTTGTCCTCCCTTTGTAAAAACTGTTATCTCCGCCACTGATAGGGGAACACGAAGCACGATCATGATGCATATTTGAAGTGTTAGTAATAACGTGCTTGTGTCAACCCTTTGCTCGCTCGAATAAGTCCTCATCTGCGTATAAAGCCTCAACCGTTCAGCACAAAGTGTTATTCATGTATAAAAGCTGATTTAAGAGTATTGTTTAAATATAACGGGGTGCGATTGTTGGTTTTAAGGGCCATTCTGATTTTTAACCAGGTCAAGTACCGGGAAATATGCTGCAGATATAAGTTGTTGATGCTTTGATAGCATATTGTGCAGGGAAATTGGCGACCTTTTGATTTATTTGTTGTTTGATGAATGCTCGTAAAATTTTTGTTTTGTTTGAAATGTCATGTGAACTGTACATTCACATTTGAAGAAAATGATTATTATTTGTGTTTGAATAAAAAGTCCATATGCCGTTACTCGTAAATGTCATCAATTGTATTCTTGTGTGTTTATGTCATACAGCAAGATATTTTGTTGTGAATTTAAAAGAATCTTTAATGCGTCATTTATTTGTTGCTATTCTCCTCAACAGGAACTTATTCCCAGTCTACAACTTATACTTGAGTCCTAACCACTTGAATACATTTATATTTTTTGTATAAGTTATGAGAGTCAACGATGTTGAAACTGAATCACAAATGCCAGTAATTTTTTTTTGTGTAAACTGTAAGATAAGCTTACGTATATTTTCTATAATTCAATTGGCTAGTTTTTATTAGTCCTTATTGATTATTACTATTTTAATTAATATTGTGCAAAACCAATGACTCTAACGTTTTTGGACAATTATTCACTATATAAAATCCTATACTCTAATACGACCAATTCTTGTCTGTCTGTGTTTGTGAACGAACTAGGAATCGACTAACGACATTAATAAAACTATTTTAATGTTTTTTTGCCTCAGATTTTATCTTCCGAAAAATTTATTTAGTACATAATTTTAAAAGATAATTGGGGAGAAAATTAATGAAATTTTATTTAGCCAAAATATAAGTCTGTGAGTACTTCTGGGCAATATAATCAATTCGATATCACTAATTGTTTTTAAGATGTTGTTTTTTTTATCTTGTTTTCTCTTTTTTTTAAATACTCATCCCCGTTATTTCCAGAACAAATCTTGGTTTTCCAGATAGTATTGCAAAGTTTCCAATTTTAGTGTATTTAATCAGTGCTATTATTGTTCGTTCGGCAGGATATTAAAATGTGAGTTGTATAGAGCATATTTGTTCTTGATTATGTTTGGCTAACAGGACGTCAAAATGAGGATGTATTTACATAACAGGAAACTTGTGACAGTAACAATTTAATTATTTAACAATTTTATGAATATTAAAAGATAATATTAAAATATTTCATTAGACAATTCTATGACGCATTTAAGAAAATATTTTTGATGTTTTGATCAGTCAATAATCAAGATCTTATATGTTTTATACAGCACACACTGTAAACTCTTGTCACTTATTCTCAATGAAGAATAATGATCATTTGCTGTAGAAATATCGTACCTATTTTATTTGATAAAAAATATGCTCGTAATTTTATATTTTTCTCAAATAATTTGCCGAATTAAATTAAAATATTTCATAAACATTTTAAATATTTGGTGTGTTTTATATGATTATAATTTACTTTTACTTTATTTTACTTTATAATACATATATTTATTATATACTAGATAAGGAATTATTCTAATAGAAATTTATATGATAATAGCAATGATATCGCTTTTATAAATAAGGAAATATTATTATATAAATATAATTTCATCTGTGGCGCTACAGCTCAAATCGGGCCAGGGCCTACCGGACACACTGAGCCGCAGTTTTTACTCTGCCGTATTGCCGGTTTTCGTAGTCAAATGCTACATTATTTAAGGCGTATAAGTGACTAGCTTATAGCGCCCGAGTGTGATAAATACATGTAATTGTATTTTATATTTTACGACAAATCACACATTGTCGACAGGCGGATTCGAACTGACGAACCTTGGTGCGGGTGACGTCACAGTATGTTAAGAGATGTGCCTTAACACGTTCGGCCACCGCGCCCTTATAAATATAATTATTATTTAGTAATAATAGTAGTGTAAAATGTATTATTTTTGTTATAAATATAAGATAAGTATTTTCATGGATATTTAAAGGACCATAATAACTTAATCGATATTTGTAAATAAGATATTTATATTCAGGATTTAGATTCAGTTTCGCATTACGTTTATTCAAATAGAATTCACTATAAGGTCGAACTGTGCGGTATTATAGAAATCAATTTAACTTTGGAATATCACTGTTGCGTGCTTGAAATCTCGATATGAATAAATTTGTTTTTCATGCATTCGTAAAATAAATCAAAAATATACAATTCATATTGTATTTTTAGAGTTGACCTTACATAAATTTTGCACACAATTTTAATGATTGGGTTGATGTATAAATAAATTGTAATATTTATATCCTATAAATCTATAAATTGCGATTGTTTCTATGACACATATAATATTGGTTCGTAAATATTTTAATTGTAAATTTCATTGGTGATATTTTAATTGTGTTATACAATGCAGATAATTGAAAATGATCTTTAAAAATAGCTTTGAAATAATCAAAAGTAAATATGTTTAAAGGTGTGTAAAACATAATATCTTATCACTTAACTAGGATCAATATTGGTCTTTCGTCTGTCAATTATATATTTACAAATGGTATTAATATTTATTTTTGATATTTCCTGTTTGTACTTTTAACTTTATTTTTGTGTTTCAATCGTTCTGATAATACTATCTTTGATTAATAAATCATCAAATATACAGAATGGTAACTGTATGTTATTATAAAATGATTGACCAAGAAAAAACGGTAAAGTCATGTATTTATTACTTTGTAACACTTACAGGAAAAATAACTCAATATTTCCATTTGCCAATCTGTTTATACAGGGTGTTTCACAACTTAGAGCAAAAAATTAAAGGGTATATTCTGTACGACGTGCTGATCATGAAACAAAAAGAATTTTTTTTAAATCGCAAAACTATTTTCCATGTTTCCCAGTCCAAAATTTTTCGTTGCCACTGCCACTGGGTGGATGATTATGTTAAAGTTATTAATTAAATAAAATTCTATTATAAATAACTGCTAATAATTGAATTGTGTAATTATTCTTTCGTAGTTGATACCTACTTCATTGTTTGTGTTTAATAGGAAAGCGAATCCAGTGCAGTACTACAAAAAATGTTTTAGGTTAGCAACCCTTAATTTTCCGAATTTAAAAAAAAATCTTTTTGTTTCATGATCAGCACGTCGTACAGAATATACCCTTTAATTTTTTGCTCTAAGTTGTGAAACACCCTGTATATTTATCTATAAACAAAATTTGATTTAATCATTTAATGGCACTATGATTTATTTTAAATGTAGAATTTAGTTTCCTATCTTTCTTCTATTACAATGCCAGTTCCGTTCCGGTCGCCAATATCTGGTTTCATGATAATCAGAAGTTGTAACTATTGAACATTTACGGTACATTGTCGAACTACGAATACATAGATATAACTTTCTAGTATACACAAGGGTGACAACTTTACATATGTGCAACTACATGGTAACAGGAAACTGCATTATTAAGTTGCTTCAGAATTATTAGTGCGAGATATTAAATCATCCGTAATACAGTTGCAACCAAATATGTTAACATGTAGATATATTCTTGCACTGTACAAGTATTATAAAATTCATAATTTTATATAATATTTGGAGATTATTATATTCTGCAATTTATAACTTAGGAGTCAGCTCAGGAATCAGGACGAGTGCGGGCAAATCACGTTTCGGTCGTTGCGTATGCGACGCGAAA
This sequence comes from Pterostichus niger, assembly GCA_947425015.1. Lineage (NCBI taxonomy): Eukaryota > Metazoa > Arthropoda > Insecta > Coleoptera > Carabidae > Pterostichus > Pterostichus niger. Next base: position 22,810,186 of record OX380342.1, read on the forward strand.
CAACACATTTTAATGCATGAGTACAAATAAATATTTTTCAATACTTTTCCTATGACAGTGCGGAAGGCACTTATTTACTTGCGGAGAGTGATTATTTCCTGCACTCAAGTATCAACAGAATGAATGACATTGTTTTCGGTTGTCATAAATACAAAAAATGATAGCGAGACACCCTTCAACAACCTTCTATATCTAAAACCTATATAACTTCTTGTAGTGAAATGCTAAATTATCGTAGAGATAATTGTCTGTAATACACTTGTTGAAATGCCATTGGAAAACTTATGTGAATGGAACACTCGCTTGCGCTTTTTTTCCATCTTATACACACACACTTTGCAATGTTACCTTTTAAATTACAATATACTTTATTCTATTTAACAAAAGTATAAATTTGAAACTGTGTCCAAAATAATTATTATTTACTGGAAAAACACTAATAGTATCTACTTTATTTTCTTTTAATAACTTTCTCCCGATATGAACTGTTTAAAGTATTTAAGAAATAATACCAAACTTACTATTTCAAGTTATTTACATTTAATATATATTTTTGAGAAACAGAAACACATGTGTGATAGCACGAAAACTCCCATTTAACCGTACTCTTATAGTTTCCGAGATCCTTAAAATGGTGACCTGCGTAATCTAGACGCACTGTATTGCGTGTATTTTAAACTGAGTAAATAATTTCATTAATTATAATAATATATTAATCATCATCTCGAGAGTCGCAATAAATTATCTTATTTCAGAAATAAACTACCATCTCGAATTTCCAGACGAGACGAGATATCGCAGCATCTAATATTTTTGATCTGATTAAAACGATCTTGTGACAGAAACAAAATGAGTACGAAATATCTTATACTATAAACGTATTCAATGAGGTAATTGTGTTTAGAATTTAACATAAAGTAAATGAAAATTTGTCTTAAATTGTGGTATTAATTTTCAAAAATTGTATTAAGATAGCTTGAAATATAACGCAATTATTAAGATTTACAATAGCCGACGGTGGAAAATTTCCGTATCGTATATACAGATTTTGTTTTAAAAAGAATCTATATTTTTAAAGTACGGGAACAGCGTAACATGAAACTTCTATTTTATTACCGGAATGTATAATAAAAAAGATAAAATGTTAATACTATTGAATTTTTAAAGAATTTAATTTACTGAAGCGATACTATAAGGTAACATGATAGTATTTTAGATCTCTTTTAGAGTTAACAACATTCTTTTATATTTTAACTTAACAAGCGCTGCTCTCAGCAAAGGGTGGTTGACCCTTTGCTTTTTATGTGAACTATAATACATCACGACGCACTTAAGTTCCAGTTTCAGCATCCAAGATGTGAACGAGTGAACGTTTTTTTAACTAGTTTCCTTTTAACAAAAGCAAATCCTTTAAATTTACTTCATCTCAAGCACACTTACCCGTATTGCGTCTCTTGTAATCTCGTAAACATTTGAGTAGAAGATTAAAGTGTTTTTACTAAGGACGTAACCAACAAAATTGTTGATTTTAATTTATGTGAAGTTCTTTCAGATTAGTTGTTTTCAACAACTTTACAAAACAAAATTAAATTTTTTTTACGATTGCTATGAAAAGTTGCCAATTGCGCTCTCATTTGTCATCGTAAAGTTGACGTTTTCTGTGGAACAATCGAAAAACATCTTTTTCGCGCGTCTCCAATGGCAACGCGCGAAAAAGATATTAAATACGCGCTTATTTCAATAGTTACCAGGGATACAAACAAAACAGAAACTTGTCATATTGAGAGTTGACATAACGAATTTATTTTCAGTACGTATATGTTTTTTAATAATTTTAAGATGTAATCGTAGAAAAAAATATGTGTGTATCACGAGCGTAAAGTGTCTTTGTTCCTCTTACACTATTGAAGCTCTCGCCTACGGCTCGCGCTGCAATTACTGTGTTAGAATAACAAAGAATCACTTTACGCTCTTAATGCACAAATAACTATTATCGGTAGAGTACCAGTTTCTAGGCGAGAAAGGTTTAATTTTTTCTATTGATCTGACAAGATCTCGACACATTCGACGTCAAATTTGTTGTATATTTTTCGTTGTCAAATTTGAGAGAATAGTTATTTTTGCATTAAGTACGCAAAATGAGTGTTTTTAGTCGAGACTGTAGGTCGGGACAATAAAAGTCATTCGAACGCGCTAAAAAAACAATAATTTTGCCAACGAAATACAAACAACATTTTTTCTACAACTGTAAATAAAGAATAATACAATAATTATTGATTTATTTAAGTAAATTGAAGGAAAACAATCAACAATAATATTAATTTGATACTATTGATGTGTTTTAACTAATGAAACCCGACAACAAATAATTTGGGAGCGTGCGCGAGATATTCATTTTGCGCACTAAAATACGAAACAGTGTGCACTAGGGTGCAAAATAATGCACACAATACACGTTGTCATGGTAATGTAAATGATGAAAAAAAAACGCACTTCACGTATTGATATTAATGAAAAACAAATGAACATTTTTTGACAGTTGTAGAAAAACATATTTTAAACAAGTAAATAAAATAGATATATCGTTACGTCTTTTGCCCATTACTGAGTGTGGCACTATACCGAAGCAGATCTCGGTAAGTTAAATATTTATGAACGTGGAGTTTCGGTTACCAGCCGACAAATTTTAGTGGGGGGTTAAGTACTTTATCAATTTGTCGGTTTTGGGTATTGAAATCAACAAATGTAATACAAAATGTAGTTTTCTGGATCTTTCACTTCAACATTTTTCTCAAAAATAATGTAGAGACATTTGAGTTACAAACATAATATACTTTTATTTGGTGTATACATGTCGAATGAAAGATCGGATAACATGAGGTGATGTATTCTGTATCCATTAGGTTTAGGATAAAGGTAGAAAAACTTTATGAATCGAAAATTGATTAATATGATTGATGAGATGTGTTAGTATTCTCGCTGTTTTCATCCAATCTACATAAAAAAAATACTGTTTTCTTCAACTTTCCTTTGATATGTGCGCACACACGTAGAATATCTGTTTTTAAATTACTGTTTACAAAACGAATGATATTAGTACATTTATTTTTAAACATTTTATGTTTTTATAACTACGTTGTTTTCATCTTTATTACTTTAGAATAAATTAAGGATTTGCAATAAAATATTATTGTTATTATTTTGAATAAATATTAATCAGCTAAATAATGTTTTTTTAGAGACGCAGCGTTAGAAGTTTTAATTTTATTCGGTGATTGATAGTAATTATATTTTAGAAAGTTGTAAATGTTTACAATCTCTAATTAAAAATTCAAAGTCAGTGTTCAAATTAATAGTATCTAAATGTCATTCTATGTTACTTGCTACTCTTTTCATACTTAGCACATAAATCAATAGACATCGGAGTTTATAACTTATAAATATTATTAGAATGTCCATTTTACAATTAATGTAAAGTAAATCAGATAGTTAAATTTAGTAGTACCGTTTATACCTAACATGCATAAGTATTAGTCATTTGATTTTTTAACTTCAACTGTTAATTATTTTTAAATGTTTAACATTTTAATAATGTTTAATTCTACTTTAAGAAAGAACTATATTTTAAGACATTATTTGATATAACATATATTGTATGGAAGTTTGACATTTATATATTTTAAGAAACTAAACTGAAAAATTGAAAATAGACAACTTTTCAGTTTAATTTTCTAGTTTACTTCCATAAACGCATACATTAAAACAACTGTTTATATGTTTTTTTATTTGTTTTTTAATTTATTTATGTTACGTTGCACAACAGAAACTTAATTCCAGTTACAGTACTGGGTCCGGACTCACTGAGCCACACTGTAGTAGTTCGTATAATTTTCTTTTCTACACAGAGTGTAAATATCAAATTTTTGGTCAAAAAACTTTAGAAATATATATGGTAAATCAATTTTCCAATACACAGTGCATATTACTTTTTATATCAAGGATTTACCACTATGGTTGATGAAAATCAGTAAATTTTAGGTACAAAAACAAGATTCTTAGCCGTTGAGCAAATTCTGAGTTCGGATTCGGTTTTAGAATTCCAAAATGCACCCTGCTCTGGTTTAAAGAACAGCCACTTTTTTGTGTTGGTCCTGTGTTTTTATTGTTACCTGTTTTCTGTTGTTTTTTGTAGCAAATCTCCAACAATAATTAATATATGTTTAGCTCTATTTATTATTATTATTATTACGTAAATGGGGTAGATGGCTCAGTGGAATCGAGTCGGCCTGTGGATCTTGAGAACCCTGGTTCGATCCCCACAGATGACAAACAATTTTCACCAATTAAAAAATCTACCCCTGTGGCTCCCCCTCCACTAACATCTTCACGCGAAGAAATATATCACTTACCGAGATCTGTTTCAACAGAGTGCCACACCCAATAATGAGTAAAAGGTGTGATGATATATTTATATTTATTATTACGTAAGTATTTACAATATGTTAATATAAACAATAAGTAAATCACTTGTTGGTTTGGTTGGCGGGGTGAGGAGAGGAATTATAGTTCTAAATAAAGATATCATCTCGTGTAATGTAATATATCATGCACACATTTTTACAGCCTCTGGTTAAGTTCGCCCGGTGCAATGATCAATATACTGCACCGGAGTGGTTATGTATATGCATGCACGACATCTATCACCTCCGTTGCTGCCGCCATGCAGGACACCCTCGTGCATTCGGAGCCTTGTAGACACCCTGGGACTCCATCCCTACCCTATAACGCCTTTTCGTGGTTTGCTGCCTTACCAAGGGTCGCATGAAATCATTATTGTGCTTCTTTATTTTCAAGCATTTTATCATCGACGATTTTTTCTCTGTGGTATATTTCTTATATGAATACTTTGCATACGAAAGACTTGCTTCCTGTTTTTATCTGTAGGAAATTGAACATTTCAAGGGTTTCACACTTTTTATTAAAATTTTAAAGCGGATATACTTCCTGAATATTTTGTTTTATACGAGTTTCAAGAATATTTTTCTTAATAATAATATGTGCTTTTTTCTTTATTAACTAAATAAATGAAATAGATATACCGTTTTAACCATTTCTGATAACGGCACTCTGATACAACAGATTTCACTCACAAGTAACACTACCCAACTGTCACTCATCGATTTAAATGAAACTTGACACACTAATAGAACTCTAAAAAATATTGAACCCCTATTTTTTTTTCTTTCGGAAGTTGCTTTTTAAGGGTACAAACTACACCTGAAAGGTGGTAAAAGCAAGAATCACCATAAATGAAATTAAATAATACCAAAATATTGCGCGTTCAACATTGGTTACCCAGGGGTAACCGTGAAAATAGATTCAGCGATCCAAAAAACTTCCGAGTAACTAGTTTTGAACCTAAAACTCTATTTCAGTTGAATATCGTAATTTCATCCCCCCATCCCCTTTTTTACCCCTTAAAAAAGTGCATATGATCAAAATGATCTCGAAAATAATTTTTTTCGAAAACTGTCATATAAAGTTAAAATTTACATGACCACTATCAACACGCGAAATGATTGTTTTTTGTCTACAGAACGCAAAAGACTTTTGCATGCAGGATGCAAAAGTTTTTTGCATCCTGCAATTTTTTGATAGAAGAAAGGCTCACAATTTAATAAACTTTGTCACTTTATTTTTTTGCTTAGAAACAATACTTCTATTCTTTAACAAAATTTGTATTTAATGTTCCAATTGAGCAATTATTCATATTTATCCCGTTTGAGGAAGTTAACTGGTGTACTGGAATAGTTTCTTCAGAAATGCAATGCGAAATGCAATGCGAATCCCAATAAATTGCAGAAAAAAATTAGAACGTTTGTTTGGTTTCTATTGCCAACCAGCTGTCAATTGCTGGTCAGAGAATAGCAGATTTGATAGCAATTATATTACATACATTGTTGTCATGGAGACATTAGATGTCACATTAATTAATCCTAAACGTCAAAATCTTCTCATTACATTACTACTAATTTTGGGACATAGTTTTCGAAAAAACGTTGTTTGATACTCGATTGCGAAATGCTTTCGCATTCTCGAATGCAAAAGTAACATTTCGCAATCTAGAATCAAAAATAAATATTGCCGATCTGAAAAACCCCTATATATAGTTGTATTTATGGCTACGACGCCATTTTATTTTTTTTTGCTTAATTAGGAATCATTTAAATTAAAAATATATCGACTTGAATTGTTCATCTTGATACCATATTTGTTTAATTTCGATATTATTAATTATAACTTCATTCTTTGTCCTTAATTTATAAAACCTATATATCCTGATAAAACTAAAGGAACTTGTTGATAATTTCAAAGCTGTTTATCCAGATGCCCATTCTTATTTTACAAATGTTCTGTTTTTAAAATACTTGTCTGTCATCTGTATACTGTAGAAGAAACTGAATACACAATTAATCTTCTGTACGTAATTCAACAAATTATCTCCTACAGATTTGTCTATTAAGTAGATAATTACAAAGTACAGTAATGAGAAATGATCCAGCTACCTAGATATTTTCCCTTAAACTCTGAATGAAACTTATTACCCCTCGCTGTTTATAAATAACGCAATTAGAATCTTCCCTGTAATATAATTGAAACAGTTTTTCATCTTCAACGTTGAACGATCCTCTCAGGTACCCTTGTATCTTCTGCGCAGAACGTCGCTTCGCAATATTTCATCTATTTACCAACGACTTCCATTAAAGTCAACAGCAGACTCTTGAACGCAACCCTTTAAAGCTTTACTCAATTACCCTTGATGAACGAAGTCGCTACATATACCTTACACTTCTGTCATACGCACCTCATAACAGTTAGCGGAAGGATATGCGAGAGCGATCTGTTTCATTCCTATTTAGATGGAGGGTACATTTGTCTCCAGAGTGTTGATCCCAAATGGAAATTATTTAATATAATTAAAATAATTGTTGGCATAAGCTGCAGTCGCAGCTTTTCAATTATTAATTATAATTAGCAATTATAATTAATAATCACTGTTTCTCATTTATTTATGTAGTTATTTATGTTCCTCTGTACAACACGAATTTAATTCCAATTATAGTACAGGGCCCACACTCACCGAGCCGCAATGTGGTAGTTCATATAATTTGTAGCTTGAGTGAGATTCGAACTCGGGATCTCCGGATTCGAATTCCATATTGCTATCCACACCACCGTACTGACGGACATAAGTCTAATAATTCTAATGTTCACATCGACAAAATTATGACAGTAAAAATACGAATGCGTTTGGAAAAGTCAAACTTTACAGTTACAAATAATGTGACAATTTTTTTTTTCTATTCTTCATAGGATTCTCGATGTTTTTACAGTAAAAGTTTAAATGACAAGAATAAGACTACAGTATTTAAAAAATATGAAAGTGATAATAATCAAAATAGTTCTGGATTCGAGTCTACCGCATGGTAAGTGTGTAAAAAAATAAACATATAATCACGCCTGTACCACTTATTGGATGTAGTAGGGCCCTCAAAGATATTAGTGAACGGGAAGCCACAGGGGTAATTATAATTGTTTATCGGCTATGAGAATTGAACTCGGGTTCTCAAATCCACAGACTCGATACCACTGAGCCATCTACCCTATCAAAATTGCCGTTAAAATTCTGCAATATATAGCATTGAATCATATATTCTGTATTGTCATTGGCAATAAATTCCTGTTGTGCAGAGTACGAAGTAAAAATATTTTTTTCTACGATTGTCGCGCGTCTCCAATGGCATCTCTCGTACTTCGCGTATTGATATTACTGAAAAAAATTAACATTTTTTGACAGTTGTAGAAAAAAAATATTTTTTAAGGTCAGTTGTATAATGTTCAGTTACGTATCTATAGTTATATAACTTTCTGTCAAACTAACAGTGTTAAAAATACACATGAATTTTATGCTTAACAACAGATTTTTGAGTAACCAGTTTGTTAGTTACTAATAGTACTGTATCCATGGTTCGTACAACTGGCTCTTAGTTATAACATTAAACATTTACATGCATTTGTTTCAGTTGCATAAATATCATTAATTTTTGACAACATTAATTTTAGCAGAATTCAAATAAGTAAAATAAAATGTATTAACTGTTTTAAATGCAAAACATAATTCTTAACATTTTTATCTACAATTTGCTTCTAAAAAGTAATCTGTTAAGTAATATTAGTGGAAAACTCATTTCGCATGTTAATCGTTATGGCGTAGTGTTAGTGGGACATCCTGCATGTTAATATACATGTATTCCGGCAACTTTTAGCTAAACAACATTACTAAATTACATGCAACTGTTTCCGCAAGTGGAAAAAGCAGACAGTGTATGCACTCGTGTTTATATATACATGCATAGACAAGATGCATATAACATTTATTTTTAATATGTTGATGTTTATTTTATCGTCCTGACTTTAAGAAAAGACTAGTAAATACATCTCATTTTTTTGAATATACTTGTTACGGTTTTTAACGTCTTCGTACACTTCTACTTCATATCATTAATACCGTATAAATATCTATATGATGTGAACATCGCCAAATTATGAACTGTATAATATCTAAATGACGATAATAAATACAAAAGGTAACTTTCTTATCGTAATGAACACAATAGGGAATTATGCCAGTGACGTCATAAGACTGGCAAAAGCATGTTATATATACCGGGTGTCTATTTTTGATGTGAAACATCTATAGGCTCACTTGTAAACCGAATTGTTGGCGTGGCGACTCTTGCCGTGGCGACGGGTCGCCACGCTATACTAAGGTATACATATATATATTTTATGTGTAGTTGAGTGTACGGTGTGGCGACGGGTCGCCACGCTATACTGAGGTATACATATATATATTTTATATGTAGTAGAGTGTACGGTGTGGCTTCTCACTCAGTTCGACGTTGTTGTTTACTACGGTACACATAACCTGCGTTTTATTTAATTTTTTATTTTAATTTTTGACAATAAAATATGTGTGATAGTGATAACTCAGAAGATCAAAGTGATCAACCTTGTGCAAAGAAAGTGAAACTACACTATGGCATACTACCAAGTCATCAGTAGAATTTTCTGTAAGAAATTCGTAATACTTCATTTTTTCATTAGGCTATATTTAATTCCTGTAATAATATTATCTTTTATGCATATTACTTGTACACACACGATGTTTCACATCTGCCAGGCGTCCCATGACGGCTCACATTTTTTTTTCCGAACATAGGAAATTCAATGTTAAAATTTTGATTTAACGATATCTCTTTACCTATTATTTTTAGAACAAAATTGTACTGAAGAAAAATGTTCAGAATGAAAAACTGCATCCATAGAGTATAAGTTTGTTGTTCAATTGTTTCTTAAGTCCGAGTTAGAAGCAAAAAAAAATACACGCTTTAAAGCAATTATCAGAGTGCCATGAGAAATAAAACAAATTAAATAACTTAATAATAGGTATTTATTTGTTTAGATTATGTAGAAAAAAGAAAATAATAGTTGCTATAATTAATTTTATTATTAAATTAAATACTCGAATAAATAAATAAATTAGAGTAAGCTTCCAATTCTGGTCCAATATGTCAAATAATATGTGTATTTTATTTTGCTTCTAACTCGGACATAAGAAACAATTGAACAACAAACTTATACTCTATGGATGCAGTTTTTCATTCTGAACATTTTTCTTTCGTACAATTTTGTTCTAAAATTAATAGGTAAAGAGATATCGTTAAATCAAAATTTTAACATTGAATTTCCTATGTTCGGAAAAAAAAGTAGACACCCAGTATATATATATATATATATATATATATATATATATATATATATATATATATATATATATATATATTGATAAAAATAGAATTGTCAAAAACACGTGTATAAAGTATTCATTAAATCAAACAATTTGCGTCATACTTTTGGGGAAATTTTAACCTCTCTATACTACTATTTTAAAGACATTTTATTGTTAATGTATTTGAGACTATGAATATAATTTGAAAATATTATTATTTAGTAATCTTACATAAACTTTTGTAAAATTATAATTTTTTGCTATTAAGAACACTAAACATTAAAATTACTGAATATTATTATAATATTGTTGTTGTTGTTCATTAACAAAATGTCGAAAGCTCTGTCACGATAAAGCGAAGATCTTTTAGTTTATTTATTAGCCCCTGAATTGTATTAATGAATTAATAGTTTGTTCTATTTATTAGTAATAATTTAAAAAAATAATTCTACTCTATTTTTACAATGTGTTACAAACTGTTTCGTAGCTAAACTTGATAATCTATGCCCTCATTGTATTTATGACGTGAATGCACATTTTATACCCATTTTATGATCAAATTACTGTTGTTTAACGACATTTGTGATTTGAGATTTACGTATTTATTTGTCTGCATAGTTTGGAAAGTTACTGGTAAAATGGCACTGAAATTTTACTGGTGTATTCCCATATAGAATGAGAAGAAAACAGCCAGAAACACGAGCCTTACAGTATACATACTCGGTATGAAATAGAATATCTTTCTTTGGGTTCAAATCTTCCAGAGTCGAATCGGTCCATCACCGATCACTCTAACTCTACTCTCTACCCTATGTTTACCCTGGCATCTGGCATCCTGGAGCGCCGAACGCACCCCTAACGAGCACCCCCACCCTTCCACTAAGGGCCATTCCAATCATTTCCGTACGACGCAGTGAACCCTAAGCTCGCACGCCACCCCAAAGGGGATGATGGTATGAGTCATGGCATTGCAGGGTATCATAGCGAAGAAATGCTTAGTAAGCGATGGGTTGCTATTTGTCCCCTTTTGCGAAATGTCTTTTTTGTGCCACTAGGATTTATATTGCCAAGTGTTCTTGCTGATATTTTCTATCAAGTTTTGGGAGTTATTCAAATATTTGAACCTTTGTAATGGACAAAAAACTGTGTTGTGTTTGTATTTGGGCATTATGGAAATCAACTGTTGAGACTTTCGGAAATCGATAAACAAAATAAAACACATTCTTCAATTCGTTTACAATGTGTACTTGCAGGGTGTCTACCATAAATGGCTCACCATTCATAACTTATTTATTTAACGGAGTAGAAAAACGGGTAAATTATCGAAGTAAAATGTCACATTTTCTTACAATTTTAATGATAAATAAATAAATATATCATCACGCCTTTCACCCATTACTGAGTGTGGCACTCTGCCGAAACAGATCTTGGTAAGTGATATATTTCTTCGCGTGAAATGCGGTTACCAACCGTCAAATCACGCCCCCCAGAGATGTTAGTGGAGGGGGAGCCACAGGGGAAGATTTAATGATGTAAAACTTAAAACACTTAAATTTTAAATAAGCATGTTACAGTCAAAATAACATTATTTTAAATATTGAAAATATCATATAATATTTTGTGATTAACTAAAATATTCATTATTATTATTTTTCTAAAGTTAAGTAACCAAAATATTTCAAGGCAATGCTAATTTTAATTTGATTAATAAATCAAATATCCAAAATCCTAATGCATTGTGTTAAATATAATTTAATTAACAGTAGATAACAAAATATAGATTATAAAGAGAAGTGCAGAAAATCTGCTTTCAAATAATTGCATGAATAGAACTTCTCAATAAATTTAATTAAACAAAATTAATTAATATATCAAATATTAATATTCCAAATCATAGGTATGTTTATATTAAAATTTGAAAACACACCACACAATGCCTACACCGGTTGACGTGTAATAAATTACTTTAATTATATTCAACACACGATAGTATAATTAACTATGAGGCATTGTTTTGTTTTATGAAAATACCGGATGTCTTCGTGTCGAACAGCAAAGTTTGAGACGAAGTAAAATGAAGATAGAACATCTTTCCACATAATGATGAACAAAAGATGCCCTCGAGAAATTCTTCACAAATACTTCGAATAGAAGCAACTCGATATTACAAACTTTGCTCAGCATATCATGACGTAATTAATGTTGTGATTATTATCGAAATTGAGGTTGCCTTCTTGCATAAAACTTAAGAAGTATAAATCAATATCTAATATTAGAAAAGTAAATTATTTTCGTATCTAATTTTACCAGCCTGCTAATTTTTAGATATTTATTTAAAATATTTAATGAAGAGATTTTTTTAACTGTGCTACTTTAAAATTCAAATCCTATATTTATTCTCTTCAATGTTTCTAATTCACTTAACTGATGCTCTCGTATTAGTTTAAGATTCCTGTTATATTATTAAAAATGTAAGCCAATATTTCAAAAATATACAGGGTGTTTCACAAATTAGAGCAAAAAATTAAAGGGTATATTCTGTACGACGTGCTGATCATGAAACAAAAAGAATTTTTTTTTAAATTCGAAAAATTAAGGGTTGTTAACCTAAAACATTTTTTGTAGTACTGCACTGGATTCGCTTTCCTATTAAACACAAACAATGCAGTAGGTATCAACTACGAAAGAATAATTACACAATTCAATTATTAGCAGTTATTGATAATAGAATTTTATTTAATTAATAACTTTAACATAATCATCCACCCAGTGGCAGAGGCAACGAAAAATTTTGGACTGGGAAACATGGAAAATAGTTTTGCGATTTAAAAAAAAATTCTTTTTGTTTCATGATCAGCACGTCGTACAGAATATACCCTTTAATTTTTTGCTCTAAGTTATGAAACACCCTGTATATTTCTCTCATGCTCTTTTATACCAACGAAACTTAAATTTTATAACTGACATAAATAAACAAAAGTAAATCTAAATAAAATGTCTTATGAAGAAGTTTATATTACTGTCAAACTTAGTTTAAACTTAAAATTTAAGTTTAATTGATACAACTGCCCATCAGAAAAGCAAAACAAAAACATGTATGCATTATTAAATATCATATTCGTGTGATCTTAAACAGTTGAATAACATTATTGCGTTGAAATAAGCTAAAAATAAGTTGTAGGATGTTGCCTTTCTTATTCAGTCTAAAAAATAGAGATCTAGTTTTCCTTGTATTCTGTCATAAAACAGAATTTATATTTATAGTTTAGTCTTCGAAAGTCTATTATTAAATCTAGGAGCTAGAGTTTGTTTATTTTACTTGTCGGGATGAACATAATCAAATAATTATGTAACTTCATTCATTGTTAAAAATAACTGCATTTTATAATTTCGTCTACGACTCAGAAATTCACTTTGTCATCTTCCATTACTTTCAGATTCCGTAGTCGCTGTGATTTAAATAAAATAACAATTGTATTTCACAGTATGACATCTATCGAAATTTTAGTTGTAGCGTTTTCAAGAGAATTTGTTTAATTTGAAACGCAACTTGCCTTTTTTTTTGAAATTTCACTAGGGATTCTAATCTGCCGAAACAGAACTTACAAACAGGATTGTACAATAATAGTTATTTGTGTATTAAAAGCGTAAAGTGATTCTTTGTTACTCGAACACGGTAAATGAAGCGCGAGTCGAAGGCGAGAGCTGCAGTAGTGTAAGAGGAACAAAGACACTTTACGCTGGTGATACACACATAATTTTTTCTACGATTGCATCTTAAAATTATTAAAAAAACGTATGCGTACTGAAAATAAATTCGTTCTGTCAACTGTCAATATGACAAATTTCTGTTTTGTTTGTATCCCTGGTAACTATTGAAATAAGCGCGCATTTAATATCTGTTTCGCGCGTTGCCATTAGAAACGCGCGCATTTAACGTCTTTTTCGCGCGTTGCCATTGGGGACGCGCAAAAAAGATATTTTTCGACTGTTCCACAGAAAACGTCAACTTTACGATAATAAATGAAAGCGTAATTGTCAACTTTTCATAGCAATCGCAGAAAAAGTAAATTGTAACAAATTCAAACGATTTGCATTTAAATGATAATTATCAAAAGCAAAATCAATTTCCTTTAAAAAACTTTTCCTAGTTGTATCATTTTCCTGCAATCTTCAATCTGTGCTTTCCAAACAAGAAAAAAAAGCTAAAATCACAAGTCGCAGCGTAGTTAGGAAGTCTGTCGCCAAACTTCTCTGATTCAAGCTCCAGCCCGTCATCGGCAGAACCCAGCATCCGACCCATTGCCATCGGTTATTTCACTTGTCTCCCCCGACATAACAAAATCGTTAAGAGCCGCGCTCAATCAAGGATACGTCGTCGAGTACGTTCTGGAAGATTGCTTCAGGATTGGGGAATGCATTGTGCACTGCTGCGGGGAATATGGTGGTGTCGTAAAAATTTATTGCTGAGTTGAAATTGATTAAAGTAATTAACTGAAAAGTAATCTTGAATTTATAAAGGCGCGGTGGCCGAGCGTGTTAAGGCACATCTTTTAACATACTGTGACGTCACCCGAACCAAGGTTCGTCAGTACGAATCCGCCTGTCGACAATGTGTGGTTTGTCGTAAAATATAAAATACAGTTACATGTATTTATCACACTCGGGCGCTATAAGCTAGTCACTTATAGGTACGCCTTAAATAATGTAGCATTTGACTACGAAAACCGGCAGTACGGCAGTGTAAAAGCTGCGGCTCGGTGTGTCCGGTAGGCCCAGGCTCGATTTGGGCTGTAATGCCATCAGAAGAAGAAGAATCTTGAATTACCGTAAAAACCAAAATTATTTCAAAGATACGTTTCTTACAACAGACGTGTGGGAACTAATTGACAGAATAATGCATTCTCATAAAATTGATTATTTATTTTTGTAGAAAATATACATTTGCTAGTACACTACAATATTGCGAAATCATGGATAATATTTTATAATCTTGCATGTGATGCTAATACAAAGTATATCCGCTGGAGAAATTTTAATCATGCAATTAATCATAATTTATGATGTTTCATCTATTTTCATATTACAAATCTTTGCAGGAAAGTATTAAAATTTAGGATGACGAATAAATAATAGGTTTGTTCGTTTCACTTTAGTTGATATCACGTGGTCAATGTTTACTTTATTCTTGTTGGTCAAATTATATATGATGTCTCGTCATATTTTTTTTATTTACGATGAAAACGAGATTGAAAACCGAGATGGAAACAAAGTGTGTCAGACGATCACTTTTGTCACTAGACTGAAGACATAAACATAACCCAGGTTATATATTAATCTGCTCTTAAAATGATATTTGCATTAATTCAATTTCTAATAATTATTATAATCGTACTGTTATTTCTCTTCGATTGCCAGACTGTCTAGAATATCACCTGTATTTCCCTAAACTATAACTTATTGTTTGTCTTTAAAAAACTAGCGAAAGAACTATTGCACCCATACCTCGCTTTACGGCCTAGATACGTTCCACGAAACTTGGCCGCAAAGCGAAAAGCCGTATAAGGAATACAATTATTCTAATACAAATTCAAACGTGCCTTAATTGAAAAGGGCCGTTATAGCGAAATTCCGTATAAAGAGCGGCAGTATAGCGAGGTATGGGTGTACTTGTATTTGAATAAGTCTGTCCTTTGTAGTCTATTCTGTTATTATATTTTCTTGTATTGTGCTTCTAGCATGTTTGCTACTGAATAAATAAATAAATAATGATAATTTAAACCATGCCGATAAGATCAGACAATCTATCAAAACTATAAAAGTTGAATAAAAATGTAGGACAAAATAAAAACCTTCTCTATTTATTTATTTAATCAAGTTGTATGAAGTGACATCACATTTTTGTATTTGTCAAATAGTGAAAATAAAAATTTGACAGAAATTTTTGTACAAATATGCACAGGTTAAAAATTATTTTGGTTATTGTTTCGACCCAAACGAAGAAATAAAAATGTATTTCGACTGTAACCTGTAGACGACACGTATTTAAACGAACAAAGCTAATGACAAAGCTAAAAGCAATTGTATTCTATGGTACATTGCATTTCATATATCAATTATTTATGTATACAACATTAAAACTAATTTGTTACCATTATTATAGTTGCACGTCAGTATTATCTTCTAAATTGTATTGAACCTATATATGGTTGATAAGCTTAGGGATATCGTGTCGGCCTGTGGATTTGAATTTCCAAGTTCGAATTCCATAACCCAACAATCTTTGCTTCACATTAAAATTACCCCTAACAAATGCAACCGCACATATATATATATATATATGACCTATCTAGATCTGTTACAGTAGAGTGCTACAATTAAAAATGACTTAAATACATGATATATTTATTTATTTATTTATAAAATGTATTAATGCGAAAGAATCAAAATTTGTAACTTTATGTTTATATATAATAATATCTAATCAAAAACATATACAATGATGTAATTTTTTCTGAAAAGAAATTAATTTTAGCTTTAATTCCTTAAAAATAATTACTAAGCTGATAATGAAAAAAAGTAGCAATAGATAATTTGACGGCTGGTAACCGCACTTCACGCGAAGAAATATATCACTTACCGACATCTGCTTTGGCAGAGGACCATACCCAGTAATAGGTAAAAGGCGTGAATATATATTTATTTTATTTATTTAGATAATGTTAAAATACCCCCTTTATGTAGTAATAAATATTTTTATTTTTGTTATTTATTTATTCATAAACGTTACAGCATTACAGTGTACAACGTTTGAGATATTAAAACTGGTCTTAACAGGCCAACCATTAATAATAAATAATGAAAAGTGGATCGTAATTGTAGATGGTGTCTGTTACATATTTGGATTTAATTGATATAATTATAAAAACATCCTATAGAACAATGAATTTTCTATCAAATAAAAACATTTTGGTTATATTGTTTAAAGATAACCATTAGTTGAATAATAGTAACATGGAGTGTGCTCGCTCAAGGAAAACAGATGAATCAGCTTCCTGTTTAGGGTGAGGAATGTGATTTCTGGATTCACATCCGTTTCCTGGAAAATTCTGGAGTAAAGCCATTGTTGTTTAATGGTGGATGATAACTTGAATTCTTTGTCTTGAAAATGTCATATTTATTTCAGAAAGTTTTTCTTTTTGTTTTCATTTTATTTGCTTTTCCTTTTAATTATTATTGATTACTTTTCTTTCTCTTGATGAAAATTTAAAAGAATTTTAATAAAAAAAATTCTTGGAAACATTCAATTAAAATTTTATTTATTGCAACGTAAAATATTTCTATAAAAACTCATTAATGAGAAAAATGTCACAAAATGAATTTATATGTTAAATTTAATAGCCTAATAATGTTTAAATATACCAAGAATATTTTTATATGAAATTCTTTAGAATAAATTTATTCATCTCAGATGTCTTACACATGTAGAAATTTAATTAAATGAAAATTTTCTGCTGATTTATGAGAAAAATCTACAACTGTAACATCTGGAATATAATATCTGTGTAATATTATATGGAATTTTTCTTTTCATTATTTTTCATTTCTCGGAATATTTTTTACCTTGTAGAGAATGTAACCACAAATTGAATTTTCTTTGTAAACTTTTAATAACAAAACCACATTATTATAGCATTTTAAATTATTAACTAGATAATGTACTTTATTTACAGCGTAGTAGTTTCAATTCCAAGAAATTGTTTATTTGTGTACGGCCTACTAAATTAGGTCTATGAATATTAATACTATTTAGTTATATTTTATGTATCTTCCGACGTGTCAAATATTTTATATTTACTACTATATAAATTCTTAAAATTAAAATAACACCTTGAATTTTAAGATACTTAAAACTTTTTGTATTACCAGTGAATATATACAGAGTGACTCTGGGAAGACGAACTCCCCCCTTAACTTTTTTATTATAAGAAATAGAAAAATTTTCTTCATATGGAAGTTTTAGTATATTAAATTATATACTATTTTATGACACATATAGAAATTTTTTATAAAGTCAGGTTTATTTTTCAAATGGGAACCTAGAATTATTTTATTAAAATAAAAACCGCCATTTTTTTCTCTAGGTTCCCATTTGAAAAATAAACCTGACTTTATAAAAAATTTCTATATGTGTCATAAAATAGTATATTTAATATACTAAAACTTCCATATGAAGAAAAATTTTCTATTTATTATAATAAAAAAGTTAAGGGGGGATTCGTCTTCGCAGAATCACCCTGTATACTCAATGGTATTACAAAGAAAAATGTACTAAATTAAATAATATATACAGTAGAACGCCAATTATCCTTTGTACTTGGAAGTCCTTCATGTCCGGATAATTGAAAAACACGGTTTATCCAAATTAAAATTTTATTGAATTAAACATATGTGTACAAGATATAAGTGATAGTGAATTAATATAATGTAAATAATAGATTTTATAATAGTTTAGATCCCAGCTTTGTAATTTTAAAATATGGACATTCGCTAAAAAGTTGGGGAAAATATTTTTCGGGATAAAAATAATACAGAAGACAACAGTTAATTCAACTCACGACTACTTGAAGTCCGTATAATCGCCGTACTTTCAGAATAATTTGCCAGTTATCAAAAATGAGTGTATTTTTCTCAGCGACAAGCATTCCAATACTATGTTACGTTCCTTGGCCGGAAAGAGCTCTACTTTAACGAGTTACTAACTTTAAACGAGTTAAAATAGACTTTGTGTCACAAGTGTACTGAAATTACCCCTTTTTAATGCGTGTCTTGTTTTATGACGTAATTTCATTATCGCCCAGCTTTAGGGCTTCAAATTTTTTTCCAGGCCCTTTTAGAGCTATAAAATTTATACCGCCCAGAAATTGAGCGACAGTGAAACCACCTGAAAAATACTATTTACATTTCAGAAACACGCATTAAAAGTGGTCATTTCAGTGCACGTGTGATATGAAATAATTTTAAAGAAAAATGCTGCGAATAAAAGATATATAAAATAAAATATATCATCACGTCTTTTACCCGTTCTGGATGTAGCAGATCTCGGCAAATGAAGTCTGATTACCAGCCATCATCTACATGTGGCGTAAAGTTATTTGGCTGAGGGCTCAACGTCAGGTTTAGTACCAGTAAAATTAGTCTGTTGAAATTAAATTCATACTTGACTTTATTAGATTTATTAAGATTTTTACGTACATTTGAATCGTAATGAACTGTTTTCTTAACGTCTCTAGGGGTTACGAGACTTATAACGTGCTAGCCCGTGTAAAAATTATAACGGGCTGTTGACATTGGTTATTATGACAACATATCTAATTTTAAACGTTTGACACTTAAATATTTTTTGATTAAACAAAATCTATCAGATTTTCAAAGTCTACCTTGATTGATCATTTTAGTTATTGCGTTATACTATTGCAATTAATTTGATTAAATATACATATATTGCGATTCAAATGCACATAAAACATTGTACAATGCTCGACCGTTAACTGAAATTTACAGGCTCACACAGATAACAGGCTCGCTAGCACTCGCCCATTACCTTTCTATGCTCGCCTACTATTACAGTAACCTTAAATACAAAAAATCATTATTCACGTAACTATCATTTACGCGCAGAATTCAACTTTTTTATAAACAATCAAAAACACGATTACAAAATATCGTCGATAAACAAATTGTTATTTTTCTGAAAAAGTCTCCTTGGTTTCACACTAGTATAATTATAATAATAATAATAATAATTTCGGAATTAAATTTGTAATAAATTTTGAAGTTTTGAACATAATGCAGTTGCGAGAAAATTTTTGTGGGCTCAGAAAATAGTCTGCATCAGATTTCATCCTCGGCAATCATTTCGCAGCCTAGATATACAAATATCTAATAATATCTGTTAGTAGGTAACATTAAATTTATGACCAAATACTTACATAATGCTTAATTTCCATTATTACGCGAGACGAGTATAATACAATAGGAAACAAAACAAACATCTAATTCAAGTTTCATCAATTCACAATCCATGTTCAGCACAATGTAACACAGAAGACACTTGATACTACTCTCATTTGCAAGAAGATCATGCATATGCATCAGACAGCGTCTGTATTAGGTACAAGTAAATGCATATGTCAGATAGTAGTCAGAAGTGTATCTTCTGTCATTCTCACTGCATTGAAATCAGCTCAAGGTTACTCGTGCATGTCACTTACGCTCTATCATTAATGCTATCACTACACATAGACAGCGAAAGCTGGTTTTTATACAGGGCATAATGAAACAACAATTATTTTCTGTTTTTATATTTGTTTATTGTTTATGACATTGGTTTTGTTTGTTTTTAAATACTGACATAGGAAATAGTAATGGTTTGTTGGTTTTTAATTATAGTACATTTATATGTAAAATAAGGGGAAAATACACGAAACATGTAGCTTTCTGTTTTCGTGATATTATGTAATAAATTTCACTGAGAATTTATGACAGGACTACATCTGATAAATAAAACAATTTGCTAAGGTTAAGGTCGACAATGAAGGTTATGTATTTTTAGCACGATATCCTATTTTAACATTTATTTTTATGTGAGTTTACTCATCCCTGTCTATTATATTTTTAAAATTCATGTTTATTTTGATTTAAATTATTACCACAGATATTCACACAAAGATTAGATTTATTTATTTTTATTTACTAAAGTAAATAAAGTATTCATGAGGTTGTATTTCTCTTGTGTTTTATATTTATTTTGTTTTGTAGAACCAGCAGAAGTGTAACCGCAACCGGTACCGATAATTTCGTTTATGTTTTAGTAAGAAAAATTGCTGCCGTAAGGTGGTATGCAAATTTTAAAAGCTCATTTTAATTCTTTTACATAAAGTTCTATTCTCCGTTACTGTTGTTCCTTACGTTGTAATAAAATAATGACTCTGTAGTCTTTATCAAATGACATATGACGTTTATGTTATGAAACTATATTTATTTTAATAATAATGTGTCATTGTAATTATTTAATCTTATTCACTTTCCATTTTAATCTGTAACATACGGATGTGTTGTAATATTAATTATCTAATCATTCTAAAAATACAAAATATTTATTTGACATATTTTTAATATTTATGTACTTGTCTACAAACGGTAAATTAATAGTAAGGATGTTTAAATGGTTTTAAAACCGCAGACTCCGCATATTTGTATTTTGCGGTTTTCAAAGTAAATACTGAAGTGCCTTAGGCAGGAGACATAACTTTTAATTATTACGAAATTCAAACACATTTTATTTGAAGCTCTCATTAAAAATTTACTCTCTATTACCTTTAGTTTGAAGTGGTTTCTACAATGAATAAAACTCTTCAACCCCTATTTATGAAATTATAACAGCGTGTTAACTTTAAAGGTTAGAAAATGTTTCCTCAAAAAGAAAAAATATTTACGTTTGCAAAAAATTCACCTGTGATGTTGAAGGTTCATTTAGCAAGTAAAAAAATGGAGTTTTTTTTGCTAAGTGTGCTATAATGAACATTTTACGTGATGTCGACCCAAGTTAATTATGTTACGTATGTGTAAAGTGTAAAAGGTTGGATGGTTGACTGAAAACCTCAGCTTTTGTGTGTTAAATTATTTGAACTTTGAAAATGCTGTTTTGGATATTCTTTGTTTTTGGTGCGTTCACTTTACTTTTTTTTTGTTATGTTATGCGTTTTTGTAAAATTATTTGTGTAACTGGACAACTATCTTACAATACAATTTATGTTCTACCTTTTGGTTTTAAAAATAAATTATAGTATCCCAGATTTACTCAAAATTATTATCAAAAAGTATAATTTTTAGGTATGTACACATGATTTGATTGTTAAAATTTGTAAGAAAGGCAAGCTTTGTCATAAAAATTTAATTTATGCATCTTTATTCTAATAAAACAACAGTTGTATATTTTGTAAACTATCAAATAGTTGTTTTTTTGTCTTAGTTTTAACAATTATTATTTTGATACAATTCAGCTGTGCTGTAAAGTATCTATGTTAACTAAATATGCATATATAAATATAATGTTATTTAATAAGGGCCAATTTTCGAAAGCAATCGCACCCAAAAAAATACAGTTAATACAATTTTTGATTATTTGGACTATGATTTCGTTGTGATATTTTTGTTTGTTTGAGAGATACATTTATTAGGAAGTTTGTTAGAAGATTAAAATATCGGGCCTTAATCTAATTTCATTCATACTTTAACAATTTTCAAGCCGTCATACTTTGTTTCAATATTAAATTCGAAATTATGGTATTCTGTTGTGTCAAGAAGTCACTATTTATTCACAAAATAGCAGGGCAATGTACAGAATCGCTAAAGAGCCGTACTAATTGTTATACTTATTTTATACTATCGTAATTATTAGTTTAATTAATGTATGGATGCTTTCAAAATTCATCCAAAGTTGTTTGTTCATTGCTATTGATCTATTTATTTTGCATTTAACATTTTTTAATTAAGATTAAGATAAATCGCATGAATTGATTTATGTCATCAAGACTTGAATAAGTGTGTCTAGTGTACATACATAACTGAAGAAAAGATGACACCCCAGACGAAAATTTTATATACTTACGAAGTTAATTTAAATTTTAAGAATTGCATCACACTTATTTATCTCTTGACTGCATAAGTTAATCTGGAGAAAATTTATTTTTACCAAACAAAATATTTCATCAAAAGTTTGAGAGCAATGTTTACTCATTTAACAATTCAAATGCGGTTACCAGCTGTAAAATCATGACCTCCACAGATATTAGTAGAAGGTGAACATTATTTGTCTGCTGTGTGTATATAACCGGGTTCGCAAATCCACAGTCCGGTTCGATACTATTGAGCCACCTACAATTTATCTTGATTCAATATTATTTATTTAAAGAAAACTGGCCATTTAAACATATAAAATTATTAATATTTTTTTATTAATATTGACCAAATTTTCTAGGAATTTCTAAATAAAAATAAATAAATATATCATCACGCTTTTTACCCATTACTGGATGTGGCACTCTGTTAGTGGAGGAGGAACCACAGAAGTAGATTTAATTTGGTGAACATTGTTTGTCGGCTGTGGAGATCTAACTAGGTTTCTCAAGATTCACAGGCTGACTCGATACCACTGAGCCATCTACCCCAATTCTAGTATTCTAGTAAGAAGTAACTTTGAATTGACACAAATTTTAATTGCATCTTCATGTAAGCTTCAACATATGTTATACGAGGAATAATTTGTACAAAGAATACCAGATGTGGTATGGAAAATTTAACTGTAGGCACGAGTGTCATGCAACATGTGTCAAATCTAAATGACTCATAAACTTTTTCTACACTTTTTTAACCTTTGCTCTTGTTTTTGCGGAGTGCTTCACTTGAACGAAGTGTTGCCTAGCGGTTTTATTTATTCAGTTGTAACGAGCGTCGTTTTATAATTCTAAAATGAAATTGGTTGGTGATAGTTTTGTTAAAGATCAAAAACTATTGTTGTGTTTTGTTTGAAGGAAGACTAATGAATGTAACAAAAGAATAATGACAAACATTATTCTTTCTCTGTTGATTTTCGTGTTGCGTAACAAACAATGGATTCGATTCGATCTATCCTTGAATAACCTACTCCTCACATACATGTCAATTATCATTTATTAACTGAACATGCGATATACAGGTGTCTCTTCATCTATTATTCTTGCTACTTTGCTATTTACATTACATTCCTTTATTCCTAATCAATCACACTGTGCATTGTTTAATCTCCTTTCTTATAAAACAATAATCTCTATTACTTATGGAAAACTAATTTCAAAATCCATGTTAAATCATTAATTTTTGTTTATATAAGTTCTGTAATTTTATTTAAATTCGAAGTTTTGGTATACTAAACTTGTACCTTCGTCAAGAACAAAAAAAGAAACAAAAGGTAGCCCCACAAATATGTAAGTTAATAACTTTATATTTATGATTTCTAAATAAATAAATATATCATCACGCCTTTTACCCATTACTGGCACTCTGCCGAAGTAGATCTCGGTAAGTGATATATTTCTTCGCGTGAAGTGCGATTACCAGCCGTCAAATCACGGCCCCCAAAGATGTTAGTGGTGGGGGAGCCACGGGGTAGATTTAATTTTGGTGAAATTTTCTTGTCGGCTGTGGGGATCGAACCAGGGTTCTCAAGATCCACAGGTCGACTCGATACCACTGAGCCACCTACCCCATAATTACTAATAATGTATATTTCGTGTTTGAAGTATAATTTGATTCATAAAGTTTCAATTTTTTATGCGCTTACGAAACATGAAAATGTAAAATGAAATAACATTATACTTTGTATTCATATTATACTGCATCAGCTGGTTTAATGTTTATAGTTTGTCGTTGGTGTAGTTCAGAAAATTTAAAATTCAACAATTAAATTTATGTCGTATAAAAATATAGTGAAATTTTACAAGCAAGTGAGACAAAACTATCTGAATCAGCTTACTTTATTTTGCTATTTACTATTTGCCCATACAACTTAGTTTATCTTTAGTTTACAAACGTAATGAGAGATACTGGGAAAAGCTCGTCGTAGTTAGCAGGAGTAGATTAAGGCACGTTAAATATGTAGAATTTGGAAATTCATAATATAAGTTTGCTAATATAAGAATGCATTTTTACACATTTGTTAGCTGGTTAATTGTCGTATATACAGAGTGTCCCAAAAAGTCTGGAAACGCTCAAATATCTCGTGAACAAAGCATTCGATGACAGTCACAAAGCACGTGTTTTTTATTTTATTTTTTTAAACTATTCAGACATGATATGCAATCATACTCTCCACCCCCTCTGATAGGTGGGGTGGGAGTGAGTTTCAAAAACTTAAATGGAAACTTCCATTTTTATTGCACTAAAAAGCTGTAATTGATTTACAAATTTCAACTACACCTCCACAACTAAAGGGGGTGGAAAGAGGGAAAATCGAAAAAAATTGTAAAACGATAAATATTTTTTTTGGTGAAAAAAAAACGATAAAAAATGATTGCATATTCGAAAATGTACAATTTTCCCTGTTTACACCCTCACAGGGTTGGGAGGGTGGATGAGGTTTTAGTACAATAACGAAATCAAAAAAATATCTTTTATGGTGAAAAGAAAAGTTGAGAAACTAACTTTTTATCATTTTCTTCACCTTAAAAAATATTTTCTGATTTCTCAATTGTTCCCCACCCTCTTCACTGTTCCAACCACTTGAGGGTGTAAAAAGGAAAAATTGCACATTTTCGAAGATTTTCTCTCTTTGAAATTTGCAAATCAATTACATTTTTGTTATGGAGAATGCAATAGTGCAATAAATAATGGGGGTTTCCATTTAAGTTTTTAAAACTCACCCCCACCCCGCCTACCAGGGGGGTGGGGGTATGTTTGCATAGCATGCCTGAATAGTTTAAAAAAATAAACATACATGTTTTGTAACTTTGTCATCGAATGCTTCGTTCTCGAGATATTTAAGCGTTTTCAAACTTTTTTGAAACCCTGTATAGCAAATAAACACGATACCCAAAAATAACCTTAATAATTGGCAAGTGAAAACATGGATTTTTCAAATATTTTTGCAGTTACTGTTTCATTTCATTCAAATGAATTCTAAATGAAAATTAAATCACTAACAAACGTTTTTAATTTAATTTTGTTACATAGAACTAGAGTAGTTTTCAGAGGCCGTTTTTTTAAAATTTTGTGAGGTCATTATTATTCTTAAATTTTATATATTTATAAAGAAAAACTATATTTAGTACAAACGTAAAAAGCTAATATTTGATACTAAAAAATTCAACAATGAAAGATCACAACAATAAGTTCCATCAAAAAAAGGACACAACAATGAACCATTACAAAAAAATTGTAATTTCAATAATCAAATAAACTGAATTTAGCAACACTATCATCAGGTAGATAGCTTAGTGGAAGTATGTTGGCTTGTGGATTTAGAACCCGAGTTCAATTCCTGCAACCGACAAACTTTTCTCCGTATAAAAATTACCCCTGTGGCTCTCTCTGCACAAAATATATCGCGTTCTACTCTGTAAGTATCACATAAAATACAATTCTAAAGTTTATAAAATCAATTATAATATTTTGTTAGGTTTATAAACGTTTGCAGCCACAATTTGTTTCACTTGCCACCTATCGTCATATGGTGATTTAATTTTTCACATGATGATTACTTGTTATACAGGGTGTTTCACAACTTAGAGCAAAAAATTAAAGGGTATATTCTGTACGACGTGCTGATCATGAAACAAAAAGAATTTTTTTTAAATCGCAAAACTATTTTCCATGTTTCCCAGTCCAAAATTTTTCGTTGCCACTGCCACAATTATGTTAAAGTTATTAATTAAATAAAATTCTATTATAAATAACTGCTAATAATTGAATTGTGTAATTATTCTTTCGTAGTTGATACCTACTTCATTGTTTGTGTTTAATAGTAAAGCGAATCCAGTGCAGTACTACAAAAAATGTTTTAGGTTAACAACCCTTAATTTTTCGAATTTAAAAAAAATTCTTTTGTTTCATGATCAGCACGTCGTACAGAATATACCCTTTAATTTTTTGCTCTAAGTTGTGAAACACCCTGTATATTATATAGATGTTTACTATTAATTCCTTAGTTAGATTGTTTTAAATTAATATTCAACTATGTACAACCAATTTCCAATCTATTATTATAAGATATGAGATAGATATCTCCATACATCATTATACTATTCTAATATCCCCACCCAACAGTTTAATCTGTAATCATAGCATTTAGTATTCAGTAACCCGACCCACTTCATCGGGTTATTCCAAAGCCACATCGTTCCCAACACTCCCAGTAAATCAATCACCAATCAGCATTAATTCACATTTTACCAGCGCCATTGTCCTCAGTGATCCAGCTTCCAACAACCAAATCTTATTGAGCGGACAGTGGCAGTGGTAGCGATGCAGTTAGTGTCCGTTGTTCGATCGAGCGGCGGTGATGTTGGCGGTGGCAGGCGCGAATATCCGTGGGAACCGCGCGCCGCGCGTTGCTGATGTGACGCGCATCAAAATCCGCGCTCTCCAGCGGCCAAACCAATGTCGAATCAGTTGACCCGGTACAGTTTTACAGAGACGGACTTTATACATTTTAATATTATAAAATGGATGGCTTATTTTGACGTTAGAATATCAACTTATTATTGTCATCTTGAAATTAACTTTCACTTTTATTTTGACGTTTGTATCTGATAAACATTTAACCTCCTTTTCTTGAAATATTATTGCCGGGATTTGAACCCGAACATTTTTTTCGAACCGTCTTATTGGCCTCGGATTATCATTTCGATGTCATTTGAATTTGACTTTTTTTTTGGTATATGTCAACAAAGATAGTCCTTGGTATGTATTTACTTTCTAAAAATACTACTAAAATATATTTTCTTTTGTACTAAATTCTTATTTTGTTCCCAACATGAACCATGCGTATTTCAATATTTGAATTCGCTTGAATTGAATCAATCCCTTTCCAATTCCTGGTATACAAACGTTTAGAACTGGTATTTCAAACCATTTGAAAATGTCAAGTCAAGCTCAAAAATCAAAACTAGGTGCCTAGGAACCGCTGTATCAGCTTGCCAATTGGAGTAAAAAAATATTTGTATTATATTTTTGTTTTTCTTCTTAATTATCTAATTTTTATTTAATCTTAAATAAATAAGTAAAATAAATATATCATCACGCCTTTTACCCATTACTGGGTGTGGCACTATGCCTAAGCATATCTCGGTAAGTGATATATTTTTTCGCGTGAAGTGCGGTTACCAGCCATCAAATTACGGCCCCCAAAGATGTTAGTGGAAGGGGAGCCACAGGGGTAGATTTAAATTGGTGAAAATTGTTTGTCGGCTATGGGGATCGAACCAGGGTTCTCAAGATCCACAGGCCGACTCGATACCACTGAGCCACCTACCCCATAATTTAATAATAATTTAAAACTAAATAATTATGAAATTGTACTATCTAAACTCATCAATGCTTTACTTCGACTATTTTTTTTTATTTTTAAGAAAATAATTTTTTTGGAAAGGTACACCAAGCGCTAGATACGCCACTGAAATAGGCTTGTTTTAATGATGGGCTTGATTTCAATCGAAATAAACAATCTAGTTTCAAATAATATAAGTACACATGTGCACTTCTATAGTATATTACTATGTTCATATCGTTTTTTGTTGAACTAACTCGTAAAGAAGTGACAAGTGTCAACTCTGTAATTTTTTTAACTGTAATGCATTATAGAATACATATTATGTAAATGCAATAGAACTATTTTCTCCATTATATTTATTCAGAATCTGACAGCCAGCTGACAATTATGGAGGGTACATTTCTAGCATGAATATAATACTTCTCCCTTTCTCTCTTCTCCCTCTAGCTGGGTACATAATCTGATATTCGACCATTTTCTTTCAGTTTATATAGTTTTGAAAAACGATTGAAATTCGCTCAAGCCTGTTTTTAATACTCTAAGTTAAACTTATAGGATATTTTAAGCTGTAATTTACTTGAAGCCGGTTGAATTGCTGATATAGACGTAGTCATTTACATTTTCAATATACATACTTTTCAAGTTCCAGGAAAAAAACATATCTTGTTTGTTGTTACATTCGTATATTTTAAAAAATTACGTAATTTGTCAATCCTTTTGTTTACATTTGAACTATGAGGATGGTACGGTTGACATAAGGAAAACAGAACAGTTGAGTGATTCGAGGTGATGACCTACAGTCCTAGAGGTCTCTGATTTGGGTTCGAAGGTGAAACTTAATCTACAACATGTCTAAACTTAATTTCAACCCAGAAAATTACTTCTGTAACTGTGAATTAATATTGATTCACATCTGTTCCATGACTTCACAAATGATAAATACCCAGCGCCAATTTAGAACCTAGTTACGCCATGAATTCGTAAATCTGACAATGAAATAAGTTTTTTTTTAGATGTATTGAAATGAAAATGTTTGAAATAATCATTACAAAAAATTGTTATTTACTAAAATAGATGTTCAAAATTATAATTCATATATTTTTTGTTGTTAAACTTTGAAGATAATTTAAAAATAAATATCAATTTTTTTCGAAATATTTTATAAAGAAATATAAATATTATTTTTTTTCGAATTATTTTATAAATAAATATGATTTATATAGAAAATTCACAATGACGTATAAATAAATTCTGGTCACATTAGACGATTGTATTGATTTACAAATATCCCGAAATATATAAATAAAGTAAATAAATATATCATCATGCCTTTTACCCATTACTGGATGTGGCATTCTGCCATAGCAGAACTCATTACGGTTATCGGCCGTCAAATAACGGTCCCCGAAGGATGTTAGTGGAGATCCACAATTTTAATATAGTGATAATTGTCTATCGGCTGCGAAAATTTAACTCGGATTCTCAAATTCGCACCTATCTACCCATAAATACCTACTATAGGGATTGTAGAAATATCATTCTTTTAGTAATAATACGAGTATATTATTATACTATTTTCATTTTAAACTGGAGGGATCGGCATAAAACGATTAAATGCACCGCAATTACGTTTACAAAGGAACTCAAAATATGACCCGACATAACTGGTTTCACAAGGTTCGCACATGGTTGCACAATCCCATTCGCCGGTACGTATATAATAAATACAAAAAATTACAATCCTTAAATAAGTATATTTCCTTATTCATACGATATAAGTATAATATATTATAAATATTATATACAAACATAATCTAAACATTTACCTATGATACTCAGTCTGAAATTTTATCAATTTAAAACTACCCCGGTGGCTCCCCCACCACTAATATCTTTGGGGGCCGTAATTTGACGGCTGGTAACCGAGATCTGCTTAGGCAGAGTGCCACACCCAGTAATGGGTAAAAGGCGTGATGATATATTTATTTATTTATTTTACTCAGTCTGATTCAGTACAGGATATTTAATCTTCTTATTGAGTAACATAACTGCTAATTGGATGATTTAATCCGAATTAGTAATTTTTAAATGGTCAATCATAGGAAAAAACAAGAATAATTTCAGGCTGAATACGACCCTTACAAATGTACCTGTTGTAACCATCGTTAAGCAATTTGGGGTATCCGCACATAGATTTCATTGTAGTTATATGGGACAGGGAAGTTTAAAATGAAAATAGTATAATATCCAGTGAGAAAACGTTGCTGTGAAGCATAAAGTAATTCTTTGGACAATCCGCCCCTGGAAATAATATCAACGTACTCTTCTGTCGCTGCTGAACCATCAACATCATACCATAAGTACTGCTGCTAGCGGCCAGTCACTCAATTACACCGTGTTGTATCGTAGCTGTAACTCAACTCTTCTAGTTGTTGAGAAATCAGGACAGATTTATTTTTCGCTGAGTAATACCCGCAGTGGTACGTGAATTGAAAATGAAATGAACACTGTACATAAGCCTTGTGTGATCGCCGGCTTCGATGAGAATTAGTCCAGGAGTAGATTAAATTATTGTTGAACGAGAAATGAATGAGGATTTATGATGTAGTTAGGTTATTATTGAGTTAAAGGAACTGCGCGTGATATAAGGACTTGTGACTATTAGAATCTATTTGGAAAATTACACGAAGTGTAATGTAATCTCTGTTGAATAATGACGTGCTTATAAGATTTTCTGCTGTGAATATTTATGTAACTTAGATTTACATGAATTATTATCTATTAATGGTTAAATTATGTTGTATGAAAATCAATAAATACTATGAATCTGTAAAATCGGAAATTAGCTACTTTATGCGTCTATTTATTACAGCAAAAGTACTTACTATAAAGTTGTTTGATTTTATGATATTTCTTTAGTATCGGGGAAAGAAGTATATTCATGCAAGTTTAAACCTTTAAAAAATCACAAAATATATGAAATATACAGGTTATCAATAATTTTTTTTTCGTAACACATGCACAAGAAACACGTTCTTATTTCCTAATTTTAGAGAAAGAAACACTGCTTTTCTCCCCTAGGGAGAGAAACATTATGTTTCTCTCCCTAGGTAGCATGTTTCTCTCTCTAGGTAGCATGTTTCTCCTCCTAGAGAGATGTTTCTCTCCCTAGAGACTACGATTATTAGCTGTTAGCGGCGTCTCATAGGTAACTAGTTACGCAACTCATATTTGACATTTGTCCCGATAAGACGGTATAATAAATCCAAGTAAGAGTTATGTCTCACTCAACATTAGTCTAAGTTTATGCTTCACGGGGGGCCGCGATTATCCCTTGTGTGAAGTTGACAAACCGAGACGTAAGCGAGGGCCGAAAGCTCGAGCTGAAGTCTTGGTTTTCCAACTTCACACGCGGGAATAATCGCTTGTTTCCCTTCCTTGATGCATAACATACTATTTCACAACAAATTTCTATTTGTTATTTGTGTTATTGGTGTGGTAAAAGCATTATTACAACACTACGATTGTAGAAAATTACATATGACGAGAACGTAGACACGAGTGCTGTAGTATACTTTAGTCCACGTATGATACACAAAATTTTATGTACGACTGCTCAAAATTAATAAAAATCCATTTTTTTGTGAAAACATCAAATTTGACATTTCAACACATCTGGAATAAATTTTTTAAAATACAAGAAATGTGTGATAATAACAAAATAATTTTGTTGTATTGTTCGTATTTTTTGTTTCAATATATTTTGGCTACTTTTATATTCATAATTTCTGATAATAATAATAATGAATTATAGTACCTAACACAAATTAAATAAATAAATATATCATCACGCCTTTTTCCCATTGCTAGGTGTAGCACTCTGCCTAAGCAGATCTCGGTAAGTGATTTATTTCTTTGCGTGAAGTGCAGTTACCAGCCGTCAAATCACGGCCCTCAAAGATATTAGTGGAGGGGAAACCACAGAGATAGATTTAAATTGTTGAAAATTGTTTGTCGGCTGTGGCGATCGAACCAGGGTTCTCAAGATCCACAGGCCGACTCGATACCACTGAGCCATCTACCCCATAAATTAAATTAAATAACTGTAAATAAGAAGTCCAAGTAGAAGATAAAACTTATTTTTACAGTTTTTTGTAATGACACATTGGGATTTTTGATTTATCTGTTTCTTCTAATATCTAACAGAAGTACATATGGAACACCAGTTTTATCGCAGGATATTATATCGCATCGCAGGAAACAACAATAAAAAAGGAAACATCCTATAAAAAATTATTGTTCAGAACAAATATTAATTTCATCCTAGCTTTCTAATGAAACGATAGAAAATCATCACACCTTTTACTCATTACTGGATGAAGCACTCTACCGTAGTAAATTTCGGTAAGTGATATATTTATACACGTGAAGTGTGGTTATCAGTCATAAAATCACGGTCACCACGTGTTGGTGGAGGGAGAGCCATAGGGGTAATTTTTTTGTGGTAAAGTTTGTATGTCGGCTGTAGGAATCGAACTCAGCTTCTCAAATTCACAGTCCGACTTGATACCACTGAACCATTTACCCCTTAATAATGGCAATAAAACTGCGTTCACATAGACTTAGTGGTGTTGCATATGCGTTGTAAGGACATCGCTCACATATAACTAATGTTGATATAAATCGCGTTCTTTTTATTATCTATCTCAATTTACTGTGCTCAAAGTGAGATAAGTTTGAAGTGAGTTAAGTTGAGATTTTTGGTAAGAAAATGAACGACAGCTTTTGTTGGTTAAAAGATTCTGTATCAGCGGAAATAGAATTAATTATTTGAAAACATGTACTATTTTCTGAACTTGTAAATAATACATTAATATCCATATAATTTATTTCATTAAAAATAAATTTTATATGTTGTAATATATTTTAAATATGTATTTTTTATATAATTTTAACAGTACAAAACTTGAACATTATTGTCCATATTCTAAATAATGAAGAAAAATAATAATTATTATATCAATATATTTAATTTGCCAGAAAAACATTTAATCCCACTCTTCAACTGAAATTAAAACTCAACAATACAAAAAAAAAAAACGAATAAAATAATTGAGGCAACTGATATGAGCTTTGACGAACCGAGACGTGACTATAAATTGACAATATCGCATCAAATATTTGACAGCAATGTAAACTTCTTCATATGACATTTTACTTCGATTTACTTTTATTTATTTAAGGCGGACATAAAATTTAAGTTTCGTAGGTGCAAACACCTGTCATTCATATTATATTTTGTGTATATAAAATGTTAAAACAAAATCAAATATATCAGTAACGATTTCTATATTTTTTATTAAAATATAAAAAGCAAACTACATCCGTCAGTACGGTGGTGTGGATAGCAATATGGAATTCTTCTAATCGGTATTGCAAATACAAACAGTTTGACACTTTGATATATCAAAAAAATAAAATCATCTGTTTAATTCTTAGCTACCTATTTATTTCCCCACTGATTTTAGATTGGATGTTGTTTCTTGATGCGTTGCTTGTGCAGTGCTCGAGGTTGGAGAGTTGACAAACTCTAGAAATACGAGGAAGGCACCGCCGCAAACAACGCTGTAAATCATTGTAACGGTCTCGTTCCTTAGCACTAACAAAACTTTGTGCACTGCAAAGCAACTGCAAGACTGATACTTAGCAGTCCTAGTAACATATAATATTTAATAATCATACTAACAAATCAAAATTTATTAAAATACGTGATAATATATGTACTTATATATTTTCGTAACACATGCACAAGAAACACGTTCTTATACCCTAATTTTAGAGAGAGAAATACTGCTTTTCTCCCCTAGGGAGAGAAACATTATGTTTCTCTCCCAAGGTAGGATGTTTCTTTCCCTAGGGACATGTTTCTCTCCCTAGAGACTACGATTATTAGCTGTTTGCGGCGTTTCCTAGGTAACTAGTTACGCAACCCATATTTGACATTTCTCCCGATAAGACAATAATTTTTGTGCACTTGTTACGAAAAGTATAATATGCTTCCCTTGATGCATAACATACCATTACTTTTCAAAATTAACAGTCTGCTCGTAAATTACTAACATTTTCTTTTATTTATAAAAAAATTATATTAAAATAGTTGCGCTTTTTATGTAATAATTAGCGTATAATATCATAATTATTAAACTATCACAGTCACATGTAAAAAATAGGTTATGGCATGAATATGAAGTTTATTAGATTATCAAATTAATTAACATCGTGTTGTACCTGGTTATTAGAAATGTCATGCTTTTTTTATTTAGAACAAATTATTAATTTACAAATAGATATAATTAATTGCGGTTTTGTCATTGTGAACATGTACATAACTATCTAGGTTAAATATGACAACCATATAGTACGACTTTATCATTAATACGTTAATGATTATATTCAAAATAATTTAATCAAAAAACAAATAATTTGTTCATATGTAGGTAGTCCTAATTTTGTATTGTTTACTGTTTTTGTTTATGAAGTAATCGTGCGAGGGATCCCAGTCATAGTATTAATATTTAGTATGTCTTGAATAAAACAAAAACAATGTTCTATGTTAGATACCAATAAATATTTAAAATGCATTTATTTTTTCTTATTGCTACTATAATCAATATTAGATAAATTGATTTTTTCAATTAACTATGTAGATAATAGTGTTTTTTGTATCATCGCAATGAATTATAAACAACTTGCACTACATACGTACGTCAATGTTAATAAATAAATAAATAAATAAGGAATTCAATTATTCTAATACAAATTCATACAAATTTAATGGGGAAAAAAGGTTTTTGCCGTTATAGCGAAACATTTTAGGCCGTAAATCGAAAACGTGCCGTAATTGAAAAGGGCCGTTATAGCGAAATTTCGTATAAAGAGCGGCCGTATAGCGAGGTATAGGTGTACACCGAAACTTATAGAATGTTCAGAAAAACTTGATATTTCTCATTACAAAATATTTTAAAATTATTTTAGAGTAAGTCTAAACAAATATGAAATTAAAAGTGCAAGGCTCAATTTTCTACAAGTTTTATTTCAAGAATTTTTCTTTAAAATGATTTAAAAACGTTTGAAGCACTCATCGTCGATGTCATATCTTTCAAGTTCTTCTGAAAATGTTATTCAATTTCGTGACTCGAAAGTTTAAAAATCTCAGCTATATTTAAAATTGAATTCCTTCAACAAAATTCCGATCAAACTAAAATCCAACCCTCGAGTTTAAAATTCCCAAGATACAAGAAAATAAAAATAAGCAGCACACGCATTTCTGTTTTCAGAAAACCGATACAAAATCTATCACCTCTTCTCTAAATGTTTTATTCACACAAATATTTTTAAGTGAGCGCTGAAAAATTAATGGTTACCATGACAACACTGCACTCAGTCTCGTTCGCACGCTGATGTTAACATCTTCTGGTTCCGACATTCGCAAGACGAGAAGACGACTAGTCTTACAGAAGTACTGGCAAAGATATAAGATAATGACTATATGCATTCATTCAGCCTTGCAATATTTGGTTCGTTCGTTTGTTAGAGAATTTGAAAAATATACATGTATGAGTTTATTTAATAAACGTTTACTAGTTGTGGCTGCTATTCATAGAAATCACAGTTTTATTATAAGTTCTAGAACATTTTAAAACCTAGCATTATTGTTTTGAAAATGTTACTGATTATTCACAAAATGTTGAGTGATTTGGAAATTAATTAAAGATTTTTTTATGTAAAATAAAGGTTGTGTCCTCTTTT
Source organism: Pterostichus niger (assembly GCA_947425015.1). Lineage (NCBI taxonomy): Eukaryota > Metazoa > Arthropoda > Insecta > Coleoptera > Carabidae > Pterostichus > Pterostichus niger. The sequence goes on from OX380342.1 coordinate 22,845,936, forward strand.
GTTTTCATTAAAGAAATTCATATTTATTGTACATAAATTACTTAAACTGCTACAGATGCAATAAAACGTTATTTTGTTTTGAAATTGAATTGAGTAATTGTACAGTGCCACATTATATGGATATATTTTTATTTTGTAAATATAAAGCGTTGGAAAATAGAAATCAGACAAAAGATGATAATTTTTGAACATTTCTTTGTGGATTATTCCATTCATTTGATCAATAATCAAAATCATTTCAATACCGATATTCAGTACTGAATAAAAAATTTCAGAGAGAGAAACCTCACGGTTTTGTTTTTATAATACTGTATTTCGTCATATTTGTTCTGGCTTTCTAATTACAAAATAGATCAACGCATTTATTTGCGCAGGCTGGGATATAGACTTACAAGTAACACTACCCAACTGTCACTCACCGAATGAAACTTAGCACACTAATAGAACTCTAAAAAATATTGAACTCCTATTTTGTTTTCTTATGGAATTTGCTTTTAAGGGGTACAATCCACCCCTGAAAGGTGGTAAAAGCAAGAATCGCCATAAATGAAATTAAATAATACCAAAATATTACGCGTTCAACATTGGGTACCCAGGGGTTTTTGAGATCGCCAAAATCTATTTTCGAGGTCCATATGCACTTTTTTCACGGGTAAAAAAGGGGATGGGGGATGAAATACGATATTCAACTGAAATAGAGTTTTAGGTTCAAAACTAGTTACTCGGGGGTTTTTGAATCTGAATCTATTTTCGAGGTTACCCCTGGGTAACCAATGTTGAACGCGTAATATTTTGGTATTATTTAATTTCATTTATGGCGATTCTTGCTTTTACCACCTTTCAGGGATGGTTTGTACCCCTAAAAAGCAACTTCCAGAGGAAAAAAAATATGGGTTCAATTTTTTAGTTCTATTAGTGTGCCAAGTTTCATTTAAATCGGTGTGTGACAGTTGGGTAGTGTTACTTGTTAGTAGTTTATAGTGGATTTCGAGTCACTCGTTTGTAGTTGTTTAAGTTTGTTATTATTAGTTAAAATTAGCATGATTTGAACTTGGTCATACCTGTGTACCAGCAATTCAGCTACAACAGCAGAAGTTTAGTCTCCAAATACATTTTCTACTACTTACTTTCAACAGCAAATAAAGTGTTTTTATCTTCAGGAAGAAAATTAAGAGTATATATTATTTATAATATACTTGTCTGTCAGTATGGTGATGAGGACAGCTTTACGGAATTTGAATCCGGAGATCCCGAGTTCGAATCGCGCTTAAGCTATAATTATACGAACTACTACACTGCGGCTCGGTGAATAAAGACCCTGTACTGTAATTGGGATTAAGTTCCTGTTGTACAGAGTAACATAAATAAATAAATAAATAATAAAAACATTTTTTCAAATTTCGCAAAATTAAAAGTGAGTTATCTGATGACAATACTCAATGTATTCGTTATATATCATCGTTTGTAGTGTTACGCTATGGGCACAAAAAAAACTACACTGCAAGAACCGTGTTCTTAATTTTGCAAAATTTGAAAAGTAATTTTTGTTCTTTGATCAGTACGTCATATAATATTTATATACTCTTAATATTTTTTTCTGAAGTATAAGACCATCCTATATGCACAAACTAAAATTATAAGTCCTGATAATCTTGTACAAGAACTAAATAGTTACTTTTCTATCAAAATCATCTCCTTATACCCTCGATTCCAGCAAACCTCACCCGGTAAAAATACTCCCACAAATCTCGTCTGGTCTTGGCTGCTGCTGAGGCTGGCACTACCGAAGGGTGTTTGTAAGGGTAAACCGCGGGTGTCAGATTTCCAGACAGATTTCTCCGTCAGACACTCGTATAATTCTTCCAGTTAGCTCGCGCTCTCGCACTCCCACGGGACACGCGTGTTGCACAGCAATATGCCGCGCCGCGGCTGTCCGGGAATATATATGCAAATGTCGCGAATTGCGCTGAAATAAACGCTTAACACTTTACGTGAGGACATTTGGGACTTGGAGTTTTTCACTAAGATAAAAACTTTGTGAATTTGCAAAGAACAACTGTAATTATTTTGAGGACAGGGAAAATGTTTATTTGAATTTTAAATGTGAAATTGTTGAATTTGAATATTAAAGTAACAACAGACCCGAATTCATACAAAGTTTATTTTTAATCTTTGTTTTACTTCAAATCAGATTTTGATGCAGCTGACAATACATAAATTAAAGTTATTTCTTTTATTTTGCACAGCACTTTCTGTAAATAGCTTAAAATACCACTTTTAATTTACATCTATCTCATGACTGGAACGTATTATATCAATACATTTCTGGATTTATTCCATGCAGTTTTTAGTTCTAAACAGGTTTTGTATTTATACATTTGTTCTACTATTAATAGGGCTCTTGAGAACCCTGGTTTGATCTCCACAGCCGACAAACAATTTTCATCAATTTAAACATACTCCTGTGTCTTCCCCTCCACTAACATCTATGGGGGCCGTGATTTGACGGCTGGTAATCACACTTCACGCGTGGAAATATATCACTTACCGAGATCTGCTTACGACAGAGTGCAACACCCAGTAATAGGTAAAAGGCGTGATGATATATTTATTTATTTAATAGAGAAGAAACTATCGCCAAATGAAAATTATACCATTGTATTTCCTACAAAATGACTTTATTTTAATGTAAAACGTTGGTTGTCAAGTTGACGTTTATATTAATTATTGTTGCATTATTAGTAACTATATGCTATCTGTAAATAATACCATATACAACTAAAAAATTTGAAAAGTTTAATTGAACGATGGAGAAAGATAATGGTCTGATCTATTATCAAATGATTTATTTACTAGGGATATTTAAAATCCAAAGTTTAAACATTTTATATTTATAAGAATAAAAATTCAGAATAAAATCTTAATATCCAATATTACTAATAAGTTTTATTAGGACATTATTTGACAGTGTATGCAGGAATTAAAAAAAATATTATAATTATTATTTATTTATTTATATTTCTTACAATCGTTTAATGTAATAGTTCAATCAGTTTAAACAAAATTGAGTGAAAGAAATATTTGACATGGTGATCAAGGAAACGTGGAAAGCAAATACAACTCCTATAAAATAATTATTAAATTTCACGTTTAATGTTTAAAAGAATTGTATGTACCTCGTGGGAAAAGGCCATTGCAATTAACGTTTTTATTTAAATTTTGGGATGCGTAATTATAGCGACTGGCAAACCCACTTTATGCGCAAAATTATATCATATTCTGAAATCTACTATAGCAGAGTGCCACACCCAGAAATGAGTAAATGGCGTGAGGACACATTTAATTATTTCTGTAACAATATATGTAATTGGATTATTTTGACGACCATTGATCAAAATTTACATGTTAAAACCTGTAGATAGATCTTCACTACCAAGAGTTAGAGTAAAATTGTCATTTTAAAAACAAATTCTTTTTCCTATAGGTTATTTGTCTGTTTTTGTGAAAATAGAATATAGCAAATTAATTAATAATGTATTAATACAAAGGCGCTTCTATAAACAAACTGAATTTGTAAAATATTTATTGCAGAGAGCTCATATCTCGTAAAATAAAACGTTTATTTTCTCCCCCACATAAATACGAAAAGGCGAGTACTTTTTATCTGTTCTCCCTTGCCAATACAAACACAACTTGCATTAGATATTCTCTGAAAACCGGAAAATACTAAAAACAGCAAACAGTATAAACTCGACAGAACTATCTGAACTGTCGATATGAGGTTTACTGTATTTTATAGCTAGGTGTATCACACAATTTATGATTATCTCTTGTTTCTCTTGCAACCTGAAACAAAAATATATGTTCTTATACAAAATAGCAACACTCAAACACTTGTTATTCATGGCTTGCAACAAACTTTTGCAAACTTTCGAAATGACGTATTACATTTCCGGATCCGGCCATAACTTTACTCTTAACCCTTTGTCTTTGTTTCAACCTGCAATCGGAACAATAACAAGGAAAGTTTTTGCAAGACCAGTATTTCTGTAATCTGTAAAACAGTCAAACAAATATGTCATGCCTGTTTTCTAATTTTGGAATAAACAGAATAAAATAATATTGTACAATTTATAACTTTTCTTGTTCTATTTTTATTCCTTGTAGTTGAATTTTCTCTGTATTTGTTATGAAATATGCGATTTGAGATGCATATGATTCTTCTCAAAATTCTAGAATCACAATTAGGAAATGTTATAAATACGAGTATATATCATCACATTATTGGTGTGGCACTCTGCCATAGCAGATCTCGGTAAATGATATAATTCTTCGCGTGAAGTGCGGTTACCAGCCGTCAAATCACGGCCCTCAAAGAGGTTAGTGAAGAGGAAGCCACATAGGTAGTTTTAACGTGGTAAAAATTGTTTGTCGCCTGTGGAAATCGAACCCGGGTTCTCAAATCCACTCGATACCATTGAGCCACCTATCTCAAATATATTAAAATGATGAATAAAAATTAATTTTATTATTATAGTATTATTAAAACAAATACCTGTTTCGCTAACACTTTTAAAAATCCATTTAATCGAAAAAACGCGCGTATAGTGTTTCAGATGATAACTGAACATTACAAAAAGTCGGGTTTTGCGCTAATCTAATCGAATACCTAAACAGAAAATGTTAATAGTAGTTTAAAAAAATAACATTACTTATTAAATGAAGTGTAATGTTATTGTATTCAGGTTTCAGTTTTCTGATTAAGTTTATTTCATATTTTTAAATCTTCTAGTTCTGAAGATGGTTAAAGAATATTAACCGAAACGTTAACAAATTATCAAATGTTTAGATTTAACTGTCCAGTTCCCAATTCACTTTTCATTTCTGATTCATCACCAAGTGACGCTATCCAATTAAACAAATTAGTGTGTATCATAGAACAAAAAAAATTTTTTTTTTCAAAATTCGCTAAATTTATGGTAAATTACTTTAAAGTAAACATTTTGACTTCACTGATTTAATAGTTATATCTAATATATTAGTAATTGAGTTATAATTAACAACACTACAATAGTCAATTTATTCATTATACAACATCAGATAAATTACTGTTCTTCGGCCAATGGCATTAAACATGTACTATTTAAGAAACATGTTCTTAATTTGGCGAATTTTGCAAAAAAAAATAAAATAATTTGTTCTACGATCAGTAAGTCATATAATTATATAGGTACCCTTATTTTTTTTTCACTAAGTATAAAAATACTCTGTATTATTTTATCTTGTTCATAAAGTGTCTTCCCTGTCTTGCTTTTAATGCCGTCTCATAACTTAAACAAGCGTCCTGTTATTACACTTCCTAAGTGCACATAGAACTCGAATGCATTTTCATTTTTAAATTAAACTCATTTCATCTGATAAACTTAAACCATTATACTTTGCAAAAATAAATGTTGAAACAAAAAAGACAAAATCGACATAATTATTGTTCATATTGTGAACACTTGGTGAAACTAACAATAAGTTTAAATACAATGATTAAATAAACACTTTTCAAAGACAGCGAAACGCGTCTATGATTACTAACTGGGCTGGCCGGCCTCTAGAGATCTGATAAGTCGACTTGGAGGCTGATATTTGTGAAACTTTGACAAGTGTTTATTTAAAAATAAATGTTTGGTCGCAACACATTACCAGTATTTTGTTTTACTTGATGTTCTTAAATTTTTAATTACTTTAGCTTATAATTAATAATATAGACACAAAATAAATAAGGTTTTTTTCAGTAAATCAGGCAATTAGTGATTGTGTAGGAATTAAATAAAAATATAACTAAACTTCTAAAATGGTGGAGATTTATTGATTTTTTTTGTATTTTTACGGTATTCAGATGTGTTAACTATTGCGTAACAGTTGAAGTTTACTTCGTCTGTAATTCCTTGTTAAACTGACCTTAACAAATTTAATTAGACCTTAAAACAATTATTATATAATTTTCCCCTGTACAACTTCCTCTTCTTGTTTTCATTTCCTCTAATTTTTCCTCTTCACCGTCACATTCTCCAGCTCTCGGTGCTAACTACGTTTAACTTGTCGTTGTCATGGTTACGCTTGGTGCGTCCCTGGGTTTCGGCAAGTTCACGGACAGACCCGGGCTACGACACGGCGTCCTCACTCGAGATCACGTTGGCCTTGGTTCGGTCACAGCGCACAACATGCCATAGAGCTCTCGTAATGTGGATCGATTATGCGTTTTGCTTTTATTGCAAGCGGAATAAATATGGGTTGCAAGAGGATAAGATATTTCTGTTGCGGTTTGGAATTATGGTTCTACCATTGATTAATAAATATGTACGAAGATTGGCGGCGTCTTTACGTATTCTACGTACTGTTCTTTTTTTTTTCGAAAATGTGAGATCCATCTTTCTTTGATTATACCATGCTAAATAAAATAACTGACTAATAAAGATCGGCGAAGTTAACGCGCCAATTTTAAGTGCGAAGAATAACGTTTTCGTAATCGTAGTAACTCTTTTTGCAAGGGAAAAAGTGTGGGACAAAACTACGCAATAAACGATTAACATCAGAAATGGAAGATGCTGGCGGCGACCTAAAACAATTTTGGCGCCATCAGACTAAGGTACATTTTTCAAAATTATGTAATAATCCACGTCTACCTTACATAGCTGTGACAGATTACGCTAGCGCAAACTGCTAAAATATTTGATAAATCCATATTTGTCAATTATTGTAGTTATGTGTATTATGTTTATTTGATATACGTATGACAACTAACAAGCTAAAAAGTGCATAAAAACTAAATGTTATATTTACAAAATTTTAAGAAATCTGCACACGTATCCAAATTCGACACATTTACCTTAGTTTACTGCTGCCATCTATGATGACTTTTGCCCAGCATATCATTAGTTTTCCAGTACCATTGCCTCCCTATTTTATTTACCGTAAAATTCTGCATCTAAATTAATTTAATTTTATTTAATTCAGTACTACTAAAAAAAAATTTAAATATGTCAAAATGTACATAATTTGTTATGTGTCACAAATGTATTCACAAATTAACTACGTTAAATAATAGCTATTTATGAAACTAGTAAAGAAATGAAGGTTATTACCTTACGCATGTGAAATTTGCAGAACAAGGCGTAGCCGAGTTATGTAAACACATAAGTAATAATAACTCAAATAAGTGAAATAAAACGTCTATTTCCTGACAGAAGTAGAAAAAATAGCTATCGAGACTATGTTAGACACAGAATTTAATCCCCTAGAATTTTTATTTCAATCTTTTTCTTGTAAAATAATAAGGGATGTAATAGTTCTGAAAAACATGTTTTCCATGTTATTCGCCAATGGCACAGTTTTCGTGAAACATCTTGTATATCGTACCGAATTCCAACCGAACTCACGAAATACATCGATTGATGTCAGCTGCAATTATTCAATTGGTCTTCATTTTTGCAACACATATGCTTGTGCCAGGCAATATATATTTCAGTGGTTGGACTTTAAATATTTATCTTGGGGTTCATTTACCATTGAATATTTTAAGCAGCGCAAGTTCATGGTAGTTACCCAAAGTTTTTATTAATGAATCAGTAATTGCAGAGTTTCGACCTTCAGAAATTTAGTAAAAAGCACCCTTATGTTTAAATATTATTATTAAACTTATTTATGTTGATTAATAGATCTTTTTTATGTAGGTATATAATATTTTGTATTTCAAAGATTTTGAAATGACAATTCTACTTTATCATTTAGAAATTGATTAAAAATATTTCGTTGCTGACCATTGTTATAAAACTTATAACTTTCTCTAATTATAAAAAGTGAAGTTTTTAGCTACCTAACCTTAGTAAATTAGATACTGTAGAAATAATTACTATTTACTTACGCGTAAGTAATAATTATGGTTCATATTCTAATTTCACTTTCAAATTATTATGAATTAAGATTTCGTCAACAAATAATTATTCAGATTTTTTAATTACATATCATTTGTTTGTCTTCATATTTTCTAATTTAGAAATCTAGTTAAATTGGTAAATAAATTAAAGATAAATATCAGTACAACAGTACAGTACAATTAAAAATTTAGCATATTCTTACATTGAATAGCTTTCTAACCGAAATGCATGCTTGGGAATCCGCCGATGCATTTGGAATACCAAATCGAAGTTTTATAACAGTTTCACCAAAGAAATGCACTTATATTCTTGTACAGCAACCATGCATTAAACGAAGTCATACGTACAGTCAAACTCAAATACTGGAAACGATAATAAAATTAAATAGAATTAAGTTGACATAAATTCCTTCACCGAACAGTAACATTTTTATTGTTGATGTTTTATGTATTATCATAATATCGTGAAGATTAACGCGATGATACGTGATCCAAGATATTTTAGATTCGAGTCCAATCTGTCTATGAAAATATCATTCATTTATCACTACTGGAATACATAAACAGGAAATCTTATCCCGAGATCTTTGATGGAACAGCTATTGCTTTTTTTGTGCTTATTTATAAATTAAACAAATTTAAGAAAGTTTCTAATAATATTATTAAACAGTGTAATATATAATTTGGTACTGAACTTTTCATTAACTGTTTTGAAAAAAAGAAAATTTATTACAAAATTTCAAGTCAATGTTTCTATCTGGTGTTTTTAAACATCATAGAACTTTTTTTTAATTCGCAAAATTAAGGGTGGTTTACCGTAAGTAAACAATTTTAATACCACTGTTTTAATAGTTATTCCTACGATATGAATAACTAAATTATAATTGTAAACAATATAATAGTAAATTATGGGACAGGTGGCTCAGTGGTATCGAGTCGGCCTATGGATTTGAGAACCCAGGTTTGATTCCCACAGCAATCATCTTTGAGGGCCGTGATTTGACGGTTGGTAACCGCATTTTACGCGAAGAAATATATCACTTATCGAGATCTACTACGGCAGAGTGTCACACCCAGTAATGGGTATTTATTTACAATAGTAAATTTATTCATTATACAACATTAAATGAATGATTTTATGTATTGTCAACCAGTTTGAGTAAGAATGAACACTTCGAGAACTATTTTCTTAATTTGACGTATTTCGAAAAATATCTTTTATATATACAGGGTGTATCTGTACTTCGGGAAAAAATAAAGGGTATATACTATAAAACGTACTGATCATGGAACAGAAAGATTTTTTTAAAATTCGCTAAATTAAGGATGGTTTACTTAAAATGAACATTTTTAGGGCCACTGGATTATTGTACATTATTGCTTGACCTGCTGAATTTAACTAAATTAAATTATTAATTACACAACATCAGACATTTATTTGTTGTTGTGTAAACAATTACTTGTAAGAGGATTTAAATAAAATTATCAAAAATATCTATCAACCAGTGGCTAACAAAATGTTGCCTTTAAATACGATGCAACATGTTTGGAAATTTAAAAAAAATATTTTTGTTCCATGATCAGTACGTCCTATAGTATATACCCTTATTTATTTTTTTCATTTTTCTCTCGAACTAAAAAGAAACACTATTATGTATAAAAATCTACATAAATATTTTGGTAATATGACATATTTTGTAGACATGCAGACGAAGTTTTAATTTAGTTCACATATTTTTCGTTTTACACTTCCTGTTGCTTACACTTTAAACATTAATTTTGGGTTCACTTCTATTAAATATTTTTAAGAGACGTGAGTTCATGCCTGTTGATAACGAATGTTTTAATTAAACAATCAGTAATTGCAGAGCTAGTAAAGAGCATCCATATCTCTAAATATTATTATTACTTGTTACTTATTTGCACTGATTATTAAATGTTTACTATGTTGGTACCTAAATTTAATTATTTTTGGGATAGATGGATGGCTGAATCTCAAGTCTCATTTAATATATTCCCTTGGTCTCTGTTTCCCCAGTGACTTCCTGGCTTGTTTATTACGACTGACGGCCTGTTTGATTGATAACTGCGGCTTATATATCTGCTTATGCCAGTCGAGTGACTGCTGACTACCCTTATCATTACAAAAAGCGGTGGTGATATATGTATTTTTAATTTAAATTTGAAGCTTTTTTGTTACCAAATCAAGCTTATGAATAATGAATATTCTTTCAATTTTATCGATTTGAGAATTATAGTCCTTTTTGTTTCATTTTCACATTGTTTTTCGTTATAAATGTTACTTTAGAAATCATTTAAATATCACCAATACAATTTGCAATATTTATTTAACCTACATGCATCAGGATGGCGACTAACCTGGAAAACCGGGAAAAGTCAGGGAATTTTATATTTCTGGAAAAGTCAGGGAATTTTATTCTATGTCAGGGAAAAAAGTTTTTTGTTCTTTAAATTTTTTAATTTAATTTTAGAAAAATAACTACAAACTTTTATTTCAAAATATATTTAGTTATTTTTAGATTTTATTGAAGAATACCCTTTATTAGATAGATAGTAACCTTTATTGGCAACAAATACCTTTTATTGCTTCTTAAGAGTGAGAACCGCCATCTATGAAAATATAACCGAAGGATGTTTACTAATTGAAAACTGTTTTGTTTTGTCTAACGTTTCTACCGCGCTATGTTTTTTCTGTATGCAATATTTAAGGTTGTGTCTTTGTCTGTTTAGAAACACAAATTGATTTTGCTTTTACTATAAATTTAATAAAAAAAAACAATTATATTACAATATATGATATAATATATGAAATGTAACCATAAATTCATAAATAAGTCAATATTCTAGAAGTCAGGGAATTTGTTTACTTAATCAGGGAAAAGTCAGGGAAAAGTCAGGGAATTTAGTAATGTTACTTGAATCGCCACCCTGATGCATACACAATGCAGAAAGAATTTATTATAAACGTATAGAACTCTAATGGCAAATTGTACTATCAAAACTTAAATTTTAAGTTACTAAATGGATAATATTGGAGCAAAATGATTTACTGCAATATATTAGTTATTTAAAGTAAGCTTAAATTTAACTTTTATTGGTGTTAGAAATTTGTATTTAATATGACTTAAAATTTAATATAAATACTATTTCCTATTAGGATCACTTATAATTTTATTCAATTTGAAATCAATAGAAATACATTTTAATGAATTACTGGGTGTGGCACTCTGCTGTAGCAGATCTCGGTAAGTGATATATTTCTTCGCGTGAAGTGCGGTTACCAGCCGTCAAATCACGGCCCTCAAAGATGTTAGTGGAGAGGGTGCCACAGGGGTAGATTTAATTTGGTGAAAATTGTTTGTCGGCTGTGGGAATCGAACCAGGGTTCTCAAGATTTATAGGCCGACTCGATACCACTGAGCCACCTACCCCATAAAATTTAATGAACTTATTTAATTAATATAATTTTTTTAAATAATCTTTCCATACTTTTCTCGTATTTAAGATATTATCATTTTTTTAAATTATTATTATTTTTGAGATAGCTCAGTGAAATCGCTTCGTCCTGTAGATTAAAGAACCTGACTTCGATACCGCAGTCGACAAACTTTTGTTTATTAAAATTACCCCTATGGCACCAATAACATCTTTGGAGGCCGTGATGTGACGGCTGGTAACCGCTCGTCACTCGCAAAATATATCTCTCTTACCGATACCTGTTACGGCAGATTACCACACCCAATATAATGGAGTAATGATATATTTACGAGATTTATATTTTTATTTATTTTGTTATTATTGTTTATTTATTACTATTTTTATTTATTTATCAACTATTGCTATTTTTACATACAAATAAAATGTAATTTTGGACATCTATTCAACATTAATTTATTATTTTTCAACTCAGTTCACTATAGTTCTGATCACCCTTTAATTGTAACAATAAAAAAATGTAATTTGTAAGAATTATTCATATTGTGCTCCTTACTCAAATATTTTGTTGTACTACTTTCATAATTTATTTATTTATTTTAACTGCACTTTACATAATTAATAATCATATTTATCAAGATGTGTAATTTTACAGAAATATATCTTAGACGTAAGAGTAAATATGTATAAAAATAAATAAATATATCATCACGCCTTTTACCCATTACTGGGTGTGGCACTCTGCCTAAACAGATCTCGGTAAGTGATATATTTTTTCGCGTGAAGTGCGGTTACCAGCCGTCAAATCATGGCACCCAAAGCTATTAGTGGAGGGGAAATCACAGAGGTAGATTTAAATTGGTGAAAATTGTTTGTCGGTTGTGGGGATCGAACCAGGGTTCTCAAGATCCACAGACCGACTCGATACCACTGAGCCACCTACCCCACAAGAGAGTAAATATGTAATGCTTTTTTAAAAGGAAAAAGCTATCAAGCTTATATAAAAATGAAAATCTTTACATTCTCATCAGTCGTAAAACATAGGACCGTAAATTCAAAGAATTCCATCAGTTTCCAAAGAAAAATAAAAACCAAAACAAATCGAAAACCAATTTCGAAGCTAGTCACACTCGCAGTCACCAACGCGTTTTACAATTTCATTAGCGTATCCTCGCAGGCGGAGATCTCCAGTCAGATACGCCACGCGGCATCTGAGTGCCACAGCCAACGCCGAGTTCATACCGGGTGTGTGAGATAACACGGACGGTCGCGGCAAGCAACACATGGCTCGCCACTCTCGGCTATCAGGCCGCTGCGATGAGTGATACATGCGAAGGAAAGCTCGGTTTACATGGAAGTCACAAAAAAGAGGAAGAATAGTGGATGGTGAGAGTGATGGAATACATGTTCTTGATGGTCAATGCTTAAGTATTAGTCAGTATGGTGGTGTGGATAGCTATACGGAATTCGTATCCGGAAATCCCGAGTTCGAATCTCACTCAAGCTAAAAATTATATGAACTACAACACTGCGGCTCGGTGAGTGCGGAACCTGTACTATAATTGGGAAGTTTCTGTTGTACAGCGTAACATAAATAAATAAATAAATACCAGATTAAGAATAATTTAGGACTAAGGCAAATTTCTCATTCTTACGTTAGAAAAATAATGATTATTGGTACGCAACATGCGGCCCACTATTATAAATTGTATTTTCCTAAATTTCGGATTAGGCTTGTTTTTGCAATTTACTTATCCTTAATATATATTCCATTTCAAATGTAGTAATAATGTTATGGGGCAGGTGGCTCAGTGGTATCGAGTGGGCCTGCGTATCTTGAGAACCCTGGTTCGATTCCCGCAGTCGACAAACAATTTTCACCAATTTAAATCTACCCCTGTGACTCCCCCTCCACTAATATCTTTGGGGGCCGTGATTTGACAACTGATAACCGCACTTCACGCGAAAAAAATATATCACTTGCCGAGATCTGTTCGGCAGAGTGCCAACACCTAGTAATGGGTAAAAGGCGTGATGATATATTTATTTATTTTATTTATATAATAAAAAAACTCAACAATAATATTAGGTATAGATATTATATTTATGAGCAGAGCTTGGATTGCTATTGCTACATCTACTCTTAAGAAGCGAAAAAACAGCTAGTAACTACGAGTATATTTTCTATGAAATAGCGTAGCTAAAAACTAATGTAAAAGTTGCTATTAAATTTTGAAGCTACTTTTTTCAACTGATATGTCTGCAACAAATAATAATTTTACTTGGGTTGATATAGTCAAAATATAGTTCTGAGCTGCAAAGAGAGCTTTAAGAAGTAGAATTTTTACGGAGAAAAATTATTAGCGAAACTATAGCTATAGCTAAAGTAATTGTAGCTAAGCTATAAAAATAGCTAGTATTGCCCAGCTCTGTTGACAGTTATATAAAACAACATTTCTTAAATTATTATTTTTTTAGTCTGATAATACAAATTTAAGCGAAATCGATCGCCAATATAAATTATTGACCAATACAGTTTGTAAATATTTATAATACAAAAAATAGTAAGTGCTTTCAGATCAATTACTTGTAAATTAAATATCTGTATAATTTTGATGAAAATGTGTCCAACAAAATCATTAAAAATGAAATCATCAAACAATATAATAGTTTACGAATTCCTGGCATTTCCGGACCCTAGATAATTATATATTTAACCTTGTGATAAAACGATTTGGTTGTACAATTTTATATAAAAAGTTTCATACCCTAGTTTTTATTGTTGTCAAAGGTCAAATTCTGATAAGGAAATAGTCAAATTTAAATAATTTTTCTTTCTGAATAACTGCTGCCATTGGCTAAAATAAAACGTTAAACTCTAAGGAAAATAAATGTATTTAGTTTTGCCTTCAACTTTATAGACAGAGATTTATTTCCCACTTCTAGTTTTGAAATCATCTGATCATGCTTCAGGAAATGACCATCCCAGTTCTTTTTCCTTCTCATTACCATCTCCAATAGTATTTTGTCTTCTATTCTTTGCAATACTTCCTCATTTCTTAACTTGTCCGTCCACTTAATTCTCTCCATTCTTCACAAAGTCCATATTTCAAAAGCTTCTATTCTTTTCTCGTCTGCCTTTATCATTGTTCACGTTTCAGATCCAAATAATAATACACTCTATATACATTTATCTTGTTCGTTAACAATCGTTTCAAATGATTGAATTTTGTTTTTGTTATTTCAATTCTAACTTTAATATCCATTTCACTTTTCCAGTTCTTCTCCATTACACTACCCAAATATTTGTATATATACTTTTAGCTATTTATTCGATTTCCTCTTCTTCTATTACTAGCTCTATCAGTTTGGTATTTTCTACTCTCATAGTCTTCGTCTTCTTTTTGTTTATACTTATATCATATGGGGTAGGTGGCTCAGTGGTAACGAGTCGGCCTGTGGATCTTGAGAACCCTGGTTCGATCCCCACAGCCGACAAACAATTTTCACCAAATTAAATATACCCCTGTGGCTCCCCCTTCACTAGCATCTTTGGGGGCGGGAAATCTGCTCCGGCAGAGTGCCACACCCAGAAATGGGTAAAATTTTGGACTGGGAAACATGGAAAATAGTTTTGCGATTTAAAAAAAAATTCTTTTTATTTCATGATCAGCACGTCGTACAGAATATACCCTTTAATTTTTTGCTCTAAGTTATGCATATGTATATTTCCAAAGATTTGCAATACGAATTATTATTATTTTCTTTTTAAAATCTAATTAGGTAAAAAATCTATCGTATTATGGTGGTTTCACATTCCATTATAATATCATTGACCAAAACAATAAGAATGTAAAATTTCTGATGACATGAAACAAAATCTAAACACAAACCTAAAACTATGACGCGAATCATTAGATACTCTAAAGTTAGTTGTGTAAACGGAGCACTAGTTCCTCTGCGAACCAACACATTAGTAGACCGCACGAGTCAGCAGACAGGGAAGTTAAAGTTGCAACGAAAGAGAAGAAAGACTATACTGAGTTCTGCAGTTTGATGTTCGAGGCTTTGAGGTTAGAGTATAGAGTTTCAGATCGGTAGGTTTGGTTGGTCCGTGTCGATATTTTATCTTTTGTGACATGGATTTGCTTTTGTGAGTTTAGAGTATCAGTTTCTGAAAATTGTCACCTAAGTGACACAGTGATGACGGTCATGCATACCTTTCTCACATCTAAGTGACATTTTTTAGAACTTTACTTATACAAAATGTAGAGACTATTGAAATTAGACTATTTTAAATATATTTTGTATTGTATTTATTTATTTATGTTACGCTGTTCAACAGGAACTTAATCCCAATTACAGTACATGGTCCGCACTCCCCAAGCCGCAATGTGGTAGTTCATATAATTTTTAGCTTCAGTGAGATTCGAACTCGGGATTTCCATATTCGAATTCCGGATCACTATCCACACCACCGTACTGACGGTTTAAATGAACAAATATTTGAGACATTCATAAACCGGTTCACAAGATTGGTTCGGTTTAACCACATAATTCAATTATTTTATGCTTATCAACGACGTTACTGAGAGTTTATGATTAAAAAATTAAATTCAGTGTCATTTTTTATTAAATAGTAAAAAACGAGTGATTCAATGCACATGCGGTTCAAACCGGTTCACGTACTCTGGTTCAGTCAATCGTCTTTTCGCGAACAGTACGGTTCGAATTCCCAGTTCATGAAAAAGAGCCGGTTCAGTTTTGGTTCAAGTTCCATTTCAATTTGCAACCCAGATTGGACAGACCTACTAAATAGAAATATTGCGTAATACATGAGTATTACACAATATTTCTATTTTGCAAAAAAAAAACACTTGAAATCAATACAAACTCATTTTGTTTGATACAAATGTAAAACTACATTTGTCATATCTTTACAGCCAAAATAACCTGTCCTATTTAAAAGGTAAAATCAATATTTACGCACTAGATGTCACGAATTTATTGCGCAAATCCAAAAATAATTTACGTGAAAATACGTTGTTTTCAATATTTTATTATGTCTATCTGTCGACTATATTTTAGTTTACCAAACAATTCGTTTTATATTCTAGCCGCCTAGTCATTTGATAATTAAATAAGTGTACAAAAAAAATATAGCTTAATTCCAAATGGGATTTAAGTTCTTTAATCCTCTTAAAAGGATTGTTTGCATCTGTTCTATTTATCTTCCTACATTTGAAGACCGGAAATCAATTAAAATTTTTGCTTTATCTGTTTAAAATATGACCACACATGTTCAATTGCTGGAATTTATTTTCCATACTTTTTTCGTAATACATAAGCATGTACTTCAATTATTTTAATTAAAATTTTGGTGACAAAACAACACGGAAAGCAATTATTTTTACATTAATCTACAATTTATTTTAGTGTCTAATTGCAGTATAAAGATAAAGCCGAATTAATTAAAAATTGATAATCTCGAAAGACTAATATTATTCAAAATTTAAAATAAATATTATTTAAAAGAGGCATTACAATAATTATTGTCATAAATGCAATATCTGCTAGTATAACATTAACCAGTAGTTGACTAGATGTACCTAATTGTAATTTTTTATTGTCAGAATGTTTCTATACAAATCAATTAATGCAAATCATATTACTTTTTCCATAACTGCTAAAATTAGTTTTAAGTGTTCTCAAAAATTTATATCTAGCTATGGCTAGTCATGAAACTGGGACAAATGTGAATATAGTGTACATATACTCGTCCATTTTAAACCTAATTTTAACAGTAACTAAATAAATTATACTTAATATCTATAAGTTATACTTAATATCTATAAATCATCAATTTCAAGCAGTTCTCTCTAAAATATATTATGTAACAAATCGGCCATATTAAAAATATACGTTGTATTACAATTTTAAGTAAAAGCTGTACTCAACCAAAATAATATATTAGTTTTAATTTAATATCAAACGCAAAACATTACATATTCACTAATAATAATTTAGGTAAACCTGCAAGAGAGCTACTTCACCTTCGATTTCGTTGAAAATTTGTGAAAAGTTTCCTCTCAGCGAGCAGAATATAGGAAAAATACTAACAATTGGCGGTCGAAATTATTTGACCTAACCTAGTATAGAACGCATTTTTATGGTAAAAAGAAATAAACGTAAAGTAAAAGTGATAAACTGTGAAAATAAAACACCCCCACACACACACAAACACGCACACACGCATCATAAAAATGCGTTCTGTACTAGGTTAGGCATAGTTATTAGTGTTTTTTTTTCGATTTCAAGCTCAAATAATTCAAATAAACAAAATGTAACAGTGTTATACAACTTAACAAACTAAAGCAACAAATTCAGTAACAAAAACAACTTAAAACAAATTATTTTCACATTTAGATTATTATTTGAGATACCAAAGAAAGACATGGCAACTTTTTTTTAAATTATATTTTTTAAATTCTGTACAAAAAAGTGAAGATTGCCTAAAATCTTGAAACCGATGAAGATCGTCATCGCAATTCCTCTGTTATGTAGGTCAGGAAAGTAAAAAATATATACATTTAATAAATCTGGATCAAATCTTATTGAAGGATTTTAAAAATTTCTATTATATTTTTTTCTCAAAGCAGTGCTACGATTCCTTTTCTTTTTCCGGAACACCAATCAGAATCGTTCGAATTACTTTCGTCACACAAGATTTGCAATTACAGTAGTAGAATCACGGCGTATACGCATAGAATTCTATAATAAAATGCTAGCGATAATTTTTAAATGGTTAAATAAATATGATATTCTAAATAAATAATTATATGAATTAAATTCATTAATAAAATGAAACAATTAATTTGAAAATGTACATGTAAACCACATGAATCTTGTCGATTTTGTCTCTAAACATCCTAACATCGTGTGCGGGATGTACGCTTCTATGGCTCTATGATCCTCAACCACAATCACGGCAGTGAGTCTGAAAGGCGCCGTTCATATCTGCCAACACCGCGTGCAGGCGCTAACGCCACGTCGAGTCGTGCACTGAAGCACTCAAGTGTTGGGAAAGAAAACGCACGATTCTATTAATATCTTACACTTTCATTACTTGGAACCCGGCACCAGAACGGAGCAGGAGGACGCGAGGAAAAAACTCGAACTGTCCATGTGTGTATTGTATTCACGGTAATGTACGAGGAGCTCGTGCGGAAATGTGCGACACAGAGCCGGACTCACGGAATATTGAAGACTAATTTATAGTATTTAATAGATAGTATGAGTATGCTTTTGATTTTAATTTACACTCAACAGTTTAAAACTATTATTTCATTCAAATAGGCAATCAAATGAAAAATTGCGTCTATAATTTTATATTTCATTCTCTAGTCTAGTTGAGCTACATATACAGATTTAAAAATAAAAAATCTGATGTGGACACCACCTGACTTCCTTGTACGCGTATTATAGCTACATTTTATTATTGCACATATTTGACGTAATTTGACATTGAAATTAAATTTCTTATTTTTTCCTTATTTTTTGTTCTAGTCCATAGCAAACTAGAAATATATAATTTTTAAATTTAGATATCTCGCTTATATAAAGGCTAATTTAAAAATTCTTAACGTACTAGACGTAGAATTTAATTCTCTAAAACTTTTATTTGCAACATTTATTTCTAAAATCAAAATAATACCATTTTTTTTTCAAGAAAAACTGTTAGCAGCTTCATGTAATGTATCACTTCCGGTTAGTCTATTTTAACCAAAACCTATTATGTTATTTCCATTGATATAGTATACCAAATTTGAAAACGTTTGGATTATATTTGAATATAGTTTTTCATGCAAATCTATTATAGGCTTCAAGTAAAGTACCACTTCCGGAAGTATATAATATATAATGACCAAAAAGGGAGGTGCACAACTAGATGTTATTATAACAGTCCTAAATACAACATTTCAATTTTCTACGGTCTACGGCTTACCGTGTTTGAGTTATGCGGGATACATACATACGTACGTAAGTACTGACGTCAAGACGAAATTAGTCAAAATGAATTCAGGGATGGTCAAAATGGAATCTCAAAACCGAAAATTTTCGCGATTACAATACTTCCTTTATTTCGTACAAGGAAGTAAAAATAGATTAATCACTAAATCATAAGCTGTATTTAGAAATATTTTCTCCCGGGGTGATGTAAAATAGCACTGCCCCCCCCTTTTCTTTCTGTCAAAACATGCATTATTTGATTATATATTGATCGAGTTTAACAGCTTGTCTTCGGTATAGATATGTTATTTCAGATCAAAACTTGATTATTAAAAATACGAGTGAAACGAGCATTAAAAACAAAACATAATAATTTGTGTATTTCAATGTTCAACTGGTAAACTCTTTTTAACGTGATCAACTATGTAATTCAGATTAGTAATTAATCATATAAAATTATGTATCTTCAAATGAAATCTACAAAGAAAAGTTGTTATTAGGTAGACATAAGAAATACGAAAATAATGAGCTTGTATATTGATGGATATTTTATTTAAATTTGACATTAAAATGTACACATTAATCATTTTAATTACAAGTAAATATATAAAATTTATCGCATGTTTATACACTGATTTATAAAGCGGCACTAGTTTGAGTTAATTAGTTTAATGTATCATTTATTCCTGTTCTTGTATGATTTCCTCTTGCTGATTAACTGAAATAATATATAAAAATTTTAGTTCTTGTTTCACTTTTTCAAACAAAATAATCAAGTTATTCTTTATTGCAATTAATAAAAACAAAGTCACTGAACAAATATGCCATACACGTTGATATATTTATAACCGCATTAATTTAAAATGAAGTCAATTAAATCGCAGCTAATTAATATAGCTAGTAATTATTTAATTAATTTACTGCCCGTATAAATCACATTTTATATAGCCAAAAGAATGTAGTCCTGCATTTCTTATAAACCTGATGTTGATATAGATATCACTCAGCTTTCAAACAATCGAAAGTAAATACAAAAATCCTGTAAGGTTTATCTACTTTCTCCAGAAATACAAAGTGACATTTCACACTTCACTTTTTCTTTGATCCGCGTCATTAAAAGTTCAACGCCTTTGGTGTGAAGCAAATGAAACATTATTTACAGTATTTATATTAATTATCATCCTTGTCACCTGCTTTCAAGTAGGCGTTTCTTTGAATGCCCTCATTGCCTCCTCAGTGGGGAATTAAGAGTTAAAAGTTGTTTCCTCTGAATCCGGAAGTCTGAACGAGATTTGAGATTCTAAAAACGAACAGACAAGCTGAGTGATGGCTCATTTAATGACTCGAGTTAGAGCTATTTCCGGAACAGGGAAATGAAGCCAAACCTCTTAAAAAAGGTAAAAAGAGGGTGGCATTTTTATCACTTGATTCGTGCGGAAGATAGTTAACAAACATTTCACCTTTTTCTTTTCTTTTTTACCACTCTTAAAGAGAGGAAATAAATTGTGGAAGACCCACATATATTCTACTTTTTAAACCAGGAAGAAATCTCCGAAAATATTAATTCTCTTTTATTCATTAAGACTGTTTAGCATTCTAAGCATATTTTTGTATAATAAAACTATTTTTGCGTCTATATTTAACTGTTCTAACTGTGTGGTCTAACTAAATTAGGGTTAGATTGAAGAGAGTATTTATATAATTTAATGGTTGAATATATAGTTGAAAATTGAAACCAGGCGTTTAAGTTTAATAGTTATTCTTATTATTATTTCTTATTTTGAATAAATTAGAGTAAAGTTTAGAACGTTAAACGTAGTATTTATAATTTTATGGTTGGAAGTATAGTGCCGCAAATTTCAATTACCCGTTTCACCGTAATAGTTATTATTGCCGGTAATATTCCTTTCTTTCGTTTTGCAGAGAGCATCTACTATTTAGGATCATTTTATTATTTATATTGCAGTATATCCAAAAATAGTTATTAGTATACAGGAATAAACAATATTTCATCACGTCTTTTAATAAATACTTAGTGTGGCACTGTCGCAGCGGATCTTGGTGTACGTGAAGTGCGGTTACTGTCCGTCAAATCACGACTCCCTAAAAATGTTAGTGAAGGAGAAGCTATAAATTTAAATTGTTTATCGCCTTTGGGAATTTAACTCGAGTTCTTTAGTCCACATTCCGACTCAATACCACTGAATCACCTACCCTATATAAAATAAGCAATATTATCTAGTATATTCAAAATGACAAATCTATGTTTCTTGATAGTCTATAAGCAATGTTCTAGTAATTCTGAGTATTGCCAAGTAACAGTACTTAAAATATCTTTCGGCCTTCTAAGTTACATTCTTCGCCCTTTTTTTATTCTTTTTTTATCGTTTTAGGAGTATGTGGCTCAGTGGTATTGAGTTTACTATGGACTTGAGAACTTAAATTCAATTCCCACTACATTAATTTTTTTTTATCGTTTATTTTATTTTTTGAATTTATGAACTGCTGATTTATGTATTCGTAATTATTCACTAGATTGATTGTATAATGTAAATTTATTACATAATTTATTATTTGGCTGTTAAATGAATAAATACTTACTATTTCTTATTTATTAGATCAGTTTTTGTTAAGTCATCAAATGAGTTTCGTGTGTTTTATGAGAGCTGGAGAGATGATAAGTGGTTCTTAGTATAGTTTTCGAAATAAATTTTATTATTAGAAAATGGTAATAATAAGAAAACAGTGTCTGTATTAGCAATTTGATATCGCCAGATTTCAGTAGATAATAGTAGCAACTTTGAGCTGCCAATTGCTGTAGTGATCCTAATCTAATTATTAATGGACTATTCACGATTGCCTCATGGGCAGTGATTTTGACAACAAAACATGACGGAATATTGGTAATTCAAGTTAACTGTGCACCTTCCATACTTAACAAATATTTTTAATATAAACTATAATAATAAAACAAAATCAAAACGTATCAATTCAAACAGAATAAATTGTTTATATACTACCATATATGTCAATAGGCCATTAAAAACAATTTGCAAGAACAGTAAATGCTTGTTTACGGTTGCTAAGGGTTCTCGAGAAATTGTTGTTAGGCGGTAACACTGCTGTTTGACAGTTGATGTTACGGATATAACCTAACAAATATTCTGTATTTGTTCTTATTATTATTTATGGTTGTAGATAAAGTATAATACACAATTCGAATTGTAACGCAATTATATTGCTCGTGAAATAACTGCACTTGCCAAGGCTCGTGCGCAACTTTTTCACTCGCACGTAATGTGCTTGTTACAATTCTCGTTGTATAATATGCTATTAAATTTTGGGCAGGGAAAATCCAATGAAATTACAAACGGATAGCGAATGCTTTGATAACATGTTTGCCAATGCTATTCTGTGGAGTATTTTAAACCAATAATTGCATTCAATCATTGAATTCAAATAAAAAAGTAATTATTATTATAAATAAAAAATGGTGAGTTCCCTCCGATAACAAATTTTAATTACATTTTGTAATCGTATAACATTTGACATTTTACCGATAAAAATAAATAATAAATATCAACCTGTTACATCATGTAGCAAGCCTCGAATGACAGTAACTATCGTGACATAACATTTTTTTTTATTAATATTTCATCACAGAATATCAAATTTCATCTGTCATGTCATGGATTATTTATACAGTCTGTATCGAACTCATTGCAGAGCAAACATGAATGTAGAATTTTAATTCAGGAAAGCACTGCTCATGTTTCTGTGCATATAACGAACGTTTCTTGCGTAAATATATGCATATAGTGTTATGATCCGAGTAGGAAACCGTGATGTGGTAGCTGTAGCTGCCTACGCTCCATGTA
Organism: Pterostichus niger; assembly: GCA_947425015.1. Lineage (NCBI taxonomy): Eukaryota > Metazoa > Arthropoda > Insecta > Coleoptera > Carabidae > Pterostichus > Pterostichus niger. The sequence goes on from OX380342.1 coordinate 22,869,207, forward strand.
AAATGTAATCCAATTTACGCTTCCGTTCGATATTTGAACGGATTATTAAACTTAACGTTTTGTAAATAAACTGTGCTTGATTTTAATTTAATACAGGGAATATGATATGATGTATTTTATTTTGTTTAATGCTTTGAATTTAATCGAATTTTAATATAGGTATATATTTCGAAATTGAAATTAATTAATTTTATATTGTTTTTAGCCGTTTTTGACAAATATATTTATTTAATTTACCTGTAGTATTAATACATATTTGAATAAAATATCAATTTTTTTATATTGGTGCTTTTTCGTATTTAATCATGATTATTATTGGTCAATTTACGGCTTTCACAGATATGAATAAATAGCGAGCATATAATTTTTGGAATATAACAGAAAAGTAAATATGATCCCTGAACCTCAAGGGATTTATTTAACTCATTATATTCATGTATTTTACAATGCATTCATTCGCCAAACAGTGCTCTTATTTTGTAATTAGAAATGCACGAGACCAACATGTATTCAATATTACAGATTATGAAAATTAAATTATTTACTAAAAAGATATAATTAATTGCGGTTTTGTCACAGTGAACATGTACATAACTATCTAGGTTAAATATGACAACCATATAGTACGACTTTATCATTAATACGTTAATGATTAATTTTAAAATAATTTAATCAAAAAGCAAATAATTTGGTTATATGTAGGTAGTCCTAATTTTGTATTGTTTACTGTTTTTGTTTATGAAATAATCGTGTGAGGGATCCCAGTCTTAGTATTAATATTTAGTATGTCTTGAATAAAACAAAAACAATGTTCTATGTTGGATACCAATAAATATTTGAAATGCATTTATTTTTTCTTATTGCTACTATAATCAATATTAGATAAATTGATTTTTTCAATTAACTGTGTAGATAAGAGTGTTTTTTGTATCATCGCAATGAATTATAAACTACTTACACCACATACGTACGTCAATGTTTTCCAGAAATACACCGAGACTTATAGAATATTCAGAAAAACTTGATAATTACATCATGAAAAAATATAAATAAATAAATAATAAATATATGATCACGCCTTTTACCCATTACTGAGTGTGGAACTCTGCCTAAGCAGATTTCGGTAAGTCATATATTTCGTCGCGTGAAGTGCGGTTACCAGCCGTCAAATCACGGCCCTCAAAGATATTAGTGGAGGGGGAGCCACAGGGGTAAATTTAAATTGGTGAAAATTGTTTGTCGACTGTGGGGATCGAACCAGGGTTCTCAAGATTCGATACCACTGAGCCACCTACCCCATGATTATTATTGGTCAATTTACGGCTTCCACAGATATGAATAAATATCGAGCATATAATTTTTGGTAAAAAGAACTCTATGTAACAGAAAAGTAAATAAGATCCCAGATCCTCAAGGGCTTTATTTAACTCATTATATTCATGCATTCTACAATGCATTCATTTGCCAAACAGAGCTCTGATTTTGTAATTAGAAATGCGCGAGACCAACATGTATTCAATATTACAGATTATTAATTTTTTTTACAATAATTATGGAATTTTGAAAAATAAAATGTAATATACTTTGTTATCATTTCCATTCATGGCTAATTGAAATTTTACGCTACAAAATTAAATTACAGGTACTTCTGGAGCATTTAACTGAAACCATAAAATTTCAATTAAACTACATTGAGCGCTAACAATAGAATTACCATTACATGATCGTTTATTTCAATAGTTATTGTTCTATATTCGATAAATGTAACAGACTATTCTTATGTAATACAATACGAATCATTTTTGTTACGGATTTGTGAAAAATACAGTTGTGGTCGACTGAAACTAATTTATTGTATTGGTGTTATTACTATTTGTGATTTTATAGAAAATATAAATTTCATTCGCTTTGTTTGTACTACTGCTTCCGCATCTAAACTTATTTGATATTGTGTTTGTTATTGTTTTAGTGCATTTCAAATATGAAGAAGCTGATGAAAAGATAGAATGAAGGAAGTGTATGTTTATGTTGTTTATTTTGAAATTTTCGTATTGTTTATTTGCAATGTCTGAGACAACATCTTGGCTGCAATCCAGAAGAATATGTGCCCCAATTTCATTGCCGTTTTGCATGTCTGTCCAGGACTAAATATAGGTACACTATTTTTTAACGTTGGGACAAGCATATTATTGGCAGTAATAAAAATAGTCCTTTATTTTTACTTACCCCATTTTTAGATTTAAAATTCCAATGATTTTCACCACATTCAAATTAATTTTGTAACTCGGCGCGTTAATATATTTGATACTATGTTCTGGCCACAGGCTGTTTGAATACTTCAGCAACAATATTGAATAGCGGATATTACATGATTAACTGATCTCCCATGAAAAATAGCTATATTAAATTGACAAAATTATTTACTCTTCACATAAAGTAAATTTTTCTACGATTGCTATGAAAAGTGGACAATTACGCTCTCATTTGTCATCGTAAAGTTGACGTTTTCTGTGGAACAATCGAAAAATATCTTTGTAAAAAAGACGTTAAATGAGTACGTTTCCAATGGCAACGCGCAAAAAACATATTAAGTGCGCGATTATTTCAATAGTTACCAGCGATACAAATAAAACAGAAAGTTGTCATATTGACACATTGACAGTTGACAGATCGAATTTATTTTCAGTAGAAAAAATTATATGTGTATCACGAGCGTAAAGTGTCTTTGTTCATCTTACACTATTGCAGCTCTAGCCTTCGGCTCGCGCTGCAATTACCGTGTTCGAGTAACAAAGAATCACTTTATGCTCTTAATACACAAATAACTATATTTTAGTGCCACTGATTTGATTGTTATTTTTTATTACGATTAATAATTAAATTATACTTGGAAATACTACCATATTTGTACTGTTTACAATTGTAAATTGATTATTATAATATTAGTAAAGACTACCAAACCACTGATACTAAAAATGTCTACTTCATGTAAAGTGCCAATAATTTTGAGAATTAAAAAAAAAATTCTTGATCCGAGATTAGTATATCAGGTAGTATATGTCATTTAATTTTGTTTCTGAACTATTAAAACACCTGTATCCAGAAATAAGTAACATATTTATTTTGCTGCCGTATTATTTGATATAAAATTTTATTATTTGTCTGTTTTCCTAAATTCAATATTTCAATAAAATCTGGTTTCACAAATATTACAGCTAGACAAACAATTAAAACCTATAAATAATTTTTGATGTCATAATAAATTTCAAAATTCTTCGATATTTCCTTAGTAAAGTAAAATCAGGACAATAAAAATATAAATTATGCGTAAATATAGTTATTTTCGTGTAATCAGTGGCAATGAGACAGTTATTAGTTCAACATTGGTAATTATTGCATTATACAACACAAGAATGTGTTCGTGCAATGGATTGAAGCACAGATTTCTCGTTGCGGTTTTGGTTTGTTATAGTGATTTCGGTTTGGGTTACCCTGCACAACAATATCTAATCTTCCTAAGCACTCTTGAACCACTGCAATCAAGATGTAATTTCATTCAAGTTGCCAGACACTATTGTTATATAAATTAGATATGCATATACTACTAGAGTTTGAATCGCAAGGGACAATTTAATCTATTGTTAGACTGCAAAAATATTCAACTATTAAAATATCATGAAGTATTTTATTTATTCCGTAAGGAAATATAAAATAAACAAAATCATATCTACAGTTAAGCAATTATTTGTCTTAAGCTCTTTATTTATATTTATAGGAAATGCTGTATATCTAATGATTAATTGTAGGATGAAGCTATTTGTATAAACTTAGAAACAATTTATATAATCTTTAGAAACCTGTAAAATTAGAGCTTCCGCAGTTGAAATTAAAATATGTATAGGAAGATACATCAAGACAAACATGTGACATATCAATTTGAATTTGAATACGCTTCTTGAAATGAATAAAAAAGTAATGAGAATAATGCATTAGTCTAATCTGCATTTGACACACTGGAATACTCGTATGACATCTAGTGAAGATTATTGGAATCTTTCTGCTGTCTGATCTCAGATATACTCTTATACAATTTAATATATTTTGTGTGGATAAATTTAACTTTTTATAAATTTTTTGTTGTGATATTATAATTTCTATTAAAAATATTAATTAGTAATGTAGTCAGTGGTATCGAGTCGACCTGTGGATCTTGAGAACCCTGGTTCGATCCCCACAATCAACAAACAATTTTCACCAAATTAAATCTATCCCTGTGGCTTCCCCTCCACTAACATCTTTGAAGACCGTGATTTTACGGCTGGCAACCGCACTTCAAGCGATGAAATATATTATTTACCGAGATCTGCTACGACAGAATGCCACACCCAGTAATGGGTAAAATGCGTGATGATATATTATTATTATTAGTAAGGACTAAATAGTACACCATGTGTTAGTGTCAAAACGTTAGCTACATCCATATGTCCTTCGCAAATACCCCAACAAAATTTTGGTATTGGTGTAGCACGTATCCACCTCCAATTATTTTTTACCATAAAAATGCGTTCTGTACTAGGTCAGGCATGGTTAGGGGTGTTTTCAGGGGTTTTATCAGTTTTGAAGCTCGTTGAACTAAAAAAAAACACCCCTAACCATGCCTGACCTAGTACAGAACGCATTTAATGGTAAAAAGTTATTGGAGATGGATACGTCCTACACCAATACTCAAAATTTGAATTTTAAGTTTGGTATAATATGCAGTGCAGGATTTACGTATAAGCTACACAAGCTATAGCTTAGGGCCCCCCGTTTGTTGGGGGCCCCCCAACAAATTGTCCGAGTGAACAAGTGGCATATTTGGCACTGACATAGATTATCTGGACTTGTAAAGGACCCTATATATGATATGTTGAATCTTTTGTTTTTAAAACGATTATAAATGCAAACAAAATACGTCATGACATTTAATTATGATTTACTTTTATTGATTTAAATCGTATATAAAATTTAAGTTTCAGTAATGTAACGGACGCAAGAAGTAAACAATCCTTTAAGTTTTATTTTTATGATCATAATTGAATTTAAAGAAATAAAACACAAAATAAGCGAATTAAACTTTATATAACAATAAAACCTACATAAACGAACAATCCTATTGTAATTTTAATTTGAAATTTATTTATGCATTTTACTTGAGGTAGATATGATTCAAATAGATCAAGTCAATATATTCGTAGAACTATTTTCTGTGTTCTTCAATATTTGAAATCTGAGTTTCTCTCACAAGTATTGAAACTGACGGATGACAAATATCACGTGATATAATTTGAGCGTAGTTGTAAGAAAAAAAATTACAAATATAACTTTCTATCTTTCTTTCTCATTCCTTTTTTTCTCTACCACTTGCCACTAATACGTTACAGTGACGTCACAAATCTCTACTACAAATGTTTAATGTATAAATAATTAATTTATTTTTAAAAATACAGGTGTTTTAATTTCTTATTTAGAATACAAATAAAAAAATAAAATTATTCAAAGACCGCATTAGTGCTCGTTTCACAAAGGGGAATTAAGGATTTCAAGTCTTGTAGACAACCACCAAAAATACAACTTTATCCAAGAGGTTCGGTTCCAGTAAAAGCTGTTGGAGCCCATATATTGCCTTTATAATTAATTTCCTGTATAAGTAAATTAATAACATAAAAAATCTGATGTGGACACCACATGACTTCCTTGTACGCGTATTAAACTATAGATATTTTTTTAATTGCACATATTTGACATAAAATCTTTTATTTTTTGTTCTAATCCATAGCAAACTTTTTTTTTTTTTTAATTTTATAATATTTAAATTTAGATATCTCGTTTATGCAAAAAGCTAATTTAAAAATTCTTAATGTGCTAGACGCAGAATTTAATTCTCTAAAACTTTTATTTGCAGCATTTATTTCTAAAATTAATATAATACCATTTTTTTCAAGGAAAACTGTTAGCAGCTTCATGTAATGTGCCACTTCCGGTTAGTCTATTTTAACCAAAATTTATTATGTTATTTCCATTGATATAGTAGTCTTATATACCAAATTTGGAAAGATTTAAATTATATTTGAATATAGTTTTTCATGAAAATCTATTATAGGCTTCAAGTAAAGTACCACTTCCGGTAGTTGTATAATGACCAAAAAGGGAGGTGCACAACTAGATGTTATAACAGTCCTAAATTTAAAGTTTCTACGGTTTATCGTTTTTGAGTTATGCGAAATACGTACAGACGGCACGACGAAATTAGTCAAAATGGATTCAGGGAGGGCCAAAATACCTATTTCCGTTGAAATCTGAGAACCGAAAATTTTTGCGATTACAATACTTCCTTTACTTCGTACAAGGAAGTAAAAAATTAAAAGAATCAAATCAGATTGATCGAAAATATAAAATTACAGAAGTTGTAGATATTTTGATCAAATTAAAAAAAATTGTCATGATGCCGTGGTCGTGTATGCAAATATTTACTTTACAAGTAGAACTAGAAACTAACTTACAAATCAGATTGATCGAAAATATAAAATTACAGAATTTGTAGATATTTTGATCAAATTAAAAAAAAATTGTCATGATGCCGTGGTCGTGCATGCGAATATTAACTTTACAAGTAGAACTAGAAACTAACTTTCAGATATCTTTTTGCAAAATTGCACAATATGCTTATATAAAGTCTTCAGTTACACCTTACAAATTCATTTTACAGTTTATAATCTTTGAACCATACTTCCTGGAAAAAACATCAATACCCACAAGCATAACAGGCTTAGAATCTCTACAGTTGTTTTTTAGTGAAACACGCAATGGTTCTCACTTGTGTCAGCACAATTCCTCGTGTTTACATTTCACTCATTCTTCAGTGTACATAGTTCGCAATGTGGCAAGAGGCCGCGACATAAGACGTTCCGCTCGTGTTTGTGTGAAATATTTCATGGTATTTGTTGCGCGCAAGTTGTGTGTGGCGAGACGAAGACGACTGAGATACCTGCCGAACGCAAGAACGTAGTCTGCATTTTGAATGTGACTGGGAGGTTGAGTCGCAATCATATGCGTTCCATCACGTTCTGACCACTGACTACTTGGAGAATAAAATCCCAAAGGTTAGGTGCTCAAGAAAGACGCATGTTGGAAGAATGAAGTTTATTAGCTTTGTGAGAATGTTAAGATTGATAATGATAGATGCTATTCTTATTTGCGCGGTTCTTTCATGTCGTTCTTCTTACAGAATCTTGTAATTTCAACACACAAGAAGTGTCAACTTACATACATACATTTTCTAAATTTGATTCTAAACTAGTGCCTGAAATATATGTGTATATATATATACAGGGTGTTTCACAACTTAGAACAAAAAATTAAAGAGTATATCCGCTAATGGGTAAAATGCGTGACGATATATTTATTTTATTTGCAAGTATAACGCAATTACAAATGCAATACGTTGTTGTTTTCTTGATAAATATTGAATGACAGAAACAAAATTATTAACGTATGTCTTGTACCATAAACAAATTTACTAACGTAATGGGTTCAACCATAATCAAACTATTGCAAATTTGTATCAAAAATATAAATTACTAAAAAATATATTAATAGTTCATTTAGTACTGAATTATTAAGGTTTACAAATGTTGTAAGATAGACGCGATGGCCGAGCGTGTTAAGGCACATCTCTTAACATACTGTGACGTCACCCGAACCAAGGTTCGTCAGTTCGAATCCGCCTGTCGACAATGTGTAATTTGTCGTAAAAATATAAAATACAGTTTCATGTATTTATCACACTCGGGTGCTATAAGCTAAATATTGTATCATTCGACCACGAAAACCGGCAGTACTGCAGTGTAAAAACTGCGGCTCAGTGTGTCCGGTAGGCCCAGGCCCCATTTGGACTGTAGTGCCATTAGAAGAAGAAATGTTGTAACGTCATCTGTTCATAAACTTCTCATTGGCTGAACATTTTCATGCCGCCTCAAACGGTAGCAAAACATTTAGTGCTTGAACAACATTAGCACCCGAAAGTGTCAAAATAGTTATAAATGTTTCTTAACTTCACTGAAACATATTCAACAATTCTAAAGTATAATATCTACTTTTAATTATTAAAATCAACTATTTGAATGCCAATAACTAGTTAGTATAGAAAACGTCAAAAAAATCATCTCCCGTAATATTGCTAATTTTAAATCCGGACTTTCACTGACCGATATATTTATATATACAGGGTGAGTCTGGGAAGACGCCCCCCCCTTTAACTTTTTTATTATGAGTAATAGAAAAAAATGGTTCATATGAATGTTTTATTATTTTAAATATACTATTTGATGGCAGATGTAGATATTTTTTATAAAGTCAGGTTTACAAGATACGACTATCAACTTTTATTTTTTAAATAGCAACCTATAATTATTTTACTAAACTAAAAACCGCCATTTTTTTCTCTTTTCAACGGTGTATTAGTTTTTATTAATGTATCTGAAAAAATTCGAGAAAAATAAGAAAATTGAGAAATACTAGAAATAATTTTTATACAAATATTATAGGTGGCTATGTGAAAATAATTTGTTTTAAGTTGTTTTTGTTACTGACTTTGTTGCTTTAGTTTGTTAAGTTGTATAACACTGTTACATTTTGTTTATTTTCACATAGCCACCTATAATATTTGTATAAAAATTATTTCTAGTATTTCTCAATTTTCTTATTTTTCTCGAATTTTTTCAGATACATTAATAAAAACTAATACACCGTTGAAAAGAGAAAAAAATGGCGGTTTTTATTTTAGTAAAATAATTATAGGTTGCTATTTAAAAAATAAAAGTTGATAGTCGTATCTTGTAAACCTGACTTTATAAAAAATATCTACATCTGCCATCAAATAGTATATTTAAAATAATAAAACTTTCATATGAACCATTTTTTTCTATTACTCATAATAAAAAAGTTAAAGGGGGGGGGCGTCTTCCCAGACTCACCCTATATATATATATATATATATATATATATATATATATATATATATATATAAATGGCTGATGAGTCCATTGCTAAGTTATTTGATATAGCTTATAACTATTTTTCACATTTAAGTTACCAGCTTAAAGTTATGACTTCTAATCATGTTAATATAGAGCCGCAATTCTAAATATTTTGTGGTGAATATTGTATGTGATTTGGTAATAGAACTCTAGTTCTCTCGATTATTATCATTTTCATAATTTGGATGCCTGACCACATATTAATTAAACCAACTTCAAGTTATGACTTTTAATCCGCAATTCTAAATATTTTGTGGTGAATATTGTACGCGATTTGGTAATCGAATTCTTGTTTTCTTGACTATTATCATTGTCATAGTGCTGATGCCTGACCACGAAATAAGTGCGAATAACCGGAATAAGTTATAAAATATGCGACAAATTTATAAAAAACTTATTAAATTTTAAAAACAATTGAGAAAAATAATTATCTTATTGCAATTCGTTTTTATTTCATTCTACTCCTGTGGCTTCCCCTCCACTAATATCTTTGGGGGCTGTGATTTGACGGCAGGTAACCGCACTTCACGCGATAAAATATATCACTTACCAAAATCTGCTTAGGCAGACTGCCAGTTATGGGTAAAAGGCGTGATGATATATTTATTTTTATTTATTTATTCATTCCAAATACACTAGAAGGAAAAATATCTAAATTAAGTGGAATTATGCAATTTTTTTTAAAAGGAACTTAATATTTACAAGGGGAACGATTATTTTAGAGTGACAGTTTAAATTTACATTAATTAGAATAGCATTTTACTTCCTGTATAAACATTTATTCTTTAAAAGTGCCTGCTGTATATAAATACTAACATTTGAATTTGAAAATATAATGTAAGTCAATAATGAATATTCTTTTGAGTTTGCTATAATTAAAGTCAAGTTCTTATTACTGAAATGACCAGAAGAAAATAGAAAACAAGGATAAACAGAAATTATTCGGCATGCGTGTCCTTAACTTTGACGTTGTTTGGACCATTCATTCACTCCTGTGAAATTCGATAACAACCCCTTGCTTTCGTGTTTTCCGTCTAGACTTTCTTTTGTTCACGTGGTTGTTTTTACCGTCAAAAGTGAAAACAGACGATATTATCGCAGGAATTTTATTACAGCAAAAGGTTATGTTTCACAAAAATTTGATTGAAGTTGGTATATAGTTTTTGTTTTTACTGTTGTTTTTTATTGAGATACATATTTTTCTATTTAACAGCTGCATAACAGAAATACTTAAATGAAATTGTTTGCATTTTATTATGTTATGCCAATATTTTTTTATTTAGAAACAATTTCGTGGTAAAATCTAAACAAATTCATGGTTTTTCACATTTAAAACAATTCAAATAAACATATGCGTATCCAAAATTCTAAGAAGAATGTATCCTTGGGTAACCTTGTTTACAACATTGTTCACATTTTGTTTTTAAAACAAAATTACTTACTGTATCTAATTTCATTGTCATCATAAACTCAGGTCTTTCATCTTAGTCATTTCCGCTTTGTCAGTCAAATGTATAAACATCCGAAAATAACATTAAATTTCAAACATGTAAAGAATTCTTTTGTTGTTTTCTATTTTTTTTTTTCATTCATATTAAATATTTTCATATAACGTGAATTAATTCCAGTTTCTGTGCAGTGAAGTTTGATAATTTTGTAGTAAGGTATAAGATAATGTAACAGTCAACATTATGCAAGAAACCTAAGGTTTATTGTAGTGGAATTCGAAACACTCAGACTTTTGTATTTTTTGTTTAAAAGTTATGATTACCGGATCTTAAAATCGCAAAAACCATGCATCTAATTGCGCTTCAAGTTGATTCTTGGAACACACTAATTAAATAAAAGAAGAAAAACAAGACATTATTGTTATTATGAATGAAACATAATGGCTGGTAGCACAAGCTCTGTTTTTGGGTGTTCTAAGAGCACAGTTTTAACATGTTAGAGATATCTAAAACACCCAAATACACTGCTCTTAAAACAGGCAAAAACAGAGCTTGTGCTACCAGCCAATATGTACATATATTTCAAGTTGATAGTATTATAACAAATATATTTGCAAATGACAATAGAAAATTATTTTTCAAAAACGAAAAAAAGTAATAAATCATAAATATAATGATCTACACCTCTGTATATTGAATTACATTTATATCGGGGTAGGTGGCTCAGTGGTATCGAGTAAGCCTGTGGATCTTGAGAACCCTGGTTCGATCCCTAAGCCGACAATTTTCACCAATTTAAATCTGCCCCTGTGGCTCCCCCTTCACTAATATCTTTGGGGGCGTGATTTAACGACTGGTAACCACACTTCACGAGAAAAAATATATCACTTACAGAGATCTGCTTAGGCAGAGTAATGGGTAAAAGGCGTGATGATATATTAATTTATTTTATTTGTATCGACAATTCGAAAAAAAAAAACGATTTGGCAGATTTATTAATATTTTCTTTTCCTCCAAATTATCAAATTCAAATGAAATAAAAAGTTTTTAAAATGTAGATAATGATCATCACAATGTTGTAAATATACTGAATTTTTAAACTAGACCATACTACTTTTTATTTATAATGTGAAAAGGAATGAAATTATGATTATTGTAATTAGAAAAATAATTCATTGGAATTTTGGTGGCAGCGTTGTAGATAATCCAATTCTAACAATCTTTAATGCCATCACCATCGCCATCAAATCAAATATCTCATTTCTGGAGCCTTCATCAATATAAAATTACTTTTCTAACACGTTCACAATCGAATAGTTTTTGAAGCCATTAGTTCTCGATATTGTCGGCTCAAATGACACGATATAATTGACCAATTGCATACCCTTACTGATGAACCGGAACTAAGAATAGGGTGGACGGAAAGAACCGGAAGAGGTATTTATCCCGTTGAAATTTGATACGCCATGTGAGTAGTAGACAGCTGTTTATCGATTTTGAAAGTTCTAAAATGAAAACAGATGTTTGAACATTTGTTGTTGTTGGTACATATATTACAGTTAGTTGAATATATTTTTATAGATGTATTTTGTTTTCAAAGAATCTAATTCGTAAACAAAGATATTATTTTAATATTTTCCTTCATAATTTGTTGATATTTCTTTTTACAATTATAGCTACTAGGTATTGAAAAATAGAAAATTTATTATAAAAAATTCATTGATATTACTGCCTTAAAAACAAATTTATAATAATAAATTGCGTCTTCAGTATATGAAAAGATTGTTAAAAATCAATTGTAAAGCAATCAAGGAAATCAGTTTTAACGCGGCAATTGCCTGTTAATGATTTAAAAAATGTGAAATTATTTAATTTACTTTCCTTTTTTCATATACCGAAAACTTAATTTTAAAAACAGCTATTTCTGGCAATATTTAATCCAGTTTTTGCAGTATTTAAAGAAATATATTTATAAATAAATAAATTTATATTTTTATTTTCCACAACAATTATATGAAGCATTTTTCACTAAAATAATTTTGGCGAATTTTGGGATACAAAGACAGACTTTGCTATGAAATTTCCTGGAATTTTTTGTAAGAAAATACCTTGAAATCCTAAAATCTTCTGGAACTTTATATTTTGAAACTGGTCGACACAATAATTATATCAGCGGTAATCATACGAACATTTTATGAATGTGTCAAGTAACTCTTTCAAACAATTGACTAATAGTTAATGTTTTAGTAACTTTTGTTTGAATTCACATCAACTATAAAGTCCGGCTTAATACAAGCTTAACTCTGAACAAAGCAACCATGTACCTTTTCACAATTTTAAATTATCTTTATGTAAAAGTTATGGCTTACAATGGACAATAACTTTCAGTGTATTAAAGAGCTTCAGTGCTTTTTCATTGTTTAAAATCCAATTTGTATTTTATCGCTTTTAAAAGTTACTCATTTTTGCACTGCAATTATAATTTTGTGAAAATATTATCATGACACTAGCTATCACATCAAACATGAACATGGCTTTTGATTATTAATGAATTATTGATGTAGTTTCAATTTATTATAATGTATAAAACTTCGCTTTGTGTAATTTAATTTAATTTACTGGTTGTTATTTGAAATTCGTAATGGTTAGTCGATGCTTTTATTTTACTACATAAAATTCATTTCATGTTTAAAATTAAATCTATAATCAGTGTAGCTCGAAGTTCGAACGGGTTTAGCGTCAGTGTATATCCTATAGCGTGTCAAATGATTAACCATTTCAAATTTAAGTTCTTACTATAAATAGCTATTGAAAACTGGTTTGTTGGAGCCACCCAAAACAAATAAAAATCGCCGTTCACGACTCTTCATTTTTTTATCTTGAACGAATTCTTACTAATAACTTTCGTTTGTTTCGACAGAGGTGGACTCTATGTAAAAAATTTATACAAATAGTATTACTTAACCACATATGAACTGCAAATATAAAACCTTAATTATATAGTCTATAAATAGGATTCCTATCATAAGATTAATAAATATGTAGATTGAAACATGTCTAAATTGATGGCTAATAGTGATAGACATTCAAATGTAAATATTTCCTTTATATGTGTGCTAGATTAATATTTAATAGGTTTACTTATAGAGTTGTTATTATAGACAAAAATAAAGCTACTTAAATAATTATAGCATGCATCGGCATTTACTTTATTATGGATATTTGCAGTTTTATAATTATAGAATTCGCTTCTTGCTTAATTGATGAAATAATTTTTGTAGTCTAGAATCTGATCTATCAAATCTTGCTCCTGCGGAAATTGTAGAATGCTCAGTGTACCCATAAGAAAATATTAAATATTTAAACAACAAAGAAAAGTAATGAAATAATTTAATACTTAGTTCTGATTTTATTCATTGAAATATATAAAAGCTGGAATAAATACAATCGCGTATATTCGAACCTGGCCAGATAAGTCTTTTACTAACAAGTACACCTTATTTTGACAGTTTATTGATTTGTTTTGGATGAACGTGGTTTATTATGAAATGAATTAGTAAATTTTTATTATATATTAAACGCTTAAATATTTATCAATATATAACACACAAATCACAACAAAATTGACAAACGACGTCGCGAAACAAAATGAAGTGAGAGTCGGATACAAATGTAAACGTTTTCAAAACCAGTAGGTACTAACGCCTGGTAAAGAAATGAACTTCAATTCTTTTAAATAAATTAAATTTTCTTTAAAAACATTGACTGGTAGTACAAGCTCTGTTTTTGCCTGTTTTAAGAGCATTGTTTTTGGGTGTTTTAGCTATCTCTAACATGTGTTCTTAGAACATCCAAAAACAGTGCTTGTGCTACCAGTTTTTGGGTGTTTTAAAAGCACGATTTTAACATGTTAGACATAGCTAAAACATCCAAATATCTGCTCTTAAAACAGGCAAAAGCAGAATTTGTGGTATCAGCCAATATGTTTAATTATGTTTTAATTTTAAATACTTGTAAATATCATTAATGTGTACTTTCCTTATTATATTTTTTATTTCACTTAACTACAAATTGTACAGTTTTATCCACGACCTAAAAGTCTCTTTTCTATTTAAAAAATGTTGTATACACTGACAATACCGTAACATGTGGTTCTATTTGATTACAACAATAAAAAATTGCAACAATGTAAGATTACAACAATCAAAGATTATAACAATGAAAATTTCTGTACAATAGCAAAGTGAAATCTACAAATTTAAAATTGCAGAATTATTTAATTTATTTATATACTTATTTAATTAATATTATTTTCATATAAAATTCAATTTTACAAAAATATTTTTAAAAATGTTGTCTGAAACAATTATAATTATAAAATATTACTTATTGCATTATAAGATAAGAATATGTATTTCCTGATAGAATATTTCATGAAATAATGCAGAGCCGTACCTGTGCTCATTTGAAAATGAGTTGTTGTGTCTGGACTTTTAATAATTTATACCGTTCGTGTGCATTCATGGACGTCAGAGCCACTGAGCCATTCTTTCAAGTGTTTTATTTTTACAGCCTTGGTAATTTTTACATCGAACGGTGTTCGTGCTTAAATGGGCTATAAAATCGAATCAAAAACTTTCTTGAACCTTTAAATACTTTTATTGTTAGTCAGTTAATTATCAAATGAGAAGTAAATATTTATGAGATCAGTGTTTCTTGATAGGAATGAAAGACTGCCTTGAAACTTGAATTAAATTTGCTGCTTAGCTTTTTCTTTATTATACTAAGGAAAATTATGGCCAAATTATTTTAGAAAAAGGCATTTAAAATAAAACGAATTCTACTAGAAATTTATTTATTTATTTTTTATTTATTTATTTATGTTACGCTGTACAACAGGAATTTAATCTCAATTACAGTACAGGTTCCGTACTCACCGAGCCGCAGTGTGGTAGTTCATATAATTTTAGACTTGAGCGCGATTCGAACTCGGGATCACCGGATTCGAATTCCGTCATGCTATCCACACCACCTTACTCACGGACAATGAAAGGTACATTGATATTCATCTACTAAAACTTCAACAAAAAAGAAACTAGGATTTTCAAAATATCATACATACAATACCAAATGTGTAGATGTTTTGAAAATCTGCGGGGGCTTGGAAAATTTTGGAGCCCATATCATTATTTAAAAGAAAACTAATTTTTCTTATGGTATATAAAAATTTATTAGATAAAAAACTTTAAATTATTAATTTTACAGTCATTAAACAAATTAGAAATAGATAATCTCTAAACTGTAATAAATTTAGATGGGATTTATAAAATTTACCGTGTACCCCCCAAATACATTAAAACATTGACGTTTTACGACAAATCAGATATGTAAAAATCTAAAATTTTATAGAAAAATATTAATATAATACCTACCCGCACATATTATTTAGTACAGATTACCTCATTTTAATGTCACAAATAGAAGAAATGAATTAAAATAGTTCGAGAAAATCGTCTATTAATTATGATTTTTTGTGATAAACGCGTCATCGAAACAACAGCTCTCATTTGTTAATAAAAATTAGAAATTAGTAGATATTTTTATTGTAAAATATTATTTAAGTATAGAAATTACTTACAATATTTCGATAAAAACGTCTACTAATATATTATATTTATGTAAAAAGACAGTTGTATTATTTATAGATACTGCCAAACACATTTGAACGGGAGATACAAAAGAAGCCAACTTTTTAATTTAACTTGTCATTTCACAATTTTCTGCCATACTTGTATCTCGGGCACTTTTGGTTTGCAAAAAAAATGCTCGTATTTACAAATATTCATTTTATTCACTATTGGATTTGATTCAGTGTGATTTTATTTAACTTAGTATTGACAATTTTTTTTTAAAAATCACAATAAAAAACAAACAAAATTACAGCTACATATTTAAATTTTTGCCGTTCTATTTGTATTTTGTATTTCTATGATTATTATTTAAATTACCTTTTGTTACTAAAGACCAAAGATTTGTTTTTCTTTGTTGTATTTATTTTTTTAATGTTTTCCATTTGTTAATAAATAATATACCAACCTTACCTATGTATTACTGAGCCCTGCCTAATATTTACTTCTGGTTACGGCACTGAATGAGTATTTAATCAGAAACCCGGAGAATAGACCTTAAACCCGAAATCACCAAGTCAATAAAGCCTAGGTGCTAAATGTATAACATTTATTGACATTCATTATGCAAAATGGAACATTGAATAAATTTTAATAACAAATCTATTCCTCAAAAATGTAAATAATTGTGCTTCGTGCTAAATTTGTGTAAATGATTATAATTTGATAAAGTTTAACATAATCCTGTTAAAAATTCAGTCAATCAGCCTGCTCGCCGTCATGAACAAATATAATTTTTACGATAAAAATTCAACACCACTCCAGTTTTCACGCAGTTTTAACACTGTTTGTAGCCAATTAAATCTAATAGAATCTTTTTAAGTATTTAATGAACACTTTGCACAGACGAACGGGTGTTTGATGAAAACATGCGTGTATAAACGGTAAAGGCGAATGTATTAAATCATATTAAACGCATCGTTTGTTCAATTAGTGTACATTACACGCAGTGAAACCTGTAATTAATGAAACGCTATTGAACCCGTAATTCTATTAAAAGCTACGATTGCGATCCTTGATCATGATGCTAGACGTGCAAACGCTTTAGTTGAGGGTAATATAGGTTCAGGATCAAGATCAAACGGCTTCTAGGATACAGGATAATCTATCGGGAAATAATCATCTCAAAGCAATTCTAAAAGTAATTGGATACTGAATAAGTATCTAATCAAAATTTACAATTTATAAATAAAAGTTTCATGATTAAAGTAAAGGTTCATGTACATCTATACACAATTATGATACATATTTTACTTAATTCCGATATGAAAAGTCTTGTTTTACATCAATTTTTCAGGTTATGAAATGTCAATTTTATCATAACTGTCATTCAATAGTTATGTAAAGGATTCTTTACATAACTAGTTACGTAATGAATGTTGACAGTTTGAAGTTTGTCAAAAATGTTTACAAATAACGGAAAAAAAACTATTTATTAAAATTTTTAGGATTTATATACATTTAATAATTTTTCTGATATTAAACAGTTCACGGCCAAATTAGCAGATTCTTCGATATCAGAAGGAAGATTTGTCTCGGATTCAGAACTCATTTTCAATGATGACATAAGATTTAAATTTAAAAATTTTACTCATTTATTTTCACGGCAACGCTTTTGAAATATTCTGAGCTGTCATAAACCTAGAATTTTATGTATTTTGTAGCGGAATTAAGTAGATACAATTATGTACGTAATACGTTATGAAAACGTGATATTGTTTGACTCACATAATTTGCAAAACTCGCTTCGCTCGTTTTGGCAAATATTATATTCGTCAAACAAAATTAACCTTTTCATAACTGGTTACGTAAATAACTATTATCAAATTTGTTGGGCTATAACATTTTTGTCATTATTTTAAAAGTTGGGTATGATATGCTTATGTTTTGTCTGTGACGTCCATATGATATCAATATCCTTGGCATCTGCTCAGCACCGTATACACAGGGCCGCTGACTTTACAAAATTTTGTGGGGTGTACTTTTATTCTTATTTAATATATTTAAAAAGAAACTATTACGTAGTAACAACATAAGAATTTAATATCAATAATTTTGTAACAAAAAACAAAAGCTACTAATGTGTAACAGATACCTAGATCACACTAGCAATACAGTTATGGCCAATTGCATGAATAAAGCATAAATTTTAAACTAGGTTTAAATAAATAAAAGCATATCAAAGTTACGTGTCATAGAATAATTGTCATTGCTGTCAGATATTCGATTTGCTTTTATTTATTTAAACCAAGTTTAAAATATAAGCTTTGTTGGTGCAACTGGTCATAAGTGATTCTAATTGATGACAACAATGACAAATTACAACAATGAAAGTTCATAACAAAGGAAGATTAAAACAATGAAATATTGTGATTTCAGCAATAAAGTAATAAGTAACTTTTACATGTAAAGAGTTTAATTGTTGAATGAACAAAATTCAGCAACACTATTCTCTATCATAATTACTAAATATTTTGATACAAAGATTGTAATATAATGAAAGCTATAAATAACCAATGGAAAACACAAAAGTTAAACCTGGTCTCTAGCCAGAATCAAGACAACATGAATTCGAAATTAAGTAAGTATATGTGTTTTATTCAGTGTTCCGCTAAATTGGATTCGTAATCATTCTCGCTTTCTAGTTACAAAGTAGGAGCCTTATTCATGGGTATTTTACAAGATAAACCGAGAGATAAACCAACTTTTGAACTCAAACAGTTAAAAACTTGTAAAAGTATAAATCATTCTGTAAGACAATAGAAAGTACAACTGATTAAAAAGGTTTTTCCGCAAATAGGGGAGATTTAATCTAAATCTTCCATTTAACAAGTCATCGAATTCTACCACTGAATATATCCACAAGGGTGTAACAACCAGCGATAAAACCACAAAATTCATCCGGTCCCAAAACTATTAACCGTAACCTCACAAAAGCGTAATGAAATCAGCTTCAGCGTTCACGGAACCATCAGATCAGCCTTTCTGCTTCCGAGCTTCAGTACTAACCTAACCAAACCAACCACTATCAACCGATGCTAATTCGCCGAGTTAGCGACACTCACTAACGAACAAGCTTACTTTGATGTGCTGGCGCCGGCTGTAAACATTATGTTTAATGCGTGTTAACGTATGTGATGAAATTCTTGGATAAACATCGGTAATTTGAGTGATTTTAGGTTAGGATAGTTCATTGATGGCTGGTGGAAACTGGAAACTTTACATTCCAATAAGCAGTGACATCTTACGTAATTAGTATAATTTTGTTATTAGCAGGTGCAATTATTATGTTGCGTGTGACGGGAAATTTAAATAAATTGACAAATGATCGGCGTACATTGCTGACAAGTAAATAAGTGTGTGGTAAATCGCGGCAGGATATTTTACATACAAATTACGTGGTACGACTCATTATTAAGTAAATATTTCATATGTATCTGAAAGAAAACATTGATTATTAGAGTCATTTAACATAAATTATGCTTAGTAGATATTGACAAACAAAATGTCAACAGCTTTATAAAGGTTTTAGAAATATAATATTTAAACAAGCGCAAGCGATGTTGCCTTCATTTCTTATAGATTCGTTGTTAGAGAAGTGGGTTTAAGTGAAGATTTACGAAACTGGTGTACAGGAGCGAATGGATGAATGTTTTTTGCGTGTTGATGGATTTTGGTTGTGAGAAAAGAAAGAGTTTGTATGGAGGAAGTGTTAATGTGGTCGAATCGAGTATCGTGTGTCAGGATGAGAATGTTGACGGGTTCGTGCTACCCCATTTAATGGGATATAGCGTGATGTTATGTATGTATGTATGTAGAAATATAATCTCTAAATATTATTAATGTTTATCAGAGAAATTAAATAGTGAGTTTTTATTCTATGCAATTTTGCTTTTGCACAGCAAATCTTATACATGGATAGTTTTTTTTGTATGAACTTTTAGAATTATACCTTGCACAGTTTTAGTGCTTTTTAATTAATTAATTAGTATGTAGAAATTGCTTGAAGAATTTCTTTAAAATGTAAAAACTTTTAATTAGTACGTTTAATGAAATCCATTAAATAAAAAGAGACATTACAAAATAATATCTTTTCAGGTTTAAATTTTGTAAGTAGCTTGATAAGATGATCTTAATACGTAATTATAAACTTTAGAATGCAGTATTCTTTTTATGATTATCGTAAAGTTAATAAAGTTTCTATACGACATATCATAAAGATACTATAATAATGTCCACATTAAACTTGATGGAACTTTAGAGAATATCATTAAAATAACATACCAGGTTTGAGAAGGATTTCTGAATGTAGTAATATAATAAATCTAAACTAGAGATAATTATTGTTCCAATCAAATTTGTAAATTATACCAAACATTTGATGGGGTAGGTGGCTCAGTGGTATCGAATCGACCTGTGGATCTTGAGAACCCTGGTTCGATCCCCACAGACGACAATAAATTTTCACCAAATCTACCCCTGTGGCTACCCCTCCACTAATATCTTTGGGGGCCGTGATTTGACGGCTGGTAACTTACCGAGATCGGCTTAGGCAGAGTGCCACACCCAGTAATGGGTAAAAGGCGTGATGATATATTTATTTATTTATATATTTGAAACCACAGCTTTGGTGTGATTTTTACTTCCTCGTACGAAGAAAAGGAAATATTGTAATCGCGAAAATTTTCGGTTATGAGATTTCAGCGGAAGTATACATTTTGACCATCCCTGAATCAATTTTGACTAATTTCGTCGTACCGTCTGTACGTACGTATGTATCTCGTATAACTCAAAAACGGTAAGCCGTAGAAAGTTGAGATTTTGTATTTAGGACTGTTATAACATCTAGTTGTGCACCTTCCTTTTTTGTCATTATATAACTTCCGGAAGTGGTACTTTACTTGAAGCCTATAATATATTTTAATGAAAAACTCTATTCAAATATAATCCAAAATTTGGTATATAAGACTACTATATCAATATAAATAACATAATAGATTTTAGTTAAAATGGACTAACCGGAAGTGATTACATTACATGACGTTGCTAACAGTTTTTTTTGAAAAAATGGTATTATTTTGATTCTGCGTCTAGCACATTAAGAATTTAATTTAATTTAATGTCAAATATTTGCAATAAAAAAATATCTATAGTTTAATACGCGTACAAGGAAGTCATATGGTGTCCACATCAGATTTTTTCATGTAGTTGTAATCCATTTACCACTTGACTAGTTTATATGAACCAACTAATTCACCTAAAATAATTAAACCTAGTATTGAAAGTAAACTAAGAAAAGTAAGGCATTCATTCATATAGAACAATTAATAAGTGATCTATTTCAATAAGTAAAACTGATACAAATACCAAATACGCCTAATAATTACCCTCATCAGTTGTTACCAAAAAACCACGTTGCTGTATACAGGGTGTTTCACAACTTAGAGCAAAAAATTAAAGGGTATATTCTGTACGACGTGCTGATCATGAAACAAAAAGAATTTTTTTTAAATTCGAAAAATTAAGGGTTGTTAACCTAAAACATTTTTTGTAGTACTGCACTGAATTCGTTTTCCTATTAAACACAAACAATGAAGTAGGTATCAACTACGAAAGAATAATTACACAATTCAATTATTAGCAGTTATTTATAATAGAATTTTATTTAATTAATAACTTTAACATAATCATCCACCCAGTGGCAGTGGCAACGAAAAATTTTGGACTGGGAAACATGGAAAATAGTTTTGCGATTTAAAAAAAATCTTTTTGTTTCATGATCAGCACGTCGTACAGAATATACCCTTTAATTTTTTGCTCTAAGTTGTGAAACACCCTGTATAATAATTTATCCGATACAAACCAAACTTCTTGTAGTATTACACTCGAAAATTCATAATTATAGTGTTCCTGGTACTGATATATATTATTTGTTTAAAAATAGTTTTAAACATAAAATACATTAATTGATGTAGATCATCGGAAGATGGATAAATCAGTAAACATTTTTTATCTTATTGAATCTTCCATCAATACCTATGAGAAAATGTATACAAAAATAATTTATAACAGAAGAACATTCCTGTGAATACGAAATACAATATCATACAATTGTATAAATTTATCATACGTTTTATGTTACTAATGCAACTCCATATTTTAACAATAAACATTATTACTCATTAATTGCTGTCAGCATCACCAATCTCATTCACAATCTAACACACATTAGTATTGTACTACTTTCACTATACTAACCTGAATACTAATAGCAATTACAATAAAGAGGTGAGCCCCCACGCAATTGCCTCATTCGCCCGCCTATGTTCAGCGGATAACTGCTGCATCGCAACAGTTCCACTTCCTGGTGTATCTGTGTCTGTGTCTCTGATGCGTGGGTGGCGCCCACCCAACGTAGTTGTCTCTGTTTCATTCTCTGACACTAGAACTGGAAATTAGACTATTATTAATTGTTCTTTTTATCGCGTTCATAAAATGAAACGCAATCATACAAACTGTTATATTTAGAACTCTGTAATAAAACTGTTTTCGAAGTTATCACCTACGATGTTAACATGAAAACAGAAGTTATACATTTCTTTGAAGTGATAAATTCAGAAGAATCAGTAAATGTATTTTAAATCAGCTTTAAGACGGCATCCACCTTAAGATGGAGTTTTTAAGAAATATATATTTGATGTTTATACAAAAGGTTTCAATATTTTCGGAAAAAATACAAGGCAGTATGATATACAGATGTATCAAAAAGAAGTTTTTAATTTCAAAATTAATTACACTTCAATTGTTATTATTTATATTTATTAATAATTGAAACGTTATATAATATAATGTTAATAGATTAAAGTTATAGTTATATTATTAATATGTTAAATTGAAATCAGTGGTATTGCATGTGAAATGCAAATAATTTTGTTATTTTCAAAAATTCTTTTTGATGAGTGTATCGTGTAGTATTTAGTTTTCTTCTCTTAAAGTATTGAAACACACTATATAATAAGAAATGAATCCCGCTTATGAAATCGCAATCATTCGAACACAATTGTATTTTTCTTTATACATAAGTTGTAGTTAGCGTGTACTCACGAATTCTTGCTTGTAAAATGTTTGTGAGATGATCATTCTAATTACAATTACAACTGTCTCTAAATAATGATGTTCGATATAATTTGGCAGATAGTTATCGGATACTTTATTAGGATATTCTGAGATAAAAAGATTTATCTAGAGCTCTAGATTATAGAATACAGAAAGTTAAATACAAAATATTCCTAGAAAAATAGATTTCAACCTGAAGAATTTGGATTCTATTTCAATCTACGCAAAAGTTTTTCAGCGTAAAGTAATTAGGCGCAAAAAATATATAAACGCAATATATTTTATTGGATCTATAATGGATCTGAATTTAAAATCATAAAATAAAATAAATATATCAACACGTTTTTTTTACATTACTTGGTGTTACACTCTGAAGAAGCAGATCTCGGTAAATGATATATTTCTTCGCGAGAAGTGCGGTTACCAGCCGTCAAATCATCCAAGAGGTATTATATGTTTCATACAGAAAGCAAAAGATATCGTCGTATTTAACTATTTGTAGTAATCAGAATGACTTTCAAACAAATTCAATAAAACTGTAAGTACGAAAGTAAAATTGATGTTCATTTTAATAGCAACGTAAAGATCAGAATCACTAAAATATCCTTTATCATCGCGTGACAATGCACTTCTATAAGCTGCTGAATCCCCAAAGAGCAATCACATAGTTCTTTCTAACAATAGCGTAATCAATCTGTAGCTCAACAATGGACGACCCAGAGATTCAAGAAACCGTAGAGTCAATCCTCGGAAAGGAAGTAAAAATAGTGGACTGCGAGAAGAAATCCTCTATAAAAGAGGAAGAGGTTCTGCTGATTAACGGCCTCCCAGTAACTCTTGAAGGACGAGATGGAAGAGCGATCAAACAAGCCCTCCTCACAGGACAAGTACCTCCTTGTGATTTACTCAACACACTTTTGATTCGCACCGGAATTTTGAAAGCCCCTGTCAAACTAGAAACTTCCCTAAGTGTCAAAACTTCAACGGTCACCAAGGAGGAAGTAACAGTTGCTAGAGATGGCAAAATAGTTGATGAACGTAGCCGAGAAACAAAAGAAAACAACTTTTATACCAGCTCAACGAGCGAAGTTTGGGAACCAGTTAAAATTATTCCGAATCCAAATCCGAATCCGGAACTGATCAACAGTAAATTCTCTTCAACTAAATTCTCAGATACTTCGTCGAATCATAATGGTTATGAAACCGGAAGTGAACGAAAGTTTGGATCTTGCTCGAGTGCAAGCAGTTATGAATCTGATGGACCTGTTTATAACGGTACAAGAACTTGCTTAAGTAAAGATTCTGGACATTTAACAAATAGCTCGTCAACTGGAAAAGCTTTTACTCAAAGTTCCGCAGATTCGTTAAGTTCATTGGATGAGACTGACTATAAAAATGATCTTGTAAACAAATTTCGTAAATCGAGTTTACATAGTAATGGATACAAGGAGTATACAACAGTAAGTAATGAAAATATTTATACCAAAATTTGTCTGTTATCATTGTTAATCATAATTATTGCTTTCATATAATAATAACAGTTGTTACATTGTGCTAATTACAATGATTATTAAATGAAATTACTGTTACAAAGCATTTAATTAAAATAGAATTTGCTAAATGAAATGAAAGTTGTCCCTAATGAGCAATTATTTACGCTTTTGTCAGTTTAATTAAAACGTCAATAATCAAAATAAATTCACATAGGTGATGAATGTTTGCGTTATAATTGTGATATAATTATCTATAAGATACGAGTATAATCTTTGTATTCCTATAATTTCAGAGTGGTTTATAATTTATTTTATTTTGTTTATAGCCTACAATATTCGGTACTGTTGCTTCTGATTTAACACCAAAGGATTGTTCGAACAGACGGGTAAGTTTTTTTTTTATTAATTGATATTTTTGATTATCAGATTTAGATCAACTTTAACTATAGCATAATAATGAATTATATACAAATATTTATTATTATAACATCAAGCCGTATCATCCATACAATACATACATTTTTGATATACAGGATGTTTCACAACTTCGAGCAAAAAATTAAAGGGTATACTCTGTACGACGTGCTGATCATGAAACAAAAAGAATTTTTTTTTAATTCAAAAAATTAAGGGTTGTTAACCTAAAACATTTTTTGTAGTACTGCACTGGATTCGCTTTCCTATTAAACACAAACAATGAAGTAGGTATCAACTACAAAAGAATAATTACACAATTCAATTATTAGCATTTATTTATAATAGAATTTTATTTAATTAATAACTTTCACAGTGGCAGTGGCAACGAAAAATTTTGGACTGAGAAACATGGAAAATAGTTTTGCGATTTAAAAAAAAATTTCTTTTTGTTTCATGATCAGCACGTCGTACAGAATATACCCTTTAATTTTTTGCTCTATGTTGTGAAACACCCTGTATAGATAGTTGGTATATCAATGTTTTTTTAAAAATTATATGTATGTAATGAAAAAAAAATTGAATGGCTAATCAAAGAGATTGCTATATATACTCGTATGCTCTTCATATTTACAGTAAAAATACGATACAAATGACTGCATGTTTTTGTGCATAAATTTTGTAATTTCAACTTTCATCTATGAATTTCCAATTTGTTTTATTGTTCAATATTCACCATTTAATGAAAATACACAAGCTATATTTTTAAAAATAGCACTCAATAAATTTTACATAATATTGAAATACCGCCAGGATTTGAACTTGAGACCTTTGAACTCTGGTAAATTAACCTACAATCCCCATATAATTAAATACTGATGTTATTCCAATTTTTCTTTCTATTTTCATTATCATCAATTTTTAAGTATTTACTTTAAAAAATACTAATTAAATTTACATAATATTATTTTTGCAAGGCATTTTAAAAATTAAAATAAATAAATATATCATCACGTCTTTTACCTATTACTGGGTGTGGCACTCTGCCTAAGCAGATCTCGGTAAGTGATATATTTTTTCGCGTGAAATGCGGTTACCAGCTGTCATATCACGGCCCTCAAAGATATTAGTGGAGGGGGAGCCACAGGGGTAGATTTAAATTGGTGAAAATTCTTTGTCGTCTGTGGGGATCGAACCAGCGTTCTCAAGATCCACAGGCCGACTCGATACCACTGAGCCACCTACCCTATAAAATTAAAATTAAATTAAAATTTAATTAAACAAATTAATTTTAAAAAATAAAATATTCATTTAAAAATATGTTTCATTAATTCGCGTATTTGATAAATTTTACAGCATTAAAATTGTCGAAATAAAGTACTCATTTAACCATGTTTCTATCTCTTAAAGAAAAGTTACAATGGTGAACATCAAATAGGACACACCCTGAATATATTACATTACCTTGTTGTAATATTAATAACTTCAACTGTCATAATATTTGTATTTACATAAATATTACTAAAAAGGTAGTAAAATTAGTAATACTAATTGCATGCGTAAATATTTTACAATTGTGATTAACTTGAATACCAGCAAGCCAATTACTAAGTATGTACTACTACTCAGTCACTGAAGAAATTGGTGTCATTCAGTTATAGTTTTGTTTATCAAATTATGCGGGTAGATGTATAAGCGCTGTTGCAATGTCAAAACAAATACATGTCAATTGTGACACGAATTTAGAACACATTGAACAGATGAAGGTAAATGTGTTTTTTAGTTCATTAACCTCTCGGAAATGGAAGTTAATTTATTATTATTACTTTTGACCGTAAACATTCCAAAATTGGTAAGAATTACCAGTAGTTGTGACTAATTTTGTTTTTTATTGTTAAAGAACCTAAATTATATTTGATATTAGTGTTGTTTTTAGTAAATTATTGTATTTCGAGAATATATGATCAATGTGATTGTACTAATAGCTAGTCTCACCGTCTAACCTTAAAATATTAATTAGGTTTAAATAAATAAAAGCTAATCGAAAGTTTGACAGCAATGTTCAGTTTCATATGATAAGTAATTTAATATTATTCAAAATATAAATAAATAAATATATCATCACGCCTTTTACCCATTACTGCGTGTGGCACTCTGCCTAAGCAGATCTCGGTAAGTGATATATTTTTTCGCGTGAAGTGCGGGTACCAGTCGTCAAATTATTCATTTAAACAAAATTTAAAGATCATGTCCTTTAAATAAAATTTGGGTCGTAAAGTTTTTAAAAAGTATCTTAACAACCAGACAAATAACTGTTTAAATATTTTTTGACATATATTTGTTTATAAATGCAGATGAAATATTTGTGTAGGTAAATATTTAAATTTGTGTTTATAAAAATGAACCAAAACCAAACATTTAACTTCACCTAGTATCTACTTGAATATCCAGTATGCATCTATGCAACGGAGATTAAAATTAGTAGCTGGCACATATTGATCATGAAAGTAGTTGGCTCGCTGGAGATTAATCAAGCTTTACTAAAGCTTTCTAAAGCTAACTCTAGACTGTTTTGTACATGTGTAGAGCTTGCCACAGACACCACAGACCAGCAAGAATTTTTCGGCACTTTATAACGGCGAATCTGGACAAGGCAATGACCATATTGCTGATTCTGAAATTCACCAAGATAACGTAAGGATAACACACTGATCTTTTAACATGTTTTCATTTTCGTATTTGTTGTGTGACTAATTTCACAATATATAATTCGTTGTAATCATACACACATACACACATATTTTAATAAGTTTATTAAACATTATTCATATTGGCTGGTAGCACAAGCTCTGTTTTATGAGCAGTGTTTTTGGGTGTTTTAGCTATCTCTAACATGTTAAAACCGTGCTCTTAAAACACCCAATAACAAAGCTTGTTCTACCAGCCATTAAGTCTTGGCAACTTTGGCTGTAGCTATTCTACTCTATTCATGCACAATTATCTCTTATCTATAGTGCTTTAGTAGTTTTTTGTTAATAACAAAATAATAATTTTATTAGATATTTTTGGTATCTGGTATATATATATATATATATATATATATATATAGGGTGTTTCACAACTTATAGCTTAAAATTAAAGGGTATATTCTGTACGACGTGCTGATCATGAAACAAAAAGAATTTTTTTTTAAATCGCAAAACTATTTTCCATGTTTCCCAGTCCAAAATTTTTCGTTGCCACTGCCACTGGGTGGATGATTATGTTAAAGTTATTAATTAAATAAAATTCTATTATAAATAACTGCTAATAATTGAATTGTGTAATTATTCTTTCGTAGTTGATAACTACTTCATTGTTTGTGTTTAATAGGAAAGCGAATCCAGTGCAATACTACAAAAAATGTTTTAGGTTAACAACCCTTAATGTTTGAATTTAAAAAAAAATCTTTTTGTTTCATGATCAGCACGTCGTACAGAATATACCCTTTAATTTTTTGCTCTAAGTTGTGAAACACCCTGTATGTATATATATATATATATATATATATATATATATATATATATATATATATATATATATATATATATATATATAATTAATATCTTCTTTCCCTAGTAATTTACAGTAATATCCACAATTTAATATCAATCAATATAACGCCAACATTTCGTGTGGAGCTACCATTACGCTAAAATTGCTATGTTCAACAGCTTTTTCGTATTTATGATTATTATTACCACATACAGAGGATACGTTATTAGATTACCTTTTGTTTCCTATTTATGATGCAGCCAAAGTCAGTATGTATTTATTATTTAAATAATAAGATAAATTTCTTATTTTTGCATAAAGTACAATACTACAAAAATATATTTCAAGAATATAAAATGATTTAATATTGTTTATGGGCATTTGAATAGTAAAGAACTGTTTATTTAACTCTGTCTCTAGGGGTTACGAGACTTTTAACGGGCTAGCCCGTATTATAGTTATTTACATTGCAAGACCGTTATACGGAAATTTACAGGCGAGCATAGAAAGGTAACGAGCGAGCCTGTTATCTGTGTGAGCCTGTAAATTTCAGTTAACGGTCGAGCATTGTACAATGTTTTATGTGCATTTGAATTGCAATATATGTATATTTAATCAAATTAATTGAAATAGTATAACGCAATAACTAAAATATTCAATCAAGGTAGACTTTGAAAATCTGACAGATTTTGTTTAATCAAAAAATATTTAAGTGTCAAACGTTTCTAATTAGATATGTTGTCATGATAACCAATGTCAACAGCCCGTTATAAATTTTACACGGGCTAGCACGTTATAAGTCTCGTAACCCCTAGAGACAGAGTTAAGTAAACAGTTCATTACGATTCAAATGTACGTAAAAATTATTACGGACTGTTGACATTGGTTATCATGACAACATAATCTTATTTAAAACGTTTGACACTTAAATATTTTTTGATTAAACAAAATCTGTCAGATTTTCAAAGTATACCTGGATTGAACATTTTAGTTATTGCGTTATACTATTGCAATTAATTTGATTAAATATACATATGTTGTGATTCAAATGCCCATAAAACATTGTACAATGCTCGACTGTTACCTGAAATTTACAGACTCAAAGAACAGGCAAGCGCCAGCCTGCTCGCCTGTTAGCAATGTAATTAACTATTATATTTAATTTGTCACTTTTTGAATTAATTGGTAGTTTTACATGGTTTTCGCTAAAAGTAAATCATGTGAGTAAAATTTGTACAGAACAATGATCTTTAATATTATTTTTATGAATAAATATTTTGTATATATTTATATATAAAAAACCTTAAAGTATGACAATACCCTAGATACCATTTTTATACAAATTATGAAAGAAATTATGTTCAAAAATTGAGTTTAGTTTGTGAAGAAGCCTGTATATAAAAATTTAGATTGTTATAGATTACATTGTTAAATGAATAAATAAATAAATATATCATCACGCCTTTTACCCATTACTGGGTGTGGCACTCTGCCATTGCAAAACTCGTTAAGTGATATATTTCTTCTCGTGAAGTGCGGTTACCAGCCGTCAAATCACTATCCCCAAAGATGTAAATTTTCTGTTGCACAGCTTCCTAAATAAATAAACTTCAATATATTGATTTCCCTCCAGGCTCTGGTATACCGCGACGGTAACCTCATCTCCGGCTCCTTGGAAGCGCTGATCCAGCATATGGTGCCTACGGACATTTACTACCCAGACCGAGCGTACCTCTTCGCGTTCCTGCTGTCGTCGCGACTGTTTATCAAACCGCATGAGCTGCTGGCCAAAGTGCGGCTACTGTGTGAGACTCAGCAAGGGCTTGGCACCGCAGGCACACAACACGGACCAGCCACGGCGAGGTTCGCGGAGCACTTGGTGCAGTTGTTGGCGGAGTGGACGGAAACATTTCCTTATGATTTCAGGTGAGGATAATATTTGACAAATTGATACAACTAATGGGCTCCTATACCGATTTTTATTTATTTTTTAATAACCAAAATCTATTATGTTATTTCCATTGATATAGTAGTCTTATATACCAAATTTGGAAAGTTTTAAATTATATTTGAATATAGTTTTTCATGAAAATCTATTATAGGCTTCAAGTAAAATACCACTTCCGGAAGTTATATAATGACCAAAAAGGGAGGTGTACAACTAGATGTTATAACAGTCCTAAATATAAAATTTCAATTTTCTACGGCTTAAATGAATTCAGGAAGGGCCAAAATACCTATTTCCGTTGAAATCTGAGAACCGAAAATTTTCGAGATTACAATACTTCCTTTACTTCGTACAAGGAAGTAAAAATCTCTGAAGAAATTCATTGTTACTTCCTTGTACGAAGTAAAGGAAGTATTGTAATCCCGAAAATTTTCGGTTCTCAGATTTCAACGGAAATAGGTATTTTGGCCCTCCCTGAATCCATTTTTACTAATTTCGTCGTGCCGTCTGTACGTACGTACGTACGTACGTATCTCGCATAACTCAAAAACGGTAAGCTGTAGAAAATTGAAATTTTATATTTAGGACTGTTATAACATCTATTTGTGCACCTCCCTTTTTGGTCATTATATACCTTCCGGAAGTGGTACTTTACTTGAAGCCTATAATAGATTTTCATGAAAAACTATTATCAAATATAATTTAAAACTTTCCAAATTTGGTATATAAGACTACTACACCAATGGAAATAACATAATAGATTTTGGTTAAAATACACTAACCGGAAGTGACACATTACATGAAGCTGCTAACAGTTTTCCTTGAAAAAAATGGTATTATTTTAATTTTACAAATAAATGCTGCAAATAAAAGTTTTAGAGAATTAAATTCTGCGTCTAGCGCATTAATAATTTTTAAATTAGCCTTTTGCATAAGTGAGATATCTAAATTTAAATATTACATATTTTTTGTTTTTTTTTTTAATTAAGTTTGCTATGGATTAGAACAAAAAATAAAAAATTAAAGATTTTATGTCAAATATGTGCAATTAAAAAAAAACAAGTTTAATACCCGTACAAGGAAGTCATGTGGTGTCCACATCAGATTTTTTTATTATTATTGGCATTCAAAAATTTAAAATATTTGATAAATTTCAATTTTATTTTTGTTTCCATTCTGAAATAAAAATATGATACTTCAGGTTATGCTGTACAATACGATGATTATCAATTTTTCTCACATATTTCTGGCTGAAATATTTAATATTATTACTTCAGATTCTCACTATTATTTTAAAGTAAATATAATAAATGTTTTAAGACAAGCATATTATATATCAAACATACTGCATTTGTAAATGCATCACATCTTCATCAGTTCCACGAAATAACACATTGGCGCTTGCAATCTTAAAAATTGATCGTCAGTTACTTTTCGCGAGAAAAAAGTGGCAATGAGAATGCTTGGAGTAAAATATAATTGAGAACTATTTTTTTCGCTAATTGTCTTAATTCAACATATATTTTATGTTTTTATCAATAATTCTTGTAATTTCAACTATGGTATAGGAGCTTATTAAAAATAAATACTGCTGTTTTAATATTTTATCGCAGGTAGCCAAATTAGTTTATAAATTTTCATTTTTGTTGTTATTTGAGGTTTCGACATGAGTTTGTTGGATGTTTATTTTGCCGCTTAAGACAAGTGTACTTTAAAATGCATTGTTCGAAGTCTACTTGCTATAAGTAGTGCGTCTCTCAAGCACTGCAATTAGAAACACTTTCTGTTATATTAAAACCCGTTAAACAGACTTATAGACAGATTGACTGATTAAAATTGCAATTCTTTTCAGAGATGAGCGCGTTATGCAGCAAGTTCGAACAATCACACAACAATGCATGACGCTCAACCAATCATTACGAGGTAGCATACCAGTTTTGCTACAAAACCTTCAACAAAGACTGAAAACATTAGAAACATACGAGAAGTCGTTAGATCAACCAGCGCCGTTAGATGAAGCTCAGCCGACAGATATCACAGAAGTTAGTCCGAACTCTTCTACACTAGCTCAGCAACTGACCCACATGGAACTTGAAAGGTTAAGTTTCATCGGTCCAGAGGAATTTGTGCAAGCGTTTGCGAAAGATAATCCCCACATAGAGACAAGTTTTAAAGATATGAAGAAAACGAGGAATCTTGAACAGTATGTTCAGTGGTTTAACCGATTAAGCTACTTTGTTGCGACGCAAGTTTGTAAGGTAAAAAAGAAAATTTGTACATCTCTCTTTCTTTAGTATTTAGTTCACTTGCTTAACACGTTATTAAACATTTTTATTTTAAAATATATATTTAAAAAGATTAAGATTATATGTTTTAGTTAATTTATTATTAATATGATTATTTTATTTATATAATTTATTCTTTTGGCAATTATAAAATAATATTTCATATTTATTTCTAATTTGTCTTTTATATTTTAGCATCCAAAGAAAAAGCAAAGAGTAAGAGTCGTCGAATTTTGGATTGAAACAGCGAGGGAATGTTTCAATATTGGAAACTTCAACAGTCTTATGGCCATAATAGCGGGATTAAATATGTCCCCTATTTCCAGGTTGAAGAAAACTGTAAGTTCATACATTTCCTTTTTAACAATACTCTAACTTCTTTAGAAAAATTATAAATAAAATTTTATTTCATAGTGGAATAAAATTCAATCCGGGAAGTTCTCAATTCTCGAACACCAGATGGACCCCAGCAGTAATTTTAGCAGCTACCGCAGCACATTGAAGGCAGCGATGTGGCGAAGTGCAGGAGCAACGGATCAGCGACAACGCATTGTAATTCCGTTCTTTAGTCTCCTTGTCAAGGATTTATATTTCCTTAATGAGGGTTGCTCGAATAAGTAAGTACTGTTTTCATTTTTAACAAGAGGCGGAAAGCAATTAACAAATATTGATGTAGTTTTCAGTCAGTTAGGTATTTTTTGGTACTTATATTCTCAATTTTATAAATAAATGGAAAGAAAATTCTTGTTAGAAAATGGTAATAAATTAAATAATAGTATATTATGTAACAAGTTTTATAAACGCTCAGCTCATGTCAAAAAAAAAACTCGTAACAAAAGAGTTTAGAAAACGAATCACATAATATACTTTTTCTACGATTGCAAATTAAAACAAAAATTTAAGTTTTATGAATTATTTAAAAATTACAATTACAAATGCCTAAAGCCAACTTCACCTCGTGCTTAAAATTTCAAGCCGTGACTAAAATGATCAAAGCCACGGCTTGTGAACATGTCAATAAGATTTTATTTAGCGCCATGGAAACCAGTAAATAAAATGACATTTTAATCATGGGAGTAGAAATAGTTATTTGTGTATTAAGAGTGTAAAGTAATTCTTTGTTACTCGAATACGGTAAATAGTGTAAAGCACTTTATGCTCATGATACACACATATTTTTTTCTACGATTACATCTTAAATGATTAGGAAAACGTATACGTACTGAAAATAAATTCGTTCTGCTTATGTTTGTATCCCTGGTAAATATTGAAGTAAGCGCGCATCTAATATCTTTTTCACGCGTTGCCATTACAAACGCGCGCTTTTAATATCTTTATTTTTTGATTGATCCACAGAAATTGTCATTTGTACGATGACAAATGAGAGCGTAATTGTCGACTTTTTATAGCAGTCGTAGAATAAAATGTTTTATTTTTATAGATTACCGAATGGCCATATTAACTTCGAGAAATTCTGGCAACTAGCAAAGCAAGTAACAGAATTCATGGCATGGAAGCAAGTTGCTTGTCCGTTTGAAAAAGAAACGAAAGTAATTTCGTTACTTCAGCGCGGAGCAGTGCTGAGTGAAAATGCTTTAGCGCTTGCTAGTTTCGAATGCGAACCACCAGAAAACAACCAAGAGAGAGAAAGGTGCAAGAGCCTCAAAGCAGAAAATTCGGCATAATTTTCTTGTCTAGGTATTGTATTTTTGAGTCTGGCACTGGAAAAATACAAATATCGTATTATTAATTTATTATATGTGTATATTTAATGTTTTGTGTATAATGACGCCATTTTATGTGTAAATGTTAGGTTAAAATTAAAATAATCTAAGTGATAAATTTTCACTTATGAAAACTGCAGTTAACTTACAGTTAAATGATGCTTTAATTTAAAATTTATTATCAATTGTTATGAATGATCCTCAGTGATAACTTTATGTAAATTTTGTGTAAGTATTCTTTTAAATGTTTTTGTAATTTTGTACTTTTTCAGTGCTGGTATCAAGCCTTAAACTTGAGAGATTTAAGTTCATTTATTTAAAAACGCACTTGTATATTAGAGAATATTTGTGACTCTGTTGAAAGATATTTTAAAGTGAAATGTGATCGAAATTGGACCACAATTTTAACATGATGTCATCCTCTCATTTGCCACACCGATTTTGCCATTTTCGGCATTTGTACATTTTGTTTGTTATTTTGCCATATTCAATTAATATTATGGGGTTCGTATACTACATAGATTTATTTATAATTCGCAGAATAACTAATTTATTTTATAGTTTTAAACATTATTACTACTACTGATTGAAAAGCATTCCTGTTATAAAGTTAATTTTAATGCACATTTCATCATATTACCTTGAAGATCAACTTTTTATACATTTTAATGTGAAAATTATTTTTATACTTGCACAAATTTTAAAATTTAACACGTTTTTACTAATATTTGTATCTACCTATTGACTAAATGAGATAATGCACAACACAACCTGATCGGTGTTACTAATTTGTACTAGCTGTGCTCTATCATCAGAACAAATTAATGTGATTTAGAAAATATACGAAATTTCATATTCAGTTTACTGAACAATGTAAAACCGAAGAATTTTTAAAAATATTACATCAGTCCAACTGCCGTTTTTAAACAATTACGACATAATATTGAAAACTCTAATTGTAATCTAATAATGATAATCTTCAACACATTACTAAAGTAAATAATTGCACCGAATTTCATATTTCAAATAATAATCTAATTAATCTGTGAATTTATTAAAGGTTTACTTGTGCTTTATAATGCTTCCGTCCTAATCTTATATGTTGATGTATCAAATAACGAAAAATATTTATTATTAATTTACACGAAGTATTTATACAATATTATTTTGCAGAGAATTATTTTTATTTATTTATATGTATTTGCAAACGCATATTATAATTTTCAGTATTTTGAGTTACTAAAAACATTTAACAGAAAATGAAAAAATTTATAGTTTTTATAATGTTTGCATATAAAAGCACTTTGACTGTTTTTATTCTAATTCTTGATTAAATTTTTCATTAAATCTTGTGGCCTATTCTACACATTCGCTTAAAACTGTAACAATTGTGTATTGATTGTGTACCTCAGTGTTTCTTTTTTAAAAAGAATGTAGTGTACTTAATGTAATCATAGTAATATAATGACCAACATGTAACAGTATTTAAATTTAAACAAGTAAAAATAACCATTACTATCTTTATAATATTCTGTCATTATAAATGCTGACATAGATTATAATAGTTAGACGATGATACTAAGTAAATAATCATATGCCCTCGTGTTTGATTCGAAATATTTTATGTTACGGTAAATGCGAAATTATATCATTTTTAATTTACTGTATTAACACTAATTTGTGATTAAAGAAATTTATTTATTTGTTGACATTTTTTAGGTATTAAAATATACAACAATGTGTGTTGTTACAATTGTTTATTTTTAATCCATTTAATTTTATAAATTTCATGAAGAACAAAATGTCAACAATCTTAAATCCAGTGGAAAAATTAATTCTCATTATTATCACTGTAATATAAAGAATTATTTGATAGCTTATGTTATTAATTTTGGAATTACATGTTGTATTAACATCCTGATTTTTATAATTATGGATCAAATAATTCTTGTATTCATTTCGGTATATGTATACAAACTATTTATATTGGATATCATTAAGCATTTTGCTTTTTCTCACACTGCAAAGTAGATATTTAAAGACACAAAAGACTTAATTTCATCAGTATTCTAGTCATATTGTATAAGGATAGCGCATTGCTAAAATATATTGTATGTTGTATTGTAGCTATTTACAAATTGTATAAATGATATTTGTAACATTATGTATCGATTGTTTTATGTAAATTGTCTCATAAAAATCGCTTTTACTTATTTCTCTATTATATTACCCTATTTCATTTTTTATTAGAAACTACATTATTATTTACGAAACAGAACATGCAATATTTATCATGTTATATTATTCATTATAGTTTTGATTTATAACAGTTTAAAAATTAACTTTTAGAATGCAAAATATAATTGACAATTCGCGCTTAAAATTCGAATTATGCTATAAATCGTAGACGCCCTCTTTGGAGAAACACATGAAACATGACAGAAGTAGTCCAAGAAATTAATGAAAGTGACTTGACACATATCCACTTTCAAAAAGTAAGTTAAGTTTGTTTGGTCTGCTGTTTTATCAATAATCGGCGAGCTCAGTAAAGGAAACCCATGTGCTTTTAAATTTGAGTTTCGCTTATGAAAAATATTATTTTATATTAAAAGTGGTATTAAATTCTGTGTACAGAGTGTAGTTTTATCATATACAATTAAATGGGTAACGTACATGCAGCGTCTTCACCACCTCCTCCAACGCCTCCACCAGGAGTTACACCGTACGTACCAAAGTCTGATGATGATAAGGCAAGTGACCAAACCACGATTGAAAATCCTGGACCTTTAGAAGAACTTCATCGGAAGTGCAAAGGTATATTGACAACTGCATAATATTGAAATGACATAACCTAGACCTACTATCTGATCTTATCACCGTTGCTTTTTCTTTGTATAATATGTCATATTATTTATTAATAGTTCATTAATAAGTTATATTGTATCAAACTAAAAATAGTTTTATATAGTTCTTACGTTTTAATTCTGTTTTAGATGTGTTTCCAACAAATTTTGATGGAGCGAAGCTTATGCTTACTCGCGGGCTTAGTAATCATTTTCAAATATCACATACATTAAATATGAGTCAAACCACACCAAGTGGCTACAGATTTGGAGCAACGTATGTAGGATGTAAGCAAATATCTCCAACAGAAGCATATCCGATTTTATTGGGAGATATGGACCCATCAGGGAATTTAAATGCAACTATGATACATCAGTTGCAACCTAAAATTAAAGGAAAATTTGTAGCACAAGTATGATTTTTATAGTGAAATAAAGAATAAAAGTATGGAACTATATTTACAATGTATTTTAGATACAAAATTCAAAGTTCAGTGTAGCACAAATGGCTTTTGATTATCGAGGTGATGATTTTACTGGGACTGCTACTATTGCCAATCCCGACCTTATAAATGGATCGGGTGTTGTTGTCCTACATTATCTGCAAGGTATAACCCCACACTTGGCGCTAGGCGCTGAATTAGCT
The DNA here is from genome assembly GCA_947425015.1 of Pterostichus niger. Taxonomy (NCBI): domain Eukaryota; kingdom Metazoa; phylum Arthropoda; class Insecta; order Coleoptera; family Carabidae; genus Pterostichus; species Pterostichus niger. The sequence continues at coordinate 22,907,422 of OX380342.1, forward strand.
TATCAGGCTGGTGCACAAATTCCTGGAGGTGAAGTTGCCATATTAAGTGCTGCTGGCAGGTAATTTATTTCATTGTTATTGAAGAGTTAATTTAAATACATATGTTTTTATTCTGTCAGGTACGCAACCGACTGTTGGACAGCATCTGGAACTGTAGGCGCAGCAGGAATTCACTTGTGTTACTACCAAAAAGCTTCTAAGCAGCTACAAGTAGGTGTGGAACTAGAGTCTAATTTTCGCATCCAAGAGTCCGTTGCTTCAATAGGTTATCAAGTAGATTTGCCAAGGAACGATTTAGTATTTAGAGGTATGTTCATAAATTTAATTGTAATAAACTGTTTGTACGTTCCATTATCGCATCTAAAGCTTTATTTTGTATTTTTATAATGTTACCAGAAAAGTATAAAATCCAGGCAATGTGTATAATACCAAATGCAAAAGTAGTATTATTTGCAAGATATTCTTGACAGAAATCGCACTTTTAGTAAACAAATCCAGAGCTCGTAGAATACATGCTCTAAAGACGCAAGCTATTATATACAATTTTAGCTCAAATTATACCGAATTTCATACTTTAATTTAAATATTGAGTATGATTTAGACCAGGCTTGCTTCGTACGCGTTTTAAGCAAGCAAAACCTTAAACCCGTAAAACGCTCGCTCCCCACAAATAACCTTTTATACTTGTTTTTGGAAAATTTGTGTGATTTAATATTACATTTCACATTTTGCCTGATTTTACACTTTGCCGGTGATTATATACTCTTTATAAAGATTTTCTTTTTCAACTGTAGTACTTTAAACACAGCAATCAGTCCAATCATTTTTAGTTACATTAAAATACTGCTTCGAGGATATAACAATATAAACTATACTTACAAACAAAAATAAGAGTATTATTACCTGTATAACTTCTTTTGTTTGTAAGTATAGTTTGTCTTTATTTATTATCAATATAATATTTATACAGTTCTCTTATAATGATTAAAGAGTAGATACGAAACTTTGGTATAGAATTAAAATGATTTGATTTTATTCCAATTTAATAGTATTTCTTTAATACAAAAGTTATTTGTGTGTAATTTCAAAGATAACTGATACACAGTTTCTCTAGATACCGTAGTGAACTTTAAATCAATTTTCATTCTACTTTATTAGTACGATGTATTAACCCTTTTCACTCCAGCCTAAATACTTATAGAGGATACCAATAACTCCAACACTATATTAGTTACATACATACATAGTATACAAGTACATGCATGTAATGTAAAAATGTCGCAATTACGGCGACAACGGAGTGCAAAGGGTTAATACTTGCTTTTTAATGTTCAAACAATTTTTTTAATGTGCTAAATAAATAATTGTATTTATGTTCTAGGACATGTAGATTCAAATTGGTCTGTTGGTGCCGTTTTGGAAAAACGGTTGAATCCCATGCCATTTACGATAGCACTTAGCGGTCTAATGAATCATAATAAGAATCAGTTCCGTGTTGGTGTCGGTTTAATGGTCGGTTAAAAGTCAAATTGGCATCTACCTCAGATTCATTACCTTTCAAATAAAAACTAGTTGAAAATTCCCTATTCACGTTTCCTTATATGTATAGGATCATTACAACTTATTTATAATCCCGGACAAAATTACTAATGTAAATAATTGAAGCATAGACCAGTAATTAATAAAATAATTAACCTGCATTTATTTGACTTTTTAAGATAAAACTTTTTTTAATCCCAGTTACCTATTTAATTTTAACTAGACCATTGTTACGGAACAATTAGTAATTTTGTCCACTTTCTCTGGATTTGTCTTTGCAAGGGCTTTTTAATTTCATTTGTACAGCAAATATTGATTAACATAGAACACCATCATTAATTATGTATTTTTAATCGAAATATGAACATAAAATTGTAAATAAGATATGTATATATTTTAACACAATATTTGTTGACATGTTTCCTTGCCTTGATAATGCATTTCGCAGTGAATTAATAAAAATTGATTTTTTCCTGTTTTGCCATTGCAGTCATTAAAATAGTTCATCTAACTGTACATTGCTTAAAACAGATTCAGATTAAAATTATATTGTTGACAACTTGCGTTACATCATTTATGTCGAAAGCATGTGACCTGTAAGATTTTTTGGAAAATTAAATTATTTTAATTTAGAGCCAATATGCAGGTTTAAAAAGTAGATTACTTTATTTAATGTTTGATTTCATGCAATACTTTACAAAAGTATGACACTACGTTTATATAAAACTCTGTTTTTATACCAAAATTATTATACATGATTTTTATGGATTTATAAATGATAAGCTAACTTCCGAAAGCATTTGTATCATATAACTTGAAGATAGTTATCATTTAATTTGCCATAAGATAAATTGTTTTATTTTTAAAATCCTTGTTTTATTTTAATATTATTTGTTTCTTGGTCTTCCCGCTCCTTTTTTACCACCTGTACCTTGTTTATCTTTTGTTTTATTATTTAGCAGTGGGTGGATTTCTACAGAAGTAAACAATTATTATTTTTAAATCTACAATATTATTTACTTTTGTATTTACCATCATTAGCACCTTCAATGGAAATTTCATAAGATTTATATTTTTTCTTTTTGGCTGGCGGTGGTCCATTTCCAGGTGTTTGGGGAGGATTATTAGCATCTGGCGTGTTCCAGTTTTCTTCTGGATCTTCAATCTACAAATATTTATTAGATTACAAAAATCGGCACAAACTATATAAAAGAAATATTACCTCTGGAGCTATAGGTAAGAACATTAATGCTTCTTGATTTTCATTTTCTTCATCAGAGCTGCAAAATGCTGCTACTGGATCTACTCTACAAACGTCAATCTGAAATGAATGATTTTATTTAGTAATATGAAGATTCAAAAACACAGTTTATACTTCTAAATCTGTGTCTTCTTTATCTTCTCCGCCACTTGCAACTGATTTGTCTTCATCCTCTAAATCAAATTCACTCTCACGCTCTTCATATTCGACATTTTCATCGAGTTCTTTAAAATCGGGTGCAAACGCAGACCAATTTTCAACTTGATTTTGCGCCCAAACACTTACTACACCTATAAATAAAATAATTAAATGTAAATTAAAACTACCAATGTCTTATTTTACTAACCAGACGAAATGCTTGCAATAATAGGTCGAACAGGATGCCATGCTACATCAAGTAATAGCTCTCCTTTCGTTCCATGTAGAATTTTTACAAGATTACCAATAGATTTCTCCCAAATGTATAAAGCGTGTTGTCTTGCTGATCCAGCGCAAATATATTCACCGTCTCCAGAAAAGCAACATTTCTTCCACATGGTTCTAATAAAATAATGAAAAGTAAACAAATAACAATAATTATTAAAACTTACTTATTCACTAAATCTTGTAGTTTCTGAATTGGTTCCGGTTCACCATCTTTACCACAAGCTAAAACTTCTTTACTGTCATATACTCTAATTACTCTATCAGCAGTATTTACCAGGAAACAACTGCAAACAAGAATATGTAATAGTTGAACATTTACGAAGTGAAACAATTAACTTACTCTCCTCTTCGTGCAAATTCAATACTTTTAACAGCAGTTGCGCTTGATGTACCTAGCGTAATTCTAAAGCTAGCTTTAACTTCTAAGGTTTTGGAATCTAAAACTAAAACGCGACCTTTGGCATTCCCTGTATAGACGTATTCTCCTCGTCGATCAAATGATGCTACGATATTTAAATCGGCCTAAAATATAAATATATAAAATTTGTTGAAATATGAATAATAAATAATATCTCAAAACTTACATCATCATCTAATGGCACTACTTGATGACCTCCATTTGTATCTACAATAACTGCAGCATGTCTCATTGGACAAACTAATAAACATTCTTGACTTCGAGGTTGAAACTGAACTTTTAAAACTGGACACGGAAATCTTCAAAAATTATGTTCATAAATGAATTCAACAGTATTGTTTACATGCAGCTTTTTAAACTTTCAATTACCTATATTTTTGGTCACATTCACCACTTAACACATCCCAGATACAAACAGTATTGTCTGTTGACGCTGATGCTAATTTGTGGCCAGTCCTGGACCAACTTAAACTACAAACTGGATGTACATGTGAAGAAACTATTTTTGCTATTCCTCTTGTTAAAAAATCCCATACTACAATTCGGCCATCATTACAACCAACAGCCAGTAATGTTCCTCGTTTGTTGAAGGCGCAAGTAACTGCTAGAGATATGCAATCTAACGCGCCATCAAATTCCTATAATTATATACCTTTCAAATTTGATTCCTGTAAGATATCTATGGAATGTAAAAGCATAGTCTACATTTTTATTATAATGTTGGCTACGGTAAAAGAAATTAGCAATGAAGACAAATGAATTTGTTTATCGCCGAATTAAAGGTTAACTGTCTCACCTCAGGATAATTCTGCCCAAACGATTCTGAAACATAAACAAATTATAATTCACTGAATATTCATTATTGAAATGTAAATATAAATTTACCTAAAAGTTCCAAATTCATTGTTTTTATGTGATTATAAAATGACACTTGTACATAATCGAACTAACGCATATTTTTCAAATAGATGTCAGAAGTTATAGATGTTTCGTACACCAACTGCATATAATTAAATCTCTTCTTTAATTCCAAACTTTATTATAAATGTAACAATATATTGTGTATAAATATTTAATTTTGTCTTTTGTTGTGGTGTATAATTTATAAATTACCATATTATTTAACTATATTTGCAACACAAGTTGAAAGAAAATTAAAATTAGATGTTCTTCCATTGGCAATGCTGTTTGTATTTTAATTTCCTGGCAGCCATTTAGCAAACGTTTATCACTGGATTTTTAATTAAAAGTAAATTAATTGAGTAGTTTTTGCTGTCATAAATAAATTTTTGAAGTATATATGATTTTTTAATACATAAATATGTAAGTAGAAAGTATGTTTTTCACAAAAAAATAGTAAATAATAGGCGAATATTATTAACTTCGGTAGTATACAAAATGGCTGGAAATCTGACTGAAAATTTTAACGAGTTGTGTAGACTTTGTGCTTCAAAAATTGACTTAGTAATAGGGATAAATATATTCCAGGACGAAGGCACTGTTAGAGAAATCAGTAAAAAAATTACTACCTGCCTGCCCATTCAGGTAATTCACGTTTGTTTCGTTTTTTTCTCCTATGCTTATTTTAAACATCTGAATGGCATTTCAATTTTTTTGTGGCAATGAAATATTTTGTTTTCTCAAATGATAACCTTTATTTATAATATTGAAATTTAAATAAGACTGTAGACTAGAATTAGAAAAATACTTTTATTCTTGTACAATGGTTTAATTAATTTTGGCATAATCAGTAATTATTTTTAAGGTTCACCAAGCGGACCGTCTTCCAAAAATGATATGCAATGAGTGTGTATACAAGCTTGACGTATGTTTTCAATTTCACGAAAAATGTATAAATACTGAAAATTTATTCATTGAATTAGTTAGAAAAGAAAACATTTTACACCGAGAAAAAATAAGAGAAGTGAAAGATATTAAACAACATTCAATGGATTTAGTTACAACAATTGACAATCAACAGATACAAATTGTTCACAATCCACAAGAATTACTTGACCATTCAAATATGCCACTTTCGCACGAATTAGCAAATAGAGAAAATATAATGGTCAGTCAGCAGATTATTTTAAATACTAATGACAATATTACTATGCACAATCATGAATTAGATAACATTGAAATCACTCCTCATGAATTAAATTCGCATGGAATGACACACAATAATTTACACACTCAACAATTGAACTTGCAACATGAAGCTACGATGGCACAGTTAGTGCAACCGGATATACCGATATCTGATTCTCATTTGACAGTTCAGAATTTAGAACTGATTCACACACAACATAATTTAATTCCAAACCATTACGAGCCCATGCGTAACAAAAGTATTAGAAGTGATGAGAATTGTGATGGAAATAACATTCTAACCATAAAGGAGCAAGGGGATATGGTCTCCGTAAAGGTATTAATTTACCTGTAAAAAGTAAAGCATATCACATATTTAAAATTGAAAATTAAATTTTAATACGTGATTGTAGGTAGAAGAAGTAAAATCAGAAAGTCAGAGTGATTTAACTATGGTGAAAACAACTTACAGCGATGCTTCAGACAGTGATGATTCCAGTGATCCAGATTTTGATCCTAATTTAGACACAACTAATGAAATGGTGCACAGTAATGAGAGAGAGGATTTAATACATAATAATATATATGAGGAACAAAATCATTTCCTTATAAATTCTTCGGCAGCCGAGGTAATTTATAAAATTTTTTATCTTTTAATAGGTAGTTTCCATAAGATATCAATTTTAGTTAAATTTAAAATTAATATATTATTTGAAAAATTGTTTTCTAAAGTATAACTACTTTCTTTTATTTTTATCAATGAATCTAATTTTGTCATTTTTTTAAATTTTCTTTTGTCTTTATTTTGTAGGTAGGCACTTCCGAAAATACCGAAACAAGTCAATATTACTGCAATATTTGTGGAAAAAGTATTATTCATAAAAATGAATATTTAGAACATTATGGTGAACATTTAAATAAATGTTTAATATGCCAAGAAGAATTTTCTAATTTAGATGATTTAAAAACTCATAGAAAACAAATACATTCAGAAAGATCATTCAAAGTAGAAGAAGTAAATTATAATTTTTATTTTAAAGCAAATAAATTTATATAATAGTTATATTTTAGATGACATCAAAATCAACACGAGATCTTATGAATAATGAGATGAAAGATCCACTAGATGATAATTTTTTCAAAGACGAAAGTAGTGACGATGAAAATAGCGTACGAGAAAATTCGTCCGAGTTCATGAATGACGAAGAGGATGAAGTTGATGATAATGAAGACAATAATAAAAACAATAAAAGGAAACGATGGGAACCTAAAATTTGCAAAGAATGTGGAAAAAGTTACAAAACGAATTACAAATTGGCGGAACATATGAGAAAGCATACTGGAGAACAACCTTTTAAATGTACGACATGTGACAAAGCTTTTAGAAGTAAGATTGGCCTTGCCCAACATGAAGCTAAACATACGGGTAAGAAGTAAATTCTTGATCAGTTATCGAATACTTTTGAGCGTGAATCGAAACCGATCTTTATTTGTTACGGTTCTAGCCCTTATTGAAAATAGCTCGTATTTTTTTTTTTTTAATTTATATACCGGACCAACTACTCAGGTCATATGCCGATATGTCCTTTGTATGGCCGCCATGGGCGGGACCCGAACCCACGACCTTATGGCGTCAGTCAGGCCCTCAACCCGCGCGGCCACCACGCGGGACAAGCTAGCTCGTATTTAGTCTCGAAAATATTAAAATTCTTATTTTTTATTTATTTCAAAATAAATCCCAGCGAAGAGAGTTCACCAACAATATATTTTTTTAAATGTCACAGTACTTGCTTTGTAATTTTAGATGCACAAAAATCATGAGAACCCCTCCAAGATACTTTAGCTCAATTACTTAGAGAATTCACTTGGCGTGTGGAAAGTTCTAGGTACAAATCCCAGCAGTCTTGATTTTTCAAAAAGTATTTCTAAAATATAGTATGATGTTGGCAACGAATTGGACTGGATTTATGAATCTGAATTTAGTTCTCCCATAGTTAACAAACTAATTATCCTTGTCACTCCTCCATTAGTATCTTTGAAGGGTCATGATTATACGGCTGGTAACTGAATTTGACGTGCAAAATAAATCACCGAAAGCACCTTTGAAACAGTATTGCCAACACTACCAATTTATTGGTAGATCTGTGAATTTGAGAACCCGGGTTCGATTGCCACAGGCGACAAACAATTTTCACCACATTAAAATTACTCCTGTGGATTCTCCGCACTTCACGCGTATAAATATATCACTTACCGAGATCTGCAATATTGTCGTGATATATATCAGTAGAATAGTTCCATTCAATTTCTGCTTTAATATTTGAAATAAAAATAATTAAATTTTGGTCTATCTTTGTAGGCCAATATGATTATTCATGTCCAACTTGTGGTAAAGGATTTCAATGTAAAAGCTATATGATTGTTCATCAGCGAGTTCATAGCAACTTAAAACCATTTCCATGTTCTCAGTGCGGAAGGAATTTCAAAACAAAGCAGTCATTACTAGATCACATGAACAGGCATTTAGGTGTCAAGCCATTCATGTGCGAAGTATGTGGTCGAGGGTTCATTACAAAAGGTAAGTTCATTTATTTTCGTTTATCTGTATCTAAATTTCAGTACAATTAATTTATATTTATATATGAGTTCTTCCACATACATTCTTCGTAAATATCGCAGATTCCAGAATACTTCCCATTTATTTAAAATATATCACTTACCGACATCTCCGTAGGCAGAGTGCCACACCCAGTAATGGGTAAAAGGCGGGATGATATATATTTATTTATTTATATTTATTTACTATATTTACTTAATAACAACTAACATACTTCACATTTGATCGCCAGTAGCCAAATGATTTATCTTTTCAGTTCTTACTTACTAGTCAAAGAATTTAATTACATTTTTGTAAAGCTAATTTATTTGATTGAATTGTTTTTATCATTTAAAACAAATCCTGTAATTTTTAATTTAAAATTAGACTTTTATAAATATTAATCATTAGTTATGAAAGCTGTTACCTCTGTTATTTTACTATTTAATTTGTGGAGTTCTCTATCTCATTTGTATTTATTTTAATATCCATTATTTGTTTGTTTTTTAAAGGATTGTGTAAATCACATCAAAAAGTGCATAGTGGACGAGACAACAGACAGTATCCATGCACAGTTTGTAATAAATTATTTGTAAGCAAAAGTTATTTAGCGACACACTTAAGAATTCATACCGGCGAAAAACCATTTATGTGTGAGGTGAGTTTTAACTCATTTTTATTGTAATTTTTTTATTTTATTCATTGATAAATATGTTTATTTTGCAGGTATGTGGAAAAGGTTTCCTAACAAGGGTTGATCTTCGTATTCACTCTACAATGCACACAGGCGAGAAATCTTTCGTTTGTGAGATTTGTGGCAAAGCTTTTGCAAGAAGAGATGCGTTGAGGTGTCATCGTAGATCGCATACTGGTGAACGTCCATATAGGTAAATATTTACACTATAGTTACAAAATATTAAATTAATCATTCATACCAGAGACGATTAAAGTTTCAAAAACGTTATTGGATATATTGGATATTTGAGTTTATCAAGTCATTTGGTACCACAAATTTAGTTTTTGAGTGTTTTAGGAGCACGATTTTATCATGTTACAGATAGCTAAAACACCTAAATACACTGCTCTTACAACAGGCAAAAACAAAGCTTGTTGTACCAACCCACAAATATAACTAAAATAAAGTTGACAATGCGATCTGAAGTTAGCATCCGAACAATGATCTGACTTGATCCTTCGTAGTGTACAATAAAATAACTGGATGTATTAAAATTATGTATATAAATTTATATATTTACATTATACTGTTATTTGTAAGATATTATATTTTAATATTCCATTTTTTATTATAGATGCGATATTTGCGGTCAAACTTTCACCCAATTTTCACCAATGGCTATTCACAAAAGACTTCATACTGGTGAACGGCCATATACCTGTGAAGTCTGCAACAAAACTTTCGTGTCTCGTTCGACGATGATGTCGCATCGCAAGAAACATGTTCCCTGAAGAATATAAATATATCATTATTGATTGTGTAATGTTTTAAATTAATATCGTTAGATAACGATGTTGTTTTATTATTTTATTTTGTAAATATTTTATTTTTTATTATAGTTTGTTTTATTTATATTAAAAGATAAATGAACTGATCCAATGTATATAAAAATACAAAACTGTAATAATTTTTTATCGATTTAAAACGGTTTCATTTTGCCAAAGAGTCGAATATATGGCTTATTTGTAAAAGATATTAAACAATATACATTTTTAATTATCTACATTTTTTATTTATCTAAGGGATTTATAATGTATATTTTTCCTGTTGTGAATGAGAATGCCCATAGCAGCTAAATATGTTGTAGAACAGAATAAATTTGGACAGAATATGCATCTTCCGAAAATTTTTAAATAATTCAACAGAATCTATGCATTAGGCGAAAGATGGTTGTGATTGCATTTATTTATGCATTAGTAGAACGCTGGTTATGGAACCTTACCGGTAGATGGCAGTATAAAATAGTTTAATATAGAGAGCCTACAACTGAGTGAAGGCATATGACACCGGCGACCTACTCTTCGGCCGGTTAAAATAAGATATCCAACAATTCAATTACCTGCCCCTGAAAATGCAGCAACGTTTGAACCATTTTTCCTATATTTTAATGTATTTATATTACCCTAATGAACTCATTACATTTTCTGTTCATGTTAAATTTATTGGTTTATTTTGTTCACTAGTGCTGTTCTTTTCAAATTTATTATTAATTTTGTATTCAATTGATTTAAAATGAAATAATTCATCTTATGCATGAAGTCTCTTCTGACGGTAAGTTTTCTTTTGATTTAAATATAATGATTTTACAAGCATTTAATTAGTCGATATATATTTTTTTAATTTTCAAATATGTGTATGCTTCAAATTTATAAATAAAAGATATATTAATTTAAAGTAATATATTCGTAAAATAATATTTCCGTGTTTTACTCCTATACAATCCATGTTAAATTGGAACAAATATGGCGGCCAGAGTCGTATGTCTTCACTCTCAGTTATAGGTACTCTACACATAGCTGGATACTAGTGACCTTTCTTGTTTCGCCAGTGATATATAGGAATTGTGAAAGTTGTGACTTGCTTTTATATTTACTTTTCGAAATCTTATTTCTTTATTTTTTAATTACACTAAGCAATTTTTAAACAAGATGAACAAACTGTTTCCTTGCAAGAACCGGGAACTCGGTTGCCTTGAAACAATGGAGGAAGATGAGGTGATCGGCCATGAAGAAACGTGCGAGCACCGGGTGTATATTTGCCCGGTGTTGGAATCTATCCATTGCGACTGGCTGGGCACTAGGGAGGCCATTTTGGCGCATTGCCGCAATAAACATGCGAATAATGTGCTCGAAAATCCCTGCAACCTTACCCATCATAATGTCACAACCAGCTTGCACAACTATATTATTAATGCATTCCACAAGATTTTCCTGTTACACACAAAAGTTTGTATGGCATCGGGAAAAATCTACCACGCAGTTCGGTTGCTGGAGACATCAGCTGAGGCTGCGAATTATTTTTTTAATTTAGACATTAAACGTAATAATGAACAGTTGACAAAGGAAGGTGAAGTAGTGCCTCAAGGCTGTCTGGCGATTCAGGAATCAACCTCATTGGCAGTGAATATGAACAGTCTCCTGGATATGCTGGGCGGCTTCGACGGTGTTACATTCACCCTGACGGTGAGGCGGAAGGTTAGCGATGTGACCCTGGAGCTGGTAAGATTAGTGGAGAAGTGTGCGGAATGCGCGGAGGAGGTGACGGTGTTCCGATATCGCGACGAAAGTGGTTGGCGATGTGAAAGCTGCGCTCCCGCTAGACGAGCCTGCAAGAACCAATCTCAAGGTTGCACCCACAACGACATCGATAGCAAATGCTCACAACACGAAGACTACTTCTGCCAGCAGGCCACCGATTGTTACCTTTGCTGGACGAGCGTGTCTCAAGCTCAAGGCTCATTATCCGCACACTACAACTCTATGCACCAGGATATAATACACAGAGCCGGCTCCACTTGGCGGGCAAAACGAATTCGTTGGCAGTATTGTCTCTTATTAAGTGTTGTAGGAACTGCGGTGTGCTTGTATAGACTGCGGGGCCCAAAGTTTGAACTTTATGTGCGTATTCCGGTGTTGAGCGAGCGATTGCATGAGTTTCGCTGCGAGGTGCGGATCACTGATCCCTCCACTAGACATGCGCGTACCTTTACACCTACTGCACTGTATGAAACGTGGCATGATTGGTTCATCCTGCTGAAAAAGGAAGAGTTTTCATCATGGAACACCGAGTTCGATGTTTGCGTGGATATCAAGAAGGCTGAGTCATAGTAATATTCATGGAGTGGTTGTACTTTGTGTCTTTATTTCAGCTGGTTAAATTTATTGCCTTTTGATTTAAGTTTATTAATATTTTTGAATATATATTATAGGTTCTAGTATTATAAATTAATATGTAAATATATTTATGTTTTGTTTTTATACACATTTTACATATTTAAATCATGTTTCAAAGACAATTACTTTATTAGTATTTATAACAAGCGCAGGAGATGCTACCTCCTTCATTTCTTATAGATTCGTTGTTAGAGAAGTGGGCGTAAGTGAAAATTTACGAAACAGGTGTACAGGAACGAATGGATGGATGTTTGTTGCGTGATGATGGATTTTAGTTGCGAGAAAAGAAAGAGTTCGTATGGAGGCAGTGTTAATGTGGTCGAAACGAGTATCGTGTGTCAGGATGAGAATGTTGACGGGTTCGTGCTACCCCATTTAATGGGACATAGCGTGATGTTAAGTATGTATGTATGTCTTTACAAATAATAATGATAGTGCTTATTTTACGTTGGAAGGAGGGATTATATATATATATATATATATATATATATATATATATATATATATTTTCGATTATATATATATATATTATATATATATTTTCGATTATTCCACAGAATACGTCAACTTTACGATAACAAATAAAAGCGTAATTGTCAATTTTTCATAGCAATCGTAGAAAAATAACTATTATTTACTTTGGAAGTAGATATATTTATCTACGACCATATATATAAGTAGGCCATTAAAAACATTTTGCAAGAACAGTAAATGCTTGTTTACGGTTGCTAAGGGTTTACTGCACTAGTTACGTAATATATTTTTCATTTGTTAGGTGGTAACATTGCTGTTTGACAGTTGATGTTACGGATATAAACTAACAAATATTCTGTAATTGTTTTTATTATTATTTATGGTCGTAGATAAAGTATAATACACACTCGTATTGTAACGCAATTACATTGCTCGTGAAATTACAACACTCGCCAAGGCTCGTGCGCAACTTTTTCACTCGCACGTAACATGCTTGTTACAATTCTCGTTATGTAATATACTATTGATATAATACCGAATATAACAATAATAAAATAGAGAAAAACATGCAATAATAAATTAATGAGAAAAGGTGCATGTTTCCATAGTTACTAGAAATAAACTCTTAGCTAAATCGATATTCGATCCAATAAATACAAGATACCCACATCTAATTCTTTCTCGAGTAAAGGAGAAACAAATATTGTTGGACAGGCTCCAGTTTTTAGGGTTCTATTTGTCGTTTCTTGAAAACAATTAATTTCGAAATGTGTGGAACATAATCTACTGTTCTGTACTAAATATTTTTCATCTATACCTGAATTTAGAAGCCACTGTTGTCGTAAAATAGGATGCATAGGAAATCTGAAATATGTAATAAAAAATTAAGTTATTGTACTGATTCACCGGCATACAAATATAATTATCTTACCTGTGAAAACTAAATTTCTTGTCAATTGTATTATCATTAGGACAGTGCCTAAAAAAACAATGGCGGGAAATTTTTTTTAAAGTCTTGATCTCACTAGAACACATTATAAGGATAATTAATATTTATGTAGGTAATCTGTAAATAATAGCTAGCAGTAAATTTCAAAACAAATCTACAGCTGTCAAAATGACACTACATGTTAATATAAGACTAATTCGGCTAGCTTCGGTCCGACACGAAAATACCCGATTATTGCTACCAAAGCTGTTTATTAGGCCTTTACGGTCATTTCATGGCCACGGGTCACGGCTGTCAGTTCAGCGAATTTAAGCTGGTATACACGTTTAGTTGTGAGAGATAGATTACAGTGTGATTGTGTACTCTTACAAAGAATAAATGAAATTATTTTTCGTTTTGTACTATCGGTGTAAACTAAATAACGCCAGACTGCAAAATATTTATAAAACGATAGGAATATAATTACGTTGTCTCCTGTTCGTTGATATCTTCACGAATGTTTTATGGCACACGTACACTGAAGAGTTTGTTTTAGGTTATAAATTTTGTTTTTATCAACTAGTGTTTATATTCAGAAATGTATCGTTGTGTTTGTTTTATTTGTTTAAGTGAGAACAATTTAGAATTAGTGTTTCATAAGAACGAACCAGAAAACGAAATATTAACACAAGTTAAATATCTCCTACCAGAATTTGTAAGTAGATAATATTAGCATTATATTTTTTGGTAAAAAATTATTAATGATATATAAATATTTTAAGTTTTTATTATAATGGGATTCATTTCAATATTTCAAATAAACTCGATTATTCTTCCTACTCAGAATATTTCACCAATATAACATTTCATTTGCCATTCGATATACAAATACTTGTACATGCTCGAATCATATGAACTGACATAAAACATTCTTTTTTATCTGAAATTGCTCATCAAATACGATTCTAACATACCCCATACACTCCTCGCAAATACCTCATCTCCAAAGCAATTATACGCTGTTTATGCATTCTTATATTCACTCAACATTCACTGCCACACATCAAGGCACAAACACAGTATTATAAATATTCAATCGCACATATCTGGATACATTCATGTTTCGGGTAATAGTACTCAGAACGTCTAATACTTTACAATCCGCAGACATTTCCCTTTGATCCCCGGTCAATACGTTCATTCAAGCCAGTGTTGCCAACTCGTTTTTCTTTATTATCGGAAAGTTTTGGTAGATTTCAGTAGTTTTAAATGATTAGTTCTTTAAGTAACAAATGTCAATATTTCTGTAGATTTTTGATAATTTCGGTAGGTTTAAATTTTGTATGTAGATTTTTAACACTATCATTATTAATGAGCAGTATACAATAACGTATTTATTCTAATAATTACACACTAAATTTAAGCCGAACTGATAACAAAATAAATAAATACAGATCACAAAATATATACAATCACGCCTTTAACTCATTACTGGATGTAGCAATCGGCCGTAGCAGATCTTGGTAGGTGATATATTTTTTCGCGTGAACTGCATTTACCAGCCGTCAAATCACGACCCCAAAAATGTTCGTGGCGGGGAAACCACAGGAGTAGTTTTACCATGGTGAAAATTGTTTGTGGTCTGTGGGAATCGAACCTGGGTTCTCAAATCCACAGGCCGCCTCGATACCACAGATCTACCAATAAATTGGTAGTGTTGGCAACACTGATTGATATGTGTGCGTATAGGATGAACTCTTTAATGGGGTAGGTGACTCAGTGGTATCGAGTCGGACTGTGGATACGAGAACTAGGATTCGATTCTCACAACCGACAATTTTCACTACATTAAAACTACTCCTGTGGCTTTCCCTCCACTAACATCTTTACGCCTGGTAACCGCACTTCGAGTGCAAAAATATATCACTTACCAAGTTTTGCTACGGTGGAATGCCACACCCAGTAATGGGTAAAAGGTGTAATGATATATTTATTTATGATTAGCTCTCACATATGTCTATTGTCAAAGAATTACCTTGCTTGTCTTTCAAAAATTCATATCGTTTCGTAAAAAAAAATAATTTGTACTGTTCAAATGTGACCTTGATTGGACTTCTCAAAAAAATAAATTAGAAATTCATTCTTCTATATTGATCACTTATTTATTAATTACTAAATAATAGCAATAATCCCTTAAAACCTTTGAAATGCCAATTTTGGTAACACTCGAAGAAAATTATTTACCTAACAATTATGTCATTTTACATTTGTTAATATATGAAATTTAATTTTATGTCAATAATTATAAAACATTATTTTCTACAAGTACCTTTAAGTAAAATAGATCATTTTAATCATTTCAAATCACAGTCTATTGGATCCACTGATTTTGGCACAAATAAGCACATACGATTGCAATCAATTTCGTTCATGAGATTTCAGTGAAACTTAATATTTTTGAGTCAGGAAAATAGTTTGATCCGCCAATTTTGTTTATGGAACACAAAACTTTTTTTATATTTTCCTACTTTTACCCTGTTTTTAACAATTGGTTCAATTAAATAAATTCAAGGCTTGAGTTTAAAAAAAAAAGATTATTCGTGAAGTATAAAATAACTATATTCTCTAAAACATTCAAAGAAAATATGATCCTGTTACCATTTGATTTTCAGAATGTGATTTTGATTAACCTTATATTGTTATATTTGGTTAGATATTTCAATGATGGGCCTGGCCTCTAAATCTGAACATCCCAGTATTATACATACATAACATTACGCTATATCCCATTAAATGGGGTAGCACGAACCCGTCAACATTCTCATTCTGACACACGATACTCGTTTCGACCACATTAACACTTCCTCCATACGAACTCTTTCTTTTCTCACAACCAAAATCCATCATCACGCAACAAACATTCATCCATTCGCTGCTATACACCTGTTTCGTAAATCTTCACTTACGCTCACTTCTCTAACAACGAATCTATATGAAATGAAGGCAGCATCTCCTGCGCTTGTTTAAAAATATATTTAACACAATTGCAGTTACACACTGTATAGTAAAAACTGGAAATGAAGTAAAAAAAATGAGGAAGGAAGGGAGTATCTCTCTGCGCTTGTTTTTGAAACTTAATTCCACACAATTGCAGTTGGACACTCTATAGTAAAAACAGAAAATGAGTCAAAAAAATAAGAAAGGAAGGGAGCAACTAAACACTCAAAAAATCTAACCAATGAATCTAAAATCAAGAATCATACGCTTGTCCTTATTCATCATATTTATCCCGCAATTAATCTTCGCCAAACATTCCCATCCTGACACACCACTTTTGCTTCAACTTCATTCATAATTCTTTTCATACAAGCTCGTTTATTCTCCACGCTCGGAATCTTTCGCTCAGGCAACAACCCTTCAATCATATTTATCCATTTGTTCCTAGGTCGTCCACGCAAACTTTCACCCTCAATTTCACCAATTTGTCATTCGACATACGTTCAACATAACCAACCCATTTCAACTGACTTATTCCTACTCTTTTAACAATATTCTTCCCAATCTCACATTCATCATACACCAATGTATTCCGGACACGATCTCTTTTAGTATATCCACACACACCCCGCAAATACCTCATTTCCACAGCAGTTATACGCCGTTCATGTTTCTTCATCCATACCCAACATTCACTACCATACATCAACGTAGGCACTAACACACCATTATAAACACTCAATCGAGCATCTCTGGATACATCGTAATGTATTTTCTTTTGCAGACGATTTTGGATCTACGCATTTGTTCTGCGTGCCACAAAACACTTCATTCTTTTTACATATTTAAAAAAAAATGTGTGGAGAACTATAATCGCTTGATAAATAACGCAAAAATATATAATAACGAACATGTAATAAAGCAAAAGTTTAAAGAAGAGAATAGAAATACATTTGTGTCATCAGAATATCAAGATGATACAAAAATTGTTGCAGAACATTCTATTGATATCAAAGAAGAATTAGTTACATCTGAAGACGAAAATGAAGATGTAACTATCTCATCAGAAGATCAAGATGATCTGAAAACTGTGGCAGAACATTCTATCGACATTAAAGAGGAATTAGTTACATTTGAAGACGAAAATGAAGATATAATTGTGTCCCCAGAATGTCAAGATAATAAAAAAGTAGCTATAGAAAATACTAACAATATCAAAGAAGAATTCGTTGCATTTGATGAGGAGGATAAAGATATATTTATAACATCAGATCAAAATGAGCAGAAAATTGCTACAAAAGATACTGGCGAAGGCAAAGAAGAAACAGAATTTTATACGCATTTTGTAAAATGCGAATCGTATGATATGGAAGATGACGATTGTAGTTTTACTAGTAAAGATGATAACTTATTAACATGTAATAATAATTTATCAGAAAATCCTATTTCACCACAGAATACGAAACTACGTACAGGTGATAAACATTTTAAATGTTCATTTTGTAATAAAGTTTTTTCACGAATTGATAATATGAAACAACATATGAATGTTCACTCTGGTATTAAAAATTATAAGTGTTCGGTATGTAATAAAACATTTACTCAGTCTGGAAATTTGAGACTACATATGAAGGGTCACGAAGGAATTAAAGATTTTAAATGTCCAATTTGTAATAAATTATTTACTCGAAATGATAATATGAAACAACATATGAAAGTTCACTTTGGTATTAAAAATTATAAGTGTTCGGTATGTAATAAAACATTTGCACAAACTGGTCATTTGAAATTTCATATGAAGCGTCACGAAAGTATTTATGATTTTGAATGTACAATGTGCAATAAAAATTTTTTACGGAAGGATCAATTAAAACGACATATTATGTCAAATCACGAAGGTATTAAAGATTTTGAATGTCCAATTTGTAATACATTTTTATCAAGTAATTCCAATTTGAAAAAACATATGAAAATTCACGAAGATATTAAACAAGAGTTTGAATGTACAATATGTAATAAAAAATTTACACAAAATTATTATTTGAAACAACATATGATATGTCATGAAGGCATTAAAAATGTTGAATGTGAAATTTGTAAAAAAAAGTTTTTAAGGAAATGTCAATTAAAGAAACATATAAAAATTCATACATACATTGAAGTGTTTAAGAATGAATAAGACAATACAATTAATATTGTAATAAAAAATAATGACTAGGTACTGTAATAATTATTTACGTGGCCAACGTAGTATAGTATGTTATGCATCAAGGGAGGGAAACAAATGATTATTCCCGCATGTGAAGTTTGCCAACTTCACACAAGGGATAATCGCGTCCTCCCGTGAAGAATATTATACTTTTCGTAACAAGTGCACAACAATTACTGTCTTATCGGGACAAATGTTAAATATGGGTTGCGTAACTAGTTACCTAGAAAACGCCGCAAACAGCTAATAATCGTAGTCTCTAGGGAGAGAAACAACGTTTCTCTCCCTAGGGAAGAAAAGCAGTGTTTCTCGCTCTAAAATTAGAAAATAAGAACGTGTTTCTTGTGCATGTGTTACAAAAAATTATTTATTTTTTACAACCGGGAGTATTCCACTGTTTATAAAATTATAAAAATCGGGACAGAAGTAAAACATTTTATCTCTAGGGAAATAATGTGCCGTTATTCCTCTAGGGAGTTTATATTATTTTCGTAACATGTGCACAAGAAACACGTTCTTTTTCCCTAATTTTAGAGAGAGAAACACTGCTATTCTCCCTAGGTAGGATGTTTCTCTCCCTAGAGACTACGATTATTCCGTTTGCGGCGTCGAACGCGCCATCTAGCTGAGCGAACAATGAACTAGTTTTAACAGTTAAAAAATTTGACACTTACCCTTTTTAACAAATGGGAAATTGACACTTGTCCCAAGTTAGGATATTTGACATTTGTCCCGATAAGACGGTAATTTGTGTGCATTTGTTATGATAAATATGATATGCTTCACGGGAGGGCGCGATTATCCCTTGTGTGAAGTTGGCAAACCTCGACTTTACACGAGGAAATAATCGCTTGTTTCCCTCCCTTGATGCAAAACATACTATTTGACAGTTCAGTTGTCAAGTATGTTCAAAATACTGTACTACAACGAAATAAATAAAAAATGGTTGCAGAAGCTGCTTCTTCCGAGGGTTCTTCGCTGTAGTTCTTGATATTTCAATTTAGAAACAATGTAATTTGATATAAACAAAATTGTTTTTTTTTTGTCAAAAAATACTAATAATTGTCAAAAAAAGTTGAATAAATTGTATTTTAAAATTACTTTTTTGTTTTCAATGTTATTAGGCCGTGAAAAAATAGTATATATACCTCGGGCGAGAATGCTAATTTCCCTCGGTGTTTTGTAGACCTTCGCTCTCTTCCTAGATGTATAATATTTACGGGCGAGCTGAATAGTTTGTGTCGCGTATAAAGTTTTATTTCCACCTTCACAGTGTTTTTTTAGTCATTTACTTTATTAGTTTTATAAAAAGATACACTACATTTTGTAATCAAAGATGATTGGTGGTAGGACAATTTATAGCTAGACGTCATGGCGTTTTGATGAAAAAACAACTATTGTCAACGTCAGCAGTTTTGTGAATTCTAGAAATGAATAATTTGAAATAATGAATTTAATGCCCGACGAAGTCTTCAAAGGCGATTTTCTTGCAGTTCAAGAAAATATACAAAATATTACAGATGCTGCAAGTGCGGTTGTTTTACCAAATCGATCAAAAGAGCGGTATGAGAAACAGTATACAGTATTTTGCAAATGGCGCAAAGCAAAAGGGGCGATAGGGGTGAATCAAGAGTTAATCCTAGCATTTCTTTATGAACAGGTAAGTTGATTTAAGTAAGTTTCTCATATGCACGTATTATTTATTTGCTTTTAGTCTGACAAATACAAACCTTCGTCGCTTTGGTCTTTTTATTCGATGCTCAAAAAGACATTAATTTCTCACGAGAACATTAATATAGCAGATTTTTATAAAGTTTCGTCCTTTTTAAAAACAAAATCTTTGGGATATGTGCCAAAAAAATCTCCCGATTTGAGTAGAGCAGAGGTAGAAAAATTTTTAAAAGAGGCTTCAAACGATGAATTTTTATTGGTGAAGGTAAGACATTAAGTACAGTTACTTTTTTTAACATATGACTTCGACTGAACGTACAGTAATGTAGTTATTTTTAAAGTTAAATTTTATGACAGAAAAATTCGGATGACGCCTGGATTAGAACCAGGGACCCTCCGCTTGCCGGGCAGAGATGCTACCCGCTACACCACGTCACCTGTGTCCGACGTATGCCATCAACCGAATTCTTCTGTCATAGTGTCTAACGTAGCATCGGTACCAAAGACGGGTTTCGTCTACAGCGACACAGTTCTGATTTATAGGGAATCATACCACGAACTGATTTTTTTAACATATGACTTCGACTGAATGTACAGTAATGTAGTTATTTTTTAAAGTTAAATGTCAATGCCTATCATAGATATAGGAGTCTTTGGAATCGATGCTACGTTAGACACTATGACAGAAGAATTCGGTTGATGCCATACGTCGGACACAGGTGACGTAGCGGGTAGCATCTCTGCCCGGCAAGCGGAGGGTCCCTGGTTCGAATCCAGGCGTCATCCGAATTTTTCTGTCATAAAATTTAACTTTAAAAAATACAGTTACTTTGTCGTGTGTTTTAATTTGAAAGTCAAAATATTGTAGGCCATAACAATTTTTGGAGTATATGGAGGGTGCCTGCGTCAGGAACTGTGTGATGTGAAAGTGCAAAATGTTAAAGAAGAAGGAACTGTAATAGTTGTCAGAATTCCAGATTCCAAAACACACTCTAGCAGAACATTTACCATTCTTCCTGATGGAAATGGTTTCAATCCTGTCCATCTACTTCAGCATTACATGAAATTACGACCAAGCCATGTTAAATGTGATCGCTTTTTCTTGTCTTATCGAAAGAAAAAGTGTACCGTACAGCCAGTTGGTATAAAAACGATTGGAAAATTTCCTTCTATTATAGCGGAATATTTGGGTTTGGAAAATGCGACATCATATACAGGTCATTGTTATCGTCGTACGTCGGCTTCATTGTTGGCTAATGCCGGTGCTAATGTTTTAACTTTAAAACGACATGGGTTCTGGAAATCTCCAACAGTTGTCGATAATTCTATGGTTGGATCAATGTGCAATAAAGTTAAAATTCCTAAAATGAGTCAATGTGGTGAAGGGAAGGATTGTAAAGAAAATGAAGCACTATTAACTCCAGTTGTATCTGTTTGCAACGTAAACAATATGGAAATTGAAAGCACCAATTAAAATATGGTTGTTGGAAATGTGTAAATGAATTTCGGAAATGAATCAAAATGTATTGTAAATGTGTACTCGTACAAACCTGATGCTTAAATTTAATTTCTAGCTATGTAATATTTTGAATAAATTGTTTAAAATAACTTTTAATTAGTTTATATTAGTTTTTTTTAACATTGTAAAATTTTACAGGTCGTTTGTATTCTAGTTTACAGGGCTAGGCACTGTAATTACTCATTTACTTTTTAGTTAGCAAAATTGCCTATAATAGATATTTACGTGGTCAGAGTAGTATAGTATTTTCATTTTAAACCGGAGGGATCGACATAAAACAATTAAACATCCCTGTCCCATATAACTTCAATTAAATCTATTAGTGCGGTTACCCCAAATCGCTTAACGATGGTCACAACAGGTAAATGTTTAAGGGTCATATTCAGCCTTAAATTATTCTTGTTTTTCCTATGATTGACCATTTACAAATTAATTAAATAAATTATCCAATTAGCAGTTATGTTACTCAATAAGAAGATTAAATATTCTGTACTGAATCAGACTGAGTAATGTAGGTAAACGTTTAGATTATATTTGTATATAATATTTAAAATATATTATACTTGTATCGTATGAAGAAGGAAATATTCTTATTTAAAGATTGTAATTTTGTTGTTTTTATTATACACGTACCGGTGACTGGGACAGTACAACCCTATGCGAATCTTGTGAAACCAATTATAACGTGTCATATTTTGAGTTCCTTTGTAAACGTAATTGCGACGCATTAAATCGTTTTATGCCGATCCCTCCAGTTTAAAATGAAAACAGTATATAGTATACACATATTGTAATACTAGTAAGGAAAGTGTTTATTTGCAAAATAAGTACGAAAGTTGGAGCACGAGCGATAACGGGTGTTCTAATAGTACGAATTTTGCAATGGCCCTTTCTCACGTATATTACGTACTATTTTTTTCAACATTAAACGTAAAAATTAAAGTTTTTACGATCATGCAAAAAGTAGGTCATTATTAAACAATTATTTCTACAAAAAGTGACACCATATTGCACGGAGTGCAATAAAAACTTTATTGCACTGATACAAGTTTTATTACATTCATACAAATTTTATTGCACTCTATAATATAAATAACAATACATATTATTAATTCAAACTATTTATACATATGTCATATGTCAAATATTTTGTTTTTTTCTATGATTGCATCTTTAAATTATTAAAAAACGTATACGTACTGAAAATAAATTCGTTCTGTCAACTGTCAATATCACAAGTTTCTGTTTTGTTTATATCCCAGGTAACTATTGAAATAAACGCGCATTTAATATCTTTTTCGCGCGTTGCCATTGGAGACGCGCGACAAAGATATTTTTCGATTGTTCCACAGAAAATGTTAAATTTACGATGACAAATGAAAGCGTAATTGTCAACAAATATTGTATGTAACACTTGTAAAAAGTATATTTATTGCATTTATGTGCATGCAGCCCTCGACTACATCTCATGCCGTAACTTGCAATAAATGTCTACTTGTTGCACTTAATACAAAAATAATTATTTTACGTTTGCGATACAAGAAATTGAATCATTATTTTACATAAATCAAAGGAGTTGTATTTGCAGTACACATCACGTTTCCTTGGTTACCATGTCAAATGACTTTTCCCTTACTCATCTTAGTTCTTAGTGATAGTTACTATTACATCTAAATTGAGTGAGGGAAATGTGATTTTTAATGTTGAAAAAAAATTTACGGGCGAGCTGGAAAGTTTCTGGGGCGGTCGATGTAGGAGCGAGCCTCCTCTATATTCCAGTGAGCCCAGTAAAGATTAATTGCAATCGTTCCGCGAACAAAGTTTTATTTCAACCTTTACAGCGTTTTTTTATTAATTTACTTTATTAGTTTTATAATCCAGTGAGCCCAGTAAAGATTAAATGCAAGCGTGCCGCGTACAAAGTTTTATTTCCACCTTCACAGCGTTTTTTATTAGTTTTGTAATCCTAGTAAAGATTAATTGCAAGAGTACCGCGTACAAACTTTTATTCCTACCTTCACAGCGTTTTTTTTTTAATTTACTTTATTACTTTTATAAAAAGATATATTACATTTTGTAATCAAAGGTTGTTTGCGGTAGGACGATTTATAGCTAGACGTTGTCATGGTATTGTGATCGTTATGATGAAAAAACAACTATCAGTGGCGTGTCGTGAACTTTAGAAATAAATAACCTGAAATAGTGGATTTAATGCCGGACGAAGTCTTCGAAGGCAATTTTCTTGCCGTTAAAAAAACATACAAAATATTGCAGATGTAGCAAGTAATAACTTTTAATTAGTTTATATTAGTTTTTTTATGAGCATTATAAAGTTTTATGGTATACTGAATCGTAAACTTCTTTTTACTGAGCTCTGTCTTTAATGGTAAAAAACCTTTTTACAGGCTCGGTCCGTAATTTTTTTTACAGACTATTATCGTAAAACCCCAGTAACATACATGTTATTTATTTATTTTTAATTTATTTGAAACATTACAAAAATATAAGAAAATTAAGAACAATCATGTTTACATAAATACACGTCCGTCAGTACAGTGGTGTGGATAGCAATATGGAATTGTATCCGGAGATCCCGAGTTCGAATCTCACTCAAGCTAAAAATTATATGAACTACCACACTGTGGCTCGGTGAGTGCGGACCTTGTACTGTAATTGGGATTAAATTCCTGTTGTACAGAGTAACATAAATAAATAAACTGTACAGTTAGAATGAGGTTGTCCCACATTTAAAAAAAATCTTTAATATTTGACTGAAGTTATTAATATAGGTACTCGTACATGTTTTACGGTTCAGAAGTTCAAATTGAATATTGAAAATACTTTTTTTTGAAATTTTTAACTGAAATCAAATTCTTTATGTGACGTCATTTAGTAGTGCTATGGCCAACATCATTGAATTGCGCTAACGCTTATTATGACCGTTCATTCCATCGTTTTGCCATAAAAGTTTGTATGTCAAGTAATGCCATCTACTGATTTTTATTTCAATTCAATAAAAGAAACCATGTTGCCATGTTACAAACATAACCTTTAAAATATTTTCAAATTAAAGTAAAACAATTAAAATATTAAAATGAAGTACATTTACTGGAATTGGCTATTTTATTTATACATTCAATATTATTGGGTTAAATTATGTTATTTTATTTTATACCTAATGTTAAAAGTAGGCTGTATGCGTACATTTTCAGTAGATGAAGAAACACTTTAACATCGAGTGTAGATAAAATACTATTTTATCTACTCTTTTTATTAATAATAACACATACAATTTTAAATTATTTACATTATTGGTAATTCATCTGTACTAGAGTTGCAACGAATATTAGGCAACTATTCCGTATTCTGCCTATTCGGCAGTTGTTTCACTATTCGGCCGAATACCGAATAGTAGTTTCCTATTCGGCCGAATACCGAGTAGTTTGACATAACACATCTAAAACATGAACAGCGGTTGCATTCAATTTATTAATTTATACATAAAAAAAAACACATGTATATTTTATTTATTATGTAAATATTTATTCAATCAGTATAATAGAAATACAAATTAAATCACAAATACTGTCAATAACTAAAAAATAAGAATATAATAAATAATGTCAATTACTAATAATAATAATAAATAATATTATCAATAACTAATGAAAGGTTAATTATAATTAAAATTTAAAAGTGGCAAAGTGAGAAAAGTCTCTCTGAATAAACACTGCTCCCTGGGGAAGAAAGATAAATTCTAGCAAGTTTTGCTAGATAATGCGGGAATAGATTTTTATTGGTTGCCCACCATGTATATGGATTATCAGAATGTGATATACATTTAATTTTACAATAAGCTTGAACTGCACTGATGTGCAAACGAACTAGACAAAACATGTCATTTGCAAGGGATTTGCTGAAGGGGGAGGAGCGCAATTTCGCTCCGCCAATCCCCACCGGTTTATCATTTGGCGCCAAAAATGTGCAGAATATTCGCCGAATATTCGGCTATTCGGCACACGGTTCCGCCTAATATTCGGTATTCGGCAGATTTACTATTCGTTGCATCACTAATCTGTACACATATTGATAGTGCCTTCGGCTCGCGCTGCAATTACCGTGCTCGAGTAACAAAGAATCACTTTACGCTCTTAATACACAAATAACTATTTTCTACGATGCTATGAAAAGTTGACAATTACGCTCTCATTTGTCATCGTAAAGTTGACGTTTTCAGTGGAACAATCGAAAAATATCTTTTTTGCGCGTCTCCAATGGCAACGCGCGAAAAATATTATAAATCCGCGCTTATTTCAATAGTTACCAGGGATACAAACAAAACAGAAACTTGTCATATTCACAGTTGCCAAAGTGTATACGTATACGTTTTTAAATAATTTTAAGATGCAATCGTAGAAAAAATTATGTGTGCATCACGAGCGTAAAGTGTCTTGGTTACTCGGCTCGCGCTGCAATAGTGCAAGAGGAACAAAGAATCACTTTTTGCTCTTAATACACAAATAACTATATCGTCTCGTATAATAAATAACTATACGACGTATCTCGTCAAAGGCGCTAGTTGACGTATCTCCACTGTCAATTTGAAACTATACTTTATTCCAGTTAAGAATAGAGTAGAAGGCGTTTTAGAAACGACTAATATTATATGCATTAAATAAATAATTCAAATTCTGGCGACAATCGTTATTTTAAATATTGTTTTCTGTACAATACAGCATAAAAATAAATTTAACAAACTACAAAAAAAATAGGTTAACAAATTCAATCACTTGCGTTTCGACCAATCAGAGAGCAGAAATAATTGGCTCTATCTAATACTATGATTCAATGGAGTTAACTATGTAACTATAATAGTTTTAATAAGAATTTAAGCATCTAAGATAGCTTACAATTTCAGATTTTTAATTTAATTAATGTCATTTTCAGTCATTGTTTTTCGACAGATAAAAAACAGTTTTTGTGTAATATTTAAGAATTAATATCTAATTACAAATTAACATGTGGAGAAGGTAAATAAAATAAATAAATATATCATCACGCTTTTTACCCATTACCGGGTGTGGCACTCTGCTGATGCAGATCTCGGCAAATGATATATTTTTTCGCGTGAAGTGTGGTTACCATCCGTCGAAGCACGGCCCCCAAAGATATTACTGCAGAGGAAGCCACAAGGGTAGATTTAATTTGGTGAAAATTGTTTGTCGACTGAAAAAGGTAAATATGTTCTAAATATTTGTTTGCAATTCTTGTAGAATCAATCATATATGTCAGAAAACCCCTCCAAAAGACAAGCACGGACATGTAAGATTTTTACTTTCGACTGAAATATTACCAGAATATTATAGCCTTATACAACAAAAAGAATTAAACATTGATCGAACTGACAAAACCTGCATCACGATTGATATATAATGTAAAAGAGACTATACAAACTACATTTACGAGTACTTATTACCAAACATCAGGAGGACTTGACCCGACTGACGTGCGGTCCACGACATCGCGAGGACGTTTGTCGAGTTTACAGTCCCTATTACGTTTGGTGCAAATGCATAAATAGGAACTTGACTGGACCAGCTGTTTTAAATCCTATATAGTGATAAAAATCTTTAAAGAGCAAGTTATGCAAATAAATAGTAAGTATTTCAATATAAGCATTATTTTATTTTTTTATATTTAAATAATAAATATTTCAGACAATTTCTGTAATTGGATTTCACTTTTTATGAATGAATATTTTCTGATGTTCATTTTCACTTACATTCTAAAAAATTTGAATTATAACTTAATATTAATAGATAAATTATACACCTTTATTACTTAATACATTTAAATTGTATTTGATCTATTTATAGTATATAAATATGAAGTAATATTTGCAACTTTCCTTGCTTACTACTTAGATAATAAAATGTAAACTGCATGGCGATCTAAACTGGAGTTATAATGAAGTAATGCAAAACGTAACGCAGTTGCAGTAAAGTAGAAAGTAAAGCAAGTGAAAATAGTTATTAAAAAGTAGTTGCACTACTGCTAGCCAATCAGGTAATAGTATAAAAATTCACATGTATTTCGGTATCTTTCGTTTAACTTCGGCATCAAGTTTGAATGTCTGTACTTCTGTCATATCATATAACGTTTGTTAGGTTAATTGTTGTTTATTACTCGATGATACTTCGATCCATTGTTTATTTTTAATAATAAATATTTCAACTAACAAACTGAAATTGACAAAAGAACAGATCGCTACCTGTATGCAGAACTATTATAAGTACATATGCATTACATTGGAGATAAAGCATAATGAACATTTCATTTGCGAATTTTTTTTTCTTTTCAACTTAATTTAAGTGCAATTGTATATTAATTTTGAGTAATATATGTGTATAATAACAATAATTATAAAACAAAATTACAAAAAATTATATTTTGAATTTTATTTTATTATTTGGAATTTAGGCTTTAATAACTAGTAAAAAGGTAAATTTCAATATTTATTTTAATTCCTTTTTTATTATCGTTGAAGGCGACGTTTCGGCACAATTATTTAGGTTATTTTCAAGTAAAATTTTAGTATAATTTAAGTGAACAATTTAAATTGTTCAATACGATGGATCACTTCATATTCATTATTTATAGGTTATGTTATACTATTGTAAGTCCCAATCTGCCATGTTAACTTCGTAGATATTTTGCGCAAAATTATCCTAACTAACTATACAAGTGAGATAGGCTAGTATTGCTCATACAGCATGTTCAACATGAATTTAGGATTGTTTAGAATGACGCAAAAATTTATATTTTATATCACATTTAACATAAAGGATATTTATGCATTAAAAAATATTGTGTCTTAGCTATCTTATTTGCATATAAGCTCAAAACATACAGAAATTGGACTTAGGATAGTTCTGCATACGGGTAGCGAGATGGAAAATGGTGGATAAATCGATAATAAAGATTTCTGCGCAACGTTCAAAATGCTGCCTTCTTACTGGCCAGCGGTAGAAAGATTTAGTTCAGGCAAGGTAGAAAGATGAATGTTGGGCAACTATTGTGTTACATATTTTACCTTACTTCTTACTGTACTTCAATATAAATCATTACTAGCTGTAGTACACGCTCAACTTTTTACGTTACCGATACTGTTTGCGTTACATCATTATAAATCCGTGCCTACGGATTAGGCAGCAAGTAATAAATAAAGCCATGGCGATTCAATCATTTTGAAATTGAGTAGCTACTCTATTAATAACCTCCTTGACGTGTTCTGTAACTTCCAAACTAGTGACACACATTTCAATTAAATATGTGATTTTTGGACACCTTACTAGAATTTCTTGTCTGAAACCTTTCTATAGCAAATTTAAATTTCAATAATTAATTTCATTGAAACTATATTACTTTCTTATAATGTTGTAGTTCATGAAGATGAACTACTAATTATTCATATATATTTTTTTAACTAGACTACAATGAATCGGACCAAATTCACAATTTTAAGTCTGATTATTTCCTTCTTTTTTCGTTGAAAATTTAGTCAAATTTAGCCTGTCGTATTTATAATATACTGTGTCCGTTTTACTGGACTTGTGTAACCCATTTGAGTGGAAGTTCAAATTATATTTGACATAATAAATTTCTTTTATAATATGAAAGATATATCAAATTTGTATAATTATTATAAAACTTTTGAATATATTTTATTTCAAAAAGATCATGTCTGATATTCGTTTCACTATCGTTCTAATGCTATTTTCAGCCCAAATGATTAATCTTAATACCTTTATTTTAGTGCTTTTGAATAAAAAGACCCAGAAAGAAGCATATTGTATCTATAAACATTGAAACCAGTGCGACGGAAGTCAGCCATATTGAGACATCAAAATTGCGCGTCCTGATTGGTTGCAGTCAAATTTGATGTCTACCGTTGAGCAGTGTAACTCGTATCTGCTTATGTTGGGGTTTCATTTCTGCTTCAGTTGTTGAACAGTATACCTATATATCGTGGTAGTTGCGTGAAGGTTATGCTTTGTTTGTTTAGAGTTATTAGTTACAAGTTAATAATATGGTTAGTTGTGCAGCATGTGGTCTGTCACAGACTAGAAATTCAAGCTTCACTAAAATATGTACGTTACGCCACTGGTAAGCAATGATTAGAGGCCGAAATTTTGAGACACTACAGTTTTGAGCATATATACTCCTTCCTAGGTCTTTTTATTAAGTTTTATTGATAATAGCGTACAGATTATTTTGATAGCGTACCTATGATGGGAAAAAACCAAATGGATAGCGGGAATGCCAAGTTTAATAGTAATTTATACAGAAAGGGCGTTAAGTAGATGAAAATGTATAGAGGGCGACGGTATCCAGCCCGAGCATGCCCAACTTTATTAAATTGCGCTAACGATTATTATGGTCGGTTTATGTGTCAGTAAAATTCAGTTCCAAATGTACACAGCGGGCAAGTCAACTAGCGCCTCTGACGAGATACGTCGTAACTAACATAACATAACTTTATTGAATGTATAAATGAAATACGTAATTCCATTAAATTGTATTTAATTTTATCATATAAACATAAATTTTGTTGTTTTATTTTAATTTTCAAATATTTAAGGTTTTTTCTATAAGTTCATAACATTTTCTCTTTCATTTAATTGAAATAAAATCACAGGGTGACATTACTTGACGCAATCTGTGAAAAAAAAACCACGCCAAATTTTTATATAGCAAAACGATGGAACAAACTACCCTAAATAAGCGATAGCACAATTTTATGAAGTGGTCATGGCCTAAAGGATGAATTTCGCCCGTATAATATTTGTTACTAGTTGTCGTTATTAATTACAATCAACAATATAATAGTTATTTACAAACACTACTTATTTATGTACGTTAAAACATTAAATTAAAACTAAATTCGATTGATGAATAAATCTTACTAGTTACGATTTCACGATCAATTTTAAGATTGCAGCGCCAATGTGTTATATTGAGGGAGATGTGATACATTTATAATGCCGTTATAATGTGCTTGTTTTAGAACTTTATTTATATTTATTTTAAAAATAAAAAATGATTATTTGCATTAGCGCCAGTAATAAGTAATAATATTAGTTACTTCAACCAAAAATATGTGACAAAAATTGATAAACATTATCGTATATGTCGCGGGCAGTCACGTGATGAAGACAACCTTCACCGAAATAATAAATTTACATTTTCACATTTTATTTTTTATGGTGTATTATGCTTTCTCTCTTGTGCTTCTATTATTTATTAGTTATTCTTAATTTTTATAAACAATTTTTATTGCTGATTAGTGCAAAATAAAATTAATTTGTAGCGCCCGATCGAAGCGCCATCTTCACTGAAAGCTTTCTTGAGCGCTCTTTTCACATTTTTTACTTTTTGTACTAATCAGCAACTAAAATTGTTTATAACAAACAAGGAAGTCTAACAAATAAAACAAGCAAAATATATAAACGAAAATACACCAGAAAAAATCAAACTTCAAAAAATTTACGTTGCACACTAAACAGCTGTTCACGCTTCAATGTGCAACGTCAAATTTTAATTTTGACATTTTCTTTTTTCTGATGTATTTCTTGTGCTTCTTTTATTTGTTTTTTCTTTTTAATTATTATAAACATTTTTTTGTTGCTGATGTGTAGAATAAAAAGAAAGAAAAATTAATTTAAAGTTCCCGATCGAAGTACCATCTTCAGTGAAAGCTTTCTTGGGCGCTCTTTTTAGTTTAATTGAAAATAATGTACATTTTTAACTTTTTGTTCTAATCATCAACTAAAGTTGTTTATAATAAACAAAAAAATCTAACAAATAAGACAAGCGAAATATATAAATGATAATACACCAGAAAAATGCAAATATCAAACGACAAAAACTTGACGTTGCACACTGAACAGCAGTTCACGTTGTTGTCATTTTAGAGTGAAGATTGTCTTCGTCACGTGACTGCCGCGACCTATTGCAAACAAAATTAAATTAATTTAAATTAAATATCAAGAGTGTTAATTACATATATGTATTAGTAATAAATATATGGTTAATTAATATTGAATAAATAGATATAAATGTATATAAAAATACGTAGAAAACTAACCTCTGAAAATATAATCATTATCTATATTAAATGTAAATTTTGATACATTCCCAATTTCAAATTTTATTATCCAGGCTTAAAATTTATCTATTTATTTGCGCGACATAATAGTGTTGTGCGCTTTCAGAAAGAAAGCATTTTTTATCGCAATAAATGCTGAATTTTGTTTCTAGTAGTATGACATCATTAGGGCCGATATATCAGTCTTCTACAAAGTTCCTAATGAATTTATCAGTAACATAAATTAAAAAAAAAACATCGTAACGAAATTATGAAAATTGTAATTTTTTAATGGGCTATATTTTGTTTGTTATATGGATATATTTATTAGAATCTTTGTTACGAAATTGAAATTTCAGTAGGAAATATACGGGATTTTAATACCGCGTTTTTATTATAAATTTTCATGGTTTCATTAAAAAATGAGGAGTACTAACAAAATTCTGAAGCCAGGCCTGTGTAAAAATTATTATAATCAAAAATAAATAAAAATTTTAAAAGTTTTCATCACTTTATACGACAATTATGTTCCACTATTTCCTTTAAATGTGATGTCAGAGTTTTTAAAGTAATGAAAAAAAGAGTTAAATAACATAACCTGAAATAAGCCGGTCAAGGTATACGTGACATTTGACGTTCATGTTATGTCAACCCAACTAAAAGTGTACTAAACCAGTGTGTTGTAATTTAAGATTAAATTGCTATCATATTTATCTAGGATATTTAATTTTTTTTATAACAATTTATATATTGTTATACAGTAAAACTATACAATATGCGTATATAATCTGTTTATCTTATCTTTTTCATTGAGGTTAAAGGAAAAGATCAGTAGAAAATAAATATTTATGGACAGTTTTTAAACAAATCGTCATTCTTAGTTAAAATAAAATGTCAGAAGACAAGAAACCATGGGATCCTAGTCAGTTAAGAAAATATGATTTACATTTAGAACAGATACCTCGATTAGATCATAATGATCCTGGAATTGACGATTTAATTAAAGAAAATGTAAGAATCTTAAGTATTTTTATGCTTTAATTCAAACAGGAAATATGTGTTTTAGAAACCTTTTATAATAACAGGAAGCAAACTTGTAAAATCTGCAGAAAAATGGACATTAAGTTATTTGGAAAAATATATGGGAAATGGAGACTTTACAGTATATGTATCGAGAAATCACAAATTTAAATATTTTGA
The DNA here is from genome assembly GCA_947425015.1 of Pterostichus niger. NCBI lineage: Eukaryota > Metazoa > Arthropoda > Insecta > Coleoptera > Carabidae > Pterostichus > Pterostichus niger. The sequence goes on from OX380342.1 coordinate 22,940,804, forward strand.
TGACAAAAAAATCAGTAATTGTAAAGATAATAGAGTTGAATTTACACCACCAACTAAAAGAGTTGATATGAAGTTACCAGAATTCATGAAAAAATTAAGGGAATGGAAACGCGGAGAAGAAAGGTAAGTTAATTGCTAATAGTTGGGAATTAATATACTAGTTAAATCGTTGTTTTATTAATCATAATCAGTTTGGTCATGTGAGTGTCCGCTTGCTACTGAGACCTTACTCTGTTATAGATTATATTTGCAACAATCACTAAATTCAACAGTTGGTACAGAAATTGTACATGATTTTATTCAATTTGATTGGGATTATTGCAATGGTAAACAACGTAAGCACAATTGGGGTCCACTAACCTCAAACCTTTTATTAATTGCACAAGAAGGAAACGTCACACCTTGCCACTACGATGAACAAGAAAATTTATTTGCTCAAGTACAAGGTTATAAAAGATTTATATTGTTTCCACCAGAACAATTTGACTGTTTATATTCGTATCCAGTGCATCATCCTCATGACAGACAAAGTCAAGTAAGTGAAATATATAAATAAAATGTATGTAAGCACTTTTACGTGTTAATGTTTAATGTTTAGGTGGATTTTGAAAGACCCGATTATACAAGATTTCCCAAATTTAAGGATGCACGTGGTTTTGAAGGTGTTGTAGGGCCTGGAGAGGTTTTATTTATTCCTATTTATTGGTGGCACCATGTTGAATCACTCATGAGAGGTGGACCTACGATATCAATTACTTTCTGGTATAAGGTAAATATTTTTCATTTTAACAGCAAAAAAAATAAATTTTTTTTTGCTCTTTTTCACAACCTTTTTTCATATAATTCAGTAATTAAAATCAAATGTGAACTTACCTATGTTCTGATTTTTCATACCGGTAATTTGGCCGCATCAATCGGTAGAATAATGAAGTTGATATTCTGATAACCGAAATGATGTTCTGCTATTACATTTTAACTTACGGGTTTAAATAAAACATTATAATTTGAGCAAAACACTAAAATTGTCATAAAATTCTTAAATTCCATTTAAATAGGGTGGTTGCATTTATTTATTTTTTAAATAATAATTAAAAGATATAAATTGATTCACTGTAAAATACTACAAAAATTGTTTTGTTTATAAAATAAAAAAATAAATATATCATCACGCTTTTTACCCATTATATATATTTTAAATATTACATTAAAAAGAATAGCATTAAACACTCATGAATAAAACTATCTCACATTCTTGTGATATCATTTTACACACAGGCACTGAAATATTAACGGAAAAGCAAGCAAAAATTCGTGTGCTTAGCATGAAATCTAAGTTATCAATCATTGAAAAAAACACTCTGTAACATCAGTAATAGTAAATAAATTTTTAAATTGTGGAAGATGTCTAGAAAAATTGTTACCTTCAAATTATTAATATTCTACCATATCTAATCAGAATTCCCTATTTTACTTCATTACATTTTCAAGGAACCAATACATTTGTTCAAAATCATAAATAGTACAGATTGAGTCGCTTGGAGATTCTGTCACTGTGTGAAATGTGATATTACTTTCTATTTAAATTACATAATTTATTTGAAAATATATGAATTTTTTATCAATAAATATTGTTTATATAACTAAAATTACTGATATATAATATTATTTTGCATATACAAAAATCTTGCAACCACCTTATTGTGCAAAAAATAGAACAGATAATATGTAAGTCTACTTAAACAAAAATCTATTATGGAATTATCTGCAATATTCTGTATTTTTTCGTTTTGCTATATACTAAACATTATAAATAATACTACCCCTGTGGCTCCCCCTCCACTAACATTTTTGGGGCCGTGAATTCACGGCTGGTAATCGCACTTCACGCGAAGAAATATATCACTTACCGAGATCTGTTACGACAGAGTGCCACACCCAGTAATGGGTAATAGGCGTGATGATATATTTATTTTATAAATAATAGGTTTACAGTTAAATTCAATTTTTAATACACATTTTTATATTTATTCTGACGCTCGTATATCTATTTTATTTCATTTTTGAAACATGCTTTTTAATAATATACTTTATATGATGATTCTAACCACGATTCTTTTAAAGTGTTTGTTTTCATGTAGATTATTAATATGAGAGAAACGCGATTCCAATGTTGATTCAAATAACACAATATTTGATTTCTCCTAAATAAAATTGATGAATAAAGCCAAATTAGTTAATTGAAATGTCAAATTTTTGTTAATTTTGATTGAATTTATGTATTAGCATCTGTCACATTTTGTATAAAAATATAATTTCTAAAAATTTCAAATATGTAATTAGGGCCGCGATTTATGTCAGCTTAAATTGCGTTATTTGTTGTTAACAGGCGGTAGGATAGTTAGTCACTTTCTAAATGTTTTAGTGAAAATTATAAATTAATTTATACGATTTTAATAGGCTGGCCCTACGGGACAAATAAATTACCCATTGAAAGATCATCAAAAAGTAGCGATAATGCGCAACATTGAAAAAATGTTGGTAGAAGCTTTACAAGATCCAAAAGAAGTCGGACCCTTACTGAGAGCTTTAGTACTTGGCAGATATACCGAGTAATCATCCAACAGCAGCTGTTTAAGCAAATAATTTTAAAATATTTTTTATTAAAAATATATTTATTTATTTTATATCTTTTAGTTTTTCTAAATTGAACTACGTAACATACTATTTGTGATGGTTTTTCCTGTAACTTTTTAGGATGACATATTTGTATGAGTATTATATTTTTAAGATAAATCAAACATATCAAATCTTACTGTTTTTAGAAGACTATCGCTTGCTGTTGATATAAAGATAAAATATACAAAAAATGTGATAAAGAAGAATTCTAATTACAGAAACTTATGATTGTTTAGAACTTCGTTTTAGCAAAATCTAACCTAAGGTCGATTTTGTAGAGTTGAATTGGACGTATGTCATTGAGGAATTTTTAAACAAACTTGTTTTTATCATACTAGACTATAGAATTTTTTGTCGTATCAAAATAAAATGGTCAGATGTCATTTACAATTTTCTTTAAAGCTTGAGCATATTTTCTTGTAATATATGATGAAAAATTAACATTAATATTTTTTACTTGTATATTGACATTCGATCAAACTTATACAAACCTTAATTAATATACTTAAATAGATAATTATGTTAGTAATTAATTATTAAGATCATTTTCATCATTTTAGCTTATGTACGAAAATGTTGAGCTATGAAATAAATATATTGACATTCGTAATGTCGTATTATAAAAACATGTGAAATTATTATTCTTAAAATGTAGATATTTAAAAATATACTACGTACAAGTGTAGATTTTGTACAAAAATAATTATAAATACCAGTGTAAATTATAAAACTAAAATGTTAACAATGTAATAATTATTGATCTAAGAATAAACAGTGATCGTAGTTTTCAATCTAATTATTTTTATTGATTTTACACATCTAAATATATTTTAAGTAACAATATGATATACAGGTATCAAATATAAATAATTTTCTGTGTGGAGTAACTTAGATTTTTCTAAATTTTAGACTTTAAATGTACTGTAATTTTATTCAGGTAATAAATCGTCTCCAATGGGCTCATCGCCAAAATCTTCATCTATATTTTTCCCTGCTGATGTTCTTGGGCGAGATGCTAGTGGTCCTAAAGGATCAACGTAACTTGCATCTAAAATAAAAAATATAATCCGGTTTTATAACAGAAAATATTATATTATAAATTTAAAACTTTTAAAGATTGTGAGAGGTGTTAGAATGTAGAAATTATCGTTTGTTTTCATTTATATACTTTGTTTCGATATGTGAATCCCAATTATTTTAAGGTTTATATTTTTATTATCTGTGTAAAATTTACAATTGTTGGTATTAGAAGCAATGTTTTGTCCGTATAATCACATTTTTGTTAGTAAAATTATTTTATTTATATATTATAACTCACAAAAATAATTCAAAATATATGTTGGCTGGAACCTTTCATTTCGTGAAACTGTTGACTTATATATTTTTTTAAATTGTTAAATGGATTTCAGGCTTTAGCAAATAATAAAGAAGGAAATTTAAATTTTCACTTATTTTCTTTTTTATTATTAATAATTGGCGACGTTTCCGGCACATTATTGTAGCCATTTTCAAGCAATAAAATGTATATAAATTAGCTTTAAAGTTTCATTCTACAAAAGATAAAACATTGTTGAGGTGTACACCTCAAGAGTTTAAACTTAACTGATATAAATTAACTATTAAAGTTGCAATTGTACAATTTTTTCTGACTTTCAAAATTTAGTTTTTGATTATAATTGTACAATGCAACTTTAAAGTTAATTTATACATATTTTATTGCTTAAAATGGTCAAAATAATGTGTCGAAACGTCGCCAATTATTAATCTAAAATAAAAAAATAAATGAAAATTTAAATTTCTTTTTTTTAATTTAACAATTTGTTTTTAAATATACCATACATATTAAAAAGAACTAAAATATTTTTTACTTAAACTGTTTATATTTAATAAAGATATAACATTTCTTATGCTAAGAGATTTTATCCACGACCAAAACTCTTGTAGGATTATCTTAGTCCAAGACGAAGAGGCACAGATAAAAATGAATAAATCAAATTTGCATTATTAGTAAAAAAAAAACAAATATATAACTATAAAATAATACTATAAAAGTTTTAAAAGCATTATCGTCATAGTTATTTAAAATATTTACTTACCAACACCTGATTGCGTGAAAGTAACAGAAGTACTCTCCTCACTATCCATGCTATCTCTGAGAGTTGCAAGGCGAGTCGCTCTACTCGCAGAGATTTTATTCGTTTGATGTTGATGTAGTATAGGTGCTGAATTTGATACATTTGCAGTAACCAAAGGACTGGTTGTACGATGTACACCTCCCATTTCAGGAAGTGGACTCATCCCGGCTGAACGAATTGATAGACTACTTCCACTTCGACGGGTTGCTATAATTATGAAAGAAGCAATTTGAAACCAATTTTATTGTAAAATAATTAATAAAAGAGCACTGCATTTTTAATTTATCCGCATAACACAAAATTGTACAGTTTCCAAACATTGCGGATACACTTTTATTTTTTTTAGCTGTTAACAATATTTGAATTCAGATATACTTTTGAAGCGCCGTCTTCATTAATGAACTACATACTCGACTTAAATTTTAAATATAAATATAAACAACAACTTACCGGTGCCAGGCCGTGAACTGCTTACTCTCTCTCTTACTTCTTTGGCTCTTTCTAATTTCTTCAACTCTAACGTATACTCAGCAGCCTCTCGTAATCCAAGATCTGTACATAGCCGAACCAAGAATCTGAGACACTCAACATTTTCTGGAAATCGTTGATAGATGTCTTGATACAATGTCAACGCTCTATGTAAATTTCCAGTCCTACGATGACATCCTGCTACCATTAATCGCCATTTTGGTTCTAGAGGTTGCATTACAGAAGCTTTTTCAAAGTACACTTGAGCTTTTTCAACAACTTGTAATTCAATAAAGTAAGAGCCAAGCCAGTTGATGACATTTAAATTAGACGGATAGTATCGGAATGACTACAACATATTATAAATTTAAAAATAAATAATTATAGTGTTTTTAAGTACTAACATCGTAATGGTAGTGATAAGCTTGCTGTTTATCTCCTTCATGATCATACAAAGCACCAAGTCGTTGTAAGATTCCCGGGTCTGTTGGTACAATGCCCAAAAGTTGTTGATAGCATTCAGCTGCTGCTTCTGAATCTCCCAGTAATTCAAGCATAGCTGCTTGCTGAAATAAAACTTCAGGAAGAAGAGAAAGTGAACCAGTGAATCGCTGAAAACATTCTAAGGCATCGGAATACATTCCTTGACGTTTAAATACCAAACCTGCCAAATATTAAGAAATGTTCAATTTCCAGATATATCAATGTTCTATATTATTTACCTAAATCGAATAGAGCTTCCACGTTTGAGGGATCCCAATCTAGAGCTGTTTCGAAGTATTCTCTAGCTTTATTTAAATCTCCAGCAGCCATAGCACAAGCTCCTAAATTAACGAATCCTCCTGCGTTATACCCATCTGCATGTTTTACCATCTCTCCATATTTTTCAGCGTTCTGAAAATCTCCTTGCTAAGAAGAGATTGAATTAGTAAAATGAGTGGAACATTGAAAAAATGTGGTTGAAATAGTATTAATGTATGTAGTTTAATTAGTATTTTAAGTAAATATTTCAATTGATGAAATCAAATAAATTGAATTATATAAAAAAAATTACATATAGATCTAAGCTGTTGATATTTCGAGAACTATAAGTGCAAGAACTTCGATTAAATTAAACAAAGGTTGTTACATTAGTAGTAATTAAAATATGTTTTTGTCTTTTTACAAATAGTTATTTGTTTAACATATAATTTTTTTGCCGATTGTTTAAAATTAATATTAATTTTTCGTAACACATACACAAGAAACACGTTCTTATTCCCTAATTTTAGAGAAACACTGCTTTTCTTCCCTAGGTAGCATGTTTCTCTCCCTAGGGAGATGTTTCTCTTCCTAGGGACTACGATTATTAGCTGTTTGCGGCGTTTCCTAGGTAACTAGTTACGTAACCCTTATTTGACATTTGTCCCGATAAGACAGTAATTTTTGTGCACTTGTTACGACAAGTATAATATGCTTCACGGGAGGGCGCGATTATCCCTTATGTGAAGTTGGCAAACCGAGACGTAAGCGAGGGCCGAAGGCACGCGGGAATAATCGCTTGTTGCTATATTTGTTAATATAATAGTATGTTATGCATCAAGGGAGGGAAACAAGCGATTATTCCCGCGTGTGAAGTCGTTTCTCTCCCTAGGGGAGAAAAGCAGTGTTTCTCTCTTTAAAATTAGGGAATAAGAACGTGTTTTTTGTGCATGTGTTACGAAAAAATAAATTTGTCGTTTATAATTTCCTGATTGTCATTCTGCTTGTCAGTCAATCACTATATAATTAAATTTATAGTATGTAATGCAAAGTGATGAAAGAATGTTAACCACATCCGAGATTTAAAAAGTTGCAAGGGGTTGTAATTATATTTCTTAAATTAAATCAAAAATGTATTCTTTTTAACCTGAAAGTGACAGGAAAATAAACATTTGCCTGACCTTTAAAACTCAGGAAAGCTTTGCTTTGCATGCCTAGTCAGGAAAATAATATATTGTCTGCCTAGGCAGGTAATGAAAGAAACGTGAGAGTCTTGTTACTTAGCAACATAAAATATAGACTGAATATATAAGTCAAATATTTCTTTTTATTTGAATTAATTTAAAATATTATTTAAAATTTTCAAGTTACCTTCAACTCACCCATAAGGAGGAGTGTCTAATGTTATTATTCCCATTGCATAATAATAGTGTTTATACTGTATGAATGTGTAGGTGATGATAATAAAGGGAAAAAATATGTTGTACAAGCAGAAATATGTCAGATGGCAAAACAATGACCTAATCAGATCTGTCAAAACTTTTGTAAATTTTAGCATTCCATTTTGTATATTTTAATAAATTTATTTGTATATAAATTTATCAGCTGTTGCCAGTAAATAATATTTTTACGTACTGAAGAAAGAATAACTTTTTTAATAAGTGTTACAGAACAAATTATAATGATTGTATGTACAAAATGCCATTTTCTGATGCGATATTTTTGGAGTTATTCTGCAGGTAGTTATCGGGAACTTTATCAGGAGATGGAAAGATCAGTCCTAAGTGAAATAGATAGTCGAGTACCGTTATGAATATGTATGTAAGCCTTTTCACCTGCAGATAAAGTTCAGATAACTATCGGTTGGATAAATGATTTTTTTTTGCATGTCTGTATAATTTGATTCAGTTATTTTTTTTTACATATCCTGTAGAAATTTATCAAGAACTTTATCGGAAATTAGGAAAGAATGATTGATATATTACCAGATAATATATAAATGATAAATTTGTTGCTGCCGAACTGGCAATTTTGGATTCCTTTTCAAAAACTTTTAGAGTATCTATCGCTTCACCCATATGTCGTTGTTTCAAATACATAACGGCTTTATTTATTTCAAGATCGCCAGCCAGTAAAGCGAATATGGAATTTTTTATTGTTTGAACACACCATTCGTATCCTATAGATTAGTTTATAAACATTATAGATGGAACAACTCTTATTTTATGATACCTACCAGCACTGAATGAATTTTCAATGACTGGAGAAATCAGTTTAGCAGCAGTAAGAATACAATATTCTGCGTCAGATTTTAGCTGTTGTTCATATTTATGTAGATCGTCATTTCTGATGGCATCAGCAATTAAAATTTCTTCCGGTTCATCCTACATTGTTTTAATTTGTAACATTTATCAAACGTGTAAATGTTGTGTACTTACGGAGGTCATCTTATACTTTTCATCTTCGAAATCAATATCTAAGGGTACATCCAAAAGTAAAGTAAATGCATGCTTCATTTTCTCTTTATCCTCCAGTGCGTAATGACATAAAATTAAGTGTAATCCAGATCTATTCATAAAAATGAGCTTGTAAACATGTAAGAATTTTATTTGTTATAATTAATGTAACCTATGATCAGGATGTTCGCTCATGATATATTCCAGACTTGCTACTGCATCAGAATATTGTCCCATACGAACAAATACCATGCCAATATTATGCATTATCTTGATCCTTAAAATATTTACGTATTTTAATATTTTTAAATAAAATTACAATGTATGCGTAAAATCTCAGTAACTATACTATTCGATTAAATGAGTATTTATGAGCAAATTACAAACATGTTTGTATAAATTTCAATAGATCATTGGAAAAGAAAAAGTTAATATAATTTGAGATTATAAAGTTATTTGCGAAATTTCAACAAACTGTATGCACCAACCTAAATGTTTTTTGAGTAGACGGAACTTGGTCTAAAGCCATACGATACATTTTAATTGCTTTATGAAAATGCCCTTGTTTAAAATAAATGTTTCCCATATTAACTTTTAATCTATTCGAATTTGTGAACATCCGATTTCTAGTTATCATTTGATATGTATTCAAAGCTTCTGAATATAGTTCGCTTTGAGCATACTGATTTGCTAAGTTATACAAAACCTAAAAAAAATTAAATGTAATTATTTGATTAGATAACTGTAAATATATAAAATTTACTGCAAATGTTAAATCTAAATTATGAGAATCGCTCATTCCACTTTGCTCCTGGAGTCTAATAAGATTTCGTTCTTTAGCGGAAGCTTCCTTAGCTTTATCCAAGCCTTCTCTAAATTTTCCTTCGCTACTTGCAACAACTGATTCTTCAATATATTGCATAATACGATTTTCCAAATTACGAATTTTTTCCTCAATCCTAAAGTGCATTCATTATAATGTACAGGTAAGACATTTTTCACTTATTAGTGGAACAAAAGAAATTATTGAACTATTTTTTAAAACAGCTGAAAAGACTTACGTTTCTTCTTTCATTGATTCAGATGTTTGTCCAGCCTGCATCTGAGCAGCCTGATTCAAAGGATCAAACATCTGTTTTCCGTGCGAAGTATATCCTGCTCCTCTAACAGCAGTCATAGGTCTATTAACTCCTGCTTCCACATATCCTGTATTAAGTCTTCCAGTTTGCATACGACTTGCATAACTTGTTGAAGGAGGCATTATTGAGGTTGGTCGAAATCCAGTAATAGGCCGAAATCCTGTACCTGGTCTTGAAGTTCCTAATCCTTGTCTCTGAAACTAAAAATTAGCATTTAATTAATTGTTGTTCAAAGCTACACTGTTAAAAACCATTCTTACTCCACTAGAAGTTCCTAGTCGCATGGAAACAGATTGTTTAGAAGATTTGTTATTATTTGCTGACATAAGTAATTTTCTGTAAGATTCATTATCTTCCAAATTAAATGCTGGTTCCGAATCAAACATAGAATACATGTCTTCATCTCTTGAAATATCAAAATCTACAGCAGCCATGATTAATAATAAAGATCATGCAAGATCTAGAACGGCAGTTTACAAAATAAGAATTCACATTCCTATCTACAACATTTCATTGTTGTCAATACAAACAATTGGTTGCTATGGTCTTGTATTCATTCAAATAAAGCATATAAGAAACTTTTATATTTTCAATAAATAAGAAATATCCAATACCTATTATCGAAATGTTTATTTTAAAATTCTGCATAAAAATAATTATTTAAGACAAAAGAAAAACAAACGAAATAAAGAATAATTCAATAATTTTAAGCGAAGCCGGTCCTGTATGAAAGTGATATAACATTTGAAATACAAAATGGCGCTTACATTTTCTGGTATTTGAAGTGTCAATGAGAAGTACGAAAAATTTTTAATGATATTGTATCCAATAAATAGAAAATGGGAGGTCAACAAAGCACAAGAAAACTGACACTTGACAATGATGACCCTACAAACGTTATTAAAGTTTCCGATGCCGTAGTAGACCGCCTAAAAGGAAATACAGAAGGTAAAATTTCACATAACCTAAAATATTTTAAATTTTTTATTCTTAAAAATAATTATTAATTAACATATGGAATGAAACTTATATTTATTTGAAAATTACAGTTTTATTCTTCTAAATATGTAATTACTTATATAGTTAAAAAGTTTGACATTTATATGTTATTCTTTCTCAGTTGTATAAATATAAATATTTTTATTTAATACTAACTTTTTTATATCAACCTATTTGTATAATGCAGTAGCTAATTTTATACGATGTATATAAATATCCATAATACTGTGGAAATTTGAATTCATATGTTATGTAATTCCTTTTTAATTATTGAACTCTTGATTCAACAGCTAGAAATAGAGGCGCCTCAACATCTGTCGCTGCACCGGTATCTCAAGCAATTCCCACGGCAATTCCTGCTGTGGGTGTTCCTGTAAATCCACTATACCCACAATATATGTACGAGGCAGTTCCAACATCTTTGCAACTTCGTCAAGATAGAGAAGTAGCTCTGCAGAAAAATGATGCTTACTGGCAAAATAGAATTAATAAACTCGAAGAAACTCATGAAAAAATTAACAAGCTCATGGAAAAGGAATACAATGAAGCGGTATGTATTCTTGCTAACGTTGCAGACTTGTTTTAAAAACAGAAATATACATTAAAAAAGAATTTTATTAACTGAATTTTTCAGTTTTGTCAAGAATGAAGGTTAAGATTAGTATTGATTTTTATTTCATTGTGTCTTTTGGCATCACAGTGCAAAGAAGGACTTAACTTTAACTTAATTCATTGTAAACTCTGTAATCTTATTAATTAAAAATCATAATAAATAATAATTTCGCATTAACATCCTTAATCATATCGAATAAACTGGACAGTGCTGAAAATACTTGACGAAAATATAACCTTAATAAGCAAAATGGTAATTTAATTTTAAATTAAAGCAAATCTAATTATAATTGGATATTATTAACAATCAGCCTACAATTGTTCTAAAATAGTGTTACACTGAATAAACTTATTCAGTTTCAGAATTCAGTGTTGCATTAATATGAAATTAATTACAGGTAAAGGAGGTAAAGGACGGGTTCAATGCTGGTCCATCAGTAACCCGTAAACCTGCTTGTCAGGCTGGGAAAAAAGCTGTAATGGATTGCTACAAAAAATATCCTACTGAGCCTATGAGATGTGCTCGAGAAGTGCAAGCTTTTGCTGAATGCGTGGACAAACATCGGACAGAGTTAATCGCCAATCGTGGATAGCTAAACGCCAGCGTTCAACAAGTACAGTCGCCAGAATGATAACAAAATAGTAAATGTTTAGAACTTGTATCAGAACTGACTTTGTTAACACATTATTTTTGTTCGTTTTATTCGACGGCTATACAATAGACTTTTGGTTATGAATCAATCAGTTTGAGTTACAAGAACATGTATGAGCTGTAACAACTGTAAATAATAAATATATTTCAACATGTTAAATTTTGATAATAATTTTTTTTATGAATGCTAATTGGTTTGTGTTATCAATAGAGATCAAAACGTATTTCAAAGAGAAAGACACAGGTTCACAAAAAAACAATATATGTTATCGGTAATGTATATAATTATAACAGCATAAAATATTGCTGTAAACCTCGATATGGCCAAATCTATCGTTAAGAAGTAAAATATCCGGGCAACCCAAAGTAGAGTAGAAATAAACTTGGTGCTTTCCATTTAAGAATTGAGAACAGGAAACAATTGTATTTTTCAGCAGAATGGCACATCTTGCCATACTGCAAAAACAACTAAACATAGTTTGAAAGACAATAATATTCTAGATTTGCCTTTAAACAACACCTTAATGTTATTGATACAGTGTGGCACAAAATAACTTTTGAAAAATGGTCCACAATTCACAATTCCAGAACTTCGAATAAATCTACAAGATATTTGAAATACATTTGCAGTTTATGAATGTCAAAAGCTTGTTTCTACCACACCTTTAAGGGTCCAAGCAGTAAAAACAAAACAAAAGAAGATGTTATTCAATAGTAAATGGTTGAAAATCTGTTAAATAGGATGATTACGGTAACCCTTATTAATTTTTAACAATTCTTGATCAAATAGGAAACAGTATTGTTAAATTTAAAATAGTTTGCAACAAATTTATTATCATGCAAATTGATAGGAATATTTGAGTTTTCATCACAAATTTTACAATATAAGTAACAATAAAGCGTTGCTTTTGTACAGATCAATAGATCAATATTTATCTAAATATCTTGATTGATATCTAAACAAAGTTGTTCGAAAATAACTTTTAATTTTAACTTCAGTAATAATTACAATAGGGTTATTTCTTGATTTTTATTTTTTTATAAAATAAATTTATCATATTCAATTACTGACGCAATTTTACTGTTCATGTTTTGAAATTATGTTACTCTTAAATGTTAAGTTAAATTTCTATTAGTAGTTAAGTGGTCACCGAAATACCAACACATGATAATATTGTTATGACACTTGTTTATTTTACTTGTTAATTTGTTCAATTTTATAAATAACAAGGGTTGCCATAATTACTCCGTTTGTCAGTTCATTTTCATTTTTTTGTTACAAATTAAATTTTGAATTAATTGAGATGGTAAATAAAATGTTTCTCCTCTAAAATAGCTTCATTATAAATCTATTTTTAAGTTTATTTAATAACAATTGACACTAAATGATGACATTATTAATATAAGCAGTTATTTATAACACTGGTCAACAGCCATTTTGCTTCAAAGACGGGAACGTTATTTTCCGTTTAATTTGGTGCCACAAAACACGAAAATCATAATCAAAAGTCAAGTTTGGTTCTGTTTTTTTTTTGTTAAGTTATAAACCTGTTTTTATAGTGTTAAAAGCAAATGATAAGAATGGTCCATGATCTGACTAGTCAATATTACTATGGAATTAAGTTTTTCCAACAATTTCAATCGTACATAAATCGGAAATTACCGCCAAACACCCTCGAGTTTCGGTTAAAACTTATTATTGATTTTTAAAGTTATCATTATTGAACAAAAATTACAGAAATCGAAAAATGACGATTTTCCTCAAGCAGTGTGCACTGCCGAAAAACCCGAAGCAACCCAGACCCGGAAAATTTGTGTTCTCATTTTATATTTAAAAACAATTTGTTTTTTGTATACGGGATCTCTGAAACAAACAAAAAACCGTTGAAATTTGTTGACTAGTGTAATTAATCATCGAGTGTTTGAACATAAAATTGTTAAGATTTGTAAAACGCATTCTGGATCATTTGCCGATGACACAAACAATATAAATGTCACTTAATTTTCTATAAATGATGTTAGTTATGAAGGATTAAAATTAGAATATTTAAAACTAAACGCTAGATATTTAATTTAAATGTAATGCAATCTTCGCAATTTAATAGATATAAGCGTTAACTGACTAATAATGCAAGTAAATATAATCAAAGGTACCATTTAAACTAAAACATACATAATGAAAATAGTAAAGAAATGAGAAAATAATAAACTAAATGATATTTGAATTTTTCTATTAATATCAATACATAAATCTCTATCTCAATTTTATAATCATGTTTAAATTTGTTATAAAAGAAATGTATGATTTGTTCAGAGATATGTAGTAATGAATAATTATTGTTAAAAGGAACACCAAGAATAATATTGAGATAATTGTTCGTGTGATTATAATAAGGTTTGAAAAAAATGCGAGAGAAGCGAATTCTTCGTTCTATTATTATAAACTTGTACTTTCAGCTAGGACTGCAAATCGCTGATAAAATCGGTTCGGCTTTTGTTCTCATTTAAATGAATTAAATTTTGAAACTGTTCATGAACCGGCTCAAGATCCATTTGGCTTGGCAGTTCAGTTAAATTATTTATTTTTTTTTATATAAATATCTACAATTCTGCTACTACATAGGTTAAATTGTAATTGTCCAATTTAAATTTATAGATACATACTTATACATAACTAAGTTTTGAAACAAGTATGTAAATAAGTATTTACAAAATATAAAATTCAATTTTATTTTGTATTAAATAATAAAAACCAAAAACTTTAATCTTAATTTAAAGTAAATTTCTCAAACAAAATAAATAAATGGTATATATAAATAATTTTACTTATTAAAAATATCCTAAGGATTAAACTTGATAATCGCTGAAGAGACATGACTTATTCAATACACATGTATAATATAACTGATTCGAATCGATTCCATTTCAAGTGTCGATTCAATTTGCAGTCCTGCTTTCAGCAAAATATTTTGTATCATGCATTACTATTTATATTTTCCTAATTTATTAAATTATTGCGCGTTCAACTACTATATACTATACAAAGATACAAATAATTTCGCTAAATATTGGTTGTATCTGTTGTATGTACAATTGCATCACAAGTCTACTTTTAATAAGCTGAGACCGTGAGTAGGTCAAATGATGTGATCGTTATTTAAAAAATTCCATTCTAGCAGTACATAATATAAATGGAATCACAATATTAGATATTCAGTGATGGGATTCAAAGTACATTATGCATGATTAATATTCTTCAATAAACTTTTATTCAAAAAAAATCTTTAATACATATTTTGCGTATTATTTAAAATTATATAAATATTTATCAAGTGCGTTACATGCAATCTAACAGATTACAAATATAAAAATAATAGGTTTTCTTCATAAGGCACCTACAAGCTTCAACAATAATATCATTGGACAATCTGGGTAACCTTAACCTACTTTTGGTGGGTTAATCCCTCTTATTATCATTCTTAACAAAGTACAGTGACTACACAGAAACATAAACAGCCTTATGAGAGTGTAATTTCCACTGGGAAGCCACTGACAGCGTGTGTGGGTTTGTGTGTGTATGTGGAGCGTTTATGCTACGAGGATTTCGTAATCAGGGAAGGCGAGTTCCTGGCCACCGTATGCGATGTAGCACACGCCGTGGCTGGGCTGAATCTTTCCGGTGGTGACGGAACCCTCGTGGGCGACGCGACCGATGAAGAGGGGTTCGCCTTCTTCGCTCTGACCGCCGGGAACAGCACTGGGTGGGATGCTTCCGCCAGCGGCTTTCACCTACAAAAGAAATTAAACATTATAATAAGACAATGATTTAAAGTAACTATAGTAGAAACTAATAACTTTTAATATGAATCTTATTCGCCAATAAAATTATTTTATAAAAATTGATATTATATCTACTAGTTTTAATATTTGAAAATTTACTGCCTAAATAGAGACGAATGTTTCAATATTAATCACTAAGATTTTAGGCACACTGACATACATTCTATTTTATAAATACGAAAACTTTTATTTGGATCTATATGTAGTTAATTTTGTATTCTTTCCTACCAATGATAAATTATTCTCAATATTGACTATTTTATTATAGAAAAAAAAGCCAGGCATATATTTTATTTTCATCGTAAAAACGATTAAATTAAAATAATTTACAAAGTAATTAAAATTAATGAAAAATGTAAAATTTTCTGACTTACCCAGGTACCATTGCATTCACACAACACCTCATACTGTGGGACAGGGTTCTCTGCGCCACCCCAGGCTACGTAACAACATCCATGGCTCGGCACCAGCTTGCCGGGAATCAAACCACCTTGGAAAGTAGCACGAGCTACAAACATAGGTTCGCCATTGTCATCACCAGCCTGCATGGCACCAGGTGGCACGCTGCCGCTTTCGGCCGCTACCCAGCACTCGTTAGCCGTGTTGCCACCGCCGCCAAAGTGCTGCTGGGGTTGGTCCAGCAACCAGTTGCCGCACGCACCCCATCCGGTGCACACGCCAACATAGCCGATTTGGAAGGGAGCTGGGTCGGCATATTCGATGAAGGGAGCAGATTCACCTGCAAATCATAAAATGATTAGTATTTTGTCTATGTTGGATAATCCTTTGCTCAGTAAAAAAATATGTTTTTATATTAAGAACATCAGAAGATAATCGATTCACCATTACATTGTAAAATTATAATTAATGTGAGTTAACAGATATTAAAACATGATTCAATCACCAATCTGTTCTAAATTAGGTTAAATCAATATATTTTATTATTGTAAAAGAAATATCACTTTATAAGGTTCTGTTTTGTTCTCATACCATATAAATGTAGTTATAAAAGTTATTTAGAATAAGAATAATAATTTTGTACCATCTACCCACCACTAATTTAAAAGAAATAAATGTAGGCGAAACTACCTACATAAGTAGATTTAATACTTTCCATGCATTCCATTATTCTTTTATTGAGTGTTAGATCCAAACTAAATCGCCAATATAATATGGAATTTTAACAAAGAACAAGAAACAATTTTTAATGCTTCTTTTTATAATTTTGAGTTGAACTCCTATAATTTCTATATAATTTCAATTTTCATTTTTGAATTATATTGATTAATTTTTACTGATACAATCTCTTACCTTCACGTCCAACGGACACACGTCCACCACCCCATCTGGCCCAGAATCCTCTGAACTCTTCTCCGTTGAGGATTCCCGGAGTCTCGGCCTCAGCCACATCAGGTTTGCTACGGTTGCGACGGATCACGGACTTGGTGTTTCCCCAACCGCCGATGAAGACCTCATACATAGGGTCGGACTCGCCCGGGCCAGAGGTAAGCGCCAAATGGGCATCGTTGCCGGCACGAACGCGGAATTGTTGGAAACCGGAGTTGTTTGGGTGAAACTGGTACACCAATTTGTCATCGGTTGAGCACTCTGCAAGAAGATGAATATCAATAAAATAAGAACTAGTAGATTTATACTAATTTTAATAGTTTATATATTTATGATAAGATAAAAACAAATACTTTTGTGGTAGTGGTATCGATTCGCTGCTATAGAATAAGATCTAAACTTATTACAATACTAAATTGTTTTACTTTGCCTATTTCAGCTAAGTAAGTTCTTAAACTTGGAAAATATTAATTTATTGATACTTTTTAATTACATTGAAACTATTTAAAAAGTTTGTGTTCCCTATTGTAGTGGTCATCGATAAAGGATTTTTTTTCTACTAATTTTGTAAAATCCGTGCTGCCGAACTTATTCAATTTATTTTGGAAACATAAAAAAGGAACGCATATTTTAAAATTAAATATTTAGGTAAAAAATGTAAATTGTTAGTGACTGGGAACTGAACTGACTTTTTCAAATATATTGCACAAATATTTAATTTATGTTGTTTTGTGAAAACACTCTTGTGTGAAATAAATAAAACAATCACGATGTTTACGAGATTAGTATTCTTGCAATGACAAACATTGTTCACACAAAACATACAATACGAATAAGTACACAAATTTCATGCAAAATGATTATATACCCTCAACTTCCATATAATAATCATCGTCTGTAATAATTTCACAGCAACAATCCAAAATACAACAGTAAAACACTCTGAAACAGTCTGTTAAACATCTCAAACAAGATTTCGCCATTTTACATTTTAAAAATAGTTTAGAAGCCGGTAGACTGTTTCCAGTTTGAATAGCGTATAAATAACTTCGACTCGCATATTTTCGAGACATTAATTTATTTTATAAACATGTATAAATATAACTTTAATAATTATCTATTATCATGAAAAGAATTTATAATGTACAAAGAAACAAGCAGATGCTAAATGATTTTATCTTTAATATCATTTACACATTTAACAGTTCCCTAAAGTTAATTAAATTCTCGACTCACATTTGTCTTCATGCAAATTAAAATAAATTTGTTTTATAAATTAAAATAAGAGTTAAAAGTTTAAGATGAGAAGAAAAATGGTGTTCATTTTTTCAAATCTGTGTAATGTTTAATTTTAGCAACAACAGACTGCAAAAACTGATTTAACGAACTTCGTAGCGTCAATTGGCCAATTTTGTCAAGTTTATTGAGTCTAATGAGAACAATTGACAATTCTATAAAATCTTACTTTTAAATACATTCCTCCTTTTCTGTTATGACTCAACATTAAATATTTTTGTATTTTATATGTTTACAAGTTGATTACAGAATAAATATAAATAAATGTGATTGTTCATCACGAGACCATTGTTAACAAAAACAGGATAGTCACTCACTACATTAATATTTAACTATAAATATAAATAAGTAAATATATATATATATATATATATATATATATATATATATATATATATATATATATTTGTAGTTTAGAAAATATTTATAATTCTGTGAGATAATATTGTAACAAAACTATAAATACCAGCTATAAGATATAAATTAAGAAGTATATATACGACATCTCTGTCTGTCTAGTAAATTTGTTAGAATTTTTGAAAAATCATGAGCATTCGCCGGGATTTGAACCCAGAACCTTTCACTCGCTAGGTGGCTGCTCTGCAGGTATAAAATTTGATTTTTGATTAGAATATAAGAAAGTTTAGTGTGCTTTAATAGGAAATAAAACTATGTATAAATTTATTAACAAAGATTGTTAAATTTTACTTGTATAAACTTTGCCAACTTAGCAAAGTTTCTTTCCAACAGTGAGACTTTATTAAATAAATACCAACAAAATTAAACACGTCGACCTTCAAGCAGATATGTGCCCCACAAACCTCGTTCACTGCGGCGCCTATGTCACGTGAAACAGTTGAATGCCGATGACATCACCACAGAAAATTACATTTCAACTTCTAAACTTGGCACAGTGTAAAATAAATCTGCATAACATTATTTCTCTGCGATCGGCAACAAATTTACTGCCACGTAGTGTATTCGTTATCAAAATCACAAATTTGCACCGTAAACGTGAAGAACGAATTACAATGAGCAAAAAGGATATAAGACTGGCTTTTGTTTCATTCTATCCTCATTTCCGTTTATAGTTCACGACAGGAATGTACTGCGGTTCTAAAACGGAACTGGGTGATTTTGGAGATTATATCAGAGTATCTCACGTAATTTCATGCTTTAGTTCCTTCTAAAATATTACAAGGAAAATTTTGAGTTCACAAAGTATAATGTAAATTAACCGTGATGGATTACTAAGTAAACAATAACATCAGCTTACATATATATTTTTTTAGTTATTGATCATTAAGTATTGTCTGCTAATAATAATGTTTCTAATTGTTAATTACTGATGCGAATTTGTTAAACACATATTGTTATTAAAGAAGAACTTCGATAATTGGAATGTCAGTCTAATTTATTAAAATATTACAATTCCGACGTTTCGGCGATAACCATCGCCTTCTTCAGGGATTTGTAACGTCTAATAATTGACATAAACAAATTGTTTAAATAAACTTAACATAAGAGTCACAAATTAAAAGAATAAATAGTCAACAATGTTTAAAAATTACAACAACTCTTAACAATTAACTATAAAACACATTAAAAAGAACATTACAAAAATATCATTATCACAGTTTTAAATCTAGTACAAGAATTCTTGTTGTAATTTTTAAACATTGTTGACTATTTATTCTTTTAATTTGTGACTATTATGTTAAGTTTATTTAAACAATTTGTTTATGTCAATTATTTGACGTTACATATTCCTGAAGAAGGCGATGGTTATCGCCGAAACGTCGGAATTGTAATATTTTAATAAATTAGACTGACATTCCAATTATCGAAGTTCTTCATTATTTAAACAGTCGATCATCGTATTTACTCTATATATTGTTATTATTGAGAAATATAATTCTAAATTTCATTACTTTGTTTTGGTTCCTTTTGACGCAATATAGTGACGTCACGAAACTTAGATCAATAACTACACAGTAGTTTTTCTTTTTATATTCTTAAAAGCTAAAATATCACATTTACTTGTTATATGTATTTATAAGTTTATATTAGATTCAGGAGTCATGAATTTTATTTTAAAATGTCAATGCAGGTCTACGTATGCTTTATTCAAATCACTTTTTTATATTCATGTTTAACAAAAAGTTCTGATTTTTTGTTTGTTTTATATATACATTATCGATATTGATCGATAAACAAAACATTATGTGAATCCAGGTGATATCTATACCAAATTTATTACCTTTCGTGCCGAATGTCGTTAATTTCTGAAAATGTCTTTATCTTTAATTACTAAGCACTAAACGGTTTTCTAATTAACAAATTTTGTTTATTTATACAGTCGGATCAAGAGTACTAAATACTACTCTATTGTTATAAATAATTTATTGTGCCACTTTATATTGCTATTTTATGTTTAGTGTTTTTAATTAATAAATTCCATATTTGATGAAGATTGAACAATTAAAAATTACAATATTTCTATTTTGACATCTCATAAATATCTTTATAAAACTGGCATTTGGCCCAATGACAACTGGTACTTTTTATAATTAGAAAGTATAAGTTCAATGAACTTTATACCTGTAATTTATTTACCGCCTCAAAACGAGTTACGTCGTCTCTAAATTTAGTGTAAACATTTTAACAAATTTCCATCAGCACACCTTGAAAAAATTCCACACTCCAATCTTTACATAACTTTTGGAAAAGCTGTGGATTTAAAAATATTGCTGCCGGCAATCTTTTCATCGCAGTGCTTACGGTTCTATTTATAAAAGTTGAAATTTATAACTTTTTTTCGTTCAATTTTGCAATCGCGTATAAAAAATTGTTACTTAAAATAGAAATGATGATATTCGGTATTATTAATTGTCAAGTTGCAATATATTAATATTTTTAAAATACTTTGCAGGTGCAGTTACAAGAATGGAAATAAATGACATCATGACAAAATAAATTATATGAGTAATTAACATAAAATAAAAAATTGATACCAAATCATTCTTTCAACAGTTCAAATTCTAAAAGTGGTAATAAAATGACAGAATGTACTAAAATAGAATCTTATTGGATTCTTCTCCGCTTTGAATCTAGTAGATTTCGAGGTCAAATACTGGGCGTGTCATCTATCCAACACGCAAAACACAAATTTGATTGTGTCCGAAAATGTTATACATTATTTATTGTGTTATCATGCTAAAATAGGTTATCAGGTCAAATTATATCACATTTTTTTGCATAATTATATAATGTAGATTCCGGATGTCAAATAGGATGACATAGTCACAGAACTATTTTTGAATGGTTAGTTAAATTATTTTACATTTGGAAAATAATGTGTAAGTAATATGAAACGTACTGACTATATCTCTATTTGAAATACGTGTGAACAAAATACTTATAAAACTTGAATATACCGGTATCTCAACATTTATACCTGTCCATTTTAATAATTTAAGACAATATTCCATAAAATATGTACAAAATATGTTTTAAATACTTTTTTACTTATTTTGAATTATTATATGTTGAGTCCAACTTGTAATAATTAAAATAAGCATTTATTAACGTATTTTAAAACTTTTTTTTTAATCAAAAACTTTGAAGGTCAAACAAATAATAATCAAACATATGAATTCTCTAACCTAACAAAACTAAATGAAAGTTAATACAACATTATAAAGTAACAAAATATAAGAAACTTACCAATGGGAGCTGCCATTTTGTAGAATAAAAATAGTCCAACACTTCTGTAATTCAACTGGCACAAACACCGCTCAAGAACTGCGCGGACATTAGAATTGTTGCCGGTATTAAAAGTGGTGCGGTTTGGACATGCGCGATAGGATCAGAGGCGTTCGTGGCCTGAAGGGCACGCTCACTTGCCATCACGGCATTTATGCGGCCCAGTGCGGCGAAATGTTTCCAGAAGGAAAACAAATCTATGACGAGACCGAATCGATCAACACGCCATAGGTCACGGGATATGACTCATTATGACACTAGAAGAGTTTTTAATTAGTAAGATCTTGATGTTGTCATTATAAGATTGTTGAATTACGTAGTAAATATTTTGGATGAGAATGAGATAAGAATATAATTGTTAAACATTTTGTTCGTTTCTTTATTTGTCATAAGACATACAACATAAACTATGAGGACGTTGCATACATCACATAAAATTACTCTATCAAAAAAAATCACTAATTCCTATTTTTTGTTATAAAATCACATATTTTATATATTTTTTTAACAAAACCTTTGCTCATTAGAATTGTGTTTAAAATAAATAAATATATCATCACGCCTTTTACCCATTACTGGGTGCGGTACTCTGCTTTAGCAGATCTCGGTAAGTGATATATTTCTTTGCGTGAAGTGCGGTTACCAGCCGTCAAATCACAGCCCCCAAAGATGTTAGTGGAGGAAGAGCCACAGGGGTAGATTTAATTTGCTGAAAATTGTTTGTCGGTTGTGGGGATCGAACCAGGGTTCTCAAGATTCACAGGCCGACTCGATATCACTGAATATTGTAAAATTTGTAAATATTCCTACATTTGGAAATATTGAAAAAAATACAATAAATTGAAAAATATTAAAAATGGATCTTATAATGTCTCGATCCACTTACTACCCCATTAACCCACCTAATATTCCCTCTAACTTTTGATGGATTATTTCAATAAGTACTGGAAAGCCTCAAAGATAGTACTTCCACAGTTTCTTCCATATGGTACGATTTTATTTAAGGAATTATAAGGTATTAGATAAAAGTTATCGGAAGTAGAAAATGTAATCATTAATTATTTTAAATAATGAAGTAAACTTCAAGTTATATTAAATATATTTGACAAATTTTGTCACCACATTCAGTGATCTCATAATTTAAAATAGTGCTCTCTAATAAGAAAATTCGGTGAACTGTAATCACCATGCGCCAAATTGTATTCAAAACACTGACATCATATATTTTTATTTTACAACAGTATAATCATCACATCACCTGTCTTACAAAAATCTATCAATTATTCATTGGATATTTATAGATTTCATGTCATTTTGATGACGTATAACAATATCATTATGACAATAATAAAAAAATATCCAATTATATGTCTTTTTATGAAACGCATAACTTTTATTATTTATTCAACTAAGAATCATATTTTAAATATTACTGTGGCAAAAGAGTATTGCAAAAAAATGAAGTAAGTAAATGGCAATCCATCAGGTTGAGAATTTAAGAACTCTGATTATTCTCACAGTATGCAATTGACATTCATATGTAAAGAGCAAGTTGCCTGACTCGATCAACCTCTCAATGTCCTTGAACTCTCGAGTGTTGCTAAGTCAGACGGATTTTGTTTGTACTTTTATTTCAAAATTACTAGACTAAATAGGCCAAATATTTTTTTATATAAAAAATAGTTTGAATAAAGATAAAATCAATATGTAATAAAATTTTTGTATTGTACATCTGTGCTGAACTCGTAATCTGTTAAGTGGCCGGTCAAGTTTAGAGTGGAAAGGCTATATATCATAATAGTTATATTTTTTTGTAGTTGCCTATTAATTGTTTTTATGTATGGTAGGTGGCTTAGTGACATCGAGTCGGTCTGTAGATTTGAGAACCTGGTTTGATTCCCACAGCCGACAAACAGTTTTCATCACATTATAATTATTCCTGTTGCTCCCCTATTAAAATTATTATAGTGCAAAAGGCGTGAAGATATGTTTATTTTATTTATTTAAAAGGGCTCTCTTTTTCCTGGAATCTACATTATTTAAATATATATTTATAGCTTTTATTACTTTTCAATTAAGAAATCTTTAATTCATACGTATATATATATATATATATATATATATATATATATATATATATATATATATATATATATATATATATATATATATATATATATATATATATAATTCTAGTCGACCTGTGGATTTGAGAATTCGGCTTCAATTCTTATAATGCCTATGGCACACTGGTCGATGAGCGTCGATGAGCATCGATGAGCTCTTCGATGAAACAACAGAACGCACTCTTCATTGACAAACAATAAAAGCTTCTAAAGTTGAGAAAGAAAAACGCATTCTAGTGGTCATTTTTGAAACTACAGGTTATGTGATACATTTGACGGTTGTTTTAACATGCAGTTATTGTTTTGTTTAAAGTTTATTTAGCTGTAAATAAAGTAGTTTACTATAACTATTTTTTCTACGATTGCTATGAAAAGTTGACAATTATGCTCTCATTTGTCATCGTAAAGTTCACGTTTTCTGTGGAACAATCGAAAAATATATTTTTTGCGCGTTTCCAATGGCAACGCGCGAAAAAGACGTTAAATGTGCGCGTTTCCAATGGCAACGCGCGAAAAAGATATTAAATGAGCGCTTATTTCAATAGTTACCAGGGATACAAACAAAACAGAAACTTGTCATATTGACAGTTGACAGAATGAATTTATTTTAAATACGTATTGTTTTTGAATAATTTTAAGATGCAATCGTAGAAAAAAATTATGTGTGTATCACGAGCGTAATGTATCTTTGTTACTCGAGCACGGTAATTGCAGCGCGAGCCTTCGGCTCACTTTACGCTATTAACACAAATAACTATTATGATATTTACTTTAATATAGATTATGTGAAAGTTCAACAAAGTAGTGTACACAGTAAGTAATGTATATTGCTCTGTATATAATTGTAAATCAAAATATTCTATTATCAGTTTCCATAATTTCCCAATGCCGAAAATTCTGTTAAATATGAACATAAATATGGATTGACCGAAAACATTGATAGACAAAAATAACCTGGATTTTAAAATAAATAAATATAAATATATCATCACGCCTTCTCTGTAAATGATATATTTCTTCGCGTGAAGTGCAGTTACCAGCCGGCAAGTCGCGGCCTCTAAAGATGTTAGTGGAGGGGGAGCCACAGGGGTAGATTTAATTTGGTGAAAATTGTTTGTCGACTGTGGGGATCGAACTTGGATTTTAAAATTAAAAATTAGAAAACCGATATGAAAACGTATTCGTTGTATTTCTCTGACATTAACTGTTTTATACAGAGGTAATTATACGTAAATATTTTTAATTATTTACAAATAAGCTAAATTCACTAATGTTTTAGAAAGTAATTCCAAAAAACCATTTTAATTAAAGAAAATTACTGTACCATCCTTAAATTTATCTCTTCATACCAGTGTTACAAGAAGTCAGCGCTTGTGAACCAGACATAAAAATGAAACCGATATAAAACAAAGATAAATTAGAAAATTAGTCCTATGTAGAAAAAGAGAAAAGTGTGTGAAATAAGGAAGTCCAAATTAATATGAACAGGAATTTAATGGTGTATGATATAGTAAACAACGATGATTTTTTAAATATGTTTACTGCAATAAACACTTATACATTTTTAAATGTTAATGCCATTCTTGTAAAATATATTGATATTAATATAATACTCTTATCTCTTAATATTAAAGAAAGAAGTATTTTAACTTTTATTAAATTAAAAACATTAAATAAATAAAGTTTAGATTATTTATTGTAAGTATTCTACACTTTAGCCGTTTACTTATTACTATAATATCAGTAAACAAGTAGTTTTTGGTGAAGTGAGTGCTTTAGCATTTGCTATTTATTAATAATCTACTAGATAAAATGCAATTTAATTTAAATTAATAATGAGCAGGATATTTATTTATTTATACAATATATTAAATTATAGTATTGCAACAAACAATTACAACATATTGTTTTAAAAATAAATAAACGGTTTTAATTTAAAGAAACAAAAACAACAAAAAGAAATGATATATTTAAAAATATATAAGCAGTATTGAAATACTTTTGTAAAAAATGATTTCCTAACAGTGCAACTAAATTACTAACTCAATTTCCTTTAAATAAATTGATTTTTGCGAGAAATAAATGAAATATTTTACACAAGCAAGTGATACTTCTTTGGAAACAATGGTATACTTTTGTAGGACGGTCTTCTTAATATCGCAACTAGAATTATCAATTTAATTTTCTTGCATTATAAACTGATTTATTTGCTATAAATAAATAAAATATTTGAGACAAATAAATGGTATATTTGCGAACTTCTTGGCAGCATTTTGTTACTTTTGTAAGAAATGATCTCATAATATCGCAACTAGAATTATAAACTCTTTCATGCAAAACGGATTTATTTACGAGAAAGAAATAAAATATTTGACATTTGAGACAAATGATATTCTAGCAATATTATATTACTTTTGAAATACGAGATCTTTTAATATAGCAACTACAATTATTATTATCACAATTTTCTTGCATTCAATTAACTGATTTATTTGAGAGAAACAAACAATAATGTTTGAGAATTTCTAAACAGTATTGAGTAGGTATACTTACAAGACATGATCTCTTAATATCACAACTAAATTGCCAACTCAGTTTTCTGATATAAACTGATTTATTATGAAATACTTGAGATAAACAAATGGTATTTGACAAATTGTAAGCAGCATTATTAAGTATATAATAATAATTTTTATCACAAACAACTGTTTGAGAACTTCTAACAAGTAACACTACCCAACTGTCACTCACCGATTTAAATGAAACTTGGCACACTGGTGTGACGAAACGTTTTCGTCACTCACACCGGTGACTCGTAAAGTGCTCTCGTTTTCCCGGAAATGAGAGCAACCCCGGCTTTCTGTTAATAACTCCGGCTGTAAGCAACCGATTAAAATAAAATTATACTTTCCTAGCAGCATAATTACAGGGCTAGCGATTGACGCTAGTATACTAGTTCATATATGAACTTCGTAAGGGCAAGAGAAGCACTTTAACCAAAGCACTGTAACTTACCCCTATGTAAATACATGGTAGCGACCACTGACAATCCGCCCGAACATTCAATAACAGATTCAACTCGATTCATTAACTTTTCTGTATATAAGCCGGGATCCGCGAACCGAAAGAGAAATAGTTTTTTCCTCATTTGATGAGAGAGTTCCACCATGAAATCCGAGAAGAAGCCGTCCAGCGAAATCCATCAGGGTAAGAGATACCGTCTAGTTTACCGTTTTACCGTCCGTTCCAAGCCCTTCAGGCTACCTAGCTTAAAACCAACATTGCGACTTGGAGGCCCTGACTGCGAACCATCCTCGAGCCCACGGGCTGGAGAGTATCCTCGACTCGCAAGAGTGGAGAGTCACCCGGTTCAGGGGATCCCAAGTCACAACGTCGGCTACTTTACCGTGTGTTTGCAGCATCCGCGACTCCACAGTTGGGAGTACGATACCGTCTGCTTTGAGACCTAGAGGTACCCTCCGAGAGCGCCGTCATCCTCGAGCCCACGGGCTGGAGAGCACTAGGTCGTATAACACAAATCCGTCCACCGTGACGTCACCCGCCGTGATGTCAGCTTTACGTTTTACGACGTTCCGGCCGAACGGCGCCCCAAACACCGGAACCGCGACCGTCACCGACATCGGGACGCACTCCCGACAAACATACTAAAAATCAGTCGTCGCGACGCCGGGCGTCTATTTTGAGTTAGTACCAGGAACCATCCTAACCACTGTTAGCAGTTGATAGAGGCCGATGCCGTCGCGACGCCAAGCGTCGTCTCCGTGTTACGGCCATTTTTAATTTTTACTACTCGGGAATCGACTCCACCATCTTCGGGAAGACCGAGAGACCTAGTGACGTCGCGACGCCAGGCGCCGTTTCAACACGAGTCACCAGAACGCGCCGTGCTTCTCAGGGTCGACTCAAGGACCCGCCAAAGACTCGTCCGACACATCGATGCCAAAAACATACATTTGACGTTTGTATCGGCAGCCATATTATAAAAACCGAAGTGTTACAAAAATGATTCTCACCCACTGTGCCGCGGCACTTCTGTGTGCCGCCAAATTTTAGAAATGTATGTAGTAAAAATTATAATGCTTTTTTTATTACGAGTAAAGTTTAAATTAAAGCAAAGTATATATTATATATATATATATATATATATATATATATATATATATATATATAAATATTTAAAAATTATTTTAATTTATCCCATGATAAATAAGCTTTAAAAATATTATTACAATTTTCTACATCTTATTTGTGTGAAATTCGTATATTCAGTATTAACCAACATAAAAACGAAAAAAGAACGAGACTGTTAAATGTAGAAGACGATATGAAAGTAGCATTGTCATTTTTACGACCAAATATAAATGAAATTACCAAAAAACATCAAGCTCAAATTTGTCATTAAAAGTATTCTTATTATAAACTTGTAGTTAATCCCTTAATAAACGTACTGTTATTTTTGTAGTACATATTATATTATTTTATTTTACATTCAAAATTATTATCATAAACTATTTTACACAGTGTATTATAGGTAAGTAAACAACTTTTAAACTTATCTTTTTCTTTGTGTACCGCCAAATCGTTAAAAGTGTGCTGCGACAAAAAAAAGGTGGAGAATCACTGTGTTACAATATACATAGGCGTTTTTAAATATTTTGGTTTTATATTCATAATTATATTTACTCATAAATAGTATTTTAGTATTTTATTGTGTACATTATTTCTAAGGTTTTGAATTGCATTTATAAATGTTTTTAAAAAATTGCGTAGTACCTATATCGTTATCGATAAGGTTTAATTTTGAATGTAAATATGTTTTAATTTCATATTTTCAGTTTTGTTTTATTATAAATAGTTAGTAAATTTTATTACCTATAATTTTTAGAAAACAATTTATTACAAAAATGAATAAATACTTCAAGCATGATTTTAAAATGATCATATTAGCAAAATCAATAGAAATAATCCAATTGATTAACATTTTAACATGTTTCATCACAGTCTTCTGAATAGCTTTGTAAAAATTTACTGTATTTAAAAATTATAAACGCAATGAGAAACTTTTTGTTGTTGCATTATTTTTTTTTTTCAAGTAAAAATATACTTACCTTATAATATAATTTCAGTCGCAAAATTTGAGGCAAATCTTTTTGTTTGTTTTTAGACCTTATACACAGTGTCCAAATTAACGTGTTCCATTAGGATCTCAGAAACGGTAAGAGATACAGTATCGGTTAAATTAGATAAAAGTTGTTCTATTCGTAGACAAACTTAATGATATTTTACTTTTTTTGAAAAAATGCATAGGTCACTAGATATCGATGATGATATAAATTTTGTCCATTTTTAGTTAGGTTCATATTTTTTATAAATGAAATGATATAGGATTTTAGATTGCACTTTCTTAAAGTATTTTTTAATGAAGAGTTTTCAGGGGTACTCAAATTTTATATCACATACTGTTTTCATTATTGTTCATATAAATGTAATAGTAAACTTTATTACTGTTAAATTTTTTTTCGCTTTTAAACGATATAAAACACTTGATTCATTAGAATAACTGCAAAAAATTGATGTATTATTTTATATTTGGTATTATTTACATATTAGTTCAAAACAGATGCTCTCTTCTTTCCTCATCGTTTTTTCTTCATTTTCAGTTTTTACTATACAGTGTCTAACTGCAATTGTGTTAAATGTATTTTTAAACAATCGCAGGCTATGCCGCCTTCATTTCTTTATAGATTCGTTGTTAGAGAAGTGGGCGTAAGTGAAGATTTGTGAAACAGTTGTACATGAGCGAATGAATGGATGTGAATGAAGATTTGTTGCGTGATGATGGATTTTGATTATGAGGAAGGAAAGATCTCGTATTGAGGAAGTGTTAATATAGTTGAAACGTGTATCAGGATGAGAATGTTGACGTGAACTGAATTTTTTTATGAATCTTTTAGTGGATGTTCTGTGAATGTTTCAGGGGTTCGTGCTACCTCATATATATATATATATATATATATATATATATATATATATATATATATATATATATATATATATATATATATATATATATATATATATATATATATATATATATATATATATATATATATATATATATATATATATATAGCGTGATGTTATGTATGTAAGGATATTTATTTTTTTATTATACTATGAGCACTAGATTTTGGGACACCAGCATTTTATTCTATTGCCCGCAATGATGTAAGTTCTTCAATAACAGACTGTAGAATCATATTTTCTTTATCGTGATCCATTTCTCTTCCACATTTTTTAGATTTTACAAATGCATTAAATTCAATTATTTAATCTTGAGTTTTCAAAATAATGATTTGTATGGCTGTCTTCTCTCGGGATTATAAAGCAAAGTACAATCGCCTAGCATCTCGTGAATTACTTCATTAAAGAATATAACAACTCAATATATCAAATTTGTCTTGATTACTAAATATATCCATATTTAAAAACAAATGTCAATCTTCAACAAATACATAAATATAACAGAATAAACTATTAATAGATGGGGTAGGTGGCTCAGTGGTATCGAGTCGGCCTGTAGATCTTGAGAACCCTAGTTCGACTCCCACAGTCGACAAACAATTTTCATTAATTTAAAATCTACCCCTATGGCACCCTCTCCACTAACATCTTTGAGGGCCGTGATTTGACGGCTGGTAACCGCACTTCACGCGATGAAACTTACCGAGATCTGCTACGGTGGAGTGCCACATCCATTGACTAAATGAACGTCTAATTAAATTTTGTGTACGGATATGCGCCCAGTTATATTTTTTTTGTACTGTTGTCGGTGGGTGCAAAAGTGGAGTTAATAAATATGCGCTAATAAGATACCTTCAATTTCACCAGTTTCAAACGCACGCATTCATTTCAAAGGCGGGAATCATGTGGATTACCTCTCCGCTGATCTACTTCATTATGGAAACTACATTCACTAGTATATACAGGGTGTTTCAGGAGTAGTGTAACAAACTTTAACAGCTTATTCCTGAGGTCATTTTGAACCAAAATTGTCATATGAACATGGTCCTATTCCTTCTAGTTACCAATATACAAGAGGTTGAAGTTCTATATATAACACGAAATTTTCAAAATTTTGTAATCAAGATACTTCCGGAAAACAAGAGTTTTATTGAAAAGTCATACCTTATTTGTCTTAATTAATTTTATTTATTAATATTAACGAATACGATTTAGAGAACAAAACATAAAATGACACTATTAAGGTGAAGCATACGGCCTGAAGTTCGTTAACCAACAATTAGTTATCGTGTAAGTAGGGTTTCTTGTGGTTTTACCAAAAATGTTGATCTAACCAATCATAAAAAACCAAGTATGAGTCTATGCTAAATAGTGGTAGGGGTATTGGCACGTAGTTTAAAATTATACAAACGTGAAGATTTTCAAGAAAATTATTTCAAATAACAGAAAATAATTCTAAATGATATGTTAACACAATAAATAAAAAAATGTAATAACATATAGTATTTTATTTGATATTATGACATAAAAACGACATTACAGCAACTTGAATATTCTGACTTTAGAATCGCAGTTCTCATTTCTCGTTTATTTTCTAATCATGTTTACGTACTGTAATCCTAAAATGTATTGAAAACATGTAAACGCTTCAATTAAACAAAATACATGCACTATCAGAGTTGTAGATGCTTTTTTTTATATATCCAAATATGAAAATATTTTTTTCCACAAGCATTTGTTTATAAATTTATGTACGTATTTTTAATTTTGCATCGACGAGGTATATTTGTTCTGTTTTATGTTATCATTCATCTTATAATCTGTAAGCAATATAAATACATTCCTACTTCCTTTTGTGCAATATTTAAGGTTAGAATAACAATTGTTGTCTATAAACGTTAAATTAAAAACTTTGTTAAAAATATCGGTTTTTAAAACAAATAATCCATTTCAATATTACTAACTATACTGTTCTACTAATCTGCTCTGCTAAAATTAATCAAATGTTTGCAGTAAAACCTGATGTCTCGTACTAATAACTTCGAATATTAGTGTAATATAATACGAAAAATAAAATAGATATATGTCAAACCACAAATTCTGAAATACTCATTCATAACATGTATATATCTACATTGTGAAATATATCATTATGAATGACAGCTGTCAATCTAGATGTTCATTTTTGCGCTGAGTGTACGACAAAGCACACATCAAGTGTGTAAAATGAGTATTTCGCAAAGTTGCTGCAACAAATTCAAATGTCAAAAAAATATTTTATATACTTATTCTCATCTAAATGAAGGAACAAGTAGTGCAGAATAATCTCACAACATTCTACTTTTTGATATGTACAATATAAAGAATGTGAAATTTCTATAAAACAAACAAATTTGATTTGATATGCAACAGGTCAAGATATCAAAATTTCGAGTCTGAATTTCTCAAAAATGCCGAGTACGATTTTGTTTAAAAAATTCTGTATATTTAAGAACATAGTTTTCTATAACACATAATTTTTTTAGCCAATTTGAATTTGTAACTTTAAAAAAAAAAACAAAAATATCCGAAAAAGCCTGCTTTTGAGCGTTTTTTCGCATGTTTATTTTTTTTTCTCAAAAGTTACAAATTCAAATTGGATAAAAATTGTATATGTTATAGAGGACCATATTCTTAAATATGCAAAAAAAAATTAAAGAAAATCGTACTCGGCATTTTTGAGAAATTCAAGTCCATTTTTGAACCGTTTTCTATTAATTAATTGTACATAAATTTAATAATATGTATATTATTACTACACCTTGAAGTATTGGCTTTAAAATTGTGTACAATTCATCGTAAGTTTCATTCATAAAAACAATGATATCTTATTTGAAAGAGATCAAGTCAGATGAAGTGTTCTGCAGCTAACTTAAGATTTAATTAAGCGGATGCTTCACCTTAAATAGACACAGAACAACATAACCAAATATGGAATAGGTTAACATAATATGAAATAAGATAACAAATTAAAAAAAAATTACAGCAAGTGTTCAAAATGAGCGCCTTGAACTCGTATGCATGTTATTATTAATAAATAAAATTAATTAAGACAAATAAGGTATGACTTTTCAATAAAATTCTTGTTTTCCGAAAGTATCTTGATTACAAAAATTTGAAAATTTCGTGTCCTGAAACACCCTGTATAGCCTGCATATTTATGCTGTATAATAACCTTTTCTTAGGTTTCTTAATTTTCACGTAAGTACAATCTATGGCCCCGATTATTGATGGACATGCCGCAATGCCATAAAAACATCTCATTTGTCGTTACGGGTTTTCATAATTAATGGAAATAAATTATATTCTTGTCATAAACAAAAGTTATATTTGAAAACTTCTAAGCAGCATACAGTTAGCTATACTCTGCAAAACATGATCTCCTAATATTAACTACTGTGACCGACTCAATTTTCTTTCTAAAATTCGAGCTATTAGCAAAAATTAGGGTTGCAATAATTTGCGTTTAAATTCTAGAATTAGAACTCTACTCTTTAGTATATAAAACTAATAAAATGACAACACCCTAAATGAACTTTTTAATTAGATATCAACAATCAAATTGGAAGTATAGAAAAATGAGAGTGAATAATTTGTCGACTGGACGAGTAAAAAAAATAATATTATTAATTTAACTATTGAAATTTGCTTCGGCCGAGTATCACCCCTTAAAATGGGTATAATGTGATAATATATGTATGTATTTATTTGTAAAATTTTACTTATTCAAATTTAATTCAATTAATAATTATTTTACTTATCTATAATTTTTTTATACCCTTACATTTCTATAAATAATTATAATATCTAAATTTTGGCAGCGTAAAATAAATAAATAGATAAAAAAAATTATTAAAATAAAATAGTGTGTATAAATAATATTTTATTTATTCAATATATCGGTTTTACAATGATTTATTTCTTAAATAATTTTAATTGTAATTAATATTCTTACTTATTGTAAAATAAAAATTTAATTAAATTTTTATATGTTTTTTGCAATTAATTAAATTATAAAATGATGGTAAATGATTTGTACATAATAATATTTTATTTTATTTATAAATTCATACTTATTTTTCCTAGTGTCTCATTTTAAATCTTTTCAACTTTCAAGATCTCGCGCGTGCGCTCTCACAATTTGCTTTATTGCGTACGTGAAAAAGTTGGTTATGTTTAAATTTTGCGGTAGTACAACAGTGAAACAACCACGTGTAATAATGTCTGATATGGACGTGTTGGAAGATATGGTAATAAACGAAGAAAGTGATGAAGATCCAGAGGATGATGATACAAAGGACACACCAGCGTTTCCTACTGAATCCAAATACGGAAGTTTGAAGAATAAAATCCTTAGATGTGCGAAATATCAGAAAGAGAAGCGTGAACAAAAAAAGGTATAATTTTGAGGTTAACATTGATCTGTCATACCAAGAAATTTAGACTTAGATTATTATACTTTATTTAACAATTATCGTAACGTGTAACATAATGTATTTAATATTTAGGTCAAACGATTAGCTCGTAAACAACGTCAGAAAGAAGGTGGACCCAAACAACAACCACATACCATTGAGAGTCTTCGTTTGAAAGATGAGACAACTGTTGGAGATTTAACTGCTGAAGATAACGACTTAGTTCGAGATGAATTAGATTGTGATGAATTTAGTAATTATTTCAGAAATGAATATGATCCTAAAATACTTATTACATACTCTGATAATCCTCTCCGCGTAAGTTCCTTGAGAATTATGATTAAATAATTTTAAATAATTAATTTTGCTTACAGAAAACAAGAATTTTTGGTCGCGAACTTACAAGAATCATTCCCAACTCAGTTTCAAAGTTCAGGAATAGATCAAGTGTGAAAAAAATTGTGAAGAGTAGTATTCGGGAAGGGTATACAGATGTTATTATAGTGAATGAAAATCAAAGGCAACCTAATGGCTTATTGGCAGTACATTTACCGGACGGCCCAACAGCACATTTCAAACTAAGTAATGTGAAAATCACATCAGAATTAAGGAGAAATCATAAGAATATTACTGAACACAAGCCAGAAGTTATTTTACAAAACTTTACTACTCGTTTGGGTTTAACTATCGGGCGAATGTTTGGTGCATGGTTTCATCACAGACCAGAATTTGAAGGAAGACGAGCAGTAACTTTTCATAATCAGCGAGATTACATATTTTTTAGACACTATAAGTAATTTCATTAGAATTTTTCTTGAAGGTTTTGAACTTATAATATTTTATTTGTTTAGGTACCAATTCGATGAAGATGGTAAAAAAACAAGACTAAAGGAATTAGGTCCAAGATTTACACTAAAGTTAAGATCATTACAAAAAGGTACTTTTGATAGTAAAGCTGGTAATTATATGTGGATCATCGATGGAAAACGACATGAAGTTCAATCAAGTAGGCGTAAATTCTTCTTGTAAATTATTTGAAATTTCTTTTATTATCTCAACAAGAATAAAATTTGATTTATATTTACTTCTAAAGTTTATTTTCTGTACGAATTTTGTGTAAATGAACAATGCTAAATTATCTATTTGTGATCTATTTTAACCGGCTGAAACAGATTTGGTTGGTAGTTCATGAATGTATAAATAGATGTCGGTAGTAGTTCTATTCTGTCGGAAATATTGAAGATGGCGACGACAGTCAATGTACGTCTGTGTTTTGCAGTCACCTATTTTATGTTTTGTGTATTTCTGATGTAAATTTTAAAGTGTTTTTAAATGTAATTATGAAGAAAAGTGCATTTTAATATTAATTTTATATCCGGGTGTGTTCGTTCGAGTGCGTGGGACTGTCACACGAAAATTTTAGGCGTATGTTGATGTTTTGACAACTTTATTAATTATAACTGTTCATAACCGCAACGAGTTAATTATTGAATAACGTGAAAGGTGAATGTAATTATCGGTAAGTACTGTTTTACATTTAATTTATATACTCTTGACTCATCTTTTGATGAAGTATTTTTGTACTGGCATCCAGAATACAATGTGAAATTAACGTTTGGCTAACACAGGTAATCAGGGACAAACAGAAATAAAATTAGTCGGACGATACAGGTTTAGGCTTCTTTACCTATGAATGTGTTGTTCTGCTTTGGTTCCGGTTCACATGGGCTGATGCTGTACATTTTTAGTATGAATTCATACACGAACCGGTTTTATTGTGATCTGTCTGTACTTCCAAATTTGAACGCGTCTCGTTTATATAACTTGCTTATTTATTTATTCTTGCTTCAAATTTATTCAGGCGTATAGTTTCATTTCAATACAGTCTTTTTTGAATGTAATCATATTCTCGCGCTTTTACAAGAGTGTTATTATTTTTATTATAAATTTATTTTTACTTTTCTCGCAAATTTCGATGTATTACATGCAGATATATTTGTCCACATGTATGTAAACTTTCAATTTTACTTTAAATCCTGAAACAAAATTATAATTTTTATATAGATTCATAATTTTTTAAACATTATTTTATATGCCTAAAACTAATTTTGAAATTTACAAAAGTCAAAAAACCATTTCAAACATAATTTTGTTGAAATAGTTACACATTATTCAAAAAGTGTCAATTACTTTGGTAAGTGTTTCCTTTTATCGCGAGGAATTTCAGAAACGATATAATATGTCTACTTGTAAATTAAATATATTTAATGTAAGAAATTGATTATCCATATTTAGAAAATACAGGAAGAAAAGATAGATTGCATTTAATAATTTTAATGTCATTAACGTTACTTGTTTCGCTATTTCCGTAACTTATACTGAGAAAATACTGTAATTAACTCATTTAAATTTTCTATAGGTAGTTATTGATTCTTAAATACATGGCATGAGCTACTTTATCTCTGTTAAACGCACGGAATATCTTTAAAAGTAGAATTAAATTCAATAGATGTAATCAGTTTCAAATAATTGTCAATTAATTATCATACAACTATATTCATAATGTGCCAAGTGTCAACGTTATAAACTTTATATTTTGCCATAAATCTCAAATGATAAGAATGAATCAAATACATATTTTCTGCAGAAATATTTTTCATAAATACTTTTTTCACTTAAAAACAGTTCATTAATAAGAAAGAAAAAATATATCAAATTTTTATGTAGTTCTCATAAAAGAATCTAATTAGATTTTCTAATTAGAATAGAACAGTTCTCATAATTTATGTTCTCACGTATTTTTTGAAGTTCAAAGAATTTTTTACTTCTATATAAAATATTTAATTAGAAGAT
This sequence comes from Pterostichus niger, assembly GCA_947425015.1. Classification (NCBI taxonomy): domain Eukaryota; kingdom Metazoa; phylum Arthropoda; class Insecta; order Coleoptera; family Carabidae; genus Pterostichus; species Pterostichus niger. Next base: position 22,978,408 of record OX380342.1, read on the forward strand.
AAACTATTAAAACATAATTTATTGTTAATAGTTTTAACTAAAAATGCATATACATATATGTTTATGCTATATAATTTTGTATTTCTTGAAATGGTATTTCATTTATTGAGAACAATGTTATCTATATAAAATCATAACTTTTTCTCCAAATGAATAGCTAAAATATTTATATACATATTTACCTAATTATGTAAATAAAACCAAATGTTGGGCATTATATGAGAATATTACTTTGTTACAGATGTACATGTAACAATGAAATTTATGTAATCATACTAATATAGAACTCAATAGTTATTTGTACAACTAGTAATGAAAGCAATACTTTTTTTCTTGATTTTGAAGTCTGATGCATGACAGCGAAGCTATAATGTATCAATCAAACGAGTGAAATAAAGATGCTTTCATTATGTGTGTGTTGTTTTTTATATATTGATATTAGTTTGATTTTATGAAGAAATTAAAAATCATCTTGACAAATATAAACATTTCAATATTATGTTGAGAAAATTTAATTGATCTCCAAGAAAATAAATAAATAAAAATAGTGAAAAAAATAAAATTAAATGATTGAAATTGTAATATTTACTTTTTTTTTAACTTTATTTTAATTTCTTTACACGATTTTTAAAATAGTTGAAAAGTAAAACAAATAAAATATAAATATATCATCACGCCTTTTACCCATTACTGAGTGCGGCACTCTGCTGTAGCAGATATCGATAAGTGATATATTTCTTCGCGTGAAGTGCGGTTACCAGCTGTCAACCCACGGCCTCTAAAGATATTAGTGGAGGGAGAGCCACACGGGTAGTTTTAACGTGGTGAAATTTGTTTGTCGGCTGTGGGAATCGAACCTGGGTTTTTAATTCCACAGGCCAACTCGATACCACTGAGCCACCTACCCCGGTGTATCACCTAAACAATGTTCCGTTAAAGAAAGACGGCTTTCATGATCAATATGCAAATAGTTATTTGTGTATTAAGAGCGTAAAGTGATTCTTTGTTACTCGAGCACGGTAATTGCAGTAGTTGCAATAGTGTAAGAGGAACAAATACACTTTACGCTCGTGATACACACATAATTTTTTCTACGATTGCATCTTAAAATTATTAAAAAAAAACGTATACGTACTGAAAATAAATTCATTCTGTCAACTGTCAATATGACAAGTTTCTGTTTTGTTTGTATCCCTGGTAACTATTGAAATAAGCGCGCATTAAATATCTTTTTCGCGCGTTGCCATTGGAGACGCGCAAAATAGTTATTTGTGTATTAAAAGCGTAAAGTGTCTTTGTTACTCGAACACCTTAATTGCAGCGCGAGCCAAAGGCGAGAGCTGCAATAGTGTAAGAGGACATCTTTTTCGCGCGTTGCCATCGGAGACGCGCAAAAAAGATATTTTTCGATTGTTCCACAGAAAACGTCAACTTTACGATGACAAATGAGAGCGTAATTGTCAACTTTTCATAACAATCGTAAAAAAAGATATTTTTCGATTGTTCCACAGAAAACGTCAACTTTTCATAGCAATCGTAGAAAAAAATAATTGCAATCAATAACTGCTCAACATAAAAGATTGTTAATAACATAAAAAGACTCATGATTGAACAGCAACTCGATTCATAGTTTCCAATAAATAATCTTATATTTTCAAATAATTTTATGAATATGTAAAAATTAACTTATTATTCAACTTGTACTAGTAGTAGGTAAAATATTTCATCATTTCTTGGAGTAGTTTTCATGCACAGAAATATTCGTACTGCAAAAATGAATAGTTTACATCACAGGTGTTATATCTAAATTCATTTTTTTTATAGTAATATCACAAACATAATTATATATGTACATATACAAGCCATAGTAAGTCATAGAATTAAGTAAAAGGGCAGTAAAAATATTTACCTTAAACAATATTCACAGTCTTGGGGTCTTGTACACATTGCACTTCCCGTTGACCGACCCTGATTATTATTAGTATACTATTTATTAAATTTATTTATTATTAATTTGGTAATCAGGTCTTATGTGTATTTCTTGAAAAGTTTTAGATTATGACCAATTCAGCTTCATGTCATAAAGATAATATTTTTCATTTTGAAAGGCACGTTTTCGTTAAAATAAATCAGATTAATAGTTGGAACAGCAATCAATTTGAATACCATTTTTAATATTGTTTATAACTGATAAGTTTGTTTCAAATTAAAATAGTTTCACGAAATGAATGAATTTTCATGTTAATAAATTCTTTTTTTAACTCAGGTTAAAGTAAACTTGTTTCGTGAGTTGAAAAGAGTTACAAATGAAATAAAATATTAACGCGTAATTCGTTTTATGAATCTGCCAGTTGCACCCTTGTCTCTCAAATATTTGTCAAATGAATTAATAAACATTTAAGGAACGGCGTTGCACCTGAATATAAGAAATTTTAAGTAAACATATTAAAAAAAAATCAATAGATTTTTTTGTTTTTTTTTAATTCTTAATGTGCTAGACGCAGAATTTAATTCTCTAAAACTTTTATTTGCAGCATTTATTTCTAAAATCAAAATAATACCATTTTTTTTCAAGAAAAACTGTTAGCAGCTTCATGTAATGTATCACTTCCGGTTTGTCCATTTTAACTAAAATCTATTATGATATTTTTATTGATATAGTAGTCTGATATACCAAATTTGAAAAGTTTTGGATTATATTTTAATATAGTTTTTTTATTAAAATCTATTATAGGCTTCAAGTAAAGTATCACTTCCAGAAGTTATATAATGACCAAAAAGGAAGATGCACAACTAGATGTTATAACAGTCCTAAATACAAAATTTCAACTTTCTACGGGTTACCATTTTTGAGTTATGCCAGATACATACGCACGTACGTACAGACGTCACGATGAAATTAGTCAAAATGAATTCAGGGATGGTCAAAATGGATATTTCCGCTGAAATCTGAAAACAGAATACAATACTTCCTTTACTTCGTACCTACAAGGAAGTAAAAAAGAGAAAATTTAAATTGATAATTTTTTTTGCTAAATCCTGACATCCATTTAACAATTACTAAAATAAGAAATTTTAAATTGATAATTTGGAATCGAATATTTGGAAGCCATGTCAACTATTTCACTAAAAAAAAAGAACTATATTATCACTCTTTTTACCAATTACTAGGTGTGGTACTCTGTCGTAGAAGATCTCGGTAAATTATATATTTATGCATGTGAAGTGTGGCTACTAGCCGTCAGTCAAATCACGGCAAGGTGTTAATGGAGGGATTTATTTTAATATGTTGAAAATATTGTTTATCCAACTCGTTATCATAGAGCTACCTACCTCATATATGATAGTTATTTTTATTTATTTAAACCAAAATAAGTAGTTCATGCTACTATCAAAATTTATTTAAACGTTGCGTATTACATATTTAAATCCCTTTTCCAAATTTGCAGAGAATTATATTAGATTTGAAAGTTTGTTCAATACCCTATTGCATTCTCATTAGCTTTTATGACCTTACTACTCTGTATAAAATTAAAGCAATCCCCAATAAGTAGAGCAAAGTCTTAAGCTCTCAATAATTCCTTGCAACACGGAAGCATAATAATTATTGACGGGATTTTAATGCAATGCGTAATGTTTATTGGTAGGTTATGTTTCCATTTCCAAAATCCTTAAAATAGTAGAGTAGGCGAGCGAGAATAGAGCAGGAAATCGAAACATTTCCTGTCAAATATTGCATGACCAGTTTTGTGCACGCAGAGAGTGCAGATCGAAACTTCTAACACACTACACTCGTAAATAGTAAAATAGTGATGCTTGCATTTCAACGAACCATTACATCATGCAAGATTTATTCACTCACTAGCTATTTGTTTATACGAAGCGGAGAGAAATTAGGAAGTGGGTTAAGGATCATGACGGTCGAGGGTGGATGTGTCAGAATTCAAGAATAATTTTGAGTAGTTTAGTTTAGTTCAGGAATGAGAAATGGTTTTATAAATATAAGAATGATTCAGATGAATACAGGAATGCTGTACAAATTTAAATGCAGTCCAAGCCTTTGAATCTGTACGAGTAATTATCTCAGTAACTAAAGTGATTTAAAATGAATTTTATGTTAAATATTTACCAGTCTCTGTATTTTCTTGCAAACGTAAAGATTTAGATTTAAATTTTAATTTGTAGTACCAAAACTAATTGAACGCTTTTAAATGCGTCATTAAGCCACCTGCAGCCTTTTTTGTTTTTGATCTCGACAATTTCGAATCGTTTTAACGGCAATTATGCAGCATCAATTATTTTTTAATGACTGACCTTACCTGTCATCGTAAAATGCCAAAGAGATTTTAAATATGAATATAAAACAGCAAAATAATTTACCTAATGCCCGTTTAGATCAACAAGATTTTTATTTTAAATTGATTGACAATATCAAATCGAATGTAAAATAAATATAAATAAATATGTCATCACGTCTTTTACCCATTTCTGGGTGTGTCACTCTGCCGGCGCAGATCTCGGTGATATATTTCTTCGCGTGAAGTAAGCTTAGCAACCGTCAAATCACGGCCCCCAAAGATGTTAGTGGATGGGGTGCCACAGGGGTAGTTTTGACGTAGTGAAAATTGTTTGTCGCCTATGGATTTGAGAACCCGGGATGACTCGATACCACTGAGCCACCTACCGCATAATAATATCAATTTAACACAGTGCTTTTCAAAGTGCCCATCTGTGCCCTGGGGGGGTTTTTGAATTATCCAAGATGGCACTAAGCATGACAGAGGGCATTAGATGTGACAGTGGACAACAAAGGGGCGTCGCTCTAAATATTAAAATATTAAATATTTTTATTGATATCGTGACTTATTAAGTAATTAATTACTATAAGTTAGTAACTATTTTTATGATTTAATTTATGCAATTGGTAGCTATAACTTTATTTATGTAGTTATATTTTTTGCGAAGAATCAACAAAGTGCAATAAAAAGGTTTATTCACGCACACGCACATATGCGTTCAAGGTCGTATTTACATTTTTTGGGGTAAGCATGTATTTCAGTTATTTGGCTGCCAATGAATATATTAGTGACAGGGCCCAAATTGTATCAGAGCAAACTTGATTTGGTTCGTGGAATTACAATCTTTTTGAGTTCCTGAAAAACATAAAAAAAATCCTTTACGGTTCATACATAAACATAACAGGGTATTTAAAAAAATACTATTTTTATTTGAAAACAGGGCTACAAAAATGACCAATATTTAAAAAGTTTGTTAAAACCAACAGCGAAAATGATTTTTTGGAACTGTCACGCATTTTCTTGTTAAAAAGAATTATCGCCCATTACTGAGTGTGGTACTTTACCGTAGTAGATCTCGATAAGTGATATATAGATGTGCATGTAGTGCGGTTACCAGCTGTGAAATAACGCTCTCCCGAGATGTTAGTAGTAGGGGAGCCACAAAGATAATTTAAATGTAGTGAAAATTGTTTGTCGACTGACAGGCCATCCAATACTATTGACCCACCTACCCCATATTGTCTTGGTGATGTTGATGTTTTGAATTACACCATAATTTTGAATTGGTGTAACATTTTTCATTTCAAACCCTGATAAGTAAGCTAAATTAGTTATTTGTGTATTAAGAGCTTAAAGTGATTCTTTGTTACTCGTGCACGGTATTTGCAGTGAGAGCTGAAGGCTAGAGCTGAAATAGTGCAAGAGGAACAAACACACTTTACGCTCGTGATACTAAATTACTAAAAAACCTATACATATGTACTGAAAATAAATTCGTTCTGTTAACTGACAATATGACAAGTTTATATTTTGATTATGTCCCAGTTAACTATTGAAATAAGCGCACATTTAATATCTTTCGATTTTTCCATAAAAAATGTCAACTTTACGATGACAAATGAGAGCGTAATTGTCAACTTTTCATAGTAATCGTAGAAAAAATAAGTTTATTACCGACATTAGTCAATTACTGCATTATTGGTTGCTATTGGAAACACATGACAATAATTATTTAATCGCAAAGAATGTATAAAAGCCCTTCACACACTCGTATCATACAATAAGACGAGAGCTTACCACACCATACTAAAAATAAATTAGACTGGTTGAATACGAAAAAGAACCGTATATTGCATATTGCATTTTCAGCACACCGTCTAATTCAGAATAAATCACCACGGTATCTGTATGACAAATTATCAATTCGAACTCAACATCACCTATGTTATCTTAGGAATAATATGAAATACAATGTTCCTAAACACAGTACTATCAGTTATATCTTTCCAACTCTGCTTAATTAAATCCCTCCATCATTTATAAAACTTAAGTCTGGCGTTTTCACTAATAATTATAAAAAAATATTACTGAATAATAATTAAGCATCAATTTTGAAATATTCTTTACTCATTTATTTGTTTTATTTATTTATTTATGTTTTATATGTACAATTGTGCTATGTTGTATTGTATTTAAATTAGCCATTTCTTATATTTTATAATTGAAATTTTTGTAAGAACAGCTTATGCTGAATATTTGCCAAATAAAAGCATTTATTATTATTTTATCTACGAACTAATGGGATTAGTTTCCAATGGCAACGCGCGACAAAGTTATTTTTCGATTGTTCCACAGAGAACGTCAACTTTACGATGACAAATGAGAGCGTAATTGTCAACTTTTCATCGCAATCGTAGAAAAAGATCTTTACTGTTTGTCGTGAAACTACTACGTTACGGAACAGGGGGCGTTACTATAAAATACAACCAGTGGGGACGGTTATCCAAAAAAGTTTGAGAAGCAATATGTTACTTCTATATTTATCTAAAAATACACTGCAATTTTACTGAAAATTGTAATAATTTCATAATAACAAAAGTACAGATTTAAAAAATTCTCATTATCAGTTAGGTGTACACGTGTACAGTCCGTCGATTTACGGCTAGAACTTCCGAATATAATATTTGCTCAGAACTATCAAAAATTTATTTTGTCTTTGTAATAGTAGTTATTATTCGCGGATGATTTGAAATAAAAATAAAAATAAATAAATATATCATCACGCCTTTTACCCATCACTGGGTGTGGCACTCTGCCTAAGCAGATCTCGGTAAGTGATATATTTTTTCGCGTGAAGTGCGGTTACCAGCCGTCAAATCACGGCCTCCAAAGATATTAGTGGTGGAGGAGCCACAGGGGTAGATTTTTTTAAATTGGTGAAAATTGTTTGTCGGCTGTGGGGATCGAACCAGGGTTCTCAAGATCCACAGGCCGACTCGATACCACCAATATTTGTATATATGTTTAAGATCTTCAACTATAATTTTAAAGCCACATGTGATAACATAGTTTTTGTTTAAAATTTAAATATGTGTCGAAATATGCAAAATTGCAAAGCTGTCACAATCAGGATTGGCTAAAACAGAATTGTTAATGAAAGGTATATTTACGAGTATTAGTTTTCATCAGAATGGTATTCTTAGGTACCTAATTTTCAAATATGAAATAAGTGTGTGGCGAAAAAGTATATTCAAATTGCTGCAATACGTTGCAGAAATGGCGATGAGGAAAACAGACAGCAAATTTATAATAATAAAGTGGAACAGTGGAGTAACCAAAATTATGTGCTCCGAACTCCACTTCAGCTCCAGGCTTCCCTCGAGATGACTGCCAATATTTAGAAATGCAGAATGTTTCTATATTCTATGTTTTGCCTAAAGTGTATATTTTTAGTATTATTAAATAGACATAGAAAAAAATATGTGTGTATCACAAGCGTAAAGTGTCTTTGTTCCTCTTGCGCTCTTACCGTGTTCGAGCAATAAAAAATTACTTTGCGCTCATAATACACAATAGTTATTTGTGTATTAAGAGCGTAAAGTGATTCTTTGTTATTCGAACACGGTAATTGAAGCGCGAGCCGACGACGAGAGCTGCAATAGTGTAACAGGAACAAAAACACTTTACGCTCGTGATACACACATAATTTTTTTATGATTTCTAAAATTATTAAAAAAACGTATACGTACTGAAACTAAATTAATTCTGTCAACTGTCAATATGACAAGTTTCTGTTTTGTTTGTATCCCTGGTAACTATTGAAATAAGCGCGCATTTAATATCTTTTCGCGCGTTGCCATTGGAGACGCGCGCTCTTTAACATCTTTTTCGTGCGTTGCCATTGGAGACGCGCAAAGAAGATATTTTTCGATTGTTTCACAGAAAAGTCAACTTTACGATGACAAATGAGAGCGTAATTGTCAACTTTTCATAGCAATCGTAGAAAAAATATGTATGTATCACGAGCGTAAAGTGTCTTTGTTCCTCTTGCGCTATTGCAGCTCTCGCCTTCGACTCGCGCTGCAATTACCGTGTTCCAGTAATAAAGAATCACTTTACGCTCTTAATATACAAATAACTATTTCAGGTGTTGCTATGGGAAACGCGCGCTTTCATTCCATTAGAGACACGTAACAAAGTTATTTTCCGATTGTTCCACAGAAAATGTCAACTTTACGAGCGTAATATTCAACTTAGCAATCGTAGAAACAAATAATTTTGTGTAAGATATGTCATATGATTAATATTAATATATTTGTATTAGTATTATGATCAACATTGTTAACAATCAACAACAATTCCGTTGCTCGGTTTTATCTAAAATCAAGTTAGAACCGAGCTATTACTACCAGCCAATGTTTTAGTGTAATAATACTAATAATAATAATATTTTGTTTCTAGAAAATAAATGTTCAGGTGCCTATTTCAGATACAAATCGACGAACGTTTCATATGAACTTATTAAATTCATAATAAAAATATGAAGTACATATTTATAATGTTTGAATAGTTAATTTGTGTATAAAGATAGAAATACATTTATAAGAAAATGACGATATTGGATTTTTATAGCATTTGAAGTGATCGTGAAACTAGGTAGGCATGCAATGGTTTAAAGAAGGCTTCATTTGAAGTCGGTATAAATAGAAATGGAATCTATAAACAAAAGTTAATTGGAGATAAAATAAGAAGTGAAATGCGTTTACAAATCTCATTATAAAATCTAAATATTTTTAAAGTTTATATCCGTTGGCCTTAAATAAAAATAACCATTTAACTTTTTCATATTGTAATTAAAGTTATCATTCTGTCATATAGTATAGTACTTTATAATTGTGTAATTACGTATTAAGTGTAGTTACACAACATTTTTTAATGAATATTCATTTGAAAAGAATACATTTTGTTGTGCAAACTTTCAGACAGTTCTATAAGACGTCGGATGTCGCTGGTTGACATGACTGTGTGTCTGGCTGCCGATTCCTAAGGCGAAATGCTAATTCGTGTAGCTCACTGCGATCTTTATCGCTTGTTTTCATGACTAGTCAACGTAGTTTTTATTGTTTCGTGTCTTGGTACGAACTTTTACTATGCAACGATTTTACTTATTCCAATAGTAGAACGTAGTTTTGAGCATGAAAAGTTTGAGTGAGTTTACGTCTTCAATTCAAATACCCTGGTTCGATCCCCATAGTCGACAAACAACTTTCACCAATTTAAATCAACCCCTGTGGCTTCCCCTCTACTAACATCTTTGGGGGCCGTGATTTGACGGCTGGTAACCACACTTCGCGCGAAGAAATATATCTTTTACCGAGATCTGCTTACGGCAGAGTTCCACATCCAGTAATGGGTAAAAGGCGTGATGATATATTTATTTTATTTCATTTTATTTAATTCAAATACCACTATATAACCAGACATCGGAAATTAGTATTTACAAATTTATACAAAATACTGGTAATAACTAATAATTTTTTCCAAAAATTCAATCGTGGGATACAAAAGAAATATTTGAAGCTTGTTTATGTTGTACTTTCGAAATAATTAATTAACTCAATTTTGATTAACTAGCAATAACTACTGAATTTTTTTGTTTCTCTTATCGCTCTTAATTTTATTTTTACAAATAAAACTTTATATTTGAATGTTTTAAAGCAATGGTGTACAAATTTCGGTCCCAGACTAATTCGGTGTATTTTACAACTATACCCGGTCTGGAATGTCTGGAAAACCTGCAAAAAGTCGGAATTGATAAAGCTGAAAATTTACAATTAAAAGAAGAATTGTTTAATATAGTCTTCTTTTCATATCGTTGTGTTAATGAAAGAACAAGATAATTTCATTTTTATAAAAAAATAATTATATTATCAATTTCACGGCACAAAAGATTTTCTGAAAATTTCACGAAACGAAGTTAGTAATTGCAAATTAAGTTACTGTGGAAAACAAACAATTCTCTAAAAAAATATATCACTTCGGGTAGTATGACTATTTAGGAAGCCTAACTTTAGTGACGTGCTTATTTAACAAATTTATGTGAATATTATCATGCTACTTGAATGCTTCTCCTTGTAGGCAGTACCTTATTGGTTAATTTGACAGTAATTATATTATATAATTAGCTTATACTGTATGGTAGAAACAATCACTTACGTATTTTTTTTTGTTACATTATTTCGAACTTGGAAAAAACTAGTTTTCGATACAGGAATCAGAAAATATTATTTTTTAAAGTTTTGAACTAAAGTTTACGGTGATAGGATTAAATCAAAGTTACGGTTATTTGAAAAAAAATAGATTTTCTGTTTTTCTTACTTTTTTTATCATAACATCGCAACAACGTAAGATAATTCAAAACGGTTTTGCGCTTAAGAATAGAGCTATCTTTGATATTCAATCGCCTTCTGATAGTTTGTAAAAACCCATTTGAAATTCCATTTTTTAATTGAGTTTAGGATTTTCCTAACAGTATTCGTAACATTTATTTCAATTAATCTAACCCATCTAGCTAAGGGGTTTCCTTTAATATTACAGGATCTATCGATTATATTTATTATTTAGATATTATTGACCATTTTACACATTTAAATTTTTCCGATTCCTGTATCTAAAACGCGTTCCAAACACAAAAAATACGTAAAAAAACACCATTTAATTTCTGCCTATATCGTTCTTACGGTACCATTTACCCCCCTTTAAATGTCAAATGACTTTTATAAGATTTAGTATCGTTTTATTATAATTTATATATATATATATATATATATATATATATATATATATATATATATATATATATATATATATATAAATGGAACTAGATTGAAATTAAGATTAGAATTTTCAATATAGTAATTTAATAAAAATTGTTATTTTGATAATAACTTGTTTACTTGCAATTCGTTTTAATTTACACCGTTAAATTTAAGTGGAATTTCTTTGCATATTTAACTTTCTATATTTTTAACAAAAAAATGTATGCTATGGAGGGTGTCTTATGACACAAGCTTCAGTCATAACCTTTAAAGAAATTGAACGATTTTCTTTCGAAATTTTAACTCTCCCTATTAAAAATGTCTAGCTACGCTACTGTATTCATTAGAATAATGAGAAAGAGGTTTAGCTATCTATTTATAAGTTTTATTTTACTCTTCGATTTATAAAAAAATTAAATCAACACAAACTCTTACAAAATCAACAGATAAAAAGTATCGACAAGAAAAAAGTACCCTATAAACATCAGGATTTATCAAAGGCGTGTCTTGTCCTTTACCCTTTACCACCCGTCACGTTGATATAAACGCGTTGTTCTACATTACTGACGGGCAATTACGGCCAGTTAACACGCGAACCACCCCGAGGTCAACCCCTAGTCACTATCCAGCCTGAACTAGGAAATTGAAATACATGTGCAAAGTAGCGAAATATCAAAGAGTGAAAAGTTGCTAATTGCAACACTGTAGATGAAATGTAGGTTACTTGGTCAGTTCAAAGTAGTTTCAGTTAGGGTTGGGGTTAATTGTTATTTATGGATGGAAGTAATGCAAGCGGTAATTAATGGGGGTTTTGTGTTGGTTTCGATTTGAAAATTTATGGTTTTGTTTGATGTTCATGAGTAAATAATCGTTCAAATTGATTAAAAATTAGTGAAAGCGCAGTGTACAGGAGCGAATGGATGAATGTTTGTTGTGTGTTGATGGATTTTGGTTGTGAGAAAAGAAAGAGTTTGTATAGAGGAAGTGTTAATGTGGTCAAATCGAGTATCGTGTGTCAGGATGAGAATGTTGACGGGTTCGTGCTACCCCATTTAATGGGATATAGCGTGATGTTATGTATGTATGTATGTATGTGTAGTATGAAAATTGCTGAAAATATTTTGACATAAATTATGAGTTGTTATGGAAATGGAAACATAACGAGTGCGAAGCCCGAGTTGTGTTTCCTATTTCCATAACAACGAATGTATATTTATGTCAAAATATTATCTGTCAATTTTCATACTACGAGTTGTATTCTGCTTGATAATTTACCAAACAAGAGTTAATTAACAAGAATAGTTAGGTATTTATTTGCACAGTGATGAAAATTCTACATTTTTTCAGTGTACATTTAATATTCAAAATTGACGTTTATGAAAATATTGAAAATATCATTTATTTTATTCGTAACCAAGGATATTAATAATAGTGGTATTTCCGATGAAATTTCACTAGTGATGAATTTCCGACGAAATGTACATTTCATTGGTTCATTTTGAAACAAATTCGTGATCCTATTGGTTGACAGTGACGTGTGGTGAATTCTCAACGTAATGACAATCATCGTAGACTGGATTACCGGATTCCGGAATTCTGGCGTCTTACTTAAGCATATCGCCAGAGTTCTAGCCGCTGAATTTTCCATTTAATTTAGATACTTAAATTTTAACGACTGATAGACAAATATATGGTATTTATCGAATCTATCAATTTACCTCATCGTTTAAGGAAATATTAATTTCTCTATGTACCTATTTTAAAATATGTATTGGTAGTATTTTATTGTTAATATGCATTTGAAACAATAATATAATTAATTATATTTAGAAATATTATAAAGGTATTTTCCATAAATTTTTGTTAAAATTATTTGTATTGTTTGCTATTAACAATACTGACCATAAATATTACTGAATATTGTGCGTTCATATTATACTTTTATTTTGTTGTTTATTGACAAAATATGAAAACTTTATCACATCAAACCAATTAAACCCTGGTAAAAATATTCAAACTTTAATAATAAAAAAATATATTAAGATTATACACCGATTATGTTAAATTAAAAAGTTAGTGTATTTATATATATATATATATATATATATATATATATATATATATATATATATATATATATATATATATATATATATATATCATCACGCCTTTTACCCATTGCTGGGTGTGGCACTCTTTCGGAACAGATCTCGGTAAGTGATATATTTCTTCTCGTGAAGTGCGATTACCAGCCATCAAATCACGGCCCCCAAAGATGTTAGTGAAGAGGGAGCCACAGGGGTAGATTTACATTGGTGAAAATTGTTTGTCGGCTGTGGGGTTCGAACCAAGGTTCTCAAGATCCACAGGCCGACTCGATACCACTGAGTCACCTACCCCATACTTTTAGTGCGATCCTATAATTCGGTATCATGGGTGGATTTTCTTCCCATCATTAATTTCATATATTAATTAAACAAAATAGTGAAGATCACATATAAGCAATAGTGGTATTTTTATATTATAAAACAATATACGAGTATCTTTATTTTGTGTTTAAAGGCCAAAAAATTATTTTGAAAATGTTAATAAGCCGGAAGCTATTTTTAGGAAATTTAAATAAAATTTCAAATATCAGTTAGATTTTATGATTTAATAATTTTACATAATTCAATCATTGTTTTGATTACTTTCAAGTCAATACGTTAATAAACTTACATATTGAAGTGCTTAACAATTCCAAAAGTCAAATGTAGTAGTTCATCTCAGAATTTATCTCGCTTTGCTGACAGTTATTTTCATTGGTAAACTCTAAAAATTTTAAAATGTTTCACGTGCAGTACTCTTCGATTTCGCTAAGGATGCAGTATTGGTACCATAGGCAGTATATTTCCATGATGGCGTTTGCCCAGAATTAACGTCAAAACAAAGACAAGTTTAAACGCTAAAATTAATATGAAATTTGTAATTTTGTTCTATCTTTTGTCTATACTGTCAGTATACAAAATGGATACCGAAACGCAATCTTCTTGTGCAGGCGAAAATGAAAGTGCTAATGCATTTGAACTTAAATTGTAACAAATATACTATGGGAGATATCTATGAACAATTGGAGAGACATCTAATGCCAACTGTATTCTAATTGTAATTGAAGTATAGTCATATATTGTTTAGGCCAATGAATCATGATTACATGAAAACTATATTCAATATATTAACTCAGAATAAAATATCAAAATACATCGTCTCACTGAAAATATATAATCTTCGTATATACTAGCATTCGTATTGTTGCAATAAAATTTCTCCTTCAATAAAGCACAAACCCTCAAATTCTAAAATTAATATAGACGTGTCAGATTATCACAGACCATTAACTTAATCCGGCTTTTAAAAATCGGATTAGCTTATCAATCGCTCTGGCTCTGATCGAATCCACAGGCAGATGTTTCGTCGCGGCGCAGTTAATTGAAACAGTTGAAGCGTGATTTCTTAACTGGCCGCCAAGCGTCGCCATTGGCGCGTGAAATTTTCCGACACCGCAGTTGCCATATTGCACGCGACAGCTGACAGTCTGTCAGAGGAATGTTTCTTTTGTTTCGAACTAATGGAGTGTAATATTTGGTCTTGGGCGTGAAGAAATTGTTGTCGGCTTTCGTATGTTTTGTTTTTTCTTTGTTTGTGGTTTCTGTCAAACAATACTCAACTTTTGAAGAATTACCGACGTGATGATATAATTTGTCGAAATTTCATTCTACGTTTTATTTTTCTTTTATTAACTTGAAATTATTACATTAAGGGGGTTAATACACGCTCAGCTAACACGGTTAGTTTAGTAACTGACCAAAATTGACGAAATTTAAACGTATTTAATTTTTTGAAAACTGTCAATACTTCGGCAATGATCGTTGAAAATCTAGAATAATATGTCGTTTATTTTGAAAGAGATACAAAAAAATGTTAAGAAGCAAAGTTAACTAGACAAAGGGGCACGTAAAATTATCATAGTACGAATTTTATATTACTAAATAACAAAATAGAAACACATTTTGCAGCATATTCTCTTTGATTTTTTTAATGATAGCTCTGATTTTCTTTTCTGAAGTATCAAAAGTTATTGGAGGTGTTCAGAGTTTCAAATAAAAAAAAAACAATATCGATCATTTCTTCATCTGTCTAGTGCACCTGAGCCATAATAATTAAAACATATAATTGATTGCCACTACATTTACTAAACTAATATAGGTATAGTATATTGTACAACAAGCATAGAATGCTATCCATTTCCTACGAGTATGAAATGTACATTCCATGCGAATTGTACACTATACTTTTTCTACGACTACAGTATTGATCTCCGATTAATTTATATTTTAACAATAAATTTGTCCTGTTTTCACCATTCCAATATTTGAAAATTCTAAATAAGTATCCTAGTAACGGCCGGTAATTGTATTATTATTATTATTATAATTATAAATACAAGATAAATAATGTAAATGCTCAATATCTTTTTTAAAAAGATTTTATTTCGTTTATAAAAGATTTATTTGACATTGAACATTAAAGATGTTACTTCTATGCTGACTGCAACGAGAATGTTCTAATTCCCAGCGTATATCATTTAATTACAAGATTGTTTTATTTCTACGTATTTAATCACGTTCTGCAACCTAAGAGTTTTATAAGTAATGCAATAACTATTTATCGTTATGAAATAAAGGGTGGTGACTCTATAATACTTACATGATTGAAAATATATTAAAACAGATTTATAAAATATTGTTGACATAGGTAAACTAGTGTTTATGAAATTATAATATATTACGTACATTTCACTTCTCGTCATTAGACAAATGAAGAAATGTCAAATGTCTTACTTTTTTCACGACCGTCTTAAAAGTCGTTTTCTATCGTATCAAATTTGTGAAAAGATATTATATCCCGATTGACGTTGTCAAGAGCTACGGGACTAAAATGAACTTTTCTCCCGTTGCTAATAATGACAGAAGAAAAAGTGTATTTTAGTCCCATTACTAATAATATTTACTGCCGTTACAGAAAAGAGTAAAAATTACAATTTCAATCGTTTATTTATTTATTTAATTTTTTTAAATTTATTTATAGAACTTCATCTCAATTACAGTACGGGGTCATGGAAAAAAGTATATACTCTTCGAATTTCCACCCCTTAGTATGTAATATATTTTTAATTAATATGATTATAGACAGCCGAACTTGATTAGAGTTGAACATTTTAGAACCGCGTATAAACTCTAGATTTAATTCTACATATTTCATTCTACTTTACTAATTAACAGTTATGTGCAAATTATTCTGTGTTAACTTTTTAATATGATTTGTTTTATGATATATTTAAATATTTAACCTAAAGTACTTTCGTACTTCTCTAATAAAGTATCACTTACTAAATATTTTAGGGGTAGGTGACTCAGTGGTATCAAGTCGGACTGTGGATTTGATTCGCACAGCCGACAAACAATTTTTACCACATTAAAATCACCCCTGTGACTAACATTTTTATTGGGCAAGATTTGACGGTTGGTACCCGCACTTCACACATATAAATATATCACTTGCTGAGATCTGCTACGGTCTATAGGGTAAAAAAACGTGATGATATATTAATTTTTTTTACTTATATTAATTAAATATTATTGTAAAATTATATAGTTATTTGTGTATTAAAAGCGTAAAGTGATTCTTTGTTACTCGAACACGGTAATTGCAGTGCGAGCCGAAGACGAGAGCTGCAATAGTGTAAGAGGAACAAAGACATTTTACGCTCGTGATACATCTGAAATTATTAAAAAATGTATACGCACTGAAAATAAATTCGTTCTGTCAGCTGTCAATATGCCAAGTTTTTGTTTTGTTTGTAACTATTCAAATAAGCGCGTATTTAATATCTTTTTCGCTGGATGCAATTGGAAATGCGCACATTTAACATCTTCATCAAAGATATTTTTCGATTGTTCCACAGAAAACGTCAACTTTACGATGACAAATGAGAGCGAAATTGTCAACTTTTCATAGCAATCGAAGATTAAATATTTTCTGTAATTCGAATACACTGGTAATAAATAAACAAATTATTACCAAGAAACAATGTTGGCGGGCAATAATTTTTTTTTGCAACAAGCTTCAATATCGCACTAAAATATTCGTAGAAAAATACGCATTTACCAACGAAAATGAAAGTAGTTTTACCTCGGTAGCAATAAATAACTTTCTAAATACATTTAGTGTCAAATTAATTTTATCCTACCGCCTCTGATAATCAGTTTCCATAAACGCACATCTAAACACACAACAACTAACTTATAGACAAACATACGTAGGTATATTCCTTGGCTACTTGACTTATCGGTAAATATATGGTGATGAAAGTTTTCCCATAACGTAAGAGACAAGGGGACACCTTGCAAAGCAATGGCGGCTCTCGGTGTCCACGTCCACGTATGTTCTGTTGTGTGGGAATTAGAACTGCACTAGCAGTGGACTATTAGTGGGTTAGTGGCACGCTAAACTAGACACACGTGCGGTTATGTGAAGACTAAAGAGAATTCAACTGGGTTTAATATTGTGTATTGAGTTGTTTTTGCATCAGGTATGCGAAATAAGTGGGATTAGAATTAGATGACTAATTATGTAATGGAAAATAAAAACAAATTTTAACGTTATGGTAATTAAGTTATGCTCGGTTTATTCAAACATTTTTTTAATATATGAATTAATAGGTACTTAAATATTTTTTCGTAACACATGCATAAGAAACACGTTCTTATTCCCTAATTTTAGAGAGAGAAACACTGCTTTTCTCCCCTAGGGAGAGAAACGTAATGTAGGATGTAAGGTAGGATGTTTCTCTCCCTAGGTAGCATGTTTCTCTCCCTATTAGCTGTTTGCGGCGTTTCCTAGGCAACTAGTTACGCAACCCACATTTGTCCCGATAAGACAGTAATTTTTGTGCACTTGTTACGAAAAGTATAATATGCTTCACGGGAGGGCGCGATTGTCCCTTGTGTGAAGTTGGAAAATCTCGACTTCACACGCGGGAATAATCACTTGTTTCCCTCCCTTGATGCATAACATACTATTATTTTTTACTTGAACATTATTTGTTGTTTATAACTATGATACGAGGTATATAAACAACTTCATAACGACCGAGGCATTATACGCGGACATTATAATTTATAACGACCTCTGATAATGTACGCGCCTTTACCATAAATTAAAACTTTATATTTTCGTGAAAAATTAAATTTTATATGCATCATGGCCTTACTAGATGATATTGCCTCTGGTGCATAAATTATTTTTATATAAGTTATAGCTATATTTAAAAAAAATTACAATGTAAAAAACAGATATGTATTAGGAAAATATTTTTGTTCTAATAAATGCTGAAGATGCTGGATTAACAATCGAAACGTCCAATAAATAAATAATAGTATTCAAGAATCCTAAAGCCATATATTCCTTTCCATAATTGAAACTCAGGATCAACATGTTCCAAGCAATATATTTATAATGAATGAATTTTTTTATTATACATATAAATTTTAACTAGCCTTTTCGGCACCCAATCTGTTTTGTAACTTTGACCAAACTAGATCAAACATAGAGAAAATTCTCTCGACGTCGAGCTATAGCTTGCACAAAATTGAATCTTATATACAAATTTGCAAAATTCTTCCAAAACACATTTCTTTTTTGATGCTTTTGTTAGCACAATTTGCCTCCATTTAGCAACAAAGACATTTTTTGTTGCATTTTCGTCAAAAAGAGATGACGGGAAAATATTTACATTCATAATTTTGTATACTAAAAAATTAGGTAAGTAGTCAGGATAATTTGTTATTAACGACTACTACGCCAAATTGTTTATGTTCTTATTAAAATACCTCAAACAAGAGTAAAATTGATACATCATAACTTCGTTGTTTGTATAAATCCCAATAAAATATGAAACCAGATTTTGTTTAATAAAACTCATTTTTTCAATAAAACTCGAGTTTCAACTCAAGCGGGTTGAATTTTATACAAAAAACTGTATTTGTCAATTCTGCTTGTGAAGAATCGAAACGAGGAATACCCAACTGTCGTTTGAGTCCAAATTTTTGACATGAGAAACACTGGTCTTCTCGTTGCGTACATTTCTCGTTTTTTTCTTTCTATTTTTAGATATCATTTCTTATCGCATTGTGTCTCTTATTAATAGTTAGGTTTATTTAACAAAGATTCAAATATTAGATAATTCTTATGTTCTCTTCTCAGAACCATTATTAGCACGAGAATTGTTTAAAAATAGCGTGGCTTTTTATATAAAAGATATTTCCTATACGAGATCAAATTAAACAAGTCACAATTGTATAGATTTTTCAAACAATTTAAATTTTTAAATAGTACTATATAGAAAGAAAAGTCAAATAAAAATTGTATAAATTGAGCCTTCTTTATAGAAAAGCATTAAATTTGTTTTTTTTTTCAGATATTTTAAAGATATAAATATAAAGTCACACATCAATGATTAGTGGTAATTGGTATTAGTTATTCTTAGGGTTTAAATAAACTTTTATGCTTTTTAATTACTGATTAAGCCTAGTCATGATTAAATTATGGTAAATTAATATGTCAAGTCTCTAATTAAGCTAGTCGATTATTGCAAATCTGGTCTTAACGGCAGTATTCATAGTTCATTTATAGTCGCTCGGTGAGAGATTACTGCGTGTTTCTATAAGACGTATTTGATCTTCATTATGATTGGCTAACCAAAACATCAATATGAATAGTATATTGTAATACAAGTGCCGAATAGGTATTATTTACGCAAGTTTTCCAATGGCATTTCAACACGTGTATTACATTATGCAACAAGTTTTAATAACAATCATATACTAGTTAAATACAGTAGTTATTTCTACGGCCAAATTCAACATTCAAAATTTTCAAAATTAATGTGACATTTGAGTGTGAAAAAAAACTATTACCTACTATTTCATTGAGCAAGCTATGGTAACCATGGACACAGTAAATGATATGTTCATTAATCTGTCTCATAACGAAAATTGATATCGAAATGTAAATCTGTGTCTTAAGGAGTGGATTTAAAGTATAGAAAATACACATTTAATAAGTAAATTAAAGTATGGGAGTAGAAAATAGTATATTGTCCATTTCACACGAGTTGTACACTATACTTTTTCTACGACCACAATATCGTAGTCCTATTCCAGAAAATAATTACTTTCCGCACACGAATGAGTGCGAAAAGTGAGTACTTTTCGTACTATCGTAAGTAATAAATGTTATACATTATAGTGTTGAAAGTATAAATTTACACATTTTTTTGAAATTGACATATTTCTGTATAATTATATTTATAAAAATGTGAAACAATAACATTGGTTCTAAAATGTCGTCATTTTGATGTTTTGGTCAGCCAATCAGTATCAAGATCTTGCCTTATACAAACACGCTGCAATCTCACCAAAACGGAATATAGTTTAGTTATAGTTCGATCCCTTACAGCCGACAAACAATTTTCACCAAATTATTAAATCTACCCCTGTGGCTCTCCATCCACTAACATCTTTGGGGGTCGTGATTTGACCGCATGCCACACAAAGTACTGAACAAAAGGTATTATGAAACACACGTATTTAATTGTATCATCGTTACAGTAGGTGATTTTAAATCATTGATTTATGTATTTACATATTCAGTGGTGATATTCAAAAATTTAAAAAGCGGTACGCCCCCTTCCCCCCAAAAGAGACCTCTTGAAGACGATATATTTATTTATATACTAACATCATCCCATGTATACCCGTATAGAAATTAAAATCTATTCTATTTTCAAAGCAATTTTTGTTTTGGCAAGGTGCTTTACTTTTTGCATTTAAAATTTTATCAATTTCCAGATAATATTTTTGTTTTATTCAGGATGTAACATTAGGAGTAGCTTTAAAGTTAAATTGATGACAGAAAAATTCAGGTGACGTATGGCATCAACGGAATTCTTCTGTCATAGTGTCTAACGTAGCATCGATCCCAAGACTCCTATATGATAGGTATTGATAACGGGTGATACGTGTCTTTAAATTTATCATCATCTCTGTACTTTCATTCAAGTCATATGACAAAAAATCAATTAGGAGTAGCGTCGAATTCTTATATTTTAACTAATAGAATTGTGATAAATTTAAATAACGTCATTAACAACCGGTATGGCCGCACCAGTCCGTATCGGCTGAATTCATGAAAAGATGCAATCGTCATTCGATTATGAATACCGTCCTAAATATTAATATTTTCAGTAAAATTACTGTAATTAGTTGCTGATTAACAAATGTTCAAGATTCTAGAAGATCGAAAAGATCAAAGTAATAATTTTATAAATTCTTACCAATCTTTTAAAATGGTGTCGTGTATTTAAGCTTCAGCCCATTCCACAGAACGGAAAGAACCATCACGTTTCTTTTCTGGAAGTGTTCCGTTCTTACTCTGGTATTTTTAGCGTTTCTCTGATGGTTAGTTGAGCGTAAGAACACCGTTCTGTTATCGTCCGACTAGCACGCGACTATTTTAACCCTGTCCGTGGTCCGTGGCTATGCTGCAACGACAGCGAGTTCCGTTTCTTAGTAATAGCTGCTGCCGCCGCCATCTCCGTCGCCGCACCTAGCACCTTCTTATTGTGCTGTTACACGCATCTATCACGACGTATTAGCTTTATTTTTAACCTGTAAAAAAGACTACGATCGACGACGACGACTCTTCACTAGAGAGCCTCTTTTAGTTCTTTAGGATGGAGTTTAACACTCGTATTCACCGCCACCATTGCTTTTCAAACATATTTTTCTTCTTCCTAAACTGTGAATTCCAGTCACTATTCATGTATTGATTATAAACTATGACAGATTCGTACGTTCATTATTCTTAGAAAATTGGCAATCTGATTAAATATTATTTTATTGTTTCAGATCGATCAAAATTTCGACAAGATGAACAAAAATTCCACGGCGGGCAGTCATAAGGTAAGGTTCTTTTCAAATTTTATGCTCATTTATAGATATGTACTTAATTTCAAATACTACAATGTTACTAGTAAAAGTCTTTAAATTTTGTTACTAACTCTTGTTCACACATAGATTCTGTTTTTGAAGATCCAAAAAAATTTGTAGCTGTTTACACAAGTAGCTTGTTTGTAGCTAGAAAATTTATATCTTCTTCCTGTTTTCAAATAAAATTACATATTTTGCTACTGCGCTAGAAATATAATTGAAGACAATATTTTAAATATATTATTTACAGAATTAATAGTATATTTTAATACAAGTGTTGAAAAGTGTATGTGTAGATGAACACGAGCGCAAGCCTGTGTTCCATCAACATAAGATTTCTAATGGCATATGTATTACATACTAATTTTCCTACTACAATTTAGCATTTTAAAGTACAAGAGATTATAAAATTTTTAGATTTATTTTTATTTTTTCAAATAATATCAAAGGTTGCTGTAGATTTCATTGTTCACTGTCTTTTTTTGTATCTATGATAACCAAAAACAGTACTTTTCCCATTGTTGATAGGAAATGAATCTGTTCTATTAGTATTTTTAAAAGTAAATACTTTACCAAGGAACAAAATTCTACATTTCTATAAAAAGGATATTTTTAGTTAATTTATTTAAGGAAATTATTAGGGATATGGGGATAAATAAGGCAGGATATAAGTTTTATGTGTCATATATGCATGAGTGATCAGACTTTTAATCGTCCTGTTTTTCATCGTCGCTCTAGAAATTATCTTCTTCAATTGACTGATTTATCGCGTAAATTTGAAGAATTACATTTTAATTTAAATTTAAACATGTTAAGATCCATTAATAAATCGTCAGAAGATTTAAACTATGTTATCCACTTGACAGATTAGAACTGAAGTTCAAACAAGAGATGCCGAAGTTAAGCGAAATATTTTGAAATTCTTTCATATCTGATTTTAATCTTTAAATTCGCTTGCGTTTCGTCGTACTTTACCTTTAATTGTGTTAGCTCTTGCATTACTTCATTATAAATCCAGCTTTAATACCAGTTACAGTACAGCATCCCGACTCGCCAAGCTGCAGTATGGTAGTTAATATATTTTTATCTTGAGTGGGATTTGAACTCGAGAACTTGGGATTCAAATTCCGTAACGCTAACCACATCACCGTACTGCCGGAATTTGTAGTTATTACTAAATAATACGAGATCGGTTCTTACAATATTTTACCTAAGCCGAACAACGAAAATTTTGACATTGTAAACAATTCCTTTATGGCTACGAACAAATAAGGAACATTTCACATTAGTTGTAAACAGCCATGTTTGTGAAATAAAGAATGATCTATTATTAATATGGTAAAAAGTGGTAAAAACAACTTTCAGATTCTTTTGTGTAAAGTAAGTTTCCTGGTTTTAACTATTAATAGCTAGAACTGAACTTATACAAGGTGTCTCAGGAGGAATACTGAATATTTTAGGAACCAGTTGTACGGACTATTTTTAGTGAAAAAGTTCATTTAAACATGTATCCAATTCTCAATGGTTACGGAGATACAGCTGATTTAATATTATCCATAAATGTATTAAAAATACTTTTTCATCTGGTTCTCTGCGATTAGGTCACCGTTCACGATATTCTGTACAAGCAACAAGAGCATTTCCATTGCAAACCTTATAAACAAATACTATATCGGCATAGTCAGCATGTATATTAAAAGCACGTGTACAACCTTTTATTTAAAACACTTATAATACTAAATAGCATCAGCTTATAACTGTCACATGTGTTCAGTAATGATGCAAGATACCCAGGTATTTATTTTTCAAGGTAAATACCCAGGGTAAATACCCGGGTAGGTAGGTACCCATACGTGGGTATAAATTTAGAAATTAGTAAGTAGTAAATAATAAGAATATGAGTTTACAATAAATATAAATAAATAAATAAATATATCATCACGTCTTCTACCCATTACTAGGTGTGGCACTCTGCCTAAGCAGATCTCGGTAAGTGATATATTTTTTCGCGTGAAGTGCGGTTACCAGCCGTCAAATCACGGCCCCCAAAGTTGTTAGTGGAGGGGGAGCCACAGGAGTTGATATTAAATTGGTGAAAGCCAGTTTGTCGGTTACGGGAATCGAACTCGGGTCCTCAAGAACTGTAAGCCGACTACATACCCACTAGACCACCAACTCCATATCATTGTAAAATATTTGAAGTCACATAAAAGTACGTTATTAAAAAATATTTTCTTTATTAAATAAAATAAATACAAAAGAATATCACAAAATAATAAATATATATATATATATATATATATATATATATATATATATATATATATATATATATTTAGACATGTATTATGTTATATTCATAGTATTTATTTTAAAAGAATTGTAGACTTCTTGTAGATTATTTCTGTTCAGACTTTGTAAATTACATTGTTTGACACTAACAAAAAATAAACTTACAATTTTTACAATTGGGTAAATATAACCTTGAATAAATACAGGGTAAATACCCAAATTTTATTTACCTACCCATTGGGTATTTATCCAACTCACATCACTATCAGTGCGTTTGAATTATTGTTAATTATTTATTTATTTTTATAATGTACATAACCAATAAATTTATGGATAACATTCAAGCAGATGTATCTCCGAAACTATTGAGAATTGGATACATGTTCCGTTCGGAAAATATTTACTATATCCTCTGAGACAGACAGCCTGTATTATCAGTCACTGCTTGTAAGTACAGAGCAAAATCTTATTACAATAATAATTGATACTCGTATGCAACGACATTACGACAACGACCACTCTGCAATGCAATACCTTCCGAGCCTGTTAGAATCTCTTCGGTACAACGTATGAGTCATCGGTCGTCGGGTTGGCGGGTTGGCGGGCATTGTCTACGAGTGTGATGCAGTGGGTTCCTGCAACGCAAGCCCATCATCACACACGACTTACTACACACACGCACACATGGACATGTATCGGTGTGGAGACCAGTGCTGTCTAGGATATCCGTTGTTGCTGTCACTCTTGCTCATTCATTGAAAACTCAATGATATTGTTTCATTCATGATCTGTGGATAGTCGATGGGAATGAGTATTCCACATATTTTTAATTATGTTAGGAGGCTACAGCAACAACTTTTATTTTTTATTATTATTACAATAGGGTAGGTGGCTCAGTGATATCAAGTCGGCCTGTGGATCTTGAGAACTCTGATTCGATCCCCACAACCGACAAACAATTTTCACCAATGTAAATCTACCCCTGTGGCTCCCTTTCCACTAATATCTTTGGGGGCCGTAATTTAACGGCTGGTAACCGCACTTCATGCGAAAAAAATATATCACTTACCGAGATCTGCTTAGGCAGAGTGCCACACCCAGTAATGGGTAAATTTGTCGTCGCATTTTTGTATTATTTTCATGCCTTTAGCTTACTTATACAGTCTGTTTTATACTTTATAACAAATGAACAAGTCATAATATGTCATAAAATTAAATTGTAAAATAAATTTTGATATTAATTTGTTTCTATCATAAAATGGTTCTCATTTAAAATAAGAAAGTTGCACCCCGTATTTTGAGAATCAGTGGTTTAAACAAATATTGTTTCGCTCATAAACGTAGTCTTATAAAATAGAAATTGTTTGCTAATTTAACTGACTTCGTAGCTCGTATACTTCTCAAGATAGCAATGGTGCGTCACTTAAAAATGAACACCGTGTATATTATATGATATACTGAGACTGATCATAGAACAATAAATCTTTTTAAACATTCGCAAAATTAAGAACATGATTCATAGTGCCACTGGCCGACACTATAAACAGTCGTTTAGCAGATGTATAATGAATGTATTGACTAGAGTAGTGTTTATAATTATAATTTTTATAATTAATATGTTAACAATACCTATTAAATCAGTGTCACTAAAAGTATTGAAAGCTTAATTTTGCAAATTTTGGAAAAAATTCTATAGATCAGTACGTAATATAATTTATTGTTTTGTGGAATGTTATTATGAAGATCGCTCTTGGCCTCTAGCGTGGTTTACACGTCGGGTAACCTTGATCTTTCTTCCTTCCTCCTGAAGAAGCTCCCTACGATGGCGAGCGAAACGTCGAGCCCTCACTAGAATTTTGACGCGGTCCAAACCCGGAACTCGTTTAATTTTAAAGTTATTATGAATGTTTATATTTATAGTACAACTTTAGCAATTTGAAATATTAACTCCTGGCACAACTTCGTTTCTTTGAATGGATTGTAAAACTGGCGGCACATGAACATTTATATCAGCAGCAGCAGTTTCTGTTGAAGTACTTGCATATGATGATGATTATATAGTTTTACACGTTTCGTACAAAAAATATTGAACAAACCTCTTGCGTGATCTAGGTTCCCGGATTCGTTCTATCACTCATCCGGGAACCAATCGTTCCCGCACTTGGTATGTAAATAACTAATATATCCTTCAGTTTTTTTCCCGAAATATACAAACACCCTGTATAGTTAGCTGTTATTATAGAAAAGTATATAATGACAGCTCATTGAATGCTTCGTAAAAAATGTGATTAAAAAGTAATAGTTTTATAATGACAGCTTTGTACGAGAACAAAATGCATGAAAGTAAAGTAGAAATAATAAAATAAACGGTTTTGATTACAGAATGCCCAAATGGTAATCAGGTAATCTATAGTATAATTAAATAACTTATCGATCAGAAACAGATATTAATCGACTTACAGAATAATGAGGATATCTCACTTATTTATTTATAATGATGATCATGATGATGACATCTAACATGATTATACTACTAGTGGAGTAGTTTGTAGTGCAGATTTAGATTTGTGATATAATTTTAGCTTTCTAAGTTATTAATAGCAATCAAATCTTGATCATATTACATTTTCCTTCATATTTGAAAAAAACATAAAATTAGCTTTACCTAATTCCGTTATGAAAAGTCCTGTTTTACATCAATTTTTGAGGTTATGAAATGTCAATTTTTTCATAACTGTCATTTAAGAGTTATGTAAAAAATTCTTTACATAATTAGTTACGTAATAAATGTTGACAGTTTGAACTTTCTTATAAATGTTTATAAATAACGGAAAAAAACTATTTATTAAAATTTTTAGGATTTATATACATTGAATAATTTTTCTGGTATTAAACAGTTCACAGCCAAATAGCAGATTTTTCGATATCAGAAGGAAGGTCTGTCTCGGATTCAGAAGTCATTTCAATGATGACAATCTTTAAATTTAATTTTATAAATTTATTTTCACGGCAACGCTTTGGTAAATTGATTTATAGATTTTGAAATATACTGAGCTGTCATAAACCTAGAATTTTATGTATTTTAAAAATCATTTTAACGGAATTAGATAAAATGTTGTACGTAATACGTTATGAAAACGTGATATTGTTTGACTCTTTGACTCACTTAATTTGGCAAATATTATGTTCGTCAAACAATATTAACCTTTTCATAACTGGTTACGTAAATAACTATTACAGTGACAGTAAATAGCCCTTATGATACATTATGAAAAAATAAATAGCAAGCTTTGAAATGTACTATATTAAGGACACTAAAATAATAGATCATGAAATAAAATATTGGCAGAATATGATTTTAACCTCACACGGTCGAGTAAGATAGGAAAAATTAACTATCACTATGGTTACAAATTCTGCGATAGCCATCTTCATTTATCTGTCACTTGTTACTTTTCACGTGTAATTGTAGTTTTTCTATTACAAAAGCATTTAATATGCTATGATGTTGATGGTTGAATGTGAATATTTAGTAATTCTGCTTCTGTTGCAGTAACATTTAAAGATATATCAGGAAGTTATGTATCAACATGACAGCTATATATTTGTCGTACGACACGTACTTGTCATCTTAGGTCAAATAAAAATTGATAGATGGCATGCAAGAAATCTGCTCCTGTATTCATCATGCTCCATTGTTAAAGGCTGTAAAATATATTGATTTGATTGAGTTTTGTTTTTCTTATATTTTTAAACTCAATTTTTTTCTTATGTTATATAATATTGTTATACGGGATGTCATACATTTTTGGAATTCTTGCTTTCATAGATTTTTTTTAAACAATCAAATCACAACAGCATTTTGAGTTTGAAATAAAGATAGAGGAGAATGATGTTTTTATAATTCGTACATAGTTTTACGTATTCATGTGCTTAGTTTATCCAAGTAAAATTATTTTTTTTATTTTGTAATAAATAATAGTATATTATTTAATGATCATATAATACTGGATGTTTCAGGACTAATGTTACAAAATGCAAAGCTTTATGTTCGACTGCCGTGTAATCGATTTGTTTCCTTAAAATAAGTTAATATGAAAAACTTAGTTGTATCTCAAAATGTGCTTCTTGTTTAAGATTATTATTTATAATTATCAAATTGTCAAATAGGACAAGAAAAGGTGAAAAGAAGTGAAAGAAATTGCAATAAATGCAAAGAAATGATTTAATTAATTAGGTACAATATTTATTTTTACTTTTATTTCTTTACCTTGACAGGAGTCAAATTTTGCTATTTTATTGTATTAGTCTAATAAAGCGCGCTTTTCTGGATAGTAAACTGCGTCATAATTCAAGTAATTTAGATGTAATCTAATATAAAAATAAGAGTAATTAAAAATGACATCAAATTGTATTAGTCCTATAAAGTGTCATTTTATGGACAGTAAAGAATGTCATAATTCAAGTAGTTTAGGTGCAATCTAACAAAAATAAGGATTATTAAAATTATTCATCAAATTGTGCCATGAAAAACAAAAATAGATATAATGGACATATCTAAGTCTACCGCAATAGGTGACATTTTTCGTTGTCAATTTTGACAGATAATTACCTTTATTAATGTCAGACATATTTTTTTTCTCATGTCACGATTTGATGTAATTTTTTTAAAATCATCTATTAGTTATTCCGAGCGTACCAAAAATTTGTGATACAAGTAACACTACCTAACTGTCACTCACCGATTTAAATTATACTTGGCACACTAATTGAACTCCTATTTCTTTTTCTTCCGGAAGTTGCTTTTTAGGGGTAAAAATCACCCCTGAAAGGTGGTAAAAGCAAGAGTCGCCATAAATGAAATTAAATAATACCAAAATATTACGCGTTCAACATTGATTACCCAGGAGTTTTTGAGATCGCCAAAATCTATTTTCAGGGTCATTTTGATCATATGCACTTTTTTGAGCGGATAAAAAGGGGATGGGGGATGAAATTACGATATTCAACTGAAATAGAGTTTTAGGTTCAAAACTAGTTATTCGGGGGTTTTTGGGGTTGCTGAATCTATTTTCGAGGTTACCCCTGGGTAACCAATGTTGAATGCGTAATATTTTGGTATTATTTACTTTCATTTATGGCGATTCTTACTTTTACCACTTTTCAGGGGTGTTTTCCGGAAGAAAAAAAATAGGGGTTCAATATTTTTTAGAGTTCTATTAGTGTGCCAAGTTTCATTTAAATCGGTGTGACATTGACTAGTGTTACTTGTCAGTATACTGTTTTATAGGAACTTCATAATTTTTTTAACTTAGTAATTTATTCCTGCTTTGCATATACTCGTATGACCTGACTAAATAATATATTCTCGAATATGTCACGCTTGAATATTGAATAAATTGCAGAATTCATAATTTAAACCATTAAATATAGGTTTCCTGTTGAAGAAACACTACCAGCACTAGCTCCAGCTTGTTATTCAATATACGTAACCAACACGCAATCTGATTAATAAATGAATGCAGAATAACTTGAACACCTTCTTTTTATTTTACATACAAAAAGTGACACTACGGCATGGATACATTGAAATAAACGAGTAATTAATTGATGAATAATTGCTAACTCATAAATTCATTATTGAAATTGGTTTATATTTTTTCGTATACTATTATTTTCATATTTCCGACTTATATAATAGGAAAGTGTTGTGATGATGACTTTTCTCGATCACGAGATTTTGATGAATCTTCAGGATGATTCAAAAAACGTAGTCAAGAGGTTTGTCGCTCTGTATCTGTCTATCTGGAAATACTATAACTTAAAAATGCGATGAAATTTTGAATGGAAACTATATATTTATGTTTTTTGGCGAAAAACTGAAGTTAACTTCGTTAACAACTAGTGGTGCCACAAGTACAAGTTTATTGATGGGTCTTTTAAAAGTGTTTATGTTTATTTCGTAAACAGTAGTGTTCAGAATTGGCAAAAATCATAATTTAAAAAAATCATCGATTTTTTGAATTACACATGATTTTTTTAAAATTTATCACTGAATGAAGTAAAAGTTATTAATATTTAACTATTTATATGAAAAATTCCTTTAAAAATATGTTGTTTCGATTATTATTCCACATGACAAATTTTAACACGAATTTCAATAATGCTCGACTATACGTGTTTACAACTTGGGTGGGCAATTTTAGAAATAAGTTGAAGTGTTGAAAAGGCAGGTAAATTATGTTTGTTGAAATATAATTGTAAAACAACTAACGAATACTAGAAAGATAAATGAGAGTGACATTTTTTCATAAGAATGTATGCTTTAGTTTATTTATATTTTGTTATGATTCCTTTAAATAGATAGTGTGTTTTGTTTAATATTGAAAATTATTTTGTCTGTTTTACAAAAGAAAAATGTAAAATGTTATTTAAACAACTGAATTTTTATTAAGACACCTATTTTGTTCTGCACCAGATATATAATTAAATTAATACAAAATATAAAAAAAGAAATCAAAAAATTATTTAAATCAATAATTAAAAAAAAAAACTGATTTAAATAAAATTATTTCAATCAAGCCAAACCTGGTAGTGTTTATCACAAAATATGTAAAAACTAAAATAGACTCTTAATTAATTTGAAACAACTTTTGTTTGATATATTTTCGAAATTATTATTGGTTGATAATAACTATTGTTTTGTAGAACACATGAAGAACAAAAATTATCAATATCACAATATATAAGTAGAGTCATTTGGACTCAAAGTTGAGTCAAAAAATACATTTAAGCGTTCGTCAATAATTTTTTCAAACGTTATTCAAAATATGCCGAACTTTGTACCAAATTAAAGCTCTCGGACAAAGAATATTTTTTTAAAATTTCGTTGAAATTTACTGACATAAAGCTCTCAAGTACTGTTTGCGCGAACAGCAGATTTTTGTAATTATATTGTAACAGCTATTAACATACCTTGGAATGTTATGAGTATCATTACAGCTGCAGATGTCAGTTTGAAATCCGAGCTCGTAGAACGAGAATTTTAAGACATCTAAGGCCTGTTATGACGTTAACGTCATTAATAAATATTATTTTTTGGAATTATTTTATGAATAACGTGATTGTCATCATTTTAGAAGGTGATCAAGTAAGTATATGGTCTGTATGTTTTTATTTAACGCCATGGTTACAATTGTTTTGTATCAAAACAAATAATTTTTTATTTAAACGTTATAACATGGTCATCTCTAATTTAAAAGACTGTACAATTAATATATATATTATGATAAGCAGGAGAAGTAATCTTTGTATTATTGTATTGTAATTTAAAGTTTTATATATTATTTTAAAAATAAGGTTAAGTTACAGTGCCAGATGCAGGAAGCTAATTTCATCCGGTATTTAATGTCTCAGTAGTAATATTTATACCGTGACTAAAATTTTCGAAGCCACAACTTGTCAACATTGGATTAAGATGTTATTTAGCGCCATAGAAACCAGTACATTAAATGACATTTTAATAACGGGAGTATAAAAAAGTATATACTTATTCTCAATCTATTTTTTTTAAAATTTATATATCGGACTAACTACTCAGGTCATATGCCGATATGTCCTTTGTATGGCCACCACGGGCGGGACCCGAACCCACGACCTTATGGTCGTGAGTCAAGCCCTCAACCCGCGCGGCCAACACGCGGGACAACTCAATCTATTACATCCCAATATATTTAAAAAATTGTACCTTATTTAATGTCTTGTGCATTCAAAAATCTATTCATTCGATGTTAAAAGGAACCACATATTTATTAAGTTTGATAAACAAACCCGGAATCAGTAAATTACATCGGTTTTCATGCTTAAAAAAAAATACGAAAAATAAACGATCTTATCCTAAAAATTTGTAAAACGAAATTTTCAACATCCTGTATTTATAACGACAATCTCATTTACCAAATATGTTAACCTGCATCTTCTATTACATTCTTCAACATTGTCCAACAAATTAAAGCTCTCTCCAAACAAATCAAACAGAACATTGACAAATTAAATTTATCTAATTTTTAATTGCTACCTTCTACCAACTGACATACAAAATAAAAGTTGAATAATTTATATCTACTTCGTCCTTAGTTCCACCACCTACACTGGCCGTTAATTCTTACCGCTCGGACCTCAAAAGAGTTTCGAGCGAACGAATGGGGCCCACCGGAACGGTAAGTTACGCAGGCCGCGTCGTTTACGTCCACATTTGATCAGAGAACTCTTAATCACCGCGCATTCCAATGCGTTATGCTATAAATATCGGCCCGATACCGTTTCGTTTCATCAGAATTAAAATACACATACACCGGGTATGTTTAAATTTATAGACACGGTTAAGGTTGAGAGCAAGGAGGAGAGTTTATGTTTTGACAGGTGTAGTGGGACCGTACAAGACTAGTATTTGAGGAAACAGGAAATATGTATTTAAATCATCGTGTATTTCATATGTTCTATTATGATGACGAGTATAAATACAAGCATGACAAAATAAATAAATAAATAATGGCAACTGTAAATTATTTTGAAATAGCAACATCAATAAATAATAAAAAAATGTATTATATATTATTATATATAAATGTCAGTACAAAACGCCAGAGTATATAATAGAAGAATATATAGATCTATAAACTACTGGAACTATGACAAGGTACAATTTGCTCTCACCTAATAACTTAAAAAATAAATGATAATAAACTGTAATTAACTAATATTATAGTAAAAGAACAATATAAAATAATTTTAAAAAACACTACTAGCAAAACACAAAATAAAAGAAAAGAAATACAAGTTACAACAATTGTAAAGCTTTGCAATTCAATTTGTGACTTCATTATTACTTCTGTTCATTTATCCTATTATATATTATTCAATTAATAATTTATAATTGTTTCTTTATCTTCAGGCGAAGAAATATACCATTTATCGATATCTGATAGTACCACACCCAGTAATGGGTAAAAGGCGTGATGATATATATATGTATATATATATATATATATATATATATATATATATATATATATATATATATATATATATATATATATATATATATATATATATAATTTATTTATTTGCAAACATTTCTAGTAAATTGCTAATCTTCAACGCAAAAAACGTTCGCAAGTAAATAATTATAAATTATAATACAGTTGCATCATAATATACAATATATTTTTTATATAATCTCAGGTTTAGTGTACTCTTTTTGTCAGTCAACTTCATGAATTCTTTCGTTTTGCGACAAATGCCTGGCATAAAAGCTCATTGTCATGTACTATATCTCTACGATCGCACACCAATCTGTTCTAACTTTGTTGTAACAACAGAAATTTTGACGTTAGCTATCAGCAGTCAGGAAAATTATATAAAAAATAATTAACTAATTTTAATGTAATGAAATATATTTTTTTGGTGAGTTTTGTTGCTAGAGTTTAATTAAAACAAAGTTAGAATAGAGCTCTTATTACCAATCAAGAAATTTCTATTTTTATCAAAATTATTAAAATAATAAAAATGTACAAGAAGTTTGTACAATGTTATCCTATGCAATACATTAAGATAGCGAGTGTTTAGTATGAAGTTTGTGCGTTAATATATTAATGAATTAATTATTCAAGGCGGTGCTTTATCACAGAAAGTCAGAGTATTTAATTAAGTTTAAAAGTAACCCCAGGTCGCTTGGGTACGTTCTACACAGGTCCGTATTTCGGAATAATTACATTTCTTTTCTTAAAGAAACTCTTTTTGCTGCTCTTGTATATAATTGCAATTATAGTGTTTACAACTTACATGTTTCCTTATGAAAAACGAATTTGATCTCACCTTGATAAACTTACAAGTAAGAGTTATTTATAGCAATCGTGAGACTTTAATTATTGTAACTCAAAGCACTCATAGAAAAAAACAAATACAATAAAGTAATTATTTTTTAATATGACGTAAATTAAATTAGAATGAATTGTAAGTGTATATATTTTTTATTTAAAATAAAAAATAACATTCAAGCAATGTTTCATTATGAGAGCACTTGTACATATCACGCATATGGATTTCCAGTTTCGCTTTCCATAATAATTGCATTTTTGTTTAATTGGCGTGGTGGGTCTTGGTGTGCCATGAGCGCATGAGCCAGTGCTGCGCTGTGCAGGCAGTGCTGTCGACACAGCAAGGAGGGGCATATTTTATTTCAATTAATGTGTTTTTATAACTACGTATTAGTTAGTACTTCAGTGGGTGATTACTCAATATAAGGAATACGACTAATCACTGTCGATATCTTTTTAAGTTTACAAAATGCTATATTACTGCATAGTTATTTGAAATGAGATATAAGTATTTATTGTTTTACAAGATTCTATTATAAACGTGTATAATTTCAAATTATTTCAAAGTTAAATTAACAACAAAACTATTAAATTGTTTTTTACTGTCAGTATAGTATTATTACGTCCCTATTACCAAAGATATAATAAATCATTTACCGTCTTAGGATAGTAAGAAAAAATTTGATATGATTGTTATGGTAACAATACATTAATCATCGCAAATAAACACTTGATATATATTTGAAAATATTTAAAACATTTGAATTTATATGTGGCTGTTGGTAGATACAAATTTGCGTATAGCACGAATATTAAGTGAATTTTACGATTTTAAGATCTTCTGAGACTTCCGGCTGTGCTTTAGGTATATTCCAAAAAACTTTGAATCTGAAAACATCACTTACTGCTCTTTGTACATAAATAACTTTAATTTATAAATATTGTCACTCTTGAAATGAAGTTGAAATGTATAGTTATTATTACATATCACTCATTTCCGACAAGAGTGACATAACTCAAAATTTAGTTTTTTAGTACTCAAATATTACAAATTTTGAGTTGTATCACTTTTGTCGAAAATGAGCTGTATGCTTGTTTATGTAATTATTTACAAACAGATTCAAACTAAAACAGATTCACGAAATTAATGAAATTTGAAGCCAGTAACAGTTTTTAACCCAGATTAAAATAACTTTGTTTCTTGAATCGGAAAAGTTAAAAACGAATTAAAAAAAGATATTAGCGTTAATCCGCTTTATGAATCTGTCTGTTAAGTAATTATTTGTTATCAAACGTAAATAAAATAAAAATATCATCACGCCTTTTACCCATTACTGGGTGTGGCACTCCACCGTAGCAAATCTCGGTAAGTGATATATTTCATCGCGTGAAGTGCGGTTACCAGCCGTCAAACGTAGTTATTCAATATTATATAACTTCTTTAAAGTTGCCGAAACACACTAAATAATGTATCTACTGAAATCAGCCTCATTTTGAATGTTTTCCAGTTCTAATGTCCCTACTCATAATACCATTTTTCTACCCTCATTATTAAACTATCATTTAACGTACTGGTTTCCATAGCGCAAAAAATTCTTAATCACATGTTGATAAACTGTGGCTTCGTACGTTTTAGTCTTGGTTTAAATAAAACAACTGACATATTTAATACGAGGTGAAGTTAGCTTCCTG
This sequence comes from Pterostichus niger, assembly GCA_947425015.1. Lineage (NCBI taxonomy): Eukaryota > Metazoa > Arthropoda > Insecta > Coleoptera > Carabidae > Pterostichus > Pterostichus niger. The sequence continues at coordinate 23,014,476 of OX380342.1, forward strand.
CATCTGTCATTATAACTTAATCTTACTTTTTAAATCATTCATAAAACTACATTTTGTTGTTGTCATCATTTGCTATCGGAGAAAAGGTACAGCATGTGACTAAAGAGACGTTTATAAAACTTGTTACATAATATACTATGAACGAAAATTTAGACAACTATTCAAGAAATAATGATAGTGCCATCCATATATGTAATTATTTACCCAGCGAAGTATTAATGCTAACGAATTGTTAATAGGGACATTATTCAAATATCCTATAAATTAAGTAAACTGTTACAAAATTTGTATCAAATTATTATATCAAGTTATATTGTGCCAAATGGATATGAATTCAATTATGTGACAAATTTGTAATTCAGTATGCCCCTGTTGTTCGTACAGTGTCTCCAGCACTGCATCTAGCTGTGCCAGCTCCGCAGCGTATTTAATTAACGCTAAACAGTCGTTAACCTTAGGTAATTAATGTGTGTAACAACAGTGGTGCGCTCGGCCGGGATCTGCCTTTAATTGCCTCTAATTACAAGGCGAGTGTCGCACGCACTTCGATACCGCGCACGACGACTCTGACTTGGTGTGCACCGTGTACCCGTGATGCACCAGACTTACTAACGTTACCGTGAACTTGTGCGACCCTGTTACACATACGAGTATTGTTCCGTGCATGTAGACGCAGACAGGATTGCGAATTGTCTGAGACATTGTTGTTGCATCAGGCAGTCAAGCTCACGAAAGATTATTGGATGTGTACATAAGTATCTGACTAAATTATGTTACCATATTGGTTTAAAGGTACAAGTACCATTAATTAATGAATATATAAAAACATACATGATAATTGAAAACCTTACGTCATCTAAAGCTAAGAATAACCGGATTTTAATCTACTACTTATCGCAGACAACTAAATTTAACAAATAACTAGAAATAAGAGTCTATGAATACATAGACTCTTATTTCTAGTAGAATTATTAAGAATTATGGCCTGGAATACAAAAAGTTAAAATAATGTTTATGTACTAATCTATACAGGGTGTTTCTGTACTTATGAATTAAACTTTAAGGATATATGTATACACAAAAATAATTTTTAAAAAATTCGCAAAATTAAAGGTAGTTTACTTAAAGGAAACATGTTGAGTGCTACTGGTTTCACTATTGTGAAAGAAACAGAATAATTGAAATTAATTTACTATAAAAATTGTATTAGATAAATGCATAGTAATTGTTTTGCATTGTTAATATTTGAATAAAACAACATAAACAGCTATGAAGCCAGTGTAACATAACATGTTTCCTTTAAGTAAACCACCCTTAATTTTGCAAATTTGTGAAAAATTCCTTTTGTTCCGTTATCAGTACAACGTGTTATATATACCCTAAAAGTTTGATCCATAAGTACAGAAACACCCTGTATAGGGTAGTTGGCTTAGTGGTTTCAAGTTGGACTGTGGATTTGAGAATCCGGATTCGATTCCAACAAATGACAAACAATTTTCACCAGATACTTTATTCTACTTTAAGTTATTTATAAATCAGTTCATTCAAGATTGACAACCTATGTTGCATAGTAATACATTAATGACAGATTAATAAATATTGCATCTGAAATTCACAGTATGTATAAGAATACTTATTTGGTTATATCATATCATCACACCATTTTACTCATTGCTGACACTCTTCTATATATAATTACCGGTTATCAACCCTCAAATCACAGCTCCCAAAGATATTAGCGGAACGAAAGTCATACACGTTATTTTAATGAGAATTCACCACACGTCACTGTCAACCAATAGGATCACGAATTTGTTTGAAAATGAACCAATGAAATGTACATTTTGTCGGAAATACCACTGTTAATAATATCCTTGGTTACGAATAAAATAATATTTTCATAGACGTCAATTCTACATTTGTTCAGTGTACATTTAATATTCAAAATTTTCATCACTGGAATACCTAATTAATAATGTGCAAATAAATACCTAACTATTCTTGTTAATTAACTCTTGTTTGGTAAATTCTCAAGCCGAATACAACTCGTAGTATGAAAATTGACAGATAATATTTTGACATAAATATACATTCGTTGTTATGGAAATGGAAACATAACGAGTGCGAAGCACGAGTTGTGTTTCCTATTTCCGTTCATAATTTATGTCAAAATATTTTCAGCAATTTTCATACTACTTGTTATATTATATATGAAAATCTGTTGTCAGCAGACATATGGCATTTATCGCAATTACTAAATTATAAAAATATACAAAAGATTTGTTTTTGTGTGGAGAATATTATAGAATTACTGAATTTATAATTGTATTCTTCAGTTTTATGATAATGTATAAACATATGCATGCAATTATTTCGGGAAATACAGTTATTTCATTATTACACATATTGCTATTATTCCATTAATTTAATAGCGTTGCAAATTAAGATGTACTATTGTAGCCTTCGCGATAAAATTTATGTACTTTTTATTGTTATGCAGTTTTTATGTAATCCAACAAAAAACTCCATTATGACATCATATGCTTCAATAACATGCTAACAAAAATAGATTTATGCAGGGTCAGGCTTACTACACATACAATTTTAAAAAATAGCTTATTACTCTATACAAACTGTTCGATATTAAATATGCCACCATTGCTATCTCGACAACTATAAGAGCTACAAAGTTGGCTAAATTAACAAAGAAATACCATTTTGCAAGTTTATTAACAAACATTTTTTTCTACCAGTGGACCTGCAAATATGGAATACTACTTTCTTATTTTAAATGACAATATAAACATTGTTTTTTTGTGCAGAAGACAATTTTATTCAGAATTCAACGAATACAAATTTAAGTTATATCACATTATAATTACTGCCGAATTAACACTAGGCGGAGTTCTAGGCAATCGCAAACGAGAGGCTCCCTTACTTCCCGCTCCCTACCCCGACATGAAAATACAATAACTGAAATTCAAATAAACTTTATTCATAATTCAAATAAACAGCGAACATAAAACGTTTTATATAATTATTCATGAAGAAAAACAAACATTTGCAATTACTACTCCAACAGTCAACTTAGAAGAAGCGTTTTCTGCATTTCAACTCGCTGAACTGTATAATTTTGAAAAAAATTCATTTTGCTGGGCCCCTATTTGCCTAGTACTGCCTATTGGTTAATCCAAAATTGATTATAATTCTTAAACAAAAATGCATATTAAATTGACATTAATTTAATTCAAATAGCATAGGAACCAATGTGCTATGAGAGGAACAAATGAACAAATCATAATATTGACATTTAATAATTAATCAAACAAACAAAAATACTTTGGTATTTCTTTGCTAATTTAACCAGCCTTGTAAGTATCATAGTCCTCGCGATAGCAATAGTGGCACACTTAAATTGTCAGGTGCCAGGTGTATATCTGAATCATTTTATAACAACTACTAATATGTATAAGTCGGTAAATACAGGTGTCCCACGATATCTGTTCAGATATCTGATCAAGTCTCTGAACAGAATCTGTTTAAAGAAAGTGTATTATGTGTGAGCAAAATATGACGACAAATATTATGAATAATGTGATATAAGATTGAATCGTAAAATCATGTGAATAATCTTTTCTCTTGATGACCTTTATAAAATTGTGCCTCAATTCTTGTTCAATCCTCAAATAATATAAAAAAAACATGGAAATATGCCAAAAATAGTCCAGGAAAATGTCTATTTAAAAATAAATATTTAAATAGTAGAAAATTTTTATTCTGGTTTTGTACAATTTTTCGATTTCTGATTTTTGTAGCAGGTAATTTAAAAATGACAATTCTTTGAGTACAAATATATTTTGTTTTTTATTCTAAAATGAATTTAAAGTAGTTTTCAACAGTTATTTTAATTTTAAATTTTGTGAAGCATTCCTACTGTTATATCATATCAAACCTCTGTCGTTGTTTATCCAATTATCTGATTAGGTATTTGCTCAAACCTGTGATCAGATACGGAACAGATATCTGAAACAAATATGACCCATGACAATGATTTCCTCTAGATATTGTTTCCAAGTAAACTGCTTAAAATTGTATAGGGATATTTTAAAAATTGAATGTAAAATTGAAACTGTAAACTATATTATAAATATGTATTTAAGAAGGATCCAATATAAACATTAATATAAAGTATATTTAAATATTTCTAACAAAAATAATACTTTAGGTATTCTTACAAATATTTCAATATAATTTATAGTTGTTATTTTACATTCAATTTTTAAAATATCCCTGTACAATTTTGAGCAGTGTATTTCAACCTATGGTAAATAAGAGTGAAACCTTCAACCATATGTACTTCACATTTCTAACTGCATCAGAGCTCAAGAGTGGTATTCTCGGAGTGCGGGGGTGGAAGTTTCCCATGGCGATGCCGGTCACGTGCGAGCTGCCACCGCCGACTGCCGCGTCCGTTCATCCGCTGTTGTATCTTCGTTTCGTGTCTGTAGTAGGAGACGTCTTCCGTTCGGTTTGAACCGAAAACTGTCCGTCTCCGTGTCTTCATGTCCGGTCCCAATATCATCCTGTCTGATGACTATTCTTCGTGACGTCATCAGTACTGTATGGGAAATAAGTATGAAGACGTGATGCTGATTTCATTATCAGTTAAGAATAATGTCATAATTTCTTCTATATTCAACACTGTTAAAATTATTTTTTATTTGTATTGCCTCCAATTTAACTTTTTCTTGGAATTATATAACAATATTACTGTGGCAGTTTAAATTTAAACTCGACTCGAAAGTACGAATCGTGCTTATTTTTATAATATTAAGCTAAAATATATTTTCAAAAAATAAATTCAAATACGTCCTAGTCTGATACTACCATTTTTTGCGAATATTTAGAGCCTTAAAAGAATTATTTTAAATCATACTTTCGTAATTTCCTACTTCCTTAATTATATTTGAGGAAAAAACCTTGAAATAAAGTTGAAAAACATAAAATTCTGCATCTATATCAATAAACAAAATTAATTTTGTTTGCTTTACATTGGCAGAAAATAAATATGAAAATGTTAAAACTAGTTCTAAAATTGCGATAGCCTTGAAAAAAAAACAAAATTATAAACATATAATTTACGTTTTACCTGTTAGAAGAATAATTTTTACCTGAAACTGACAGAAAAATAAACATTTGCCTGATCTTTAAAACTCAGGAAAGCTTTGCTTTGCATGTCTAGGCAGGGAAATAACATAGGTAATGAAAGAAACGTGAGTGTCTAGTTATTTAGCAACATAAAATACTGACTGAATATGTATGTCAAATATATCTTTTAATTTAAATTAATTTAAAATATTTATTATTTGTTTATAAGTTTCAGGTAAAATGTTATACGTAACTATTAATCATTCTAATGTTAATTGCCAATATGAGCCAATGTCAATTATAGTCCAATTCTCAAAAAGGTTTTAGTGAATCTGAATTTTGGATTAGTTAAATTTTATTCTAATCCTAACTCGAATTAAAAAAAATATATATCTAAACCACTTTTTGAAACTTATTTCAATTTTTTTGAGTATATTATTTAGCTTAATTTAGAATTAGCTAAAACTATTTTCAAAATTCTAACAGATAAAACGTCAAATATTTATTTATCTTATTGTAACAGTTCCATGGTTATTTTTGAGATAAATTTCAACATTTTCAAATATCACTTCTACCTTTATAAGCATGTAATATTAATTTTGTTAGCTGATTTAGATACAGAATTTTTTTTTCAACTTTATTTGAAGATTTTTATCTAAAATCATTAAAGAAGCAAGAAATTACAAAAAAAAATTACGTGTTAAACTTCCATGTTCTGGCGTTGTAACCTATGTGTTATTCCTTCATCAGATCATTCTTCACTTACTTCATGCAAATCGTTTCGCTCTTAAACAATATTCTTCTTTGGTAGATTGTTTAATAAAATCGATAAATGACAGATATAAAAAATGAAAGTTCGTTCAGCATTTCGAATCCATAGCTTGTGGTTTATAATAAATAAAGTAAAGGTATATCTATTCGTTACTTCATGCTATTCCTACACCGATTATATCAATTATTTATTAACCTTCCAGTTTTCTAATTTATTGAAGAATCTATCAGTAGTAGCTAACAACTAGATGTATATCATTCGGACTACTGTTAAATACCAAACAAATGTCATTTAAATATCAAACCACGTACCATTTCATACACATCGTGATAATTATTTCCATAATTGTACGCATCACCGACAAGAATAACAGCAAAAACTAGTGGCAGAGGTTGGCAACAGTAACAGTTAGGAGCAGCAGACAGCAACGCAGACAGACAGTTGAAAGTGTGAGTAGTCAGTCAGGAACTTTCAGGAAACGAACGTGGATTTCATGGAACTATGAAACTGGATACTCTCGTTAACATGCTTACTTGATGACTGTTGACTAACTCACTGTAGTAGTAGTAATGTTACAGATAGGTTAATATTGTTAAGTGAATGAACATGTAGTAAGTTTAAATTAAAAGATATGCTGCATATTTGTTGATATATGAAGAAAGAACTTTAATTATATATTTTTAATTGAATTTTGTTTTTCATATGAATTAAATTTCTAATAACATAATATAAATTTTAAGTTTAGTTTAAATATAGGTATAAAATAAAATTCTTGTTAAATGTTAAATGGAATATTTCATATTGCTGTGAAATATTCAATTCGATATTGTGAATAATTATATTAAAAAAGAAGAAAGGAAGGCATTTTCAAGTTAAAATTTCAGATTCGTAGCTTAGATTAGATATATACAACTTGTGGTCTAATTTTAATAATAAATATTATTGTCCGAAAAGTTAAATGGCAATTTTACAAATTATATACTTTGATACACATATATAACAAAAAATTTGTAGTGATAAGGCAGAACATGAATAGGTATAAGGAATAATTTGAATAATACAATTTAATGAATATCTTAACACATTATTAGAACTTACGAAAGCAGATGGATTTTGGTTGTGAGAAAAGAAAGAGTTTGTATGGAGGAAGTGTTAATGTGGTCGAATCGAGTATCGTGTGTCAGGATGAGAATGTTGACGGGTTCGTGCTACCCCATTTAATGGGATATAGCGTGATGTTATGTATGTATGTGTACGAAAGCAGATTTTGGAGCAGTCCTTAGATGTTTCCAAGCAAATTTTATACTCATTTCTTTGATTTGAAATGGAAGTAAATTGTATTCTTTACAGCACATGTAGTATGTACTAGAGAATGCAAATGAAGTACTTGTAACATCACAACCAAATACTGGTAAATTTCTATTGGTTGTTCACATCGCGTTTAAATTTGTTTTCAAATGTAACTATCTATAAAATTATTAAATATTGAAACCATAATTTGTGAAAAAAAAATACATACGAAATGAAAATGCCAGCAATTTAAACTGTAATTTATAGAAAAGATTCCTCTTAAAATCAGTCATTAGGAAGTAAATTTCCCTAGCAAATAACATTTTTTTAATTGGACGAAGAATAATAATAATATTTACTTAAAAGTGTAAAATGTTTGTCAAATGCATAATAAATACCTAAATTCAAGTCTTAAAAAAATGTGTTCTAAAACTTTTTTTTGTAACAAATACATAACAATTCTTTTTGACGTGAAATGTATTTTTAGAACTTTCAGTAGTACAGTCTTCTATCGATAAGTAATATAAAATATTACCAGAAATTAATAGAAATTATTGTAAATTTCAATTTAAAATTGCACATAAGAAAATTAAAATAAGTCAGTACAGTATCAATGCCATGTCCGAAATCAAGTTTTTATTAAAATTGCAAAGTGTATTTCTAAATATTAATAATAAATAAGTAGTGGTATAAACAATTGGGGGAGAGGTGCCCAGAGGATTTGAGTAACCCCCATGAAGAAATTAATAAACATTTTATGAAAATCGAAATTGTAGAAAAAATTATATTTGTGGCATAAAAAAAGGAAATTTAATCATTTTTATGAACTAAGACAGGCTTACTGCAGATTACTACAGATTAATTGTAATAATACCTAGTTAATCTGTTGGCGGTTTCGTCTTTTAAAACAAAGCAGGTATTACGTGCATTATTAGCGGTATGTCGCAAAGGAAAAGTTGGTGGTCCGGATGGATACAATGTAATATAACATTCAGTTTCTGTTGGAAGTAAATATAATTATGAGTATATTGCAAGCGCGGCATAGTCTGCTCAACAAGAATATGGTGAATGAAATATAAATAGGGGTTTCCCAGGTTACGGCCATTAAGATAATACCTGTATATCATATATTAGTTTCATATATAAATGTATTATAATAATGCTAAAATAACAATGATATTTATAAGTAAACAAAAAGAACATCTGTTTAACCAATCGGCCAATATCTGCCGCAAGTTGACGAATAACTCGACAGCTCCATATTATTCGTTATTACTATCTCACTCCAACCAAAGTGTTCTTCATAGTAGTCTATTATTTTTATACATAAGTTAACATGTAAAAAAATTAAAATCGTTGAAATCCCTATTTTACAATGTTTTTGAATACGGCTTCAATAAAATCCTGTGTGCACCACTACCCATAAGTACAAATGAATGAATGGTTAGATCTTGGTTTGGATAGCTAGGTTAGGAATCTAGATTATGAGCTAAGAAAAGAAATGAATACGATTCGAGTTCACGTCAAATATGATTCGGCAACTTCCATTAATATCTGTGGCTGCTGTAACTTGATGGCTGCATTTCTAGTTTTGTAACAAATTAGGGTGGCATAGTCAAGAATCGGGTAGGTGGGCGAGTGGTATCGAGTCGGTCTGTGGATTTGAAAACCCGGATTCGATTCCCACATCCGACAAACAATTTTCACCACATTAAAGCAATCCTTGTGGCTCCTCCAACTCGAACATCTATGGGGGCCATGTATTTACGACTGGTAACTACACTTCACGCCAAAAATATATCACTTACCGAGATCTGCTACGCAAGTGCCATATTCAATAATGGCTAAAAAGCGTGATCATATATTTACTTTTTAATAAATCTTCGATTTATGATACTTTAGATCGGCATTTTCAATCAAAATTATTTTTTACATGTTGTTTAAGATCAACAATGACTCGTGTTAAAATGTAAACTGTAATTTATAGAAAAGATCAGCCATTAGGAAGTAAATATCAATTTCATCTCCACTAGCAAATAACAGTTTTACATAATAATAAGATTTTTATTGTCAGCAGTTATTCAGCTTTTGGCCAAGTATTTGTAGTATTTTATGAGCTTGGATATAAAACATACATTGTATTTTATGTGAAATATTTGAAACTTTTATATCAGTAATTTTTGTTAGTTACATGATTCGAACTTTATGGATTTCACAAATTTAACGAATGCTTTCATAAATTTCAAACAGAATCAAGTAAAACTGAAATATTCTACTTACTATATTAATAAAAATTAATTTTCATAATTCGTAAACAAAGAAATAAATCAAACAATTCATATAATTTGCTATAAATCATCTTACCTAAGCTCCATTATAAAAACTTTTCCAGTCATAAAAAAAATATCAAACACTTCTTCTAGTTTCATTGTTAGATACATAGGCCACGTGTACGATACACTTGCATTTCTTATCCGAAAATGGATCTCTCTAGTTGGGATTCAAACCCCGAACCCCGGATTCTGGATACAAATTGCGAAGTTTTAAAAGCAATTTCGCGTACGCGCCCAACTGCTCGATATAAATCATGGACATGTGCCTTGTGGAACGTAGGACAGAGGACATTTTCTTATCCCCTCTTAGTGGCAGCAATTTAAATATTGGGGCAAAAATAAATCGTTTCTGACAAATGTGCGATGTGGTTCTAGCTCTAAACAGGCTAGGTTTGTATGAGATTTTGACATATGCTTCCGAAGTTTCGATTTTTCATTTCGTGGGGTGAGCTGCACTTATATTGAATTTGCTTGAAGGATTTCAAAGGGAAAATAGAGTATTCTAAAGAGATTGTAAGTAGAAATTATAGATTTTTATTGTTTAGAGATTCTTTGCCACATTATATCTCATTAAGGCTACGGTCATACTGAGGACTTTACAAGCGATCAACTGATTTCGATTAACAACAATCTATATTTTACTGGCTACATCACACTGCATGAAAACAATAAAGTCGTTCAATGTAAATTATGAAATTATGTTGCCAATTTACAAAATATAAAGTATAAAATTAATCTATAAAGTTACTAGTTGTTACGTCAGTTGAAAAACATATTGCATATTGTCTTGCATTGGTGTCGTTGAAAATATAATTTTTTTCAAAAATATTTAAGTACTTATATGATTAAAAGATTTCATTTTAGAATTCATGTAATTAGCATAAATAATTTATCCGTTATGTTCCAATCCTGATAATAATTTTTCGTTTGATAACTGTATATTATTTTTAATAATGAAACTAATGAAAACCTTTCTAACCCTAACTTTTTATACTTCAAAATAAATATAAATAATAAACTGATTTTAGTTGTCGATCGATTTTAAAAATAAAACATGTTTGATATATCAAACCAGTCGGTAGTGATCGACGTCATTCGATCATAGTTGATGCAAACTGTGTGACCATTGACATAGTGTTGGTTTAATTTGTGCTCGATCGCAAATTAATCGATCTCAATTGTCCAATGTGTCTGCTCCCTAAATATAAGAAAGGCAAATACTAAAATTAGTTACGTTATTAATTTATATACAGTAAATGAAATGTATTACAAATGCCCGTTTATATCAACACTTAACATAAATTTTAAGTTTGATTTCAATCAACAATATCAAATTGAAAGGTTGATATATATTTGCAGTCATCTTTTATAATTGCCTAGTTTCTATGTACTGTGTATAAGTTTTTCTGCATCTGGGCGCTTTTTACTTGTTCCATGTATTGTAAGGATGTGAGTCGAGGTCGGAAAAAATGTACTGACTCCGACATCATGTTTAAATTTTATTGAAATAAAAAATGCAAGGAATCCCGTTTTAATACTATTTTGATAATCAGATTAATATTCAGTATCTAATTAAAAAAAAACAAATTTAGCAATAGACAAACAGAAATTTAAAAAACATAAATTTCATGGGGTAGGTGGCTCAGTGGTATCGAGTCGGCCTGTGGATCTTGAGAACCCTGGTTCGATCCCCACAGCCGACAAACAATTTTCACCAATTTAAATCTATCCCTGTGGCTCTTTCTCCACTAATATCTTTGGGGGCCGTGATTTGACGGCTGGTAACCACACTTCACGTGAAAAAATATATCACCTACCGAGATCTGCTTAGGCAGAGTGCCACACCCAGTAATGGGTAAAAGGCGTGATGATATATTTATTTTTTATTTTATAAATTTCATTTGATAACTTCCTAAATGGAAAACAAATCAGTAAAGAACAAATAGTTAAAAATGAGTTTTAAGTTTCTCTGATATTTAATATCAATTATGAATCTCATAAGTCCCCTCCTGCCTAGCCTCAGGTAAAGAGGAAGACGGAAGACATCCAAAGGATGATGTTTTGGACACGTGTCTCATCTCTGCATCTGCTCACACATACAAGTTCATAACTGCGGCATGTGTGTGCGTGTGTGTGTGTGTGTGTGTAAGCCGAAATGTGGCCCAGTGCATACACATGTGCTGCTTGCTACCACAGTGCCTCTGCCTGGTGCTGCTGATGGAACATCCAAGTTCGGCTCGGAAGGAACCACTTATGATGTTTACTATACACGCCACATTTGGATACGTCATGGATAGAATAGACACATTGGAAAATGGAAGATGGGCTGGCTTCTAATTAGTTACCGATCACTGAGGTCTGAAACACTTGTACGGATATTTTTAGATAATGGAAGAGAATATAAGAAGGTATTGCTGAAATTTTACGAGAACTGAAGACTAAAAGATTATGAAGCATACACTGAATGAACTACCTTTCTTTTTCATAAAATAATTTAAAAGGTTTGTGACATTACAAAAATAAAATATGACTACAAAATTATATTTGAAACAAATCGATCGATTTGATTAAAAATTGTTTTTTATTTTCGATTCAGTAAAAATTCGCCAAAATCTTGAGGTCGATGAAAATAACCATCACAAATAAAATAATATATAGATAAAAAGAAATATATCATCACGCTTTTGCCCAATACTGGCTATGTCACTATGCCGAAACAAATCTCGATAGGTGATACGCGTGAAGTGCGGTTACCAGTCGGCAAATTACGGCCCCCAAAGTTATTAGTGTGTCAAATGTCATATTAAAAATCCATTACTTACAATTTCACAAAAAAATTCTTTTTCAAATTGTGTAAAAGTCAAAAACTCAATAAAATATGTAAAAATAATTTATTTGTAACTGACAGGGAAATAAACATTTGCCTGACCTTTAAAATTCAGGAAAGTTTTGCTTTGCATGCCTAGGCAGGTAATGAAAGAAACGTGAGTGTCTAGTTACTTAGCAACATAATATATTGACTGAATATGTAAGTCACATATTTCTTTTAATTTAAATAATTTAAAATATGTATTATTTGTGACTAAGTTTCATGTAAAATGTTATACGTAACACGTCAGTAAAGCGTCATACAGGATTCGTAAGCTGTTTCAGGTCTCGCTATCTCTCGGCATGAATTATGAAACTATCTACTCATCCTGTAATTGAACGCTTTCCTGACTTTTTACGTAAATATTTAACTGTTGTATGCAAACTAATAAGAGAGCAAAATTCTTCCTATATCGAAATTGAAATAAATTTTTAGTTTAGATAAGTATTTACTTTAATTGGATGAATATTTTTCAAAAGTTAAAAAATGGGGTTTGGAAAAATATGAACCAATTTAGTGTTTAATGATTATACTTTGGTATTAATTAATACCATTTTCAGCTAGTAAGAAAAAATTCAAATGAATTTTAACAGTTTACAGGCAAAAAAAATAATAATAAAAAAGGTTAAACATTTAATTGAATCTATATTTCTCAATCCCATTGTTTTGACTTTTGAAAAATTCAATATTCATCCATTATTATCCTACATGTCAGAATCCATGATAAGATACTAATACATAGTATGCAAATATTTTTTATCCTAATATATTTATTTCAGTTGACAGCTGAATTGCGATTAGATTTTAAATCTTCATCTGAAAGTAGACAAAAAATTCTGCTGCAACTATCTTTTCACATGAATGATTTAAACATGTGCAAAAAGTAGAAAACAGTGTTTATAATTTTTCATTTAATTTGAAAACAATAGAACAATAAGGAAAAGAAAATTTGGCAATCAGATTATTAGTACGTTCAACGTCAGTTTTTTACAGAAGTAACTTAATACAGGTAACAGGTAATTATTATTTCATCACTTAAACGCTCAATAGCTGTAATAAGTAGCATCCTTCTTAGATTTTGAAAACACTTTGAATGTGATTGTGAAAAGTAAGGATAGGCACTCAAAATACAATCAAGTTCTTAAAGTTTTGTGCTAATGATTGAAGATACGCAATAATTTACTACAATTCAGTATTCAATTTAATATTTCTCATATATGTTTAGGATTAATTGATGCATCAGTCGAAATAAATGCATCTTTTAGTCAGTGCTGGTAGCATTCATTCATCTTAAACTCGTCGATTAGCTAAGTAGTTGATGTGTCCAGGATTTTAAAATAAATTTTTGCTTATAATACAGATACTGTACCAGGGGTGGCGACTTATAAGTGGCAACGGGGCAATGAATACTAGAAGCAGATTAGACCCTTTGCACCCATTCATTAGAAATGTAATTATAATTAAATATTAGTGTCAATGTAATAAAAATGAAAGGACATTTAGTGGAATTTTTTAGAAAATTATATGCAGTATTTCAATAATTTATGTTGATCTGAAAAATCTAAGTTACGCCAATAAAATATACTTGCCATCAATAAGGTCACAGATGGGGTAAGTGGTTCGATTCCCATAGCCGACAAACAATTTTCACCAGATTACAATTAATCCATTAATGGGGTAGGTGGCTCAGTGGTATCGAGTCGGCCTGTGGATCTTGAGAACCCTTGTTCGATCCCCACAGTCTACAAACAATTTTCACTCAATTAAAATTTACTCCTGTGGCTCCTTCACCACTAACATCTTTGGGGGCCGTGATTTGACGGCCGGTAACCGCACAAATATATCACCTACCGAGATCTGCTTAGGCAGAGTGCCACATCCAGTAATGGGTAAAAGGCGTGATGATTTTTTTATTTATTTATATACAATTAACCCTATTAACATCTACGGGGGCGTGATATAACAGCTCGTAACCACATTTTACAAGCTTAAATATATCACTTACCGAGATTTGATACGATAGAGTGCCACGCCCAGCAACGGGTAAAATACGTGATGATATATTTATTTTTATTTTATGAATAGAAAAACACATTTTTAAAAGTTTTTAACTTAAAATTCTGTCTTGATACTTATTTATTTAGTTTCCTGTTTAAATAATAAATACGCATTTTTGTGATTTTAGCTGTAATAGCTACGTATCTATAGGTACTCTGTTTTTTAATAAGAAATTGTGATAGTTTTTGTTTGTTTCATTTTTTATAACTAATATATATTTTTTTTATAAAATCGTACTTTTCTCATAATTTCCAGAATCGAAAAATTATATCAATTTCTATATAAGATTAAAAAGATATAAAAGTCTCTGTCAAATTTAAATATACTCGTAGCTTGATTGATCATGAAAGTTATCGACATATACAAGAATAAGATCAACATGAACAACTGTTATGGCAATGAATTTAATGAAATTTGACTACTGATGATCATGAAATTAACTACTTGTTTACTTTGCTACTTGTTACTTACTTGCTACTTGTTTATGGCAACTTTTGTTTATTTTTTCCTGAACTAACTGCACGTGTGGTAGAATTTAAATAAAATTACAGATTTGAACCCATAAATTTAGAAATAGATAGATCAGTGACAATATGTACTACGAATTTCAGAATCTGAGTTCGATGCCGCGATCAACTAACTTTCCACCACAGTGACTTCTTCTCCCATTAGCATATTTAGAGGCCGTGATTTGACGGTTGGTAACCGCGCTTCACGCGCAAAAATATATAACTTATCAAGATTTGCTACTGTAGAGTATCACATTCAGTAAATTTTAAAACTCTGATAAAAATTTCAATTCCAATCTTTCATGTGTGACATCTATTATGTGAATCTTTTATAAAAAATAAATAATTGGACAATATTCTTTTTTTTAATACAATGCAATCTTGTTATATAAACAGCCAATAATTGATCTATTCTCTCGGGCGACATGGCTAGCTATACAGCTAGCTGGTATGACACAGCTAGTCTTATCTTCTAAACAGACACAAATACAACGCTAACAGAACACTAACCGATCACAATCTTAATCTAAAATGAGATCAGGGTGTCTGTCGCCAAGGGGTGTCGAACACCCCTTAAGGGCCGTGATTCGAGCTTCTGCGCTATTTATATAATGCTCTATTGAAACCGGAATAGTAAGAATCCCAACAGCGTGTTATGTATCTTCTGGGAGAATAATTATGTACTGATAGATCTTATTTAAGTAAAGTACAGTTTTGCAGTTGGTGCATTTTTCAAAGATATATTGTATTAATTAATTAATTTGCTTGTGATCTGCAGCGTATAGTGGATCCGAACCACTGAAATGCAGTCATACGCGCGTCTCTTGTTTATACTATAAATTCTGCACTTTTATCATTAAGGACAATATTTAATGACTACCAAAAGTTCCAAAATTTTGAATATTTTGTATATTATATTGTACTTTATTTTAATATGTTTGTATACTGTAATATGCTTTTGAGCTTTATCTTTTACATATTTTTAAATTCTTTAAATCAGTGTATTTTCGTGATGCAACGGTGACGTCACGAACAAAATAGGTTTAAATAGTTTCACATGTCTTTAAATCGTCCGGCTTGGCTGGTTTAAAACTGGTTGGTAATAGTGCGGGTAGAGAAATGTCAAACATTGCCGGTAATTTGTTCTAATAGTTCTAATAGCGATATTATTACAATAAAATTATCTTCATCATGTTTTCTTTAAGTCATAGTTTGTAGTATTTATATATAATGCAAATATTCTTGAAAACAAAATTCTAAAATTATAAATTTCTACGGATCCATCTACAATACAGAAATATTTTTATAGGAATAAATAAAATAACAATTTCATTATTTATTATCTTCACATATCACACATTTGACACTGGTTTAAACCATAATGTTTTGATGATACTCGTTTTCATGACGTCATTAACAAGTTAAAAAATATTATGAACTAGAGTGCATCACGAAAAATCGTCTCATGTATGCGTTTTCTCCGTTTCGTCGTCAGTTATCATTAATTGGTTTTAAATTTTAAAAATTTGCGCGAACATAAATGCAGTGATGGACGAAGTTCGTTAATTTTGGACTCGTTGCAATGCGATGCTGAAAACGGATGGTTTTATAACCTGAAAATAAATGTGCTAATTTGGTTTTCCTGACCTGTCAAAAAATTGAAACTATGTCTTGTTTTTTAAATAAATCTAATAATATATTATGGGGCGTATTCATCACGCATTTTTACCCATTACTAGGTGTTACACCCTGTAGAAGATCGCAGTAAGTGATATATTTCTTCGCGTGAACTGCGGTTACCAGCAGTCTAATGACAGCCCCCAAAGATATTAGTGGAGGAGGAGCCACAGTGATAGTTTAACGTGGTGAAAATTGTTTGTCGCCTGTGGAATCGAACCCGGGTTCTCAAATCCACAGGCCGACTTAATATCACTGAACCACCTGTCCCATAAATATATATTTCAAATGAAATTTTTATTTAGTATCGACAAAACGAACGAAACGTAACAGATACATGTGAAGGAGACAAATGTCATATGTCGTCAGTATTGGATTTACTGCGATGAAACGCGTGCATGGACATCTATCATTACTGTACTCGCATTACTCGTATGTGAACATGTACCAAAATATACATATTTGTAACCGAAATATTCAAATATGGTTACCCTCAAATGCCCATTTAAATTTTAAGTTTCACTTCAACATATGATATTGCCCATAAAACAGTATTCTTTTTTTGGTTTTTGTACAGCTTCAAAGAGTAATGTGTAATGATGGTAAATAATTGTAGAAAAACTAGCCGACTAATTGAACGTCTGTGAAAATGCAAATTGAAATTAGAATGTAGCAATTAATAACAAACTACTAAATAAGAAGATGTTTTCAATTTAGTAGCTCATTTCACTAGAACGCAAGTTTGTGGAATTGAATTTATGTTTTAATTTACTTTTTAATTGCAACATTCTTATTTAAATCTGTGTAACTCTTAATGCATTTAATTTTTTTATTACATATGTCTTTATATCTCATTCAACGTTGGCGTGAACTAAATTAATTACTTGATTCTCATTATACGTTGATGAGTACGGAAGTATAGTTTTAACCTTCTTTTACCGTTATTATACAAATGTACAAGGAAAACATATTACTTCTTAGATATAAAAAATAAACAAGAATGCTATACAGCTCAGATTACGTAGGGTAATTTCATTTCTTTATACCGCTATACTGTTTTTACTTTCTCATACATATTTTTATAACGTCTTATATTCTTATGGTTCTATTCTTAAGAATATACAGGGTGTTTCACAACTTAGAGCAAAAAATTAAAGGGTATATTCTGTACGACGTGCTGATCATGAAACAAAAAGAATTTTTTTTAATCGCAAAATTATTTTCCATGTTTCCCAGTCCAAAATTTTTCGTTGCCACTGCCACTGGGTGGATGATTATGTTAAAGTTATTAATTAAATAAAATTCTATTATAAAGAACTGCTAATAATTGAATTGTGTAATTATTCTTTCGTAGTTGATACCTACTGCATTGTTTGTGTTTAATAGGAAAGCGAATCCAGTGCAGTACTACAAAAAATGTTAACAACCCTTAATTTTTCGAATTTAAAAAAATATATTTTTGTTTCATGATCAGCACGTCGTACAGAATATACCCTTTAATTTTTTGCTCTAAGTTGTGAAACACCCTGTATACGTATTTAAATTTTATGTTCCTAATCACCGAATATGCATTATAAACTAGATAACTAGAGTAAAGGACAAAAGTACAAGGACGGAACAATTAATAATTTAATTTCTATTGTATAATTAAATATTCGTCTATAAGAATAAGAAATTATTGTTCTTGAATATAGAAATCTCAAATTAATATTTGAAATGTGATAATGAAAGGCAAATGAAAGACTTCGTAGAAAACTACTGTTCTTTCTCTTATTAAATATTCAAAAACTTACATATACTGCAAACGTAATCCATAAAGTAAGTCATAATAAACAAGGCTGGAAAATTTAAAATTGCACTATTAATTCTAAGTTAAAGTTCTGTTTAAGTTTCTTTTTTCTTTAATCTTCTATTTATCAATACAAATATACCATCCCTCAGTTAAGTGAAAAAGTAATACATCGATATCAGAACATTAATTGCACAAACGTTAAACTCTCATTTATTGATTTTATATTATCCATTATTTCATGAACTTTAAATTTTCTTTTATTAATATTTATTGTTACTTTGTATAACAGGAACTTAATCCTAATTATACATCGTATTTATTAGCTCGTTAAGTATCAAAAAGACGAGCTTAAGTAATCTGTATGTATATGTATCATCGGCAAAAAATAAAAAATAAATCATATAGAAATCCTGCACAAAATATATCTTTTTTATCCTTTAAACATGTACTGCAATTTTAAAACGATTTGAACAATTTTTTCTTGTAGATTAAGTTCCTCCTGTAGATGACCGAAACAATGAAATTAATAAACTAATTTCTGGCGAAAAAAATATTATTTTTTTATCAATCCTATAGTTGAATTGATTTGAACCATTTTTTTACATTTCAAGTTTGGCCTGTAGGTGACCAGAACGTTTTAATTGTTTATCAACTTGAATTGAAAAATAGTTAATCTTTCCAATTCTGCAGTTTTTAACCGATTTGAACTAAACTTTGTTTAAAAGTCAAATTTATCCTATATGTGATAGAGGCACTTCAATTTTCAAAAATATATTACCAATTTCAGAAGGAAAATAATTTTTGCGATATTAGAAATTATGTAATTAATTAAGATATTGATACTTTCATCACTTTTAAAAGACACATGCGAAATTGCAAAAAAAATCGTTAAACAATTGTTGTATGAATGTTAATCTTATATCAGTGACCGCGGAGCCTAGCGTCAAGGTTTAATTGGCGGTTCTTATACAAGTTGAAGCTAGCGAGATTTCAATTTATTTATTTATTTATGTTACGTTGTACAACAGGAACTTAATCCCAATTACAGTACAGCGTCCGCACTCACTGAGCCACAGTGTAGTAGTTTATATAATTTTTAGCTTGAGTGAGATTCGAACTCGGGATCTCCGGATTCGAATTCCGTATCGCTATCCACACCACCGTACTGACGGACTATTGTAAGTTGTATCCACTGAAGTACAAATGCTTAAAAATGATTTATCAAATAACTCAATATTGAGTATTGTACTAGCAATGTAGTAATTGCAGGTGCAAAAGGCCTACTTGTAATTAATTGCACGAAAATATCGAATTCTCAGTGGTATCGAGTCGGCCTGTGGATCTTGAGAACCCTGGTTCGGTCCCCACAGCCAAAAAACAATTTTCACCAATTTAAATCTACCCCTGTGGCTCCCCCTCCACTAATATCTTTGGGGGCCGTGACTTGACGGCGGGTAACTGCACTTCACGCGAAAAATATATCACTTACCGAAATTTGCTTAGGCAGAGTGCCACACCCAGTAAAGGGTAAAAGGCGTGATGATATATTTATTTATTTTATTTTTAAAATATCAAATTTTTCAATTCGGAAATCGTGCAATAATTGCAAGAGCATTTTAGTGATTACTATTAGTAAAGAGACTGTTTGTTGTTTAATGTAAAATTGACAATTTATTGCTGCTACCAGTTGCATTTGTACAAGCTACTATTGCTGAACATAAATCAGACTACGAGTATATGTTGGCTGACAAGTTTCTTGAGCAGCAGTATATAAACCATTTCTCATATAACAGTGGTTAGTTTGTTGGTTCTGGAACTTAGTGAACGGTGAACGGTGAACGGTTTCTTATTCACCGCACCACCTATCAAAACCTCGTTGCATAAAAATCAGGGAAGATCCGAACATCTGCGAGCCCAGCGGAAGTAGGCGTGCAATTCTTCTCCAAATGAAAAGAATCACAAGCGCGCGCGCTCGAAAAAATCGTATTCATACAACACTTGAAGTGGCGGTTCCAAACTGGATCTGATGCACCAGGTTCGAGCCCCTTGCCCTTGCGAAATGCGATGTGTATCGTGCAGTTTGGAGATTGCCAGCCGCTGAGACGACGAGACGGTACTTTTGTGCCATTGCTTTCAACGATTGTTTTGTTGATCAAATGTCTGAAAGTCGAAGTCGGTTGCTTGCTCATGTCTTTTGTGGTGGAGTATTAGCTGTTGAAAGTCTCAGCTAAGTTTGTTTTATTTGTTTTGTTTTGAATACACATTCGTTGAAGAATTAATGCACGATATTACAAGGTTATTAAATTGTCACTGAGTTTTTGTTATTACTTACCACGTAACTAGAAGTGTTCTGGAGATGTTTAGTACAGATGTGACCGAAGCCGAATAATTATTAGGTGTTCACTGTTCGGTATTCGGCCGAATAGTTGCTTTTAATACCGAATATTTCATTGTAATTATGCATTTTTTTGTTTTATATTAAATGCAAATATAATGCAAGTAAAACTTAAACCGATTATATATCATTAATATCATATAAAATGAAATTTGGCCATATTCTATGTTTTGTTAAGTTATGTTATCTTGAGAACCCTGGTTCAATTCCCACAGCCGACAAACAATTTTCACCAAATTAAATCTACCCCTGTGGCTCCCTCTCCAGTAACATCTTTGGGGGCCGTGATTTGACGACTGGTAACCGCACTTCACGTGAAGAAATATATCACTTACCGAGATCTGCTCTGGGAGAGTGCCATACCCAGTAATGGGTAAAAGGCGTGATGTTATATTTATTTATTTTATTTATATGTTACGATTCTTATGAAAACTATAAAACATTACACGACTTTAATTATATTTAAATTTTCGTTATGTTATGTTATGTTATGTTACGTTATGTTATATAAAGATACATAAATCATTTGTAACTACGCTTCACATTGAAGCACATTCGTAGGGTGATTAATTTTGTAGCTCTAATACTCTTTATAACTTAAGTTAAAAACTAATTAATTGGAATGATAATTAAAAACACAATTAAAAATTCTCTTTATGAATTTGTCTGCATTGTGTAATTAACTAGCTTTTAAAATTTACTTGCTAATTTTAATTCCAGCCTGCAAAACAATCACTATAATTGTTCGTTACTTTTGAAATTTTTAAAATATAAATGATAGCGATGCAGCACCAGTCTTAGGTATTTATTTGTAAATAAATAAATATATCATCACGCCTTTTACCAATTACTGGGTGTGGCACTCTGCCTAAGCAGATCTCGATAAGTGATATATTTTTTCGTGTGAAGTGCGGTTACCAGTCGTCAAATCACGGTCCCCAAAGATGTTAGTGAAGGGGAAGCCACAGGAGTAGATTTAATTTGGTGAAAATTGTTTGTCGGCTGTGAGGATCGAACCAGGGTTCTCAAGATCCACAGACCGACTCGATACCATTGAGCCACCTACCCCATATTTATTTATTTATTTGATTGATGTAAAATTTGAAAAACTGTTTATAATTCGTTTGTAGAAAAATTAAAATGTTTTATCAGGAAGATATTATTAAATAAATATATCATCACGCCTTTTACCCATTACTGGGTGTGGCACTCTGCCTAAGCAGATTTCGGTAAGTGATATATTTTTTCGCATGAAGTATTATTATGAGTATGTTTATTTTACTTATTATGAACAATAAATGAACAATATTACTAGTTCTCTAAAAGCACAAAGAATATTTAAATTAGACAGTGTCAGGCAGTGTCCAGCACTAAGAATGATAAATTCGT
The DNA here is from genome assembly GCA_947425015.1 of Pterostichus niger. Taxonomy (NCBI): domain Eukaryota; kingdom Metazoa; phylum Arthropoda; class Insecta; order Coleoptera; family Carabidae; genus Pterostichus; species Pterostichus niger. The sequence goes on from OX380342.1 coordinate 23,036,708, forward strand.
AGCATTATTTTATGTCTGCTCTAATCTGACACTATCTAAACCGGAAGGAAATTTCTTACTCTCCTAAATTTACATTATCGATTTTGTTCCATGTAGCACGTAAAACATGCACATAACCAGTGGACTTGAAACAAACACCAAACGTTACACATATGTTATAAAGTATTCTAGTGGTTATTGGACTTCAGTGTAAAATCCAAGTCCCAAGTGGAAGTTTCGTAGTTTCCTTGATGTGAGCAACAGGGCCGACTATGTGTGCATGTGCGCTATTATAGAAGGGTGGCTCTTGGTTATGCACTCGACAACATCTTAGCTCTAGGGGTTGTAGCACGTCGTAGTGCCGCACGTGGCTGAATTATAATTTTCTTCCGAGTGAATAATCGTGTTTGTGTATTTAGTAGTTTTATACGAGGGGCTTATCCAGATGGCTAACCTTCACTGAATTTAATTTAAATATACATAAAAGCTGTTAAACAGGGTTCTTATTGTCTAATAGGTGGTTTGAATAAAAGTATATTTTGCAAAGTTTCTATACTTAAACCGAAATATCGTTTCTTAATCAAATGGTGAATATGTTAATCAGTCAAATTATGTATAATTATCGCATAAAATATGACAGTTGATATTTTTTTCCGTTTGATTTAAATTTTTAATTATAGCGAGTTGTTCCGCCAAAGATTAAATCTTAAAATTGATTTAAATAAATAAAAGCACATATTTAACAGTAATGTTAGTTATTGCACACGACATGTAATATTAAATTTGGCTTAAATTATATAAAGCAAATCGAAATTACATGTTCTACGAGTATGGAATAATTGAAATTACTGTCAAACATTCGATATTATTTAATTATGTAAACTAAATTTAAAATTGTTAAATTTAACTTTTGGCGGTGGCCATTAATACAATAATTGACTAATGTCGATAATAAATTATTTTTCGTGGAAAAATCGAAATATAACTTTGTCGCGCGTTTCCAAAAAAATAATTAAATGCTTGCTTATTTCAATACTTACAAGGGATACAAGCAAAACAGAAATGTGTTATATTTACAAAACGAATTGTACGAGATACATTTAAGAAGCAACCATGCAACCCTACAAAAAAAATGTATATCACGAGCGTAAAGTATGTTTGTTCCTCTTGCACTATTACATCGCGATCCGTTCGCGAGTAATAAAGAATCACTTTACGCTCGTAATACTCAAATAACTATTATATTCTCGTATTTCTAAATAATTGTGTAGTTCATATTGATGTATAAAAAGAAAACTAATGAATGTGAAAAATCATTTTTGTGGGTTATATATATTAAGAAAAAATAAACACAAATCTGCCAAAGATTTACTAGAATAGAAATACAATTTGTATTTATTGTTTTATTTTACAAACGGAGAGTTTGGAATAAAACTAAGATAATTTCTTTTCTAAATATTTGCCACAATTATTATTATTGTTTTTTTGATAAAATGTTCATGTTTTCCTTCAATCATTTTAAATTTTGATTCTTTTAAATTAAAAATGTAATTTAAATGTCAAATCAAATACAGAACAAAAGTTATTTTTAAAGAAATAAATCTAAAGAACAATGCTCTAAAGAAAACCGTCCTTTATTTATTATCTTTATAGTTATAAGTAAATAATACATTGTTAATTATTGCTGTCAGATGAATTAAGAAAATTAGAATAATTTTGTTTGTTACTAGTATTAAAAGACTTACTAAAATCATGAATGCTACGTCACAAAGTCAAGACTCAAGTTTAGCTAAGCTTAAGTTTTTATTACATTACTTCTTTTATACAAAAATACTGAATAAATACTTTGATCTCAATTAAAAATATTGCAAAGAAATTCTACAACCACGTGTGCTGCGCTACGCCACTGGTATAACACGTGCCACTTCAAGCTCCAGGAAATAGGAAACCGACCGAATTCACATTCGAAAACATTTTAAATCTGCGTTAACGAGTTATTTTTTGTGCGGCAGATCCTCCAGTAGTCGGGAAATTATGCATACCTCTGACGTTATTAGCAAGGGGGACCCAAACCACACAACATTGGACGACTAGATGTTGAAGACATAAGCTTGCTCTTGTTTCCTTCCTCCTTCACTGGTGAATGTGTGAGTGTGTGAGGTTCGCAGCTGCGCAAATCCGAGCACCATTCCTTGCCTTGCCTTGTTTTGATTTTGGTTCTGGTCTGTGGGGTAGGTTTGTGGTTTTGAAATGTTTCTTTCATATTTGTCTTGAGTTAAATGACTCGAAACGATTGCGGATGTGAATATTTTTAGATGGAATAAAAAGTGTTATTTGATTCCTTAATTTGTCAGTTTTTATCTTGTGAAAAATATCGTTACTATTTCTGGTTACATTTTTCAAATTTTTGTAGATACAAGTGACGCTGTAGAGATCAAACGAATATTTTAGATATTTTTCAACTAAAAGTAATTTAAATCTGGTCTTAACACATTGTAATTATAATTGTGAGTAATTTATTATACTACGATTTTAAGATACATCTTTATCATTCGTAATGATTTAGATTTCATTAAAGAAAATATATGTTATTTGTACTGTTCTAAAAAGAAAAACAAGAATTTGGAATAAATAACGCTATCATCTAAATATATGGGGTAGGTGGCTCAGTGGTAACAAGTCGGCCTGTGGGTTTGACAACCCGAATTCGATTCCCACAGCCGGCACAGAATTTTCAACACATTAAAATTACTTCTGTGGCTCTTCTATCCCTATCATCTTCGGGGGCTGTGATTTGACGGCTGGTAACCGCACTTAAAGTATGGGTAAAAGGCGTGATGATATTTATTTAAATATAAAAACTTAATTTATATGAGTTATATAAAGGCTGGCAAAATAAGATAAAACTGTAAATCTCGGATTTATAGTATCAGACATATTTTTATTTACTTTTGTATGGATATATTGATTTGATGAGCTTTTGGGTAATCATTTACGGAAATTTAGGATTTGGCAAATCTTGTTAGAATTATGGTCTATTTGCTGCATCAGTATATACACGTAACTAAAAATGAGGATGTCATTGTTTACTATTTATTTATTTATTTACTTATGTTACGCTGGACACTTAATCCCAATTACAGTACAGGGTCCGCACTCACCGAGCCGCAGTGTGATAGTTTATATAATTTTTAACTTGAGTTTATATGTAGGTAACGTAATCATAATGTACAGATTTTCTCCACATGCTAATATTCAATTAAACTTGTAATGAGTTCTTGATTTTACTGAACTAAAGCTTGTGACATTTCAGTATTGACCACACGAATGATGTTATCAAAATACGCTGTTTGAGATTTGTGAATACATATTGTATATTCATATTTCAGTGTTACCAATAGAAGTAAAACTAAAAAATACTTTTATCAATGTAACACTTTAACAAAACAGTTTTTGTCGCAATTTATTACTGCATATTCTTATTCAATTGTAAACCTTGAAATATTTATATAAAGAAATATATTAATATAGCAATAATCGCTTTATAAAATCAGTTTTTGGCTAAGTTTGTGCCAAAATGATAACGTTTAGAAACTGATTTAGAAAATACCAAATTATTACAAATAATTAATTATTAGGGTTTTTTGTTATCATCTATCAAATACCTGAAAAGATATTACATTGAATTCCAGTAGTAATCGCACAAATTAAATTTGTTCCTTTCGCTACTTGGCGTGCAAGAATTTACAGTCGGCCATAAAATAGCTGAAACTACTTTGAATCTGCGTCTTGTTATTAAACAACGCTATTCGCATTTAATACTTTGCAACATCTGCTGATATAATTTGGTATTTTTCTATTATCAAATATAGAGAATTTATATTAATTTTTTGTTGTTATAACTATACTTGACATTAATATACTATTGTATAATAAGTGTGGAATAGTACTCATTTCGTACGAGTATGAAAAGCTTATGCTACAATTCATACGAGTGCTAAATAGACTTATCAAGCAAGTTGTACACCATACAGTTGTTATACAATATACTTTTTCTAGGACTACGATATTGTTGCCCTATTAAATTATACTTTAATAATAAGTTCGTTGCGATTTCATTATTCCAATAATAATCAGTTGCACCGTTAGAAGTTAAATTTTAAACAGCAATATCAATTATTCTATTTGACAAGAAATTTCGTTTAGCTTGTTTTTATTTAAACCAAGTTTTAAAATTTAACTCTTTTTACAGTCTTAAATTAGTATCTTAGCAACTAATGAGATATTCAATTTATATTTCATATTTCTTCTGGTAACCGTGAGATATGAAAAAGTGAGAACAACCACATCAAGCATACAATAAGTATATTTCTTAATGATCATAAAATATATATATATATATATATATATATATAATCACGCCTTTTACCCATTACTGGGTGTGGCACTCTGCCTAAGCAGATCTCGGTAAGTGATATATTTTTTCGCGTGAAATGCCGTCAAATCACGGCCCCTAAAAATATTAGTGGAGGGGAAGCCACAGGGCTAGATTTAAATTGGTGAAAATTGTTTGTCGACTGTGGGAATCGAACCATGGTTTTCAAGATCCACAAGCCGACTCGATACCACTGAGCCACCTACCCCATTAAAAAAAAACTATTAGTAATGACATGTTCTTGATTTGGTGTATGTACGCCATGTTTTGGAATCAAAAAGTTTTCTCACATACATGGTTCTGAAGATTTGTGGAAATTTTTTTTATAATTTAGTTTTGCTTCGCTAATACTAATTAAAAATGAAATTTGTGAAACCATGTCACAAATCGTAACCTACACCAACGTGCAAACATCCATCTAGCTTAGTCACCCCGATTGATTGATAAATAAGGCACTTGTGAAGATCTGCACTCTCCGCACGGAGTGCATGTAGGTGGGACATCCTCGTTAGCTGCTGGCGCTGAGCACGCGGTGCTAATCAACCAGCGATTAACGTGTTAAACCCGCCACTTGCCACTTGGCGAAATATACCGCCAACCCAGCGAATTCGTCCTTCCGTTCCCGAATCTCAAATGTGCGATGACGTTATGTGGTTGAGACTGATGTGTGGATGGCTGGCTGATTGGCTGACCGCCTGGAAATCACGTTGTTATAATCGATAAATATAAAACATGTGTTGAATTGATTATTCATTGGGTTTGTTGGTTATTGAGTCAAGTATTGAGTAATTCTGCATTTACAACTGTGATCCGGTGATCTGGATTTTGTCTGACAGTCTGTTAGTAGTACTTCATATTTTTCAGAATTCAGTTTAAAAATTAATATCTGGTTGTTGTAATTCTACATAATTAGTTACTAGTTACTTTTATACATAAAAATGTTTAATGGGGTAGGTGGCTCAGTGGTATTGAGTCGGCCTGTGGATCTTGAGAACCCTGGTTCGATCCCTACAGCCGACAAACAATATTCACCAATTTAAATCTACCCCTGTGGCTCCCCCTCCACTAATATCTTTGATGGCTGGTAACCGCACTTCACGTGAAAAAATATATTACTTACCGAGATCTGCTACAGCAGAGTGCCACACCCAGTAATGGGTAAGAGGCGTGATGATATATTTATTTAATTATATAGATATGAATGCATTTTCATTGAATTTAAAATATATATTGACTGGTAGTACGGTGGTGTGGTTAGCGTTACAACATTCGAATCCCACTCAAGCTAAAATATGGGAACTAGCACACTACGGCTCGATGTACTGTAATTGAGATGAAGTTCCTGTTGTACAGCGTAACATAAATAAATATCGTGGCTAGAAGAAGGATCAAATCCATGAAGAGAAGAGTGTTAAATTCAGCTTAATAAGGGTGTTTGCCAGTGGAATTCCAGAAAATCCTGGAATAAACCTGAAATTGAAAATCCTGAGTATCGGACCAGACTTGCTGCTAGTAGAAAACAAAAATAAATTCCATGGGACCAGCGTGATAGCAAATGTGAGCAGATTACAAAAAATGGAACTAATGCCTGCAATCTGCAAGCAATCATAGTCCATTGGATAAAGCCTACAGCTTATAATAATAATAATAATAAATTTATTTCCTTTAAGTCTAGCCGGCATGCGGAAGTTACAAAAAATATACAGGATATTTTAAGAGTATTATACATTTGCTTAAATTATACATGATATTTTAAATAAGAATAAACATGACATAAAACCATCACCATCACCATTGTGTAGCTGAGTACTAGGTACAGAACATATTTAACTATATTATGACGTGAACGTGTCATTTCTACAATCATTTACAAATTCTTGTACAGTGTAATATTCTTTGGCAAGTAAGATATTCTTTACATTTAGTAGAGCATTTTTTGTTGTCATGGTTTGAATACAAGCAGACAGACGATTGTAAAAGTTAAACAAACATAGTACGGACCCTTTTCAAAGTTCTTATAATTATGTTTCGGAATTTCAAGTACTCTGTTTGTTTGTCTAGTTGAGTAAGTTCCACTATCAATAAATTTGAAGCTTGTTATATTGGAAAATACAAATATTATTACATCAAAAATATATTGACTTTTAATTTACGAAATTCGGTTCGGATTCCACTATAAGCTGTAGGCCATCTATACTATAATTGGGATAAAGTTCTTGTTATGCACTTTAAAAAATAAATAAATTATTTAGGGGAATTTAAATCACAATTCGTTTATTATGTAAAATATAATAATGATATAGGAATACTAATTTATGGGTAACATTTAAGCAGCTATATCTACGTAACCATTGAGAATTGGATACATGTTTAAATGAAATGTTTCACTCAAAATAGTCATATTACCAGTTCCTAAAATATTTACTATTTCTCCTGAGATACCTTCTATTATTAGATTCCTTGTTGATGACAGGAATTTATATTGTATAGATAATATAGGTATAAATTAATAAATTTGAAAGCATGTGTGAAATGTACATTATCAAAGTAGCGAGTAAACTTTGCTTATGTGTATTATCAAATGTGTGTACTACAAAACTATTATTATACACAAGTGTGTTTCTAAACTAAATTTCACATCATTTTCAAGTTGTAAAGTTGTAAATATGTCATGTTAAGAAGTGTGATTACGTAAGGAACTATAATTATCTTATTAATATTCTTGTTATGTCTCAAGTTGTTACTTATATTTTTATATTTTTATCCTTGAAGTTCTTAAAAGTTTTATACGAGTAAGACAATGATAATTTTTACATTTATATTTTATAATTTATATCAATTTATTTCTTGAATTTCAGGATATGTATTAGTCACGCTGTATAAATAATTGTATATTTCTATTTATTGATTCAAGTGTCCAACCGATAAATTGTTGTATAGATTTCATAAACGATTCTGGACAATCATTAAGTTTAAAATTATTGAAATTATTTTTGAAAAATAATATCTCGCTCTTTCAGAGTAAAATATCTTGAGGAGTATGATCTCAAAATATATACAATTACATCCTAAACTGAAGACAATGCATGATGATAAATTGATTGATGTAATTTTTTTTATTTGTATTTCATTTAATTCATTCTTTTCTTTCGTGTCAAAGATTACAAGTTAACAATTTTTTTTCTTTGATTTTCTTCTTTGCTTGATCTCTTCATCCATTTAGCTACGCCCTTGCATCATCTAGTGTTGGTTCTGTCTGTAACGCCCCTTAACTAATAAGTCCTTCACGAGAGCGAAATCCTGGGAAATTTGCTGCTTTTTATTGTTTCATACATACATACATAACATCACACTATATCCCGTTAAATGGAGCAGCACGAAAAAAAAATATCGTTTTTGCGCGTCTCCATTGGTAACGCGCGAAAAAAATGTTAAATGCGCGCGTTTCCAATAGCAACGTGCGGAAAAGATATTAAATGCGCGCTTATATCAATAGTTATCAGGGATACAAACAAAACAGAAACTTGTCATATTGACAGTTGACAGAATGAATTTATTTTCAGTACGTATACGTTTTTAATAATTTAATCGTAGAAAAAATTATGTGTGTATCACGAGCGTAAAGTGTCTTTGTTCCTCTTACATTATTGCAGATCTCGCCTTCGGCTCGCTCTGCAATTACCGTGTTCGAGTAACTTTACGCTTAATACACAAATAATTATTGTTATATTATGTTTTTTCTTGGGTTTACCTATCGGTTTTTATTAAATTTTGGGCAACCCTAATATTAAATGGGATGATAATTATTATGTCATTCTTTAAATCATGATACCGTGACAATGCAACTTCATATATTATACGTTATATTTGTTTTCTTGAGATATATTGAAAATGTAAAATAAATGAACAACATTATGTTTGTACCACACACAAATTCAATGATTTAATTGCCATCTCATTTGATATGTCTTATATTTGATTCAATTTGTTATTACATTATTTACTAATACTAAAAAAAAAAAACTCAACAAAGCGTAACTAATCATATCAAATTTCGCAAAACCTTAAAACATGCCTAAAGATACGCACAAAGATCATAAAAATCCTTTCGAACGAGGAGCGTCAAATATCTTAACAACACCGCCAAATCGAACGTCACATCAATCTACAAATCAGATAAGAAGTCAGACACCTAACCAACTAGATCTCGCGTGTTCACAACACCTCGTCACACCGACCAACCCTCCCCCTTACCCTGTGTCAACCCTTACCCTAGCGGCGAGTAAACACACCCCTTTGCGTCATGAAATATTCATAAATGTGCGCTTAAAATGGAGACCAAGGGAAAATTAATTTTTTCTTCGTCTGTCCGAGCGATGGTCATGCGATAAGAGGTCTCTATCGAGCGAAGGAATCTCCTGGTGCCTCTTTTTGTATCGTAGTTTGCTTCTTTTGCAAGCGGAGCCTGTGCGCAACTTAACGGAGCTTGGGACGTTATGTTTATCTGCGAGACATAATTCTTTTTTATTTGTTACGTGCTGAATTTTGGACAAATGAGTGAAATATGATATAGAAACATTGATTTGTGATTTAGAATTTCGTGGTTTTGACATTAGTGATTCAAGTTTTAGGAAAATGATTTAGTTCACTGTTTTGTTTTCATAATTTTGTAAGTTGAGGATGATGGATAATTCTTTTGAAAACATTATATTATTATATTATTATTATTATTATTTTTAGTCAGCACGTCAAAAGGAAGACACATAATTTAACTTCGTATCTAATGTTATTGTGATTCGTTTAGTTCAGTAAATGAAGTCTAGGTGTGTTAATGATATTTTGCCCGATTGTAGCGTACTTTAATGATTTTGTACGCATTTTGTTTACAAAAACTAAAGTTCCTTGATTATGTAGAATGGCTATTAATTTATTGGTGAAATCAGTATAAATTTATATTTTGATAAATGAATAAGTTATAACAATATATGCGCTTAAATCTTTAATATTGAATAATTTATGTATAATATATTATCACAATCAGAAATATGGGGTAGGTGACTCAATGATATAGAGTCGGCCTGTGGATCTTGAGAACAATGGTTCGATCCCCACAGTCGACAAACAATTTTCACCAATTTAAATCTACCCTTGTGGGTCTCCCTCCACTAACATCATTGGGGCCCGTGATTTGACGGCTGGTAACCGCACTTCCCGCGAAGAAATATATCACTTACCGAGATTTGCTACGGCAGAGTGCCACACCAAATAATGGGTAAAAGGCGTGATGATATATTTATTTATTTATTTTACAATCAGAAATCACAAAGAAATAGTTATTTATAATAACATGTACTACTTGATAAATAATAATCAAATAATAAAGAACAAGAACAAAAAAAAAATCATAAAAACAAATAAATTCTAAATAGAAAAAAAGAAATCAGTATTTATTTATATTTTTCTATAAAATGTGCTTCATTTATCGCAGTATACAGGCAGTTTTAAAATTATTGCAAAAATTATATTTTTTGAAATGATTAAAATTTATTTTATTTTATTTAAGTTGTGTAACTTTTCTTTCAATGTTTATTGTTTACTACATTTTATTCATTACCATCAGGCCTTTGGCTTCAAGTAATGTGCAATTATTTTTGAGAAATCAGTACATCATATAATATATATCCTTAATTATTTTTTTCGATAATTTTGTCATTCCTTGCATACTCCTACTTTATATTTAAAAATTAGCATGTTTTTTATAGTTCGTAATTCAATTTGACTATTCTCCACTGTCCACATATTATTAATTCAAAAAAGTACACGTTTCCAGGTAACAATTATTCCAGTTCTTTAGATTCCAATGGTGACTCTCGTTATATGGAACATTCTGTATACATAACATTAAAAATTTATTTTAATGATTCAAAAATCTGTACAATCAGTACGGCAAGTAAAAAATCAGTACAAATATTTTTAAAATTATTTATCTGTATAAGGGTCGTCTGCAATTTAGTACTATACTGACAAAATCAGTACGAATTATCACTCTAATAAATAAACCAATCTATTATCTACAAATCGTACTTGCTTGTCAACAATTTTGATATAATAAAATGAAAATTACGGCAGTAAATTTAGAATCAAACCAAAAAGCTTTAAATTATATAAAAAGTGTTATATTTTATTTCTGTTTATATTAATATCTATTTCTTTTTGTTGCAGGTGAGTCATTTTGAATATTATACTCGAGAAAATGTATCTTTTATTGGTAAGTAACTATTTATAAACTTCTTATTAGCAAAGCATTATTCGTTTCATTCATAGAGCGACTTTGAATCGATTTGATGCACGCGTGTTGAGTTGACAACTAAAGTCACGAATTTTTATTGGAAGAAAGAAGGAAACACTTGTAAACTCAAAAGAAATATACTCGTATGTTGCTGTATTCAAGAACAAATGCTTGAGAAAATTTTCATTTCTAGTTTTTGGTTCTAATCAGAACTCGAAATATAACGAAATTTATGAAATTGTGATAAATATTGTTTCGGTTCGTTATATTTAAATTATTATTCCTGAAAAATATTAAGATTTCTCTATTTATACATGAATAATACAATATTTAAAAAATGTACTATTCTTATTTAAAAATTGTTATTAGTTGACATTTACTAAGCTAGTACTAGTAGGTAATTGTTATAATTATTGAAATTTGTAATTTAAACAGAATTAATTTTCTTTGTTTTTTATTTATATCTTTAACTCTTTAAAAATTTTGTTAAACCTTGTAACAAGCAGCGAAAATGATATTCGAACTGCAATGCATTTTATGGGTCTTTTTTGCTAGCCATAATTCGGTTGAATTTAGTCGAAAATTGATGAATCTTTGAGTGCCGAAAATTTTCAAGTTTTCTCTTTAAGGACATGTAAGTTAATGTGTCGCCAAGACGATTCCACTCCCGCCACCCCTCTACGAATAAAATATCACTGATGTAAAAAATTGTCAAAATTTGACTCCTTGTACCGTCTGCGAAAAATATCGTGTATTCAATCCAACACCAGGACGATGAAGTTCAATCATTTTACTTTCAGGGAAAAAAATTGAGTTCTTATGATGATTTGGCGAGAAGTTATGGATTTTTGTATTTCGCCTTAAATTTTCGGCTATTTTGGTCTTTATGCAGCGATACTTGGCGATACATTAACTAGCATGTCCTTAAAGAGAAAACTTGAAAATTTTCGGCACTCAAAGATTCATCAATTTTCGACTAAATTCAACCGAATTATGGCTAGCAAAAAAGACCCATAAAATGCATTGCAGTTCGAATATCATTTTCGCTGCTTGTTACAAGGTTTAACAAAATTTTTAAAGAGTTAAAGATATAAATAAAAAACAAAGAAAATTAATTCTGTTTAAATTACAAATTTCAATAATTATAACAATTACCTACTAGTACTAGCTTAGTAAATGTCAACTAATAACAATTTTTAAATAAGAATAGTACATTTTTTAAATATTGTATTATTCATGTATAAATAGAGAAATCTTAATATTTTTCAGGAATAATAATTTAAATATAACGAACCGAAACAATATTTATGTCTGAATATTTGGCATTTTCATGCATTTTCAAATGGTGAGTTTTTATCCCTCGAGTTTATAATTTTATTTGTTTGTCGAAGTAAATAAACACCCTGTATATAATAACCATTATAAATTTTGATGTAAATGGTTCATGCAACTACTACAAATTGATTATCAAGTATAATTACAACTGCTAATTTATTCTTTACAAACATTTCGTTTGCGCCTGACGGTTTCAAACTTTGATTACATTACGAATAAAGCTATTATTAAACTGTGTTTTTAAAATATCATTTTGAAATGAAGACGGTAATATAGTCTGGATGTCGATATTATTGTAAGATTTTAAAACAAGATACAGTTGTGCATATGTGTTTGACATCTAAAGTATAAAGTCTGATTGTGAGTACCAATAACCCATCTCAGCATTGTCAAATATCTCCACACCGACCGCCCCAAAAATGTTGGCGAAATTTGTGTCGCATCCATCATCGTTTGTCCGTTTGTTTGTCAGCGGCCGGCCTGGTCACGCCTTCCCCCGCCCTCGACATACCGCACAGACAGACCGTGTCTGCAGTTCTACACCCTTCCGACCAAAGCAAATGTAGGATTGTAGACACCTTGTGAGGCTTGCTGCACGATCGCGATATGGTTGTATTGATGCGAGATGGGTAGACAAAGATAGTAATGAGAATGCTAGTAAGCTTATCATGATCGATTCTGTCAAATTCAGGAGGGTTTCAGAATATTGATGGTAGATACCGAGATCATTTTCTTTGAAATACGGTTTGTATTTATATTATTTTTTCTATTAAATGTTATTTAACGTATAGGTTTCCATGGCACTAAATAACATCTTAATTATATGTTGACAAATTGTAACTTCGAACGTTTTAGCCATGGCGTAAAGTTAACAATTGTCATATTAAGCACGGAGTGAAATTAATCTTCCTGCATCTGTTATTGTAACTTACCTTACTTTTCAAAATATTAACATCTTTTGCTGTCTTAATTTGCAATCGTAGAATACTATATTACGCAATAAGTTTTTAAAAATCTCATTAGTTACGAGTGTATAAAAAACGAGTATCTAAACAGTGTATAAAACGAGTCACATTTTCTATGACCACAAGTAAAAAATGTAAAGTATTATTATTTATTTGAAAATTAATCTTAAGTTACAATAACAGATGCAGGAAACTAACTTCATCCCGTGCTTAATATGACTGTTGCTAATTTCACGCCTTGACTAAAATGGTCCAAGCCATATATTGTCAACATGTGATTAAGATGTTATTTTCCACAATGGATACCAATAGTTTTAATGACCTTTTAGTAACGGGAGTAGAAGAAATATTCTTTGAATGAGGCTCATTCATTGAATGTATCACATTAACTTATTAACTTTTACAAACGTCAAAAGCATAATAGTGTCACAATCATAATGCATGCATGGAAGCAGACTAACATAAGTGAAAGAAATACGAGGTGTAGCCAACAATTTATGGCGGAAAAACACTCGTGGTTTTTACTGGTTTCAATACATTTGGTAGTGAACATAAGATAAAAATGGTTGGTTTTGCACATTCTCGGTTTTGGCATTGGACCGACGACGTAGAAACAGCACAACACAAGTTTGTCACATATAGGTTTGCCAACTAGGCTTTTTATCCGGATTCAGCGTCTTTTCTGCTGGTTTCGGGGTTAGTTGATTATTTCTTATATAAAATAAATATATTATCATACCTTTTGCCCATTTTTGATACTAGCACTTATCTGTAGAAGATTTCGGTAAGTGATATACTTAATAATATTTATTATTTATTGTATTGGAGTAGGTGGCTCAATGGTATGGAGACGAACTGTGGATTTGAAAACCCAAGTTCGATTACCATAGCAGACAAACAATTTTCACTACATTAATACTACCCTTGTAGCTCCCCCTCCACTAATATCTATGAGGGGACGTGATTTGACGGTTGGTAACCGCCTTTTACCCGAAGAAGTATGTCACTTACCGAGGTCTACTAAGGCAGAGTGCCACACCCAGTAATGGATAAAAGATGTGATGATATATTTATTTATGTAATCGCTAAGAATACACAATATCCCATATGAATTGAAGTTTATATTTTTTAAACTGAAAACTGTAAAGTTTATAAAATTATGATTTGCACATTTTGATATAATTTATAGGGATATTATTTATTTTGCAAAAAAAAATCAATATTCACTAATTAATAATCAACAATCAACAAAATTGTTTGTCGGTTGTGGAATTTGATCCTCTTTATGCAGTATATAAATGAATACTTATTTGTTTCTTTTTAATTATTATATCATATCCGAAGATTATTTTATTACCTAACATATGTCATTAAAATATCCTAATTTGTACCTGGTTTTTACTAATATACTAGTGTTTTTTCCTTTAGGATCAACCTTTCAATTTCAATTATCCATATTACTATATTCATTTAATTTAAATCTCTGTTTAATTCAATTCGACGTATTCAGTTGGCGTGCCGCGTTGATAGTCAGTGAGTGTTTGGTTATTGAGAGGGATGTCAAGTGAGACTATGACGAGTCAAAGGGCTGACAGGAAGAAAGCACGAACCTGACGAGGTCACGGGGTCACCAGGTTGTGTTAATATGCGGTAGAACTATATATAGACTGCGGTGAGTGTCTGCACGAGATGATATAAGGTAAGGCACCGTCTGATACCCTGACATGTCTAATCATATTGTTCGAACTGGAACTGTGGCGGAATTCTTACAGTTGTAAGAATACTGCTTAATTTTAAATGCTTTATATTTATTAATTTATATATAATCTACCTATATATTCCTTATTGACTAGTAGAAAGGAATAAGTTCTGCTAAGGCCTACTTTTTTACTTAACACAAAAAAGATAATTACAAATTTATGTGCAGTCTACACTCTACATATACATTTTTTAATAATTTAAAGATGCAATCATAGAAAAACTTAGTATAATATTTTAATGTTTAATTTAGTTGACTGCATAAACCCACCATTAAAATAAAATCAAATGTGGTATTTATGAATTTGCAAAAAGTTTCACACGTTTTTTGATAACAATTAATAGTTAAACGAAAAAAACAAAAAGAAAAAGATTGGAAGATGAACTAAGAACTAAGCAAGTTGAAACCTGCATTTCTTTACTTCCTGTCATTACAATACACTCGTGGCATCCCCAATGTTAGAAATTTACCATGACAATGTGTAAGGCACACCTGGGAAAATGAAACCGTAACGTATAATTGCTGGAAATGATTTTAAAAAGTGGAACATTACATTCCTTGTTAACAGGTAGTAAAACACTACTATACTGGAACTAGCCTTTTAAATTCAATGAATCAATCACATTAGTAAAGTCCATTTTATTTGAAAAATAAGTTACTTTTTAAATTTAATTCTAAATAAATTATTATTCTTGTACTTTTGCTCTAAAATGTACAGGAGAGCCAATTTCCGCACATTTTTAAAATCCTATGTCAAACTCCTATGTTCCGCCTTTCTGTACATACCCTGTATATATATATATATATATATATATATATATATATATATATATATATATATATATATATATATATATATATATATATATATATATATATATATATGCTGGACAAAATTGTCATAAAAATAGACATGAGCCCGTAACCGGACATCTAATAGATTAGCGTGTTTCCGCTAGTTTTGTTCTTACCGTATTGCTTGAAATCAACATCGCCCGGACATCCAGAATAACATTTTTATTTTTTTTGCTTATAATTAGTTTAAAAATCTTTTATCCCGTTCTGCCATACATCTCGACGATTTTATCCATATCTGCTAGACTTGAATGTAGTCTCTTCATATGTGGGAAATGCTGAAAAGACGAGTAAGAAATTTCGTATCCGCTCAATGCACTCTAAAAGAGTTAAAAATGCTGCGCTAGAAGAGCGGGGAAACATACACCAGAATACAATTCAAAACAAGCGACGAAGAATCTACATAAGTCATTATAAATGCTAATAAATTTTTTTATAATATAACCTGTTTCTAAATACTTCTGTTTTCGTCAATTTTTAAAAACATTCTAAATACTTAATTATACCATATGTCATTTTCTGTATATTTGGTATTTCCTGTAATAGACTAATTATAAAACTATACAGAAAACTATTTTTATAATATAAAAACGAAATTCAATTTAGTGCGATAATATTACCCAGCAGTGTGTATGATAAAAACTATACAGCTCACATAAGAAACCAAAAAATTCTCCAATCTTTTGTGTGTTTCCAAGCTGGCACAGTGCCGCAGACCACCAGTCCTCCGCCTGCGTCTGTCGCATTACCGAATTATCGGATTTGTCAGATGAGCTTACAGGGGATGCATCATGCACACTGCACACGCGGTGGCATATAGTTATTTTCGCGCCGCGCGCCCGCCAGATGCTACCCTTGTTTTCGTAAACAACCATATTTCATGTGTGCTTGAATATGCGGAGAGAAAGAGCAACAACTCATTGTTCACGTCAATGGGATTTGTCAATGTTGATGCCGGGGTTGAATAGAAAGTGGTGATGTTGCCAGCGTCAAACGGGAAATTTCAGATATTATAAATACTGAAGCGAATTTCGAAGAATTGATATCGAAATTATGGGTAGATGTTTAATTTAATATCAAATTGTACCTATCAATTTGAAATATAGGTCCATACAGCGAAAAATTACAATAGATCATCAAAAGTCCTCTTTGGGTTGATTTGTAGTCAATGCACAAAATGTCTTATTTTCTCTATAATTTAACAAAAAATTGTGGTACAACTAGTTTTTTGTATTAAACGCAAATGTTCCAAATTTATCGTTTTCTCATAAGCATTTGACATCTTGTGGCAACGAATTTTCGTTTTTTGGGATATTCAAGACGAGAATAGGATTATTGTCGAGAATAAGACAATTTTTTTTTTGTCTTTACTACATCACTACTCATGTAACAAAACATCACAATTGTATACTGTAACTAACCTGAGATTTATTATTCTATTCTATTCTATTTATCTATTTTCATCTGTCATCAACTAAAAGACAAACTGATGTTTGGAAGATAGTAATATCTACTGTAATTTCTCTGCATGGATTGTAGATAGCTACTGCCTCATATATTCCACTTCCGCGGATATGGTTCCTTTTTTATAGAGTGTAATATTTTAGCAATTAATACCTATATTGCTTTTGCATATGGATCATGAAACTCATTTTTTTATCGAAAAATCGTTTAGAAACTTATACATTTATCTTTTTTTTTAATCGTGTAAAAAATAAAAAGAAATAAAGAAAAAAAATAGGGAAAAAAGGAAATATTACAATTTCATTGGTATAATTTTACTTTTTTTTCACTATTTTATTTATTGAATAACATTGAAATATTGATATCTGTCAAAATAATTTTTATCACAAGTACTAGATCCTACAGATTTTATCAATAAACTGAGTGTTTGAAAACAAAATTTTATTTAGAGAAAATCTGAGAAGTGGTGAGCTATTTGATAAGATAATTTTCCGAGACAAAAAATCTTAAAATTAAAATAAAATATTTTTGTGTTAAATAGCATTTAAGCTCATTTACTTAGTAACGGAATTTTATCAATATAAAACTGTATTTACTGTTAAATTTTCAAATGTTATTAGTTATACAAATAATTAACTAAAAAATGTATGTGAGCGATTCTGTTTACAAACTTTTTTTTATTGACGGCTGCTGTTGATAACGTCCGTTAAAATGGCTAAAATACGAAATATTTGTTGGAAATAAATTTGTTACCGTTTCTTTAATTTGTGTAGGTATAAAACAGTTTTTAAAATTAAATCTTCTTTTCGTGTCATAAAACGTATCAGATTAATTTACATTACATACGTACTGAAATCAAATTCTGATTTAATTCAAAATGCTTGAATGAAATAGTTTACCGACAAAAAATGTGTGAAATTCAAACATTGCATTAATTATCACTATTTGAATATACAACAACGCGTATTCTACCATCACCGGAAGCTTGAGTCGATCCCAGGAGAGGAAATACTTATATACATCTCGGTTGCACAACACGCGTACTCGTAAAATCACTTTTACGAGCCTGTTAGTGTCTACATGGAAAACCATCCACCGTTAGTGGTTTCATGGTTTCAAACCGTCACGGCGTCACTTTGTTTAGTGCCTGATGAATGAGCATTTGTAGTGTGTGTTCTCTGTTACATTGTTCTCTGTTACTTGGAGTTGGTATTGATAAATTTGTAATTGTTATTATGGTGTTAACACCAATTGTCTAAATTGAGTTGAATCAATAAACTCGATCAAAATTTAATCTCTTTATTACACTATTAGATCAACAAGTTAACTGGGCGCTATCCTTTTGATGATTAAATCTTCATTATGATTAAATTGATTCTCCCGCCTCTAGATTTTAATTCACTAGCAGATGTTACGCTCAACTAAACCAATTTATTTTCTAACTAAATTTTAACCAACTAGTTTTTTCCCATAGGTACGAAAAGAATAATTTTGGTTGAATAATTATAAACAATTTTCTTGTTTTGTAATGGAATGATTCATCTTTTTTGCTAGCCTCAAAATTTGCAAAACCAGTAAAATAATTGTTATTTTAAACACCTTGAATAGAATAATCGTTGTGTAATCAGTGTGATTGTTAAATTGAAATCCTGTTGTGACTTATTTCATAGTAATTTTCCCAGAATAGATTATTATAAGTATTAATTTATTTTTAGTCACCCGCTATTTACAGTTAAATGATAAAATGATAGTATAGCAATCTTCCTGTTTGTTTGAATTGAATAATACCTGTTAATCTGAACTGTACTTTCTGCTATTATAATTTGAGTCATAGTTCTTATAAAAAAATGAACAATCCCGATCTCCCGAGTATTTAACTAATAGATATGCGTATGAATGTTACGGGACGAAAATTATCAGTTAGAAAATCTTGTACAGAATGTATACAAGGTTTTCTATACCTCTGCTCCTCTGTCATATGTAATTTGATATACTGATTATAGAACAAAAATATTTTTTTTGAAATTCGCAAAAATTAGGGCACTTCATTCCTAGCGAACATTGGTTTGATTCGCGCTGCTAATTCGGAATTTTGCGCCGCTTCTCCATACACTAACAGCATATCCACTAATTCACTATTGCTATACATTTTTATAAAATTTCTCCCACAACAACTTACCCTTTCAATACCGTATTCACGAAATCAGACTAGGTACTCAAATAAAAATAAGACATTACATCAAGTATCTAATAACTAATTAATAAATGATTATTTATAGGCAGTGTATATACTTCTATTTCATTACTAATATAATTATAAATAATTAAATATACTATTAAACCAGTGATACTAAAAATGTTCGCTAGAATTTTTTGCGTGTTCTATAATCAGTATATCATATTCTATATGTCATTAAAGTTTCGGGCAAAAGTATAGAAACACCATTTTACATTTTACTTAGTAACAAGTATTTTGGCTTTAGTAAAGAAATTGAAATTACCTGCTATGCGATTTTAGTAAAGATTTTGAAGTTCAATACTCTTTCAGTAGGCTTTTTTATTTAATGTGAATAAGATTGTAATACCCCCTCATAGAAATTTAAACATTATGTAATATATTCATCATATGTACGTTTCTTGATATATAATACAGTTCATTACCTACAGCCGTGAATAATATTTTACTAATTATGGGCTCTGGTCAATTGCTTCGTGGTTGCATCTACAACACAGTGAGGATTGTGAATTTATTATTTCGTATATACTTCGATATTTGCATTAAACTTAATAGGAAATGTTTATTAATATTTATATTATTTTTTCATTTCGTGCCTTTGCCATGGATATTAGTAGTAAATACAAATTTTCTTCGCAAAATCTTCTCGGAGACAAGTTGCAAACACTGTTTGTTTGAAACGCGTAATTAATAATTTCTAAATGCAAACGACAAACGACACTTTCTACGTATATTTCGGCACATGGAAGCCGTACTGCACTTGAGACTTTCAAGCCGTGCGGCGTGTTGGCGGCGGCAGCTTGATGCTCGAAGCCAGGTGCCCCCCGGTGGGTCACCCCTGACCTCCTGGCCCTGCACCCTGTACCCGAGATCTAGGCCCTACGCCTGGGCTCGCCAGATGTCAGACACGCGTCCACACGAACACGCGCACGACCCATTACCCTCCCCTTACTCCACCAACCGAGGGGTGGCTCTTGTCTGGGTTACGTCTTGTAGACTGCCGATTTTTTTTACTGTGGATTTTTTCTAGAAGCTATTAGAAAGAAATGTTATTTTAATAGGGATTTAATCATAGTGAGGGTGCATTCTACTTTCACTAAAGTCGATTACGAATTATGATAATGTCATATTTAAATTTGATAATTTGTTTTATCTGCCGTTTATCTTTGTAAATGTATTGTATTTGTTACTTCATTTAAAAAATTAATCTTCATAAATTACATCAAAAAATTGATTATTTATATTGATTTTACAATTTGTTGAAAAACTGATTCATTTTTGTCTTTACTTTTATACTATTAAATTAAATAATTAAAAGGTTAAGATTATAAAATAAAAACGTTCAAATTATTGAAACTTGTTCATATTGCTGTCAAAAGATTTTGAATTTAAATAAGCCGCATTTGTTTTATTTGACAATAGGAATGGAAAATCAATTAGAACATTTAAATTTAAATGGACAAACAACGTTTCGAGTTAATATAAATTTTAGGTTACACAAAATTTGAACATGTTCAAAATTTTATGTCGAAATTACATAAATTATCACTAATTCTGTAATTTTTTTAAGGAGCTATTCAACTTTAATAATAATTTTCTATTTATTTGAATCTCTTTATTTGGATTGTTTGAAGTAGTAAGCTTATTGAAGAAAATGGAAATAAAATTTCAAGTCTTTTGTCATACTTTTCATTATTGCGGCATAAATTGAATTATTTCATAAACAGTGTGAATGTGAAAATATTTTTTTTTTATATATACATAATATCCATTGAATCTTTCTCAGATATTATATTTCATAGTTGAGTGACTGGACATGATAATGAAGAATATCAATTTTAAGCAATTTGTTGTGAGCGATTCGATACTTAACTTTGCAAATTATTATTGGTTATTATACATGTGCTTGTGAAATTGAAGTGAAGAAGTATTTAAACGGTACCTACCTAATATGCCTTTACAAAAGAAAAACTTGTCCGTTCCATTTATAAATCTGCACCTGGTTCGTTTATCGTCTCTGTAAATACCATCTTTTCATGTCCATAAAAATATGTTTATCCGCCATTCGATACTCCTCAGTATGTTCACACCACAATAACATAATAACAACTTCTTCAAATCCTCAAAACTCCCAATTTCTACCTTCCACACTCCTATAAAAAATTCATCCTAAAAGCGGAAACACCACAGTCCTACCACAGCATCCAAGTGTGCGCTGTAACCCGAGCCGCCCCCGTGCACCGTCGGCAGCTGTCGCACGCGTCACTTCCGGTCTGCGGCGGTGGTGGCGGTGGTAGAGGCGGCAGGTAGCGGCGGACACGACTCACGAGACAGAGATGATGTTTGGTCTACCGGATAAGAGGAGATGTGTGGTGTGGATGCTTGTACATTAACATGTGTTTGCTTGGCCTTGTTTCGCGTTTCTTCCCTCATGCGACGTGAGGGAGGATTGTATTCAATGTATGCTGGATGAAGAAATTTCTCGTACGAGAAACATTTGTCAAAATTGTAGAATTTGCGGTATTAATCATAAACCTATCCCATAAACTACTGCAAATATTTGCATTTTCACGCTATACATTCACATCAAGGATATGACTTATAATAAATAAAATAAAAATATATCATCATGCCTTTTATTTGACGAATGCCTCTAACTTTTGGCACAAATTTCCGAGGCTACAAAATGGGTAAAATGAAAAAAAAATCACAAGTTGCTATGGAAACAAAAAATTATTTAAGATCTTAATTAATCTTTAATATATCGATATGGCTTACAAATTAAAAACTCAGAAAAGTATTTAGGGTGTTTCTATACCTCTGCACAAAACTTTAATGACATATATAATTTGATATACTGATTATGGAACAAAAAGTTGTTTTTTTTAATTCACAAAAATTAGTGTATTTAATTACTAGTGAACATTATAGTGTCGCTGGTTTAAGTACATTTAATTAAAAATAAATAAAAAATAAGGCATTACACCAGGTACTTACATAATAACTAATTAATAAATGATTATTTGTACGCAGTGTGTATACTTTTATTTCATTAGTAACATAATTATAACTTTAAATGTAGCATTTGGCCGTATCAGATCCCGACAAATGATATATTTATGTACGTGAAGTACAGGTACCATTCGTTAAATCACGATCCCAAACATGTTAGTGGTAGGCGAACCACAGGGATAGTTTTAACATAGTGAAAATTGTTTGTCGGTTGTGGGAATGGAACCCGGATTCTCAAATTCACAGTCCAACTCGATACTTCTGAACCACCTGTCTCAGATTTGTATAAGATACAAGTATTTATTTTGTATAAATACATGTTTGTCTACTTGGATAAGGTGAAGCGTAATGAAGTATTTACATAGATATATATTTCTTCTGATATATTTTATCAATTGTTCGTCAATGTTTATACCTATTTACCCTTTCTATCATGTTTATTTAATATTTTATAGATAGATTAATCGGCAATACTATGTTAAGTTTACTATATAATTATAAGGTTAGGTGATAAGGTGATGAAAATGCAAAAAAAAATTGTTTTCTAATGACAATTCCAAATTTATAAACAACCTTATTCTATTTTATAAATACGAGTAGTTCGAATATCAATAGTTTTATTCCGAAATACGAGTAAAATGAAGTTAGTATCTCCAAATTTAATCCTCTTATGAATCTGCCTATTATCGTTTTATTTTCATTTATTTCAGAAAAACAATTAATTTTAACACTGTGCATTTGTTTTGTAACAGTATATGATAAAATCACCGAATAAAAATGATTGAATATCGAGTATCAGTAACTGTCAAATGTATCCAAGTGTTGATGAAAGTTTTTAGATGTGAATATAATTTAATAAGTAATTCTATTACATTTAATTTATTCTAGTATAAATACAAGTACTTATTCTCACTTGTGACAAAGCAACAGAGATAACCTTTTAACCAGCATTGTGTGTGTGTCATTTAAACAATTTTTCTTTTGTTTATTATAGGGTAGATAAGATAACTTAGTGGAAACGTGTTACACTGTAGATTTGAAAACTCGAGTTCGATTCTCATATCTCACTAACTGATTTTCACTACATTTAAAAAAATGTCCTTATGGCCCCATTAATATCTTTGGGGGACGTGATGTAACGGGTGGTAACTGCATTACACGCAAGTAAATGCGGCCCACGATTCAATTTTGGGAATCTGTTACTTGGTTCTGATCTAAGTACTGCACTCTACATATTTTATCAGAAGAAAGAAAAATATTCACAAATTTTCACGATAAATGCTATAAATCTCTTTTCGTTACTTTTATTTAAATTTTTTATTTTTAGGTTATATCAATGTCATTTACTACTCGCAAAATATATTACTTATCTGCTACAGCAGAGTGTCATATCTAGTAAAGGATAAATGACCTGATGATATATTTATTTAATAGTAAAATAATAAATTTTGCGTTCATAAGGAAGTCATTTGAAACCCAGTTGCGTATCAAAAGAGCGTTCATTATGATACGCAACATTTCGCTTTAGACGGTTGATAGTAGCGGATGCCATACCAATGACAACATTTCATAAACACACGTTTCTAAATTGACTCAGTTAAAAATATCGCAGATATTTAATAATTTTAATTTATAAAAGACGCACAATAGAAAAAATAGTATAAATAACTCATTTTATAAGACTTTTATCGCACTTGCCGTTTAGAAAACTCGCCTGTGGCTCGTTTTCTAAACTTGGCCACGTGCGAAAAAGAATGTCTTATAAAACTCGTTCTTTAATATACTATTGTTAAATAATAGTTTCGTTGCATCAGTAAACATACAAGCAATAGTAGCAGTAATTAAGATGTTCTTCTAATTACAGATTTAATGTCACTACAACCTGGTTTACTAAAATATATATTCCTTAGCTTTTTTACAGTTTTTCTAATTAATATATCATCACGCCTTTTTACCCACTACTAGGTGTGGCACTCTGCCGTAACAGATCTCGATAAGTGATATATCAATGCGCATGATCTGTGGTTACCAGCTGTAAAATCACGGCCCCCAAAGATGTTAGTGGAGGGGGAGTCACAGAGCGTCAATATGGTGAAAACTGTTTGTCGGCTTGTGGAAATCGAACTCGGTTTCTCAAATCCACAAGCCGACTCGATACCACTGAGTGACCTACTCCATAGCAACAAAAAAGATGCAGTAAATCAGTCTGCAAGCTGATATTTTGTCGAGCAATAATTTAGGTTAGAAAAATATCAAAAAAACGGTAAAAATATTACACTTATTTTGGAACTACAATAGAAGAAGAAAAACGCAGCTGTAAAAAACAATGTAGACTAAATATTGCAAAAATTTATATCAAGCCAATTTTTTTCACATACCTATCTATCTATCATTCATATATTCATAAACATCGAGTTGCGTTGTTGACAAGTTGTCAAGCATTCCTGTATTATTTATATTTGGCAATTAAAGCACCTACGGATGCATTGCCACTTGACAAACAAGAATTCACCTTGGTGATATTATCTTGTAAACAAAAAAACAACTTTGTCCAAAGATTTATGGTGGAATTCTGTAATAATTATATAATATTTATAGACCCGAAAATATGTAAAAACTAATCAATATTTGTTAAAGGTAGAATTTTTTCATAAAGTCATAAGTTTCGAAGCGATTTTGTTCATAATTTACGGATTTTTGACAGTACAAAACTTACATAGAATATTATCATTAGTTTTCTCTACCAACAAATTGTATTAAGTTTGCGTTGTGCAGCGTCGTAAATAAAATAAATGAAATGAAAGTATAAAAAACGGCGAACATGTGAAGATCGTCTCTCTGTCGTCCATGTCAGGTTGCAATGTTTTCACAAGTCGTCAGCACCGATGTCTGTTCATTTTAACAGGCTATTAAATCGTTCATTGATTCGGCAAGGTGGCGTAGTACTCCACCAGCAAGCCAAGCGCTTGCCAAATGTTGTACGTGAGACGTGATCGTTGCCAGTGTGCAGTGCGTCGGCCCTTTCACTTCTCTATGATACTTTACCTGCGTGCTGCATGCAGAGCAACATCGTATCGTGCCACACACGTGCACACGTGCGAGCGAAACTGTCGTGCATCAATACGATCATTCTTTCAATATTATAACATAATATTCTTTTCAAAAATAGTTCGGTTATGTATCTAATAAATTTTATAAGATACTGTAACTAATTACAAGAAGGATATTTGATAGATGTAGAACAACATATTTAATTTAGTCGATATGCAATTACATTGGCTGGTAGCACAAGCTCTGTTTTTGCTTATTTTAAGAACAGTGTATTTGGGTGTTTTAGCTATCTCTAACATGTTAAAACCGTGCTCTTAGAACACCCCAAAACAGAGCTTGTGCTACCAGCCAAGATGTTTAATTATGTTTTAATTTTAAATAATTATAAATATCATAAATGTGTACCTACTTTTCTTATTATATTTTTTTGAAAAGTGAAAAGTTTATGGACTGCGGGAATCGAACTCAGGTTCTCAAATCGACAGTCCGACATAATACCACTAAGCTATCTAAAAATAATGGCTGGTAGAACAAGATCTGTTCTTGCCTGTTTTAAGAGCAGTGTATTTGGGTGTTTTAACTATCTCTAACAATGTTAAAACCGTGCTCTTAGAACACCCAAAATCAGAGCTTGTGCTACCAGCCAATATGTTTAACCTAGTTTATAATATTTTCACCTATTCCAATCACTACATCTCTATACCTTGGACGGGATTCGAACACAGATTCTATGGAGACCATTGGCCAAGTTACTACTCGATATGAATTATAATTTTAGAATTTCTTGTTGATTCTGTGTTTATTTTTGAAAAGAATATTCTTGGCTTTAGAATCCTTTAATTGTTCAATTTATTTTATGTTGGACGTTTCGATGGTTAACCCATCATCTTCAGCATTTTATTGTTTACAAAATTATTTCAAATCTAAATAATATAATGTTATTACATTGTTAAGTTTAATAAAAATACAAATCATTCAGTCTTACGTATGTGTAACTGTCGTAAATGCAAAAAATAAAAATATTTTAAATCGTAATTTAAACGAAAAATACATGTGAATTGACATTTTTTAAAAAGATGAACTTTTTAAACGTGTTTACTCTTACGATGGCCTTCTTGTGTTCTAGAAAACATTAAATCATCTGCAGTGTTTAATCAAATTATCAAAGCTGTTTCATGCAATAAAGCATTTTGGATAAGCACATTTAATTCCATGCATTGATTTCAAAGAAAGTGAACATAACATAAAATTATAACAATTCGACAGTTAGTGCTTAAAATAAATTTTTAGTTTTAATCTGATATTTTTCGATTCTATATAATCGAGTCGGCCTGTGGATCTTGAGAACCCTGGTTCGAACTCCACAGCCGACAAACAATTTTCACCAATTTAAATCTACCCCTGTGGCGCCCCCTCCACTAACATCTTTGGGAGCCGTGATTTGACGGCTGGTAACCACACTTCACACGAAGAAATATATTACTTACCTAGATTTGCTTCGGCAGAGTGCCACACTCAGTAATGGGTTAAAGGCGTGATGATATATTTATTTATTTATTCAATTACTATATTTACATTAAGTCTTCAGTCAAAATTGCGTGCAACGTGTACGAGTAGTTATCAAAACAGGTCTACAGATCGGTTGTAATAACAGTTTTGGCGCATTTAGCTGATTTAAGTGATATATCTCAATATGAATGACATATTATTTGTTATGGATAAACTTTTAAATTTGGTTTAAAATGTATTTCCATATATTCATAAATTATTTTTTCTACAGTCGATTTAGAAAATAAGCATTTGCGCTTGCATTTCTCGACGCAAAATGTCACTTTTCCGCTTTCATTGAACGGTACGATAACAACCAGTGTCAGCAAATAAACAATTTTTATTTAATATCCTGTAATGCTGAAAACTTGTAAAATTTAATTCTTAAAATGGAAACATTTATTGTGGCAACTATAGAAAAAATCTTGTGTGTGTTTCCAGCGCAAATGTACATTGTCGATTTCTAGAGATTGCCGTACGACAATGTACCATTTTGTGCTTTTACTACACAAATAACTTATTATACACCACGAAAGCCAAAACTGTCAGTTTATTTGTAAATTAGTAACTTCATCAAGGCGACAGAAAATGTTTGCAAAACTGATATTTTCGTGTTTTCATGATTAATTTTGATACTAAGTTTCAAGTCAAACCCATAAAATTTTGTTATGGCTTGTGATACCTCAAAACCGTTTTGACATTGTGCACATAA
Source organism: Pterostichus niger (assembly GCA_947425015.1). Lineage (NCBI taxonomy): Eukaryota > Metazoa > Arthropoda > Insecta > Coleoptera > Carabidae > Pterostichus > Pterostichus niger. The sequence goes on from OX380342.1 coordinate 23,064,348, forward strand.
CGTTTTCGAAAATTTAAATTGTAAACATAGTAACTAAGTAAAGTACTTAAAATCTCTTCAGATTAATAACAATTGAAACAAACACAAATAGCACACTTCTAGTTCAACTTAGCATTTTATCATCCATAACTCACAATCACACATTACACAATCTGCCGTAAACTCATAAACACCGGTAAACATCCCTTACAAGAACAAGAAGCATCCCTCAGCACACGCGTTGCCGTGTTTGGGCAGGTGTATTTGCGCGTCCGCCGCGTGTGTACGATGTGTGCCACCCCCGTGGGCCAGCTGTCGTCAACCACCGCCGACAAGACCTGGAGGTGTGCGCTCATGTTGGTTTATTGGATGTGGTAACTGGTTGAGGTTGTTGGACTGCTCTTGTATGGGTTCGACTACTTGAACACTCAACGAGGGTTCAATGTTTGTTGGTTTTACTGCAGCACTGTTTTAGGGAGAAGTGGATTTGAATTTTTTCATAGTTTAGGAAGAGTATCTACTTGTTGCAGTTTATTTAGAACGTCTTTTAGATTTTAGATGGATTTATTCACTGAATAAGACTGTAGGCATACTTACGAATGACTTTCAATTGCTTGCGACCAATTATAATTCAAACCAATAAACACACAATCCGCAAATTCAATTGCTGTTGTTCGTATATAATATCTGTTTGTAGGTTATGTGGATCCAAAAGAATTCTTGAAAATAGGTAATTAGGCCTTAGTAATCCTTGGATAGTGGAATAAATTAACAATTCTGATTCATTTAAACTTTATTGGACGTTTCGAACGTTAAAATACGTTCATCTTCAGCTATAGAGATATATACAATGTTAAAATACAATAAAATTATTTGTCTACAACATCACTCACCAGTAATACAAGTTGCTACGTAATAACAGTTGAATGGTTTAAATATTTTAAACAACCATCACTGAGGCGAAAAAATTATTATAATTTTTTAAAAACTTCAACAAGGGATTGTGAAGTGCATTCAATGGAGTTCGGTACATTTCTGATATCAACGACATCCGTCGGAAGCAACAACGTTCGACAACCAATGACACCAACATAAAATGTATCAAGAACCAATTAATTAAAATTAAGAACAAAATTCATGTTTATATGTGTCAATAAAATTTTTGATATATTTTAAATTATTCTTATAGTCAGTTTGTGAATTTAAATTGTTTGTTTTGTCTAAGTTTATATAAAAAGTTTCTTTTGTAAGTCTATTATTATAAAATGTTTAAGAATCTAAAATTTCAGGACTTTTGAATTTGAATTTATGTCCAGTGTCGACAGAATGTTGAGTCAGAGCACTATGATTCGGGTTTAACGCTTTGCAATGGTATTCATGCTGATAAACGCGCTTTTTTAAAGGTTGTTTTGTTTCACCGATGTAAAATTTGCCGCAAGAGCCACATTCGATCTTGTAAATGACATTTTTTTGGTTTTCTGTAGGGATCTCATCTTTTAGGTTTGAAAATAAACGTTTAGTTGTCGAAATCGAGGTATTTGCTAGTTTTATGTTGTTGTGTTTTAAAATCTTATTAATATAATATCTGAAAAATATGCACTAATTTTCATGACAGAACGGGAAACAAATTTTGCAAATTTTGCTGCAAGAGACATTTTTTCTGACGATTTTCTTAATCTAAGTCTTCGCATATAAAATTTCAGTTATTCCAGTTAATTATTTTGACAGTATCAGTAAAAGAAAACAAAAACTTATGTTCATAATAATTTTTTTACATACCTACAATAAGTAGATAAATTAAGTATGTATAGAGGGTGTTCATTTCAAGTGGTACATTATTACTATCTCGAGAAGGATAAGAGCTACGAAGTCGGTTAAATTAGTAACAATTTCTATGTTACTACTTTAATTAGCGAAACAAGAATATTTGTAGATTAATGGTTTTCAAAATAAGGGGTGCAACTTTCTTATTTTAAATAGGAACCTATTTTTTATATGCTTATCCGATTCAGTATTTTTTTCTAAATTAAAAAAATGTCAAATTTAGTACCCTCATAATACAAAAATGCATATTATGAATTTCAAAATTTATTTAACAGTTTAATGGGGTACATCGCTCTGTGCTATCGAGTCGGTCTGTGGATTTGAGAACCCAGGTTCGATTCCCACAACCGACAAACAATTTCTTCCACGTTAAAACTATTTCTGTGGCTTCCCCACCACTAACGTCTTTGAGGGCCGTGATCTGACGGCTGGTAACCACACTTCACGCGAATAAATATCTCACCGAGATCTGCTAAGGCAGAGTACCACGCCCAGTAATCGGTAAAAGGCGTGATCGATTGAGAGCAAAATAAACTCGATATTTGAAACTATTTTTGAGATATAAGTTGAAAATTCTAAAGAAAATTCGAAGAGAAAAGTATCTATTTCTTTTGGTTTCTTATTTTATATTTTAAACCTTCTATCTTCTATTATATACTGAGCAAAGCTTGGTCTTCCGGATATTAAATATATTTTAAATTATTGTCATGAAAAGCGTTCCTAGCGACCAAGAGTTCTTCTGTTTTACATAGTGAATTACCATTACCGTAGACGATGGTACAGTTTAATATTGCAAACCTACTTGAAATTTATAACGTTGATCAACAGTAGTTTACCGTATTTGCTGTTACGTATAATTTATTTATTTATGGGTCGATATTTCCATCTCGAGATAATGTTCCCGATAACAATCAGCAGCATAAATAAAAAATACCATATCGAAAAATTGATAGTATCATTTTCCTAATTTGTTTTTGATTTCGATGCGATATTTTTTCATTTATTCTACTGATTAGTTACCGACAACTACATTCATTGGTGGAAAAACGGGCTCTAAGTTTGATTCATTTTTTTTTAATGGTAAACGATTCAAAAGTATTTGAGTTATGCAATCTAAAAAGGAAGACATTTTCGATCATTTGATTGAATTTTAGTTGATACTTGATGCTAATCGCTATCAGCCGATGTAATATGCATTACTATATTTAAAATTTATGTTAATCCTTTTCGATACTGCTCGTTTGTTACCACTAGTATTCGATGCATTATAATGACTGTGGCCTGAAAACATTGTTTGAGTAAAAATTACAGACGTGCTCTTATTTCACAAATAAAACTTCACAAGTTTACACCTCGCTGACTTTAATTTATAACCAAAAATACAACTGCGTCGGAGTTGTTCACATTCCACTGTAATTCGGAATTAGTTTTTTGCTATGCAGCGCAGTAATTTGAAAATGTTAGTGTTCTCGTAAACATACTAAATAATTAATAAATATCAGTTGCTTTTCTCAGAATCTCTTCTTAAACACACTTTTTAAAGTAATAACTTTCCAGAGCTATATAATTTTTTTACATCTAATCTACCTCGAATAAGATAGATTGAAAGGATAAATTACTAGAAAATATTGACTAGAAATAAATACATACATATGTAATTTACCGTACTATGCAATTTTAAAACTAGCACCATTGATGTCGCTAATAAGATACAAGGTTGCACGTGTACCACTTGCAATATTTATTTAATTGTTAATTGATATCAACAAAGTACGTATATCAATAATACATAGATTACCATATTTTATATTGACTACAAGAATATACTGATTGCAGTAATATGCTAACTATAATGTTATGTAAGTAAACGGATATAGCTTAATAGAATGTCTGAAACCCAAAATAAAAATAAATAAATAAATATATCATCACGCCTTTTACCCATTACTTTGTCGTAGCTGATCTCAGTAAGTGATATATTTATTCATGTGAAGTGCGATTACCAGTCATCACGGAGCCCAAAGATTTTAGTGGAGAGTTTTAATGTGGTAAAAATTGTTTGTCGACTGTGGGAATCGAACCCGGGTTCTCAAATCCACAGGCCGACTCGATACCACTGGGCCACCTACCCCATTAATGGGTTAATTGTAATCTGGTGAAAATTGTTTGTCAAATCCACAGGCCGAGTGCAGTATTTCGATGTTTAACTCTTTTCATATAGCAGGAGAAGAAATTGAAATATGTAACATATAAATACAGTGGTATTTTTTAATATTGTTGCTTCCCTACTTAAATTAGACCAAAAGTGTAATTACAAAAAATGTTAAGTATTAAAAACTGCATCTAATGAGTATCTACATAATACTCAATTGTTTTTTATGCAAGTGCAACAAGCACACGAAAAATGGCTCTTATAAAGAAAATTTGTAATTGAGAGTGCTGTGGAAAGCAGCGAAACAAAATTATTTTTATTATTAACTTTGACCGTTACTGAAATATCAACTTCAAATGCTTGAAAAGTAACACTGAAAGTTTTAAATAACATATTAATTGTTGTGAACTGTTTCAAAAATGGAAATATTTTCTAAGAATCATAAAATGATATTACGCTGGAAATTCGTTGAATTAAAACAATTTTTCGTTATTTTTACCCCACTTAGGATAATTAACCCCCATTCGCTAACCCCTGCATCAGACTAATAATGTCAGAATGTCTATATAGGTTTTAATTTATTTTAACTTATTTCTAAAACTTGTAATAGTATTATATTTATGTTTGCATGTACATTGAAATATTCTGGTAGCACCCATGACTGCCATACCCAGAATTGGATAAAAAAGTATGATGATATATCAATAAATTCGATTATTCATACCTTAAAAAATTATAGACAGAATAAAATTTTAAATAAAGCTCCTAGTATTTGGAACTGTTTCATCAACTCTATATAAAGCACTTTCCACTTGTCATGATTAACTGAATTTTCTATTGACTATTTCCAAAAATTGTGATGGGTTTCTAAACATCAAAGTTGCATGTATACATTTCAACGCCTTTCTAATTCAAGTATACCCTCCGGGTATTTCCGAAATTCATGACTAACCGGATGAACTGACTAACTGTTCCGTTTTTTAATACTAACAAATTTATTACATCCCATATCTCTACTATACGTTACAATGTCAGTCAGCAAACAAACAGGTCACTGACCTAATTCTACTAACTTGCAAAAATATTTCAAGAACAATCACCTTTAAGAATACTTAATTGACAATGTTCAATACCAAAACTTTTACTTTGATTTCCATTCATTCCGTGTACTGATAAATGCATTATTTATACAGATTTATGTTTATCATTTGGAATAAAACATACATAATTTATTTCTAAGCCATTTGTCATAGATAATGTTACTACTAATCGAAACAAAACCTAATCAAAAAATGGTCTGACACAACAAGCATAACAATACTGTAATTTCTGTTTCTGGATTATTAAATTTGTAAGTATTTTTGTAGAATCCTAGATGCAATCGATTATATTTCAATTTTACTCACATTTAAATAAAATGACAGTTATGAACTCTGATTAAGAATGACTAACAAGCATTGATTAATTTTAGTTCTACCTTTTATTCATTCTTAATTTAGGTATTTTTGAAATGAAAATAATAGAACATTTAGTGTATATGAATCATTTGTATCTAAAATAATTTTATTTTTCATTTGAATATTATTTTTTTGTTTATTGATATAATGCGAAGTAAGTATATAGACATCATAACGCCCGCTCCATTCATATTTGTGGTTTTAATTGAATTTTATGTTTATAAGTAGTTTTCACAAATAAATATTTTATTGTTGGTATTAACATCTAGTGTCAAATATTACACTGTACTCTATCTTATTTACTGATATGAATACATATTTTTTGTACTGGAAAATGTTATTATTGATATTTATCAGGTTAATATTAGTGGTATGTTATTATTATTATTACATAATAATAGTATTTATAGTGTATGAATGTTGTAGGTGATGATGCTAAAGTAAAAAACAATAGTTTTTGTCATTTTTTAAGGTTATATAATAAAAATTATACAGTCGCTTTCAAAGCTAGAAATTTCAAATGTTGTGAGAATCATAGTTTACCATTATCAGAGAAATAAGAGGTAAGCGAGTAAGAAATAATTAAAAAACATTTTTTTTTTCTTAAATTAGAGATATTTTAATAACATAAGCATTTTTAAATATCATTAAATTTATTTATTAATATTTGTTTATATTTCTTTCTTTAAAATTTAATATAATATTCGTAATTTCAATAAAAATGGGGGGCCGTGAAGAATATTTGGAAAATTTGGGAGTACGCGTTGACGAAAAGGTTAAAAACCGCTGATCTAGATCATATCATACGTCTTGCTAATTGAACCAGTGGCGTAGTCAGAAACTTCTAATGGAGAAAGTTGAGAATTTAATTTTTTTAAAGAATAATCGTTCCATTTCTTTAGAAGTTTTGATAAACGTTTGTACATGATCTCTAGCATAAGGACCCCACCATTGTAATCTTTTGTGGTTCAAAAGGTAGAGAGAGACAATTAAATAAGCAAACTAGTGTCATTTTATCCGACAAATTTAATAGGATATAATTAAAAACAATTGAATATCAAAGAAGTGAGTTATAACCAAAATAACTTTTCCTATAATAAAACACTATGGTATCGGATGGCATTATTTCCATTTTTTTGGTTAAACTCGTTTATTTAATTCACAAATATTGTTATGCATTTTACTCCATTAAATTTGTCAGAAAAAATGTATCAGTTTCTTTATTTAACTGTCTCTCTCTCTCTCTCTCTCTCTATCTCTTGAAATAAAAGGCTGCTAAGTGCTCATCAAAATCTAGCGGAATTTCGTATAGTACAACCGAAACAAAAAGTCCTAAAAAAAATCGGTTTTACTTCTTTATTTGTAGATAAAACTATATTGCTTCTCACATAAATATATTTTGTAATCTATAGAAATCATTGTTTCTAAAACTGAAAATCCGGAAGTGAGAAATTACATATTCACATCCTCAACAAAAACAAAACATTCATTCACAAATCCCTACATCCTTTATGCAAATCTTACCACAAATATAAAAATCCTTCCAACGTAGCTTGCATCACTCATCATCACATTGACACACATACCTACAATAATCAGTGATTATCGGCACGAATCACGAACAGATAACGTGAGGACACGATGCACGATTTGTCGCCGAAATGCTGACACACATGTAGCGCAACATATGAATGGGATTGTGGTGTTGGTGTATATCCGGCGGCGATGTTTGTGTACGTGTGTGGTGACCTTGACAGAGGCGACGCGTCCGGTGCTGGGTAATCGCTGCCCGGTGCTCGCTGGACGCGACACGGCGCCCCAACTTATTCATTAGTGTAGGTGTGCTTGCGGTCACGCATGAGGGATTGCTTGTGCGAAATATTTCTTCACTAGTTACTATCATTTTATTCTTACTCCATTTATTTTATTTCGAATAAAGGTCTTTTGTATCAACATCGACGGATTAAAATAAAATTTTAATGAGTATTTGTCAAGAGGGTCTTATTTTTCTGTTATACATAATTATCATCCTAACTCAATTACTAAAACTAATATTTGCCTTTTTGCACCCGATACACTTTTAATTCTAGTCACTTCTTTTTACTTCCTTGTACGAAGTAAAGGAAGTATTGTAATCGCGAAAATTTTCGATTCACAGATTTCAGTGGAAATACGCATTTTGGTCCTCCCTGAGTCCATTTTGACTAATTTCGTCATGCCGTCTGTACGTACATACGTACGTACGTATGTATTTCGCATAACTCAAAAACGGTAAGCCATAGAAAATTGAAATTTTATATTTAGGACTGTTATAACATCTAGTTATACACCTCCCTTTTTGCTCATTATATAATTTCCGGAAGTGGTACTTTACTTGAAGCCTATAATAGATTTTCATGAAAAACTATATTCAAATATAATTAAAACTTTGGTATATAAGACTACTATATCAATGGAAATAACATAATAGATTTTGGATAAAATAGACTAACCGGAAGTGACACATTACATGAAGCTGCTAACAGTTTTCCTTGAAAAAAATGGTATTATTTTAATTTTAGAAATAAATGCTGCAAATAAAAGTTTTAGAGAATTAAATTCTGCGTCTAGCACATTAAGAATTTTTAAATTAGCCTTTTGCATAAGCGAGCTATCTAAATTTAAATATTATTTTTTTTGTTTTTTTTTTTTAAATTAAGTTTGCTATGGATTAGAACAAATAATAAAAAAATAAAAGATGTAATGTCAAATATGTGCAATTAAAAAAATATCTATAGTTTAATACGCGTACAAGGAAGTCATGTGGTGTTCACATCAGATTTTTAAGTCTAAAGAAATTAAATAAAGTATTACTTCCTTGAAGTTCAAGTATAATTTGAATGTTTTTATTACTTTCTTGTACGAAGTAAAGGAAGTATTGTAATCGCGAAAATTTTCGGTTCTCAGATTTCAACGGAAATAGGTATATTGGCCCTCCCTGAATCCATTTTGACTAATTTCGTCGTGCCGTCTGTACGTACGTATATAAGCCGTAGAAAATTGAAACTTTATATTTAGGACTGTTATAACATCTAGTTGTGCACCTCCCTTTTTGGTCATTATACAACTACCGGAAGTGGTACTTTACTTGAAGCCTATAATAGATTTTCATGAAAAACTATATTCAAATATAATTAAAACTTTTCACATTTGGTATATAAGACTACTATAACAATGGAAATAACATAATAGATTTTAGATAAAATAGACTAACCGGAAGTGACACATTACATGAAGCTGCTAACAGTTTTCCTTGAAAAAATGGTATTATTTTAATTTTAGAAATAAATGCTGCAAATAAATAAAGTTTTAGAGAATTAAATTCTGCGTCTAGCACATTAAGAATTTTTAAATTAGCCTTTTGCATAAGCGAGATATCTAAATTTAAATATTATTTTTTTTGTTTTTTTTTTTAAATTAAGTTTGCTATGGATTAGAACAAATAATAAAAAAATAAAAGATGTAATGTCAAATATGTGCAATTAAAAAAATATCTATAGTTTAATACGCGTACAAGGAAGTCATGTGGTGTTCACATCAGATTTTTTAGTCTAAAGAAATTAAATAAAGTATTACTTCCTTGAAGTTCAAGTATAATTTGAATGTTTTTTTTTTAAATATTATAAAACGCAGTTAATGTAGTTTCTCTTTAAAGGAAATTATTTAAATATTGCGTCTTCTTTATGCGGCTCTGTTATCAGAAAAACAACTTCTGCAAATGTTTTTGGTTTACAAGTTGAATTTGATTTGTTCTAGATTGAACACACGCAATACTAAAATACATAATATATTTCGCCTGCTACGTCATCAGATATTAGTGTAGAAAGGTCAATATGAGATTTATAAAATTGTGCTACTGTGCCAGTGTTTATTGTATATTATTTTATTGTATTATATGAGAGGGAAATTCATCTTATGCAGCTACCGTTTTTGCAGTGCAAAATCTATCATTCGTGATTAATTCAGAGGTATTTTTCAAAATCTAATATTTACTCATGCCATGTCAAGATTTTATACATATAAGATTATTTAAAGCGATTGACTACTAGACGTCCAAATACTGAAAAACATTATTAATTTTATATATTAAATTAACTTTAAACTAATGATTTTCGAAGCAACAAAAATATTGTTCAATTTTTAAATTTTTGTTCACAATTTTTTCTTTTCAATGTGTTATAACTCAAATATAACACAAAAATTTAAAATACTGACATTAGACAATAGAATAGTGATCATTTTTTCCAAATAATTATAAACTGTTAACAATTATCATAACATTTATTGCAATTTTAGTAGGAAAACAAAGTTCATGTTTTATACAAATAGTACATGCCGCGCGACTCAATCGCAATGATTTCCGTTCTATGTACACTCAGCTATAGAATTATGGAACAAAATAATGTAAATTTATGTAATGTGCAATATTGGAAATACGAGATTTTAATTTTAAATGTATTTCAAGAAATGGAGGTATCATTTTGGTCCAGCTTTCTCACTACCTTACCATTTACACTTGCACAACCTTAGATGGTTTGAGTTGACTATACAACCACCTGATTGTACCCTGTTTATAATGAAATCCTTAGTACAATCGATACTACTCTACGGGCAAGCAGGAAAGTTTGTGGCGCGAGTGACGCAGGAGCGAGTATCCATAATCCAGTGAATCCAATAAAGATTAATTGGAAGCATGCCACGTACATAGTTTTATTTCCACATTCACAGGGTTTTTTAAAATTAATTTTTATTAGTTTTGTAATCAAAGGTTGTTGGCGGTAAGATAAAATTTAGGTAGATATTGTCATGGTGCTGTAATCGTCGTGATGAAAAAACAATTATTGTCAGTGTCAACAGTTTCGTGAATTCTAGAAATAAATAATTTGAAATAATTAATTTAATGTCCGACGAAGACTTTGAATACGATTTTCTTGCAGTTCAAGAAAATATACAAAATATTGCAGATGTTGCAAGTAATAACTTTTAATTAAACATATTAGCTTTTTGTATGAGGTTCGTAAAATTTTACAGGTCTTTTCTATTAACCTGTAATTTTTTACAGGGCTATGCACTGTAATTATTCATTTACTTATAATAAATAAATATAAATATATCATCACACCTTTTACCCATTATTGGGTGTGGTACTCTGCCGTAACAGATCTTGGTAAGTGATATATTTTAATGCGTGAAGTGCGGTTACCAGCCGTCAAATCAGGGTCCCCAAAGTTGTTGGTGGAGGAGGAGCCACAGGAGTTGATATTAAATTGGTGAAAGCCAAGAACCACAAGCCGACTGCATACCCACTAGACCACCAACTCCATAAATACCTATAAATAGTTATTTACATAGAAGGTGCAAATAAAAAATGAAGTTTTCTCATTTCTCATGCAAAAGAAAAGATTAAATTTTTTTTTCGTCATATAGTAAGTTTTTGATGACAGGAAGTAAACTATTACAGATCAAGCCTCTTTGCAAACCGTTGCTATTAGCAATGGGGCTCTTTGCAGACTACAAATGTGATACTTTTCCTTTTTATTTTTTTGTATTGTTCTCCTAGTTATCTACATTCTATCGTAGAAGAAATGTTTGTATGCATCTCTAGTTGACGATTTGTTGCATTTCGTGTGAAGGAATGATCCGACGAATAAAAAATATGGATGAGCGAAAGTAGTGAGTACATTTTGATAGAAAGCCTGTATCTGATGTCATTGATGTTAGACATTGAATTTGTAATACAATTTATTGGTGAAACTTCTCATGCAACACATTTAATCGTTGAATATGATCTGAGTGAATTTCGTTGAGTTGAGTGAAGGTAGTTCTATGAATGTAGATATGGTGTGATGGTGCGATGCGTTCATTACCATGTGTCGATTTGGCAGAGTCGCCTAATTTGTCAGTCAATGTCATGTGTTTGCCTAAACATATCCGGAGCACAGCACACCACACAAGCGCACAGCGACGGACAATGGCCTGACCGTGGCCAAGGTTCACGCATACATACGAGTATTTGTTCACACCAATATTTGACACTTTAGAAAAACTTCATTTAACTTATAGACACAAATGGAAGTGAAACATGCCAGCTAAAAACAGTGTAGGTGTTGTATGTATATATCTTATGCTTATACACTTTGTAATAGTCAAAAGTTGACTATCAGACTCACAGTATCCTACTATAATAAACGTATAGCACTAATTCTTCTTAAGAAGTTTTAGTCAGCAATCAATCTTCACTCCAGGCTCACTATTTTCGATTTTATTCATTCCAATTCGCCGCATAAAAATATTTATATTCTTTCAACTTAACACTTTTCTTTAATATTAAGATACAAATTAGATAATAGCATATTAACCCTTTGCACTCCGTTGTCGCCGTAATTGCGACATTTTTACATTACATGCATGTACTTGTATACTATGTAACTAATATAGTGTTGGAGTTATTGGTATCCTCTATAAGTATTTAGGCTGGAGTGAAAAGGGTTAAAGAAAGTTTTATAAAACATGTTTTTTAAAGGACAAATTTTAAACAAATCTGCGATATTTTAAACCGAGTCAATTTAGGTCAATTTGTATATGAAATGTGGTGGTTGGTAACTGTCAGTTTTGGATTAAACAATAGGCAGTACTAGGCAATTGCCTAGGGGCCCCGCAAAATGAATTTTAAAAAGAATTGAAGTTGAAATGCAGAAAACGCTTCTTTTGAGTTGACCGTTGAAGTAGTAATTGCAAATGTTTGTTTTTCTTTATGCATGGAGGGGGCCCCGCCTAATGTTAATCCGGCACTGGTAACTGTTATTGACATTTATGTAAGTGTATAGATTTTGAGGTTATATTGAAATTTTGATGCTTTCAGCCTGATAGGTTAATTATGTTATCCGGCAAAAACCTATCGAGATTTACATTTCCAGAGCTAACATATAGATAATTTGGTAATGACTATTAGGATGTTTAATTTAATTTATGGCTCGTGGTAGAAATACTAAAGTACGGTCGACAAGTATTACAAATTATAGTACAGTATTAAAATGCAACTCACGCAAAATTATCTTCTAATAAATGCATAACATGAAGAGTGTTGAAAGTATAAGTTGCAAATAATGGTCAGATGCAACAGCTTTACATTATAATTAAGCTTATACAGCATATTCTGACATACAGGTAAGGTTTCCCCTTCGTCGCTGTGGCTTGTGACGGGTACAAGTTTATTCATTAGCGGCTGCTCATGTTGGACAGCCGTCGACCCGACGACGAACGACTTGCCAATTATGTTATGAACGCTGTCCATGTCCTGCTCATCATGTACTCACTCAATGTGAATATGGGGTTTTGACTGAATTACTAGGGTGCGAACATTTGAAAGGGCTAAACCAGGGGGAAAATTAATTACTAATGAAAAAGTTTGTTATGCTAAAATACTCGCAATGAACCGTGCAGTTATATGGGAAAATGTGGCGGACAAGACACCTTCGATTTAATAATATAATATTTATTTGAGTTATAAGATACATAAATGTACAAAAACTTAAGTCTAAAAATACTAACATACTTTAAAAATTATTTTACGATGTAGATAGCATTTTCCAGTAGGATTTCTTTAGTTTTAAACATATTTGTTGACAGATTTGTAATCCTGACTGGAAGTTCATTAAATAATCTGGTGCCAACTTCGAGCGGCGTTCGTCTTGATTCATTTAATCTTACAAATATAGGTTTTAATTTATGTCTCATAATTATGGAAATCACAGTTATTTTAATTTCCCTTAATAACTAATAGACATTACAGTATATAAATATAAGGTAGTGTTAAGATTTTTAACTCCACCAATATATTTAACGAATTCAAAAAATTTTAATATCTCATTTTTACGAATACTAACCTCAATTTCACGATATTTAGAGCCAATTATTGATCTTCAGATAAAGTGACGGATATCTATAAATGAACAATATCACATCAGGATGAAATGTCAATCAATTAAATAAACATTGCTGTCAAAATTTTGATGCAATATTTTTTAGTTAAGCGATTCATAAAATTTAACTGAAGATATCAACTTACCATTTATAATCGCTGGGAAAACTCATCTACGAGATAAGTGAACAAACATATTGCCATTTTAAAGAACAGTTAATATAAGTTGAACAATTTATGCTGTGATTTCAACGCGATATTTGTTCACTTATCTGAGAGATGACTTATCTATCACTTTATTCCAGTATTGATAAATGAACCTTTAATAATAATTGTATATTATACATCTAGGCATGATTTTTCATGAGGTGGCGAAGCTCGTGGGCTACAAAAAAAACGAGGGAAAATAACATTCTTTTTCGATATGTATATACTAATTTTTTCACGTACTAAGTAGGATTAAATTTTAAATTATAATTTATTTATATTAGTAAGTTTATATCTTTTATTTCTGCGGCGTCATCGATATAGATGTACAATTATAGAAATGTCACAACTTAGAAAACAGCATAATGATATATTTATTTGATTCAGAATGTAGAATCTTGCAAACAAGAAAAGAGATTGATGTCATTCCTTATTATTAACTAGGTTAAAGGAAATCAAACTTTCTCGTATATGCATAACCGAATTACCATATTTATGAATGAAATCCACGTCTCACTCACATTTGTCACCAATGCACTTGAATGCAATTGTACTCCACACACATGTTGAGTGGTGATCATGTGGTCGTGTGTCGTGTGCCCAGCACATGCGGCGCGGTCACTCGCGGCTCAAATTACAATAATTGCTGCACACACCGGGCCCAACCAACACCGGCCACCGGGCCATCGCGAAATTGCACCGAGGCACGCGGCGATGTGTGCGGCGGCCTGATTTTCATGAGCTAACCTCTTATCTGATCCCGACGCAGATGAGCTGATGGTGTCTATGGAAAGGGTTTACGTTCAGGAGACTACTATCAGATTTTAATTAAAATTGTGGATCTCATGTTTGTTTATGCATTCATAAGTAAGTATAGAAATTAAAATATTTATATATTTTTTGAGTTGATCACATTAAGAGTAATAAATACAACACAGTTAATATCCGTTTACACTAACGAAACTTAAATTTTAAGTTTAACTTCAATGTAAATATCATCACATGATATTTCATTTCGATTTTCTTTTATTTAAGTTTTGTTGCTACAAATGAGCATAAGAGTAAAATCTTGGACTAATCATATACAAATAAATAAATAAATAATAAATAAATCATCACGCCTTTTACCCATTACTGGGTGTGGCACTCTGCCGTAGCAGATCTCCGTAAATGATATATTTCTTCGCGTGAAATGCGGTTACCAGCCGTCAAATTACGGCCCCCAAAGATGTTAGTAGAGGGGGAGCCACAGGGGAAGATTTAGATCATATACATTATTTAATATTGTCGTTACTGTAATGATTTGATACTTTTTACTTCCTTGTACGAAGTAAAGGAAGTATTGTTATCGCGAAAATTTTCGGTTCTCAGATTTCAACGGAAATAGGTGTTTTGGCCCTCCCTGAATCCATTTTGACTAATTTCGTCATGCCGTCTGTACGTACGTATGTACGTACGTACGTACGTACGTATCTCGCATAACTCAAAAACGGTAAGCCGTAGAAAATTGAAACTTTATATTTAGGACTGTTATAACATCTAGTTGTGCACCTCCCTTTTTGGTCATTATACAACTACCGGAAGTGGTACTTTACTTGAAGCCTATAATAGATTTTCATGAAAAACTATATTCAAATATAATTTAAAACTTTCCAAATTTGGTATATAAGACTACTATATCAATGTAAATAACATAATATATTTTGGTTAAAATAGACTAACCGGAAGTGGCACATTACATGAAGCTGCTAACAGTTTTCCTTGAAAAAAATGGTATTATTTTAATTTTAGAAATAAATGCTGCAAATAAAAGTTTTAGAGAATTAAATTCTGCGTCTAGCACATTAAGAATTTTTAAATTAGCTTTTTGCATAAACGAGATATCTAAATTTAAATATTATATATTTTTTGATTTTTTTTAAAATTAAGTTTGCTATGGATTAGAACAAAAAATAAAAGATTTAATGTCAAATATGTGCAATTAAAAAAATATCTATAGTTTAATACGTGTACAAGGAAGTCATGTGGTGTCCACATCAGATATTTTTAATGACAATACAATAAATATTGTACATACCGAGGTCTATTTTTTACACAGGAAATACAATAAATTTTCATTTGTGGGCAGAGTTTTCTCTATTAATTTTAGAATAAAAGTTTGATATACTAGCGGTCGTTGAAATTGGAACACCAAAAAATATTAGATATAAACAGATGAAATTCAGCACAGAAGCTGCTTATTATTAGAAGTAAATATGATTAAAATTTCATAGCTATAAACAAACATAGATTCAATAAGATTGCGAATACCATTTTGCGGTACTTCATTCCATAGATCTTCTGGATACGCCACACTACTCTTCCTAAGCCATTCCACAAATATTCAATGGGTAACATATCTAGAAAACAGGTAGGTCATGGAAGCATTGATATTCTGTGCTAATCGAAGAAGGTCAGTTCTCTTCTGGCAGCATGTGGTCTTTCGTTGTCCAGCTGGATGCAGTTGAATATATGCAGTAACTTTAGGTTTCAGAATTTCAGTAATCGTTGATTATTTAGAAAACCGGGAATGCGATTTAGACGTAATTTTCAATTGTAATAAATCGCTCCCTATACTATACTACAATTCCCTGTTTAGGCGTATGACTTACAAGTACCCGAGCGTTATTTAAATATAAAGAAAATCACGATTCATCATAAAAGACAATATTATACCATTCAATCTTCCATAAACATTTTTCTCTGCATTAATCCAGTCGCAATGCTCCACGCCACGCGGTCTGTAGAAATGTAGGTTCTACGACGAGACATTTTACGAACGACTGTTCTCGACGGATTCAAATTTTAATCATTTACAGTACTAATAATAAGCAATCTCTGTGCTGAATTTCATCCGTTTATTCGTACTATTTTTTGATATTCTAATTTTAACGACCGCTATAGTATAAAAAATGTTTAGAATTAAAAATAGCATTCAATGAGCCCACATTTATAGAAATATATTTCTGTCATGAAATAGACATAAATTAAAACTGTCAAATTATGGCTATATACAGATTGCAATGAGAAATAAAAGTAATAATTTTTACTTTTGTATTTCTTTTATTTCTTATTTCTCATGGCAATCTTTAAGTAGCCATAAATAGTCACTATTGCCAAATGAAAATTTTATCATAATATAATTTTAAAAAGAGGACACCTGTTATCGATTTCATTTAATTGGTATACATCGAGATTTTAACAATTTGGCTCAATTAAGGGACAGCCTCAAATATGCAAAGTTTGATTAAAATTCAGGTACTTATTAAAAAGATACCAACAAAAAATATAAAATTATAATAAATTCTGGAACAAGAAAAATATATATTTACAGAAAATATTGTTTGTATTCATTGTCTAATGAAACGACATAATGCCCCAAATAAACGAAGCAAACAAATTTTGTAGCTTACTAATACTTACATTATTTCAGTTATATGTTGCCGCGAATGCTGCATAACTTTTTGTTTATTATTGTTGAAAATTACAGTAATGTAGTTAAAGCCAATCTTACTTTTAAACTCTTATGATATTCTAAATTTATTTGAATAAATAAAAATTCTATTTACTCAACGATTGTTACTTTTCAGATTAAGTGAATTTTACAGTAGAGTTATACTGAAACTAATAGTAAACTTCAAAACACTATGAAGTGAGTTAAGCGATATTAAATACTAACCATGCAACCCTAACTGACGAAATTCTAATATAGATCCAAATTCAAGTAAAGCATCTACAACTTATTATTTACAAGTACATAGTGTTTACCATTTCTTCACTGCCCTCTCTCTACCCAGAGTTCATCCGGCAAGTCACCGCTATGCGGCACAGACACTAGACGGTGGTGGCGGTGGCGGTGGCGGGCGACGAGTTGCACACCATCCGTGACGGCATGATGGAGCCAACACCTGCCCCCGGTCAGGCTCGGGGTCTCGCCGTAGTCCCGGTCCACGGCTCGTACTACCACCTGCCGCCATGAACCCTCTATGTGCCATACCGACACACGAATCATACGTTGTGACATGTTCTCTCCTCATACAGGTTACATTTGAGAAATAATATGTCATATTTTGTAGGAGTACTGCAATAAATTATTGTTACATCCACGCATAAACGGAGCTGTAAGTTTATTCAATTGAAAAGTGATTAGCTAATTGAAGGAAATGGGATTTTTTTACAATTTTTATTTCACTTTCAATTTATCGGAATATCTGCCGCCAGATCTTACGAATAGTTGCCCAGAATGTAGTATAATTGTTCTTTATGTATATGTTGTCAAAAACCGCCAAATATAGTAACCAATTAACTGTTGCGAATAACCGCGATTAATTGGTTAATTTATTATTTTTGAGTTCTAGTACATAGTGCATGGTTCAGTCTGGCAATTCTATTTGACTATTGTGGCTCTCCCTCCACTAACATCGTTGAGGGGCGTGATTTGACGGCTGGTAACCTCCTTTCATGTTCTTAAATATATCACTTACCTAAATCTATTGCGGCAGAGTGCCACATGTTGACATATTTATTTTATTTTTGTTATTCAATACTGCTTATAATATAATTCAGTATAAATTATAATAGTTCGTCGTAGATAGCTCAGTGGCAACATCGGACTGTGGATTTAAGAAGCCGTGTTCGATTCTCACAGCTGACAAACTAATTTTCACCAAATTTGAATTTCCTCTATAGCCCTCCCCTTTACTAACATTTTTGTAGGTTATTATTGATGTATATTCTATGGTAGAGGTCCACATCCAGTAATGGGTGAAAGTCGTAGTTATATATTTATTTGATTTATAATTTATGAATACCTATCAAAGAAGAACAAAACATATTTTGCGAGATCTACCTATTCTTTTCTATAAAAACGTATGGAACCGATTCGCAGTAAAAATTCAAAATGAATGTTTCATTGGTCCATATTTTATTTTATGTATCAATTTTAACTCATTTTGAAGAAATCTCTTTCTCTTCTGCATCAACAAAATAATAAACACTACTTAAATAAACAAGAATAAGACGAACTTGGCTAGTATTAAACATTGATAATTACTCTTTAAATTATTAATTATTATCCAACCAACAAACAAGTTTTTGCAATAAACCAACAAAATATAAATATCATCTATTTATTGACTTCAACCTATTTTTAACAACTGTTGCAAATAGTAATGACATGCTGCAACATAGCTTAAATTAACGCGTCTTAAAGGGATTATCAAATATTTGATAGTAATGCAAACTATTCTATATAAAGTATATTTTTAATTTACTTATTTATTAAATGTAAGCTTTGTTTGAGCATTAACAAGATAGATTCTACAAAATTGCCATGTTTATATGTGTTTTCTACAATTACAGTTAGTGATACTGTTTAAAGACGAAGAGATACGAAACAGGACGGCACTGAATGCCTGAAACGTTAGTTTTATGCGAGATTCTCCAAGACAAGGCGGAAGTGGAGCCTGTAGTTAATCATTCGGTGACATGTCGCTGTATAAACACATTAGGTCATATTTTAATTATATTGCGGTATGACTTTACTGGAAAGGTCAAATTAATTACTTTCTCATCTCGACGTTTTATATTAAATTATCTTTATTTGGCTATTAATTATTGATTGATGCTTCATTTGGGTAGTAGAAGTAAGTACCTTTATGAGAGGTAATAAAAGTTTTAAAAATTAATGTATGTAAATATGAGTAAAAGCGTTGAAGAACGTATTTACCTACTTATAGAAATTGAATTTTTCATAAATAAATACCAGTTGATAGCATGAAATATTTATGCTGTCAATAATCATAAATATTTATAGTAAATAACAGTAAACAAAAGATTTATTTCTTATAATAAAATAAAATGTTAATTATTTTTATAAGAACGTAACCATCTTTTAATTGTAATGCAGTTGTTTAGTAATTTGGAACTAATTTTATGTCTATATCGAAGACAACTAATCTATAAATCATATTTTATATGCACAGCATTTTAAAACATAAAGTCACTATAAAGTTCCCTAATTTAGTCTGCTCACTTTCTTCAACAAGTAAGAAAGTAATCTGGAAAGTTTCAAATATTTAGTTTCATCTTTGATTTTGGATATCTTATACTCGTACTATATACGAGCAATTCTTGTCTGTGTTGCCAACGATATCGATATCGACTTTCATGATTTTGATGGAACTTGGTATTCTAATTACTTTTGTCCTCAAAAAACGATCTAGCCAGGTCTCATCCTTCGCAAATATCATTTACTGTGATTAAAAAAGAAAAAATTTTTAATTCTTTAAAAAATATGCATATATAATTCAATTTAAGAAATCGATTGAGACCAAAATCAACCTAAAACTGAGCAAAAATGTGAAAAAATAAATTAAGAAAAAAGTAGATCTATTTCATAATTTCTTATTTTTCATTTTAATCTTGCAATCCTCGTGATTTCCAGAGCTAAGCTTGTTGTTCTAGGTATTCATATTTTGCTTCATTATTGGCATTTCGAGAACTATAACAGATGTAAAATTGGAAATACAAGACATTAATACTAAATATTTCCTAACAAATAACATTTTTGTTGTGTACTTTAGAAAAACTATTAGTGTAATCTGGATTTTATTCGTACTAAAATATTTTTTATATAAATATTATCCTGGAATCTCTGTAACATTAACATCTGAGATGATCTCAGTTGTGTCGCAGCTGTTATCTTGAAAAAATTGCGGATGAGTCCCGTTTTTAAGCGGTTTTACATAATTTTCATGGAAACTAGTTACCTTAGATGTACATAACTTCGATTGAAGTGTAGAAAATTTCGCGGACATTCATATCGGTGCAGCAGTAAAGATAGGAACTACAATTAAACTTAAATAGGAATACTTTTCACTTTTTATATGTACTTCAGTTTCCAATAAATTAATCAAATATTCCTATCAAAATTCAGTTTGGTCTGATTTGTTTCTAGTTTGTCTTAAAATCGTTCTACTTTTTTTACAGCAGAAATCGAATAGCCGAACCTATTACCGTGTCTTCCAAGTTTATAGAGATATAGGCATTTAAAATGAAAAATCAGTTTTTTGTAAATAAAAATTGTATATGACAGTACTAAACAAAGTAAGCGATTTTTTTAACTATTTAAATTATTTTCTCTAGATAATCAAAGGTAATACCAAAAGAGATTTAGTTGTTATCGGGTTTACTCGTACCACAATAACTTAAATCTTTATTAGACAAATATTACATTACTAGTATGCAGTTACTTGATAACAACTCAGGGGAATAATTAACATGAAAACATCGCATCACCGAAGGTGGTAAGTGGAATCTATGTCAAATTGCTCGAGTCGTTTTATCTTAAAGCTATTAACTTTGAAGAAAATAAAACTCAGTGGTATCGAGTCGGCCTGTGGATCTTGAGAACCCTGGTTCGATCCCCACAGGCGACAAACAATTTTCACCAATTTAAATCTACCCCTGTCGCTTCCCCTCCACTAACATCTTTTAGGGGCCGTGATTTGACGGCTGGTAAACGCACTTCACGCGAAGAAATATATCACTTACCGAGATCTGCTTCGGCAGAGTGCCACATCCAGTAATGGGTAAAAGGCGTGATGATATATTTATTTCTAATTTAAAATTAATGTTTCTATGTGGAACTTTTAGAATGAGTTGAATTTTTTTTATTAAATGAGATGTGTGTCTCAACTGATTTCTCATGTTGATTGTCTCTCTATATATAAGCCTAGAGTTGCCATCAATATCATTTTCACCTTGAGATGTTTGGTGATAGTCTTCAGTTTTGCTTGGAATTCTCTAGAAATATAATAAATATTACCTTTTAATTTTAAAAAGCATTCAAGTGTTGCAAATTAGGGGAGGCAAAATGATTTTTTCAAACATTTATAATTTGAATAATTGTTATTCTACATACCGAAGGAAGTTATTCAAATGTCATTTCTAAGTCTGAAGTGTTCAAAAAATAACTTGCTTTCATACTAGCGTGTATATGGTTCAATTAGCAGAACGTCAACAGTTCAAGATCTGGATTCAAAACTTGATGGAGGCAAGATGATTTTTTCAAACAAACTAGGTGAATGCTAGTCAAATGTTGATAACTCTACATCATCATCATCATCTGTAGCGCTACAGCCTGAGATCGGGCCTGGGCCTACCGGACACACCGAGCCGCAGTTTTTACACTGCCGTACTCCGGTCTTCGTAGTCAAATGCTACATTATTTAAGGCGTATAAGTGACTAGCTTATAGCGCCCGAGTGTGATAAATACTTGTAACTGTATTTTATAGATTCGAACTGATGAACCTTGGTTCAGGTGACGTCACAGTATGTTAAGAGATGTGCCTTAACACGCTCGGCCACCGCACCTTTGATAACTCTACATAAAACAAATAATATACTCGTAATTGTTGGGGCTCGTAAATGAGCTAAATCTTGACATATTAAATAACACATTTACCTCAAGCAACCAGCACGTCCCGCGAACACAATCTCTAATCTCTCATCTCTCTCTCTAGTCTCTATGACGTTCACGATGTGTCCAAGCGGCAAGCGTGTTCGATGTTTAATTAAGCATCCAGCAAGCGTGAAGCGGAACTGGTAGACGACCACGCTTCGTTCTTCCCGAACCATAACCGCACTGTGCACTGTGTCCAAGCAACGTTCAACCAGCGTTAGCGCAATGTAATCGTAATGTCTTGTCCCAGCCGTCTGCTTTTTTATTTGCCTTGGTCTTGATTTGTTTTCAGTGCGACCGCAGTAAAGCAGACAGCACGTGCCGTAATCATGATGAGTAAGACTGCGATGGTTTTGTTTTAATAATTACATTTTATGTGATTTGGTTTCAGCGAAAATTTCTTTGATTGTTTAATAGAGCTGTCATTTTAAATTTGTTATTCATTAGCTCATCCGTACTTAGATTGGGAAACTTATTTTTTTTCAAAATATTTAGAAATTAAATTAATTGATATTAATGGACTGTTTCATGCTATACTCATATTACATTTGACGGTCATATTTGTTAATGGTTTTCTTAAGTTTTGTCTGTTTCTATTCTTTTTTATACTTCATCATAAAAATACCTACTTATTTCCTCAACAATCAAGATTAGTAACACTTGACTAAACTGTCAGAATGAGATTTTGTTTTATTTTCATGGCTATCTGATTTTTCACAAAAATGTCACATTTTATTTTTTAAATATCTAGTACTTCAGACACGCTAGTACAACAAATTAACTTTTTAAACGTAGAATTTAATTTTAAACAACTTTTCATTCTTGTACTTTTGCTCTAAAATGTAGAGGAGAGCTAATTTCCGCACATTTTAAAAATGGAGTATGATAAATGGATATATTTACTATCCATGCTTTTCAAATATGCATTACATATTTCCCTTTTGTATTTTTTGGTTAAAGAAAAAAGAAATGGTTTAATAATATAATAATAAAATTAGAAGTAATGCTTATGCATAACCGGAAACATATTTCTGTTTTGCATTTTCAGGTATATTTTGATAATACTTTATATTATATATTAACGTACACAGTATACAAAACAGTTAGATAATATTTAAAGCAAAGCAAATGCTCGAATAAGTAGAATCATTTTAGACTTAACATGTTACACGAAATAACTTCCCTACTAATTGGATATTAAAATGAAGATCATTTTAACCGACTTCTTAATGTTGGTAGTTTTGATATCTCAATCGAAATCTGGACACATTGTATACAAATTAGCAAAAATAAATAAAGATTAAATGCAAAATAATTGGCAAATTATCTTTAATTATATTGTAATTTGGATGCATACCTAATTATAAAACCAAATTCCATCTATAATTTTGAAAAATTAATCTTAAAATTAATTTTAAAAATTACTCTTGAAGATGACCAATATAGTACCCTATATTGGTCATCTTCAAGAGTAGAAGAAAAATACAAATAGAAAATTACATAAAACGTTGAATTACATTTTTAAAATAAATTGATTTATCTTCAGATATAAGAATATTATTAATAATGACAATAATGTTTATTAAAAACATTGTGTGTGAAAAAAAAAATATATTATATTCATATTATTTTCGCGGACCCCTTCTGAGGACAACGCGCCCCTTCAGGAGTCCGCGAACCACAGGTTAAGAACCGTTACGATAGAAAAAGAGGATATCTGAGAGTTCTGATTCTGACAACTTTTTGATGATTTTTTTATATAAACAGAATAAGAGTATGAGAATTCGAAGGTACACAATCGGTAAAAAAGGTTGATTTAAAAAAAATCTAAATCCAGAAATTTTTTACAGTTTTATTCAATACAATTTTTGTTGTTATTATTTCAAATTTGTATAGAAGTATAAAATTACAATTAAATTATTGTAATAGCAAAGTGTTCATTAACAAATTAATTTATTTTTGTGTGCATGACAGCCCTTTACAACAAACTTTTAAAATATTTGATGAATTATAAAGTTGGAAATCTTCAGTTAAGCTTTGTTGGGCTGCGGCAAAAAATTAATTAATTTAAAAAAGTTTAAGAACCGGTGGTCTATCGTATTTTTCAGTTTCTGTTATGTAGCACGTATTATAAAACTACTTCTATAAAATTAGAACGCAGTATTATAAGTTTAATACGTTTGCGTGTATGAACAGGATAATTTTTTGTGTTTTACGCAATAGAATCGTTGAGACATTTTTTAATTTGTTTTTTACATCAGTGACTAATTGTAAAAAATAAATGTATGTGTGATCCTAAGAGTGAATACGTTTTCCTTCATGTAGATCACATTGGTTTTTGCTTTGTTCTTTCTTTTTATAGTCGTTGCTACTAAGATCATAGCAAAAAATGATTATCCCATTTGAAGTCATCAGTGGAACTTCATATTATATCTTGACGTTAATATTTTAAATTAAATTGGAACTATATTGCTCAAAATTGTACAGGGATAGTTTAAAAATTTAATGTGAAATTAAAACTTAATATTAAATAAATAATAAGCTTCTTAAATACATACTTGTCAAATTAAAACTATAAATTATATTCAAGTATTTCTAAGAAAAATATTTCCTTAGGTATTCGTACAATATAATTTATAGTTTTAATTTTAGATTCAATTTTTAAAATATCCCTGTACAATTTTGAGCTGTATACATATATTATGAGAATTTATTAATTACAACAATATATTTATGGCAATAATATCTATAGTGATTACAAAAATATATTGACTACAATAATATGTTGATTAGAATAATGTATTGATTACAATAATATGGTGATCACAATAATGTATTGCTTACAATACTCGTAATATGGTGATTACAATAATGTAATGATTGCAATATGTAGATTACAACAAAGTATTTGAAAAAAAATAAAACATTGCTATTTTCTTTATAAGAAAAATAGAGTCTTTTCTTAAACAATATTATGATACATTTTTTTTTTAAAGAAACATGTAAGAAAAATTACAAGCATATTTTTGAACTGGCCATAGATACCAAAATTAAACATTAGTGTTCGAATCCTGTCCAGGGTATGGTTGTTTGTGATGTCTTTGCAAGGATTAGATGAAAGAACAGCTCATGACAACTAATCAGGATCGGCGCGTGAAGAATTTACTTCTGTACACCTTTTTCATTAATCATTCATTAGTATAATGGGTGCGTATTATGTTCATTTTTTCGTTTCTTGTTGGTTGGTATATTGTACAATAATTTTTGTAATAGAAATAGGTTACTTATTTGGTATTCTATTGATGTTTTAATGAACCTACTATAAAGAGATAACTTTTAGGCTACAATTTGACCTGTAAATGTAGTCAAAATTGTTTAAAATGCATATATTTTATGTTGAAGTTTAATTTTAATAATAAAATATACATTTGAGAGGTAATTAAAGTACAAAAAATGTAATATCAAGCAGTAGAAATGCCATTAACAACAGAATTCAATAGCAATGACATTCTCAATTCTATTAATCCAAAGGTTCCATAATAATTATTGTAATATATTATAAACAAGTTGATTAAGTCTAATTTTAATAAAATATAAACTAAACACTTGGCTAAGTCTCACAAAATTCAGCCTCCACACAGTCCTTCGTCACCAGCTCCTTCACGTGAACTTTGTTCTAGGTGAAGAAGTGAGTTATACAATACTCATGAGCTCTAATAAAAGCGAAACGCGTCTATGGTTACTAACTGTGCTGGCCAGCTTCTGACGATGCCCTCATATGGTGACTTGGAGGCTTAATTTTGTGAGACTTAGTCAAGTGTTTAGTTTATATTTTATTAAACCTAGTTTCACCAAGTGTATGAATGACAATTAATTTTGTCTTTGTTTTTAAGTCTAATTTTATACTGGAAAAGATATTGAATTTGTCTTATATTTATTGGATGAACTATAAAATTCAAAAAATCCTTTTTCACTTAATTCTAGATAATAGAAATGCTTTCTGAAAGGCATCAATAGCGAAATCCGAAAAAGTAATATGTAGTATCCCTTTTATGAATGAAAGGAAGCCAAAGAAATTGTATCCAAACATGTGTTCCGAATTATCCAAACAGACAAACCGGTATAATCCTTGAAAGGAGACATTGAGCATTTAAATAAACTCGCCACAATCCACTAAAAGTAGCAGAAAAATCACGATGAGAACCTTTGAAACTCTTCTCCGTTTCACTCGTTCAGTATTCAGTGAGCAAACACTCAAAATTCCTGTGAGAATATTTACGATAAATATTTTTCTCTGGGTTTGAAAGACATCCGTGTCCGTTACTTGTCGTCGGTTGCTCCGGCAGCCAATTGGCATCGGGAACTCGGGAGCGGGACAATGCACAATGCACTTTACTCACGCTGGTGCGATATACCGCACAGGTATCTGCAGTGGCGGAGATGATGGGAATTATACAGGATCTGGCCTCCCAGACAATGAATTTATACTTTTACGAGTACTATATCTATTATATTTTAAATGACAGCATCATCTAGAAGTAAGGGTTTTCCATAATTTATTGAATTTCATACAGTCATCCTTTTCACCAAGGCGACTCGTTATCATTAGCTATTTAGCCATTTTGATTGTGGTGTTCTGCAATTACAGATCTGCGTATATATTACTTTAACTATAATAGAAGCTGGTGTTGCAGTGCATTTATTTAATTGCTACTCTGGACAATAGAATTGATTCCCTGTTATAATACAGGAGGCGGATAATTTATAGTGGAATTTTTTATTAAGCCGTAGTTAACGAGAAACGAGATTTGAACTTGCGAACTTTTGGCTCTCGCTGTAATATTAATTTTAAATTTCTTCAGTTCTTTAGCATCTCTATAATATTTATATCAAAAGTTGATTGATCTGGATATTAGCAACAAATTTACTCTTCTATAAATAATTGGCGAAGTTATAATTTTTCATGGAATTTTAGTTGTTAGAATTTGTAAAGTGACATGGTTTGCATTAATTTGTTGCAATTTGTAACTGAAGCGTTTGAAAAGTTCTAAATTCATATTCCAGTAAATTCTCAATGATTTTTAAAAATTATTTCCAAATACTGTAATCGTTACACTTTATTGTATACTTAATGATTATAATAAATAACAAACATTATTTTAAATAGAAACACAGCGATAAGGTCGGCTTCGTGAATTCACATTCGAAAGAAAATCGACAATGGATTTTTAAAAAAATTATACGCACAAAACCTTAAAAAGTGGTACAAGAATCCAATATTAATCTTGTTTATTAACTTAATTTTGAATTCTGTATTTTGAATTTTTTCAAACATAGTTGATTATATATTGTGATCATCTACATATACTTGACCTGTAAACAAAATTTTATTTAAATCGATTGAAAACAACAGAAATACAAAAAATTATATACAATACTTTTAAAAAGTCAAAAATATTTGGTTCAATCGATTGAAAACTGCAGGAGAATTTTGAGGGACAAAAAAAAAGCGAGCGATTGACGACCGACGACTGAGTGGACGATATACTTACATACAAATAAACAAAACTCAGATCGTCATCTAGGGATTGTGTTAAGGATTTCTGCATAGAAAATTTATTTCTGATGATACAGACACCGTACTCGGTCACTTCACTTCGTCTCTTTGAGGACGAGCTAATAATTATCCCGGAAAAATGAGTAATTAACTGGAGTCCGGGTAAGAAAACATGCTGCAGTTAAAGTTAACGGGTCTAACAAGTTGGCAACTCTAAGTACAGAATGTCAGTGATTGAAGATTTCATCTCCACTTATAGTATAAGTATCTTGCAAGGCATATATTTCTATTTTTATTTAGTAGAAAATTTCGGAATATGACACTTTCCTGCAGCAGATCTCTTTAAGTTATATATTTTCGAACTTGAATTGTGGTTGTAGGATATCAGGAAGAGATTGAATGTGATGGAAATCAGTTGTCAGTTGTGAAAATCGAACTCGATTTCTCAATTTCAGAATGCCACTGAAAATTATTATAAATGTGTTAACAATTACAATAATACCAACTTATTTTCTCAAAATAATTCCTGTGTACACCACTGGTTAATACCACCTTGCCTCCATTTCGAAGGTGAGAAAATTGTCAGTTCATTGAGAGCGAGGTGCGATACAGTGTCAAACCATGAATGAATTCTCTTCTGGTTTAAGGTATTTTGTTCGTTCACAGGTCCGGATTATATGACGCTTCTTGGAATGTAATTGTCAATTGTAAAACGGATTTTAGTTAGCCTGTTTAAATTGTAATATTTGCTAATTTATGGCTCTGGGAAAAAACTCAACTGTAGCAGATAGAGCCGTGACGTCTTCACGTTTCTCACGGATTTCAGGTGGTATTACTTTATTAGTTTTATTGACTTGGATATAAATTACCAGAATAAAAATACAGTTCCTGTATAATTTTTAACCTGCTGTACTACTTTGCTTGAAAACATTTTTTCTAAAATTTTATTTTTATATGTTTGTGCAGGTACTACAACTAACTAATAATTACGAATGAAATTTTCGTGAATTGTAAATTTTATTACAATAATCTGGTTATCTACTTATTTTATCGCATATTTCATAAACTATGTACTTAATCCAAAATATTTTTATAAGATCCATTATAATCTTCAAAGTTGGGCTGAAAAACAAACAAATGACGACTATTTATTTTTGAACAGTCGTATCATAAAGATACATATTTGTTTTACAATTTGTAATAGTATGTACCTACATTCCATTCTGTTTATTAAAATGTAAACTATAGTATGTGAAGATAAACAATTGGACAAAGCATGTTTGCCATTAATTAAGAAATTAACATTTGTATTTTCAAATTATCTTAAATATTTGATATTGTATATTTTTTGCTGTCAAATATTGCTAAATAATTAAAGAGTGAAATGCATCAAATAAAATTGGCAGAAAATTAAAATGTTCATAAATTTTCTTTAAAATATTTTTCTCTAAATATTGGAGATAATTATAAAATACTATACTTTTGAATAATTCATTTCTGAAACATGTATTTAATCAGTTTTCTGTGCTGCGCTTCATTTTAAGTAACTATACTTTAATGTTGAAGTAATCCTAACATTACTTCGCTAGAATTCTTAGTGAAAATCTTATATTACGGTTCTGCTTTTCGTAAATCTGCCATCAAAACTTGACTAAAGAAAACCTTAAGTCTGATGTTAAATAAACACCTTAAGTACCGGGCACGTTTTGACAATTTAGCAGCGCTCTATTACTTTGCCGCTTTCTGTGAATATAAGGATTGCGACCCTCTTCCACCGGTTGAGGACTGTACCATAGCCCACCCTGAACCAGCGGTACCAAATTCCTTAAATCACAGGTGTCAGCGATCAATGGCATAATCACATTATGTTGCCTATGTATTTATAGATTCAGTCCGAGAACAATGTTAAGTTGTATTTATGGAAATGTTATATGTGTGCGTTGAGTATTGTGACGAGAAAACATGAGGAAAAGTGGGTGTTGAATGAAAATATTCTCGAGGTCAGTGACCGGTGTGGAAAACAGCTGTTTTGCTAGTTCTAGACGTCTGCTAGCGACGATCTGATTGTGTCATTCGTGCGTTTTGCGCTCGTTTTGCCTAATATTTCATTACATTTATTTAATTACTCGTTTTCAGTTTGTGCCTCGTTTAACAGACTTGTTTATTCCCCTCGGTTAGGTATCACCACGTAACATTTACAAGAATTTTCTAATATTATGACAGAATAGATATGTTTATCGAAGTTAATACATGCATAGAAATAATAAAACAATTTACTGAAATTTCTTAATATAATAAAGCATATTTTAGTTTATAATTACATTCATTGTTTTCTATTTGTAACTATGTGGATATAGAGATTGAAAGGAACTTTAGAACTCATATTTTTAATAAATTAAGTAAATATACTTTTCTATAAAGATTTATAATGAAATAATAATTATTCCAGTTAAAATTGATGAAAAGTGTTTATTCAAATTAGTACAAACTATTTCAAATGTTCTTAACGGGAAAAGAAACTTAAGGAAAATGTAATCATTTTCATTCATTCAATAATCCAGCCGCTGTTTTAAAAACTTTCATACTTTCTAAAATCTGGTAATAATTCTTACATACATAATTTCTTATAATTTAGATATGTCGATAACGGCCATTTTGTAAACATTATCTTAGAGAACAGAGTAACATTCTATAAAATTCGTTTTGCACAAACAAAATAAGTATGATTTTTTTATTAAATAAAGCGAGTTTTAATATAACAAATTATATGAAATACATTTTCTCCAAATTAATGTCAAAACATAAAAATAGTTTTCTTCAAATCTACATTTTTTAAAGAAAATCTTCGTATTCGAATGCGCTAACGTTAACTACACCGCCGTACTTTCAAACAATTACAAAAATAAATTGTAAAAATTGGGGAAATAATTAATAGTAAAAAGAGATAATTAAAGTTGAATAATTTAAGCTATTAATAGTTACCTTTTGTGTTAAGTGAAATGTAATATAAATAATTGTTCAAATAGTAGTCATACAATAGAATAATTATATAAAATTATCTTATAATGGAATTGATATAAAGAAAAGTTGTTGTCATACAATTACATATTTAAAAGTAAAACATGCATTACAACATGAGCATGCGACATGTGCATTGTGGATTGTTTAGCAATTAATTGCACCGGATTCAAACGGCGAAAAGCGAAACGTCAGCGAACAAGCGACCGACGCGACGGTTTTAAAGTATTTTTGCGGTGAACAATAGCTGGAATTTATAGTGAACGGTGACAAATGACTTTTGAATGCTGTGAACGAACATCCGCCCTCTCTCGTTACCATGAAGCAGATAGTTGCGAAAAGTTGCATCCACTAAACACTGAATAAACGCTATAAATAGACGCATAATTCATTTATACAAAAATTCTGATGTTCTTGAAATAAATAAATAAAACTGCAATGTCATATATTATATTGTTATTTATGTTTTCCTCTGTTGATGTATAAATTGATTTAAATACAATTGAAAATAATAACAATAAATACATATTCCACTACTAAATCACTAAGTCATAAGAATTAGCTTAAATAAAAATTATATTGTTTACAGGAATATTTAAAATATTTTTATTATTTTTGCCACCCACAGATTCTTTCATCATTATTGTTACTTAATAATCAAAAATAAAATCCATTAATCTTTTCACGTTTCCGAAATACGAGTACATACTAAAAAATAATATAATAAAGGAAATAATTACGTATAGTTGTTGTTATATAATATGCACGTATTGCAGTTCTAAATATATGATATATTTTTAAACGTGCAATTACCTCCCATCAAAATACAACACTCATAATGATTGGGGTACGTAGCTCAGTGGTATCGAGTCGGCCTGTGGATCTTGAGAACCCTGGTTCGATCCCCACAGCCGACCAACAATTTTCACCAATTTAAATCTACCTCTGTGGCTCCCTCTCCACTAATATCTTTGAGGGCCGTGATTTGACGGCTGATAACCGCACTTCACGCGAAAAAATATATCACTTACCGAGATCTGCTTAGGCAGAGTGCCAGACCCAGTAATGGGTAAATGGCGTGATGATATATTTATATTTATTTTTTATTTTATAATGATGTCGAAAGGGGTGACATAAGAGACATTCATAGTCCAGTAGATAAAACTTTCGTTTCACAAATAAAAAATTCGTGGGTTTGAAACTCATTAACATTAATTTATGTACAAGTATATATATAAATATATGACTGTATCTGAATTGTTTGGACTCTTCTACATTCAAGATTAAATTCATGTTGTGTATACAAATATTTAAATTTTAATTAAAAACATGAAACTTCAGTGAAAAACTATCTAAACTGAACCAAATCTCAAATCATTTGTCTTTATTTTCAACCCAAAATTTCT
The DNA here is from genome assembly GCA_947425015.1 of Pterostichus niger. Taxonomy (NCBI): domain Eukaryota; kingdom Metazoa; phylum Arthropoda; class Insecta; order Coleoptera; family Carabidae; genus Pterostichus; species Pterostichus niger. The sequence goes on from OX380342.1 coordinate 23,096,412, forward strand.
CACTCTATCGTTGGCGACCTGTCAAAAATTGCGACCATGGAGTAGTCGACCACTCCCGAAAGACATTACTTTTCAAAGACAACTGGGTCAAACATTTCATACATCAATGTTGAAGTAATAGGGAATGTATTAATTTATTTATGAATGAAATGTGTATGTACAGTGTGTTCAGATTTAAATCTCAGTATAAGAATCTCAAAAACTATAAACGACTTCGTTTAATTTAGACTGAAGTTGGTACACTAGTAGATCAGTGTAGAATTTAACGATGTTTTATTATTTTTCGAAAACATGCAGATCTATAGCTATGGACGAAAAGCTGATTTTTATAAATGTGTGAATAATAGTAAATTGAAGAAAATTAAAAAATTACTACATCATAACGCCTTTTATCCATTACTGAATGGAAGTTAGCAGCCGTCAAATTGTGATTGATACAGATGAATATAAAAAAATGTTTCAAATATAAGAGATAGATATTATTAAATGGAGTAAGTGGATAAGGAGTATCGAATCTACCTGCGGAATTGAGAACCCGGATTCACTACGTTAAAACTGCCCCTGTGGTTCCCCCACCAGTAACATCTGTGGGGGCCGTGATTTGACGGCTGGTAACCTCACTTCACGCGAAGAAATATATCACTTACCGAGATCTGCTACGACAATTTGCCACGCACAGTAATGGGTAAAAGGCGTGATGATATTTTTATTTTACTAGCATTGGCGTAGACAAATATTTTTCTTGAGCTTATTTTCGAGATATGTCAAAAACTTATATCTTTTTAAATGAAGCAGATAGAAAAGCTTTTATGTCTAAATTAATGTAGCCTCTCTATTTTCTGAGATATCAATGATGCAGTGGCAAATATCGATAAAAATTGTACACCATACGCTAATCTATAATTGTATTAAAATTTACAAAAGCCATCTATATTCATATATAAGGAAACCAGTGAATTAAATATATAGTATCCAAATATTATTTCAATTGCCATGAGCGCTCTTTTTCGAAATTAAGAGTGTTGGAAACATATTTACATTCTACAATGACGGATAAAAGATTGTCAGGACTAGCTTTATTGTACATTAATTACTATATAAGTCTCTAGAATTATATAGCGATATAAATAATTTTGTTAAATATATAAAATATACAATTAGGAGATATTTACATGTAGATACGTATAGCATTTATTTCTAATGGGAAATTATTTTTTTAAGTTTCATGTACATTTATGTTTCTGCTAAACTTATATTTGTACTATTATAAATAGTATTCCTAGATCCGCCCCTGCAATGGTTAGCCTTTAAATTTGAATTGACTGTATACCCTATTTCTTTAGCAGAATTGATAAGTATTTTAAGTGTCTTTCAGTCTCAAGTTTTATTTGGCTGTTAATATGATCCTTCTCCATTCCTACATAAGGACACGTTTTATTCCCACTTATTTTAGTCAACACTGTTCATCATTTCATTCCCCAAATTCCTTCCATTAGTCCATACTCCATATATAACCTACCATACTATAATACACCCGCCATGGAGCCACAATACCGTGGTATTATTCACCAATAGTTCCTAATACTGTATTTTCATTGACGGTCACGTCGCGACCTCCACCTCCAAGGCGGGGGGCGGTGGCGACGGCATTGTTATTGTTAGCGGCGGTGACTGTACACACGAGGTGTCGTGGGGAGATGTGAGATGTTTAGGTGCTCGGTGTTCTAGGATTTGAAGATTGCTGGCGGCAGACGGTTTGAAATATGCGAAATATTTCGGAAATGATTGTACGATTCTAGGTAGATAGTTGCACCTAGTTACATGCCTAGCATTGGTCATTGATTTGTCGAGAAGTTACTGACTTTTTAACGGGTACTGAAATATTTGAAGTTTTTAAGAAATTACATGGACAAGACAAGAAATTAAGGACAGTTCTTTTTATTTTCAGATAATGTTTCCGATAATTATAATTATTATGAAACAGGTGTACAGGAGCGAATAGATGGATGAGATTGAAGGTTTCTTGCGTGATGATATATTTTGGTTGTGAGGAATGAAAGAGCTCGTATGGAGCTAATGTGGTTGAAGCGAGTATTGTGTATCAGGATGAGAATGTTGACTTGGACTGATTTTTGTTTTATGAATCTTTTAGTGGATGTTCCATGAATGTTTTGGGGGTTCATGCTACCCCATTTAATAGGATATAGCGTGAAGTTATGTATGTATGTATGTATGTATAATTATCTACAGAATAAATAAATAGAACATAATATTTAAATAGTGAATTAAAATAAAATAATACGTAATGTCTTTTTTATGTGATATTATTATTATATTTCAACAATAGTTATCAAGAACATAATTTATTTTGGGCCCTAAATGATTAATTTAATGTAATTGCATTTATATTATTTATAAATCATACTTTTGTTAAATATGCTACCTACATATTGCCAGCTAAGAGTATATTATATTTTGCACCGATCAAAAATCGAATAGTGAAATAAAGACATTTATATACGACTAATTTAATAAAAATGAGTCAATTTTTATATTATTTATTATCTATTAATTTTACATCTATTTACCTAATAAATTTACATCTAATTGAAATGAGTAAATGGAGTAAAAAGACCACAATGAAGATGATTTGTATTTTTCACCTAATTCAGTAAAATATGCCAACAATACATTTTCTGAATACGAATTTGTCTTCATTTTAATACGCCAGTCCATAAAACTTTGGTATGCTTTGTCATAGAAATTTTTAGACTTTTGCGGTAATAAACCATATGTAGTAGCATCAGCGATTTTCGTTATTTCTGGTGGTGTAGAAGATATACTGTCCATTTTTTCAATTACAGTTAAACACAATAATTTAACACAATTTGTAAGACCGTTTTTGACAACTTCTCAACGATGATTTCGTTTTGTTTGTTTCTGATTCGTAAACAACAGTGAACTTAGCAACGAGCATGTTTAATTTAAATATGAGTCGCTATGGCAACACTGTTCCGATGGCACAATAAAACAATGATCCATGTTTTAAGCATTTTGATTGGTTCACGAGCGGGAATAATGACCATTATTCCCGACTTATTATTCCCGGCGGGATTAATATATAGCATTATATAGCAAAAAACGCATATATAATGATAATATTATTAGTTAGTCGTATATAAAGACATTTACGTTCTTGGATAAAAATCTAAAATATTCTAATAAAATTGAAAAAAAAGAGATTTATCCAGATACGATACACTCCAACAAGGAAAATTTTCATCTTATATAAATGTCTAATTTAACACAGTATTTTTTCCTCGTGTTGTCCATTGCAGTTTGAGAATAGCTGTACAACAAGAAAATGTATTCGCAAAGTTAATTTTAGCCACACACAATTAACCACTGATTACTATGGGAACATACAGCATTCTTCTTACTCCTCGCTTGATGCTTGATGGTAGCTCCTTGATGTTTACACTGTGTTATTGTTATAACGTTTTTGTTCTTGAACTGCAGAAAGAATTTATAACCAGGTGACAAAGTTGTTATAAATGATGAAATACTAGATTGATATAGTATATAATTTACGTGAAAAGTAATCATTACATATATGACATTAAGTTATTATGGTGTCGAGTCGGCCTGTGGATTTAAGAACTCAGCTTCGATTCCCACAGTCGACAAACATTTTTCACCAAATTAAATTTACCCTTTTACATCTCCTCCACTAACATCTTTTTGGCCGTGATTTGACGGCTAGTAACCGCACTTCACGCGAATAATTATATCACGTACCTAAATCTGCTACTGCAGAGTGCCCACCCAGTAATGGGTAAAAGGCGTGATGATATATTTATTTATTAAGTTATTAATTATGAATGGAGTGTTTAATTATTTAAAAATTTATTTGTTAATTAGTACTTACATATCTTATAATGGAATTGAACTAATCTAACACAGATTAACTGATAACAATAAAATGGGGTAGGTGGCTCAGTGGTATCGCGTCGATCTGTGAATCTTGGAACCCTGATTCGATCCCCATAGTCGACAAACAATTTTCACCAAATTAAATCTACCCCTGTGGCTATCCTTCCACTAATATCTTTGGGGACCGAGATTTGACGGCTGGTAACCGCACTTCACGTGAAGAAATATATCACTTACCGAGATCTGCTTCAACAAAGTGCCACACACAATAATGGATGAAAGCCGTGATTATATATTTTTTATTATATTTAATAATAATTTAGAAAAATATTTCAAGCAAAAGTTGTTTTAAATAAAATTAATGTTTATTTAACTTATTATGTATTTTGTGATAAACATTTGCAGTTAAGAAATAAATATATAAACTTTAAATGACTCATGTATAAAGTTGTGGTACTCCTGGCCCATTTAGCTCTCGGGCGTAAAAACTTAAATACAAAGTTTTAGTCCAAAATTTTACCGCAATTTAAGCTAGTCTGCTTTCAGACATATACATATAGGTAGACAGACCAACAGAATGAATTTTTTAGGACTATGGTTTTTATATTCAGTAGTCACCTCGAACCATCTACAGTTTTGCAAGTGTAAAGAGCAAAATTGATCCCCATTAGAAGCGTAACAATAGAATGTGGGCCCCTGGCAAATTATTAGTGTTGGGCTTATTGCCTTTATAACAGTTCGTCGAAATAAAAATCCTTCATTGTTTGATAGATACAAATACTCTTTAAAATACTATTAGTTATACCTTATAATTTAGAAGAGGTATTAAAATAACAATTATTTAGTACAAAATATATGTTTTTATTAAGAAAATCATTTATAAATATTTATTAGCAATAGAATACAGCATAAACAAGCACAGATGGATTCTCCCTTCCTTTTTTATCTTTTAATTCATTTTCTGTTTTTACTATAGAGCAATTGTGTGGAATTCAGTTTCAAAAACAAGCGTAGACAGATGCTCCCTTCCTTCCTCATCTTTTTTTCTTCATTTTCAGTTTTTACTATACAGTGTCTAACTGCAATTGTGTTATATGTATTTTTAAACAAGCACAGGAGATGCTTCCTTCATTTCTTTATAGATTCGTTGTTAGAGAAGTGGGTGTAAGTGAAGATTTATGGTACATGAGCGAATGGATGGATGTGAATTCAGGTTTGTTGCGTGATGATGGATTTTGGTTGTGATGAAGGAAAGAGCTCTCGTATGGAGGAAGTGTTAACGTGGTTGAAACGGGTATCATGTGTCAGGATGAGAATGTTCTGTGAATGTTTTAGGGGTTCGTGCTACCCCATTTAAAAGGATACAGCGTGATGTATGTAAAATAAATCAAATAGGTAAAAGTTTCCCTAATAATTTAAAATTGGTTTTTAGAGCTTTCATTTCAACAAAATTATCAATCCTTCCTCAAAGTCCAACTTTCAGACCAAAGATTGTTCAATGGATAGTATGGCTAAATTGTGCAACCTCTGTTGTCCGATGGAACTCTTCAAGTAGAATTTTAATCATTTTAATTTCAATAATGTGCGTTCGGCACTAGCCGTTTCAGGAAAACTTGATTAATTAGGAAATCTACAAGATCCCTTATAAATGCAGATTTTTCTTTTCGCATCTAAAAGTCGATCGAAAACTAAGAATCTCTTTTGCAAATGACATAAATATATGTTGATAGTATAGGAATGATTTTTTTTTGTATGTTTGGAATAACAGAGTGATATGAAGCTTTATGAAGGCGTTCTAAATTAGTTTTGGTACATTTTATGTTAATAAATAAGATGAATCCTGTACCTACTAATTTATTTTAATTTGCTTTTGGGACCTCTAATCCTGGGAGCCCCTAACATTTTGCCAGTCCTGCCACCTTATAGTTTCGCCATTAGTCTCCATACTTTGAAATAAATTCAGAATGAAACAAAAATGTACTCATGTTTTAAGATTACAGCCGAGTTGCGTGGCATGCACTGTTTCTGAAAACATGTTCTTTATTTTCATATTAAAATTGCAATAAATGTTATTTATGTAGAATTTTTAATTTTATTCTAGAAATTTATTAACTATTCTTTTCTTTAATACTTCTTTTTTAATTATTTATGGTATACATGAGATATAACTCATACAGTTAATGTAATCTTTATACAAATAAAAAAGCAAAAAATGTGATTTAATAATAAAAAAGTGGATTTATACAAAGTTAGAGACAAGTTTAAAGTATTTGAAAATATTTTGTTTCGAACATCTGAAATTTAATTTCAATAGGAAAATTAAACAGCATGTGGCAGTATTTGAACACCTACAGTTTTAGATATTCCTAACCTAGTATAACACTATTTATTTGTCGGATTCACAAATTTTTCGATGTAAATATTTCTTAATTTACTGTTTGATCATTTGCCAAAATTTTCGATCTCTGTTGCTGTCGGAATTATCTTTCACAACTTGTATCTTTATTCGTTCAGCGAACTCTAATCATTTTACCTGTTGTTAACTTTAAATCTTGTTATAATTTTTTAATTACGCGGTTTGTAAATAGTTCAATAACATTTTAATTATTGAACAATTAATTGTAGAACTAATATTTTGAATTCAAAAATACATACTATTTAATAATCTACATTTTTAAACGTTATGGTAGATATATAAAACTTTATTTACATAATATTGATAGTATCAACGCCTATCAAAACCTTGTTTATCATTGCTGGGATAATATGACAAATAACTCATCTGTTAGTTAAGTGAAAATATATCAATTTCATTTAGTGACAATTAAAATAATTTGTGAAATTTATGCTGTATTTTTTTTACTTAGTTATTATATACATTTTCAATTCTAATTTATCTTTCGATATTTACAAATTTTTCTGCTAAAATAAAATCAACTTGAACTGTAAATTACACTTATAAAATATTAATACTTAATAAATTAATGAACTTGTTTACTGAATATTAACTAACATAAATTATACTATTTGCCTATTTTTTATAATTATAATTGAATATGGCGTAGGTGGCGCAATGGTACCGAGTTGGTCTGAGGATTTGAGACCATGGGTTTGATTCCCACAACCTACACACAATTTTCAATACATTAAAATTTCCCCTATGTGATTTTACGGACACTAAACGCACTTGACACGCATAAAATACATCATTTACCGAGATCTGCTACAGCAGAGTGCCACACTCAGTAATGAGTAAAAGGCGTGAATTTTATTTTATAACCAAAAACAGTATTAATATATTTTCTTGCCGCACTAGACGTATCAAATATTTTACAATTACAATCAAATAAAAGATTAATACCTAGTTTTATGAAAGTTTATTAATTTTCTAATCAAAGATTAAATTTTAACTGCCTTGTTAAATAAAATATTAAATGAAATGTATTTTAATCGTTTTTAATTATTTACTGCAATTAACGAGTCAGTTTGTTAATTTGCAATTTAATATGCTTTCATGAAACAGAGCACCAGACAAATAATATTTTTATTAATTTTAATATAATTATTTTTCTTTAAAATAAGATCCTCAGATCACGATAAATATAATTAGTCAATGGTAGGTGTTTATTTAATTTAATTTTCTATTTTCTGTACAACATAAATATAATTATTTTTTTGCAAAACTATCAAATTTATGTATAATCAATAACAATAAATACTCATGAGCAAAACAATATTCACACAACATAGTAAACATAAAATGATGCAAAGAAAAACTAGTATTTCACGTGAATATCTTCAAGTCACGAATATGTTTGCAAATGTCCAAGCATGAATACAGAAGAAACCTACACTGCAGTACGTGTACCCACACATCATCATTACACAAGTTAATGCGATAATCTCGCAATAAAAACTCAAATTAACTCCGCACACAGTATTACTACTTACTCAGAAGCAATTGCGGTTACAAGATGAAGCTTTGGTCCCAACAACACTTACTAACGATTTAATTAAATAACCACTTCTAATGCGATAATGTTTCAATGCGTCACATTGCAACTGAACTGATTATCATGTTATTGAGGTGGTAATTCGTTCAATATGGCGCCATTTACATTGCATTACTGTCTTGCTTTCATCCTAATTTGTTCAGTGGAAACACTACATTTTTCATTTCCACCGTATCTATTAACTTTTTATTTATTTATTTGTTATACTCTGCACAACAGAAACTTAATCCTTATTATAGTTTAGGTGGTCTATAGCTTTTAATGAAATCTGAACCACGTATTCGTATTTTTTATGTAAGTAGAAGTCAGCGAGATTTGATCGTACTTTTTCCTTGAGACGCAAGTTTTATCTCGGTTTAAAGATTACTTAATTTTTGATATTTTTTAACGGTTTGGTTTCGTTGGAAAAATATACATAGGATTTGAAAAAAACAAACATATGATTTGAAAAATGTGCTGAAATTGGCTCTCCTGTACATTTTAGAGTAAAAGTACACGTCAGTAAAGCATCGTACAGGATTCGTAAGCTGTTTCAAGCCTACTATCTACTCATCCTATAATTGAACGCTTTCCTGACTTTTTATGTAAATAACTATTATTTCTGTTTTACCAGTCAGTTTTGGAATCAGACATTTATAACATACATGTAATTCAATAATAATGCTACACAATATATACATATATTTACAAAAGTGATATTACGTTAAGATCTATTTATTATTATCGCTAAAGTAATCATTGACTAAGTACTAACACTTTTCAATAAGAACATTTTTGATAAATACTATTTACATTTTGTGTTTAGTATGTCTAATTATGATGTCTATACTATGTTTAAATAGGCGGCATTTTGAAGTCTTGCACACCCGAATTTTTATCGTACATCCGGACTAGATTCGTACAGCCGAGAAATTTTCACAATATTTAAATTATCCGCACTGCACGCGCAGGACACAGGTACAGCTTAATGCGTAAAATGGCGTGCAGATATATTTATTGTTTTATTTAAAATACAAATACTACAAGAGATACAAATAATTTTTGATATTGATCCTATGTGTCCGATACGATATTTTTGTAGTTATTTGACAATTAGTCACTAAAAATATATGAAACCAGTACCTGAATTTTTGAAAATACTGATTTCTATCTTTTCGTATTTTATTAATTTACATATGTATATACAATTGCAGATCTGATCACATTTTACATGAAACATCATTAATATAGAGAAATTATTGTTAATGCTAGAGACTGTAATATTTTCAGTATAGAAAAATATGTTTTTGATATAATTAGTTAGAACTGACTAGAATAAAAAATGTTACAAATTATGGCTCAACGCGCTATCGAACATAAATTATTAATTACCTACACAAATATGTAAGCACCATTCATTTAGGAAAGGAAATCCTTTCTCTTTCAAATATCAGTGTTTTATTTGCACTACGGAATTTTATAATACGCGCCATCAATTTTTTCTCATTTGTTGTTCAACTGATGGCTGTTGGAACTATTATTATTGTTATTATAATAATTTGTCCGAAATTATGCTGTGATTTCAATATGTTAATAATTACCAAAAGTTTGCTAAAAATGAGAAAAACTTTAAATTTTAACCAAATTGTTTAAACATTAAATGATGCTCGTATTTAGTCAATTACATTCAAATTTACTATACATAAAATAATAATTAAATATGAAGAAAGATATAATAGTTATTTACGTAACCAGTTATGAAAAGGTTGATATTGTTTGACGAACATAATATTTGCCATAACGAGCGTAGCGAGTTTTGAAAATTATGTGAGTCAAACAATATCACGTTTTCATAACGTATTACGTACAAAATTTTATCTAATTCCGCTAAAATAATTTTTAAATTACATAAATTTCTAGGTTTATGACAGATCAGTATATTTCAAAATCAATCAGTTTACTAAAGCACTGCCGTGAAAATAAATGAATAAAATGTTTAAATTTAAAGCGTATGTCATCATTGAAAATGAGTCCTGATTCCAAGACAGACCTTCCTTCTGATATCGAAGAATCTGCTAATTTTTCCGTAAACTGTTTAATACCAGAAAAATTATTAAATGTATATAAATCCTTAAAATTTTAATAAATAGTTTTTTCCGTTATTTGCAATCATTTTTGAGTAAGATCAAACTATCAACATTTATTACATAACTAGTTTATGTAAAGAATTCTTTACATAACTCTTGAATGACAATTATGAAAAAATTGATGTAAAACAGGACTTTTCATAACGGAATTAGGTAAATTCACAAAATCTGATATTGAAATTTAATTCATCATTGGGGCGACAAAATGATAAAGTCAACCCTCTCTCTGCTCCTAGTTCGTGATGCAAATATTCATAAAAATAAGTGTCTATGTCTGAATCTGGTATCTGATGACGTCTGAAATCGGCGCCTATCCATGACTCACAGCCAATACCACACGGGCCACCATGACACGGTACGCATTGCCTGACATTGCGCGCACTTGTGTAATGATGCGATCTCGGATCTCGCCTCTGTTCTCGCCCAGCGCCAGGAGCTGCTGATGTGATTAAATCGGTGCCAGTGCAACTTTAGCCACGCCGTGACATCTCCGCTTGGTACACAGGGCAATGCTAATGTAATACTTCTGTTGGTAATGCATGTGTTCATTGGAAAATTGCATCCGATGCTGGTTTTATTTAATGAAGGTTGAATTCGTTGTCATGGAATTATTGATATTAATTGTGTTATTACAATCAGAACTACACTGACATTTCGTTTAAATTATTACTGAAAGTAATAAGTATTTAATGAAATAGAACTTATATTTCTCATCTAATAAATGAAATTAACACTGTAATACTTTAAGTGATTGAAACTGACTTTGCCAAATATGTAATATGAGTAATTATTTTTGTTTAAATAAGTTTTTAAAATTATCATTACCTATTTTGCACTTTATGACCCCACGAAATTTTTATATTATATTATATTTTATTAGTAATTAATTAATTTGGAAAGATAAATTCGGACAACAACATGATTTGAACTTGGGCTCGTTTGACCTTCATCCAAACTCTTAAAATAATAAAATAAAGTATAAAATTGAGATGATAACGAATTTAAATTAAATGAATAATAATAATATTTTAGTGGTATCGAGCCGACCTCTGTATTTGTAATAATTTTCACCACGTTAAAACTACCCCTGTGGCTCCCTCTCTACTAATGTATTTGAAAGCCGTGATTTGACGACTGGTATCCGCACTTCACGCGAAGAAATATATTACTTACCGAGATCTGCTACGGCAGAATATCACACCCAGTAATGGGTAAAAGGCGTGATGATATATTTATTTTATTTTGAAAAATATTTCAGTGACAGCGTTACCGCTGAAAACAATAATTTTAAATTTTATTTGAAGCACTTTGCTTTAAAATAAACTGGTTAGCATTACCAACGAAAAAATAGATTTTACATGTTAAATGCTCGCCTTTCGAGTTATACCCGATCTCTCTACAAAATGTGATATGACAAGTAAAAATTACTAATGTTAAATGCTCACGTTTCCAATGGCAACGCGCGAAGAAGATATTAAATGCGCGCTTATTTCAATAGTTACAAGGAAAACAAACAAAACAGAAACTTGTCATATTGACAGTTGATAGAATGAATTTATTTTCAGTACGTATAGGATTTTTAATAATTTAAGATGCAATCGTAGAAAAAATTATGTGTGTATCACGAGCGTAAAGTGTCTCTGTTCCTCTTGCACTGTTGCAGCTCTCGCCGTCGGCCTGCGCTGCAATTACCGTGCTCGAGTAACAAAGAATAACTTTACGCTCTTAATTCACAAATAACTATATTATTTATCATTTCTAAATCATATGTTTTGATAGGACAATTTAATATACGGTAATTTTTGTAAATGTCAAAATGGCATTTTTGACCTAAAAAAATGAAAATTAATTTTGCTAAGTAATAAAAATTTCCGTATCATGCTTAATTCAATGTTCAAAAAATGTCAACAGTTGCGATGAAAATCTCATTTTGATTTGTTTGAATAGCTGTTTCTAGGCAACTTTATAGGCACTCGGGTAATAAAAGCCAAATTGTACCCACTTTTGAAAGTCAATAAACAAGTATAAAAGATTTAAAAAATACGTCATTAGATTATACTATTTACTAATGACGTTAATTCACTGATATCGTGGAAGAACCATATTGATGTGATCTTGATCACCAAACTTAGAAGTATTTTTACTAGCAGATTCATAAACAGGATTTAATTTTGAGACATCTACCTCCAATGATTGGCATTAGAACTATTTCCAAATAAAATAAAGTAAACCATACTTTTTGACTTATAATTATTAATGGTTTATATACAGAGTTTATTTTCAAATGAAACATAGGTTATCAAGTTAATATTTGTATTATTATTAACGATTTGCTACCTGTAAATAATTTATGCAGTTTAAGAAAGTGTTGAAATATTTAAGTTTTTAATTATAACTGAAGAAATAAAATGGCCCGCTAGATGTCCAGATCTAGCACCACTGGATTTTTTTTACTGAGGATTCACATTAAAATAAACTATTGTATTGTAGTTTTGCTGTCATTATTTTTGTGAATTAGAAATGGAGTGTCACCGGCAAATATGTTTTATGAGTCTGCCTGTTCAAGTGCTATTTCACATTTATTATCAATTTAAACATTGTTTCGCCAAATTTATCACCGCATTTTAAAACGCTGTAGATGAACATTAACTGATCGAAACCGGTCCGTGTATTTAAAAAATATTTTTATTTATATTTCTTCAATATTTCCTCAAGATGAAAACAAATCTGTACCTATAAATTACATAAAATACATAGCCATTCACATCACAATCTCCATCAGTAAATACCTTGCATACTAATTACTCATTTTCTATAAATGATTCATCTCGGAAACGCCAATCAATCCACCACAGCTCAGACCGCGCTATACATTCCTTGCCACCTTGACCACAGCGTCTGCACTAACTGTACCTACCTTCAATCTTCCCCGGTCCTGTGCCATACATATATATGTACATATGTGTAAGTGAATGTGTGTTGTGTGTCCTTGTGTGTAGCCCGCGGTGGACTCATGGACGCCGTGAGAGCTGGATTGCGAACCGCGGCCTTGCAAGGCTGCTAGATGTGACGGTTGTTGGTTGGTACACCTGTACGCAGAAATAGATAGATTGCTTGAAAGATAATTGATAATGGAATGTTTCAACAAATAATTTGCGGACTGACATAGTTTACTGGGTGTTTGCTCTATTTTTCAGCATAAGAAAAATATTTAATACCTTAAAATAGTGTTAAGCATTCGCATATTACTTGGTGGAAAGTAAAAATATGCAATGATGACAATCTTTCGAAAAATCTTTCACAGAGTGCGTTGACACTTAGGTCCAATAATGCAATATCCTATTAAAGTTACTAATACATTTATTGTCAAAATAACAAAAATATCGCGTCGAAATTAAAGTTCAAATTATGATAAATATGTTTTGAAATGCTATGTTTTGTTATTGGACGGATAATTTTATTAGGAACTTTGTTAGATCGGTCCATAATATGCAGATATATTTCTTTTGCAAAAAGATGATTTGTCAAATATTATATTTAATGTCTTTAAAATTTGATTTGAGATTGGTTTTATATTTTAAAATAGTTATTTTTGTATTAGGTACCCGAAAAAAGTGTTTCTTTGTAAATAAGATTTTTTCCCACGAAATACAAATAGCATTTTTTCTACAAAAGTAAAAAAAAAACAATAATTATTGATTTGTTTAAATAAATTAAAAGACAAATTCAAAAGGAATTTGGTACTACTGATGTGTTATAACCAAGCAAACGTGAAAAATAATAATACACATTTGAAAAAAAAACATACAAACTTCATGTATCCAATGCGATGTAAAAATGTCCTATTTTCTTCTGACAGTTGTAGAAACACGTTTATTAATTTTTATAATATAGTATATTGCAAACTAAGTGTTACAATTGGATGATTGCAAGATTTTTATATTTATAAAACATTATAATATATCATTAATTTTCAAGCAAATCAAATTATAAGGAGAAAAATTAGGATACCGCCAGGATTTCAACCTGGGATATATGTACTTCGGTCACGTGCTTTAAACCAACTAAGCTATGATCGCTTGTGATTCAAATCTGATTTTATTCTACTTTTTCTCTTTATTTTTGTTTGTCATAGGCTGTCACGATTTCATGACTCTTTCATGACCTGAAATTCTTGACACAAGATTCTTCTGAGGTATGAACAAAAATACATGTGTTTCATACTATTTTTCCTATAACGCATTCGTGCATTTACGTTTATTTCAATATTTATATTTTTTAAGTATATATTATGGCAGTAACACTGACAAATTTAATAAACATTTGAAAATTAATTTATTTTACCATTAATTAAAGTTAGATTAGTTTAAATTCATAAATGAAATAATTTTACATGAGCTGAGCAATGGCAACTAAACTAATCTTGAGAACTTCATAAAAATAGTCGCACAAAATTCTCTTTGTAACCGCAATATAGGAAAACATATTTAATTTCCCTAAAATACGATTTGCAATTGGTTTTATATTTGAAAACCGATATTTCTTTTTTGTAATAAATAACTTTCAACTTTGCGACACTCTTTGAGTGTACCTGTTACATATTTAGCATTTAGTGTTTGTAAAAATGGATACATGTCATTTTTGTGTGTTATGCATTTATTAATGCAAAAAGAAACATAATCTGAATTTGTATCTCGTGTTTTTCTTCATGATATCATCAAACGACATGTGTGTACCAAATATCCCATTTATAAAAAACACTGTCTTATAAAAACTTTAATCTGGTTATAACGTGTTTTCTGCTAAATAAACGAACAAAAACACATCATAATTCACTTTATAAACATTATAGGAACTATACTCATAATATAATAATAAATATAAAATTTACAAAAATTTGTTAAATTTAATGAAACGAATAAAGTTAAACAATCAAACAGTTTCCTAATAATTTTTCCATTTCGGGTTCCAAATTTATGGTAGCCATTTTAAAATCGCTTATAATTGTTTCTCTGTTAACTTGGATCTTGTTGGGCGTTTATTGCAGTTTATGAGTGAGAAGGTGTGTTTATAAATATATGACGAACAGCGTAAATTTACATATTTATCTTTATTTAAATTCCCATTAATATTACAACTATCGTTTTCTTCACGAAAAATTCCAATAAAATTTCCGTCACTCTGCACAACGTGTCTTTAATTAAACAAATACAATCAAACCTACGATAAAAATAATTTAATAATGATCTTAAATAACTAATGTAGCAGTTATTTTTTTCTTGATAATTTTTTTCATTTAAGTTTTTAGCAAATAGTTCAAGTTTTCTTTTAACTGAATTTAAGATTTGTACTAAATCATTCGCATATAATATTTTTCCTTACAAAATTTGGTTAAATTCATTGAAGTGAGTTAAAATATAAATATTGTTATATTATAGTATTAGGTGGGCCGTAGTTTGGACATGACTGGTCTAGTCTGTAGATCAGTAATTTTACAAAGTAAATTGTAAATTATTATAAACTGTTTAATTTAACGAAATAGATAATTGAGCGTGCGAGAGCAGTGGCTTATAACTAAAACTGTCAGTTACATATCGCGACGTGATAAATTTTAATTGTACAAGTACAATTACTTATCTATCAACTAAACATCATTTATCTACTAGTATTTTCCTCAACTTACTACACATCTTATTGTACCTATTATTTCTTTGTTGTATTTTTTAAAATGGTGGAAGTACACCCACGAAATATAAATGTAACTTTCCATAAAAAAAATATTTATAACCTCCTTAAATACAGTTCATTAATCTCAATCCTAACTGTGTGACTTACACAATCTGAATTCATTAGCATTGGTTTATAATTCTATAACCGAAAAGAAATCCCAAATTTATTTTCATCCTTTTAATTTGTATAATACATAATTGTTTCGCATTGCTATTTGACGAATGGAATCAACATAAATTTTCAATAAAAGAAATAAACAAAATACATATATCATCACTTTATTCTACCTAATAACATTGCTATATTTAATTTTTCAAAATGTCTGATAATGCCAAAGTTGACGTATTTGATTTTTGATGTTTAAATATTATTATTTATTTTTGGACTTGAATGGAAGAAATCTATTAGAATGAAATATCTTCAAAATGATTCCAATATGTTCACAAATTATTTATACTTGCAATAATTTGTGTCTATGTAAATAAATAAATAAATATATCATCACGCCTTTTACCCATTACTGGGTGTGGCACTCTGCCGTAACAGATCTCGGTAAATGATATATTTCTTCGCGTGAAGTGCGGTTACCAGCCGTCAAATCACGGCCCTTAAAGATGTTAATGGACGGGGAGCCACAGGAGTAGATTTAATTTGGTGAAAATTGTTTGTCGGCAATAAAATAATGACAAGAAAATGTTATGTCAAAATTAGCAAATTATAAAAATACTTCTTAAATTATTTTATTGTGATACTAGTATAAATTTATAATTAATTTTAAAGTATGTAAATAAAGCGATGCATTTATTACATGAATATTTGAGTTATTTAAGAAATGTAATTACGAAAATGGCAATCACTTGTACTTTCATTAATCAGTGAAAAGGTGCAAAACTGGCATTTAAAGTAATTTCCATATATTGCATATTAGCTTATTAAATAATAAAAAATGCGGACACCTTTGTGAACTTGTAAGTTTTCATGTTTCACACTTGTATTTTATAGCGCAGGTATTTTAAACCTATTATTCTATAAATAAATCCGCATTCTGTATTGAAAGTAAGTATTGGTAAACAATTGTTTAAATATCTACAAAAAGAAACTGTAGAATCATTTATTTTATTCCGCTATTTTGTACGCTTGTGTAGTTACGGTGTTAATAGCTAAATAAGATGTTGATTATTTTGAATTACATGCTGGTATGACGTCATGTTTGCCTTGAAATCATATGTTTTGTTTACTTCACGTATAAGATTTTATTTTCTAAAAACACCTGTATCCTTGTTTGTTCAAATGAAATTTTAAATTATATCATTCTCTTATCTCTATTATAATTTTGATTTCTTATTCAATTAAAGAAAATATAAATTTTATTTGTTGTAATCATGTTTAGATTTCATGAAATTACATATTCGTTTCGTCATATTAAGATAGTTCTTTTTTTAGACTGCTTATCACTATGAAAATATTGAAGTTTATAAAGTTATTAACTATTTAATTTTAATAATTTCTAGGAAATCATTCTTTGGAAATAAAAATGTTCTCATTTAAATATGCTTTCACTTTTTTAATCAATTCCTTACTGATTTATCACGCACAATGATTTTTTAAGATTATAATGAAATTAACTATAATATTGAACAAACATGTAAATATACATTTCGGAATTATTTATAATATGTTTTGCGCAGGTAAGGTATTTGGAATTTTATAAGAATGTGAATTACTCATAAAAATTATACGACATAAATATTTGTTTTAATATTTTAAACATTATAGTTATATAGTTTCTAATAAATGATTATTATTATTACAACTATTTTTGTAATGATTCATCCTATAATTTGTTATCACACTTTTAAAACAAATATTGGCAACCATAATAGGAATTTCGTTCGGAAAATTGCTGAAAGTGTTTAAAATTACCTGTCATGCAGGTATTGCATCGGCATCCGAATTATTTACAGGTAAAAATATTATACCGGACATAAGAAAGCACACGAACATGACAAATTCCCAATCTAGACAGCCGGGGGAATGATCGTGCACGATCGGCCATCTCCGACCCGAGTCGGGATTCGGCGGCATGCGACCGACTGACTTCCTCTCAGTACCAGTCAGGCCATCGTGCAAAGAGGGAGATTTGCTTTTTCGCTCGCGGTTTTCACAAGTTTCGATGTTCATTTATTAAACTATTGAACAACAAACTATAGTGTTACGTAAAAGTAATAAATTAATAGTTTGTTACTTAAACTGTCGTCGATAAATTTTGTGACTAGTTTCAGTGTAGTTTTGTGCCAAAGTGATTATTACTATTACAATTGTGCGCGTAGTGCAATGTTGAAAATTTTGAAAGATTATTTGAAAGTGTCGAAATATGTATCGTGTCACTTGATACGCGGTTTTTAATGAATTTTTGCAATACTTTTTGATCTACATTTGAGTGAGTGGAGTGTCTGTACCTATGTGAAAGTGCCGAACAAGACAGGAATTTTTTCTCTGCCTGTCTGCAGACAATTGAAAACAGCCGGAAATGTATTATATAAAACTGAATTCGTAACTATCGCTTCTTCTATGCAGCACAACGAGCTTGAATGTGAGTCTATGTTCATAGAGAAATATCCTTCTGTACAACCCTATCAACAACAACAAAAATTGTAATATTACCTGCAGGAAATTGCTGCGGCCTAAAAGACTGTATTTAGCAGTACCAAATAAACGAAATTATCGCATCGAAATTTTATCTCAAATGATATAAATTGTATTAGCTGTCAGTTTCCGAAGCGATATGTTTCATTTATTTGGCAAATTTATTTATTACCTGTTTATAATATTTGTATAATGCAAAAATTGTAATCAGAAAGTTGCAAAATACTTGCTGTCAAAAATGTTTACAGAAAATATCGCAGTAAATATGTGTACTTCGTTAAAAAAATATATGAACAGCGAAAAATCTAGTGAACTTGAAATATATGGTAAATATTTACTTAGTAGCAAATTTCAATTTTGTGATATGTCTATGGCCAATCTTATGTTGTATTCATTTAATATGATACGCGTAAAACATAGAATGTCAAGTCTGAAAACGTAGAATTGACGTTTCTCATTTCAATTTAGCGTATATCCTAATTAAGAACATAGTTACGTGAGATTTAACAGATATTGATGAAATATTAGTGCAAAGTGTAGGTACCTGCATACACGTCATTTCTATTAATAATAAAAGAAATGTTTAACGTTCCTTGTAGCGATAACGAAGGCGTGTTATTTGCATAAAATTTGTTTGGAATTTTATTAAAATTCTTTGGAATTTATTTGCACAGTTATTCTTATATTTAATGTGCGTATATATTTTTATTATTCATAAATGTGTTCTAATATATTACTAAAGAATCTAATAAATCTTTTTTTATTTAATAATAATTAAATATTTTACTTAACTTACATAAATCTGCATTTTTTCTGAATAAATAAAAATAAAATTCCATAATTAATATAAAACTATTTCAGATTAAATTCCTTGAGAAAATAAATCATTTAAATATTTCTTGAATTGTTTGTCAATTTTCTTATTCAATTTATAACTTGTTACAAACGTGATATAACGTGTTATTGGCAGTGAACGTAACTGTATGGGAATTGTAGAATCGATATCTGTTGCGTTATATTAAATTGTGTTACGTAAACGCTGTCTAGCATTTCTCGTACCATGAACTTTCTATTAAGAGGTATTTTATTAATTATTTTTTAAGTAATTAAAATTTGTTGATTCTAATTTATATATTAGTATTTAAAACTTATTTGGTATTGAAATAATTATTGACATATTAAATTATATTAAATTGAAAGAAAGATAAAATATAACACTAAAACAATATTTAATCGAGTTCTTTTAAACGATAATTTTCGTTCTTAAAAGTCTTGAGTTTGATTCTAGCCCAACATTAAATTCTATTTAATAACAGTGTGAGGAGGGTGGATATAGTGATTATATATAAAATTTACAGTAAAAATGATAAATGTTGCTTACTTCTTAAGAACTGGAAATATTTTGGATGATGTTGATTCATTTATTTATTCTATTAGTCACTAACAAATAGATTAACCACTAATAATGTTTTTGATCCAATGAAAATTAAATTTTGATATAAACTGACAATATCACAATCAAGCGATGTAAATATCTTCATGTGATTTTTTACTTTGTCCGTCAGTACGGTGGTGTAGATAGCGATACGAAATCCGGAGATCCCGAGTTCGAATGGCACTCAAGCTAAAAATTATATGAACTACTACACTGCGGCTCGGTGAGTGCGGACCCTGTACAACATTTCATAAACAATTGTTTCTAAATTGACTCAGTTTAAACTATCGCAGATTTTTAATAATTTTAATTTATAAAAGACGCACAATAGAAAAATAGTATAAATAATTCATTTTATAAGACTTTCATCACACTTACCTTTTAGAAAATTCGCTTGCGGCTCGTTTTATAAACTTGGACACGTGTAAAAAAGAATGTGTTATAAAACTCGTTCTTTAATATATTATTGTTAAATGTACCGTTAGTTCGGGGGTGTGGATATCGATACGGAATTCGAATCCGAACTCATTCAAGCTAAAAATTATATGAACTACTACACTGCGGCTCGATGAGTGCGGTCCCTGTACTGTAATTGGGATTAAGTTCCTGTTGTACAGCGTTACTTAAATAAATAAAATGTAAGTTTCGTTGGTGTAAATGAGCATTAAAATAATAATTTAAATCCAGAATATACGAGTACATATAGACAATTAACTTTAATGTTTTTTATGGATGTGCCTGTAAATTTAGGTAAATACTACAAACAAAAATTTAGTTTAATAAGAAATTGGCTATGATCTGCAATTGCAGAATTAGTACACTTATTTTTTTTTTAAATCGGATAATATCTTTGTTTAATTTATTATTTATGTATGTTTGTTTTTGAATCAAATGTTTTGTTTGTTTTGATACCGGATAATATATACTTAAAAAAATAAATAAGTATGTGTTCATATTAATTATAATAAAAATATTGATATTCGCAAATGACAGTCCGATAAGATAAAGCATTTTAATTTACTTGGTTTTTATGGTCGCAGACAAACGATACTTTTTTGTCATATTTTTTTCGCACTTTTTTTTCGTCGCATTTTTTGCTCTTGTTTTGTGGCGAAGTAATTTGCGGCGGTGCTCTGCTAGACGTGGTCCAGCACGTGACTGCGTGTGTGTGAGTGCGCACACACATGCCGCATGTGGTGCGAACGCTTGCGCCTGCGTACACTCCAAACGCACTGCGAGTCTTGTCTAGACACCGTGTTATTTTTAAGCCACTGGTTTTTATGTTTGATTATTTTTTTTATTGAATGTAGGTGAAGTTGAATTGCAGATTGAATAAAATTATTACACCAGTAATAATATTACTGATTAATAATAATTTAATTGCGAATTAGTAGCTCAAAGATCACTGTAAATGACAGACTCTACAGGGAAAATAAGAATTTTACGATAATTATATAAAATTTATTTCTAATTAACTTTGTCCGAATATATTATTTAATATTATATTGAAAATGAAATTAATCATGATCCACCATTTCGATTTCACTTACATTCATGATTCTTTTCATACAAACCCGTTTATTTTTCACACTCGCAATGTATAATTTTAAAAAATGCTGGATAATTAGAAATATGAAAAGCAAGATTGCACAAATGGAAATCTCAAAATATGCATTAAAATTCTTATAAAGAAAGATATTTTAAAAAGAAAATAGTAATACGTTTAGTAGCCTGTTGCATTAACTTAAATTTTAAACTGATTTTAAATAAATATAATCAAAAGTTTTATGGAATTATTAAGTTTTCTGTCAAACATTAGATTTGCTTTTATTTATTTAAACCAAGTTTAACATTTCAGTTTTGTAGGTCATTAGATTATATGGTTTAACTTAAATTAACTAAATGAAAATTCAGGATTAAATAACATCTTTTGAAAATGCGGTTTATTATAAATAAATTTATTATGATTGACACTACCTTCTAAAACCATATGTGGAGATTATAATTTAGCAGCAGATAACTGCACATAATGTTGAAAATGTCTAGTTTCAATTTCAGAGTTTTGATACACTCTTAATTTGTTAATTTGATCTTTGTTTTATAACCAAATCACTAAAAAATAAAACTTGCACAACAACATACTGATTCAGTACTAAATATTGCATTCATGTTATTTTGTTATTACTGTAAATGAAAAATAAAGATGAATTAATTTGTTATTTCTTGGTGACATATACTGGTGTTTCTGTACCCCTGCACGAAACTTTAATGACATATAATTCGATATACAGATTATAGAACAAAAATATTTCATTTCTAGAGAACAGTTTTAGTGTCATTGGTTAAATAGTAATAGTAATAGTAATTCATATTATTTTGCCCAGATGAATAAGATCTGTTAAAATATTCTAAAAAAAATTGGAAAATTGATTCAGTGTGAATTCCATTCGAAATCACTTTTCAGTTACAAAATGGAGGTAAAAACATGTTACATAGTAGTAATGTATTTTGTTCATTTACTGCCATATTAATAAAACATGTTAATTTGTTAGACATTGACCTTAATTTATGAAATAAAATTTATTTTTAGCATTGCTCTTACCTACATTAAATTTGCTGACATATGTTAAATATACAATGTATGTAAGCAAAAATATTACGCGGTGCAAAAACATTTTACTACATAGTTAGTTTAGTTTATTAGTTCTACTCAATAAACAACAGAAATATTTATTTTACATCCTCGTAAAAGAACCAATATGAATATTTAATACATTTTATGACTAATAAGGAAATACAATAAAGGTTACATTAAAATACAATGCGTCAAATGAATTAGAATATCAATTAATACACAAATTAATTAATTAAACGTTGTAATACTTTCTCCACAAATCCAGAAAAAAACGTCATAACAATCATATTATACATATGTTTAAAAACTCAAGTTCTATAAACTCATTATCTAGTTCGTGTCTGGTCGAGTTTTTTCACCATGTCAATTAAATTTTTAATTGTTTATTTATTTATTATTTTTAATTAATTTGCACGTGAAACTCTGGTAATTATTGCAATTATGGCACGTAAGTTGATTGTGTCTGAATTCTTGAAAACAGTAACAGTTCCGTGCCTGGCTCGGCGCGGCTGTTTGGGTTCTGTTCTCTCGGCTCATGTGTTTTCGCTCTCGAGATGTGTGAAATGCGACTTTCTCATGACGCGACCGCGAGGAAGAGACGAGAACGAAATGCCATGGACAGTTATGTCTCGAGTGTGAGATTTTGTGCAAATCGCGTGGAACTGTTTCGTGGATTTTGTTATGATTGTTTTAATGCAATTAACGAATGCATTTTCACAGCTGAAATGTCTTGTTTCACAAACAAAAACAGCACAATTTTTACCAATTACAAACAAAATATTATTTTATTTACGACACCAAGCAACAGGAAATATACTCGTATTACATATAAAGTGCAGAGTAACTATATCTTGGACATCAAAGTGAATTTATCGAAATTTGACCTGTTAACTGTCATTATATATTAACCATAAACTCTGTTCAGTATTGTAAATTTATTTGTTCAATCCTGCTATTGAAACATGTTATTTCTAACTTGGATACAAACCTTGAAACCCTTTGTTTTGTCCATTGAAGGTATTTCTATGGCAACGGGTGGGTGAAAGTAGTGAGCGAAAGTACTTTCAGCCACTTACTTGTCATTACCGAAAATAGGAATAAACTACAAGTTTTTTTGAAAATTATTTATTTATATGAAAGTGCACATTGCAATTATTGAAAACAGGGTGACTTACGCCAGACATGCCAGCAACTAAAAATGGATCCATCTCAGTTACAACATGTACATTTTTTTATTGCATCCACACACGAAATTTTTTCATCTCTTTCAAATATCTTCCTTTTGATTTCTCAGGCAATAATTGAAACGTAGCGGCATCAGCTTCTTTTAAAATAATTTCTGGTATAGTAACATCGTCATATTCTTCCATTTTCTCAATTATTAATAATATTTTCACAATGCAACGGTAAATTATTTGACATTCGCAAATATTTATTTATATTTAAACAAACGAACCAATGCATCTATGTTCATTTATACTACATAAACAGCTTTACAAATCTTAATATTTTTTAAATATTTCAATAGCAGAATTGAACAAAACGCTATACATCACTCGAGAAGAAACGAATTCGCTCACTTATGTGCCTGACTGACACATGCGTGAGCGAAATTCTTAGTTTCTTCTCTTGTAATGTAATATACTATTATTTGAACTTACTATTACTATTACGCGAAGAAATATATCACTTACCGAGATCTGCTACTGCAGAGTGCCACACTCAGTAATGGGTAAAAGCCGTGATGATATATTTATTTATTTTATTTACTATTTACACTATTACAATTTTCGAGGAAAATTTTGATAGAAAATTAAGAATCCCAAAATTCTCACGAACATTATTAATTAGATACGATCACAATTTTTGTGCTAAATTGAGGATAATATTCTTAAATAAAATAAATAAATATATCATCACGCCTTTACTCCATTACTGGGTGTGGTACTCTGCAATAGCAGATCTCGATAAGTTGGCGTCATGTGCAGTTACCAGCCGTCAAATCACGGTCTCCAAAGATGTTAGTGGAGGGGGATCCACAGGAGTAGATTTAATTTTGATGAAAATTTTTTGTTGGCTGTGGGAATCGAGCCCGGGTTCTCAAATTCACAGATCGACTCGATACCACTGAGCTAGCTACCCTATTATATTCTTTATTTCAATCATGTAATAATGACATAATACAACATGTCTTCAATCAACTTTTGTCAAATTGGAATGACGTACAATTATTTTTATAAAATTGTGATAGAAATTGATATATTTCAAATTGTAGTTTATAGGAATTTAAAATTTGTACGATTTTCATTGTTTTGTAAAAAAAATTGTGTGGTTCAATAATTGATAGACTGTTAAAATGATAAAATTGTGCAATTAATATTTTGCGTCTGATATTTATTTTAAAATAGTCGTGTGTGTCATAGTAATTAGTTGTTAAATTTGCTCATTTAATGAAAGATTTAATTATTTTCGTTTCTTCATAAAATATGTTAGTTGATTATTTGTATACGAGTATATCTGTTACTCAATTCGTATTTTTGTACTATGAAATAGAGAATATTTGTATTTTGTGTAAATACATCTAAAAATATACGCATTTAATTATGTAATTTATTACTCATCATCATGCATCACCTAGCCAAATGCACTATGACATTAAGTAATTAATTTTAACAGTATAAATATTGCACTCGTAGGTGACAATGAATAAGCGGGTATTTTGGGGAATTACCTTAAACGCAGACATTAACAAATATTAATTTATGATATTATCTTTATCACTACTATTATGTGAAATTAAGTAGTGTTATTCATACTTTTAGCATCTTTAAAACCTATTTGCATATTTGCACCTTTTAGTAGTAATTTTGGGGAAGAACGGTTAAAAACATATTTAACCCCACGTTTGGGATAATTTGAATAATTATGGTTGTTATAACAAAAGAAAATTGGTAATGTATTTAGAATTACTGTAAATGAAAAATAAAGATGAATTAATTTATTTCTTGGTGACATATAAGGGTGTTTCTATACCTCTGCACGAAACTTTAATGATATATAATTCTATATACTGATTATAGAACAAAATTTTTTTTTTAAATTCGCAAGAATTCGGGTATTTC
The DNA here is from genome assembly GCA_947425015.1 of Pterostichus niger. NCBI lineage: Eukaryota > Metazoa > Arthropoda > Insecta > Coleoptera > Carabidae > Pterostichus > Pterostichus niger. The sequence continues at coordinate 23,122,052 of OX380342.1, forward strand.
ATTCTTATAGAACATTTCCAGTGTCATTGGTTAAATAGTACATTAAATTATTTATAATTATGTTACTAATGAAATAGAAGTATAAAAACTGCCAACAAATAATATAAATAAATATATCATCACGCGTTTTACCCATTACTGGGTGTGGCATTCTGCCGTAAGCAGATCTCGGTAAGTGATATATTTCTTTGCGTGAAGTGCGGTTACCAGCCGTCAAATCACGGCCCCCAAAGATGTTTAGTGGAGGAGAAGCCACAGGGGTAAATTTAATTTGGTGAAAATTAACAATTAATCATTTATTGATTAGTTATTATGTAGGTATCTGCTGTAATGCCTAATTTTTTATTTTTTAAATCAAATGTACTATTAAACCAGTGGCACTAAAATGTTCGTTAAGAATGGACCACCCTAATCTTTGCGAATTTTCATAAAAAATATGTTTGTTCTATAATCAGTATATCAAATTGTATATTTAGTATATCAAATTATATATTTATGTCATTAAAGTTTCGTGTAGATTTATAGAAACACCCTGTAGATTTGGTACTTATGTTTATTGTATAGAGTTGTATCACAAATCTATATATGTCACCACTATCATTTGTTTGTATTTGTTTATTGCAATAGTTTACTTAAATATTGTAACATTATTTATATTTTGTAATATAATTTTTCTCGAAATAATTGTTGATACAGTACAATATCATTGAAATCAAAAGAAAATTATCTATAAAAAAAGTCAGTTTTGTTCTCTCGTTTGAGAACTACTGGTTGAATATAGGATTTATTTGACTGATAAACTAGCCTCTTATTCCTCATCATTTTATGCAAATAACATTTTTTCTAGTTATTAGTTCACCCAAAAAAACACTGGTTGTTTTCAATGAAATAGCCTGCATAAAACTAGAAATGCAACTTCATTCGAATAGTTTGGAAAAACTTATAAAAGAATGAAATTTCTTAAGTAAAGTGAAAATAAAGATAAATTGGCGGAGCATTTGGTGGCCAACGGCGCAACAGGAACTTGGCGCACGGCGTCGACTTGAACTAAATCATGTCTATTAGCATTAGCTGATTTAATATCAAGTTCGCGAGCCGTGACTTGACTTACACTGCACAGTTTCACACTTGCGTTTGATATTTGTCACACTTGACGTGAAATCGATTACACACATATTTATCAACATTATATTCAATATTTCTTGATTCATGTTTATGTTACGAATTTGTTGACATTAAAATTATGTGTTTTATATTTCTTCAGCATTCTTACCATTGGCCCACTTTATATTTTTGTATTGGTTATTGAGTTTATCCAAGTTACCATGTTTCGCCGTTAAATATATTATTTACAAAAGACCTAGAACTAGTGTTGTGTGAATTTTTTTTATTACATATTATCGATTTGTTACTTTGCTTCCCTAACTATACTAGTAAGTTTTAAATGATTAAATACTTATGCATAAATGCATGATTAAATTTGTCCCGCGTGTTGGCCGCACGGGTTGAGGGCTTGAGTCACAACCATAAGGTCGTGGGTTCGGGTCCCGTCCGTGGCGGCCATACAAAGGACATATCGGCATATGACCTAAGTAGTTGGTCCGATATATAAATTTTAAAAAAGAGAAAAAAATATATATAACTAATAGTAATAGTAAGTAAAAGTTGATATAGAAATTTAGAGGAAAATAATTTCAATAATAATTCAGCTTTTAATGTTTGCCTGTCTACAGTTCTTGATAAAATTTTTAATTTAAATAGGTTGTTAATTCGTCATTTTAAAATTAAATTGTGGTTCAGTAATGTACGCTGTAAGTTACGCTTCATAAGTTAGAGTGATATTCTTTACTCTTGATTTTTTATACGAACCTAGACTGTGGAAATGAGTGTTTTAGCGTATAAAAGAATGAACTTATCGTGTAAGACGGTTGGTAGACAAGGCTGACACCATTTTGAGAATATTAATGGCATCGTAAAATGAAGTAGTATTTCACAAATAAGATTAACCTCGTATACAGTGTTTTTATATACATCTGCACGAAATTTTAATGGCATATATAATTTGATATACTGATTATAGAACAAAAAAGTGTTTTTTAAAAATTAGCAAAAATTAGGGTATTTAATTCCTAACGAACATTGTCACTGGTTATTTAAAAAAATTAAAATAAGGCGTAACACCAGGTACCTATATAAGAACTAATTAATAAATGATTATTTATAGGCAGTGTTTGTACTTTTATTTCATTAGTAACATAATTATAAATAATTAAATGTACTATTAAACCAGTGACACTAAAAATGTTCGCTAGGAATAAAATACCCTCATTTTTATGAATTTCAAAATAATTCTTTTTGTTCTATAATCAGTATATCAAATTATATACTTCATTAAAGTTTCGTGCAGAGGTATAGGAACACCCTGTATAGAATGATGTACGTAAATGTTAACTTTTTATGACAGGTGTATATATTTGTTAAGAGTACTCCTTAAAAACCAGATATTAATTGTTAATAAATTTGTAGTTGCTAAAATTAATGTTTTTGATTTCAGTGGCGCACGTGATGTCGCGGAGGCGGCCTGCGGGCGGGGTCGACACACACCAGCCCTCACAGTCACCATGCGGGGGGACGCTTCCCCTACTTGTCCTACTCACGACGACATTGGCCACCGGCTTCTACAGATTCTTAGCCAGATTCTCAGGTCAGTTTCACTTCTACTTCTACATCTTGATGCTTTGTTCCATTCCGGCTGCGGTCCGCGAACCTTACTACTTGCGATTTCCCACATGCTAGATAGAGATAGATGGCTATTTACGCATGATAAGAATTCTGTTACGCCACAAGCCGGAAACCGTGATATTGCATTCTGTTTGAAATCGGTTATCACCCAGCGATCCTACTGATTCATTACGTGTATATGTACCTGAGACAGTTTTTTATTCTGTTATTCATCACTTTTATACAAGGTTTTTACTGTTACTTCAACTAAATTTGATATAATAATACCGTATTTTGAACCCGAGAACTTTTGATGCCCGGTCAAACATTTTAATTTAATAAAATATCCTTTTTATTCCATGTTTCGCAATTATATTAATTAGAATTTTGTCTAAATAGAATTATGTAAATAATGAAGATTTTGTAATTTTATATCTTTACGTTATTTCCTTTTTTATTTATAAGTTTTATAATTTGTAGTTGAGCGTCTTAAGAAGATGGTTTGTGACCTTTAAAGTCTTAAATTCAATTTAAGTATACTATTATATTTTAGGACATAACAGCAATTTCTTTTAGTCTGGTGTCCAATAATATCTAAGGGTGTTGTTCTATAACGTCTGAGAAAAAAGTTTCTTGTAGGAGCAACCGTTTATAAATCTATAGTCGACGTTATGTGGCCAATGTTTTTACTATTTGATTAATTGACAAATACTGAAATATGATGGCACTTTATATAATTTGTTCAAATACTCTAAATAGAAACGTGTTTCGTTATCATGGTTCTAGTTTTTAACATCATTATATTGACTACCAGAATTTGAATAACAAAAACATAATTTTAAGTATTGATTTATGACTAGTTGCATCAACAAAACTTAAATTTCAAACTTCGTTTAAATTAATAAAATCAATTCTAGGGTACATATTATATGGAATAATTACCATTAAACTTTCGATATGGTTTTATTTATTTATTTTAAGTTTACAATGTAAGATTTATTGATTCACCTGACCATAAGTATAATATAACTCAGGTAATGTTTATAGTTGGCAATTATCATTCTAAAGAAATGAATGATTGTCTGACACTCGTTTTCATCATTACTCAAACTGAATGATACGACGTCATCATATCAATACTTTATTCTACCTAAGAAGATTGGTATAGGTATAGGACATATTTAACTTTGAAAGTGATTGGCTAACAAAACGAGTACAAGTTTAAATAGTACAAAAAACATTTGTCAGTCATTTTTAAAATTTCTGATAATGCCAAAGTTGACGTATTTGATTCTTGATGTTTAAATATTATTATTCATTTTTGGACTTTAATGGAAGAAATCTATTTAAAAATGAAATATCTTCAAAATAATTCCAATATGTTAACAAACAATTATACATACATACATAACATCATGCTATATCCCATTAAATGGGGTAGCACGAACCCGTCAACATTCTCATCCTGACACACGATACTCGTTTCGACCACATTAACACTTCCTCCATACGAACTCTTTCTTTTCTCACAACCAAAATCATCAACACGCAACAAACATTCATCCATTCGCTCCTGTACACCTGTTTCGTAAATCTTCACTTACGCCCACTTCTCTAACAACGAATCTATAAGAAATTAAGGCAACATCTTCTGCGCTTGTTTAAAAATACATTTAACACAATTGCAGTTACATACTGTATAGTAAAAACTGAAAATGAAGTAAAAAGATGAGGAAGGAAAGGAGTATCTTCCTGCGCTTGTTTTTGAAACTGAATTCCACACAATTGCAATGGACACTCTATAGTAAAAACAGTAAATGAACCAAAAGATACGAGAGGAAGGGAGCATCTCCCTGCGCTTGTTTTTGAAGGTGAACTCCACACAATTGCAGGTAAACACTCGAAAAATCTAACCAATGAATCTAAGAATCATACGCTTGTCCTTATTCATCATATTTATCAAACAATTATACTTGTAATAATTTCTCTCTACCATACGACATAAATATGTTGTTGAATAATTAGTTGCTATCATTTATAACTGTGAACGCGATTTATTTTTCCCATATTAAAACAAGAATAAAGTAAACATTAGCCATGTGACACCGGCTTTGTATAAAGATTAGCAAATGTAAACCAGTTTCACCTAGACCTAGAGAATAGATAAAAAATGACAAGCATGATGTTACATTAATTGAATGAACTACTTGTTTTCCAAACATATAAGTTAATAAGATCAGCAATAGGTTATCTTATGTCATATGTAGGTACCTATTAATATAAATATTAACTTAAGAAATCGTGTAGTATAGCGTCAGTGACTTTAATCTTACTGAAGGTATTTATTTTATCTCCTAAAATGTAACCTTGTACTAAATTATTGTTATCTGTCTTCTTTGAAGTCGTTTTTGATAATTATCAAAACCTCCATGCGGCATGTGTCTCGAATGGGTTGTAAGGTAATTGCTACAAAAGACGAGCACTATAAATACATAGTATTGGATTAAATAACTGCATAATTAAAACGTGTTGCACAAGATTATCTCGATGATATATCGCGCGAAACTTTCTGCAATATGGTGCAGCCCGCCTTAATATAAATCACACAAATAAAAATATGGAACTATAATTATTAAGCAAATATCCTCACTTAAAATTGAACTTATAATTACACAGTTTTAATTAATAATTAACTCGTCATTAATGATGAATCATTGACGAGATAAACAGATTTTTTTGCAAGCGGATTCTATTTATACACGTATTGGCGTATGATGGGATTCCCTTGTTGCAATTTCTAAATCGTTTAAAGAATTTTTCTTATCATTGTTTAAAGTTAATGAATCATATTTTTATTGTTACTTGCATCGAACGATGTAAGTATATGCCGTATTAGGATGTCTTTAGTTATAGTTATGACTTTATATGTAGTGCAGGTGTTTATGAGCTCTTTAGTGTAACCTGACTTTATGGTTGTTGTTATTATGAGAAAATTCTTGCTTGATGATACTTCAGATAAGTGGAGTACGTATAAACACGGATTTTTAACTGTAAATTAAGTATGTGTTTGTGTTATTTATACATAAGGTAAATTCTAATTTTGACCTCATAAGTAAAAGAATTCTTTTATCATAATATCTACATTTTACTAGAAAACGAAATTCTGAAAGTGTATCATGCTATGCATAGTGTTACACACACCAAACATAAAAATAGTAAAATAATAAAAAAGAGAAAACTTATGAAATTTTAATTTTCCTGAAAAACATTTATATCATGTTGAAAACTAAAATTGAATTTGCATGTATGGAAATTTGTGGACTGCATTTAAGCTAAATTTGCTACTCTCACTAATATCTTTGGGGGCCGTGATTTGATGGCTGGTAACCGCACTTCACGCGAAAAAATATATCACGTACCGAGATCTACTTAGGCAGAGTGCCGCACCCAGTAATGGGTAATAGACGTGATGATATATTTTATTTTATTTTTACGATTATAAAAACTGAATCCTTTTGTTCAATTTGGTATACAAAATATAAAAGTAAAATGAATTTTTGGCAACGATTTTTAAGTTTATGAAATAAATAACTATTTTAAGATATGATTGAACAGTATTGTGTAATTTTTTGGGCGAATCACTTAGAGCAGAGATATGTATTTGATGAAAAATATTGGACGTAACTTGCCTAATCCTTGGGCAATGAAATGATGTTCTTGCCAAGTCATGCATTTGTTAATTATAATATTATTTGTAATAGTATTATTTTTAAACGAACAAGCGAAGCAAACCCTTGTTTTATTTAAAAAAAAATGTACGCTAACAAATCTCAAACCTGACAATAAATTAAAAATCCTTATTCTAAATTGTAACAAAAATAATGATTATCGGCTGAAAACCTAAGTTTCTGATTCAATAACTGCTCTAATAAAACATTTTCTGATATTATTTAAAATTCTACATTATCCTATTCTAAAACTGGATCATTATCAGCAAACAATCAATATGTTAATATGAAAACTATTTATTGATTATTTTTATAGACTATTTTCTACTACACAGTATTAACCAATCATATATAATTACTGTTAACCAATAAAGTGCTGATTTCAGCAAGTTTGCATGGAACATAAGTCGCGTTCAGCCGAACCTAGGCAGTGTTTAGCGCAAGGTTATTAGCGATCTAGCAGAGATAAAAACATATATATATATATATTTTTGACAGCTATGAACTAGTTAGCGCCAGGAACGGGTGAACGTGGCCAGTGTTTACAAAACAAATGGTGTTCTTAACTACCACTCGAAGCGATACTTTTTAAGAAAATGTTTGCCTCGCCTTAAATTTTCAGATGATGCATTTTGTCGTGAAATTGATAAAAACAAGTTGCCATGGAAACAACTAACAATTCTCACATAATTATCATCTCTTGTAGTATCCCTTAAATGATAGTTTCGATATTATTATTGTCTTATTTGTTATTCTGTACAACAGGAACTTAATTCCAATTACAGTACAGATCGTATGATTATGTCTACCGGTAGACTTAAACCCGGGACTGTACGGGTATCTTATGTCACAACAAACAGTGCTCTACTCTCTAATACGCTATATTTGATTTAAATAATGTACTCTGCCATTTTAAGCTTATTTTTATGCATTTTACTTATATAAGTAACTGTTAACATAAAAAGGAATATAATGATGGCTCACTGACAACTTCATAAAATGGATGTGTAAAAAATTACATTATACTTGTACCAAAATACATAAAATTAACCAAATTAATGATTCTGGTCACAGCATACCAAAAAGGTGTTAATCTAAATAGTAAGCAGGAAATATAATTTATCACTAATTTATCGTTGGGTAACAGATAGAGTTGTAGAATAATGGAGGATTATTTGTCAAAATGAATTTATCATCGTTAATTAATTTTATCTCTGTACCTCTCAACTGTACTGTACTGTTTAATCGTAGTGTTCGTTCATCAATATTAAATAAAATTTTGATATGAATAAATGACAGTTATGGTATTCTGTAATTTACTATAACGCTACAGATCTATAAATCTGAACAAAAGCGCACCATATTTGATTGTCAAATGGCATTATATGTATCTGTCAATAAAAATCTATTCGCTTTTGTTCAAATTTACAGAACTGTAGTGTTATAGAAAATTACAGAATAGCACCATTAATTATTATTGTGTAATTTTTGTTGTAAATCTAATAGGATATAATTTCACTTGTCTGACAGGTCAGTTACCACCATTGATAAATGACCTCTATTATCCACTGTTTGCCTCTAAACAGCAAATAATTTTCAGTCACTCTCGCTTCACAACATCCACATCTTCTTCCAATCCACACTTTCGGTTTTCGTGACCAGTTGCAAGTATCGCCACCGTAGCTCGCGATCACTTCCTGCACGCCCACTCCACTTGACCCACTTCACGCTAGCATCAGCACCACGCATTTGTCACTTACATCGCGCAGACATTGAATGTACCTACACCACCGATGTACAGAGGCGGGATGTTCTATGCGGGATTACATGCACTCTGCAGAAATAAGTAAATACAGACTGTATTCGTCATGCTTGCTTTGCGAACTACGGTGACTTATGATAGGTGACATCTAAGATGTGTTTACTGGTTTTTTTTTGTGCTTGTGGTTTTATTATACTTTCGGTTAATTGTAGAGACGGCTTAAAGTATACTGTTGGTGACTTTTCTAAATTACTGTTTTTTGCATGTTATTTACGTCAAATTAAACATCTACATACAGTATCTCCCTAGAAAATGTTAGTGTAGAGAAATTGTAGCGAAATAAGTTCTTATATAAAATAAAAAGTTTGTTATAAAATTAGAAATAAATTAATAGGCGATTTTTCTCGAATTATTTTAAATTTTTGACGAAATCTGTATTAAATAAGGTGTGTGGATAAATTTATTTATTTACTTATTTATGCTACTCTGTACTCTGTAGAAATAAAAGAATCGGCTAATGTTGGAAAATTTAGAAATAATAGAATATTTGCTATATTCTTTCTGAAATGTGCAGGGATTCTTCTTAATTAATAAGTGAGTTTAATATATGAAATATAAAATATTTTTTTAAATCCAAGTATACATTTCAGTTTTGTGGTTGTCTATTATTAAAAGTAGGTAGGTGGCTCAGTGGTATCGAGTCGGCCTGTGGATCTTGAGAACCCTGGTTCGATCCCCACAGACGACAAACAATTTTCACCAATTTAAATCTACCTCTGTGGCTCCCCCTCCGCAAATATTTGGCGGCTGGTAACCGCACTTCACGCGAAAAAATATATTACTTATCGAGATCTGCAACGGCAGAATGACACACCCAGTAATGGGTAAAAGGCGTGATGATATATTTATTTTTTTATTTATATTATTAAAAGTATCATCACGCCTTTTACCCATTATTGGACGTGGCACACTGCCGAAGCAGATCTCGGTAAGTGATATATATCTTCGCGTGAAGTGCAGTTACCAGCCGTCAAATCACGCCCCCCCCCCAAAGATGTTAGTAGTGGAGGAGCCACAGGGGTAGATTTAATTTGGTGAAAATTGTCGACTGTAGGATCGAACCAGGGTTCTCAAGATTCACAAGCCGACTCGATACCACTGAGCCACCTACCCCATTATTATGATGAAGTTAATATTGTTATATATTATTGTGATAAAGAAAAAATTTAATAATCACGCCTTTTTTCCATTATTGGGTGCGGCACTCTACACTTTGTCCTAACAGATCATATGAAGTATGTATTGAGGCGTGTGAAGTGCGGTTACCAGCTGTTAAATCTCGTTCCCCAAAGATGTTAGTGATGAGGGAGCTACAGGGTTAGATTTAATTTGGTGAAAATTGTTTATCGGCTGTGAAAATTCACAGCTCAACTCAATACTATTGAGCCATTTACCACATAAAGAAAATAAAAATTAATTATTTTACTTACTTATTTACACCATCAAAAATTCCATTACGCTTCAGAATTTGTAAACAATTTATTGACTGAGAAATTGTATAGTTATTGTTTACGAAATTAACTATTATTGATCTATAAATAACAGGTATATTGAAATTTAATAACTCATGTTTAATGTTCATAGTTCATAGAATAGAATCATTTTCTGTTGTTAATGCTGAAAAAGACATCTTCCAGTAGTTCACACGCTTCTTCATATTACCTTCGTTGTCCGCCGGACAAGTGTAATTACTTATAATATTCAAGGCAGTTGCACATTGCACCGTAAGCAGTCAGGACCGGATCTAAGACTAAAAATGTCGCCCTCCTAAAGTTGAAACAATACTACTTTATTTTACGTTAGCGATAGACGATAACACCATAACGGTTGCTGTTTTTTGACGTCCGTTGAAATTTCTCAAGTACCAAATATTTGTTGCTAATACATTTTAAACAAGGTTACCGTCGCAGTGTTTTTATTGCAGATAATGCAGTTTCATAAAAAAAAAACTGTGTACACTTCGGCCGTGAAATGTATTTGTCGTTCTCAGTTTATTGTATATTTCAGCCGATAAATTCATTCTTAGATACACTTGTTTCACGGCCGAGGTGTACTCGTACAAATGTATTGAAATAATGCAGTTTTAAAATATTTAGTTGTCAAAGATTTGATTATGTACTAGATGTGAAGTATCATTCATAATTTTCATGAAGTTAACAATGTGATAGCTAACAACTCTTTATTATACAATGGAGTTTTATAAAGAGCAGGTTTTTGGTCCGCCATATTATTTTTTTTAGCTACTTTCATACAAGTCACTGTCACAGGCAGTTATCAGCTATTCAATTCTGCATTGTAAAAATCAAATACGAAAGCGTACGGAATTTATAACATAAATAAAATAAATATATCATCACGTCTTATACCCATTACCGGGTGGGGCACTCTACCGAAGTAGATCTCGGTAAGTGATATATATCTTCGTGTGAAGTGCGGTTACCAACCATTAAATCACAGTCCCCAAAGATGTTAGTGGAGAGGGAGACACAGGGGTAGTTTTAATGTAGTGAAAATTGTTGGCTGTGGACATCGAACCCGATACCACTGAGCCATCTACCCCATAATAATAATATAAAATTTGTCCCAGGTACTTCCTCTGGTGTTAAACTCATATTTAAAGATTAGAAATTGAATAAAAGTACTATTTTGTACTCGTAACCTTCAAAATGACACTCAATCTGGAACAAGTGCTTTCCGATAGACTCGAGTGTAAAAATTGCAAAAAAACACTAGCCCTTTGGAGCATTCTAAAATAAATCTGTCTTGATAATAAATCTAATTTATAAAATACAACTTCCCTTTATTTTCCTTTATTAAAAGTTAGGGAAATAAGAGTCATTTTTTAACATTTGTCAGCATCAGTGCCATCTATTTGACAACCTCTGAACTAAAGACGTCATTGATACAACTTCTTGCAGATTGTAATCAAACCAAAATCGCGACTAATACTATATAAATAATAAGAACAAACACATATTGTGGAATATAATAACTTAGTTTAATGGAGAAGTAAGGTTATTACAACATAAAATGCTTAAATTAATTAATCTATTTTAGGTTAGGTTTGATATTTGAACTAAAAAACAATATTTTTAGATTGGGAAGAGCCACAATTGTTACACGTGTTATTATAAACATTTATAGTAAATTTTTGACAATTAGAAACCGAATTTCCTGGAGTAGCTTGGTTTGCAATTGATAAAGTTTGTGTATAATTTGCAGAATCTAGTGTACTCCCACAATTTGAAATTAAAGATGTATTTTTTTAAAATACCAGTACTCGAATAAAAATATTATACAAACTACGTGCGTGAAGACGTCTTGCAGTCGTTCGTGCTTTAAAAATGCGCTCACGCGGGAATATCGTCTTTCCGCACTTAGTTCGTAAATAACTATAACAAACGTCAAACCGACAATTCGGTGAATATGGCGCACTGGTTATGTTTGTACACGGTTCGTTTATCTCTTGCTATTAACACGTGACGTCAATTTTATAATCCTCCATTGGAGCAAATATTGAAAAACTTGTGTAAAATTTGGGATGCGCTGGCTAGATTCGTCCCTGCATGTAGCAACTGTTCACGCGCTTTTTACTGTATAAATATCGGTGAGCGACGGTGCACAGCGCACGCAGCACGCAGTAATACCCGTGTCCGTGCTTTGTGTGACCACGACGCCCACAGCCAATTTGGACACTTCCTTGCCGCAATGTCGCGACATAAACACTTCAAACGAGGGGTCTTGTGCTGCATTCTTGCGACCAATGATGTCATTGTGGAGGAATTGCGAATTTGTGCAAGAAATATACCTTTTCTTGCATGCAAAGAAATCATTCTGGTAAAATCAATTATTATTTTTGAAATAAAAAATATGTTTGCTAACAGTGAATAATTTGCGGTTAACAATTTAGTTGTCAACAAATATTTAAGTTAGTTTTAGTGTTTGCTTGATTATCATATTTGCATCCGTTTTATTCATTAAATGTGACTTTTGTTTAGAGAAATAAAATGTATTTATAGTCACGTAGGAAGCGGAGGTATCATAAAAGACGACACTAACACTAATGTCATATATTTTTCTTTAATTTTGTTGGAAATTGTTACATCCTGTTTTTCTCGCTGTATCCACGGTCAAATATTTTCTTAGTTTCTCTGTCAAATCTGTAATCTCAAGAATGCATTCTAATAAATTATATTTATATGATATTGTTTCTAATTTTAAAATTTGCATAAATATTTGATTTTCATATTCTCATTTTCTTAGCACAAGCCATAAAATGATAAAATATTTAAATGAGTTTGTTATTTTACTGCTTTCATGAAACAATTTTATTTTAACCTGTATTCAAATGAATGTTCATTAGCGTTTAAGTTATTTCATGAAACTGCTTGAATTTAGATTAATAGTAGGATCGCGCCCTGTAGAACTCTATAGCAGAATACGGGTCATAATTTTCACACCGCCCAAATACATTTTAAATAATTATGCAATAGAAACGGTTTGAATATGTTTTATATACTATCTAATATAAAAGGCATATTTTTGAAAATAAAAATCATAACTTTTATTTGATAGGTGACAGTGATTAATATACAAGCTTTAACCCGCCAAATTTGAACCATGAATTAAACACCTAAAAATATAATAAAAAGTAAATTTGACAAAATGTCCGTAAATACTTTATTTTATAGATATTCCGGTTTCATAACTGCTACAAGGCCATCCCTAAAATATCTAGAAATAACCTATAAGCCTAGCCGTTAAAACTTAGGAAAGCTTTGCTTTTCATGCCTAGTCAGGAAAATAACATATTGCCTGCCTAAGCAGTTTAATAAAAAAAAGTGAGTGTCTAGTTACTTAGCAAAATAATATACTGACTGAATATGTAAGTCAAATATTTCTTTTAATTTAAATTAATTTAAAATATTTTTTATTTGTTTATAAGTATCACGTAAAATGTTATACGTAACCCGTCAGTAAAGCGTCGTAAACAGTTTCATCCTGTAATTGAACAGTTATTACGTAAATAACTATTCTACAACTGTTAAAATTTTTTTTCACTAATATCAATACGTGAAGTACATGATTTTTTCATCATTTATATTACCATGACAACGCGTATTTTGCTCATTAGTTTGCACCCTATAGCGTAAAATAAGTATTTTGCGCACTGTTTCGCATCTTAGTGCACAAAATGAGTATTTCGCGCACGCACCCAACTTATCTTTGGCAGCTTCCATTAGGTACAACACATCAATAGTATCAAATTCATATTATTATTAATTGGTTTCCTTCAATTTACTTAAATAAATCAATAACTATTGCATTGTTCTTTATTTACAGTTGTAGAAAAAAGTATTGTTTGTATTTCGTAGGCAAAATTCTTGTTGTTTTGGCGCGTTCGAATGACTTTTTTTGTCTCTACTAAAAGTAACATTCTCACGCGCAACAAAAAACATTCATTTTCCGCATTTAATACAAAAATAATTACTGTATATCATAGTAATAATTTATTCTTCATAAGAATTTATTTGCTATTTCATTGTTGTAATTAGATATTTTAGTGTTGCACTGCTGCAATTATAATAGGATAGGAATATCTCTGAAATACATTATTTACGAACAATTGCTTCAATGCCCTTGTTTCTCTTATTTGTAGGTGTTTAATTTATTGTTTAAGTTTGGCGAGTTAAATATCAGATATTCTGTATTGTCGAAAATATAATTATATATGACTCGAACAAGGAATTTAATTGTAGATAATATTAAAATGGAGTAATTATAATTATTTGTAATTCATACTACCTTATTTTATTTCCGTCGAACGTTATAAGTCCGATTATTCTATAAAACGCAAATACAATAACCTCACTTTCCTTGAATTGATAGAAGCATGCTCAACCACGACCTGTCCGTCGTGCACCTGTTCACGTGTGTTATCCCCTCCCTACTGCAAGTACAATTTAAAGTTTTATTGCTTGTTTCAAATGAGTTCAACGTTATTCTTTTACTGCTTTAACTTATTTGACGTTAGACGTAGAGTTTCAATTTATTTATATGAGATGACTTCATAAATGAACATATCCTTAAGTACTTCTTGTATTTATTTGTGAAAATGTAAATCGCTTCTTTTATTACTATTATTTTGTAATGTAACAACTCAACACCTGCATATTTTATTAGATGACAGTTTCTGTACCACACAATAGTTATCAATCTCGATATCTTATGTATGCAATTGAAAATTTTATAATTTTTCGACAAAATATTTTCTTGTAAAGTATGAAGATATTTTAACAGGTTATTTGTATAGTGCGTAATTAGTAAAATAGTTGTATAATTTGAAATAAATGACTGTCAATATAAACAACCGATTAATATGATGTGAAGCTCTTAATTGATTTACTTTATTATAAATAAAAATTACGCAAAACAAAATATTATATTTGTTTTATTTCAAATGTTTTTGCTACAAATATTTTATAACTGAAAATAGTGCAATTTGCACTGTCAGAAATAAGCTTTAACTTTTAAAATCAGGGGTGTCCAACCCGCGATCTAGGACGGTAGCACATATTTTTCTCTCTTTATTATAACCATTTTCATTCTACAGAAATATGTTACTTTAAACATTGTATTTATTTATTTATTAAAGATTTAAATCAAGTTTAAAATTAAATCTTTGGCGATGCAATTGGTTTGTCAATTTAGCATTCATAAAACTTCATTTAAATTGAAAACAATTTACAGTTTTAGAAAGTCTTCATTGTTATTCATTAAATACCGTAATGATTTTTTAAAATTGTGTCATCAAGAAAGTTTGTACTTCAAAAATTACCTATTTTATCATTTATAAAAATATATAAATGGAATTTATATAATTTTCATAACAAATAATTAAAAATGTGTAAGAATAGCAGTTATTTTAGATAGAAAATTAAATCAACTATAATATTCTTATCTTTGTTAAAGGTTTGATTACCACTGGTACGACTTGCTGATATGCATGTCTTTCCTCTCACCGATTTGTGTAAACCTAAACTAAATTTCTAACTAAGCAATATTTATAAATAATGTTTACTAAGTAACATTCATTAGTTAACAAATAAATAATATATTTTTATTTGTTTCACAATGGGGTAGGTGGCTCAGTGGTATCGAGTCGGCCTGTGGATCTTGAGAACCCTGGTTCGATCCCCACAGCCGACAAACAATTTTCACCAATTTAAAAAATCTACCCCTGTGGCTCCTCCTCCACTAATATCTTTGGAGGCCTTGATTTGACGGCTGGTAACCGCACTTCACGCGAAAAAATATATCACTTACCGAGATCTGCTTAGGCAGAGTGCCACACCCAGTGATGGGTAAAAGGCGTGATGATATATTTATTTATTTATTTATTTATGTTTCACTGTACAACAGGAACTTAATTCCAATTACAGTACAGGATCTGAACTCACCGAGTCGCAGTGTGGTAGTTCATATAATTTTTAGCTGGAGTGGGATTCGAACTAGACATTTCCGGATTCGAATTCCGTAACGATCTCTACACAACCATATTAGATATATATTTAAAACATACTATTCTGCAAAATAATATCCTTAAAATTTGCTGTGAGTTATACAAAGATAGAAGACAGGAATAGGAGAAAGAATACTGAATAGAAAGATCATAATGCTCTTACGTCAGAGTTAATAATATTAAAAAATCGATTATCTTAAAAACAAATAATATTTTTGAAACTTTGATCGCATGTGGCATCAAGTTTTTGGGTCTAGCGTTCATATATATGACTAATTTATTATTTTGTAACTATAGTAACTCTATTATAAGATGTACTATGATTGAGTTTAAGTTCCATATTGTGTATAATACCAAATAAATATAAAGCCACACTAAGAAGTGGATAAAAAGACGTGATTGGTTAAATAAGTCATCAGAATACTTCAGATATTTCTCACCCATAATTAGAGCAATCACGAAAACTAATATCCACATTCGCGATCTACCAACCATCGTTCCGCTAGATTACACCTCAAACAATCCACAATCCAATCTCTTCTCCGGTCTCCGCTCCGGATTACCGCATTCCGGGTCGGAAGAAGAAAGTTCCTCTATATTCACACACATACACTAGCGCTGACAGAGCCTGTGTACGTGTGTAGTAGTAATGTGCGGGTTATACTATGATGTGAATTCGTAAGTGAAGCTCGGATGGGTGAAGATCCCAGATCCGCTGATCTGCACCGTAACAAGGCCGACTGTCGAGCGTTGAACTCTGTATCGTGGTATTAGCATGCCTTACTTGATCATTAATACTACCCTGTTTCGAACGTTGCGACTAGTACAATGGGAATTCAAGGTTTACATGATTATGTTATTACTAGTTGATTAAAATATTTATTATTTCAAAGTTACGTTCTTTTCGTGACAGGTTTAAATATTAATGATGTAATAAGGTTTCAAATTAGACACGAGCACAATGCATAGTTTTGGATTAAAATAAATAAATATACTATCATGCCTTTACCCATTACTGGGTGTGACACTCTGCCGTAGCAGATCTCGGTAAGAGAAATATTTTTTCACGTGAAATGCGGTTACCAGTTGTCAAATTACGGCCTCAAAGACGTTAATAAGGGGGAAGCTACAGGAGCAGATTTATTTTGGTGAGAATTCACCACACGTCACTGTCAACCAATAGGATCACGAATTTGTGGTTAATTAACTCTTGTTTGATAAATTCTCAAGCTGAATACAACTCGTAGTATGAAAATTGACAGATAATATTTTGACATAAATATACATTCGTTGTTACGGAAATAGGAAACACAACTCGTGCTTCGCACTCGTTATGTTTCCATTTCCATAACAACTCATAATTTATGTCAAAATATTTTCAGCAATTTTCATACTATACTTGTTATATTATATATGAAAATCAAACCCGAGTTCTCAAATCCACAGGCGGACTCGATATCACTGAGCCATCTACCCCATAAAATAAAGCACGTGTATCGACCAAATCACAAAATGCAAATTGAAAGCAAGTGAAGTGTGTAGAGGAACAAGTGCGAGTGCGAGTGCTAGTCGGAACGAGGAAGCGATGATCGCTGATGATAGCGGAATGAATTTCACCGTCACCGGCCGCGGCCCCTTCGCTTGTTCCATTACATTCGCTTCGCCTTGAACGAATAAAACATTCGCGCCTGTTTTATCACTTATCTCATGTCATCTATCTTGTGTCTACGCTTGCTTCGTCGCTTGGCCCACTCCAGGAATTTAATACTGACGCACTCGTTTGTTTTCTTTTTACGAATAGTTTAACCTTAAATGAAGGAAGTTCTCGCTGCTCGTTTGAATCATTGTTTGTACTCTGACAGTTTTAGTTATTTTTAATTCATGATAATTTCTATTTAGCTCATGTTAGGATTTACTGTTAAATAGTTCAAGAATTGTGAACTGAATACAATTATCACAATAATTTAATTTCTGAATGTCGATTTACATTCATTCAATCTTGATCTTGAACTTGAACGTGTGATGTATATTTTCCGCTGATAAACATTTCAGTAGAATAAAATACTTCAAATAAGAGTTATTTTTATTTAAAGCTCAAAAGTATACATTGTTATTGCTTGCATTTTTTTATTTCGTTGAGTCTTAAAGGAATGAGCTTAAGTGGTCAGTATCATATCCTTAGATAACGGAACTGATTTGGTTTAGATGTAGACTAGAGATGAAAAACTATCGATAGTACTATCGATACATCGATAGTTAAAAAAAAGTACTATCGATAAGTAATTAATAGAAAAAACTATCAATAGTATCGTTTAGTAATTATCGTTTAGTAACTATCGTTTAGTAATTATCATGTAGTAACTATCGTTTAATAACTATCGTTTAGTAACTATCGTTTAGTAACTAAAACTATCGTTTAGTAATTTAATTGACTATCGATAGTACTATCGATATATCGATAGTTTACTGATAGCACTATCGAACAATCGATAGGTGAAATTACCGATAGTTTTTCATCTCTAATGTAGACGAAATGAAATCGTTCACTTGGTTACTCGGTTGATCGGTCACTCGCCTTTTTTGTCCCCTAAATTTCTACAGTTTTCAATCGATTTTAACTACATTTTATTTACAAATTAACTTCAATTTGTAGATGATCGAGACATTGCTATTAATAAATATATACATTCTCAACTTCTAGCAAATAAAATAAAATTTCATTGCCACAATGCCAGTAAATATATAGGTACTATTTAGCTAATCGGCGAACTCAATATATAAATACTCCATGACTAGTTTCTGTACAAATCAAGTATAATAATTTCGTTAGCAGAAACAAATTTTTCTGTTACATGCATATTTTAATATAGTTTTAATACGTTTAAGTACTTTACAAAATTTTAAAAAGATATATTTTCAGTGGCGAAGCTAATGCCTGGTGGGCCCTTAATTTAATTTCATAGGGAGTTCCCAAAAAAAATTGGCGGTTCTTTCTCGAAATCGAATTAAAATGATGTTGATTTGGCCAAAATCAAACATAAGTTATAGATATTCATCTCTCATCAGTAGACAAAATAATATTTCTGTTATAAATTGTATTTTGCATTTTAGTATTTAAAATTTAAATTATTTATATGAATTTAAATAAAAATTAGACAATAATGATTTTCTAAACAATACTCAGGTTGGCTGGTGAGTTTGGAGGCTCTGTATATTTTGGGCGGCTATAAATATAGGGAAAACAAAATTCTCAACTTGTGTTTTTTATTTTTTTTTCTAAAGAAAAGGTTTTACGAAAAATACTAAATATAGGCTAGTTGAACATTTGTTATGCCCAAATGTCAAAATCATTTGTAAATCCTATACATTTATTATACATATATACCTATACACATAATCCTGTCCTCTTGTACCCTAGGGTGTCGAGGTTATTCTGCGTTGCTGTCTCTCCTGCTTTTTACGAAATTTTTCCACTTCTGTCGGTCCTTAGAGAGGGCTTTAGCTAAGTTCCAATCCTCTCCTGCTTCAGATAGGATGTTTTTGACTGTTTTATTCCAGGTTTGTCGGGGTCTTCTTCTGGTCTTCTTCTGTTTTTTCCGATTGGTCTTGCTTCCCAAATCTTTTTAACTTGCCTTTCTTCTCCCATTCTCACCATGTGTCCGTACCAACTCAACTTTCTGTCTTCCAGTATTTCCTTTATTGATTGCACTCCTAGTTTATGTCTTATATCTTCATTTCTTATTCTGTCTACTCGTCTCACTCCTAGAACCCTTCCGAGAAATTTCATTTCAGCTGCCTGTAGTCTTCTTCCTTGTTTCTCTGTCAATTTATAATAAATGTTTCTCTATTGACAGAGAAACATTTATTATAAATATTACAAATACAAATTTAAAGCTTGGTCTATCTAAAATCTAAATTCACAGATAACCAAAATATTAGAATATTAAAATTTAGAGTAGATATTCTACTAAATACTTGCTTAAGAAAGAAAGGCATCATAGGACCTGCATACGTGACTGTTTCAATTATAAACAAGAATACTGAATACATATAAATAAATTTAGAGAATGTATACGAAAGTACCGTTCTAGTAACATTAAAATATTACACTAGAACCGAATTTTTCTAGCGGACAATCTTCACGGAATCTTCACACGATGAAGAAACTCGCACACGTACACATACGCACACATTCACGTACGAATACCTACGTCACTAACGAAGATAACGTCATATGGCACACAGTGCATTTGACTGAGATAGTAATAGTGCCGATATGAATATTTAATAACTAGCATTGTACGTGTATTTATGTGTGTGTAGTGTTATTACAAGCCGAAATGTGTTTGACGTTTATACGTGAGGTGCGTTTTCCGGTACAAGTGCGGGCGACGTGGATTTAGGAATGAAAGTTGCATGTAATTAAATACTAATTAATAATGAATCCAGACTGGTCGAAAAGCTGACGAGGAAGTTACTTTCGATCAAATTTGGTACGGTTTTGTAATAGGTTCCGGTTAGGGTGATTACATTTCTGAAAGGGAAATTAACACATTCAAGTAATTAAGTTTTGATAAATTGACAGATTTGGTTAATATGCTTGATTTTTGTCATATTTTGATTGTATCTTGAAATTATCTCAAAAAAATTGCAAATATGGGGTCTTGAAATTATCTCAAAAAAATTGCAAATATGGGGTCTAAATTTTAAGTGATATGCAAGATCTGGATATTTCAAATATTCAAAGTATCTAAGGCAGTGTGATTTAGACAAGAAATATATTACTGAAAAATGTACAAGACGAAAAGAGCAGAATACGAAATATTTTGACGATTGCTGTGAATCATCGTTATAAAGTGCCTCAATAATGTGCAAGTGAAAATTTTGTATAAATTAAATAAAAAAGTGAAAAATTCAATTACCAGAATTTACATTTTTACTTATATCAATAGTCACATAAGCAATTTTGAAGAAAAAAATGTCTAATTTAGCCTCCTAATGATGCTACATTTATCTATTTGAACCAACTTCTTATCTCTTATAGTTCTCGAGATCCCCGTGCTTAAACAATTTCATTGGATTCCTTGTATAAAAACATTTTGGTCAGTCAGAATAAAAATCAACTACACTCCTATGTAATCACGCTGTATTTTCTCATCAAATGAACTATAGTTCCGTGGCCTTGCAAAACTGGCAAAGATGACATTTTACTTTTTTATGAACTTTTTTTGTTTAATTCGAGTTTAGCGGTTGGAGTTTACCAGTTACTTTTTTTTTGTAAACAACTACAGCGCCGAATAACAATCGAGCTTTTATAGTAACCACAAAATGGCGTTCCACTTCTACAAGTTTTCACTTATATTTTATATAAAATACGAATTTAATGGTTTGAGTTTAGTGGCCGTGATATTATTAAAAATTATTAAATTGACGAGAAAAGCATACTAACGTATTTGCTCGATTGATTACTGAATAATCACCTATTATTTGTTATCATAAAATACGTTTACCAACTGTCAAACTATGACCTTGTGGAAATTTAAAAGAAGAATTTAAGTCAGAGGTGTTTTTTCTGTTCTAAATACAAATTTTTGTTGAAAGAACTTGACACTGTAATTATTTATGAAATTGATTTTGTGTAGTAGGTCGAATACAAAATACCTACAAAGAAAACTACTTGTTCTATCAGTAAAGAATTTACGATTTTCTAAAATAATGATTTCCTTTTCCCAAGTGTTTTTACGTAATTTAATTTACAGTAAAGCTTATCAGAACAATTCAAGCAAACAGTCATTAGTCGTAGGCGCCTTTGAAATAGAACTCAGCAAACATAATTCGTTTATCGTATTCTAAATATAAAATATGACAAAACCAACACTAAATGTTTAGCATTTTGCACATTGCTTCATAAAAATTTGCTTATTTTACGAAAATGTTGGTAAGCCATTATTTGTAGATTTAAATAATTACATTAGTTGAAACAATTCTTGGTATAACAATTTCAAATTTAATCGCAGAAAATTATTTATTAGTTGTTCAATACCAATAATACATTAATCGGAAATCTATCCAAAAAAACAAAATATAAATATTTAAGTGAAACCTTGTTACTCATAGTAATACTTCTTATAATTCTAATAAATATTTTAAGCGATAAAGATTAATTTATATACACGTAAATTTAATTAAGCTCATGTTATTTTCCTGAGAAATAGATATTTAATTGTATTTTATGTTATCACCTGTTAAATAAATATGAACAAGATTATTTCAATAAACAAATACCAATTACTTATATGTACAAGATACCTCGAGTACTGTACAGATATTGCGCAATCAGTGGGTATGTCCCGCGACTAAAACCATATCATATTTTTCATTGTAAAATATATAAGTTCATACTGAGTTGATTTAATATATCGATTTTTGTAGCATTTTTGACGTTTTAAATCTGATTAACTAATAATTTGGCTATAAAAATATCGCTATCTTAGAATTATAAGTTACTTAATTTTGAGTAAAAAGTTTACGCTGTTTCAAAATGCTATTTAGGCATAAGGAATTAACAGACAGTAATAGTATATAAATTCTAAAGCCTCTTTTGATTAGAAAATCAAATACACTTTATTAAATAAATGTGACATACTTTGTTTTATCAAAAAAATTATTTCGAAGTAAAAAAATGCAAATTATCTTATAAAACAAATATTACGTAATAAATTCTGTTTTATTACTGCCATTGGTATTTTATTAATTATTATTGATAATACCACGCCGTGGATGCATTTTCGATTCAGGATTTTTTTTTGTTACTTCCTGAAACACTCGATCGCGTAACCTCATCGTTTTAGGTTGTCGAATCCATCTTGTTCTTAGTGGTTGCACTTTAGCGAGTAATTTTTCTAAGTATTTTGATTCCGTTTGGTATCGATGAAATATAAAAAAAAACTGTTATATCATTAAGAGTTGATCCTAATTTCTTCATCCTAGAAATACGGCACAGCATAAACTAAATTACATTTCAATTTATATATTTAGTGTATTAGTTATTGGATATATTTGTTGTACTTGTTTGGTATTTAGATTTTGGGGATAGATGCCAAAAGTTGTCAAAAACTTCTGGGTTTGTATCCGTACCATATTGACATTGACATCGACATATTTTCCAGTCTCCTTGTCCATTTACAAATAGTTTGTTATTCAGTTACGAAAATAACTGGTATTGTAACATCAAAGTTTTGTTGATATGTGTAGATATTAAATAATTTAGATTTAATATTGCTATATGTGAATATCAAATTTAAGATTGATGAAACATGTATATGTTTGTTAAATTATGAGATATTTTAAATGTTTTTTTAAGTATTAAACTTCATTAAAGTTATAAACTTTGCGTAAAAACTTTAAATCAGCTTTTAATTTACGTGAAATATTGACACTAGACGTTTTACAACTTTAAACCAGACTTTCTACGATTTTAGAATCTAAGCCGAGCTTTTGTCCTTTATTTGCTTATAAATAGAGATATTTTAAATATGTTTAAACAATTGAACATCATTAAAGTCATAAACTTTGAGTAAAAACTTTAAATCAGCTTTTAATTTATGTGAAATATTGACACTAGTTGTTCACGTGAACGATAAAGAAACAAGGTACGCGTCGGTCTGTGGATTTGAGAACCCGAGTTCGATTCCAACAACCGACAAACTGATTTCGTCACATTTAAAATTATACCTGTGACATCCTCCATTTTAACAACTTTGGGTGATTTGGCGGTCGGTAACCGCACATCACGTCTAAAACTATATCACTTATTGAGATCTTCTACGGCAGAGTACCACACACAGTAATAGGTAAAAAAGGTATGATGAAATTTTTATTTTATGATTGAAGGTTTATTACGTGGACGAAAGATTCCGAATGTGAGAAATAAACGAGCTTGAATCTATTGTTAAAATACAGTAACGAAGACCTGAAGATAGATGACACTTTCCAGTCCACACAGAAAAACCAGAATCATTTATTTTACTTTAAGAAGAATGACATTTCATAAAATATATTTTTCAATCAATCAATACTTAACAAATGTTACACTAACCGATTAGATTTCTTAATTTTTATTATTAAATAATTTGGCAATCATATATATTATATAAAATATAAAAATTTAACAGTATCAAATGAATTATGACTGTAGATGAAGCGAAAGTAGTGTGCCTGCCAGTATGGAAATTAATTGAATGATTCGTGCTATCCATTTGATGGAAAATAGTGTGTTGTACGTTTGTATATTTTCATTTAGAAGCCATACAATATAAAAACTTGAATAGTTTTCAATTTACTCTGACAACATATGTTTGAAATTAAACAAACACAATTTGAAGCTGCCAATTTGCTTTCCACACATCCAGCGAATTCAATTATCTGTTGGTCTAGCTAGTAGCCGGTGGCTATTGGTCAGTTGACCGCCGCGTCGCTAGACGACTTGTTCACGGTGTCGCAGTTTAGGGCACTTGCCTTGCTGGTCCCAGTGTCGCTGTGGTGTTTTTATCTAAGTTTTTACTCGTGTGTCCGCCGTGGGAACGGCCTTGTCTGACACCTACACGCTCGCTTCGTCGCTCGCGCCGCACACAGCCAAGTCACATTCAGTGCGGTAAGATTCGCCCCACGCGCACACAACACTGTCGGACACTTGGGACATGAACACTGGCGCCGGTAGTTACATTTGTTTTTTATGTTTGTTAATGATAATTTCATTATGAACAAACTGTCATTTTATAAATATCTATTCATATGGACGTACCAGTGTACATTACTACTATAGTGCTAACCCTATTTTTATTCTTCAGTTTTCTCACATTTAAAAATATGTGTACGGAGTATAATTATCATTATACAATTGCACTTGTATTACTTTATTTGGCAAATAGCCTTCTTTCGCCAGTTTTTATTGAATTTATGTTGTATTCCTATGCATGTGATATTTCGTTATGGCACTCTAATTTGAATTGTTTGTTGAACATAACTTCTAGATATATATATATATATATATATATATATATATATATATATTTTTTCGAATTGTATAATAACTATTCGTACGAGTGTATTTTAGAACTCTTCAATTTTAAAAATAAAAGTAATTGAAATTGAATGTTTAAAAATTTTTTTTTTGTTTGAAGTTGTCCTTTATAAAGATATAGGACAAGGAACTGTACTCTGCAATGCAATTTCAAATATTACCAAAAAGAAATTATGTTTTCTGTATAAATTTCCAGGAATTTAACAAAAAATGTATCGCCTTTAATTTTGTTTTTATTAGCTGGTGCGACTTGTTCAGTGTAACTAACATTTTAATTACATATTTACTTGTTACCCTTTAACCTTAATTACGAGATAAGTACACTTCGATTGTGAGTATCTTCAATAATATGAAATACCTAAGTGACAATATTATATCAGATTAAGGAAATGAATTCTATTCCCACAGGCGACAACTGATTATCACTGCAAATAAAACTACTTTTGTGGCTTCACTAACACCTTTTGGAGGACGTGATTTAACGGCTCGAAACTGTTCTTTTTGCACAAGAAAATGTATTATATAATACGATCAGTTGCACCGTCTAAAATTAATTTTTAAACTTGTGTTTGTAAAAAGAGGTAAATCTAATGTTCGACAGCAATGTAATTATTCCATTTGACATGTAATTTCGCTTTGCTTTTATTTATTTCAATCAAGTTTAAAATTTGCCTTTTGGTAGAGCAACTGACTACTACTGAGATCTGATTTATTAGTCACTTTTTATAGGGTGAATAGCTCATTGGTAAAATTGTTCAGATGACTCCTCCAGTAACATCTTTGGACGCTATAATCGTATTTCTCTCCCAAAAATATGTTACATATCTGCCGCGGCAGAGGGACACACAGTAATGGTACAAGGCGTCATGATATATTTATATTTTATTTTATTGGTAACTTTTGTGTGCTATAAAAATTTTACGAATATTACAAATGCATGTTTTATTTATGACAGATCATAGAATTGCATATAATGAGAACATTTATAAGCAATTAATATTTTATTCTTCAATTTAATTGTAGTTAATTGTATCAATTATTAGTACTAATAATTATTCATATTTTTAATTAAAATTATACGTATAATTGCAGAATTCTTTATAATATTTTTTTTCATTTTAAATGAATGCATTAGAATATATTATTGAAAACGTTTTATAAAATGGATAGCTTTACTTAAAAATTATTTTTAGTATCTTTAGCGACAACAAACAATTTATACTACATTTTTGTCTATATTTATCCAAGGTTCAATATAATCGTTTAAGTTCCGAACAAAAAAAAATCACTTTGTTTTCTTTAAAACCAATTTGTCTTCACGCCTCAACCACCAAAACTAACATAACGAAAGTTCTAAAACAACAAAAACGTTGTCAACCGTTGCACGAATGGTGCACGGAAAAGACAAACGTTTTTCTAAGGCCGTGACGTAATGTTACAAGTACAAATTACACACCATATTCAGACACGGCAATTAGCGTGGCGCTAAGTATCGCCCAGGCATTGGTTACGGCACGGTCTTAGTGGCGACGTAGACAGACCCCTTGTATGCTAATTCACTAAGCTTATCCCGACATGTTCCAGTCAATATGGGGATTACCTCACATGTTGAGGCCAAACAAAAGATGAACAATTGAAGAACTTAATTCTAGCTACAAACGTTTAGACGCTGTTGGTATAAATACGGGTATTATGTCAACAGGATTTAAATATAGGAGACTGTATCTACCTATACCTTTTCAGATTCAAAACTGTTGAAATGGTGTGATGATGTATTTATTTCTCTGCACGAGTCTTTCACGTAAAGGAAAACGCATTGTTATTTAGCATTTGGCATAATGTCTCTTTAAAATTTTGACTTTTTATTCAGTAAAGTTAAGATTGTGACTCATATGTTATTTTCTTTAAGTTACTGCTTCATTTCTAAATAAAGGCACATAAATATGATCACTTATTAAGTATATAGATAGCTCAATTGTAACGCGTTGGATTCTGGATTTGAGAATCTTAGTTTTATTTCCACTAGTCGGCAAAATAACATTCGACTTCAAATCCAACTGCTGATAATTTTATTAGTATGACTCTGACTTCGACCAAATTAAACAATATAGTTATTTGTGTATTAAGAGCGTAAAGTGATTCTTTATTACTCGAACACGGTAATTGCAGCGCGAGCTGAAGGCGAGATCTGCAATAGTGTAAGAGGAACAAAGACACTTTACGCTCTTGATACACATATCATTTTTTCTACGATTGCATCTTAAATTATTAAAAAAAGTATGCGTACTGAAAATAAATTCGTTCTGTTAACTGCCAATATGACAAGCTTCTGTTTTGTTTGTATCCCTGGTAACTATTGAAATAAGCGTGTATTAAACATCTTTTTCGCGCGTTGCCACAGGAAACGCGCGCATTTAACGTGTTTTTCGCACGTTGCTATTGGAGACGCGCAAAAAATATATTTTTCGATTGTTCCACAAAAAACGTCAACTTTTCGATGACAAATGAAAGTGTAATTGTCAACTTTTCATAGTAATCGTAGAGAAAGATACTTTTTATGGTGTGTATAATAATAAAAAAAGCAAAATATATATATAAAGAAATAATTCAAAATTTATATTCATATATAATATAACAAGTAGTTTGAAAATTGCTGAAAATATTTTGACATAAATTATTTCATTGTTATGGAAATGGAAACATAACGAATGCGAAGCACGAGTTGTGTTTCCTATTTCCGTAACAACGAATGTATATTTATGTCAAAATATTATCTGTTAATTTTCATACTACGAGTTGTATTCGGCTTGAGAATTTATCAAAGAAGAGTTAATTAACAAGAATAGTAAATAGTGTGAATAGTGTGAATAGTGAATATTAAATGTACACTGAAAAAATGTATAATTGACGTTTATGAAAATAGTGAAAATATCATTTATTTTATTCGTAACCAAGGATATTATTAACAGTGGTATTTCCGTTATCAATTGCACCAGCGATGAATTTCCGACGAAATGTACATTTCATTGTTCTTTTTCAAACAAATTCGTGATCCTATTGGTTGACAGTGACGTGTGGTGAATTCTCAACTAAATACAGAAATGAACTAATCGCAATTTCTTATTTCTATAAAATTTTAACATGGAGTTGGACTTCACTGATCAGAAATTCCGATTCCAGGATTCTGACTCCAGAGCTTTGATTTCCACAGCCAACAGATTTTTACCACATTATAAATTATCCTTTGCAAAATATCTCATTCATCGAGATTTATTACGACAGAATGCCATCCCTAGTAATATGTAAAAACGTAATATATATTTATTTTATTTTACATATGATCAAGATTTATTTACATAATTTTGGATAAAATTTGGTACAGAAAATATGTTTTAATTTCTATCATAATTTGAGGCAAGAACGTCAACAGTTATTTTTTATAGAATATGAACAATATTTGTATGTAGCTAAATATGCACTTTTAAATAACTGTAAATATTAGTTTATATCTAAAACTAAATAGTTATCATTTAAAACTTAAAAGAAGTGTTCTAAAAGTAGTAATACTTTCTTTTTTATATCTGTTTATCCAACATGATATTAAATAATATAATTTTCGATTTTATTTGAAATATAGTGAAAGGTTTATTTATGTTGACAATTCAAATTATGTTTTTAATCTTTGTGTACATGATTATTAAGTCAATAAATTGATTGATTGTCTTTAGTACCTTGTATTATTCTTCGAACACAGCCATTAATTGCAAATAGAAAATTGATTGGCAAATGATTATTAATTGCTTGTTGTGCTAATATTTTATGTTTCCGTTATTGTCGTGTAAAAGTTAAATTGTTCAGGTATTTCAAGTACTGCAATTACTTTTATTTCCTTAATGATTCATATATTATTTGAATTCATAATAAGTGTACTAACAATAATTCACTGCACTATATAATTTCTATATCATATGAAACACTATTTTTTGTACAACTGTCAAAACAAGTTAATATTTCTGTACACGAAGTTCTGTTTTTTTTTGTCCAATACTATTTTATTTTACATTGCTATTAGCCAATACCGTCTACTTATATTAAGATATAAGTTTAATAAAACACGATTTAAACGGACGCTTCAAATGGATAAGTACGATAAAATGTTTTATGTAACATATACCTCATATTATTTTTTATGTTAAAACTTATTTAAAATTATGCCTTATTTCATTTTCTAACTTTAAAACATGATTAGAAATATTTTGTTTTATATGACTCATGGTAACACTCAAATGTGTTTCATACACATTAAAAACTCACAATAATATAAACTGCTGAAGTACCAAATATTTATTGGAAATAAATTATAATATCAAAGTCCGGTATTTCAATCTAACAAAGTTTATTCACCTAACCAATAAAAAATAGCACATCGAAAATGACAGTTCATATAATTTTCATAATTTGAATCATGATTTTGATGCGATATATTTTGTTTTAGTTACTGATAAATTTATTAGGTATTTGCTAGGTGAATGAAATACCGATACTTATTCTCGTTTATGTCCGACTTAAATAAATAAAACAAATTGAAATAAAATATCAAAAAGCATCGTACAGGATTCGTAGACTGTTTCAAGCCTCGCTTTTGCTCGGCATGAAACTATTTACTCATCCTGTAATTGAATATTTCCTGACATTTAACGTAAATAATTATTCTACAACTTTCAAAAAATGTTATTTTTTTTTCACTTTTATCAATATGTGAAGTACGTGATTTTTTTCATTATTTACATTACCATGACAACGCGTATTTTGTGCACTATTTTGCACCCTAGAGCGCAAAATAAATATTTTGCGCACTGTTTCGTATTCTAGTACACAAAATAAGTATTTCGCTCACGCTCCCAAATTATTTGTTGTCAGGTTTCATTAGTTACAACACATCAATAGTATCAAATAAATATTATTGTTGATTGTTTTCCTTCAATTTACTTAAATAAATCAATAATTATTGTATTATTCTTTATTTACATCTGTAGTAAAAATGTTGTTTGTATTTTGTGGGCAAAATTCTGTTTTTTTTGGCGCGTTCGAATGACTTTTTTTGTCTCGACTAAAAGAAACATTTTCACGCGCAACAAAAACCACTCATTTTGCGCACTTAATACAAAATAACTATTACTTTCCTGTCAAACATATGATGCTACATTGTAAGTTTATGTTATGTTGATGCAAACAGACATTACGGGAATCACACAATTTTTAAATTAAAATTTGTAACAAATTTAGCAATTTTTTAATGCAATTGCATGAAAATAGTATGTGCACCTTGTCCCAGAATGTTGTTTGCCTCGGCTTACAATTAACAAGTACGCTTAACATTCATTTCATAACATAGGTATACAAATACCTATTCATTCATTCAATTAAAATTATTTTCTATCTTTGTAAATAGAAGAATATTTTGTCCTGATTTATTCGTAGCTCTTATGGTTCTCAAGATTCCAATGCTATATGTACAATCTCTTGGATAGCCTGTTTATTTATTAGTAAGTTAATAATTGACAATAATCAATTTGCTTATCGCTTCTAGCATTACATCTTAAATCATATATAAATTAATAACAGTTTGTATCAAATTAAGATAATCATTTTAAAACTAAATCACGCTGTTGAAAACTATCGAACTGCTAATTAAAATGGAACAAATTAATTATTAGACTTTATAACTTATGGATGCATTTGCAATTTTCCGTAATAGTTCTCGTATAACATTGCACTCCATATAGTTTCTTGTACTTTTCGTTTTGTGATCAGTGTTCACTCGCGTATTAAATTCCGCCATAACTTAAAAAAAAAACAAAAACTGAGCGATATTAAATAGTCTCCTTGTCTTACATAGCTCATTTGTAGCCTCCGGTAACGTGAACGTCGTTAGTCCCCCTTCTCTTCTCTTAGTTGTAGACACTATAAATTTAGTGAGAACCATTTAATTAAAATTATATATGTCTCTTGCGTGTATTCTTAATGTACCAGTGTATCCAAACCTTTTTTTTGCATGGTCATATAATTGATATTATAATGGTAGAATATAAACGCGGGTATGATTTCTTGTGATGCTGATTTTTTTGCAGAAATATTGTTGTTCATGTGTATCATGTAGATCTGAGTGCAAACAACATTTTTCTAAGAAATCTTCACATCGCTGTATTATGTTAAGTATATATACGCAATTTAAACAAAAGAAATAGAAATTTAATTCTCAGTTGTAATTTAACTCTTTCTTATTATCTCTCGCAAAAACTATTTCATTTGAAGAATGGAACATTCATTTAACCCATAATTTAATTTATATAAAATACGTGTTGCACTTTGTTTTTACTTCCCTACCCTATTATAATTATACATAATGATTTTCTTGTATTTCAAGATTTTGATGATTCTCCATATTTAAAATTGTTCTGTAATAAAATCACTAAGTATTGAAAAAACTTCGATTTGTTTTTTTTTGCAATATAAATATTTAAAAATGCGTGCAAATTTTAAATAAAGAAAAATATTATCACGTCTTTTACTTACGGGATAGGTGGTTCAGTGGTATCGAGTCGGTCTGTGGATTTGAGAACACGGGTTCGATTCTCACAGTTGATAAACAATTTTCATCAAATTAAAATCTACCCCTATGACTCTCCCTCCACTAACATCTTTGAGAATCGTGATTTGATGGCTGATAACGGCACGTCACGCAAAGAAATATATCAGTTACCGAGATGTGCTACGACAGAGTGCTACAACCAGTAATGGGTAGAGGTGTGATGATATTTTTTATTTTACTCATTACTAGGTGTGACACTCGGCCATAGCAGATCTCGATAACATGTTAGTGAAGGAGGAACCATAGCGCAAATTTTGAAATATTCTATTAGTTTTAGCTTTATTTTTAGGAATATATTCCTTATTGGTCCAATAATAAATTTAGGGTTTTTATTTCCTAAATCCTAAAGGTGATAACTAATCACGATTTGTTGGAAAAGTTATGCGTATCCCACACTATTTTTTTTAATTTGTATTTTTTTAAAGTTTAAACATTAATATCTAAATAAATTTCTATTAATAGACTTAAATATAACATATGATATAGTAGTTTCAAAACAATATTTTGCATCATTTATTTTCAGTAAATATATTTAATTTTTAATTCATTACAAAAATGTTGACACCAATGCAAATAATTCCATTTAACTTTTGACATGAAACTTCGATTTACATTTATTTATTTAAATTATAATGACTATGGATTTGACAACTCGAATTCAATCTATTCAGCCGACAAATTAGATTTAAAATTATTCTTTTGACTGTCTCCCCAACAACATTTTTGATGACCGTAATTTGACGACTGGTAATCGCACTTCACGCACGAAAATATATTTTTTACCGTGATCTACTACGGCGAAGTGCGACATCTATCAATAGATACAAGGCATGATGATATATATTTATTTCATTTAAAGTTTGTATCACTTTTAATTGAGAGTTTGGTGTTTAAAATAATTTTAAAATGTTTGTTATATGTTGGCAAAAGTTATTTTTATATGCTTTTAATTTTTTGTACCTACTGCAACTTACTCAAATTCAGTAATTGATTTTTTTTTTCGAAATGAAGGTATATGTACTGTTAGCACATAAATATGAAATGAAATGTCCCGTGTAACGAACATCGTATCTCATTTGGACAGATCACAATGATAGCATTCTAAATCGGTCCACGCTGTACTCGTATCCATGAATATATTTATTGAGTACCTCCCTGACATATGTGAGCACGTGTGCACAGCTTAGCCATATCCCGGATTTTTCCCAGCCAACAGGTTCTGCATCCTCTGCCATACCACACTACAGAGCGATACTCCAATTCACATACACAACACGTGAACTGAAAATTATCATAATAAGTGTGTGCGGCCTGGCGATGTTCAAATGTTCTGGTATCGCGTGCCAGGCCTACTAGATGCCAATTAGAGGCCTCCTGAGCTGACGTGGGGAACCTGAAGTCGCTTAATTACCAGGCTCTCTGTCGAGACAATCCGAAACTAATACGCATGCAAGCAAGGTTCAGATTGCGATGATAAGACTGACGATTGTAAGATAAATTGTGTGATGACGGTTTGGTTTTGTTTGGATGAAGGTGACGTGGGAAATATGCTTCAAAGGGTTCATTTGTGTCATTTAAATTTTCAGAAAAACATGTTCAGATGTCAAATTGTGCTTATTAGCACGGCAGAACGTCCGTTGCATGTGTAAGGGATGTACATATGTTGCATGTGAACTCGTCATTCTGACTCGGACCGATCTCTACCTTCGATTTGTAGTAATTGTAATTGAGGAGTAATAACACTTTTTGACTTATCGCACCTCATTATTTTAATGAGAATTAGCTCGCTACTTATGCTTGCTCTCGACAATATCAATTAAGACTCTATTAGCTTATTAAGAATAAGTTCGTTACTTAAATTAGGAGTAATAAGTAGTAGCACCAATAAAATTCATATTTTAAATCATAATCAGTTAATTCGTTAAATTGTTCGCGTTGTTATTCTGAATATATCTCTACTCAACAGACCTTTGTATGTTAGAGGTATGAATTAGTGGAGGGAAACCACACAGGTAATAATAATGTAGCGAAAATCACTTGTCGGCTGTGGCAACTTAGGTTTTTATTTCCGCAGCACGACGTGGTACCATAAAGTTATTTAGCTCATTAATAGGCAGGGCATTGTGAGCAGTGCTCAAATACTAGGTGCCATTCTGATCAGAATTTTTTTAAATTCCTCATACAAACAAAATATTTATGAAAATAAAGATGTATGAAAAGAAATAACGTATTATTCACTAATTACAATAAGAATTCTGAACGAAAGAAATTTAATAATTTCACAAATATATCAGTAAAAAAAATCTGATGTGGACACCACATGACTTCCTTGTACACGTATTAAACTATAGATATTTTTTTAATTGCACATATTTGACATTAAATCTTTTATTTTTTGTTCTAATCCATAGCAAACTTAATTTTTAAAAAAATCAAAAAATATATAATATTTAACTTTAGATATCTCGTTTATGCAAAAAGCTAATTTAAAAATTCTTAATGTGCTAGACGCAGAATTTAATTCTCTAAAACTTTTATTTGCATCATTTATTTATAATACCATTTTTTTCAAGGAAATCTGTTAGCAGCTTCATGTAATGTGCCACTTCCGGTTAGTCTATTTTAACCAAAATCTATTATGTTATTTCCATTGATATGGTAGTCTTATATACCAAATTTGGAAAGTTTTGGATTATATTTTGATATAGTTTTTCAATATATTATAGGCTCCAAGTATGGTACTTTACTTTCCGGAAGTTATATAATGACCAAAAAAGGAGGTGCACAACTAGATGTTATAACAGTCATAATTATAAAATTTTAACTTTCTACGGCTTACCGTTTTTGAGTTATGCGAGATACATTACGTACGTACAGACGGCACGACGAAATTAGTCAAAATGGATTCAGGGATGGCCAAAATGCGTATTTTCGCTGAAATCTGAGAACCGAAAATTTTTGCGATTACAATACTTCCTTTACTTCGTGCAACTTCTCTTAATTTTTTTTATTCTTTCCTTCGTCTTAACATTTTCTCCCTCTTTATATTCATCTTTCTCTCTAAGAATTTTTATTCTCTTTTTGTTGTTAAAATTTTCTAGCTTTTTATTCATCTGCTTGTCGTTTTTCAGAAATGTATTTCTTCATTCTACCCTTCTTTTGCCTGTTTGATTGTTTCTTTCCCATCCTTTAATTATTCAATGAATACAACGAAAGGTGCACAACTAAATGTTGCTAATGCAATGACATTGACATTTAATTTTTTATTTTTTTCTTATTTTTTGTTCTAATCCATAGCAAACTTAATTTTTTTTAAAAATAAATATATAATTTTTAAATTTAGATATCTCGCGTATACAAAAGGCTAATTTAATAATTCTTAATGTGCTAGACGCAGAATTTAATTCTCTAAAACTTTTATTTGCATCATTTATTTATAAAATTTAAATAATATCATTTTTTTCAAGGAAAACTGTTAGCAGCTTCATGTAATGTGCCACTTCCGGTTAGTCTATTTTAACCAAAATCTATTATGTTATTTCCATTGATATAGTAGTCTTATATACCAAATTTGGAAAGTTTTAAATTATATTTGAATATAGTTTTTCATGAAAATCTATTATAGGCTTCAAGTAAAGTACCACTTCCGGTAGTTGTATAATGACCAAAAAGGGAGGTGCACAACTAGATGTTATAACAGTCCTAAATATAAAGTTTCAATTTTCTACGGTTTACCGTTTTTGAGTTATGCGAGATACGTACGTACGTACAGACGGCATGACGAAATTAGTCAAAATGGATTCAGGGAGGGCCAAAACACCTATTTCCGTTGAAATCTGAGAACCGAAAATTTTCGCGATTACAATACTTCCTTTACTTCGTACAAGGAAGTAATAAATACAATTATTTCAGTTTAACACTCTGTAAACAGTTTAAAGATGGTGATTTGACACTTCTGTCAATACAAAAATATAAATGATTTCTTTTTCTTCTTCTAACACTCTGTAAGCAGCTCAAAATATGGCAATTTTAATTTAATCTTGTGACAGGGACGTGAAGTTTTTAATTCTGAACATCTTTTATATTTACATATTTATTCTAAAATTATTCAGGAAACAACTTCGCCAAAATGTATCACTATATTTCCTATATATTAAAAAAGAAGTAGAGACCCGATATATCCCAATGAGTAAAAATTCGTCAATTAAGTGTCATTATTTAATTTTGCATTAGATGTCGAAAAACTTCACTATGGTCCTGTTAATAGGCATTTACATTTTATTATAAATAATAATTTTTTTTAAATTCTATTTGGAGAAAATTGAACACATTTGTCATTATTCTCTAATTGTTTAAAATAATGGTCATAGGTGATATTTACATGTGTTACTTTAGTTTTCCTGCATTTATCTCTCTTATTAAGTGAGACAATTTATATGCAGAAAATGTAGGATTGTTTTCTGTAGCATGAAAAATGTGTTCCATTTTGTGATTTTGTGTGTAAAATATCTTTTTAAAACCACCAGATAACGAGATGTCAAGTTCATCGAAAGGTATTAAGCAACTGTCGGCCGCCATCTCTTCGCAGATTATTGTTTTGTTTGGCAAAAACCCAGAGCTCTCAAATTTTCTAAAAAAAATGTAGTTTCTCATTGCAAATCAGTCTTCAAGAGTACGAATAATAAAAATTTGCAACCCTAATTTAATTTTTTTTTTAATTTTTGTTTTAAAACTATGAACATTTTGCCTGCCAATAATTTACTATTTAGTATAAATAAATAAATATATCATCACGTCTTTTACCCATTACTGGGTGTGGAACTCTTTCATAGAAGATTTCGATAAGTGATATACTTCTTCACATGAAGTGCGATTACCAGCCATCAAATCACGGCCCCCAAAGATGTTAGTGTAGGGGAAGCCACAGGGGTAGATTTAATTTGGTGAAAAATGTTTGTCGGCTGTGAGGATCGAACCAGGGTTCTCAAGATCCACACGCCGACCTACCCCATACTATTTAGTATTTTTGTCAATTAGGAATGATATTAAAAGTATTTCTAAACTTAATTTTGTTTATTTTATTTAAATGACACCTGAATATTTTGATACATTTCCAAGCAAAATTCCTCAAAATCTCGAAGTACTCCACTAACCACTAGGTCTAAAAATACTCTAGAGAGGAAATGCTCAACATACCCTTCTTTCTTCACACCATCACCTCTAATCCCATGAGATGTTCAAACGTAAAACACTTTCGTTGTCGATCCACGGAAATGTCTTGCACCGGACATCCCGATACCGAATCATCCGCAACGAACACTTGAGAAGAAGACTATGTAGTGGCGTGGGTGGCGGCACGCACAAAGTGCTAGAACTGGGTCAGGAAACCACTAAACAGATAATTACCGCGCACAATTATCCAGTTGCTTTATCTGTGAGCGAGTGCACTTCTAATTAGATTAACCGCATTGATAAACCGAAGCGTTTTATGTGTCATACTGGAGTACCTCGCCTTGTGAACATAAAGGATATATTACTGCTGTTATATAATTGTGATTAACTTAACTACTTCATGGAGTTGGATGAAGAGAGTATAAAAGTTCAAGTTTACTGGGTGTATTGATTTGTTGAACTAGTATTTTATTCTGATTGTATCTGGAATTGTAATTTTCCATTTAATCTTTTATTTATTATGTATAGGAAAAGAAATATGTAATTTAATTTATACAGTTATTTCTATTTAAAGTACTACTGAATCGAATTCATATTTCATGGTTGTACTTTGAATTTGTCAGAAATTAATTTTCATTTTGGTCGTTGATTTAACATAATTAATAATAGTTTTTGTAATTTTTAAATGAATTTACCATATATTAAAATGCAAATACTTACACCAGTTAATTCAGAAAAAAAGCTAATTTTATTTGTGTGTAAGCAAAGCAAAGCTTTCCTGAGTTTTCAAGGTCAGGTAAATGTTTATTTTCCTGTCAGTTTCAAGTAAAATTATTTACAGTCAAAAATAATTGTTTAATTTAGTTTTTTAAAATTGTGAAGAAAAGTCAATATTACATTCTTATTGGTTTAATAATACTTTGTTCACAATTTTTATTTATTTATCTCCTTGGAGAACACTTACAATTTAACAACATGCTATCGAAATTTTGTATAACAATATGCAAAAATACGTGTATAACACATAAGGAAAGCATCTTTTTTCACTCACTTGTTTGTTAGACTCCTTCCTGCTTGGCCGTCGTGTATCAAACTTATTCGTGAAAAAAGTATTGCTTGCGTTACTGGTTACGTAATTATTTCTTCTTTATATACATGGTATCCTGGGAAATCAATTTTTACGGAGCAATTATCTAACAATTAATTACAAAAATAACTATTTGTAGCAATTTTTGTCGAGTTCTTACAGTAATTAACTATATACACTAAAATATATTCAAATACAGAATTTATTTTCTACAACTTATATTTGAAGCATTTTTCACTACAATAATTTTGGCGAATTCAAACCACTCATGTCCGATTTATCAATCGATTGTTAAGTACATGTTAACTAATATAAATTACATGTACATATTGTCTTGTATTTAACAGTCCATCAGTACGGTGGTGTGGATAGCGATATGGAATTCGAATCCGGAGATCCAGAGTTCGAATCGCACTCAAGCTTAATATTATATATTAAAAAACTATCACATTGCGGCTTGGTGAGTGCGGACCCTGTACTGTAATTGGGATTAAATTCCTGTTGTACAGCGTAACATAAATAAATAAATAAATAAATAAATAGGCAGAAAATTATAATAGAAACATATCATAAAAACTGAAAATTAGTCATATATTTTTTAATATTTATCAGTTGAGATTTGAATTCGCGAACTCTTGTTCTGTAAACGCAAGTTATATTTATATCGACTGTAAGTGAATATAAAAGTAATCTTCAATATCCTCGTACCTCCCATATATTTCTCACAAGCTTCTGCCTTCTTTGAACCGATTTATTTTTTACGCGTGCGCGCAACCGTTACGTGAGTTTACGCATAGCACGGAACACTATACTGATGTGCTAGAGGTGTTCTCTTGCTGAAGCGGAGTCCGGGACGGTATAGGACGTTAGCACTACTAATTAGTT
This sequence comes from Pterostichus niger, assembly GCA_947425015.1. Classification (NCBI taxonomy): domain Eukaryota; kingdom Metazoa; phylum Arthropoda; class Insecta; order Coleoptera; family Carabidae; genus Pterostichus; species Pterostichus niger. Next base: position 23,160,723 of record OX380342.1, read on the forward strand.
TCATTCTAGCTAATTAATTAGTGGGTGTACCAACACACACACATTCACCTGATGTTTAACATCCGAATTTTGTAACTTGGGACACGTAAACGTGAACAAAAGTGTCGATGTTGATAGATATTATCTAATGAGTGGTGACTGCTCAGAGATAATTTTGGAATGGAATAAATTTATTATTTTGACAGTTTTTATATGCATTTGAACAAATTGAAATCATTATGCCCCTTATATTGTTTTCAATATTACTTGTGAAAATGACATTTCCCTCATTCATTTTAGTTGTGATAGTAATCTTCAATAGTGATGAAAGTAAATAACTTTCTTTGTCCCGCGTGATGGCCACGCGGGTTAAGGGCCGGACTGACGACCATAAGGTCGTGGGTTCGGGTCCCGCCCGTGGCGGCTATACAAAGGACATATCGGCATATGACCTAAGTAGTTGGTCCGATATATAAATTTAAAAAAAAACTTTCCTCTCTAGTGAGGGAAACGGTTACTATCACAACTAAATTGAATGAGGAAAATGTCATTTGGCGCATGGTGACCAAGGAAATGTAATGGGGTAGGTGGCTCAGTGGTATCGAGTCGGCCTGTGGATCCTGACAACCCTGGTTCGATCTCCACAGCCGACAAACAATTTTCACCAATTTAAATCGACCTCTATGGCTCCCTTTTCACTAACATCTTTGGGGGCCGTGATGTGACGGCTGGTAACCGCACTTCACGCGAAAAAATATATCACTTACCGAGATCTGCTATGGCAGAGTGCCACACCCAGTAATGGGTAAAAGGCGATATGATATATTTATTTATTTATTTACCAAGGAAATGTGATGTGCATTTGCAAATGCAACTCCTGTGATTTATATAAGATAATTATTAAATTTCTTGTATTGCAAACATAAAAATGTAATTCTCACGTGTTGAAAAAAATAACATGTAACACACTTGGGAAAAGGGCCATTGCTATCGCTCGTGCTTCAACATTCGTATTCATTTTGTAATTAAACCCTTTCCTCACTTGTATCACAATGTACTGTAACTAAATCATACATAAAATTAATTGTAATGATGAACTTTTCGGTGACAATTTCTTATATTTTTAAATTGAATTATTGTTTGTTAATACTCGTAGTAATTAGTCATGTTTGCATCAAGGATCTAAGTAAATGATAATACATAAAGGGCAGCAGTATTCAGCTAGAGGACTCTTGCTCCGAAGGATGGATATTTCCCGAGGTGATTACCATCGAGTAACGTCCGTGATGCATACATGATTTTCTTTTGCACTAGAATATGTAGAATTAGTTTTAATTTATAATAATTATGATTATAGTAATTCATATAAGAGTATTAATTACCTGTGTCTCGGTCATTATATAGTTTATATATTTAATATCATAACAATAAACAACAAATAAGATCCAAATGAAAAATAAACGTATTTAATGACAACCATTTATATTTTCATAGTTGTTTATGTCTCACTATTAACTATATCGATATTCTGTGACCAAATCCATGTATCCTGTTAATTCGTTTAGTTTTATTCATTTTGTAAAACGTTATGATTAAATACATTAAATGTATGAATTATATATCAGTGATTAATTTATTTCTTGAAATAAACTGCTTTGAGATACGAATACAGGAACAATATGCATATGAAAGATGTATTTTTAAAAATATGTGAGAAAGAACTGGTAATCTGCACTTGGTGAAACATATTTATTTTTTTAAGGTTGTAATAATTCACATCGATGTTTCACAATTTTCGTTTATTAATTAAATTGTAACGATCGTTTCATCCTCGTGCATTGTCTGAAGATCTTCCCTTTGCGCCATATAGCATTCTATTTACAATAGAATCACTATCATCTATAAAGTACAAATTATTTAGAACGTACCACTAATTTAGTTATTTGAAAATTATCCTACTTTAGAATTATGCTGCATGATTTTACTATGACGTATTAATATAATATACTTTAATGTGGTTATTAGTTGTTAAATCAGGACACCAACAGATGTTGGTGGAAGATGAACCACAGATATGATTTATATGATATGCTAATATTCGTTTGCACGAACGATACTTAAAATTTATGTCAGAGTTAAATACATAAAAGCAAATCGAAATAAAGTGTCAACCAATTTTCACTACACTAAAATTACCACTGTGGCTCCCACTCCACTGAAATCACGCAGTACGGTGGTGTGGATAGCGATACGGAATTCGCATCCGGAGATCCCGAGTTCGAAACTCACTCAAGCTAAAAATTATATAAACTATCACACTGCGGCTCGGTGAGTGCGGACCCTGTACTGTAATTGGGATTAAATTCCTGTTGTACATCGTAACATAAATAAATAAATAAATATATCACTTATTTAGATCTGTTACTGCAGAATACCACATCCATGATTGGCTAAAAAGCATGATATATTTATTTATTTATTCGATGTGATATTTATTGCCAGTGTATATTAAACTTACAATTTAAATTTCTTTGGTGGAAACGGAGTTGACAGTATTGCTTGTAACAATTTTAAAATTGTGCATGAAGTAATTGAAATATGTGATTGACTGGTGAAAGTAAAAGTAAAAATCATTGTGCATTGTGTTGTATTCATGCATAATATCTTGAGGACATATTTCCTTTTTTGAAATTACAATTACATACAGTGTGTTCATGCTTGACAAGGTGTAACGACTCATGTACTTTGTATTGTTGCTATTATTCTGTCTGGTCAGTTCAGAACAATTTTCTTTCAATTTTAAAACGAATTAGAAAATTTTAATAATTTTATATTATCTAATTAACTTAATGCCGTCATTATTTTTTATCTATATTACTTATCTGTGCAAAATATGTACCTAATAAGTAAATTTACTGAGTTTATCTACCATATTTTGCTAGAAGTTTTCCTTATATGATGCAGTCATGGGTTATGCTCATCATCTTGTATTATTTTAATTATTTTAATTTATTTCAAAACTGTTTTGTGATTCTTAATTTAGTATGCTAACGGCTTTTGTAGTGTTTACTAAATCAGTTTAAAATTTGCCAAGTCTTGTACCTTTTGATGTTATCTACGTTTTAGATTTCAAACTTGATGGATAAGTTAATTATTTTAAGTATTTATCTAGTTATTTACTAACTATAGAACCACTCACCTGTCTTATCAACATACTATAAAAGTATAAAAGTTTTATAGTAAATTCATATTTTTATTGACTATTAAAATATTTCATATAATATTGAAATCATTTTGTATGACTTATCTAATAATATATTACCGACTGATTGCGGTCAATCATAAATCATCATGTTTATGTTTCATTCACATATTTTGAGTACGAAATATTTTATTACTATTATCAAAACTATAATTGAATATTTATTTTTTAGATTAGATTTATAGATTAGATTGTCACAAAAATGTTTGTTTTACTTAAATGGAGCGATTTGAGACTAGTTTAAATATTCAAATAGAAATAAAAAGGATTTTATTTGTATGCTTTTTAATAACTACTTATCAACTGAATGAAATCAATTATTATCGTAAAGAGAAAAAATCGATGGGATTTGAATTCGGAATTGTTTGATCCTAGAAAAACATTATTCCAACTAGACTATGCTCTACGCTGGCATCGAAGAGTAAAATGCAAATGGCGCCGGAATTAATTCAAAACCAAACTTCGGCATTGATAAAAATGTTCTCTAATAATATGAAAATAGATATGTTCATAATGTATGACAAATAGCTTCGCAATCAATTAGATTAGTTAATTTGTTTGTCTTATATATTTTCAACATTTGTAAGAACACAGTACATATTTCGTTTGTTGTTTCGTTTTAATATTTGCAAAATGACGTAATGACGGTTTCTAGAGATGATCTGTAAACTAAAGATGTTAAAGTTGAACCAATGTCATTTCCCAAGTGCCAAAATATTGTTGGTTTGAGAGTAGTTTCAGTAAAAGCGTCATATTACTACAAACTTTATTAGTCAACTTGTTAACTGCGACCATGTGTAATTTCTAAAACTTACAAAAATAACTGTATCTATATTGGATAGAAGTTCAGTTTTCCGGATTCAATTCTCACAGCCGATAAACAATTTTCACCACATAAAAAACTACCCTTGTTGCTCACCCTCCGCTAATGTCTTTGAGGGGCATGATTTGACGGCTGGTAACCGCACTTCACGCGAATAAATATATCACTTAACGAGATTTGATACGGGGGAGTGCCCTACCCCACTAATGGATAAAAGGCATTATACCTATGTATATATATATATATATTTAGTTTTGCAGTTAAATACTATCTGAATATTATGTTTTTATACATATTTTTGTATGTTTCATAAAAACTTGGATTTTCAAATTTACGGACTCGAGGGTATTCCAGTTATCACGGATAATCTACGCTGTATTTCTAATAGCTTAACGCGTAAATTATCGTAATAATATTTAAACTTTACTAAAAAGGACAGCATGAACGTGAAGGTACGTACGTCTCTTCTAGTTTTAACCTTGTAGTTTTCATTCATTCAATAATTGAACAATCACTAAAGAATTTGCCGGCCATTTAATTATTTATTCATAGTACAAATGATATTCAGTGAATGATATAATAACAAGTACATAGCTAAAGTTGGCTAGCTGTCATCGCACTTCAAAGAGAATTCCCCAGTGTTGCAGTTCTCAGTATTCAATGTGAAATACGAGGAACTAAAATAAGCAATTACATAATTTATTTCATTATTTCCATTCTCTTAAGTGGATCTGGTGACGTCACCGACGGCAGAGACGATGAATACGACTGTTTTGCATTAGTGATGATGCACTTTCTTAAATTGAGGAAGATTATGTTACGTTATGTAAGGTGGCAGTGGACTTGGCACTTCAGCAGTTCAACACCAAGAGGTTTTTGGTTCAATGACAAGTACCATTACTAGCACTTCTTCAAATTAATTCATTTTTAATTTAGTTTCGAAAAAGAGAGAGAAACATATTTCAATGTAATTCGTAAGGTTTATGAATTATAACAGTTCAAATAATTATTGTTCCTTTAACTAAATTATTTTGTAATTTGTACGAAATAAACTATAAGCTATTTTATATTATGTACTGCTTCTCTGCACGTTAGTTTTTTATTAAACAAACGAATTTGAGGGACAACTTTTCCATCAGATAGGAAATCAAAAATATATCTAATGGTATATAATCGTATTATACCAATTGTCCGTAAACTAAAAATAAAATGCAGATAATAAATCCTACTTGGTTTTAAATGTATTGGATAAAATAGTGCTTTCATGTTAGCTATCTTGCAGGTCTAAATGGAAAATGAAACTTCAACATAGTTCTGATAAATTTCACTTTACTTTAATGTTATAAATAACTTTTACCGCATACAAGTGAAACTACACTATTCAATAAAATGTAATTACACGTTAGATATTTATAAAGAATCAGGAACTGTTTATTTTTAAAGTGGTTCAAGTTCAGTTGTCAGTAATATCAATCCTGGAACAAAGTCTAAAAATCCATCATATATGTGAAATACATATCAATAAACGTCAGTAAACAAAAATTTTATTTGTACAATTTATGTTGTGTTTCCGATATAGTTTATCACTTGTGCGATAGATAATTCATATTATTTTTGTCATTTTATTTCAACATTGATAAACAAGTCTTCATTTTGCGAAATAATACTCTGCATATAAATACGAGTAAATCAATGAGCCGATATATCCACATCCTAAACGAAGTTCCTAATAAATTTATTCGTCTAATATACAAAAGAAAGTATATCAATAAATGACAAGCAAAATAAATAAATATATCATCACGCCTTTTATCTACTACTGGGTGTGGCACTCTACTGTAGCAGATTTCAGTAAGTGATGTATTTATGTGCATGAAGTGCTGTTACCAGCCGGCAAATTACGCCCCGAAAAGAAGTTGGTGAAGGGGAAGACACAAGGGTAATTTTAATGTAGTGCAAATTGTTTGTCTGTTGTGAGAATCGAACCCAAGTTTTCAAATCCTTAGTTCGACTCAGTACTACTGAGCCAACTAACCTATATTATAAAAATAATTTTCATAATTTGAACTATGATTTAGATACGATATTGTTTTGTTTGTTAGATAGATTCATTTATTAGGAACTTTGTTAGGAGATTTAAATATCGGTCCTAAATATGTCACTTTAATTTAAATATTACTTACATTGAAAATATTGACCGATGCTGGGCTTTCAACCAGGGATCTGAACTGTAATGAAACCATAAGCGAAAACCGCTCTGCGTTCAACTTTTTATGAAACCTTAACGGAAAACCGAAACCGATATATTTTGTTTCTAAATATCGAAACCGTAAATCGAAACAAAAATTTAATTGATTCCATAAACGAAAACTGATATTATTCCGGTTTTAAAACCGTTAATTTAAACTGGTATAAATAATGTACTGAACCGAAAATGGTAAGAATAGGAAGAAGAATATAAGTTATTAGTTTTTTATTTTTCTAAAGTTGCAGTCGTAATAGGGCTGGTAACACTGGATATGAATTTATGAATGGTAAGTGAAAGCAAGATGGACACTATGGTGTACATAGAAATTACTTTTGAAGATGACAGAAAACAGAAATAAAAAGAATTACAGAAAATTTGCTAATTAGTTACTTATAAATAGGCTGTAATTGTGCAGAGCGCGTAAATATATTAGGTTTTTTAAAGGCATTTTGAACCGAAATCGAAATTTTACTGATATAAAAACCGTTAACCGTAACCGAACTCCAAAATTTGTTGGTTCAAGTACCTGTCAGACATTCTTAATTTGAGTACTTTTGTTACCGCAGAGAACTCCTATGTTCAGTCTTCAATTTATGAGGAAACCTAGGATCGAAATTGTCTTACACAAATAAAAAATATAGAATCCAAGTCGTATAACGTCGTATAAAAGTTTTGTTTGTGCAGGTAATCTAAGTGATTTAGTCGGAAACTAAACATCTCTGGTTTAAATACCAGCCTCTGCCAAATTTTCGCTGTGAATAATATGATAAAATTTCAATTTATTACTAGAAGTATTTTGTATTGTATTCACCGCTGAATCTATTTAAGTTATTTAGCATTCACTATTATAACTTACAACTCATCTTTTACTTCGAATAACCATACTTATTCAAAAGACAGGTGAAACCAAAAGGGCAGAACTTGTGCCGAGTGTGTCGAACCAATCTATACAAGTGAAATTCAAGCTCTAAAACGCTAAACCGCCACTGATTATATACCTCGAGCCAACAAAATCGGTCTGATCGCGTGCTCCATGGAATTACCCAGAATGCAGTGCGCGTGCGCACCAAGCCACGTGATCACGATTATGAAGAAGCTTATTTATGGTTATTAAACTCGGCGTTCACATTAAAAGTGGTGAATATTCATTACAATACGTTTGTATAAAAGGCGAAACACTTTATCTAACATCGGTGTTCGCCGCACTTAGAACTTGTGTTACTGTAATGGTTTGCTTGTACCAAGTGCTGTTATGTGAATATGAGTGTTAGATAGCAAGACATGACTTTGTAAATATTAGATAAGAAGCATGCTTGAGTGCTGTGCAAAATGAACATCTGTATTTGTTTCCTCCTTTTTTATATAAATGCTCTGTTTCAAAGATCGTGGTAAATATACAAGATGGTCCATTTTAAGTTTCGTTTGGAAATATTTCGAAAACTACGCATCGGATCAAAAAAGTAAAAAATATGTATCAAATATTTTTGAAGGGGCTATCCACTGACACCAAAGTCGATCCCCCAATCCCACCCCCTGGGGGTGCGGCGGGGGGTAACTTTTTAATCTTAAATAGGAACCTACATTTTTATTACAGATTCGGATTCTACGTTTAAAATTAGGGAGGTTTTGTTCGAAACTTTTTTTCGATTCGCGATAGATGGTGCTGTAATCGCAAAAAAATTATTTAACTTCCCCAACAAATTTCAATATTGTCCGTTGTTCTACTCCCGCGAGAGGGAGTGCGGGGCAATGTTTAGTAAAAAGATTCGATAACTTGTCTAAATTATAAATCTCCTGGATTTTTAAATTCTAATTTAAGTTTTCGCTGGTGAGAGGAGAGGGGACTCACCTAAATCAAGCACCCCGTAGGTGAGAAGCGAAAGAATCTGAATCTGCAATAAAAGTTCTCTTTTGAAAGATAAATTTTACGCCCCCACAACCATCCCCACCCTCAGGGCGAGAGGGCTTTAAATGTAGCACCATTGGTTGTCATTTGGAAAATTAAGGTATACATTCTTTGTATTTTCTACTTGCCAGTGTAATTTCTCTAAAAGTACGATAAGTCGATTTTTTGCGATTACAGCGCCATCTCGCATCGCGAATCGAAAAAAAAGTTTCGAACAAAACCTCCCTAATTTTGAGCGTAGAATCCGAATCTGTAATAAAAAATGGGGGTTCCTATTTAAGATTTTAATGTTACCCCCCGCCGCACCCCCAGGGGGTGAGATTGGGGATCTACTTTGGTGTCAGTGGATAGCCCCTTCAAAAATATTTGATACGTATTTTTTACTTTTTTGATCCAATGCGTAGTTTTCGAAATATTTCCAAACGCAACTTAAAATGGACCACCTTGTATGTGCAAAACTGTTAGTTATTCTTTAAAGAGTAACAAAATTGTGTAGTTGTTTCACATAAATTATAAGCTTTATCAGAAAACACAATTCGTTATGATTTATTGTCTACAATTTGACAGATTGCTGGTATTTATTTAGATTTACACAAAATTTTGCTAGTAATGTTTATTGTTCGTTTATCTACTTTTTTCAAGGTTATATCCACTTTTAATACATAGTCACATAATTTACATTTGGTTTCAGTCCGTTGCAGTATGACAGAAGTATACTAGTAATATATTTCCGGACGATATTGGGCGAGGCTATGAACAACAAAAATCCGAGATGATCACTATTCCTACGTATTACACCTACTATTATTGGTTTTTTTTTTCGAGCGGGTTATACTAAAAATTTGCATATCTATTCAATAACATACTGTACCACACTAGTTCGAACTAATTATCAACAGTCAATTGTTGACAAACATTCTTGTCTTATAAATCATTTTCGCTTCATCCACATTTATAAATCCATCTTCAATTATATTCATCATACTATTCTAATATAGTCAAGTAGTTCATTTGTCTTCAATCTCATTTAAGGAGTGGTGATTGCGACTCGATCATAGGACTTTAAGATGTTCTGTTCTGTTAAGAGAAACATGGCAGGCCATAGAGCCAATCCTGGTTTATTTCCATTCTGCTAAGTATTGAATAATAATGATTCAATATCCGAACTGAATCGCCAGGCCAGACCATGCACCCTAGACATAAAGACAATACACTACACTCCGCCCAGTTTCTGGCAAGAGCTGGACTGACCTGCTTATACCTTAAATGAAAGACATAGTGCAATGCAAATCAGCCGACGTCACGATACACAAAAAAAGTTTAACGTCCAGAGGACTCTCCAATTTCAAAGTAAATCAGTGTTGGGTGACTTTTTTAACGTGGGATTCTACCACACTTTGTTGCTTCTTTCCAAAATGCAATTCAAGTTTAGGGCTGGCTTACTAGTAGTTGAGTTACTTTCCCAAGATTTGAGATGTAAAATCATATTTTCGTAATTCCCTGCTTCACTAATTATTTCAGTCAGAAAAGCTTCGAATAAAGTTGAAATATCATAAAATTCTGTATGTAATTCAGAAAACAAAATTAATTTGGCATGTTTTATAGTAGCAGAAATGATATTTAAAATGTCGAAAATGACCTCAAAAATAGCGATTGCCTTGAAACTGATACAAATTTTTGACGTTTTATTCATTTGTTAAAACTAAATTTTTAAATAACATGTTCTAAAGTCAAAGTTAAATTTACATAATATATTTGGTTAGATCAGAAAATTAATTAAAATAATAATAATTTCTACTTTTATATATTTTTATTCGTTAAAAGTTTTAACTGGTCGTTAAAAATTAACGGATCATTTAGAGAATACGCCCGGTTATCTACCAGTGTTAAGTTATTAAAAGAAAAAATAGCCGGCAATTACATATTTAGTGAAATAAAATTAATTTTTAGAATACTCAATTATTCTTCTGAAAAATAAAATGTAACATATTTGTTTATCTTTATGTTCAGTTCCATGGAAATCGCCATTTTTTATGTAAGTTTAGATATTTTAAAACTTTATTTTAGCCGTAATTAAAGCATGCTTACTGATTTAGATGCAGGATTTATATATAATCTTTCCACTTTATTTGAAGCTTTATTGCCCAAAATAATTAGGGAAGCAGGAAATGATGAAAGTGTGATTTTATAAGTTAAAAGATCAAGAACCAAATCAACATTCTTTATACGAGTAAATGAACAGAGTCACAAATTAATTAGATGAAATAAATTTGTAAAGAAAATTTATTTTCTAAGTTAAAAGTTAATATAATGAATTAACAATAAAAACTAATTGTAAGTATATTCTTTACTATCTATATGTGAATAATTCATTGGCATATTTAAGTTAATGTATTTTTAAAATTTAAATTTAATAAAATACGTACATACTTTTCGTAAATTTCTTTGGTCCAGTTCATGTCTGATTGAGCTCGTATATCTTTTGCGCTACTCATTCAAACATATACTGACACGCTCTCGTCCCGTGCAACCTTTCTATAAGTGCTGAGAATTGACAGCTGGTAACCGGACTTTACAGTTAAAAACGTCGTGTGTTGATACCTACAATTGTAATTTTTTATAGGTAAAGAACGTTAAATTATAAGATGAATATGTAATGATCAATAGTAGTAGTAGTAGTAAAAACTCATGTATCATCATTTTTTCATAATTTCTTTCGTCACTACGTATGTATTATTTCGCAAAATAATTTGATAGCAAATTACAGTATTAACTCATAGTTAAAAGGAACAGTCAAGTTGATTCCCAATGCGAGTTAGTCACTAATGGACCGTTCATTTACTATTCCGTTTCAATGAATATGTTGTAAGATTGAATTAAATTTAATGTACTTCTTTTTAAAAATTAATTTGTGAATCGGAATCAGTTTTGAACTTATATTATTAATTTACTTGATCATTTTTAATCTTTCATGATCCTGAATATTATTAATAATATCTAACTTCAAATTTAAATATGTACAACATAGCTTTCAACCTACATACCATAAAATCCGAAACTGTAAATTTTTGATATAAAACGAAGAATATAAAATACAAGAGCACCTTGTCTTGTTCTTTAAGTATATTGTGATTTGTGTAAGTCTACTGTCTGGTCAAATTCTCATACATCTTTCGGTTCCAGTGATCAAACAGAACAAGCAATAAAACTCGATTCACGATAGTTTTATGGGCACTTTAGAATTTGTAAGCGCGAATAAATTAAAATCAAAATACCCTGAGCGCGTAATGACGCCATTTCACTTGGGAACCTGTACTGTGCGCGCGTGCTTCTTCACATGTGTCTGTACTTGGCTTTCTTTTCTTTCTTTCGGCGTTTAAATATTTCGGTTCTTCAATTACACATTCGTCGAAACACTCACACGTATAGCCAGCTCTCTTTTAATTTATTAATTAATATTTATTATTTCGAGAAAGTCATGCCTTCATATTTCAGGTAATTGATGCGATTCTCACAGAAATGATTACATTTATTATTTAGTTCTGAATGTTTAATTTAAGCTTTCCGGCATTTGAATATTTTTGCAAATATTTGTTGTTTTAAACTAATAATTACTACTCAAAAGAATTGAGAAATTGATATACTGTAAGAAAGTTTTGTGTGATTGTTATGAAATAAAAGTAGGGCACTTGCGATTTCAAAAGACATTGTACTGTACTTACAAGCAAAAATGTTGTACGCACAGGAAAACTGAATAATAAATATAGGGCATGCGACAGTTGTGTAATGGTATTTAGGCGGCCTTGCATATTATTTCTAATGACAATAATTATCAATTGACTTTCATAACTATAATCAAATATTAATAAAACTACAATTGTTAATAGTTGACAATGACATTATTTTAAATAAATGTCAGCTATTTTATAAATTGAAAGTAATTCAAACCTGTAACTCTTTATATATGTTACAGGTCAAATTCTACAGGATAAAAGTGTAATATTTACCGCTACCGATATCTTGAAACGATTATCAATATCGATAAAATATCGAAACAAAAGTATATATATATAAATATATCATTACGCTTTTTACCATTACTGGGTGTGGCACTCTGCTGTAGCAGATCTCGGTAAGCGATATATTTCATCGCGAGAAGTGCGGTTAACAGATGTCAAATCACGGTCCCCAAAGATGTTAGTGGAGGGGGAGCCACAAGGATAGAAACAAAAGTATCGAGTACTAAAATACTAGATTTCGTAAAAAAAGTATCGATATATTTTGGATATATATATATATATATATATATATATATCGATATTATCGCAACAGCTCTACATGTGATACATTGCAATTATGTCATCTAATGAAAAAATTTGACACTACACAGAGATTTTTCTGTTATCAAATCTAGATAATTTATTATTAATGAAGTAGATGGCTCAGTGGTATCGAGTCGGAATGTCGATTTGAGACCCCAGGTTCGATTTCCACAGCCGACAAACAATTTTCTCCACGTTAAAACTACTTCTGTGGCTCCTCCTGTAGTATAACGTATTTGGGAGCCGCGATTTAACGGCTAGTAATCGCAGTTCACGCGAAGAAATATATCATTTACTGAGATCTGCTACATAAGAATGCCACACCCAGTAATGGATAAAAGGCGTGATGATATATTTATTTATAATTTATTATATTCGAATCAGTAAACGTTTTACTCTGCTTTTATTGTTATCACATTAAAAATATTAGTAATCAATATTTCACTATATCTTCACGTAAAAGTATTTTACTGCAGCAGATAATTTTAATAATGGTGAAAATCAGATGTCGATTCCTTATTTCTATGGAGTTATTTACTTTATAAGTAAAGAACAAAACTTTAATGTCATACGGTTCATATTTCCAACAAAAGATTCTTGAACAGAGGTACTGTAGTCATTAGGACAAAATCACCATCATCAGTCCGTCATTTACAATGAACAAAAATAAAGGTTGAAATAATCCCAGACATTTAATACTCATTTCATAACAATACTTAATAGCAGTAGCAAATAATTTTTATAATGTTTAAAATCGGTTGTCGATTACATATTTCTACAATAGGAATTATTTACAAGGAGTTATTTATCTATTAGCTAAAAGAACAAAACTTGTAAAGAAATAAATACTAATAGTAGTAGTACTAGCTGTGACATTTTTAATTTGTATTTTTTTTTCTTATACGTCTATTATAATCATTTAATTTTTTAATTCTTTTATTCATATTACTCTGTTCAACAGGAACTTAATCCCAATTAGAGCACAGGGTTCCAACTCACCGAGCCGCAGTGTGATAATTCATATATTTTTAGTTTGAGTGAGATTCGAACACAGGATCTTTAGATTCGAATTTCGTAACGCCTAACCACGCCACCGTATTGCTGAATAAATTCTAACGACGATTTTCAAATGGCACCCAAAATTAAGTAGTTCTATATTTAAAAAAAAACTAAGATTATGTTAAAATCCTTTTTGTTTGTGTCTTCAAAATTGTTGTCTAACGAGAACTACCGCTTTAAATATTAATTATTTCTTATTTGAATAGATTTTTTTTTGTTTCCTTCGTTTAACTCTTTATATAATATTTTTGAAAATTTTGATTCTACAAAACTGACAAGTATTTAACAACATGATTGTCATATTTCTAGCCAAATTTAAAGTACTCTTGTTGATAAGTCATGCTTATAGCACCAAAGTAGTATATGGTCATTGACTAATTCAATAGTATAACGCACAAACTTGAGATGTAGTATGGTGCGCTGGTGCTCCAGAAATTGCGTGGAGCAACGCGCTCGGCTAACCACGGTTGCTTCACTAGAAATTCCTAATTACATCAAGATGCGACCACCGGAACTAAATACCGTACATACGAATCTCACCCTTAACAAACATTTCTTTACTGACAGAATTATGGTACACACCATTACGGCACAAAAAAATTTAAATGTCTCTGAAAAGAAAAATGTTATTGATTCATTAGAAGCAAAATTGTTTACTTCCATAAGTCTTCACTGTTCTTTGTTGTGCATTTAAATCTTATTCAAAATTAGCAACCTAAAAGTTTAATCTTTATCAGATGGAAATACATTTGAAGTCACTGAATTTATTTTTCATACTTATTTAAATTTTGTAGCTAGCATTTACAATACAATATCAGATTGGAGACGGAAAGTTCCAACATATGAAAAAAAAATAATATCATCATGCCTTTTACCCATTACTGAGTATGGTACTCTTCATAGCAGATATCATTAAGTAATATATTGATGTGCGTGAAGTATGGTTACCAGCTGTCAAGTAACATGTCAATTGACTTTTTATGGTAGGTATCTTGATACATACTGTCAAAAAGCTCTCACAATATTAAAATAATAATATTTTTATTGAAATAAATTTACTGTTACTTTGATTATAAGACTTAATTATTACTTTTAATTAGTCTACTTTTTTTGTCGAGTCTTACTGATTTAATAGTTTTCCCAGTTGATAGTCTACCGATTCTTGTTATTTATTTCAATTATAAAATAAAACCAATAGTGCTTCAGTTTGAAGTAGACCTTGATTTATTGGTTGTCAAAATTGAGTTTTGAACTTGAACTGAAGAAAATTTAATGAACTTGTAATTATTTTTATGAAATATTAATGATGCATATTTTATTTGACAGGTATTACATAAATGTATTAAAAATGAAATATTTATTACATGCGAGACATATCATACAAATTTAATAGATAATAAAACTAGCAAATTCCTAGTATATGTCAAGTTGTCAAGCACAACATAATTTATTTATTATGTACTACCAGAAAATACCAGAAGCAAACAAGAACTAGCTGTTTAAAGCAACCATAACAATCAATGATAGTATTTTCAGAAAACCATAAAATCTGTTTCTGCTCATAGAACATTTCCGTTATCTTGTGATCTTGAGGCATAGCGTACAACACAACTACAAGGCGCCAAGCAATGTCACTGAGACGAGAAATTCCTCGTTGAAAGTTGGCTTTTTCTCGTCTCGTCTCGCGGCATCACTATTCAAAGTGAACCACTACCCACAACATAGAGTTGAACAACCTTATCCAACGGATCTCGTGTTTTGTACTTTCTCTCTATGTAAATTTGGATTCTAGGGATGAATTTAGGGAAATTATCAAATTTACTGGTTTGGTTGGTAATTTGCATATGGAATGAAATTCTTGAATGATTTGACGGACAAGGTTTTATTTTTTCAACGAAGTTATTATATGCTGACGTTTCCAAGAAACAAGATTAATTTAACGAATTTTTACACATATTGCGGGCGCAGAAGATATACTATTCATAATAGCTGCCATCAAATCATTATAGTATGGAACTTTTTTATTTTATTCTAACTGAAAACTCTGTGTTTAATATAACACAATCATGATTAAATTGGCAGATCAATGACAACTATAGCTATAAATGTGACATATAAACATGTACCAGTATTGCTAATATCAAACACAGAAATGTAACTGTTATTTTTTTCAAAAAATAAAGAATAAATTTTTTTTCGGTAACACATGCACAAGAAACACGTTCTTATTCCCTAATTTTAGAGAGAGAAACACTGCTTTTCTCTCCCTAGGTAGAATGTTTCTCTCCCTGGGTAGCATGTTTCTCTCCCTAGAGACTACGATTATTAGCTGTTTGCGGCGTCTCCTAGGTAACTAGTTACGCAACCCATATTTGACAATTGTCCCGATAAGACAGTAATTTTTGTGCACTTGTTATTAAATAGTTATTTGTATCACTAGTCCAGAAACTGCTATTTTGCGAGTGCGAGTATCTTTTGAAAGGACGAGCCGCAGGCGAGGCCTTTAAATACGAGCACTCGCAAAATAGTTTCTGGACGTGTGATACACAAGATTTTTCGCGCCGACGTTTTTGTAAATTTAATAAAAATGTTTAATTTATTACTAACATTTAAATGTCAGGGAACTTTTTTATGTTAGTATTATCTAATTGTCAGAACTGTACTTTTAATTAATTATTTATTGTTCATCAATTTACATCTTCAATAAGCTTAATTACACTGTACACTTTATTTAATAAACATAATTCATTTCTTTGTCTATTTCACGACTTGTCATTCCAGAATTATAACCTAAAAAATCAACATATTTTATTTGGATTTTACATTGCTAATTCAATTATAATTACTTACAATTTTGTTTAAACTATATGTATAAATATTCTGTTTTCTTGTATTGAAAATACTCAACTATGAATATTTTATCATAATATGTTTACGCAAATGCAATATTTTGACATTTCGTACGTTCAGGAGTTCGCTATACTAGTGATGCCAACATATAACCATAAAAAGTCACTAATTTTTGCCGGCCTCGGCC
Organism: Pterostichus niger; assembly: GCA_947425015.1. Lineage (NCBI taxonomy): Eukaryota > Metazoa > Arthropoda > Insecta > Coleoptera > Carabidae > Pterostichus > Pterostichus niger. Next base: position 23,177,359 of record OX380342.1, read on the forward strand.
GGTAACACATGGTTTCCGGACGATTTTTAGTTATGTAATACTGCTAATGCCGGACGGTGGCGCGAAAAGTATAATATGCTTCACGAGAGGGCACGATTATCCCTTGTTTCCCTCCCTTGATGCATAACATAATATTAAGCATATATCGATTGCAAAATTAGTTATCAATATAAAATATTTGTTTCCTTGCTTATTTTGTCGCTTAAACATTGCATTAGTTTTTTTTTTATGGTTGTACTATGTACGATTCGTTATTCAATCTTTTAGTATTTGATATGGGAAATATATTTTTTACTGGCATTGTTGCCTAATTTATTTGAGAGAAAACTACTTCAAATACAAGTTGTTGGGATTTGAATTCTCCACGGTGTATCAAAAATAATTCTATGATCATAGCAGACAATAAAACTAATTGTATAGTTATCTAATATAAAGAGTAATTGGCCAAAAAGTTAAACATGTTATAGTCACTTGCACCGCTTATAAGTTTTCATTAAATTAACAATATTATATCGAGATGAATTATCAAATAAGTAATTGATCATTTCTGTCAAAGTTTTGATTCAATATTTCTTTTTTAATTCAACAATCCTTAAAATTTAAATGAAGATAGTTAAACTGGCTATTAGAGATATTGACTAGTAGCACAAGCTCTGTTGTTGGGTATTCTAAGAGCACGGTTTTAACATGTTAGAGATAGCTCAAACACTGCTTTTAAAACAGGCAAAAACAGAGCTTGTGCTACCAGCCTATTTGTCTTGGTTTTCTGTTTGTTCTTATTTAAGAAAAAATGCAATTCTGGGCAATTGGTGCATATTATACAAGTCTAAAAATACTCATGTCACAGACTAATTATCAACTGCACGATTCGTCGGTAGGTACTGCTCATATTACCAACTCACCCAAAAATATCGTTAAAGTTCCCTCCTATAGGAAACATTTCCTTATCTCATACAAATGACTGCGAGGAAATTTTTGTAATTATCATAATGAAGGGTTGAAAAAAGAATAATATCCTATGATAGCGCAGTTTGCTTCGCAAAAACTAATTAGTGCAACCAGCGTGTAACAATAATTAACAGTATAACAATGTACGCAGCAACTTTGGGTTGTACGTTGTGTGTGTTCTGTATTCTAGTGAAGTTATCAGAGTGTGCTCTGACCGGCTCTACATAAGCACGCGACCATATGACGTAGTTTCTTCGTTATTTGTTACGTACCAAGAGAGTGAAGATTGATCTTGCTTCATTCTGACGAACTTCATTATATTTTGTCATGAACGGAAACGATCATTATAATAGAAATTATCAAATTCAAAATTAACGTTGACAAACAAAAGATAACTGATTTTTGTACAAATATACATGGTGTTTCTATACCTCTGCACGATATTTTAATGACATATATAATTTGATATACTGATTATAGAACAAAAACAATTTTTGTGCAATTCCCAAAAAAATAAAGGCATCTCATTCTTAGCGAACATTTTTAGTATCACTGGTTTAATTCGGAATTTTGCGCCGCTTCTCCATACACTAACAGCATATCTATTAATTCACTGTTGCTATACATTTTTCTCAAATTTCTCCCACAATTTTTTCAAAACTGCATACGAAATCAGACTAGGTACTCAAATAAAAATAAGGCATTACACTAAGTATCTACATGATAACTAATTAATAAATGATTATTTATAGGCAGTGTTTATACTTGTACATACATAATTATAAATATTTAAATGTACTATTAAACCAGTGACACTAAAAATGTTTTGCTAGTAGTGAAATACCCTAAGTATTGCGAATTTCAAAAAAAATATTTTTGGTCTATAATCAGTATATCAAATTATATGTCATTAAAGTTTCGTACAGAGGTATAGAAACACCCTGTATAGTTATGAATATGACATGATTAAAAATGTATTCAAATAGCACCTCATTCGCTAAGAATTCGTAGTACAACTGGAGATTAAGGACAAAAAACTTATGGTAACACAAAAGTGCAATTCGAAATATGCTATGGTTCATTATACGAGTATCTGTGTACAATTTTCATAATTTTAATAATGTTTACGTTCCTATATTTTTAATTTACTGGATGGTTTAGAGCAGTTATTTCAACCTCTATATATCAATCTTCTAAGCATGAAAACTAATAAGTTTGCGGAAAATAGTGCATCGGAAACAGAATCTGAAGGGAAATGTTCAAAATATCTTTAAACTTGTTTTATAAATAGTAATTTAAAATTGTAATGAATATTTTATTATTTCCAGAATTCAATTTTAATATATTAAAATATATGTAATTATTATATTATTTCTATTTCTTTGTCATTAATATTCATTTATTTTTTATAGAGTATAATTTTAGAAACAATTTTGTTGTACAAGACAAATACATTTATTTTGCGATAAACTATTCGAAGACAGTCTAGACGTCTAGACTCAGTACTTGTATTAAATAATAGTAAAAATTATTTTGTCATATATTCTGAGACATCCTAACTTATTTTTTATTAGTTTGTAATGCATGCACCAAGATAAACATTTAAAAATGTTAAGAATATTGTGATTGATTTGAGTGATTTTTGTTCCAGGCAGAAGACGAACGTGGCCTCGTCTCTCCCTCAGATCGGGTCCTCCGTGGGCCCTTTTAGTTCTAGCAGCAACAAGTCTCTTTCATTTGGCCGGTGAGTACAAATCTTTTTATACCGTGTACAATAGCTTGTTGCCATAGAAACAATAACTATAGCATGAGGAATTAGGTTTTCTGCTAGCTCTGCTTCTTGGATTACTTTAGGAAGAAAAATATTCAAATAAAAACTTTGCTTGTTTGCACCAACGAAATTTAAATTTTATGTCTGAATTAATTACATACATACATACATACATAACATCACGCTATATCCCATTAAATGGGGTAGCATGAACCCGTCAACATTCTCATTCTGACACACGATACTTCTCTAACAACGAATCTATAAGAAATGAAGGCAGCATCTCCTGCGCTTGTTTAAAAATACATTTAACACAATTGCAGTTATACACTGTATAGTAAAAACTGAAAATGAAGTAAAGAAAAAACAAAGATGAGGAAGGAAGGGAGTATCACCTGCGCTTGTTTTTGAAACTGAATTCCACACAATTGCAGTTGGACACTCTGTAGTATAAACAGAACATGAATAAAAAAAAATAAGAAAGGAAGGGAGCATCATCCTGCGCTTGTTTTTGAAGGTGAACTCCACACAATTGCAGGTAAACACTCGAAAAAACTAACCAATGAATCTAAAATCAAGAATCATACGCTTGTCCTTATTCATCATATTTATCCCGCAATTAATTTTCGCCAAAAGCAAATCGAAGTAAAATGTTATATGATGACGAAGTTAACATTTGATGCTATTTTCTCAGTTTATGTCAAACTTAAAATTTAATAACCAATTCCACTAACAAAACTTAAACTTTAAACGTGCTTTGAATCGATAAAAGCAATTCGAAGTTTCATGTTCTATATGGAATAATTGATTTTGCTGTGAAACATTCGATATAGTTGTATTTATTTAAACTAAGTTGAAAATTTAAGATTTGTTGGTGCAACTGACCATAAGGTTATGTTAGTCAATTAGCATTCTAAAGAAAATCAAGATTGCCTGACATACGTTTTCATCATACATCAAACTGAATTGTGATATTGTTATTAAATCTTCGACATACTTTTATTTATTTAAACTAACTTTAAAAATAAAGTTTTGTTGGTGCAACTGGCCATAAGTTTCATTGATTCAAACGGGCTTTAGAGATTTAAGTTTCGCATCTATATCAAGTTATACATATTCTTTTACTTGTTTAATTGCTGATAAAATCAGCTTTAAAATATTTATTTTATTTATTTATTTGTTACTCTGCACAACAGGAACTTAATCCCAATTACAGTACAGGGAGGCTACAGGTTATAGTGGAACTTGAACCTCTCAGCCATAATAATCTTTTTGGATATAAGTTGCTTATTAATTAAGATTGCAAGTTTTACCTTGCACTGAGCTACGATTGCCAGCCGTTATACGATTGTTTGCATTTATTATTTTAATTTTAACAGTTATATAATAAGTAAAGTGAAATGTGTTTACGGATTTAAAAGCAATATTGCAACTTTTATTTGAAACTTATTTTTCTCAAGTATAGTAGAAGTGGAAATGGAAGTGGAAAAACTCATTTCTCACTAATAGCTTATTTATTTATTCAAATGTGACAGCTTAACTACTTTCTGATATCTAAAGTGTCAAGAAGGGGGACTTCAATTCATGTTATCCATTTCATTCATGCAAAAGGAAAGCAGCTTGGTTGAACATGGGTGAGATTTCGTACAATCATGCATCACTAGAGTCGATTGTAGAATCATCAGATGATTCCATCAGAAGGCCATCCATAACGGATGCCCCTGACACGTGCTGTAGGCTGCAGCGAGTGTCGGCGATGATGTGAATGTCTCTCTTACGCTCTCTTATTGTGTCTGGCCGTTAATGACGTCTCGTTGGCGGCGCGCCAGGCGGCGGCGACGCAGCCTCGGCCGTCGCGACGCCGTTTCCGAATACCGCGAGTGCAGCGCATATCCTCGCTGCTCGATCCTCGGCGGTATTGAATGTCTCGGTGTCCAGACGAGCAGACGGGTTGCTCTCATTCCCCCAATACTACATGCACAGTTTTTGTGAAGGTTTTACGGCTGGACTATTTGTGCCAGACTCTTAGACTTTGATGCTGAAAATCGTAAATTTAAAGAGGATTTACACCAAAGAATATATTGCATGTTTGTTGATAAGGTGTGACACAGGACTAAATAATAATAATAAATGCATACAATGACATTTACATTTTTCACTGTTTGAACGAATTATATTTACGATCGTGTAACTTTACTATAAAAAGATGAAATAGCTATTTAGCTATTTACATATTACTAAAATTAAACTGGTGTTAGTTTAATTTCACTTGAATTTATAATAGTTCAAACATTTCTGAATTTCTATTCATCAATTCATGTAAAACTTGGATGTATTTTATGTATCAAAACGTTGAAATGAAAACAAATGTCTACAAAACTTTTTTATAAATTGAAATAAAGTTTCTGTCGCACTGATTAATCTTCACAATTATGTTTCTACTGCATTCTTACATAGAACAAGGAATAGTTGCGCTTACCGATGTTAGTGTGTTTTCTATTTTCTAGCTTAATCACTGTTGCTATTTATACTTTTTTCTGCTAAAATACTTACCAATTGTTTCTACAATTTTATTTGTTCTTTGATATTAACAAATTTTCAGAAATAATAAGAAACTGAAAATAAATTAAAAATAATTCGACAGATTGCCAAATGGCAACAAGTTTGAGCAAGATATTAAAGAATTATTTTCTAATTAATCGAACTCTCGAGTTATATTTACATAGATTATTTTTTGACAAACATATTTTTTAACATATTTAACTTTACGCATTGACATTTTTAAATAATTATTTGATAACTACCTAGCTGACATGTTTCAAGCAAATAAATACAAATTATAATGATTATTCTCATAAAAATGACATTTCATTCGTTTTAAGGAACGTCAAAAATAATCTAAACTCGTCAAACTAATAAGGGAAACACTTGATTTTTGGCTTAAAATGTCAAATATTCAGACTGTGATAACTCGCTCAATTTTGGATAAAATGAGTTGAATGTTTGAGGTCAAAAATCTTTGAAGTTTTATCTTTACGACAGTCTAAGTTAATCTGACGTTCAAGACAATCCGCCTTTCCCCCCCGCCTTTTTTAAAATCAAAGATTCATCAATCTTAGTCGATAAACAGCAGATTTATAGCCCAAAAATACCCAAAATGCCGTTTTTTTCTTAGTCTCATAACTTCGAGCCAAATCATCGTAGGCTCTTCAATTTTTTAGCGCTTTAAAGGAAAATGAATGAACTTTGTCGGTCTGGTTACGAATTGAGTCCACGATGTTTTTGAGCAAGTTGTCAAACTTTGACATTTTTTTTTCATCGGGGGTTGAAGGGGCGGAATATCTTGAATGTCAGATTAACTAAAACTGTCTTAAAGACAAATTTTAACGTTTCTTGACTTCAAAGATTCAACCCATTTCATCTAAAATTGAGCGAGTTATCACGGTCTGAATATTTGTAATTTTTTGCAAAAAATCAAGTGTTCCCCTAATTTTTTTTTTAACGAGTTTATTAAATTGTTAATAGGTTATATTGATAGAAGTTATAGAGTAGGAAGCCAGCCACAACAAATATTTGTGTACGAATGAGAATTGAGTTTTTTTTTTAAAGCATCAAAAAGAGTCAAATTTTGCTGACTGTACATTATGCATAAATGAGTAAAATCTTGCACAATCGGATATGAATTGTATTATTTAATTCATTTCACGTTCAATATTTCACTGAACTGTCAAGTAAAATTGATGCTCCAGGTTGAATCCAGTAAATCTTTAATGAAATGAAAAATGAAGATTCATCTAGTTGTTTAGGTGGTGCGCGAAGTGCAGTACGAGGTATTGAATAATTGAATGAGTTCCCCTCTGGCCTTGACTTTGAGTGAGGACAATGCTAAGCTAGAACGGCGTCTGAGAAGGGTTCCATGAGTTTAGTACAAATGTCTTACAAGTACTAACCGCAATACCTGATCTCGGACAGAAAGGGGAGCAACGTTCTAGATTATTAAAACCCCTTTTACACGTGAGCGGCACATACTACTATTCTTTGAATTTTACATTCGCTGCATCCACTAATTCGAGTACCATATACTCATATTAACCATCATTTATTTTCTGATTGCTTCACATTCTGCTTATCCAAATTCATAATTCGATTTAGGAATCATTTGGTTACTAAACAATTTAATCAATTACATTTCGGTATTAAAATGTTACAGAATTAAACAAATTTATTTGAACGAATTCTAGTTTCTCTTTTTTCTTATTTTTTCTTTTTGTACTCGTAACCTTCAAAATGATACTTTCCGCACGCACCACTCAATCTGGAACAAGTGCTTCCCGATCGACTCGATTGCAAAAAACACTGACCCTTTGGAATATTCTAAAATAAATCTGTTTTGATAATAATAAAATCTAATTTATAAAATACAACTTCCCTGAATTTTCCTTTATTAAAAGTTTGAGAGTAATTTGTTAAAATTCTTTCAACATTTGGCAGCATCTATTTGAAAGACGTCATTGATACAACTTCTCGCAGATTGTAATCCAACAAAAATCGCGTCTAATACTATATAAATAATAAGAAAAAACACATATTGTGGAATATAACGAAAAGTAAGATTATAACATAAAATGCTTAAATTAATTAATCTATTTTAGGTTAGGTTTGATATTTGAACTATAAAACAATATTTTTAGATTGGGAAGAGCCACAATTGTTACAAGTGTTGTTATAAACATTTATAGTAAAATATTGACAATTAGAAATCGAAGTTCGCGGAGAAACTTAGTTTTCAATTGATAAAGATTGTGTATAATTTGCAGATTCTGGTGTACTCACACAATTTGAAATTAAAGATGTATTTTTTAAATTCCAGTACTCGAACAAAAAAATATTATGCAAACTACGTGCGTGAAGACGTCTTCCGCTCATTCGCTCTATTGAAGACACTCGCTCCTTGCAGTTGCTTGTGCTTTAAAAATGCGCTCATGCGCGAACATCGTCTTCCCGCACTAGTTTATAAATAACTATTACTACATTCAGAATTTTTTAATATATCGGGTGTATTTTCTTTTGATCCACTATTAAAATGTTGAGAATCAAATGTCCTTTAAATTACCAATTTTTTTAGTTTCACTTGCGTTGACAGTTCCAAGTCGGAAAAGTGACAGTTCCAGATCGGAAAAGTAAATGCTAAATATAACTTGTTTTCTATCTTTTTAAAAGTCAGAAATTTACATATTACTAACTCATTGTGAATAATAATATTTATACAAAATAAATTATCTGATCACCAGGAAACGGTTATTTTCTGTTATCTTTTTTTTATAATTTAGGTATCGGCAAAATTTTACCGAACCTTCTGATCGTATTTTCTAATTTAGATCAGCAATGACGAATTTTCCAATTTAAAAAGTGATCAGAAATGGCTTATTTTCTGGACGGAACTATACCTCTAAGCTTTCTTTAGTAACATATGCAAATATTTTTGTAAGAGTCCATTTTCTAGATATGACATATGATGTTATAAATTGAACCAATACGTAAATAAACCTACTTAAAAGTGTGATGGATATTCTATAAATTTAGTTTTACCTTATGTAGATTTGACTAACATTATGTTAAAAACTTACTTCATTCACATATATATTTCACATTATTTTCAGCATAATTAAGTAAAAAATATTACTCAATTTTAAGTAGAAATTATCAAGTATTGTTGCACTTAAAAAATCTAATGCATATCACAGAAAAAATATATATTTGCCTACGCTATTGTATAGACTTGAAAATTATGTACTTTTTTTATGAAACTTTTTTCCTGATGTACAACTGTATACAAATTATTTACATGTTGGGTAAAACTAAAAAACGTCATTAAAATTACGTCTCAAAATGGCATCAAATTGAAAATTTAACTGACTTTCTATTTCTTGATTCTTCAGATTCCAGTGTGGACCAAAATATAAATACGCCACCTGTATATGAATTCTGCAAGAACGTATGAATCATCTCCATTGTCATTCATTCGTAAATTATTTTAGATGAAAATATTACAAAGCGAATTGGAATTATATTATTTTTAAAATTTTGTTTAAATATTTTGATGGTACTTATTCAATATTGGTTCCGTTGTGGTGAGAGTGTGGTTCATGCTATCCACACGCTCGCTGCCGAGATCTGTTTCTGTAGGGTTTCTATTTGGAAGGGAGAATTGTATTTCTCGCGGCACTATAGGGTGCGCACAATAATGTCCAAGTGGGTAGCAAACAATAATATGTGTGCACTCGTATTTGTGTTTGCTTCAGTTCAATCAATGCTGCGGTCCATTGCTCGCCAAAGCCAACTTAAGTATTTGTTTGTGAGCAGTTTGCTTTATTAGGTGCTTTTTCGGTTATGCCGCTAAATCAAAGCTTGTTCAATTGTGTTTGGAATTATTGGCGCATTTCTTACGATTGATTTTTTCTCTAATATTGTAGTAGTATTTACACAAATAAATAAATATGTCATCACGCCTTTTACTCATTACTGGATGTGGCACTCTGCTGTAGCAGATCTCGGTAAGTGACATATTTCTTCGTATGAAGTGCGGTTACCAACTGTCAAATCACGGCCCTTAAAGATATTTGTGGAGAGGATGCCACAGGGGTAGATTTAATTTGGTGAAAATTGTTTGTCAGCTGTGGGAATCGAACCAGGGTTCTCTAGATCCAATTTAACACGCTCGGCCATCGCGCCTATTAGCAGTTCCAAAATGTGGTTTAAAATCATTTAGCACTGTTTTTAACCTAAAGATCATTCTAGCCATTATTTCTTGTATGAGGACCACTATTAGAGGTCTATAACAGCCCACTCAAAAAAAAGTTTTAGTTAATCCTCAGTTTTGTATTAGTCAAATTAATCTAAATCATATGTTCTAACAAATTTATATAAACACTAATATAATCTTTTTACATTACATTTGGGTTTCGGCAAGTAATTTGGATTAATTTTTGAGTCGAGCTACAATAAAATTATCTAATTCAAAATACAAAATTAGCTCGAACATTTTTGAGAATCGGGCAGGAAGAGTCTATGAGTTGTCACTTTGCTAGAACAATTTAATGATGTTTTTGTTTTTCCAAAAAAAAATTCATTTCATAAGCAACAGCTTATATTAATTTATAAATTGTTATTTTACTGACTGATCAAGTATTTCCAAATTATACCTTAAAATAAGTACTCTGCATCTCTGCATGTACTTTTTCTCTAAAGCAATTTAGAAACTTTGGTAGTCAAATTAAAATTATTGTACTATGTCTAAGTATTTTATATTGTTTATAAATTATAAATTTAGACAGTGGTCCATATTATCAGTTTTAACATTGTTAATTTTATATTTGAAGACATCGAAGTTACATGTCTTATGAAATAGTAATGTCTTTTTGTTATTATCATTTTTAGGCACATTATAAATTTAAGTTTTCTTGATACAACTGGCAAATAATATATTAAAATTGTCGAAGAAAAAATAGTACATTCACGTAAATAAATGTGTGATATATTTATATGATTCATCGAGATTTATTATGGTCGAGTGCCGCACCCAGTAATGGGCACAAGACGTGATGATAACCCGGGTTCAATTCCCACATCCGACAAACAATTTTCATCACATTAAAACTACTCCTGTGGCTTCCCCTCCAGTAACACCTTTGGAGGTCATGATTTAACAGCTGATGGGCGCACTTCACGCGAAGAAATATATCACTTACCGAGATTTGCTACAGCAGAGTGCCACACCCAGTAATGGGTAAAAGGCGTGATGATATATTTACTTATTTATTTTTACAAAATATGTAACGAGTCCGCCATCTTGATAAAGTTAACCTCAACGTTTGCTGACGCACAAAAATATTTATGCATCGTCAAAAGTTAAAGTTTGTATAATTAAGCAATCTTGCTAAAATATGAGCTCTGACACCTTATTTCAATCTTTAAAGTTTACACTTCAGTTATATAAATAAAAGTAAATCCATGTCAAATTTAAAATTCAACTTTGGAAGGTGTAAGTGGTCAGTATTTTGATATATCAATTCGTTTCTCTTTACTTGAAATTCTGAATGTATCTTATATGCTAAAGAATGTTAAGAAAATAAAAAATACAACGGCAGCAACATGTTTATTATTTGAAAATACCACCGTCAGTCTGCTATTTCGCAGTTGGTAGTTAGGCGGCTAAATGGCATCGTTTTACCCCCGTTTATCGATATTTAACGAGTTGCTAAAGATCAGCCGGCGATTTAGACATCAGCCCTGTCATCAACAACGACATTAGGGAGAACTACCTCCGAATAGACACCACCTGAATAATTATGTTATTATAGACACTAAAGTCTCACATTTTTCGGGTGATTTTAGAAATATTTTTTAAATGAAGGTTCTTTTGTTAAGAGTTAATCTTATTGCAGAACTCATTAGTAATATGTTTTTAAATCCTATATCTAAATAATGTAAATAATGTTTCAAGTCATCTTCGTAAATTTAAATAAACATTTAATATATTTTTTGGACTAAGTAGCTATTTTAAGACGGTGTATTCGAACCATGACAAACATACTTAGCATAAAAATAGAATAGACATCTTTTTGTGGTACTAATCTGACGGCGCCTAAATGTCAACATAAATAATACGAGTAAATAAATGAAAGTATGTACGTCATATTTTAACGACATATATGAGATTTTCTTTAATTCTATCTTGAGAGAATAATAAATAAGGTTAGAATACATAAATCCAACATGTCCAAATAATATAAAATGAATTTGTGTCCAGGGTTAATAACCGAATAAAATGTACCTATAGTAGACATATTTAAGAGACTGAATTACTTCACCAATCATAAAAAAAAATTCATAAATCCATATAAGAAAAATAGTACAAAGTGAAAAATTAAAAAAAAAACAAGGAAACAGAGGTTTATAAACGAGTAGTGAATAATATGGAGTAATTTAATTTTCTGTCGATACGTTATAAAAGTGTTATAAATAATTATTTTTCATTTTTAAATATTCGTTTATTGTCAAATATAAGAGTATAATATCTGTTATTAAGGTTGATAATACCGACGCATATTTACATGTCACATTTCTGGTTATAATTGTAATTGATCTGAAAATTGATTCATGATTACATTAAACATTTGTTTCAAATTTCTAACCGTTTTGTAAATTTTTACAAAAAATAATCGTATATTTAAGGACTTTTAACCTACAATTGTTTTAAAAGCTAAAAAAAAAAATAAAACCAGATTCAGATTTACCTTGTAAACATAGCGGCACATTTCGTCATTCTCTTAGTTACGTTTTGAAGCCTTTAAATATTTCAACTGTAACTGCGAATATTTCGAATTTGATTTCACTTATATGTATTCTTTTCTCTGTAGTAAATATTTCAAAGATTTTGGAAAGAATAATATTGATTACTATACGTGAGTATGTATCATCATTTGAAGCATTAATTGAGCAATTCATTAATTTCATCTTGAAATAAATATATATATATATATATAATCTTACATTGAAAAATTGTTTATATTGCGTTTATACAATGAATAAATAGTTATTGCTCTTTCTAATGTACTGTTAGGTGAATAGTATGAGTATAATAACAGTTTTGTAGCAACAACAATATTTTTATTCGTTTAAATATTTTTGAAAGAATGAGAAATTAAAAAAAAAATGATAAAGAGAATACGTCACAATTAATTCTCTTTGCTACTATAAAATCACAGTCAACTGTTACTTTGAAATTGTGTTTTTATTTGATAGAGAACAATTTAACCGATGTTAGTAGCATAAATTCTACAACATAATTTTTCAGAATATGCTCCTAATTTGGCTATTATTTATATGAAAAGATTGTAATAATTCTATTGCATGCATTAAGCAAACACATGTGTGTTAGTATAACATGTCTATGTACGTATGTTATTTCTTCATCCGTACGATTTTTATTTAGTTCCTGTAATAGAATGATTGGAATCTTCTTCTTAAAGAATCTGACTTTAAATTCAGCTTGATCGGAGGACTGCTTTTTTCGTCTCAAGAACTTGAGGTGGGGTGAGAGTACATTTCTGTAATTCCTCCAAAACTATGTTTCGATGTCTTACTATCTTTTCTACTGTTTAAGTTAGTGGGGAATTGAAAATTAGATACTAACAAATCTCCCTTAAAATTGTAAATCTTTATAATATTATAATATCCTGTCCTGTGAAGAGTTTCCTGTGCGTATGAGCAACACGTCACATCACAACATGTCACGTCACGACACATGCTGTAACCAACACCACGCAACGACCTTCCCGGTATGCCATGCTTGCATCTGGGGAAAAAAGCCACGCCATTTTTAACAGTGACAAATGAATGGAGATTAATTAATTCATTAGTCGGCGTTGAATTTTAATCGTGTGACCTCGTTGTTTCCTCTTTTCCTCTACCGCTTACTAACGTGAAACGTGTGCTGTGCTCTTGTTCAATGAATTTATAGTTGCTGTTTTTGATCAAGTATTTGGTTCTTCAACAAATAATTTTGAGAAGATTTAAAAACCCGAGTTTGATTTCCTCAGCCGACAAACAATTTTCACCACATGAAAATTATGCCTTTCTCTGTTTTGGTTAATAAAGGCAAATAATTAATTAATTAATTTACAGGCTGATTCATAAAGCTTGTTAACTATCAGTAGCATCATGTTTTATTTAGTTTTTAATTCCTTTTCAAGTTTATTTCAACTAGGATTAACTTGCTTTGTAAAATAAAATGAAATATAAATATATCATCACGCCTTTCATCCATTACTGGGTGTGGCGCTCTGCCTGAGCAGATCTCTATAAGTGATATATTTTTTCACGTGAAGTGCGGTTACCAGCCGTAAAATCCCGGCCCTCAAAGATATTAGTGGAGAGGAAGCCACAGGAGTAAATTTAAATTGGTGAAAATTGTTTTTCGGCTGTGGGGATCGAACCAGGGTTCTCAAGATCCACATGCCGACTCGATACCACTGAGCCACCTACCCATAACTTGCTTTGTGGATCTACTTAAATTTGAAGTTAGATTGGTTTACAAATTCTATACTGTATCATGTATCTAATGAACAGTTATGATTTTGACACAGAATTTTAGGCGACAATTAAATTGTCGTCATGGTTACATATTCTATGATAGCCATCTCAATTTATTTATCTGTCACCTGTTATTTTTCTCGTATTATTGTAGTTTTTCTATTTGCATACACATTTAAGATGGTTAATGGGACTGTCTAGTTCTGTTACTGTAACATTTAAAGATATATCAGGAAGTTGTGTGTCAACATCAAGCTATTTATTTGTTTAACAACACGTATTTTTAATCTAACTTCGAATAAAAACCGCGCAAGAAATATGCTTCTATATAACCATCAATTGATATTAATATCGAACAGATTTATTGAGAAATTAAGTCGAATCTCACAACCACAAAAGTAATTCTTGTGATGGTGTGGCTTCTTCTTCATTATCCTTAGAAGAAGAGGAGTTAGATGATTATTAGCTAATGAGATCTACTAAAGGAGAGTTTCCTATATCTTAGCAATTGTTTCAAATTGTATGGTAAAATCTATGCAAGTTTAGCGGCGCAACGAAGCGCTGTATTGCAGTGGTGACGGGCGATGTCCGAGAGAGCGACTGGTGAACTTCCGGCACGGCGGGCGGCGGCGACGGCGGTGGCGTCTCCGGCCCTGCTATTTCTGGTGGACGCAAGGTCGCCGCCGGCACGTAGTGATCTAGACGTCTGCGTGCATGAGCCAGTGCCTCCCAAACTACGCTGATTAATGCGTCTGCTGTTTTTCTATCTACACATATTTGTAATTCCGGTTCTTTTAGCTCATACGTTCATATTGTTTTCCACTTTTGTTACAAAATGAGATTCACATTTTGTGATGTTTGAAATTCTTTCTAGTCAAATTAAATGGCTTCTGTTGATATCTCACGTTTCTTATTATTTATTCCTTATTGCATTTTATATGTACATCAATACATACCTCAAATTTTTAGTTATATATTCTAGTTTACTCAAATATTGAGCTCGTCTTCATGAAAAGGCTGCATTTCATAAAATCCAAGTAATTAAACAGTCCCATTTCAACATCCATTTATACATAATGTAACTAATACTTATTTGTTATTCTATTTAACTGGCGTACTTAGCTTATTTTACCGACAATAGTTACTAGATCGATTTATTTATTAAAACAGCTTCTTATAATAGCAAAATTTTACTATAACTATGAATTTTGTGGTATTATTGAAGAACTATATACATATGAGGGGTTCAAAGCTGAAGTGGACCAAGTCCATGCATATTAAATTAGAGATAAAGCAATTAGAAGTTGTTTATGAACTATTAATTCATAATTGATTTTGTCTGATTTTTCTATGTTACAGTTCAGTTCAGCTTTGAACCCCTCATATATTGATTGTTGCACACCTCTCCCTGACATTGTTTGAGATTAACCGGTCACTAAATATTTAGATCAAACTATTTAAAGTTAAAATCCAAGATTTTTTCTTCCATTTTATAATATGTAGGTACATTTCAAATTACTTACATAAAATATAGGTATATATGAAAGAGCTTAATTATAAATTTTAAGTATGTATACCAGTATAGTATGTGTTTATAATGTTCAATTCAGTTGTTCTTTTTGAGGTAGAATCAATGCAATGTGAAATGAATCCCCGTTTGGTGAATTCCACTGCAGTACCACTGTGTGCCGGTGTAGCGCGGTAGGCGTCGGCTAATGCACCCAGGCCGGCACGGGCCGACGCGTCAGTCGCAATGCGTCGCGCCGCGCTGGGATGCAACGGCCAGTTGGGCGGGCGGCTCGCAAAGAATTTATGTGTTTCAGTCTCCGTTGCGGTGCGGCTACAGCACACTCGACGTTGTACATCGCTTCATTCATAACTGTATAGCACCGACGGTACAACCTTGTTTCATACATGAACAATATACAAACTTAAACTGATATTATGTACATCGGAATGATTGTGGTAAATGTTTGATGAGTATTATTCCGTACCTTTTATCACAACAATATTTTAATGTATCATCGTGATATTAATAGCAAATCATTTTCTTCTATGGAGTAGATAGCTGAGTGGAAATATGTCGCTCTATGGATTTGAGAACGCAAGTTCGACAAACCATCCATAGTGCTTCCCAACCACTTATATCTTTTAGACCCGAATTTAACATATTAAATATCACTTACCGAGATTTGCTACGACAGAGTGCTACACTCGTTAATAAGCAAAATGAATAAAGGCGTATGTATATGTATTTATTTTTGTTTTATTTTTTCATTGAATGTCACCAATATTACTTAAAACGTGAATACAAAAAATATTCTGTTACATCGTCACATCAAATAAATTAAATAAATAAATATATCATCACGCCTTTTACCCATTATTGGGTGTGGCACGCTGCCGTAAGCAAATCTCGGTAAGTGATATATTTCTTCGCATGAAGTGCGGTTACCAGCCGTCAAATCACGGTCCCCAAAGATGTTAGTGGCGGGAGACCCACAGGGGTAGATTTAATTTGGTGAAAATTGTTGGTCGGCTGTGGGGACCGAACCAGGGTTCTCAAGATGCACTGGCCGACTCGATACCACTGAGCTACCTACCCCATTAAATCTCGTTAAATTTATCGGACGATTTAGATTACACCTCTGTTAGTTTAACAAAGAATAAAACTTAATGTTAAATTTCTCTGTAAAATGTACGGTAACAAATATTTGTACTGAATATCGTATTCATGTGATCTATATCAACTGAATAGCGTATTTATATAGTTATGACAAGCGAAGAAAGAAGTAATTCAGTCTAAATTCTATTCGTTTGCGCTTTCTAGTTGTAAAATAGAAGCACAGATTAGGATAGTGTAAAACCGGCCTTCAGCAGTGGGATTAATTAAAATATGCATTACTAATGATTTTTAATTAAGGCTTTGGGAGTTAAAATTGTGTTACTGGCAGTGACAATGACATTAAATTTACTGTTCTGTATTTGTAACCGCTGGATTATCGGTGTTATTTATGTTTGTGATTATTTGAGTTACGCCCAATTAATAAATTCGCTCGTTAAGCTATTTCAGCTAGACAGTTACAAATTACAAATCACCCAACAAACATTACCTACGCAAATAATTCTAATGTTAAGTTCTAAATCAAAATAAAACAATACTTTTAAATTAAGTCTTACTAACAAACAAACAAACAAAAATTAAATGTATCAAGTCTTTAATTTTAACCCAGATCTGAAGAGTTAATCAGTATGAATATATTATCACGGCTTTTATGCATTACTGGATGTGACAATCTGCCGTAGTAGATTTCGGTAAGTGATATATTTATACACGTGAAATGTAGTTATCAGCCGTCAAGTCACAGCCCCCAAAGTTGTTAGTAGATGAGGAGACACAGGGGTAGTTTTAACGTGGTAAAAATTGTTTGTCGGCTGTAGGAATCGATCCCGCGTTCTCAAAACCACAGGCCGGCTCGATAGCACTGAGCCACCTACCCCCATACTATTATTTGTACACAACAAATCAAAATAGTGCATTACAATATACGTTCGATAATATCCTCACAGCAGGACAAAAGAAACAGTTTGAAAAGCCGAGACCTGCAAGGGTAGATTTTAAAAAAAATTAAGTTTTGTAAAAACATTTTTAACGATTATAACAAATGTTGTATATATTTTTCACGCTTACGAATTTATTGAAAATTTGGTAACAAATTGTCCAAATTCATGCTGGCAATAAGATTTGAACCCGATTCTATAGGTATGTCTATAAACTATCGAGCTTGGCATGTTCAACTATCCACACCATTTTATTCTACATATGCATGTTGAAGTAGTGAATATTGCGAGTTTTAGTAGATCGATACAAATGTAGGGAAATGCAAAATAGATCGGTGTTCTAAAAACGTTCTATTTTGAGATTTTAGTACAAGGTTAGGGATCAATAACTTTGCCTTGATCTTGCGTATGAATTAGAATTCTTTCATTGAAGAATTTAAAGTTCTCAACATTTATTTCCAAGAGTATACTTTAATATAGCGGTTTTATCATCATCTAACCGCAGTAATTGAATCTGGCAGCTCATAAACTCATAATAAAATTATATTTAATTACTTTACAGCTACAAGAGCAAAAGGTTATCTTTTATAGAGTGCGAATGTATTGATATAACTTCAAAGTTGTGTACATATACATTAAACAAGTTTATCTAAAACATATATATGCATGTACAAAATAACCATGTCATATTTCCATTGAAAAGTAAAGTAGGAAACTGGAAACTGTTTCATAACATATTCTAGCTCATAAATCACACAGAAAAATCTAAACCTCAATACCAGAGTATGAATTCGTTCCACATAACAATAACACACGTTCTTATCATTTCTAAATTATGTTATCGGTAACAAAAACCGCTTAAATCGACGTAACTTTGTCTAAAAAAGATTTATTTCTTGCATTGTCTCGGCTTTGCTGTAAACAACAGTCGTTTGGTTCCCACAGTGCATTGCGCGATTTGAGAAAAGCAGGCGCTTCTGCTTTACACACGCGCAGTGGCGGAGAAAGAAGGAAGAATTTCAGGAACATTTCATATAACCAGCTCACATGAAACATTTTATAAAGAAAAATATAATTGATTTAACATTCTTTATTGTTTTGTATAGATTTTAATCATTTTCAAATTTATTTTTCTCATTTAATCAAGGTTGTTCATACAAAATAAATAATTCATATATTTTTGTGGTAGTCTGACATTTGGCGACAATTAGAGTTCGTATTATAGAATATTAGTGCAACAAAATAAGTTAAATAATCCTTCTTTTGAAACTTAGTAAGTTTCATCAGTAGATTGCAGGATTCTGATCGTCTTATCAAACTAGATGATTTCTTTTTATTATGTCGTAATATAAAATCTATACGAGTATATTTGGATATAACAATAATCTGTGATTCTGGGAATTACTTTTAATGCATTTCGGACAATCTGAGATGTAAGAAATTGTGTGTCATCTGAATCCTAATGTTTGTAAAAACTGCTAGTATCACACAATTTTAATAAAATTAAAATAAACTTTGACAACATAGGAGACTCCTTCATTCACATTAATATGAGAGTTTTAATTTAATATCACACTTGTTATTACTTCAACATAGAAATATCAATACATGACGAACTCATTAATTCATGTTACATTTTCTAGGTAGGTATATATTTGAAAAAATAAGAAAAATGAAATGTTTCAAGTTTTGAATGTAATTATGGTTAATTTTTTATGATTCTATCGTTTTCGAATAAAAAAAATATCCAATTTTACCTCAATTTTGCGGTTCTAAGCTTAAACATAAAATTTTAATCCAAAACTCGCGACGCGGATTTAAGACGATGTATTCCATTTGCCATTTTAATCAGATCTAATTTGCATTAACTGAACCAAATCACTTAACGAACCTAATCCACACATTTTCTTTTCAGTTCTAGATTTACAGATTTGAATTCAGCTTGAAATAAATCATTCTAACAGTATTAGTTTGCTTAGTTTCTTCATTTTGACATGAACTCTAATTTATCTGAACTGATTTAAGTGAATTAATTGACAAATGTAATAAATATAATTAAAGTCCTTACAGACAGACCGGTCGTTTAAAACAATATCTTTTAGATTTATTACAATCTAAAACGTAAAATGTGAAATTTCGGATTGATGAAAATCGCCATTACAGTATTTCTTTCCCTATTATATGAATAGATCATTTGCAGTTATGTATTTTTTTGACACATTTCGAGCATAATATTCATGTCGATAAAAATCATAACCCTGCTATTATGCAATTTGAGCAATGTAGTAAAAATAATTCAAATTTTCATGTGTTACCATATATTCCCTCAAGACCGTTATCAATATTGGAAAAACTGACAAATAATTAATTTATCAGATGATCTAACAGAATTCTTATCAGTATAAAGAGCAGGTTTTTGGCACAGACAGCTATCAGTAGTTCAATTAGGGGATGTGAACTTCATAAATGAAATGTACGTACGGAATATGTAACAATAATATAAAATTTGTCACAAGTTTGGGCATTAAACTTAAGTTTAAAGATTAGAAATTAAACAATATTTCTATAACCAAATAAACATCAAACGACAGTTCTCCGAATATGACGCGCTAGTTGGCAGATTATTTGTTTGTACATAGTTCATTTATTCTCTTTCCAACGCGTAACGTTAATTTTTATGCTATACTTTCGGATTTACTGTCGTGTGGTGTAAACGCTTCGAATAAATTTTCATCTACGCCACTGTACACACGAACACGGAAACACACACATACCATCAACACAATTCCCATACTTCCCTGGTGCGTTGTAGCTGTTGAGAAGTCTGTGAGCGATATTTATTATGCGTTTACTGTTAGATATGGAAATAACAACTTGTGCTGGTACAGAAAATTGTGCCATCGTCCGTGTTAGTATATTGTGTTAGTGTCTTGTCTACTGGAGCGTCTATGTCTCCATGCGATGCGAACACTGAGAGAAACTTCGGTTAGAAGTGGAATGTGTGCTTTCGTTTTTATGTGTGAAGACTGAAAGACTGCTTAAGAATGTTTATTTATGGATTTAATTAGTTTCAATTTTTCTGACATTTTTATATAAGTGTTTATACTCCGATTGTTATATTTCTGAAATATCTGTATTCATACTGCTTTTCTTTTTCCCAGTTTTTTTTTCTGATTTGTGATATAACAGTTATTTCGTAACACATGCACAAGAAACACGTTCTTATTCCCTACTTTTAGAGAGAGAAACACTACTTTTCTCCCTAGGTAGGATGTTTCTTTCCCTCGTGAGAATGGGTTTCTCCTTAGAAACAACGATTATTCCCAGTTTGCGGCGTTGAATGCGCCATCTAGCCGAGCGGACAATGAACTAGGTTTAACAGTTGGAAAATTTGACACTTGCCGTTTTTAACAAATGACATTTGCCACTTGTCCCAAGTTAGAATAGTTGACATTTGTCCCGATAAGAAAAATAGGATGTGCTTCACGAGAGGGCGCGATTATTCCTTGTGTATAATTGGCAAACCTCAACTTTATACGCGGGAATAATCGTTTGTTTCCCTCCCTTGATGCATAACATACTATATACTATAATTTAGTATAGCAAGGAAATTATAATTTTCAGAAATAAATTAGGAATTGGAAATTTAGATAAGATTTATTATTCTCTTGACAAATATCATCTGGATGTCGTCAAATCATATTGTTGTTTTCAGTTAACAGGTGTACAAAAAATGAAGAGTATCACTTTCTTCTCTCCATTGAGAAGGAAGAATATTTGTGACAGGGCCGTGAAATATAATTTCTTTATTTGATAATGGTGATGGTTATTTTGCTATTCGTAAAAAGATTTTCAGGTCACTAAAATAATATTTGAATTAAAAAATATCTAAAAAAGAAAAGTTTCTTAAACCGTATTAAAAAAAAGTATATGACACGTAGACGAAAAAGTTTTTTTTGCTTGTGTTATAAATAACTATTCAATTTTTATTTACATGAAAATTAATTTTTTCAGTAAATTATTATTAATTTCGATGCAATCACCATGAATATAATCTAGTATAAATATTTAGTTTTTTGTAGTATTCCTGGATATACAGCCTAAAATCTAATTAATAATTAATCTAGTTTCTTTAATTTCTCACAATCGAACAAAAACTTGTGATTGATACGTGGACGTAAAAGTTTTTCGTACCCACATGATTGGTAAATTCGACAGGAAATTACTCGCACTCGTACGAAATTTCAGTTTAATAACTACCTCTGTTAAACTACACCTTTTAAATAAACTAATATACAACGTAAATTCATTTCTTATTTAACTTTTCTATACGAAAGTAATTCTGTCTATAAAAATAAATATACCTATAAAATTAATAACGCACAAAACTATTTGCATTTTGGAAATGGAACAATAAAATAAAGCTAAGATCTGCAAGATGACATAGTCTTAGACAGAAACTTACAACTAAATATGTACCTAAAATTAATCACAAATAGCAATTTCAATGACCCGCAGTATTTATAAATTTACGCAGAATTCCGTCTCAAATCTAAATTTCTTATCGTTTTATTTATGTAACTTCTTGAATGCGATTTGTTGTTGATAAATCTAATTTTAGAATTCATGTTTGCTTCCTAGTACATCGATTTTACTTGTCTAACAATGTTTCTTGACTAGTGAATTAGTTTTACTTCAAACGCAATCAATTATATATTGAAATCAGGTGCGTTAGATCAAGCTGACAATGCTAACCTTTAATTGACTTACGGAACAGCCTGTAAAGTTCGTGAGCCAACTCAACCGATCATAAGTTTTTTGCTTGATATAAGTTAACTAGCGTAAATCGCGAATATAAATCGTTATTAAAACTAAATGAAGTGGTCTGCGCGAGATCTCTGACCGTCGCAGACCGGCCAACTGTGAAATGTATGCACAATCGCCATTTGCCAGTCCAATGTTGCCAACTGCAACGCATCTGCGCATGTAATGCGTAACTTGCGATGCGTAATTATTTATATAATGCTGTTACTTTTTCCCTTGAATATGCTAAGTTTTGTCTGGAAGACGGCAGATTGCAGACAGTTGATGAACATGCGTTTCAACTGTTTTTTATTACTTTATCATTGCTACAGTAATTTTTTATTAGATGTTGTTATGTACCATATAAGTTAAGTAGAGCGTGCCATGAAGTGTATGTAGGTATTGTAAATTGTAGTTTAGATAATTGTAAGATTGTTTTTACGTTATTTTCAAGGTTGATATTTACGATGTTTTAAAGATATTTCTCATATATATCCTGTAAACACATTTGGGTGATTTGCATGAATACCAAGTTAAATTTACTTCTCAGATAAATCGTTATCTTAATTTTAATTATAAATTTTGACAAGCAATCGTAGCTTTCTGGTTAAAATTTCCATCTACCAATCAGGACATCGCGCTTTAATACTTAATAATTAAAAAAATGTATACTGTATTCGTGTGATTCAGATTCCACTATAACCTGTACTCGTCCTGTAATATAATTGGAATTAAGTTCCTGTCCTATCCAATCCTTATATGTATTTAGAATAATTCACAAAGCTTATTTCAACATAATTTGAAAAGATTTTTACTTGTTTACAAAAAAAATAGTTCAGACTAAGAAGTAAGTACTTTTAGGTATCATTAATTACCATTCACACTCAAAAGGTTAACAAGAGATTGAAGTTTTTCCATATATATTTAAATTTTCTTTTTCTACGATTGCTATGAAAAGTTGACAATTACTATCTCATTTATCATCGTAAAGTTGACGTTTTCTATGGAACAATCGAAAAAAATCTTTTTTGCGCATCTCCAATGGCAACGCGTGAAAAAGATAATTAAATTCACGTTTATTTCAATAGTTACTAGGGATACAAACAAAACATAAACTTGTCATATTGGTAGTTGCCAAAATGAATTTACTTTCAGTACGTATACGTTTTTAAATAATTTTAAGATGTAATCGTAGAAAAAATGATGTGTGTATCACGAGCGTAAAGTGTCTTTGTTCCTCTTACACTATTGCAGCTCTCGCCTTTGGCTCGCGCTGCAATTACCGTGCTCGAGTAACAAAGAATCACTTTACGCTCTTAATACACAAATAACTATTTTACATGTTTAATAGTTTAATGTTAACTTACGTAAAACTGATAAGAAATGAGTGAAGTGTTGGGAAATTCTGTGTTAAATTTTCATTTATTTATTGCCATTTTACCACAGACAATCGTAGCGTAGTGGATAAAACAAAGATTAAATTTGCGTTCACTAATTAATTAACAAGCAAGAGGTCAAGCGTTCAAATCTCGCTGACGTCAACTTATATAAAAAAAAATAGGATTGTGTCTGAGAAGTTCGGTTTTCACTCCTGTAGGCTCCCTGTACTGGAAATGGGATTAAATTCCTGTTGTTCAGAGTAACAAATACGTAGGAGATTTAGACCTGGTTGCGTAAAACGTTATTAATTACGCGAAAAGTTGAATTAGAATAAAAAAAAACGCATCTAAGAAATGTCAAATTTTTAACAGTTCAGTACTTTAAAATGTTAAACTTTTAGTAGTATGCATTAAATTAATAATTATTTGTTAGAAATATTATTTTACTATTGTCAACTAACAATAACCATTTTAATACTGAAATTGTCCCGCGTTTTAGCCGCGCGGATTGAGGGCCTGACTCACGACCATAAGGTCGTAGGTTCAGGTTCTGTCCGTGGCGGCCATACAAAGGACATATCGGCATATGACCTGAGTAGTTGGTCCGATATATAAAATAATAATAAAAAAAAACTGAAATTAATTAATTATAACATAAAAATTTTAAAAAATATGTCAATTGTGGTGTCAGCCATCTTGGCCATTGTTATCTTTCAACAAGGTGTTATGTATAACATCACAGTTAACGTAGGTTTATGCAATCAGTCCTTAAAATTTTAATTGTTCTATAAATGTTTTAATTCTTTTCATTCATTTCTAACGTTAATTGTTAACTTACTGAAAAGCAAGAAGAAATAATCCGAGTGTTGGTAAAGTTGTGTGTTTAAAATTATTCTGTATGATGATAGATACTGTTTATATTTCTTAACTGTACCCCAGGTGTTCAAGTTTGCGCTAAAAACAGTTCTCATATTAAATTTAAATTCATACATACATATGTCAACAATTCTGATTTATTTCATTTGTATCTCACCGAGTGTTAATTATTTCATGAATACATACCTTCGTCTATTTGCTCTTGGAATCAAGTACAAGTATGGATATAAGCAGAATTTCATTGACAACCTAATTATATTTCTCGTGTTGTCGGAAATTCATCGTGCACACCGCGGACATTTTTATTTATTAAAAATTCATAAAAATGCGACACGTTCTGCAGCAACTGCAACTGTTGCTGTTGGTTTCCCGGATTTGCGGGAGAAAAATGCACGGTTTTATTCAAATGACGACGGGTAACGCTAAGTGGCCGGTTCGAAGGATTTATTAGTGCGCACTTGGGATCGAATACTGAATATATTATGATAAATATTGATAATTGGCCTTTAATATATGCACGGCACCCTATTAGCCATATACTATGCGCCATTGCTTTCAAACTATTTGCCTTTTTTCGAGTTTTTTTGTTAAAAATTGTGAGATACCTTTTTAAATCACCTTCCTGTGTAATGTGAACTCTACTTGTTCTGTATTTCTATTTCTGTTAGGGAAAAATCTTCGGAATTTATTAGTGTTTACATTCATTATAAACTGATGTTATTTATTGCAATAAATTTACAATTTTAATATGGTTCGAGATTCAGTGTATCAAACTTCTAATAGACTGTTAAATACAATATTCATAATGTAAAAACTGTAATTCCAACATAGCTATAAATTTAAATGTAGACAAATATCATGCCTGTAATAAATAATCATGAATCGTTTCTTTGCTCATGCACACGAGATTTATTTCAAAAATTATCCGTTAAATAAGAAAAGTGAAACAACTTATAATATGATCTAGGTACCTAATTATAAACTAGAATCTAAAATCAATCTTTTATAATCAAGTGTTTTGGTATTGTTTATGCATTATAATTATTTATTTATTTATTTATTTATGTTACGCTGTACAACAGGAACTTAATCCCAATTACAGTACAGGGTCCGCACTCACCGAGCCGCAGTGTGGTAGTTCATATAATATTGTTATAAATAATTTCAAATTATGCAACTGTCAAAAATAATGTTAATCTCTTCTTACAAAATTCCATCTACCAATTTTTTATGACGACCATTAATAGTTATTTGTGTATCAAAATTATAAAAGTTTTCTTTTTTCGCCGAATATGAAGATGAACATTTTAAGCGGCTATTACAGAATGTTACAAATTTGTATTTAAAACTAAATTTCATATCTAATTGATTCATGTCACATGTAGAGTGCTTTGTCTTGCTTTAACCTGATCAATAGTTGACAAAACAATCTGTTTATTGTCAAAATACTTTAATATACAAACGTAAATTAAATTTATTCAACAAGAAAATAAGCATTAGCGAGAGTGGCAATGAGTTTTTCAATATTCCGCCTAAAATTTATGAAGCTGCAAGTAAAATATTACCCGAAAAGAAATAATTAATTTGCTCTTTAAACAAATGAATGGCTCTAGCGGCAGTGTATGTAGTAAATGCGTATTTATGTATCAGCCACCTAAAAAAAAACAGGTTAACGGGTACTGCTATTCGTTTCTTAGTTATAAGTATATATATACGGTGGCAAAACGCCGCTTCCTTTGAAGCTCTCTAGATCCTTTTTAACGGGGGGATCATCCCTTTTTTCTTCTTTTATTTTATCTTCTCACTTATGCTCCTCCATAATTCTCTATATCCTGCCTTTTCTTTCCATTTTTGGACTCTTGCAATTTTCAAGTCTTGTCACTTCCTTCATCCACATAGATCTGGGTCTTCCTCTCCTTCTTCCAAGATCCTATTCTAATATACTAGGATCATAGTGTCTTCACCAGCCCTCCATATATGTCCTAGCCATTTTACTCTCTGCTGTTTGATCTTGCTTACTATGTCCTCTCCATCCATTTCTTTTAGTATTTCGCTGTTCATTTTTCGTCTGGTTTCTTAGTTAAGATATCATATTTAATGGCATAAAATTGGTTTTAAATTAACTTTGGTAGTTTTTAAATATACATAATGCAGTTTCTTGAAAAATACTGTGTTGGTACATCTCATCCGTGAAATGTGTTTGGCATTCTCAGAAAGTTGTCTACAAACGCTTTGACCGATATGTTCATTCTTCGATAGGTCAAATCCTCATTTCATATCCTAGGTATACAATTATATATCAATAACTATTAATTTAAATTGTAATTTTCGAATATTTCTAAAGGATAAATGACACCATGTACAAATTATCTTTTGGAAGGGTAGGCAATGATTTGAAGCTTGATAATCGTATGTCACACACAAAACAGTATCATTTATCAAGATTTGCTATAGCAGAATGTCAACTGTTACGTATAAAGTGCGACAAGGAAAGCGTGTAAATGAAGGTATCGTTTTCTCTAGTTTGTGGTGCAGTTGAGTTCATAAAACTGGATAGAAACATTGGAAACCAACGAATCTCACAAATAACTACTACTACTACAACCGTATCAAGTTTATTTCTGCCGCTAGAACAAACGTTGCATCTCGCACGTGGTCCAACACGTGTCTGTGTGTTTTCTTAACTCCCACACGTTCACGTTCGCAGTACATTCACGGCTTCATAGCTTACTAGATACATTCACCTTTCCTCTCGCTATAGTCGAGAACCAAATGCTTGAAAGGCTCAATGATGTGCTATACTGCGTAGTGTTACCGTTTCGTTATATAAATACGTTCTAAGTGCAGTCGACACGTGTTATATATTTGGTCTAATTTGGAATTAGGGTTAGTTCAGTGCCGCAGGCAAAACTTCATCAAAAAGGAGCTATCTTTAATTTTAACAAGATTTAAAATAAGCATCAAAATTTACTTGGAAAAATTGAATTTTTAAATTTTCCCTTGAAGAAACTTTAACTAAATTATTATATTCTTCATTTCATCCATATTCCTCAAATTCCAATACTTAAATACACTGTTCAAAATTATACAGGGATATTTTAGAAATCGAATGTAACATTAAAACTATAAATTATATGTAAATGTAAAAATTAAAACTATAAAAAATGATTTTTTTTAGAAATATTTGAATATAACATAGTTTTAATTTTATAAATATGTATTTAAAAAACCTTTAATTTATTATATTTAATATTAGTTTTAATTTTATATTTCTGTACCATTTTCATTAGTATAGTAATGATAATGAGTGCCTGTAAGCCGTATTTCAACATTTTGCCATCAAATTTAAATTTAATTTTGGTCAAAATTTAGGTACTTTGATTTTACGAACGACAGAAAAGTACAACCTTAAGGGAAATTAAAATTAGTACTCCAAATTACTGTAATACTTAGTTAAGTACATTTTTATGTCATCATATTAATTGTTTACCTGTTTGTTAGACACGTGTGTACTGGATTTAAAAATCCCACTCGTAAAATGTCATATTTTATTTCATAAATTTTTGGTAGTATATTTTAAATAAATAAATAAAATATATCATCACGCCTTTTACCCATTACTGAGTGTGGCACTCTGCCTAAGCAGATCTCGGTAAGTGATATATATTTTCCGCGTGAAGTGCGGTTACCAGCCGTCTAATCACGGCCCCCAAAGATATTAGTGGAGGGGAAGCCACAGGGGTAGATTTAAATTGGTGAAAATGGTCGGCTGTCGGGATTTAACCAGGGTTCTCAAAATCCACAGGCCGACTCGATACCACTGAGCCACCTACCCCATTTTTACTAAACAATTTTAACAAAAAAATTGTGTTGTATGGTACAGATGAATTGTTACTCGATCTCACCAAAATCAAAACAGGCCGAAAGAATTCAACATTATGATTAAATTTTCGTGCCACTTCTAAAACTTTCCTTATTCACATAAGAATGCAGTAGATGTTAACACCATTTTGATGTTTTCATAGGTTTTAAATACGAAAATGTTGACATATGAAAACAGGCGTAATCTTTTTACACGAATCTCAATAAATCACCGCTCAGTAGCAGAATGCAACTAAGATGCTGTCAAATGAGTCTAAAACGGGTTTGCGATAGTAATACCATCTACTACATTCTTACGTGTGACACGATTCAAATAATTTCATTTTATTCTAGTTAATAACATTGTAGTTTTAGGAGTTGGATCCGAAATGAATCACAAGTTACATCAAATCGATTTGATAGCACACACATTACGATGTCTACCGACCTGAAATTACTGGGAAAAGCCAGATATGGAAAAATCCGACTTACAAATTATTAAATAAATCAATGAACAAATATATCATAACGCTTTTTATCCATTACTGGATGTGGCACTATGCCAAAGCAGAACTCGAATAATGATTGATTTCTTCGTGTGAAATGCTGTTACCAGCCGACAAATCACGGCCTCTAAAGATGTTAGAGGAGGAGGAACCACAAGCGTAGTTTTAACGTGGTGAAAATTGCTTGTAGACTATGGAAATCGAACCCGGATCATCAAATCCAAAAGCCGACTCAATAGAACTGAGACACCTACCCCAATTAATTGAAGAAGTAGCTATTTTTGGTATTTTTTACAGATACATTCTCAAAAATGTTTGTTTGAACCATTTTTCACTCAAATAATTTTGGCGAATTGTGAGATACTACTACTTTGCTATGAAATAAATTGTCTGGATTATTTTATTTTGTAGTATATACTTCTAAAGCCTTGAATCAGTTTATATTTTAAAACTAGTAGACATAAATAAATAAAATAAATATATCACGCCTTTTATCCATTACTGGGTATGGCACTCTGCCTAAGCAGAACTCGGTAAATGATACATTTCTTCGCGTGAAATGCGGTTACCATGACAAATATGAAATCTGATGCGGTCCTAAATTGTCATTTACAAAGATAGCAAATGTAGAGCTGCAACGTCCAAAGATTACTTTTCACTCGTATTTCTTTTAATTTTAACATTATACTCGGCTCATTTTAACTATTATTATCGCCATCACTGAATCTATTTTAGAGAAATTACTACGCCTATCTTGATTTATTGTGTCTGAAGAAAATTAGATATACGTTTGAGCATTCGATGAACTTTATATACAAATGTCATCCGGATGAGCCTTATGTCATATATTTTAAGGAGCTACGAAGAAATAAAGTTATTTGAATAATGAAACGCCCAAAATACATTTGTATGTATAATTTATTAGAGATAAAAAGTTGATAAATAAAGAGACATGACAGCGCTATGCATGCTTATAATCCGAGAAAAAGATTGGATGTAGGTTATTTTTATTCTGCTGAAGACTGAAAAAGTTCTACAAAAGAAATCGGTCTCCTTTGCATATTTCATTTCACAGAAATTCTTACTTGAATTGAATAAGCTTTTTGTGTTGAAGTTTTTCTGCCGTTACGATATGTCCACAATATTTACCCATATAAATAATAGACACGTGACCTGCGACCTACATATCACGAATTCTAATTCAAGATTTATTAGTCTTCTGCATAAAACTAACAACAAATTAGGGGTAGATGGCTCAAGTCGACCTGTGGATCTTGAGAACCCTGGTTCGATCCCCACAGCCGACTAACAATTTTCACCAATTTAAATCTATCTAACCGCACTTCACGCGAAAAAATATATCACTTACCGAGATCTCCTAAGACAGAGTTCCACACCCGGTAATGGGTACAAGGCGTGTTGATATATTTATTTATTTAAATTAGACATTTAAACTATGGCTGATTGCACAAGCTCTGTTTTTGCCTGTTTTAAGAGCAGTGTATTTGGATGTTTTAGCAATCTCTAACATGTTAAAACCGTGCTGTTAGAACACCCAAAAACAGAGCTTATGCTACCAGCCTATGTTATGTTTATTCTTACAGAATGAATCAAGTATTACAAATAATAATATGGATCTAATTTTATTATTATGCAACGATTAAACAAACAATTAGTGTATAGGAGAAAAATAACTTAAATTTGTATTCATACATAATTAACATACAAAATTATATACTATATCAATATTTTTGTACTGACAATATTATATTTCTACTTGTATTTATAAACTTTTATTTTGATACGCTTTATGGTAACTATCAATGGAAGAAGAAGTAAAATAAGTAGATTACATATTCGTTTATATTATGAAGATAATTCAATTTATGGATAAAAGCTCCATATATTTGAAACGTCACTTTTATCATTTTGACATCAGATAAAAGAGAAGAGAAATACTATCTGCAAGTTGTATTTGGCAAATTTTAATAAAATGAGATTTAGTTTTACTCAAGCCAATTTTTATTTTCTTTACTCAAACATGTTTGCTTTGAGGTAAAACGATTCGAATAATTTCACAAATTGGAAAAATATTTTTATGTTCGGTGTGGCGATTTTTTCATGTTAATTATGCTTGTTAGTTGTTACTAAGCAACCAGGTTCTCGTTAATTAAAATTTGTTCGATAATTTCATTAAAAAAAAAACTAAGCCATAATTAGTGTATTAGGTAACAAGTTTTATAAACTTTTCTTTAGTTACGAGTGTATATAAAACGAGTATCTAAAGAGTTTATAAAACGAGTCACATACTATACATTTTCTACAATTGCAAATTAATGGTGCTATTCTGTAATTTTCTACAACGCTACAGATCTATAAATCTGAACAAAAGCGCAGCATATTTGATTGTCAAATGGCATTATATGTATTTGTCAATAAAAATCTATGCACTTTTGTTCAAATTTAAGGTTAAGTTACAATGACAGACTCAGGGAGCTAAATTCACCCTGTATTTAATATGTCAGTTGTTATATTCACATCGTGTCTAAAACGTTTGAAGTTATAGCTTGTCAACATGTGATTAAGATGTTATTTCACCAGTACGTTAAATGACATTTTAAATAACGGGAGTAGAAAAACAAAAAAAAATAATTTTTTCACTTTGACAACAGATAAATAGAACTTTTTGCAACTGATAAAATCTTATTTACCTTACTCTTGGCATTATATGAATTATTTTATTTTAATATCGTTAAATTTTCTCACCTCTACTTTAAAA
This sequence comes from Pterostichus niger, assembly GCA_947425015.1. Classification (NCBI taxonomy): domain Eukaryota; kingdom Metazoa; phylum Arthropoda; class Insecta; order Coleoptera; family Carabidae; genus Pterostichus; species Pterostichus niger. Next base: position 23,208,937 of record OX380342.1, read on the forward strand.
CATTAGCCTTCGGTGTTTGCAGATGTTATACAGAAATCCAGTGTTCAATAGGCAGTACTAGGCAATTGTCTAGAGGCCCCTATCAAATATGGGCCCCGCAAAATGATTTTTTTTTAAGAAAGTCCACGAGTTGAAATTCAGAAAACACTTCTTCTGAGTTGACAGTTGAAGTAGTAATTGCAAATGTTTGTTTTTCTTTATGTATAATTATATATAAAGTTTTACGTTCGCTGTTTATTTGAATTATGAATTTTAGTTATTATATTTTCATGTCGGGGTAGGGGCCCCCTAATTTAATTTGCGATTGTCTAGGGCCCCGCCTAGTGTTAATCCGGCAGTACAGAAATCACGTTCAATACAAAATGTAGTGGATTGTATACTAAATATCGCAAATGTAATTCCCTTTATGAAATCTCATTCGTACTGCAGTCATGAATGAGTGTGTTGTATGAAAGCAAGAGCATGTTGGTACATTGCTAGAGAGGGATTGTGGTCGTGGTGATGTCTGGCCAGGCTGCCCACGTGTCGGGGGCGGCAGTCGGCGACTGGCGGCTTAGTTCGCGCGCGCGGGCGGCGCATGACTCGCGGTGATTAATGCACTCGTTACCTCTCTGCTCTCTGCTCTCTGTACCAGCAACAAGCTCATGAATGAATGCTGATGCTGATGCTGACCCAGCCAATATTTACACGGACCGAGGAAATCACGAAAGTGGTAATTCGATAATATTAACTAGTTTACTTCTAATGTCAAGTTAGCTTAATATCTCTTCCCTGCAATTCACCCTTAATAGTTTCAGGTGATTTTCTGTCAGCCCTTTCTATATCAATAACCGACTTTGCAAATAAACTGTAGATGAGCTGTTTTGTGTGTTTTAAATTTTCTAACAAAGTTCCTAATAAATTAATCCGTCTAAAAAACACAAAATAGCATTTAAAAAGATATAATTAATATAATTTTCATAATTTAATTTTTTTTTCATATTTAAAATATCGGCTCTAAATATATAGATGCAGTTTGATATTAATTCAGTCGCATTGGGACAACCGCTTATTGGGACCAATTTTAAAGAATAGAAAGTAATCATGAATATAACAGGACATTACTTGGCCTATTTTTGACACAATGGCTGGTACCATAAGCTTTGTTTTTGGGTGTTTTAAGAGCACGGTTTTAACATATTAGAGATAGCTAAAACACCCAAAAACACTGCTCTTAAAACAGGCAAAAACAGAGCTTGTGGTACCAGCCAATGTTGTTTAATTAGGATCGGGAATGTACAGTGCAGGATTTACGTATAAGCTACACAAGCTATAGCTTAGAGCACCCACTTTCTTGAGGGCCCCCGAGAAAAAAATTCGAGTGAGCAAGTGGCATATTTGGCACTGACAAAATATGTGGACTTATAAAGGGCCCCATATCTCAAATAGCTTATGGTATTATCAAGTCTAAATTCGGACTTGAAATGTATTATATGTGTAAGAATGTACACAAAAGAATGCAAATTACAAAAGAAAAAGTATATTGTTTCTATGTAGTTTATATTTTTGTTCCAGAGTTTAATATAATTTTGTTTCTACTCGTATATGTATCAAAAGTTGCCCCTTTTTAATATCATAATTAAATGTGGTATTTGCAAATTTGGGAAAGTTCTGTAGTCCCGACATCTTAATTAACAGGAATCGATAGTAGTTTGTGGTTTTATGATTAAAAAAAAATCTTTTGAGTTCAGTGAAAAGAAAACCTTTTCAATCAAGATCTAAAATAATTGAATCATAAAGTGTGAAAAAATAAAATAATTTTATAAATAATACTAGCATAATAATTAAAAAACACTTCGTACTTCTCGAACGCAATACAAACAAAATAATTGACAGCCATTTTGCGGATACCAAATCACTCATTTTCATTCAACAAAAACATCTATAATTACATGATTGTTTCAACTTCATTACACCAATTCTAATTGATGTAATTACTAATTAAAAAGAAGATTTGTTTTAATGAAATAATATGATGTCTCGTAACGAAACACATCTGTTCTTTATCTTTACATCAAATCTTAATAGGTCTATTATAGCGCTATTGTGGTGAACTTTTCACTTGTTTGAATTTACTGACATTTAACATTGTCATTCTGTAATTAAATAACTATCTCATGTTTTAAAACAAGTAACACTTTCTGTACAAAACGTAACTGCTTACGTATTTTGAGCGTGAATCTATGTATACAGAAGCGAGCCTTCTCAAAATACATTTTTCTACAATTGCTATGAAAAGTTGACAATTACGCTCTCATTTGTCATCGTAAAGTTGACGTTTTCTATGGAACAATCAAAAAATATCTTTTTTGCGTGTCTCCAATGGCAACGCTCGAAAAAGACGTTAAACACGCGCGTTTCTAATGGCAACGCCCGAAAAATATATTAAATGTGCGCTTATTTCAATAGTTACCAGGGATACAAACAAAACAGAAACTTGTCATATTGACAGTGGACAGAACGAATTTAATATCAGTATGTATACGTTTTTTAATCATTTAAGATGCAATCATAGAAAAAATTATGTGTGTATTAAGAGCGTAAAGTGTCTTTGTTCCTCTTGCACTAATGCAGCTCTCGTCTTCGGCTCGCGCTGCAATTACCGTGCTCGAGTAACAAAGAATCACTTTACGCTCTTAATACACAAATAACTATATCAGTCCAATTGTCCAAGCAGTTTTAGCTATTTCTGAACTTTTTATTATTCTCAATGAAGTTAAATAATCAAATAAATAAATATATCATCACCCCATTACTGGGCGTGGCACTCTCCCGAAGCAAATCTCAGTAAGTGATATATTTATTCGCGTGAAGTGCGGTTACCAACCGTCAAATCACAGCCCACAAAAGTGTTAATGGAGGGAAGGCACCGGGGTAGTTTTTTTTAATGTGGTGAAAATTGTTTGTCGGTTGTGGGAATCGCACCCGGTTTCTTAAATTCACAGATCGACTCGATACCAATGAGCCACCTACCCCAACGATTAAGTTCACTCCTAATATTATAATCATGCCACTGTTTGAAATTTTAAACGTGTTTATTTTTTATTGTAAATATCGGATTAGTAGTATAGAATTAGCTAAAACTTTCATCAGAATTGGGCTGTATTTTATATACATGTATGTTGGTTAGTTTATAAAGTAACGAAGTAGACATATATGTATGTTTGGCTGAATTTCTGATAGATACAACAGTGTGCACAGACTACAGGTGTAGGTACGGACACACACTTGCTTGTAGTTTTGGTGTACACGGGTGTGAACTAGGTGTGCACGGACTGCGTGCTCCGGGGGCGGTTGACGCGTCGTAATTGATTTCACCATGAGGCCGTGAGCCGTGAGAAAACAACCGCAACTCATGTGCATACGTAAACATACCAGTACCAGTGTACGTACAATACTTACCATGTGCACTGACATCTTGTGGCTTATAAATTCAACTGTAATATAACTGCGAAAAACATATATTACCAAGTATATCATTTTTGACTCTTCGGATTTAAATTCCATTTTTCATAAATGGTAGAAGCTTAGTAAAATTTGTTGTACTTTATATGCATGGATTTTTACTTCCTTGTACGAAGTAAAGGAAGTATTGTAATCGCGAAAATTTTCGGTTCTCAGATTTCAACGGAAATAGGTGTTTTGGCCCTCCCTGAATCAATTTTGACTAATTTCGTCATGCCGTCTGTACGTACGTACGTACGTACGTATCTCGCATAACTCAAAAACGGTAAGCCGTAGAAAATTGAAACTTTATATTTAGGACTGTTATAACATCTAGTTGTGCACCTCCCTTTTTGGTCATTATACAACTACCGGAAGTGGTACTTTACTTGAAGCCTATAATAGATTTTCATGAAAAACTATATTCAAATATAATTTAAAACTTTCCAAATTTGGAATATAAGACTACTATATCAATGGAAATAACATAATAGATTTTGGTTAAAATAGACTAACCGGAAGTGGCACATTACATGAAGCTGCTAACAGTTTTCCTTGAAAAAAATGGTATTATTTTAATTTTAGAAATGAATGCTGCAAATAAAAGTTTTAGAGAATTAAATTCTGCGTCTAGCACATTAAGAATTTTTAAATTAGCCTTTTGCATAAGCGAGATATCTAAATTTAAATATTATATATTTAAGTTTGCTATGGATTAGAACAAAAAATAAAAATTAAAAGATTTTATGTCAAATATATGTGCAATTAAAAAAATATCTATAGTTTAATACGCGTACAAGGAAGTCATGTGGTGTCCACATCAGATTTTTTATTTTATTTTGCAAATGCAAGATTGTATTTTTCCACACTTGTTAGTTTGTTAATCATAGTATAAACATAATTTTGGAAAAGTGTCTTGGTCATATATGACCAATGTTGCTTTAGATCGCCACCAGCATCCTGAGATCAAAAGGTGAATTAAAAATATGAAATTTCGTATTTGTTTTGTTGTAAAACAAGGAAATGCAACTGAATTGATTGAATACTGGATAACGAGATGGAATTTCTTCATATTTTTAACTTATTAACTGATTATGGTGTGATAATTTAGCAGTAAAAATATGAAGTCAGTGACGGACTGACCCAGCGAGCACTTCTTGGCCAGTTAATATTGTCACAAATTGATATTAAGACAATAAATACAGAATCAATAACTTAGCTTGATGACTTCAACGAGACATGAGACCTGATATCATTTATCACACGTATTATAGTTCCTTAATTATCCGTATATTTATTTCTCATGCCGCTAGTATTATTTGTTGAACATCATTTGCTATATTAAAATAAAATATACTTTATAATTAAAAAATAAATGTTTTTACCCATTACTGGGTGTGGCACTCTGCCGTAACAGATCTCGCTTGAAGTGTGATTACCAGCCATTAAATCACGGCCCCCAAAGATATTAGTGGAGGGGAATCAACAGGATTAATTTTAATGTGGTGAAAACTGTTTGTCGGCTATGGAAATTGAACGCGGGTTCACAATTCCACAAGCTGACTCGGAACAAATATTTTATTGTCTAATAATTAATATGTTGACTTTGTAAATATATTAATAGTTTTCAGTAGTTTTCATTCATCATATTTACCGAACAGGTACTGTTATTAAAATTGTTTCGTAAATAATATTTAAAATCCCTTCATATGTAATAAATTGCAACTTAATTATTCGTCTGTCACCCAGACTAACTGTCACGTTTTAACATTCTGATTGATAGTGAGACAGACTATAAGCTTTAGGATGCGGATCACGTCCAAATATCCCGGAGCGCTTAAATTTCGCAGTCTGCCTTATGTATAACATTCTAATGTGATATAAAAATAGCTACAGTTCTATGATACAAATACGCATTTGTGAACAAAGAATATTTTCTACAAATGGTCCTGTGCTGTTACACTAAAACAGATATATAATGATCGTAAAATGGTAACGCCTATTTGATTTGCCATATTACAAAACGAACAAGTTTCATAAGCTGCCACCTTCGTTACAATATAACAATAACAACATTTGACAGCAGCACCAGGTGTACCCGGTGCAGACGCAGGTAAATCACTGTTTGAAACGTGCACTTCCTTGCACGGTCCACCGCAGCTCTGCCGCCGCCAGCCGCCGCGACACGTCACTTCCTCTTCCGGTCCTCGTTGCCGCCGCCGCCGCCACTGCAGCGGGTGGCGAGTGACAGCGCCCGCCATCGCCGCTCGCCGCTCGCCGCTCGCTCGAGAGCTGGTTGACCTTACGTTGCGTTGTGTTGCGTTGTGTTATGTCACCTTTCGTTCATTCATGCTGACGCGGTGAGTGGTTCACTTGCTTGCGCAGTTATGAATGAATATTGATAGTGACTAAATATGTACCGGCAAGCTGGAGGACTTGATATACTGGACGTTGTCAAATGAATGACCAGGCATATGCGGCAGTACCTTACCTACACACTACTATACACCTATTTATTTATTGAAAATAAAACATATTTTTATTAAGTTAAATGACTTGCCAATGGCGTCATTGAATTTGTTTTTTGTACAATACTTATACAAAGTATACATTGATAATTTTATTTCTGTCATTTACATTCTATAATTTCGTTTGTTGTTGCGTTACCGCGGTTTGTTAATAAATTACTTAATTCCCAATCCACTTGAAATGTAAACATATCTCACATTTCACGTAGAATTTGATTTTCCATATTTTTTCGTTACAAAACAAGTAACTATTACAGAAAACTTATATAAGCGCTGATCTGTAACATAACGTTCTCGGCGAAATATGAAATCAAAGTATGGAATAAAATGTACTTTTTCTTCTTCTTTTAAGAGACTGTCGCCTGTTCTTTCTTTACAGTCTTATGGTGTTCTCCTCGGATGTAGTAAGATGTAGGAATACAATATTAAATAATGCAAATTTTGTCAAAAACAAGTATAGTAAAGGCTTGTGTATATGTGAACATCTATATCTATTCTACGAGTTTAGGGTTTGTTTATAAAAAGTGCGAGTGAATTGAGCCTCGCCAAGACATGTTAATATTAAATAAAAATTAATACTTGAAATTATTAATGTGGAAAGGATTAAATACTCTTATAAAATACAAATAATAGTATGCAAATCTAAAAGAAAAAGTACATAGGTAAATAGTATAAATATTTTCATAAACGTCACTACTTTCCTTGTTCCGTTCACTTGATATTGATACTAAATTGAAAATTGAAAATATTTCTTCAATCATACAAGAAAAATATTTATGACTAGCTATTAATTACAATATTTAACAGATATTAAGGAGTACCCAATTCATGTTCCGACATCGTCCTGATTTTTCATTTGATTTCAAACATTTTATTTATAGAGTGAATTAAGTGACTAATTATTATTTTTTTATTATCCTTGAACCTATTTTCAATTTCAATACTTGAAGTTAAACTAATTTACAAAATTAATTTATCTTATTTTAAACTGAAATAATTAAATTTTTCGTGAATTAGAAATTAAATGACATTAAAAATGCGCTATAATATTTTATATTTTGTGAATTGATGAAAATTTTAACTATTATTTTGAATGTAAGTATTTTTAAGAACCGTTATTTCAATATATGAACGAGTGGGTACAACAAAAATGTAATATTAAAATCACGGTATAACATTTTATTTGATATAATGCTTTTAAAAGATTGATTAACTCTGTTTTAAAACTGGTACCTACTTTATGTATGAATTACCCATGAAACAAAATACCAATGTTAATAGGAGTAGTTTTATAAACACAGTAATCAGTTGGTTCATTCACATCTTGGTTGAGATCGTCTACCACAAGTTGTCTCGTCTTCGTCCTTGTCTTCCAAACCTAGTTCATCCGTCCGCCGAACGTCACAACAGAGGAAGTCGCGATCGTTGCCCCCTCCCTTGTCCAGCCCGACGCACGCCACTGTCCGACCACACGTGAATGCCTAATGAATTGTTGAAATCTCACCGCACGCGCGCTCTCACTCTCGTTGGATTAGATCATCGGAAATCGGATTCACTACGGCCCTGACTTCCGGTGCTGTGTTCATCCGATCTAGTCCGTGGATTTTGTGTTTTTATTGCTTTTGCGTGTATTTGTGAGAACAAAAAGAGTGATAAATTTTATAAATAAATATGCGATGAAGTGATTGATGGAATGACCTTGTTGATTTGATGGTAATGCTGATGTTACATGATGCTGGAAATTGTTGACAAAAGTTTTATTATTTGGTTTTTGCATTCTATTTTTCTTTTATTCTGTGTATTTAATATTTATAGTTCTGATATAATCTGATTATTTTATTTGTATATAAAAACTGGTTCTATATACTTCAATTAACACATTATTTCTCTTGTATAGAGATAATTTGACAACAGTTATCGATCTATCCTTTTCATTTAATTTTGTACTTAAACATTTAAATATATTTTCTGCTATCGTAGTCAGTGGTATCGAGTCGGCCTGTGGATCTTGAGAACCCTGGTTCGATCCCCACAGCCGACAAACAATTTTCACCAATTTAAAAAAATCTACCCCTGCGGCTCCTCCACCACTAATATCTTTGGAGGCCGTGATTTGACGGCTGGTAACCGCACTTCACGCGAAAAAAATATATCACTTACCGAGATCTGCTTAGGCAGAGTGCCACACCCAGTGATGGGTAAAAGGCGTGATGATATATTTATTTATTCAAACATTAAATATTTCTAAAGTATTTTGAAGAGAAATGTTTCAAATTAAAGATACTAATAACTAAGTTACCGACTTCTTTTAAGTGATGCATTTTTCTCTAAAATTATTTATAACAACAGGAAATGTGTCTGCGGTAACAAATAATCAAGTTTTGAAAATATTTCTTAAATATCGCCAAATCACAATTAACTTTACAAGCCTTTTAATTTTTATAATAAAATGAAATTAGATATATCTTGTAGATATGAATACGTGACATCATCCCTTGTCCTAATTTCCATTTAGAAAATATGTAACCTTGAAGAAGTGCATACATCTTAATTAAGGAAACTAATTACTATAACTCCAAACTCAAAATGCAAGAGCGTTTCCCCTTTGTTATTACCGATACGTAATTTGATAAGAAAACGGATCTCATTTTCAATCTCAATAACATGAGGTCATACACTCATACACCTCGACTTGTAAGTCTTAGTCTGCCATGAATGGACCGCCGGGGGCCGGGCCTTTCCCCCTGAAGCCGGCCCACGCCGTGTCCTCGCCACCTCGATTCATTCATGAACAGCGCGCGATACGCGATTGCCGATTGCTGATTCTTTACTGTTTGTGTTTGCATTCGACGACTATCTTTTGTTTTGTACGCGAGCGTGTCTGAACCTGAGTGTCTGTCTGTAATGTGCTACCAGTTTCGCGAAATTATTGCGATTATTTCGGTGATGTTCAGTATAAGTAAGTCTTATCATTTATCATAATTATCAATAACCTAATGATTTTGCGTCATATATATGTATTAATATAAAATATTTTGCAAGGAAGACATTTGTGTGCATAAATTTATTATGCTTTCAAAAATTTATATTAAATTAATGTATGGAATTACTTTCTTCTGTTTAATTAACACACTTTCAAATTGTTTTTTTTTAATAAGTAATGTAGTTTAGATATTAATTTCTATTGTGAATGTTATTCTTCTACTACAAATTATAACATTTAATAATTATTATTATTATAAACTAAACTGCAAATGTAAAAATTCACTGTTCTGTAAATGTCAGTATTTCATTGTGCATTTTTTATTGTGACAGTTACATTTATTTGGCTTTAATAGTGTGTTAGTATTGGTTTCCTAAACGTTTATTTAAACTTGTCAAAATATTAATTTAAATTTATTTAATAGGGTGTTAGTTGCGCACTAAAGTGAGGTTAGTAAACATAATTTTAAAAAAATTTGCCTTTAAAATACGCGGGAACTTATTTCATATTAACAACTGCATTTATTTATGTAATCCTGATCAAATAAATATCATAATCAGTTGATGATTAAAATAAACCAAAATCGAACTGATAGTAGTAGTTTTATTTCGTGGTGGGGGTGATATTTCAGTCTTCTAACAATGGTTCTATTAAATTTAAACAAAAAATTACTCATCACAAAATGATATTTAATATAATTTTTCTACGATTGCTATGAAAAGTTGATAATTACGCTCTTATTTATGGGGTAGGTGGCTCAGTGGTATCGAGTCGGCCTGTGGATCTTGAGAACCCTGGTTCGATCCCCACAGCCGACAAACAATTTTTCACCAATTTAAAAAAATCTATCCCTGTGGCTCCTCCACCACTAATATCTTTGGAGGCCGTGATTTGACGGCTGGTAACCGCACTTCACGCGAAAAAAATATATCACTTACCGAGATCTGCTTAGGCAGAGTGCCACACCCAGTGATGGGTAAAAGGCGTGATGATATATTTATTTATATTTATTTATTTGTCATCGTAAAGTTGACGTTTTCTGTGGAACAATCGAAAAATATCTTTTTTGCGCGTCTCCAATGGCAACGCGCGAAAAAGATTATAAATGTGCGCTTATTTCAATAGTTACCAGGAATACAAACGAAACAGAAACTTTTCATATTGACAGTTAACAGAATGAATTTATTTTCAATACGTATATGTTTTTAAATAATTTTAGGATGCAATCGCAGAAAAAAATTATGTGTGTATCATGAGCGTAAAGTGTCTGCAAGCTGCAATTACCGTGCTCGAGTAACAAAGAATCACTTTACGCTCTTAATACACAAACAAATTTATTACAAACTTTACTAGGGGATTTAAATACTGGCCTTAAAAAATATATGAAACAGGGTCCTGAACTGAAATAATAAAACTAAATTATTATATTGACGATACAAAATATGTGGAACAATATTGAGTAATACGGATAAATTTCCTTAACAGAAAAGTTATCTCATATGTCAACAGTTATTTCTGAGAAAAATGAGTGCATTGGTATTTTCGAGCATTATACTTAATATGCATACCTGCAGATATATAGCTACATTGAAGAATTGGAATTACACAGTTTGTATTAATAGCAATGAAAGTAAAACTGTTACACCACCTAAAAAGAAGTTTTTGTAATGATTCGGTAGATTAGTAAACTGCACACGCAGAAAATATCTTTCACTTCTAGACCCAGACAAGAGAAAGTGATACATGTAATTGTATTGTTCAAATTATCTGATATGTAATTGACGTATCGCATTTGTACTGGAACTAGGAAATTGGCGAGCTCTTGTTTTACAAATTTGTAAAAATATTTTGAATGCTGAGAACGAAACATTGCTATCCATTTTTAGAATAAATTATGATAATTAATTTGTACAGACTTAAAAGAAGAGATAGTAAATGAATAGTATTAATTATGTTTTCTTTTGTTTCAGGTAAGTGTTGTTGATCACTTCAACTGTCTTTTGTCATGGTAACGTAAGTTTAAAAGTAAATTCAATTAATTTGTTTATTTCGATTTTGTGATGTGATGCATCAGTAATTTCCTGATTTAATGGTAACATTTAACTTTTTACTGTAAATGTGACTTTTTATAGTTAACTACTACATTTTAAGATAAAATTATCTCCTATCAACATGCCTACTACAATGTTAAGTATGGCAAAAAGATGCAATATTTTTGTTTATACATTATTATTTATGATATCCTAATACTTGGCTAAAATTGAAATTGGAGATTTTGTGCCTGTGTTTATTCTTACGACTTAGGACTTGATTCGTTCGAAAGAAGTAAACTTTACGAAATGTGTCTCCATTAAACTAATTGTTAAAAGGTGCATTTATCGAATAATAATAATATGCATTCATGAAAAATATTGAACTAAATATTCTTCGGTCTACGTACGACTTTACATGGACGGCAAAAATATATTGTGATACACGCAGTTGTTTTTATGACCCTGTCAGAAAGTAAAATTTTCTTCTCACTCTCTAATTGAGAGACGAAACTGATACTTTTTATCACTAGAGAAACGAGTAAATTTCCCTAGGAAAGGAAAGTAAAGCTATATTCATGACAACTGGAAAACAATTTACGATATAATTGACATCCAGGGAATATCTGTCAAGAGAATAATAAATCTTGTTTCTAATTTATTGCTAACAATATTTGTATAGCTCGTGAACTACACTCAGGTACATTAAATATTACTCGCCTTCGGGAAGAAATGTCTGACTTTCTGTCCATGATATACAAATAACTATTATACAACCGTATTTTTTATTATAATGGGGTAGGTGGCTCAGTGGTATCGTGTCGGCCTGTGGATCTTGAGAACTCTGGTTCGATTCCCACAGCCGACAAACAATTTAAAAAATCTATCCCTGTGGCTCCTCCTCCACTAATATCTTTGGAGGCCGCGATTTGACGGCTGGTAACCGCACTTCACGCGAAAAAATATATCACTTACCGAGATCTGTTTAGGCAGAGTGCCACATCCAGTGATGGGTAAAAGGCGTGATGATATATTTTATTTATTTATTTATTTATTTATTTTTTATTATAAGTATATTAATAATAATTACAATTTTATCGTGATTTGACGACTGATAACCGCACTTCACGCGAAGAAATATATAACTTACCGAGATCTGCTATAGCGGAGTGCCACACTCAGTAATGGATAAAAGGTGTGATGATATATTTATTTATTTATTTTACAATTTTATGTTATTGTGCAAAAATTTTATTTCACACACGCTATGAACAACTTAAATTATTCTTATATTGATAATAATGTCAACGATAAATATATAACCTACTTCTTACATTGATATTATAGTAAAAAATATGTCAACAATTTTTGGCAGTATAAAAATAACTTTTACTAAATATTTATTATTTATAGATAGTATCGACTAAACTATAATCAAATAAACACAAAATCTGAAGCAAGCAAATTGATTAATTGCACAACTCTTTCACTCAATCAAGTTCGACATTTTCATTAGTGACCCCATTTCTCGCAACTCAATCTGCGCCACTGGTTGGTGTTTATCCTCCTAATGGGTTTACTGTGTCAACACGGCGGCCCTCGTACAATAAAAAACATTTAGCCGGTCCTGATGTGTGACTACACAAAGTCTGACCAGAAATGTTCTGTCCGTTTTGGCTGACTTATCAGACTGATCATCGCTCCTGATTACCTATGATTGGTCGCTTAAACTACAAACTTAGTTATAGATTGGTTCTTGGAATTAAGAATTTGTTTAGTTTTATAGAGCGGGCCAGTGCCGTTCGTGACGAACTAATATTACCTAATTATTTTCTAATAAGATTAATTCAATAGTTTTAAAAGTTCAGCATTACTTTTATTGCTTAAATTTTGTTCTTAAAACAATCATACACCACGATAAGCATAGTGGCTGCTTGATAACGGTATACCGTAGAATACGAATTCAAATCCTAACATATAAAATATAATATAAAAAAATATTAAGCAATAGTTTCAACGTAATTTCGACATTTTCATATTTAATTTCTGTCGTTACAAAGCACGTAAAAGTAATTCTGTTTATTGATTTAGATTCAGAATTTGATGCCCTAAAACATTTATTTGACGCGTTTTTGCATAAAATAATTAGGGAAGCAGGAAATTGCAAAAAACTAATTTCCAATGTTAAAGTCCTATGACCGGCTGAGCGAGTCACCACCCTGTATATCAATGAAAGAAAGTGAGATATTTATTCTTGAAAGTGATGACGTTTCATTGCTCAAACACCTAAGGAAAGTATGACACATTCTACACAAGATATACATATCATTTTTTCTGTTATAAAATAAAATTTGCAGAAATAAATTAGTTACTAAAAACTTTAGATAAAATTAATTTTTCTCTTGTCAGGTGTAAATATAACTAATGGCAAATTACACCGTTGTTTTCTAATTGTCAAGAACATGGACTTACTTTCTTCCCCAGGGATGAAGTCACAATAAAAGAAAGGAAATTTTAGTTTCTGACAGCACCGTGAAAATATATATATATTTTTACTGAAAAACATATACTCACGTGCCTGTATTAATTATCTTTGAAGATAATCTTGCATTATATCTAATTTGTACGGTAAACTGTAAAATGTGCAAAAGAATAAAAAGTTGACTTGATTATTATGTTTTTGCATGTTGCACGTAATACTAGGAGCTAGACATTTGACAGTTAATTTGTCTAAATTTATAAAACATGAAGTTTTAAATGATCACGATCGCTATTAGTCATTGTTTTCAACAGTTCTTTACATATTTAATGTTTGTTTTTCACTAGTTGACAAACATTTTTTTTATTGTACCTACAAGACATTTTTATCTAAATTCTAGAGATGTTTAATGGCAAACAATTAGGTTAGATATGTGTATGCTTATGAAAAATGTTTATAGAGAATCTCTCAGGTAAAGTAAAGGTTGCTAGTAACCAGGTGTATTATAAAATTATATTAAATTTTCCTCGAATATATTTTTTTCAAAAGGTTGAAACGTATAGAACTGCTGTAAGCAGGCAGTACAATGTTGTCCTCAATCCGAGGAAACCTGAAATTCTCACGTTCGAAATAAGACACGGGGTGGTCTTTTGTACACCCCTGCTTGCGTGGCGATCACTACGTGAAAGAATGTGATCATTGACTCTACAGCTCAATAACACTTTATTTGTCATATTTTTCACAATGTTTCACGATATTGGTTTTGTTCCAAAAATACCTTTTGACTTTCCCTACTTCAGGTTATAAATAGTTTCGAAAAATTGTTTTTTATTTTCGCGGAAAAGAAAGTTCTGCATAGCTACTCAGTTTTTTTTTTAATTGAAGGATCCGTTTATCAATGCTTGGATTAAATAACAGATGAGATAACAATTATTATATTATTATATTATTAAATAAGATTTAATATAATTTCTATAATTTAAGATTTTTTTTACTTTTATCACTTTATTCCAGTATTGATATAGCTAATTATAATTTATTGTTAAGATCGACTAATTCATATTATTTCTACGGTGAATAAACAAAAAACAATAACTATGTAATAATTTTCATGAAGATGAATTTATGATCTGATTATACTTATGCTCAAATAGTATCGTTTCAGACATTATTCTCATTTTTTAATTTGGTATATAAATTATACTTCAGAAAGTTTTTTTTTTTTAGTAAAAAGAGACCTAATACTATTTCCTAATACAACAGTCAGGTTCATAAAACAAATTATCCGCTGATACTATTTTTAGTTCCAATTTTAATTCCGTTTGTAATTCACTCAAATAAGTGATAAATATAGCCTTAGATGTTATGACGGCAAACATATAACATAATATGATGTTTAAAGCACTAATGACAACTTAAAATATATTTACAATTTTCTTTTGTTTTGTAAATATAGTTTACGTTATTATATTAGACCAGGAATGTCACGCTGATATCCAAGTAAAAATGGAGCAATAAATGTTGCAAAATTTTGCCACAAGCACTGCTTTTTATGATAAGTTTGGTGACTGCTATGACATTGATCACGTATTTTTATATAAAAATATCAGTGGTTTCAGTTCACTTTTCTTCATTGTAATTTCACATATAATAATTATGTAAATAGTGTGTACTGTATAACAATAGACTTACACATTTACTACAATATAAATATTGCTTAAATTATTTTCGGAAAAAGCACCTCTTGCGGCAAAGTTTAGAATTCAGTGTTGCTTTGTTTTTTTATTTTTTTTTATGTGTAACTAATGGAGACAACGATTTAGCTTTAATACCAATAATTTCAAATCGGTATAAAAATGGAGTTTTATGTTATGTTGGGCTTAAATGCATTTTTAAATCACCGTTAACTTTTTGAAATTTTAACAGAAACGCCTTGATATATTATTTTTTATATCAACATTTATCGAATCTGTCAAAATTTTATTCATTACAGGCTAAATTCCCGTGTAGAGCTAATAAAGTAAATTTCAGAATCGGTAATTACAATTCTTGATAGATAAAATTATTTCAAGTATATTTTATTTATGGATTTAATTTTAAATTTCTACTCATCATTTGGTGTGCATATATAATTAAAAATAATGTTGGTACGCCTCTGGTGGCGGTTAGACCTGGTCAGGTATATAAATTAATGACGTATGGCTGGCAGGTCGGTCGATTGTCCGGCAAGGCGGTAAAACGCGACAAAAGGTGTCACCGAGATCTGTCCGTTGTCACCTTAGTATCAGTTAGGCATCGCTTCTAATTAGAGAACGTTTTTTCTTGGAGAAAAATCTTCCAGTCAGTATCGTTAAAAAAACATTATCTTTTAGATAGAGACGTTTTGTAAACGATTGGTTTTGCTTCGGAAATTTCAGTTAAATTCTGAGCGAGTTTTTGTATAATTAATCCATTAGGAGAAGAACTTTAATTTATTTTGTGTAAGTGAAATTGTTTGGATTTTTTTCTCATTTTACAACCATTTACCTGATTAATGATCGAGCAGGTACACATTCACAATTTAACAGTATTACTCTTTAATTTCTTTTTCTTTAATGTACTTTTTACGTATACTTTATTCAGGAATATGAAATTATTTTCATGATGATCGTAAATATAAATAAGTAATTACTTATTAATTAATAAGTTACTTGCAGTAAATTCAATTATTATTAACTTTTTTTTAATTTCCAAAGTAAATATTCACTGTATCACTTACTTCACTAAAATATACGATTACTTTAATTTGGTGAGTGATGCCTGCAATATACGATATTCTAGTGAAATTTGTAATAAGGGATCGTATCAGTGACATCACAACTGCGGCGAAATTATACAAGAAAAATTTAAGCAGAAGAGAGATGTCATAGATCGTGGATAAAACTGTACAAAATTAAAGCTTACTTGCACGGAACTGATAGAATGATAAATATATTTGTAGTTAAGTGAAAAAAAAATATAAGGAAAGTACACATTAATGATATTTATAATTATTTAAAATTAAAACATAATTAAACTTATTGGCTGGTAGCACAAGCTCTGTTTTTGGGTGTTCTAGGAGGACGGTTTTAACATGTTAGAGATAGCTAAAACACTCAAATACACTGCTCTTAAAACAGGCGAAAACAGAGCTTGTGCTACCAGCCAATGTTTTGCAAGAAATTTTAAATTATTTAAAAGAATTGAAGTTCATTTCTTTACCATGCGTTGGTACCTACTGGCTTTGAAAACGTTTCCATTTGTATCCGACTCGCACTTCATTTTGTTTCTCGTTGTAGTTTGTCAATTTTGTTGTGATATGTGTCTTATATATTTGATAAATAATGTCTAAAGCATTTAAAATGTTAGGAAATTTATTATACATTGCATTTAATTGCATTTAATTTTTTGTATATCCTATAAACGCAGCCGTGTTTGAGGTCATTATTCTAATTTCAAATTTTGATGTTGTCTCTCTTCTGCTTAAAAAACTATGTGAACAAACATAGAATTATTAAAAATACATGGCGCCTTATTTATAATTTTTTGTAATGGCATTTTATATCCATTTTATGATCTGCTGTTTAATGCCAAAATGACGTTTATTTGTTATAACGTTTATTTGTTATTATTATTTTTGGTACTCTACACTACAGGAACTTTATCCCAATTCGAGTACGAGCGACTTACAGCTTGTAGTGGAATGCAAACTACTCAGAAACAATCGTCAACGTGATTTATCCGCATAGTTCATAAAGACACCGATAAAATGGTCCAAAAAATTTCTGTATTCTATTGCAGAAATGATGATAATTTTCACAATGTATGCTGTAATTTCAATACAAATATTCTTTCAATTATCTGAACAGATGAATTATCATCAATTATTTTCTTTTAAAAGTATAAATAGCATTTATATTAGATCTGTCAAAGATGCAAGTGTGGTTGCAATATATCTTATGTACATTAACTGCTTTCTTCAGTTAAATTTCACGCAAATAAAAGACGGTCGGCACATCGGTAACCATATTTGAAAACCCAAATATAAATATTTTATGTGCCATAAATAACGTGTAAACGACAAGTCAATCGTATTGGGGGGCCCTCGTTAGACACCAATTAGCGTAACGGATATTTTCACACAGATGTCATTACCAATCGGTAGGGGGCTGGATTGTAGGCAGCTATTTTGAACCATTTTCCAAATGACACACTAGAAGCCGCCGCGCCGCCTGCAGCAGCGATCGCACATTACGGATCACCCAAATCTCTTTATTACACTGCGTCTCACGGTCTCTCTCTCTACCTGTGCGCCGCGTTGCGGTCCGGTGACAGATAGGCGATCCAGGTGGGCCGTGACCGCCGCTAGCGCCTCTGTCGGCGCGCGGACAAACGAGCCCACTTGCCACATGCTCAAGCTGACCAATAGGATTCAGTGGAGTGGTTTCACTTTTGTTTATCTCAAGGAGGTGCATTTGTATTTGCTCTTGGTTTCATTATGCTTTATCGGACGACTACTAGTTTATTTGTTATTGGTTCTAGATAATTTTATTTATCATAGAGCACAATTATTTATTATTTAATGAAAAATAACTTTCGAAAATTTAAAATCAAATAGCTTTATTTTATATCTCTTTCTTAAGATTTTAGTGTATGCTTCAACTCTGCTACATTTTATTTTACTTTGGTTAATTTGATAAAGTAATATTTAATGTTACTAACAAAAGGGATGATATTATAAAATCATGACTATTTTGTTTATCAGTCATTTTAATTTTTTTTGATTAAAAAGAAAATATTTCTGTTTTCAGTTACGATATTAGAATCACCGTTCATAAGCAATAAGATAAACAATGTGCTCACTATAACCGACGCTTACTGTACTTATATTTTTAGATGTGACAGATTTACTGAAATAATATAACATTCTCATTAAAATACTTGTCAAAAGTGCTAAAGTTCTGGATTCTATACAAACGATAAATTTTACTTTTATAAATATTTATAAACCTATTGAATTAAATTGATTCTCAAATTTTGGTAAAATATTGTATTTTTATCTTGTTCTCTTATTTAAAAGGATTGCTCATTTAAAATACAATTTTTCAGCGCACCATATTTAATACTTTTCGAACTAACTGCTTTATTAAATAAACAAATTGCTGACATTAATTATTAATTTCCTAATAAATAAAAATATTTTTCTACGACCACTTAGAAATCTGCTCATTTTATGTTTGTTGCTGCTAGGGAAATGAGGTACATTGCAAGCATCGTGCGAAATGAATTTGTTTTGTAAGTATTTCAATACAGTAGGTCATTTCATTTCAGTACAGGTGCAATTTCCTTCTAGAATATAAGAACGCATGCGCAAAAATGAAAACAGACTTAAATTAGAGAATTACTATTATTGTTACTTATATTAAAAGTAATGTTTTGACAATTGTTAAATATTATGTTATTAGGAGAATTTGTATCGGTTTTATTAACATTTAAATTATTAAGATTTATATGTTACTTCATATTGTTTCTCGATTTTTCTGGTAATAATTTTGAAGATGTTATTTTTGCAGCTTCTAATATATTTGGTGGTGTTACTTCAAGATTCTCGTCGCTATCACTCTCCATTTTTACCTCACAAAACATAAAATATTGACTGACGTTTATAAGAACCGAACTTTTATTTAATTTTTATTACGTTGCTACGATACTAATTTATAATGGTGAAATCTGCTGTTGCTAGGATACTTATTTAGTATTGTCAAATTTGGCATAGTGAAAGCAGGACAAATTTATTGTTAAAATATAAATTAATCAAGGAACAATACTGTAGTCGTAGAAAAAGTATAGTGTACAACTCGCATGGAATGCCCATTTCATGCTTGTTGTCAGTGGCCGCGGAAGTGGGGTTGCATTTGCAACCCCTGATTATTTTTGGCCCTGTTCAGGACAAAAAATAAAATACCTAACTAAAATACGAGTACGAATTCAAAATCCAAACCGAGACATCAATGAAGTAAAAACTCTACTTATATTACTGTTGACAATTCCAGCGATCATTCAGCGGGGTTCATCGAATATTGACTTGGAACCGTACTTCAATGTTACAAAAACGACTGTTTCATTTAGTTTTTCTTCATATACACAAAATTAAAACATTGGACATTGATTTAAATAAGGTGATGAAAATATTCATCAATAAAACCGCAGAGCGAATGACAGTTTTCGGAGCAATAGAGTAAAATTGTCTTTTTCAATTTATACAGATGTAAAAACTTTATAAAACTGTTACATTAATTGACAAAAACAAATTATATTATTAATATAATGTATCTCACCTAATTATTCATTTTAATTATCTACATTTATCTGTGTTCTATTTTTACTCCGGTCAAAAAATTTTCGCAACCCCTTTCGAAAACAGGTTGCGCGGTCTCTGCTTATTGTACAGTATACTATAGGAGCTTTGTTGGGAAATTGAAATATCAATCCCAAAACTAATCTAAAATTTGAAACAAATATTTCAGTTGTCAGGACACAAAATGATAAAACATTTTTTAAATTTGAATAATTATTGACGTTAAATACAAAAGATACCTTTTTACAATATGAAAGTAATTTGTTTATATTCTGATCTTCTCATTTTATAGATTGTAACTTAAAATTTGTTGTACAATCCAAAAAACAAACAAAATATTAACTCCTCTCGTTCCGTACGTCACTGTACTACACTACAATTGTATCACCGTGAAGTCAGGCACAAACCAACAAAGCATTTAAACAAACAAACCCGCCAGCGTACCTAATCACTGATCATGCCTCTCACCATCTCATTACGCGCCGGCGGGCCAGACCAGCCCTGTTATTAGGCGGGTGCGTGTAGGTGGTCCCCCGCGAAAATAAACACGTCGCCGCCACTGTCCCCCTCTGTTCTAAACAGAGCGCGCCGCGTGATAATTTGACGGTATTTGTTTGATAGTTGGGCTTTAGACACACTGACCGCAGCACAGCTGATCCGAAGTCATTTGGTTGGCGTTATTTTTCTTGGTTTTATTTTGTGATTTCGTTTTTTAGGTATTTGGTGTGACGTTGGTGGTCGATCGGCATGATTTTTGCAAACATGATTGTTATGTCCGCTCAAATTTATCTTGTCAGTAACTATTTAACTTCCATATTATAAGTACCCATCGCATTAAATTTTAATATTTTCTTTTGACAAATTTCTGGTTGTTATTTCTTATTTATTTGTTTGAATTACTATTGTCATTTATTTGATGTAGTAGTTTGTATATTTTATTGTAGTTTTGGCAACTGATGTGTAACTTTTATATTTATTCTTTAATGTTTGTCATAAAAGCTTCCAATTGGGACATGACTGGAATTTGCATAAAAATGACTGGATTATTATAATTTGAAATTTATATTGAATTATGACAAGATAATTTAAAAATATATACATGTGTTTGAGTTTGATTCTCACAGCCGAAACTGATTTTCGCCAATCTTGCGATAGTGTAATTTGATAACCTGCCGGTCACCACATTTTACGCGTAAAAATATTGAGATCACCAAGATCTGCTACGGGAGAATATCACTCAATAATGAGTAAAAGATGTGATTATATTATTAGTACATTTTTATTAATATATTTTTAATTTTAACTTTTGTTGTTTTGTTATTGTTTTATATAAATAAACTGACGTTTTTAATATTGAAGCGTCAATGGTGTCATCTGGCGGCGTGTCTACGAACTAATCGAAAGTAGATATATTCTTAGGCGAATGTACGTAACAACTTTTCGTCAGTCGTGATTAGTATTTTGTTGGAGGTGCCCGGAATTCCTTTGTCTTGTGTAATTTTTTCACTTCGGTCCGGCGTTCCCGATGTTTTTATTTTTTCTTTGTGTGTGATTTTAATCATTTTCGCCACGTTTTTTACAATATTTGCTGTTCTGTTGGTCGGCGCTGGTGAGTTTGTTTTTATTATATTTCATTTGTTTATTTACAAATTACTTCACTTTATCTGGTGCTACTGATAATTCTATGAAGCAATATAGTTTGTATTTACTATTATTAGTTTATTGAAATTCAATAATTTGCGAATTTAATAATTTATTTACATAATAAATTGAATAAAATGGATTATAGTAATATAATGAAATTGTTATTAAAACTTTAAAAAGAGTTCAACAGGAGTGTTTTTGAAAATATGTTTAATATAAATTTGAATAATACTACTCTTCGATTTATGCGTTAAATATTGTTTATTCGATGGGATGAGTTTATATCGGCCATAATTTTGATATTTCTCAAATTTCAGTTAAAAATATTATTGGAGAATGATAAAAATTGTTGTCAAATGAACCATATTTAAAGCCAAAATCCATTATTATTCGAACAAATTCAATCTTCTGGCCTAAAAAATTCATTTTTTATTTATTATAAATTGATATGTTCATAGATTTCTCATAAAATATATAGGCACTTTAGAATTTAATAACCATCTCATTACACAAAATTGCATAACTTCTCTTGATAGCAACCAGATAATTATTAATTATATTGGATAACATAACATAATACGATAGATAGTTTACTGGCAATGCATCGGACTGTGAATTTGAGAATCCGAGTTCGATTCCTATACTCGACAAACTGATTTCTTCCACATTAAACTTACTTCTATTTCCGGACCACTAACATCTTTGATTTGACGGTTGGTAACCACACTTTACAAATATATTTTGCCCAATAATGGGTAACAGGCATAATGATATATTTATTTTAATTTCTTTACATAACAAATATTATAGTAAATAATGAATTGTTAACAATAAATTGTATGTAACCGAACCTAGTAAAGCAATCTTTATGTTTGTCTCAAAGCAAAACTATAGCGGTACCCCGCAGCGGTTAAGAAACATCATTGGCCATTTAAGCACAGATAATTGGCTCTCAATAATCAGGGTTGCATTTGACGGCCCAATAACGTTATTATATGCGTTTGCTTCGCTCTGTGTGCGATGTCAGCGGGCAGTAATCGAATTACAGGGGTGGCTGAGGTTCGCGCTTTGTTATGTGCCAAGCCCCGGAATAAATAGAGGGTAGTTTCTTTTTTCGCATCATTTGCCGACTGGACACGGACAGATGTCCACTGTATGTGCCTGGTGGCCTGTTGACCGCTAGGTAGAAATATTTTCTCTTTTTGTGATTTGTGGATTTGTAAATGGCTTATCGCATTAGTGAATGTTTTTGTTATGTATAATACGGATTTTGTTACAGAGTTTTCTATTTAAATATGAAGGTTTCAATGTTTACTTGTGAAATTTGACTATTTTTGCAAATATCTTCTCAAATTGAATTACAAAAAGAATCCAGTATCTTGTAATATAAATCATAAATACTATATCATTTTGTCGTTTTATCTATTTCTAAACGTAGCAGCTTTCTGGAGTTACGGATTGAAATAGTGGTTTTATAGGACATATTTGATCTTGAATCTGATTGATTGATTAAAATGTCAAAAAAATAAATAAATTGTGACGGTAAAAGCGCAGAACCCATAATTTATTTTTATAAATATAAATGGGGTAGGTGGCTCAGTGGTGCCGAGTCAATCTGTGGATCTGAGAACCCGGGTTCGATTCCTACAGTCGACAAACAATTTTCACCACATTAAACTACCCCTGTGGCTCTTCTTCCACTAATATCTTTGGAGGCCGTGATTTGACGGCTGGTAACCACACTTCACGTGAAGAAATATATCACCTACCTAGATCTGATACGACAAAGTGTCACACCCAGTAATGAATAAAAGGCGTAATGATATATATTATTAAAAATTTTTATTTAAATATAAATTTATATTTTCTGAATGTCAGCAATTTATGCTTTGAATACTATTATAATATGGTAGTATTCGATGTATCTACTGTTAATGTCATAATTTTTTTATGTTATTTAAAACATGTCTTCATATTAACATTTTGGTTAGCCAATCAGAATCAAGATCAAAATATGACCTATATTACTTCGCTAAATCCCTCACTGAACGGACCGAAAGATTGCAATGAAGTTAAAAAGATTTCGGACCAAAACTCATTATTTATTAATTAACAAAATATGTTAAATTATTATGTTGTCAATTACTTTTCATTTAATAGGAATTCAAAGTATTTAATCTCATAGGAATGACCGCATTAAAAGTATTTAACAAATGAATGTATTAATTAAGAAAAAAAATGGAATTTTGATTAAATTTGTACATTTCTCACGGAAGTTTTTTTTAATGTCTTGTTTTTGAATTAAAAAATGTATCTGTTGAACACGCACACTGGCCGTATCAGAGTTTTTGGAACTAGTTAACCATTTTATCTGTGAACTTATTGCATTTCCTTATACTGCACAGTCACGCCAAGAAAAATCTTTATTAGAAGTATCTCATTATACTTGTATCGCGTTATTATGCATATCATTTCATTAAAAATACGGTTAGATATTACCCATTATTTATTTAGTTTATGTAGATATTAACTTCATTCTGCTTTTTTTATTTCTAAAATTATTATGTCGTTGTGTAAATACTTTACTCTGATTCTTAAAAAAAGATAGTAGCCATAAATCTGTTCACTAGGTACTAAGTTAACTATAGAAAAGAAAATTTAAATAAGAATAAGTTTCTGTACAACAACAAAAATTACGGCTTGAATTTTATCAAATTAAACAATTAGAAGACAACGTTTATAGATATAATTATTATTTTAACAGTTTTATTTTTATAATATTCCGAAAAAAAACTTAATCCCAATTACAGTAAAGGGTCTAAACTCACTGAACCACAGTATATATTCGTATATTTATCTGAGATTCAAACTGCTAAATTATATGGAAAATCTAGGATTTTTTATCACGCATCATTTGCAATAGAATTATAGGAATATATATTTTTTTGTATTTCTTTAAAAACTTGGAAGACTAAGAGAAAATTTATTGAATTTGTTTGATATGAAATAATATGAAATTTAGGGATGAGAAATATTTTTATTGATAAATCTTCTAATTCGGATAAGTTCAAAGTTTGCATTTCGGGTACCTTACCGAAAAAAAATATTTGAATTTTTGATAAACCTATATTTAAAAAATAATCGAAATTTATCCACCTAACCCTACCCAAATTACAACACTTAAAATTCCTTCTAAAATAGTTCGAAATTTCATAAAATAAAAATTACCTTTTCATTACATCGGTACAATTAACAACCTAACCTTACTTACACCAGAGCACGCGGCATACGTTATTACAAACCCCGAGCTGCGCGTTGATCCGATGCCGGTAAGCGTGATGTCGGCAACGGGGAAAAGTTCGCGGCCGCCTCCCGTTGCGTGGTGTCGCCTACCCTGTTATTAGTCGCTGACCACACGATGATTTGTGGCGCTACTAGTTAACCGGGCACCCTGCACTGGATAGTGTATCGGAGAAGATAGTTGGTTTGATTTTGAACTTATAGACTGATTATACTAAATTATTTATTAACACAAAATACAATGTGAAACGGTGCATAAATATTTTATCAGTTAAAGTTAGATAAGTGAAGAAATATCGTATCAGTAAGGGACAGTACATATAATTTGTGCAATTATCTTTTATTATATCCCAGCATTGATAAACGAGCCCAAAGTAAAATTAATTTTCGCAACACATGCACAAGAAACACGTTCTTATTCCCTAATTTTAGAGAGAGAAACACTGCTTTTCTCCCCTAGAGAGAGATACATTATGTTTCTCTCCCTAGGTAGGACGTTTCTCTCCCTAGAGACTACGATTATTAGCTGTTTGCGGCGTTTCCTAGGTAACTAGTTACGCAACTCATATTTGACATTTGTCCCGATAAGACAGTAATTTTTGTGCACTTGTTACGAAAAGTATAATATACCTCACGGGAGGACGCGATTATCCCTTGTGTGAAGTTGACAAACCGAGTCGTAAGCGAGGGCCGAAGGCTTGTTTCCATCCCTTGATGCATAACATACTATTTTGTTCTTTATCATAATATTAACGTGTCCAACATAAATGCATCTTGTAGCAAAATTTAAACTAATAAATATAATTGTTACAAGTCTTATTTCGCTCAGGACCAAATGCGCCACAAAATGCGTGTCCAAAAATCTCAACTAGATTTTAAGTTTTAATTAAATATATAGAATCATATTTTGTAAAAAAAAAATATATGAATTTTGTAAAATATTTTAATAATAAAAGATATAAATATAAGTATATGTAAATTACATACAGTATAAAAAAGAACTTTAAACTAAAATTGTACAAGCTATGCTAGAACTTCCTAAACCACATAAAATGTTATAGTAGTTTTTATAGCTGAAAATTTGCTCCTGGTTGAACCTTTCCGTTAAATCTGATTAAAATAATAATATAGCTTAAATTTTTCTTTGCTAAGTTATAATCCCCAAATTAGTATGCGCTGGATAAGTAATATCAGTGAGCAATAATAAGACTATCGTAATTTGGTAGCTGATTTTTAAATTTTTGATTTAAGTTTTTATTAATATTTGTAACTTTATTCTAAATCCCACTTGTGCGTCAATGATGCAGATACAAAACTAAAATGTCAAATATTACGGACCCGGTTTTAGTAAACTTTCGGGTACAACGAATTAATTTTAAAGTATAAAATTAAGGGTTATAAGAAATGTGCCATTTTCTTCTTAAGTACAAACTCGATTATAATAAACTTTAGAATAAAACTAACCATATTTTAAGTACTGAATTTTAAAATTTGTCGGTTAAAACGAACTTATGACTCAAAAACAAGGTACTACTCAATTACTAAATAAAATTTAACATATTGTGCAGTAGTCGATGGCGAGTCGTTCAATACGCTAAATTATTACTATTGAATATGGAACTTAAGTGTTAAGAGTTTCGAAGCAAATAAATATGTAAATATGATATTGTATAACTACTACAGCGAGGTGCAAAATAAATCGAATTTTGTATTGAATTGAAATTAAGAATAAAGAAGATATGCTAAAGAACATCTAACATATGAACTAAAATTTATATGATTAAAAAGAAATATGATTTTTTTCAACTAACGAACAGTTTTTGTCAGCCCTGTGAAGTTCGTTTCAAACGAATATTATTGTATTTCGGAAATTTCACACAGGCAGATTCATAAAGAGGATTAAATTTGGAGTTAATCAATTTCGCCCTTATCCCAGATTAAAATTTGCTGGTATTAGTGCTATTTTCAAAACAGAATAAGATTATTATTACATGTTATATTTGATTATATATTTATACTGGGTTCTATGATTAATTTTGTGATTCACAAAATAAGTTAAAATTGAAATTAGAAATTATTAGCTGCTAATCTGGTTCTGAAGATCTTCCCAGTATTCATTATGAATTTGTACCTGTGTCTAATTAAAAAGTAAGCGAGCAAATCGAAAGATCAAACAGAAGATATACCAATTAAGTTGATAAGTCAAAACCGAATATCCATGAAGGTACTATACCGGCCTTGTCGGTACACCCTTGCCTGTTTAAGATTTATATTGAAATTCTTCGGGAATGTCGGTCAGCTTGTGTTGAAATGGAATTTATATTTGGATTGTTCTGGTTTTTTGCTTGTTGAGTTCGTTTATCGGTTGCGGTGGCGGAGTTTGTGGCGGGCTGTTTGACTTTTAATTGTTGTGGTTTATGCGGTTAAGAAGAAACAAACTAATTGACTAAATTCTCGAGGCTAATTGGGCGGTTTGTATTTACATATTTACAATTATGTTGTAATGGAAACCCTACAAACTTTAACACGTTAACTATCATGATTTATAAACATCCAAAGTTTATTACTATGGATCCAAATTAATTACATATTATACAATTTTTTAAATCATTATCTTTCATTTATTATTATTTTAAAACTCTGTAATTGTAACAAGACGTCTTTCTGTCTTATTTTGATTTCATTTGAAAATTAAAGACTTGACATAGAGATTGCGTGAGGTGTTAATTTTATTTAATAATATTGCAAATTGAAAATAAATATTACTCTAATTATTTTTGTTTTAAATAAGTTCTATAATTTTTTTATTCGCAATTTCAGATTTCGTTGGATATCATATTATAAATAAATAAAAATATATCATCACGCCTATTATCAATTACTTAGTTAGTAATATATTTATACACGTGAAATGCGGGTACCAGCCGTCAAATCATAGCCCCCAAAGTTGTTGTTGGTGAAGTGGGAGTATTTTTATTGTATAAAAGTTTGTCGTCTTTGGAAATCGAATTCGTGTTTAAGCCGACACATGATACCACAGACCTATCAATTCCAATTATCAAAATATTATAAACTGCGATTATTAGTCGTTAAATTCAGATCATAGCATGAAAATCACCTAATTATTTTCATTCGCTCATTAAAATACAAAAATTATTGACTTTTATACGTATGCTATTAACATGAATGAATTATTTGGCTATTTTATCTATACTTTAATGAAGATAACAACCCCCCTCGAAAAATTAACAGATAATAAAAAAATATAATGATTAGTTCGCCACTTCATCAGTGGCGTAACTAGGATTTGGTGGCCTCCCTACAAAACAAAATGTAGGCCCCGATAAACTTTTGAAAATTCAATGATTTAAGTACAAGGAAAGAAGCAATAGGTGCAATATTTTTATAGTTCTTAAAGGTACAAAAATAACAAAAATATGTAATAAATGACATACTTCATATAAAATAAATTAAATATCAGTTCTTCGAGTTTTTTTTATTAGCAAAATCCGTTATAAGAGTTTTTAAATTTTCTGCTGCATGATGTTCTATTGTCAAAAGAGCGAGATTACTTAATCTATCTTGATTCATGTTGTTTCTAAGATATGATTTAATTATTTTTAATTTGCTGAAGGATCTTTCTGCTGTAGCCACAGTGACAGGAATGCTTAAAACTTGTAATAAGGCAGTGCAAACTTTACATAAATCACTTTCTATAAGGGAATAAATGATTAAAATAATATCAGTCATTCATTACCTGTATAGTTATATTAGCAGTAACGTCATTTTTAAGAAAATGCACCGCATTAATTAATTGTATCGAATAATGTTTTTGTAATTTTGTTGCCGACTAAAATGTAACTTAATATATAATAGATCTTCATATCCAAATGGTATATTATAGTTTCATGGCAAATTGTGTTGTGTCCCCTTAACTGCGCCCCCCGCGCATTGCGATTTTTTGGGGACCCTATTTACGCCACTGCCCTTCATCAATAGTAATAAAATTCGTTTACCGCACAAGATGCGTTAAGAACCCTTATATCTCCCCAACAATATCATCTGAAACAATTCAGGGGATGCAAACTTATCAGCTTACATCACACTGCCAATAATAATATGCAAGTGTCTTCTGGGTGGCATAGCGGGTGTCAGATGCAGATAACACACGTCGCCGGCACACTTTGTAACTCTACCTTCGATCATTCTGCGTCACCCGGTAAACGCGAAATGAAACTCTAGCTGAGGGTATCTGCGATATGCCGCCAGTATCCGGCGATGGACGCGATATCAGCCTGCGTTCTGCTCTGCGTTTGCCACGTGCCGTTACTCGAAAGTGAGATTCTCGCTTGTCACAATGCACAATGATGGCTAAGAGGGAAATTTGATACAAAAGATGAAATTAAATGAAAAGGTGGTTGTTGATGGTGTAGGTCTTTTGCACGCGTGTGCCATATGCCGTCTATTTATTGGGATACTACACATGTCAGTATCTCTCAGAATCTTTTATTACACCGCAATATTTTTATTTTATATGCCTAAAATTTGAACTGAAATCTAATCTTTCGAATTAACTTCTTTTCACCAAACGCGCTGCACAGTACCGTATTACCTATTATGCATAGTAAACGTGAGTCTAATCATCAATAATCAATTATTATATTTTATCGACTGTATAATAGAGAAAGTATTGTGATTTTTTTCTCAATATTTTGATGAATTTTCACGTTTTAGATTAAATACAAAAAAAAACAGTTCCAAAAAAGTTGGTCTGTCGGGAAGTACGATGACTTAAAAACGCAGTGAAATTTTATATTTAAGCCAGTGGCACTACAATTTTATTGATGAGTTTTTTTAAACTTTTTCTATTGATTTCATAAACGGTAGTTTTTATCACAAAATGCATAATAACTAAAATGGACCCTAATTTTATTTAAATCAACTTTTGCTTGAAACTTTATTCAAAATTAAAAAAAAAATAATTTATTTGTTATAAGTATTAACATTTTAATAATTTTGAAGATCGTCGTTGTTTTAAAATATGAAGAACAAAGATTATTAAATTTATAATATAAAATTAGAGTCATCATGACTGATAGTTGAGTGTCAAAAATGACATTTAAACGATCGTCGATTGTTTCCTTGATAAGAATTGTAGTAAAAATATAAAAATGACTTAATTGATTTACAATTCTCTTTTTTTTTTTAAGTTATATAAATTATTTATCTAAACTTATGGGCGGGAAAGTAGGTACTGTGATGGCACAGCGGACTTTTTTTAGAAATAAATTGAAATCCACTTTATGTCTTATTGTGGACTTTAATTTACACGTAAACAAAGAATAACTATTTGCTATACAAATCGATAGTAAGTTATCTTATGACGAAGAGAATACATACTTAAAGCAAGAAAACAGTCTGCATGTCTGCATTTGAAATAAACACCTTATTTAAAGCTATATTTTAAATTAAAAACAATTATTTAGAAGGAAAACAATATTACATTTTATAATGGATATGTTATTTTCTGTAATTTATGACCTAACGAATAAATAGCTCGATTAAAAAAAAAATAATAAGAAGAAATAAAATAATTAATAATAGACTTAGATATTAATTTACAAAAGTTACTAAACCTACATATTTAGTATTAAAATGGTAGGTATAGTTGATCCAGCGTTCATTTGAACAGATGTAAATACTAATTGATACTATTGTACAAATTTTTCGTTTGCTGTTAATTGCATGCAAATATATTCTCTTCACAGTTTACAAAATATATCTAAAAAAATTGAAAATTTCTTGATACTATGAAATACGCCAACGATTTGTGAAAGGTGCCCGCCACCGTAGTTGGCCAGTAAAATAATTGTTTTATGCACAAATTCTTGGCTTAGCTATTTATCCACAATGTTAATGTTACAGAATAACTGTAGTGGCGCAAATCTCCACAAATTTTAACTTTCATAAATATATTATATAACCTACGAAGAAAATATATTAACATGAAATTATTAGTAAATAAAAAAATATTCACAATAGCATCGATTTATGTTTACAGAGAAATTTAAAAGTCATTTATTTAAATGAACGCTGGACGTATTATACATACAGGTACCTTTTTAGTAACACCGCAGCCCTTAGTTAAAATTGTTCATTGAGCATCTGTTACTTTTTTTAGTAAAAAAAAACTTCTTGAAAAAAAACTGCGCCCTGGCGAAATAAAATAGAGGGACGAAGGACTGGATAGCTATTTACGAAAACTAATTTATAAGCTAAAGAAGCAACATATGTTCCGTTTTCATTATACCCTATTATAAAGAGCTATAACGTACAGCATACAGAATTTCAGAGTGACGAATATCGAAAAACAGTTAAAAATACCGAGAGTATTTAGGAAACTTAGTTTTAGTTGCATCTATGTTAATAGTAAATAATAAATAAAAGAGAAACGATATTTTCCTGGTCTTCTTTTCTTTGCGTTGTTTTGTTTTGCTGAGGGCAATGAACACATAAGAAACTTCGTTGAAATAATACTATATAAAAGGCTGATGCAGAAGTGTTTGGACGTGGAAGTGCCGAGTGATAACATTCTCAAGATAAATTAACTTTTTGTTAGTCGATAAAACTTTATATATCATAGTATCACTTTTTCTCTGCGAACTCAGCGAAATGCCAAATATTTCTGAGTGTCATTGGGCTGTTATTGGTAGTTACACAAAGAATATTATTTTCTTGAATCAATTCTAAGGTTAATATATTAATTTAGTGTTATATTTTTTAATACTAAATTTGTTTGATATATTTTTCATTATTGTAGTGAAATTTTGAATATGATCAATATTTACAACGATAAACCAATGACTGTTTCTCGTAACTCAGTAGTTAATAGTAGCTTTGTATTTCCTATTCTATTCTTTTCGTTTGAGTTTCGGATGTTTTTAGCTGGTTAATGATTGAGTTATTAGTTACATCCACTTCCATAATTTCTGAATTGTTTCATTTCTCTTCCTTGCGCTCCGGAAAACGTTCATTTTCATATTTCACAAGTACTTTATATGGATTATGTATGTTATTAGGTTGACATTCCTACAAATAAGTTTTTTTAATCTTCTTCATTTCATTACTTCATCTGCAAAATTTGTAGGTTTTTGTTGTCAATGTAAAGTGCAGTAATGATGGTAATTGTTTGTTACAGAGGCGTGCTCGAGCCGAACGACGCCAAAGCCGCGTCCGCCGGCGCCGACCCAGCGCCCCAACATCACATTCCACACGTACGTGTGCCCGCCGGCGTACGCCACGTGGTACTGTCTCAACGGCGCCACCTGCTTCACCGTCAAGATCGGCGAGAGCCTGCTGTACAACTGCGAGTGTGCGGACGGCTACATGGGGCCCCGGTGCGAGTACAAGGATCTCGATGGATCATATTTACGTAAGTGTATTCAAACACAATTGTTAGTAAGTTCTAAATCACTATTTCGTCTGTGTATGTACAGCGATACAAAGGAGATACATGTTGGAGACGGCAAGCATAGCAGGCGGAGCGACCATCGCCGTGTTTCTCGTCGTTATCCTGTGCGTCGTGGTGTATGTGCACTTCAAACGCAAGGCGAAGGCGGCGGCAGCGCGCTCGGGTGGCACGGACTGCGTGGACGGCGCGGGTCCGCCGCCAGTACGTCAGCCTACGTTTGGCACGCGCTGGAAGCTACCACCGCCTGCGTTGCCGCTGCCGTTGGACCGCGGAGACGCTGCCGCCGCGCCCAAAGAACTGCATCAGGTCACCACGCTGCTGCCGCCGCCCCCCGACCATCACCTCGCCTAACACACCCAGTGATGTAATTTATTACCAAACAAACAAACTGTTTTTGGTATCTAAGAAAGAAAATTTTGGTGAAAAGTAAATGTTGGCAGCAAAACACCTACGTGAAAAAAGTGATTTTATATGACATAGCTGGCAAATAGTTTAATCAATTTTATACATAAATTGCGTACCAAATATTTTTCATTTGGTATGGAAAGGCAGCTTTTTGTACAAAACGTAAATATAACCCAATTTCGACAATATAACTTGTATAATTAATTAACCTAAATTAAAACTCGGATATACCAAAAGCTATCTTGGTATCATACAAATAAATTTCAAATTTAATACTTAAAAATTATTAAACTAAAATAAAGTGTAAATATCTTACCAAAAAGTAATAAAATGGTTGGTAAAACTATAAAATGGCGGCTATTTTTTCAGTAGAAATGATATTTTTGTTATGAATTTGTGTAGCTAAACAATTTGGATGATGGTTTCTTTTACTGTTCTTTGTTTACAGTATTGTTATTGATTGTTGACAATTTTATCGGTTGCCATATTCGCGCTAGCTATCGTCATACTGATTTACATCTTAATAAAAAAAAAATTAAAATGAAAGTGAGTCCCCTAAAAGTCAAGTCTGATTAAGCAAAGTCTGAACTGTGCGTTGTATAATTGCGTCAAAGTTATTAAATTATATATAATTTAAATTAAAAAATTAAATAAAATGAACTAATTACGAAAACTAAAAAAAATATTGTAAATAAATGTTGTATCTTCTCGGAAGAGAGATATTTTAAAATATAGTGTAGCTATTGTTAATATTAACTCGCTATATATAGTGGCGAAGCACAGAACTTTTTTACAAAAAGGAATGAAAAAGTGAAAGATGTGCTTAACCAGAATGTGTTTAACATTTTAAATAGATTTCTCTCTCTACGTTTTATTCTTATATGCAACATTCCCAATTTGTTTTTCCGTATGTTTGAAATAAAAGTTATTTTATTAGAGTAAAAATTATTTTACCTAAAACAATTGATTTCATTTTCTCTATTTCTTTTCTATTTGTAATATTGTATTTGATTTTATTATCAGTGTATTTATTACTGAATGTATTTATTATTTATTTATATAATGTGTTATTTCTTTCGAAATGATTTTGGCATCTAATAAAATAACTTTTGATGTAACAGTTGTATTGGTTCCTGGCAGCTAAGCAGTAAAGTGATACAATTTGTACACAAAATAGGATTTTACATTTACACCAAAACCAAAATGCTATTAGTCACTCAGGTTACACAATTTTTAGTGATTTTTTTTTACAGTAAACTTGTCGCGCCACTGTGAATAATATTGTTTTCTTTTTAAATACAACATTGTAACAAAATAAAATAAACAAAAAAAGCTGTTGTATAAATGTAGATATATTACAGTAATATTATATTTAATTATACTTCCAAAAAAGAAATATGCACATGAATAAATTAATAATATCATAATTGTATAATTAAAAAATATTTCTAAGCACTATTGGTTCCTAACTTATTATTAATTATTATAAATAGTTATTATGTTTTGTATTATTTTAGCAAAATCCGTTTAAATTTGCACCACTGTCTCAGTATAAAATAAATTTATTTTTAATACGCTTACTAAAATAATAAATAAATTTACTAAAAAAAATATATATAATTTTAATGTTTCGTTTATTGTTATTTAAAAAAAATGTTATAACTTATTTCGGATGATTTTTGAGACGTGGTGCATATGTTCATTTTGTAGCCAGTTCAGATTCTAGAAATGCTCGTATTTCTAGAACCTTTCAAACCAAAGCCTTTTGACTTGGCAAGGTCACATATTCGGCTGGTTATCTGTACGAGACATTAGCTTTAACCATGTTACAAATTTCCTTTTATGCTTTGTTAATAGTTGAATAATTTCGCGAAGGTGTCATTGGTCAACCCACGAATGTGTGACTGCGTCAAGTTGTTCATCAAGTATTAATAATATGTATAGTTATTACATTTAAAACGTATGTATTCAACATAAATCTGTGGTTTTTTGCAAAAATCACAGCTTTTAAATCAACATTAATTTTTTATTTAATATTTTGTCGAAAATTAATTCTTTAAAACCAAATGTAATTGTATATAAAATTCTGCAAATGTTAGAATACACGTTTGTTTAATTTGATTCCAAATAGGGATTAATATAATATATATAAAACAATATTAAACTATCATTTGTCTTATAAAAATATTTTATTGTATAATACCTTTCATGTTTTGATGACGTAATTTATAATCTACATTATAAAAGGTAGGTTAATTATAAAGGAATAGTAGTGCAATTTTTTATTCACCGAGAAAATTTTGTCTGTAGTTTAAGGGCAGTACATTGAATATGAATGATTGTCAATTATTTCCATAATTGATGCAATAGGGAATATCATTTTCATATAATAATCAGTCCAACAACAATAAAAAATTTAACCTAACAAGTACATAAATGTTAACAAATAATTTTATTATTTCGTTAAAGAATGAAACCATTGTCATATAACATAAATTCGTACTCAACATGACAGTTATAAATTACATTTATTCGTTTTTCTTCAATTCAGTCGTTTCTCCCATATTGTTTTCGATACGACTCTTATCTACTGGGTACAGCCTAAACAGATAAGTAATTTATAATCTTGAAGTTAATTCATTTTGTATATTCATGCTTACCATCGTTGATATAAATATATCACAAAAACTATATCATCTCTAAAACAGGCAAGTCTATGTGCTGTTGGCATAGTGATGATAAATGCAAAAATATCATCTATAAATGTAGTAAACGCTCGATATGTAAATGCCCTCCATGGCAGTGCAGCTACGGATTTCAGTCTATAGTTGACAAACAACTGGGGCAACATAAACAAGAAACCAAACGCATAAACACCATTTGCTAAGCTGTTTATACTCCATGAATACCAACTAGAACGTAATATTATTTGAATACTGATTCCACATTTATTCTAAGTTTAATCCTTACCTTTTATGTGGTTGGAAAAGAAGAGAATAAATAGCCCCGAATAAGCAAAGTGGGTACAGTAAATAACTTAAATATTTCATACATTCCTCATCATATTGTCTAGTTTGTGCTTCAGCTTCGCTTTCTTTTCTTGAGGAATTCAGCTGAATTTTCGGTAAAGCTCCAACCCAAATGATTGTCGCTCTTAAAACTTTCTTTACTTTCCAAAACTAATATGCAAAAAAATAATTTTAATACACATAAATATGAATATAATAAAACACACCTCTATAATAGTTCCTACTCCACTTGGTATCAAAACTAATAATGATGTTTGTTCATCGAGTAAGTAGAAAAATATTACAGTTTGACTAAAAGCTCTCCATAAAACAGTTCTTGTAGACAAGCCAGCCATAGACCGATGAGATTTCCAAAAACTTACATCACTCTTGAAGGACAAGAAGTCCAATAATAACTAGAATGAAAATAAAATACTAATGTTTACTTGCAACAATAAATAATTATAGCTTACATGAACACTACCAATTAGCATAGTAGCACATAATAGGTAAACATTTGTTTCAGAAAATACTCTTTTAACTTCATCTATATCTTTAGCAGTAAATCCCATTTTTAACAACTGACCCAAAGCATTTTCTACTTGCAGTACAAATCGTAACCATCCAGCTGAACATGGATTATACTTTAAAGATATTGTGGTATTGTATGTATTTTTGTCAACTGGTTCTAAATCATGTACACGAGTTTGCAAAAAATCTTGTTGTAGAATCGGTAAAAACTCTCCTTTTGCATTTAACCTCATTAATCTAACAATTTCATACGGTAGGCCATCTGCAGGTAACGACAATCTGTCAGTTAACATTATAATTGTAATCTTTTTCTTTATGTGCGTCACAGGTATATGATGTGTTTTTTTAGCTTCTTCAGTTAATAAATTAAATGTATGGTACTGAGGAATTGAATATCTTGTCAATTTCATGCTTAATACTGATGATTCAGGTATCCTAATAGCTTCATTTAATGATAATTCTCTTTTTATACTCCTCAATGCTGGGAAAACGACAGCATGTAAATATAAGGTACCATTGTTTCTTGTTTTGGCAGGAATGTTTATAGTAAGCTCCCTACAAAATATTAAATTAAAGGTGATAATAAATATCAGAATTAAAAACTTACTTCTCTACAGGATCATCATAATTAAAAGTGTCTATATTTAATATGTTTGTGGCTTCATTAGCAGTGGGTTTGGAATATTCAGATGTAAAGACTCTTAATGACATAGTAGGGTTAGTATTAAAATATGACGGGAAACAAGGTTCTTTTGAACATTTAGGAGGAATAAATAAATTTGCCAATGACCACATGGAATGTAAAACATAAGCAATAAAGATTCCAGACAAAACTAACGTCAACGATGGTCTTTTTATCATAATGAACAATGTGTCTGTAACGTATAACCTCAAAACTAAATAGTAAGTAACAATTATTTATCACTGATTATTTTTATAACATTAAATATTTATGTTTATCATCATTACTGTTGATATCAAATACTTTTGCTCTTAAAGTCTCAAACGGTTCGCAAGTATTAATAATTTATTGAGGTTTACAGCGCTTGTCAATGTGGCAATCCGACACACACTTGAATTATACAGTGCAACGAAATGGAATGTCCCTCGGCCAAATGGTGAACTAATTTGACATTTCACATAGAAAGAATTTATATCTACATTATTATAGTATTCTATAGCTCGTTCATTGAA
This sequence comes from Pterostichus niger, assembly GCA_947425015.1. Classification (NCBI taxonomy): domain Eukaryota; kingdom Metazoa; phylum Arthropoda; class Insecta; order Coleoptera; family Carabidae; genus Pterostichus; species Pterostichus niger. Next base: position 23,246,369 of record OX380342.1, read on the forward strand.
AAATTACAGTGTGGTTATATCATATATCTACTTAGTACATGGGTTGAATATAGGATGTATTTTATTTTGATTCTGATTGGCTGACTAAGACGTTAAAATGAAGACATGTTTATTTGTAACAGTAAGAGTGCTGTACCAATTTTATTATTGCATATTTTTAAATGTTGATAGATAATATTTAAGTTTCATAAAATATAGGGCATTTTAGGGTTAAAATACCTGTCATGTCATGTGTCAAATATCACCCCACTTTTGTTAATCCAGCAATACTTTTTCTTAGAAATAAAATAAAATAAAATAAATATATCATCACGCCTTTTACCCATCACTGGGTGTGGCACTCTGCCTAAGCAGATCTCGGTAAGTGATATATTTTTTCGCGTGAAGTGCGGTTACCAGCCGTCAAATCACGGCCTCCAAAGATATTAGTGGTGGAGGAGCCACAGGGGTAGATTTTTTTTTAAATTGGTGAAAATTGTTTGTCGGCTGTGGGGATCGAACCAAGGTTCTCAAGATCCACAGGCCGACTCGATACCACTGAGCCACCTACCCCATACATTTAATAAGTAATATTATTTATTAAATGGCAATACCCTAACCTTTCTTAACTATAGTCCAAGCGTTCAAATGTATTGCTGGCTGTCAGTGATAGCTCCGCAGCAATACACATTAGCCAACAATAATATCATTATTTCCATAACTATTAAACTTCATCCTGTGAAATTTAGTATTTTTATAAACAATAATGTTTACTACAATTAACTGAAAATTGATACATTGTTCCATATAGAAATATGAGACTTTTATACCCAGCAATAGATTCAAAGGAGCACTGCAGAAACACAGCGAAGTGACGTCATCAATATGCACGACATCTGTGATTTAATTTATTTCACCCCTATTAAACACTCAGCTATAAAATTTCGTACACATATAAACAATTTCATATACTTCAATAAGTAATGAACAAAAAAGTGAAATTTTTATTAAATGAGGCGTTATAGACACATTTATACGTAGCAATAGATTGCGATAAATCTACCCCTATTTAATTCTCAGCAATTACGTTTATTTCAATAAACTATCAACAATAATGTGAAAAGCTAATTTAAATGAGGCGTTATGGATATACTTATACCTAGCAATAGATTCCGATAAAAACCATCCCTATTAAATTTATTATTTAGATTTTTTTTATTAAAGTACAATATAAATTCAAGATTTGTTGTTCTATTTCTATGTTGTAAATTTAATCATATTTAAAGTACTAGTTTTCATTTAAATTGAATATTTTCATACTTATTTTTGTATTTAAATATTTTAAATACTGATAAGATTCATAAACACTTAATTAAAAAAAACAATTTTTGAATTAATGTTATTAAAAATATGTTATTTTCAATAAATAATAATTTTTATACATAAAATACACTCCAAGACATTTTTATGTGCACTGGTTTGCTCGGAAGTTCGCTGGCGCTGCGTCGACTACACAGTTTATAACTTGCAAGCGTGGTAGCTAGATTTGCTGCTAGAAAATTAGTGGTTTTAAGTAAAAATATCAATAAATATTAATAAAATATAGTGCCTTTCGTAAGTATAGATGTTATTCTGAAGATTTCGATACAAATTTCACCTGGAAATATAGGTTTTGATAATTAAAAATGTATCAACATTTTATTACATAAATTGCTTTGTACGTAACACATATATAGGATGCGATAACATAGGAATATTACATTTCAACAATTAAATTTGATATAAACGGCTTCAACATCATATTTGAACATGATTTTTAATAAATTTTCTTTAAAATCACAATAATATTTTTGCATATCTTTAGATTTTAACAGTTATAAATAGTGTTTTTATTTCGAAAAACGTGATATATATTATTTATTATTATTTACATACATAAATATTACTTTTTATACATGAAAATGTGTAAAAGTACTGAATTTGAAAGTAATTTCTTTATTTTATATACATTTATAAAAGTATTTGATTTGTTCAAACGATAAATTTGCCGAAGTGAACATGTTTATTCCATAAATTTAGTCTTGTATGACGCTGTGTTGTTGAGTAATTAATTGTACGTTATAACAAAATACTGGTAAATAGTTAACGAGAACATTATTCTAATATTTTCGATAGATATTTGTACTTAAAAATAGTGTAAAATGTACTTTGTAATACATAACAACTACAAGTGTTACGACATCTTAATAATGTATTTAAATTAAATAGTTGGTTTTGCCAATTGTTATTATTATTTCAAAACAATATTCTATTCATTTTGAGTATCTTTCTCAATTTTCATTTATAAAAATTTAATTCAAATATTGTTAATGGCTAAATACGTATTCATGTTATTTATTATCATTTGCTTTCTATATATTTAAATTGGTAAAAGTATTGATTTGGTGGCTGTTTAAACGATAATTAGGCAAGTCTGTGCGTATTCAAGTTCAACTGCGCTGAACAAGCAATTTTCACTCAATTCAGCCATTTTGTAGTTAGTGAAAAAGTTGTGCATTGTCGGCAGTTGTTGATAGCATTCGTAAGCCTTCTAAATGGTAGGTTCTTTTTTAAAAGCATTTTAGAGCTATTCTATTAATTGTTTTCTCTGTTATCATTATTAACTTTAATAAATGTTATGAAGTGTGCTACTAATATATTGTTTTTATGTTTATAGGGACATCACGGGACCTGCAAGCATCCTCAGCGGCCTCAACATTATCATACCAGGGTTATCGAAGTTGATGCCATTCTGGAGTAGTATCATCATAGCTGGTATCATCGTGGACATTATCAACACCCCTGAGGCATCAGCAAAGACGAGTTTGAATATTAAATCTGCTGCTCTCAACATCATTGTAAGAATATTTTTATTTTTTAATTATTTGTTTAATATTTATTTGAGAATTTGTGAGATAAATTCATATTCAGTTTAAAATAATAATGGTGAATAGTAACTAGATAGTTTTTAATGATAACGCTAGTAAATTGTTAACTACTGTCAGTTCTTATGAAGGGTGATTAATTATATATTTAATTGTTAAACCTTCCGGAAGACGACTATTTCATTCCGTGCTCAGGAAGGAAGCTATGTTTATTATCGATTAGCTAAACAAAAGTTAGCGGTTTCAATAAAATACGATTGTGTCTGAGTAATTGGGATTAAGTTGCATATCCAATTAGTAATTGCAATTAGCAATTACAATTAATAGTAACTGTTTATTCTTTCTTCCAGGCGTAATCGGAGAGAAATGCGTCCACTGGATACTTATCCACAACGACATGAAACCCTTCGTTGAAGAGTTATTTTGGCCCAACAGTTGACATCTTCGGGCCCATACTGAGTGAAGGGATTGGAACCTGCAGAACAGGAGTCGGGGAATTTAAACAGAATGAGCTTCGTCAGAGAGCTAGCTGTAGAAGTGCAAGCGAGGTGCGTCAACAACTCACTACTGACGCACGCCCAGGTACTTTTCTTTTCTTTAAATACATTTTGTCAAAGAGAGCAGCAACTGTCATGCTCTTATTGCATTCCTGCGCTAATTGGGAATCGGTGACGCATTAGTACCGATCGATATTTTAAACAAATCATTAGAAATATTTGGAATGCTGGTGTGTTGACGTTTCACGTTTTAAATTTGTTTACTTAAAATATAAGAATAATAATTTATAATAATTAATGAAAAAAGTAAAATGAGAAATATTTTATTTGAAATGTAGACATGTTGTGTAAGTTTCAATGTAATGAGTTGTGTCATCAATTAGTGGCAATTAGTCGCTCTGAGTAATCATGCAACGAGCATGAGCTCCGCACTTGCAAACAAAACGCTGACCAGAGCTGCTGTTCATATCACATCTCTTGCAAATGTAAGAAACTTGTTATTTTTTCATTATTTCACTTGAAAATAATCATGCTAGTAAGTTGTTAGTTAGTTTGCTACTGATTAGTATTAATGGTGAGCAACTATAATTCTATCACTTATATTACAGGTATTTTTCTTTTCACTAGCAGTCCTTGTATTTTTTAAATAAAGTTAATCTACTTTTACCTTTTTGGGTAATTGTTTTCAATATTTAAAATATTATGAGTTTTAAAAGTTGTCTTTACAATATTTAATTGTACGTATTTATCATCATTTAAAACAATGACCTACAAATTTCACCACTAACATCTTTGGTGGCTGTGATTTGACCCAATAATGGGTAAAAGGTGTGATGATATAATTATACTTTCAATTAATTAATTAATTACAACATCCTAACACAAGAGACATTACTTTTTTAAATGTATTTCTACTCGACTGGTTTTTAAAAAACTTGATATGTTTGACATCCGCTCTGTGTTCATTTAGGTGACTTTAGACAGCTGCAAGAAGTCTACGGAGAATCTAAAGTACGAGAAAACTGAGCTGGAGGAACCACCAATGGAGATGATGGCCCCGGGGACTTGACGTTTGATGGCGTGTCCGGACGCTTCACTACCATTACTTTTGCAAGTGAGTGTATCTTTTAAAATTTAAATTGGCTGTAAATATGGTTAATTTTATTATTTTTCTGAGACAAATCATAAAATGTCTACTGAAACATGTACAATTGAACATTTTTTAAAACGGCTATAACTTTTAAACTAGTAAAGATAATTGAAATTGGTTTTAAATTTTGAATTCTCCATCTTTTGAACTATATATAATCATATTTTTATTATGAAAATGTTTGTTGAAGATTGATTCTGATGAGTGAATTGGTTTCAATATAAACCTACGTTCCGTACATCTGTGTAAAAGCCATTTAATTGAGCCCTTGGCATAAATAATTTTGTTGGTCAATTAAATATTCTTCTATAAGTATTTTTGATGTGGTAAATTGCGTAAAACATTAATTTTCTCGTGCTTCAATTAATTTGTAAACATATTTTCAGTCATTAACCATACACTTATATATTTGTTAATTAAAAAACTAATATGATGGATTGTAATTGGTTCAGTTGTATCGAGTCGGCCTGTGGATCTTGAGAACCCTGGTTCGATCCCCACAGCCGACAAACAATTTTCACCAATTTAAATCTATCCCTGTGGCTCTCTCTCCACTAACATATTTGGGGGCCGTGATTTGACGGCTGGTAACCGCACTTCATGCGTAAAAATATATCACTTACCGAGATCTGCTTAGGCAGAGTGCCACACCCAGTAATGGGTAAAAGGCGTGATGATATATTTATTTTATTTATTTATTGTAATTGCCCAAAATCTGCAATTGCAGATTAGGCATGTGCATACTGAACCTTTTAGAGTTTGTTTCATTCATGAACTTGGAATAGTCTAATATTCTTTACAAAATCTCATTAATTTTATATGAAAAATTTTTCATGCCGCTAAAATCCACGTTTAATAAAATTAATTGAAGCACCAAACTATTTTAGTTTAATTATTTTACTTAAATTATATACATATTTGTTTTAAAATAAGTTTAAATAGTTTTTCAATCAGTCATTTTGAATTCAAATATAAATGTCAAAACTAGGGAATTAATTTATCACTAAATTACTTTTGGCACACCTGCAATCAATGGCGGGTAAAAAAATCCGTAGACTACTTTGGGGACAAGGACATTAAAATATTAATTTTCGGAGTTAAATGCTGTTTATAATAAAAAAATATGTTATGAACGTTTATAATTACTAATATATAATATAGAGTAGTTTTTATTGATTAGAAATCAAATTATTTTTATAATGTAAACACCCACTAATGTTGATACATACTGTGCCACTGATACAGTTAAACGTTTTATGAATAGGTGGCAGTAGTATGTTAGTTGTCAGAAACTGATATTTGACAAGTAAACTACATTTGTAAAATGAAGTGATTTTAAACTAAAATATTGTTAATTACCAACAAAATGTAGTAGAATAAGTGAGTTTGAATTTAAATTAATTTATAATGCGCCAATGTCGTTTTTAGGTATGGATTTCATGCACAAACCATAGACAGATGTCAGGGACTGAAAACAACATTTGTCGATTTTAAAACCAATTATTATGAAAGACAATGTTTACAATCACCACAAATCAACGACAAAACCAACTTGTGGACCTGGTGCACCAGGTTGTAGATGCACAGTGAAAACGCCAAACAGGTGAGATGATTTTTTATTTATATTTTTGGGGCTTTATTTTTTGTTTCTTTGTACTTTTAAAATATTTTGATTAGTACAAGACTTACGCGCTGCTAAATAAATCAAATTATTTTTTAATTTAATTATTTTTTAAACAATGAGTGTATCTTTTAAAGTTATTATGATTATGAAACTTAAAATAAACATGATAAAGGGTGCTATGCTATGTTACTAATACATTGTTTTTATGTTTATAGGGACATCATCAAGATGTTGAAGCAGCTAGTGTTATTGGAGCTGCCGCCGAGCTGGTATCACCGTGGACATTATCATCAATGTAAGTACATTGTTATTATTTTAATTATTTGGGTAAAAACAATAATAATAATGATTGTGAATAATTAGTAACTGACAATCTACTAAATATTCATTAATGATAACGGTAGTACATTATTAGCTAGTCAGTTAATAATAAGGGTGATTAATTATAAAGCTTGTCCCAGAAAAAATTGTCGCCTATAATTTTTAACTAAAAACCTTATAATTAAATGATTTTTTTTTTAAACTATTGAAGACTTTATTGATCAACAACTAAATAGTACATGATAGCATATATTTACATTTTAATTATGATTCATCCAAAAGTTGCACAATTTCCTTTTCAGCCCTTTCATTAAAATTTGTACAGCATAATCAGATATCATTTTTGTAATTTGTTTCCACTTATATTTGAAATTATCGACAGAATTGTGTGGTTTCTTATATTTTAATAACTTCTGCTTCATATGGGCCCAATATTTTTTGATTGGGCGCAATTCAGGACAATTTGTAGGATTTTCAGATTTATGTACAAATTCAATATGTGGGGTTTCTTTTATACCAATCAATGACATGTTGCCAAATCTGGTCAAAATAGTATTGGTGTGTTATGAAGCCTTATAAAGGGCAACAATCATCTTTCAAGACACTCGCTTAAATATCTTTCGCCGTTGATTGTCGTCGAAAAATAAGGCATACTGCGTTTGCCACAGGAACAAATGGCCTGCTATACAAGCATCTTTTTTGAGAATTTTTCTATTTTAATTACCTTCAATTAGCTACTAACAGATTTTCTGAACTTTCCAGAATAATAATAATGACCTGGTTGAGATTTTAATTCAAGTTAACAATACGTTTCGACATCCATGATAACACATTTTTTTTTATATCACTTTCAAGTAAAGTTTTCTTGATCTTGATTTTGTGTTAGTTTCTTGCATAGTATCCCTGTTAGGCACTTTTGTTTTTTTTAATGACTTTATAGAATTCTTTAGCTTAATTTTCTGAACTGTTGATTTAGTAGTTTCAAATTTCTTAGCCAAATCTCTCACAGAAAGATTTTAATTTTCACACAAAGCCTTCAAGACATTTTCTCAATATTTTAATTTACAAATCCAGATTTGCATCCACTTCCCCATTTTTTTTTGTGTATTACCCGTTTCTTTATTTCTTCTTAACACCCTTTGAACAGTCCTTGTTGTAGATTTTAACTCTAAAGCTACTTTTCTTGTGGATATATGCCTATTTTGAACACATTTGTACAAAATATTTTCGCGTAATTCTTCGTATTTCGATGGCATCTTTGTATACTAAATTGTATGGAAGTTGTCAACTAATTGTTTTTGTATAATGCATAGCCAACTAATAAAAACGCATCACATACAAATTTGTATATCTATAAAAGCAGTATACGAAAAGGCCCAAATCTAAGCGACAATTTTTTCTGGGGCAAGCTTTATTTTACTTTTACAATTATTTTTCTCCTAAAATAATTGATGTCCGGTTCAAAGCAGAAAATTTAAATTAATTTCGTTTAATAATTTGATTTTATTAGCGGTGACTTTTACCCAATATTTAAAATATTTGAGTTTTAAAAATGTTGTTTACAACATTTAATTTTGAAGTGGTTTGAAAATGTGGACTGTCTATAGTTTTCTTTGTAAATATGGCTAATTTCATTAATTTTCTGAGAAAAAATATGAACGACAGTTTTTATGTAACTTTAGATAAACGGCTGTAATTTAGTAACCAATCAACCGGGTTTCAACATTCAATTCCTCATCTATTGACTATAGTTTCATCCCTTAATATCAACCCTACAGAAAAGAATTAATTTTAAAATAAACGTTATTAAAGCGAGGATGGTGTGTTGGGTTGAAAATGTTCTGTGAATGTCGTAGTGGAGAATTATTCACAATTGGTTTAAACATATAATTTTATTTTGATAATTTACTATTCTTTAATATTAAAAATTACTTTTAAAGATTGTTTAGTATTTTTAATGATAGATGCTAATTTTAAATTCTGTTTTGCAGTTGACGCAGTTTATCTGAATGCGGCATTCAGTCCCAGGAGTCGAGCGCCATGCCCACGTTGTCCACGCTGTCCACCGTTGCTTCAACACACTTCAGGAACAAAAGATGAGTACAAATTTCGTTTATTTATATTTTAATTAAGCTAAAAAATGAGAAAAGAAATTATTAATAATTTATTTAGAATTTTATTGAGACACAGCCTTAACATACATCTGCTGTCTTTTAATTTAATTTATTGTTAGATGTGAGAAATATTTGTTTAAAGTGTTTTAAAAGTAAATTGCTAAATTCAAAAAAAGTTATTATTTTACTTTTGTTTATACTAAATAATAATATATTAATAATATTAATAATTGCTAATAATAATAACAGTAAACTGAGTAATATTGTATTTGAAGTGTATGTTAGATGTGTATATGTTGTGTATGTTTCAAATTCACTTTAATTTTAAGTAGGTCGCTGCGACTCTGCAACAAGAAGTTCACTTGCCAAACAAACTGTTGGAGATACTTTACGAGCCAACCTGATCTAGCACGTGTCCACGTGCATTACCATGGTGATTTGAAGTCTGTCAATCAATCAAAATAAATATTGAGTACATCTGTCAGGTACGTTTTTCTATTTCTAATAAATCATTGTATTTACGTGTTGTCTCTTATTCTACATTGCATACCCAAACTTTGCTAACAGGTTATGGGCCCAGAACATTGCAGAAACAAAAGAGATTGTTGAGTGTACAGAGTTTCTTCAAAGTCGGTACTTTTCGAAAAGGTTCATAATGATGAACGCGACTGGTGTGAAATTCGAAGTTCTCAACAAAGATAACTACGATACGTGGAAGCTTCAAATGCGTGCAGTTCTGATAAAAAACGACGCGTGGGGCTACGTAAGTGGTGACAACGTAAAACCGGAAGAGATAGAAAATGACGTGGCGTCGGCCGCAGCGGCGAGACAATGGCGGCAGGCTGATTTGAAAGCACAGTCTGACATAATTCTCGCAATAAATCCGACCGAAATCAAGCAGATCAAGGGCTGCGATACCGCGCGACAAATTTGGACCAAGTTGGAAAAGATATATCAGTCCAAGGGTCCGGCGCGAAAAGCAGCGTTACTTAATTCTCTCATTTCCCTCAAAATGCAAGATGGTGAAGATGCGCGCACACATTCTCGGCGCTTCTCGGATATGGTTGACAAGTTGGCTGAAATGGACGTCGAAATCAATCAGGATTTATTAGTCGTCATGCTTCTGCGTAGTCTACCTGAAGATTTCGAGAATTTTAGGTGCGCGATATCATCGAGGGACGAACTACCTGATTTGGAAATTCTTCAAATCAAGATCGCGGAGGAATTCGATGCGCGAAAAGAGGTTAGACGTAGTTCGACGCAAAATGCAATGTTCGCAGGTAACAAGTGGAAACACAATAAGAAGAAGCGAGATGAAAAATTTGAGAAAAGTAGTTCGGTAAATAAAGACGCAAAACTCAAGTGTTACAAATGTAACGCGATCGGGCATCGGTCGAAAAATTGTAAAGCACGGGAAAAATCCAAAGAACAATTCGCGAATAACTCCGAAAATGTAAGCTTATTTACGGCAAATAATACTTTCGGATCGGGAATTGACGCGGATAGTCATGCTTGGTGTTTTGACAGCGGATGCACGTCTCATATGTGCAAAGACGTGAAAATGTTCGTTAAAATTGATTCAAAGAATAATTGCGAGTCATCTAGCCGATAGCTCCTGTACGGACATTGCGGGAAAGGGTAAAGCGTTGGTCGCGACACGCGTGAACGGTAAAATTAAAATCGTTGATTTCGAGGACGCTTTACATGTGCCGAATCTACGAACGAATCTTGTTTCGGTCAGTAAAGTTACAGATAAAGGTTATAAGGTAATCTTTTCAAAATCGAAGGGAGAGATTGTCGATTCGAAAGGCAATGTACTACTCGAGGCGAAACGTAGCGGCGGACTATATTATTTTCGAGATTTTAGCAACGTCGAACGGAACGAGACTCTTGGAGCACCGAAGGCGATGACGGCACTGCATAAAAACACCATCAAAGTTTGGCACGGCCGGATGGGACATTTAAATATCCAAGATTTTCGACAAGCCGTCAGGTCGGGAGCCATTCAAGGTGTCAACGTTGAAGAGATCAATGGCAATTTCGAGTGCGAAGTTTGCGTCCAGGGGAAGATGTGCAGAATTCCTTTTCCCAGAGTTTCGGAGAGAATGACAACTTTGGGTGAACTTATTCACTCGGACGTGTGTGGTCCGATGCGCGTCGCTTCGATTGGAAAGAGTCACTACTATGTGACATTCATAGATGATTTTTCCGGCTGGTGTGAAGTGAGATTCATAAACCAGAAGAGTCAAGTATTAAATGAATTCGAGAAGTACAGGGCTTTTATCAGCACACAACAGGAAAAGAATATCAAGCAACTCCAATCAGACAATGGGTGTGAGTATGTTAACAAAGATTTTGATACATTTTTGCAGAAACACGGAATCACTCGGCGTCTGACGGTTCCTCGTAACCCAGAACAAAACGGAGTTGCGGAACGACGGAACAGAAAGCTTGTAGACATGGCTAGGTGCCTACTAATCGATTCGGGCTTACCCCCGATGTTCTGGGCCGAGGCGGTTAATACAGCGAATTTTATTCGGAATCGATCTCCCACAAGCAAACTTAACGGAAGAACCCCGTATGAAACATGGTTCGGTGAACAAAGTTTTTGTCATGGACCGAACAACAGGCAAAGGAAAACTTGAGCCACGATCGAGACGAGAGATTTTCGTAGGTTACAGTTTGGAGTCGAAGGGTTGGAGGATATGGTTACCGGATGAAAGGAAAATAGAAGTGTCCAGGGACGTGAAGTTCATGGAGGCGACCCAGATCGAATCTAAAAACAGGTATGAAGATTTCTACTCCGAAGATGGAAATAATTGTTCTAGAGAGTCCTCGAGTACAGCCGGCGGTGAAAGCGACGAAGATCATCAAACGCTGACCATTGATGTCGATCTTCATCGTTCTCAAGTTTTGGACGATCAGATGAACAACGCCATCTGAGAAGGCGACGAGGAATCCGACCATGAAGATTTCCCTCCAATGCGTCAAATCACTCCAGAGAGAAGAGGACGCGGCAGACCTCGCCTGAATCGTACTGGACAACCCGGAAGACCTCGAAAGATCTACGCGACGGCGAGCTACGCCGACATACAAGATGTGCATTTTGCTTTTTCAACGGAAATTCCTGTCACTCGTGCTTTAGCTAGTGAAGAATCGAGTGAATGGATAAAGGCAATGGCCAAGAGAAGTCAGATCAATTCTAGAAAAGGACACATGGGTATTGATGGATAAATCTGAAGCATCACAGGTAATTGGCAGTCTTTTGTGCTATGCAATAAATATGGTGCAAATGGAGTTTTGGAAAAGCGTAAGGCCAGAATAGTGGCCAAGGGTTATGCTCAGCAATACGGAAGGGACTTCCATGAAACGTACGCACCGGTCGCACGATTGGGATCAATACGTACGACGATTGCTTTGGCTGCACAAAAAGAAATGCATATCAGACAATACGACGTGGAAACTGCTTATCTCAATGGCGACCTGGATGAGGAAATATTCATGAAGCTTCCGGATGGTTTCGTTAAGGTCTTGGAACATATTGTAGAACATGAGAAGACCAACGAACCATACTTTAGGAAAGCTAAAGTCATGTTGGACGAGCTTGGAAGCGGTGATAAGGTATGCCAAATGAAAAAGGCTTTATACGGCCTGAAGCAGGCTGGTCGAGCTTGGAATAAGCGATTCGACAAGGAACTGCGAAACCTGGGAGCTAGGGCGACAAAAGGAGATCCGTGCGTGTACTTAAAAGGTGCGGGAGACAGCTTCACGATTATCGTCATTTATGTGGATGACATACTGGTGATGTCTCGAGATCCTGATGCAATCCTGGACTTCGGTAGCAAGTTGGCTCAGGTTTTCGAACTCAAAAATATCGGTAAGCTCAAACGATGTTTGGGGATGGATTTTTTTAGAAACAGCGATGGTATTGTTGTCAACCAGCAAACATACATTACGGATATTCTCAAACGTTTTGGCATGCAGAATTGTAATCCGGTGTCGACTCCTTTTGACATTGGAACTAAACTGGCAAAAGGCAAAGGATGGTGCAAGCTGGACGGCGAAAAACCACCTTACCGGGAGCTGGTGGGATGCCTTCTCTACTTATCAGTAGCCACCCGGCCAGATATCGCGCACGCAACTAGCTTGTTGAGTCAATTCAACGATAACTTCAACAAGACACACTGGAGCGCAGCCAAGAGGGTCCTCAGATACCTAAAAGGAACGCACAATATGGGAATCTTCTACAAGTGTGGTGGAGATTCGTTGACAGGTTTCGTAGACGCAGATTGGGGAGCCTCCATCGACGACAGAAGATCGTACACGGGGTACGTTTTCAAATTGAGTGGCGGCGCAGTCATTTGGGATTCGAGAAAGCAGCGTACCGTGGCCCTTTCAACCACAGAGGCCGAGTACATGGCTTTAAGCGAAGCGGCCAAAGAGGCGGTACATATACGACGTTTCTTGCGTGAACTCGGAATAGAAGGATGCGATTCCGTTAAATTATACAACGACAATTTCGGGGTGCAAAAATTGGCAACTAATCCGATATTCCACGCGCGTACGAAACACATCGACATACGACACCATTTCGTACGCGAGATTATAGACTCAGGAGAAGTCACATTAGAACATCTGAAGTCAGAAGATATGCCAGCCGACATATTGACTAAAGGATTGTCAAGAGTCAAGCACGATCGATGCATTAACCTCCTGGGGCTACAGACAAAATCAACCGAAGATGCGACGGTTGTCTCGAGGTGTTGGAGATACTTTACGAGCCAACCTGATCTAGCACGTGTCCACGTGCATTACCATGGTGATTTGAAGTCTGTCAATCAATCAAAATAAATATTGAGTACATCTGTCAGTTACGTTTTTCTATTTCTAATAAATCATTGTATTTACGTGTTGTCTCTTATTCTACATTGCATACCCAAACTTTGCTAACACAAACTTAGCCGTCGTGTAATTTAACTTTTGTCTGCCTTATTTAAAGGCCTTCATAACTTCATAACCGATATCGTATCGTGGGCTTGATTTATAGTTATACTATAAGATCAACTTCCCGAGTCGATATCGTGTTTGTTTTTATTGTTTACTCACTACGTACATTTTAATTTAGTTAGTTAGTTGCTGCCTTAATAGGAGGCCATCCTAACTGTGTGTAGATCTTTTCGTGGGGTTGATTTATTACTATAAATCAATTTTACGAATCGAAATTGTGTAGATCGATATCTATCGTGGGTTTGATTTGAAATCAACCTCACGAGTCGATATCGTGTATTTTGTATTTTCCACCACAAAACGCTGGCCCCACGTGGGGCCCCAACATACATACATCACCAGGAGGCAAGTTTAAAATACATAATTCACCACTAAAGTGAAAGTTAATAAAAGCATAAATATCTTGGCCATTACTATCCAACACATTAACAATAAATTTAATTTTGAAGAAATCACTGTGAAGCTAATAAATAAGAAAATTAGATGAATTACAAGAAATTAATTTTATCCTGTACACTTTGAAACTAGATTTAAATAAATTTATAAAAAATTAAATTATGTTAATGGCATGAATCGTAGTATGGCCAAGAATTGGAGGAAATTTGACATTATATACTAATAATAATAAACTAATAAATAAAGACCCTTTGTTAAATTAAATGTAAAGATTGTGAATTTGTTTATATAGAGCAAACAGGACGAAGTTTCCAGACTAGATTTAAAGAGTATTGTTATAATTATATGACCAAAAGTACCCAGTCTAATCTAGCTAAACACTTGATAGATTTTTATCATAAAAGTTCTATATGTAATTTGTCAGTTCTACATATAAAAGGAAAGGATATCGATTCACTTTCCTTGAAGCCTTTAAAATTAAGAAAGCCGTCAGGGCCGACCAGAAACTAATAAATGAATATTTAGATGTTATAAACTCAACTTTCATAGACCTTGTCATTAAAGGAAATTCCCTAAACAGTCCCTCACTCTATTAACAATTGGTTTGTATTTGTACAATATATAAGTGTTTGTAAATTTGTTTTGTAAACCATATCTACCAATAAATGTTATTGCCAAATTTATAAAACTAAATACTAAGTGGTTTTAGTTATTATTTTGACCAACACATTATCATTAATTAACATTATTTAAATCGTTTTCTGCTTCATTTATTGAAATCATTTACAACAACATCATTCGCACCAGGTAACGCAGACACTACCGCAACCTCGCTACCTTCAAACATTCTAACTGCGTGCGCGCATTTCCAATCATCAGGAGTCAAATAACCTCTCACCTTCATACATCAACATCTCATTCAAGCCGGGAGCCTTGCCATTCTTTACACGCATCATCATTCTCATCTGATTCATTCCACAATATAATTCATCATTCGTACCATTCATTCATTCATTTATTTACTCAACAGACATATCTCTAACATCCTCATTCACCCTCATTCACCTACTTTTATCCAGACGTATACTCGACACCATCAAATAAACTTCTCATGCTCGGTTTTTCAGTTGAACATTGAACTTGAGCCTGAACATTTTTTTGTTTATAACTTGTCAAATTAATCTAGTTCAGCTGAACCTAAACTGAATGTCTAAATAATTTTATGATGTTGTGTAATTTGGGATTCTGAGAAAATTATTTATAATCATTGCCTTGTTTACCGAAATTCAGTTTATATTGTCACAGGCAAAATAAGAAATATATTTATATACACATGATGGAAAATATTAAAAAACCTGCAAATTTTTCCACCAATGAAGTTGAATTATTAATAGATTTAGTGAGAGTTAAAAACATGTATAGAATGAAAAAAACTGATAAAGTATTGTGTTAAGAAAGAAGAAATGTGTTGGGAGGAAATTTCTGCCTCATTTAATACTGTAGGGCCAAAATTTTAAAAGTTCTCTAGTCCAAAGATAAAAATATTAATAATGTACAAGATTAAATTTAAATTGTACGTCAGGTACGTGTTCATCAGGGATGTGCGTGTAGTCTACTGCAAGTAATCTACGCCATTCTCTACGTGTAAACAATCATGTAGTTTACGTCTTCATTTTTCATGTAAACCATGTAGACTATGTAGACAATGAAAACACCTGTGTTCACTTAAGTCATATTAAAATTTTATCCCTAGAACTAAGGAATTTTAAATGTTGGTAGAGATTTTTATTTTTATTCTAGGTATCACATTAAAAAAAAATAGTTTTGCAGGGCATAACGTTCAAAATTTGTCAACTGGTTACTGTTAAAAATAGCGCCAAGGAAAACTCCGTCTTTTGAGATGGCGCGTTGATCGAATTTAGTAATATGACAGTTCGCCCAACACCCAAGACAGACATTCGTCTAGTAATGTACGAGCACTTGCTTTTTCAGTTTTAATATATAAAGACCGATAATGACCCGAGCTCACGAATACGAATACTTGCTATAGTTACAAAGGAATAAATTTAGGTTATGTTGAATTTTACAACTGTCAGATGCATTATCTACATTGTTTACATTGTCTACGTCGCTAGAATTGTCGACGTATTGTCTACGTGTAGATGTAGACAATTAAAGATTACACGTAGATGCACATCTCTGGTGTTCATTAAAATTCTAGCACAAGTTTAAATAATTTTAAAACGAGAAAATTAATGGGGGCAGACAATTAAAAATTGATGCAAATTGGCAAAAAAAAGAATACGTAAAATTACAAATTAACTCAATAATAAAAGAATTAAATTGTATATGAAATAGTAAATAGAAAAGTGTATATTGTAATAGATTTCTAATGATACCCTTTCTGACGGTTTTACAATATTTCTAATTATTTTAGGTCTTCTAACACGACCAAGTCGCTCAACAAAATTGTGACAAATAATTATGTCATATAAATGTCAGAATGTACAGAAAAACCGCGCATCAATCATTCATCACACAAAATAAAATCAATCACTCTCTGTTCATTTTCACTTACATTCTCCCTTGTACACAATTGCGCTATTTTATATTAATTTAAAACAACATATTTATTACTGTTTTTAACAGACTTTTACCCAAATAATTTAAAAAGGGAATAATTTAAATGAGCACCGAAATCATTGTATCATCAATAATCAATAAGAACTCTGTTGCTCTTGCCAGAAATATATTTATTAAACACCAAAAATATATATTTTTAACTCTAGTTAAATTATATTTTGATATAAATAAATAAAATAAATATATCATCACGCCTTTTACCCATCACTGAGTGTGGCACTCTGCACAAGCAGATCTCGGTAAGTGATATATTTTGTCGCGTGAAGTGCGGTTACCAGCCGTCAAATCACGGCCTCCAAAGATATTAGTGGAGGAGGAGCCACAGGGGTAGATTTTTTAAATTGGTGAAAATTGTTTGTCGGCTGTGAGAATCGAACCAGGGTTCTCAAGATCCACAGGCCGACTCGATACCACTGAGCCACCTACCCCATAGGCTGAAATAATTAAATGAATACTAAAAATAATAATTAGGCATAAAAAATACTAACTGATCTTTAAATATAATAAGCTTCATAGAAAATTAAATGCTAATATGGCAAATAGCAAATACAAATATTTGATATTTAAAATGATAAACAGATTAGCAAAGTCTAGTATTTTGGATATCGAATATGAATTATTTAGAGCTGATATTTTGGTGCTCGATTAAATACAACCCACTTAAAACTAATAATTATCTTATATTGTTGTTGGAGTCAGCGGTCTTGACGACATTCTGCGTTGACTTTGCAGACATCTTCGGATGTGTTTGAAGAGAAGCTGTTGATTCTGTTGCTGATGAATCTTCCCAGCATGTGATGTAATCACCAACAGGAAACGTTGGTTTTCTTCCTTCACCACCTAACAACAAAATATTATTAGAAACAAGTACAAATACTCCTTGAAAAACAATAAGTTTTCCATGATGGTGTCCTTCTTCTCCCTACCTACCCTATCTTACCTAAGTTTTTGTCAAAGACTAGCTAAGAATCTACAACAAAGCAACCGCGAAACGCTATGATGGGGCCCCACGTGGGGCAAGCGTTTTGTGGTGGACAATACAAAACATCCGATATCGACTCGTGAGGTTGATTACACATCAAACCCACGATAGATATCGATCAACACAATATCAATTCGTAAAATTGATTTATAGAAATAAATCAACCCCACGATACATATTGTTCTAACCAATTTCGATTCGTAAAATTGATTTATAGTAATAAATCAACCCCACGAAAAGAACTACACAGTTGTTAGGAAGGCCTTCTAATAAGGCAGAATCTAAACTAACTAAATTTAAATGTACGCAGAGATAAAAGACACGATATTGACTCGTGAATATGATCTTATAGTATAACTATAAATCATATCCACGATAAGATATCGGTCAAGTGTTAGGAAGACCCTGAAAGAGAATCACAGATTACGTAGTTTTCGATGATGGTGTCCTCTTTTTCTCCCTACCTACCCTATCTTACCTAAGTTTTTGCCAACGACTAGCTACGAATCTACGACAAAGCAACCGAAGCGTGCTTGTCAAGTTAGCAAAAACGTTGAGCATATTCCGTGCCCACGACCTCTCGGTTCACCGCCTACCAACCTACCCGACTGCTGGGAAGATTTCGCAGTGCTCGAACAGTCGAATTATGTCTAGATCTCCCAATGACTCATTGGACAATATGGTTCCTGTGATTCGACAACTCGACCACCCAAGACATCGGCTTACACCTTCTAACACAGAAGCACGTTCGCGAGGGACGCGCCCCACCCGGATCACGAAACGCTTACAAACTTGCCTCCTGGTGATGTATGTATGTTGGGGCCCCACGTGGGGCCAGCGTTTTGTGGTGGAAAATACAAAATACACGATATCGACTCGTGAGGTTGATTTCAAATCAAACCCACGATAGATATCGATCTACACAATTTCGATTCGTAAAATTGATTTATAGTAATAAATCAACCCCACGAAAAGATCTACACACAGTTAGGATGGCCTCCTATTAAGGCAGCAACTAACTAACTAAATTAAAATGTACGTAGTGAGTAAACAATAAAAACAAACACGATATCGACTCGGGAAGTTGATCTTATAGTATAACTATAAATCAAGCCCACGATACGATATCGGTTATGAAGTTATGAAGGCCTTTAAATAAGGTAGACAAAAGTTAAATTACACGACGGCGAAGTTTGTTTGGCAAGTGAACTTCTTGTTGCAGACTCACGGCGACCTACTTAAAATTAAAGTGAATTTGAAACATACACAACATATACACATCTAACATACACTTCAAATACAATATTACTCAGTTTACTGTTATTATTATTAGAAATTATTAATATTATTAATATATTATTATTTAGTATAAACAAAAGTAAAATAATAACGTTTTTTTGAATTTAGCAATTTACTTTTAAAACACTTTAAACAAATATTTCTCACATCTAACAATAAATTAAATTAAAAGACAGCAGATGTATGTTAAGGCTGTGTCTCAATAAAATTCTAAATAAATTATTAATAATTTCTTTTCTCATTTTTTAGATTAATTAAAATATAAATAAACGAAATTTGTACTCATCTTTTGTTCCTGAAGTGTGTTGAAGCAACGGTGGACAGCGTGGACAACGTGGGCATGGCGCTCGACTCCTGGGACTGAATGCCGCATTCAGATAAATTGCGTCAACTGCAAAACAGAATTTAAAATTAGCATCTATCATTAAAAATACTAAACAATCTTTAAAAGTAATTTTTAATATTAAAGAATAGTAAATTATCAAAATAAAATTATATGTTTAAACCAATTGTGAATAATTCTCCACTACGACATTCACAGAACATTTTCAACCCAACACACCATCCTCGCTTTAATAACGTTTATTTTAAAATTAATTCTTTTCTGTAGGGTTGATATTAAGGGATGAAACTATAGTCAATAGATGAGGAATTGAATGTTGAAACCCGGTTGATTGGTTACTAAATTACAGCCGTTTATCTAAAGTTACATAAAAACTGTCGTTCATATTTTTTCTCAGAAAATTAATGAAATTAGCCATATTTACAAAGAAAACTATAGACAATCCACATTTTCAAACCACTTCAAAATTAAATGTTGTAAACAACATTTTTAAAACTCATATATTTTAAATATTGGGTAAAAGTCACCGCTAATAAAATCAAATTATTAAACGAAATTAATTTAAATTTTCTGCTTTGAACCGGACATCAATTATTTTAGGAGAAAAATAATTGTAAAAGTAAAATAAAGCTTGCCCCAGAAAAAATTGTCGCTTAGATTTGGGCCTTTTCGTATACTGCTTTTATAGATATACAAATTTGTATGTGATGCGTTTTTATTAGTTGGCTATGCATTATACAAAAACAATTAGTTGACAACTTCCATACAATTTAGTATACAAAGATGCCATCGAAATACGAAGAATTACGCGAAAATATTTTGTACAAATGTGTTCAAAATAGGCATATATCCACAAGAAAAGTAGCTTTAGAGTTAAAATCTACAACAAGGACTGTTCAAAGGGTGTTAAGAAGAAATAAAGAAACGGGTAATACACAAAAAAAAATGGGGAAGTGGATGCAAATCTGGATTTGTAAATTAAAATATTGAGAAAATGTCTTGAAGGCTTTGTGTGAAAATTAAAATCTTTCTGTGAGAGATTTGGCTAAGAAATTTGAAACTACTAAATCAACAGTTCAGAAAATTAAGCTAAAGAATTCTATAAAGTCATTAAAAAAAACAAAAGTGCCTAACAGGGATACTATGCAAGAAACTAACACAAAATCAAGATCAAGAAAACTTTACTTGAAAGTGATATAAAAAAAAATGTGTCATCATGGATGTCGAAACGTATTGTTAACTTGAATTAAAATCTCAACCAGGTCATTATTATTATTCTGGAAAGTTCAGAAAATCTGTTAGTAGCTAATTGAAGGTAATTAAAATAGAAAAATTCTCAAAAAAGATGCTTGTATAGCAGGCCATTTGTTCCTGTGGCAAACGCAGTATGCCTTATTTTTCGACGACAATCAACGGCGAAAGATATTTAAGCGAGTGTCTTGAAAGATGATTGTTGCCCTTTATAAGGCTTCATAACACACCAATACTATTTTGACCAGATTTGGCAACATGTCATTGATTGGTATAAAAGAAACCCCACATATTGAATTTGTACATAAATCTGAAAATCCTACAAATTGTCCTGAATTGCGCCCAATCAAAAAATATTGGGCCCATATGAAGCAGAAGTTATTAAAATATAAGAAACCACACAATTCTGTCGATAATTTCAAATATAAGTGGAAACAAATTACAAAAATGATATCTGATTATGCTGTACAAATTTTAATGAAAGGGCTGAAAAGGAAATTGTGCAACTTTTGGATGAATCATAATTAAAATGTAAATATATGCTATCATGTACTATTTAGTTGTTGATCAATAAAGTCTTCAATAGTTTAAAAAAAAAATCATTTAATTATAAGGTTTTTAGTTAAAAATTATAGGCGACAATTTTTTCTGGGACAAGCTTTATAATTAATCACCCTTATTATTAACTGACTAGCTAATAATGTACTACCGTTATCATTAATGAATATTTAGTAGATTGTCAGTTACTAATTATTCACAATCATTATTATTATTGTTTTTACCCAAATAATTAAAATAATAACAATGTACTTACATTGATGATAATGTCCACGGTGATACCAGCTCGGCGGCAGCTCCAATAACACTAGCTGCTTCAACATCTTGATGATGTCCCTATAAACATAAAAACAATGTATTAGTAACATAGCATAGCACCCTTTATCATGTTTATTTTAAGTTTCATAATCATAATAACTTTAAAAGATACACTCATTGTTTAAAAAATAATTAAATTAAAAAATAATTTGATTTATTTAGCAGCGCGTAAGTCTTGTACTAATCAAAATATTTTAAAAGTACAAAGAAACAAAAAATAAAGCCCCAAAAATATAAATAAAAAATCATCTCACCTGTTTGGCGTTTTCACTGTGCATCTACAACCTGGTGCACCAGGTCCACAAGTTGGTTTTGTCGTTGATTTGTGGTGATTGTAAACATTGTCTTTCATAATAATTGGTTTTAAAATCGACAAATGTTGTTTTCAGTCCCTGACATCTGTCTATGGTTTGTGCATGAAATCCATACCTAAAAACGACATTGGCGCATTATAAATTAATTTAAATTCAAACTCACTTATTCTACTACATTTTGTTGGTAATTAACAATATTTTAGTTTAAAATCACTTCATTTTACAAATGTAGTTTACTTGTCAAATATCAGTTTCTGACAACTAACATACTACTGCCACCTATTCATAAAACGTTGAACTGTATCAGTGGCACAGTATGTATCAACATTAGTGGGTGTTTACATTATAAAAATAATTTGATTTCTAATCAATAAAAACTACTCTATATTATATATTAGTAATTATAAACGTTCATAACATATTTTTTTATTATAAACAGCATTTAACTCCGAAAATTAATATTTTAATGTCCTTGTCCCCAAAGTAGTCTACGGATTTTTTTACCCGCCATTGATTGCAGGTGTGCCAAAAGTAATTTAGTGATAAATTAATTCCCTAGTTTTGACATTTATATTTGAATTCAAAATGACTGATTGAAAAACTATTTAAACTTATTTTAAAACAAATATGTATATAATTTAAGTAAAATAATTAAACTAAAATAGTTTGGTGCTTCAATTAATTTTATTAAACGTGGATTTTAGCGGCATGAAAAATTTTTCATATAAAATTAATGAGATTTTGTAAAGAATATTAGACTATTCCAAGTTCATGAATGAAACAAACTCTAAAAGGTTCAGTATGCACATGCCTAATCTGCAATTGCAGATTTTGGGCAATTACAATAAATAAATAAAATAAATATATCATCACGCCTTTTACCCATTACTGGGTGTGGCACTCTGCCTAAGCAGATCTCGGTAAGTGATATATTTTTACGCATGAAGTGCGGTTACCAGCCGTCAAATCACGGCCCCCAAATATGTTAGTGGAGAGAGAGCCACAGGGATAGATTTAAATTGGTGAAAATTGTTTGTCGGCTGTGGGGATCGAACCAGGGTTCTCAAGATCCACAGGCCGACTCGATACAACTGAACCAATTACAATCCATCATATTAGTTTTTTAATTAACAAATATATAAGTGTATGGTTAATGACTGAAAATATGTTTACAAATTAATTGAAGCACGAGAAAATTAATGTTTTACGCAATTTACCACATCAAAAATACTTATAGAAGAATATTTAATTGACCAACAAAATTATTTATGCCAAGGGCTCAATTAAATGGCTTTTACACAGATGTACGGAACGTAGGTTTATATTGAAACCAATTCACTCATCAGAATCAATCTTCAACAAACATTTTCATAATAAAAATATGATTATATATAGTTCAAAAGATGGAGAATTCAAAATTTAAAACCAATTTCAATTATCTTTACTAGTTTAAAAGTTATAGCCGTTTTAAAAAATGTTCAATTGTACATGTTTCAGTAGACATTTTATGATTTGTCTCAGAAAAATAATAAAATTAACCATATTTACAGCCAATTTAAATTTTAAAAGATACACTCACTTGCAAAAGTAATGGTAGTGAAGCGTCCGGACACGCCATCAAACGTCAAGTCCCCGGGGCCATCATCTCCATTGGTGGTTCCTCCAGCTCAGTTTTCTCGTACTTTAGATTCTCCGTAGACTTCTTGCAGCTGTCTAAAGTCACCTAAATGAACACAGAGCGGATGTCAAACATATCAAGTTTTTTAAAAACCAGTCGAGTAGAAATACATTTAAAAAAGTAATGTCTCTTGTGTTAGGATGTTGTAATTAATTAATTAATTGAAAGTATAATTATATCATCACACCTTTTACCCATTATTGGGTCAAATCACAGCCACCAAAGATGTTAGTGGTGAAATTTGTAGGTCATTGTTTTAAATGATGATAAATACGTACAATTAAATATTGTAAAGACAACTTTTAAAACTCATAATATTTTAAATATTGAAAACAATTACCCAAAAAGGTAAAAGTAGATTAACTTTATTTAAAAAATACAAGGACTGCTAGTGAAAAGAAAAATACCTGTAATATAAGTGATAGAATTATAGTTGCTCACCATTAATACTAATCAGTAGCAAACTAACTAACAACTTACTAGCATGATTATTTTCAAGTGAAATAATGAAAAAATAACAAGTTTCTTACATTTGCAAGAGATGTGATATGAACAGCAGCTCTGGTCAGCGTTTTGTTTGCAAGTGCGGAGCTCATGCTCGTTGCATGATTACTCAGAGCGACTAATTGCCACTAATTGATGACACAACTCATTACATTGAAACTTACACAACATGTCTACATTTCAAATAAAATATTTCTCATTTTACTTTTTTCATTAATTATTATAAATTATTATTCTTATATTTTAAGTAAACAAATTTAAAACGTGAAACGTCAACACACCAGCATTCCAAATATTTCTAATGATTTGTTTAAAATATCGATCGGTACTAATGCGTCACCGATTCCCAATTAGCGCAGGAATGCAATAAGAGCATGACAGTTGCTGCTCTCTTTGACAAAATGTATTTAAAGAAAAGAAAAGTACCTGGGCGTGCGTCAGTAGTGAGTTGTTGACGCACCTCGCTTGCACTTCTACAGCTAGCTCTCTGACGAAGCTCATTCTGTTTAAATTCCCCGACTCCTGTTCTGCAGGTTCCAATCCCTTCACTCAGTATGGGCCCGAAGATGTCAACTGTTGGGCCAAAATAACTCTTCAACGAAGGGTTTCATGTCGTTGTGGATAAGTATCCAGTGGACGCATTTCTCTCCGATTACGCCTGGAAGAAAGAATAAACAGTTACTATTAATTGTAATTGCTAATTGCAATTACTAATTGGATATGCAACTTAATCCCAATTACTCAGACACAATCGTATTTTATTGAAACCGCTAACTTTTGTTTAGCTAATCGATAATAAACATAGCTACCTTCCTGCGCACGGAATGAAATAGTCGTCTTCCGGAAGGTGTAACAATTAAATATATAATTAATCACCCTTCATAAGAACTGACAGTACTTAGTTAACAATTTACTAGCGTTATCATTAAAAACTATCTAGTTACTATTCACCATTATTATTTTAAACTGAATATGAATTTATCTCACAAATTCTCAAATAAATATTAAACAAATAATTAAAAAATAAAAATATTCTTACAATGATGTTGAGAGCAGCAGATTTAATATTCAAACTCGTCTTTGCTGATGCCTCAGGGGTGTTGATAATGTCCACGATGATACCAGCTATGATGATAGTACTCCAGAATGGCATCAACTTCGATAACCCTGGTATGATAATGTTGAGGCCGCTGAGGATGCTTGCAGGTCCCGTGATGTCCCTATAAACATAAAAACAATATATTAGTAGCACACTTCATAACATTTATTAAAGTTAATAATGATAACAGAGAAAACAATTAATAGAATAGCTCTAAAATGCTTTTAAAAAATCTGATGTGGACACCACATGACTTCCTTGTACGCGTATTAAACTATAGATATTTTTTTAATTGCACATATTTGACATAAAATCTTTTATTTTTTATTTTTTGTTCTAATCCATAGCAAACTTAATTTAAAAAAAACACAAAATATATACTATTTAAATTTAGATATCTCGCTTATGCAAAAGGATAATTTAAAAATTCTTAATGTGCTAGACGCAGAATTTAATTCTCTAAAACTTTTATTTGAAGCATTTATTTCTAAAATTAAAATAATACCATTTTTTTCAAGGAAAACTGTTAGCAGCTTCATGTAATGTGTCACTTCCGGTTAGTGTATTTTAACCAAAATCTATTATATTATTTCCATTGATATAGTAGTCTTATATACCAAATTTGGAAAGTTTTAAATTATATTTGAATATAGTTTTTCATGAAAATCTATTATAGGCTTCAAGTAAAGTACCACTTCCGGAAGTTATATAATGACCAAAAAGGGAGGTGCACAACTAGATGTTATAACAGTCCTAAATATAAAATTTCAATTATCTACGGTTTACCGTTTTTGAGTTATGCGAGATACATACGTACGTACGTACAGACGTCACGACGAAATTAGTCAAAATGGACTCAGGGAGGGCCAAAATGCGTATTTCCACTGAAATCTGAGAACCGAAAATTTTCGCGATAACAATACTTCCTTTACTTCGTACAAGGAAGTAAAAAGAACCTACCATTTAGAAGGCTTTCGAATGCTATCAACAACTGCCGACAATGCACAACTTTTTCACTAACTACAAAATGGCTGAATTGAGTGAAACTTGCTTGTTCAGCGCAGTTGAACTTGAATACGCACAGACTTGCCTAATTATCGTTTAAACAGCCACCAAATCAATACTTTTACCATTTTAAATGCATACAAAGTAATATTTATATATGTGAATGATAATAAATAATATAAATACATATTTGGCCATTAACAATATTTGAATTAAATTTTTATAAATGAAAATTCACAAAAATACACAAAATGAATAAAATATTGTTTTGAAATAATAATTAAAAATTGGTAAAACCAACTAGTTAAATGCATTATTATGATGTCGTAATACTAGTAGCTGTTATGTATTACAAAGTACATTTTACACTACTTTTAAGTACAAATATCTATTGAAAACATTAGAATAATGTTCTAGTTAACTATTTACCAGTATTTTGTTAACGTACAATTATCTATCCAGCAGCACAGCGTCATACAAGACTAAATTTATGGAATAAACCTGTTCATTTCGGCAAGTTTATCGTTTGAAAATATCAAATACTTTTATAAATCTATATAAAATAAAGAAAATACTTCAAAAACCAATACTTTTACACATTTTCATGTATAAAAAATAATATTCATGTATGTAAATTATAATAAATAATATATATAACATTTTTCGAAATAGAAATACTATTTATAACTGTTAAAATCTAAATATATGCAAAAATATTATTGTGATTTTAAAGAAAATTTATTAAAAATCATGTCCAAATATGATGTTAAAGCCGTTTATTTCTAATTTAATTGTTGAAATGTAATATTTCTATGTTATCGCATACTCTATATGTGTTACGTACAAAGCAATTTATGTAACAAAATGTTGATACATTTTTAAGTATCAAAAACTATATTTCCAGGTGAAATTTGTATCAAAATCGTCAGAATATCATCTATACTTACGAAAGAAACTATGTTTTATTTATATTAATTGATATTTTTACACAAAAAAACACAAATTTTCTACCAGCAAAATAGCTGTCACATTCGAAACATTTCAACTGGACACACAACGCATGCGCACTACGTGATTCTTCCGAACAAATCAGTGCACATCAAAATGTCTTGGAGTGTAATTTATGTATAAAAATTATTATTTATTGAAAATAACATATTTTTAATAACATTTATTCAAAAATTGTTTTTTTTTTAATTAAGTGTTTATGAATTTTATCAGTATTTAAAATATTTAAATACAAAAATAAGTATGAAAATATTCAATTTAAATGAAAACTAGTACTTTAAATATGATTAAATTTACAACATAGAAATAGAACAACAAATCTTGAATTTATATTGTACTTTAATAAAAAAAATCTAAATAATAAATTTAATAGGGAAGGTTTTTATCGGAATCTATTGCTAGGTATAAGTATATCCATAACGCCTCATTTAAATTAGCTTTTCACATTATTGTTGATAGTTTATTGAAGTAAACGTAATTGCTGAGAATTAAATAGGGGTAGATTTATCGCAATCTATTGCTACGTATAAATGTGTCTATAACGCCTCATTTAATTAAAATTTCACTTTTTTGTTCATTACTTATTGAAGTATATGAAATTGTTTATATATGTACGAAATTTTATAGCCGAGTGTTTAATAGGGGCGAAATAAATTAAATCACAGATGTCGTGCATATTGATGACGTCACTTCGCTGTGTTTCTGCAGTGCTCCTTTGAATCTATTGCTGGGTATAAACGTCTCATATTTTTTTCTAAATATATAAATTGATATTACTAATTATATCGATTTTGTTTTATTTGTCATCATAATAATACATAATTCTACGTAATAATGTGGTTCATTTTAGAAAAAGTTGTTTTATACTCTCTGTATATGGTAACATAAATTATGTATTTAATACTCGTATTTTGCAAAAGGATTGGCTGTCTTTAATAAAATATTTACAAAATAAGAAACCTATTGGAACACAATATACTTGTCTAAAATGTGAAATGTCTGCCTTTTATGAATCTGATTGTTATCAGTGGCGATACCATGATTAATCGGTTGGCAATCATTGTTCTCTGTTTAGAAATTGATGTTGAAGGTAGTTCTTATGAACACTTATTTGTGTTACCTACTTAAAGTTTTAAAAATAAACAGAATTTAAATATGTAATTGGTTTATAAATGAAATATAATTATTAAAAATATCAGATACTATTTTTAAAATAAAGAAATTTTTATGAATATTCAGTTAGGATATAAAGAAAATAAAAAGAAATTGTATAGCATTTAAACGTTTTATTGAAATGAAAGAAGATTAAATTAAATCATCTCACTAAAAGTCTATGGTTAAACATCAACAGAACATATTTGTATTCAATTGAAACAATCTAAAATCTATATAATAAACATATACATTGATCACATTAAGATAGATATCACAAATTGGATAATTAAATCCCTCTTCAACAACTCAACTGTGACTCAAAGATCCCTACATAAGGATTCCATAACTGATGTATCTACTTCACACTGCAAGTTAATCATCAACAATTACACAGACAATGCAATGACGAACCTGCAGAACCTGTCTGTATTACGATATGGCAGAGTACGTGCATAACAACTACGCTACGCACATAACAATCAACTTTCCACAAGAATACTTGCAAAGATAATAAATACAGTTGATGTTAGGAGTAGAAATCAGCATTCTTGTGGAAATTTAACAATTTTACAATAAAGCGATCAAATATACGCATACATTTTTGTATAAGTATTCAAATAAAATTCAATTTTGTAAAAATATCTTTTCATACATTTTCCAAAACTCTCTAATTTATTTACGAACACTGCTTTTGTTTATTTTAATGTACCTATAATCTTACAATACATTTACTCTTCAACTCAAATTTTGTTTGTACAATCAGTCTGACAATATATTAAAATATTGAAGTACAAACATTTTTGTATTTTTACCTTTTATGGAGGTTAAGTTATGAAATCCATACAGGACTTATGATAATAATTTGTACTTCTGCATCTTAAATATAAGGCTACGAAATTATTAAATTTATATATGATTTTTAAAGCAGAAGTCTTTTAACTTTATTATAATGTTGGTAATAATCAAAAACGAACGATCATAACAAAATATAACATTGCTCTCATTTTACATTATTTACAATAAGTTTTGATTGTTTATCACTCAAAGTATACATTTACTTGGCTTATTATTACACTGAAATCCAAACCCACAATTAAGATTGTAACAGTTTAAACGATCTTGGATAGTTATTTTCACAGAGTTTTTAAATTAAAGGTTGTTAGCAAAAATTAAAATATGATCGTACGTGTTTGCTGTTAACTTTAAGTTAACATCGATCGTTTAACTAAGTGTAGATAATAACACATTGTTTCAAATAAATACAATATACAATATTATAAACATCACAGAATACATTTATATAAAACCTACTAAGAAATAATTACAAATTATGCAGGGAGCTATTTATAAATGACACCATCGTTTTCTAAATTATCTTACGAATGAAACTCATTTTCATGACAATATTGCAAACGCGGCAAATAATTCAAAAATCGTTACTCGAAATTAATCATTAAACAAATTGTTATGGCAGTGAAAAAATGTACTAATGATGTGATTTTTTTTAAATTTTATTTTCAAGTTTAAAGGTAATACTGAGATCGCAAATAATTATAATTTAGAAATTTAAAATTTACAAGTATTAAAAGCGCAGACAAAATTTTATTAGCAATGATAGATAACGTAAATGAATTTAAATAAATAATTTCACACCATGCCTTGATTTCATGATTACTGCGAATCAATTATATTTAATAGGATCGTAAATTTGAAAAGATTATTAATAAACAATATTGATTCGATTTCGTGTACTCTAAATACATTATTTTCATAAATCTCTGTATGAATTTTTCAGTCAAAATGGGACAGACACATTATTTTATAAACTAATCTAACTTTTTACATACATAAAAAAAACAGACTGTACATCACATTAATAAAAAATTGTTTTTTAAATACGAAAATAATTTTTGATTTTTATTACATTTTCGATTAAATTAATTAGTAGCTAATTAATATGTCCAGGAAATTGTGATGTAATATTATTTTTAAAATTCCAGTATTTAAAATACTAAACAAAATATAACTGAACAACATAATTACATTGCTAAACTGAATAGGATATATTTGTATATTAGATATTTTTGTTTTACTTTTAATATATTTATTTCAATATTTATATATGACTATTTTATATTAATAATATAGTAATATATATTTATAATATTTACAAAGCCACTAGCTTCACAATTGTTCAAAACTCTTTCAAAATTTTTATCACTTCTTTATTTAAAATCATGTCTGAAAACTATAAAATCAAAATTATTACAAAAAGATTCGTAAAAAAATGTAATGTCTGTTTTATATCCTCATCAAAACAATTCAAACGAAAAAGAAAAAAAAATTGAAAATAAATAAGCAATAAAAATTTACTTTATTAAAAAATGAAAAAAAAAGAAAAACTCTTTTCAATATGAAAAGAGCGATTTACCACAGCGCGATAATTAAATATTGAATTTAGCGAAATCTACTAAATACTATAAGAGTTTATACATTTTTCCACAATTTATATTTTTGGAAAGCCCCACCTGGCAGAAAGTACACGTATCGCCTGGTGTCATCCCTGTACAGATCCTATTCAAGTTTCAAATAATATCCAACCGTGGCCGAAGAAAGCGATGTCGATTTCGCAGAAATGAAGAAGACGGACACACCGCTGAGACGTAAGAAAACGACGCTTGGCTTATGTCATGTAGCGCATGACTGCACGGAGCGCGTAGAGCAATTCAGCTTGCATGCGGGCTTCCAACACCATCAAGTTCACATGAACCTACAAACAATACTTTTATAATTACACGATTCCACACAGAAACAACGGGTTTACAAAATTCTGCATGTTAAACAGCAACAAAATCAGATAATATGTGTGTTTTTAAAAAATCTCACCTTTTCGCTGTGCTTGAATTCGCGAAGCACCCTGTCATAGTCCTTTTTCGTAACGCGTTCAGGATAACAACAAGCGCTTTTGATGAATGTCTTCAGGCTTCGTTCCAGCAACTGATTCACTTCTCCATAGTCATAATCGTCATGACGGATACCAAACATGCACTGGATATAATTCCATATCGCACGTCGGAACCTGGAGGTGTCCACATCGGTCCGGCCGCCCATTGTGTAGTAAGTTAGATTATAAGCAGTCTTGAATTTTTCATCCAAAAGATTTCCGACATCATTATACAAGCTACACAAACAGAGAGATAATTAACGATCACGGTCAAAGTCTAGACGCAAGCACAAATAGATAAACATTAGAAACATTTAAACTCTGTTCTGTTACTAAATATATTTACTTAACAAATAAAGTAAACTACACTAACATTGAGATTGACAAATTTCAGTTTGAACAACAAATTAAACTTTGAATTCTAGACGCGCGTTTCTTCATTCTCAGTTTACTAACAAAATAAAGTTAAATATTATTTAACGGTAATGTGATAAAACAATTCAAGGTTTTTAATTAACACCAGAGGTACAAAAAGGAAAACAAATACAATAACGAGATATTAGAGGAACATTGTTGCTGTTTCATATAATAAATTTAGAGAATGATTTTTTTTTAATCATTTATAATGTAAAAATGAGTATCAGCGTTCAATATATTTTTTTTATAGTAGTGTCAAGTCCTTACCGATTAACAAGCGAGTATCCATGATCATCCCACGAATAGTCCTGCACTCTAAATGTGGGTATCTCGGCTTCTCCACGTCTGGCGAAGTCCTGGTACAAGAACGTGGGATCTTCAACGAACTGGCCAATGTCGGCGGAGATCTCTGGTGGCTGCAAGGGCACGGCACCCAGTTCAGCACTTTGCGATTCCACGTGCTCGAAACGTTTCGTGAGCTCGATGGGCGTGCACTGCTCCGTGCGCTCTGACAATGTCTTCATACGCTGCATCAGTGTCGTGATGCCGACCTCGGGCTCGGTGGGGGACGATGAAGATGAGTTAGTGGCTGGCAAGATATTCGTTCCTAAGGAGGAAGAAATTGGTTTGTTTGAAAAGTGTTTTACAAAAAAAAAATTAGTTACTTTGAAATTTATGAAAATTACAGATTACAGATTCAATAACGAAGTCAATATTTATTTCTGATAAAAGGGATGCAATCACGCGATTCCAATATGAACAAAGATTGTGTGAGTAGAGTTATTAAAGATAACAAACTACACAACTAGACTAGACTAATAATAGTATTGTTTAAATATGAAATACTACTGATTACTGTTCTTTTGAAATGAATATATTACCTAAAAATTATACAAAATATTGCGGCTATTATTTTACAAATTATTTTGATTAGGAAATTCTTTATAAAATTATAAGAACTTAATATAACATACAGAAAATCGCTAGCCATATATTTAGAATTAATTGTTGAATGTTCAATAAATATTTCTAATTTAATGGTAAATTAAGTATAAATAAAAACAAATCTTTCTTACCTTGCCTCGTATCATTAACCCTAGGTATATCTTTGGGCGATGACATAGCCGCACCATCCACCACGTCCACGGCAGCTTGTCCGACGGCGACAGCTGCGGCAGCGATATCCGTGGTAGTGCCATTAGGTGGAGCAGCAGCGACAGGGACGAGGTTCGTGGCTCCACAGCACTGAGGGTGATAAGCGTGCCCGCCAGACTGGTCCACCTCCTGGTTTACGCCACATGAGAACACGAACGAGGACAACGAGTGGAAGTGTGCGAGGATCACAATAGCGTGGACCACTTCCGCGAGAGACCAGCTGTCTACGCCCTTCGTCAATTTCTACAGAAAGATAATATTATGTTAAAAGATGTATTGCAAACAATATAAAA
This sequence comes from Pterostichus niger, assembly GCA_947425015.1. Classification (NCBI taxonomy): domain Eukaryota; kingdom Metazoa; phylum Arthropoda; class Insecta; order Coleoptera; family Carabidae; genus Pterostichus; species Pterostichus niger. The sequence continues at coordinate 23,279,347 of OX380342.1, forward strand.
TTGATCATCTCATTATAACCTACATGACCGAAGTTCATTTTTTTAAAGAGTTTATAAGATCAAAATTTTAGAAATTTATTGTCTTTTTACCTCTTCAAATACTATCCGTAAGCAACTGAAATCTGAAGAATACAAATTTAGAGCAACAGTTTTCAAAACATAAATGTGTAATAACAAACAAAATGTTTAATTAATTACAAAATTACATTAATTGTCTGTATCCTTTAAAGTGGAATAATATTCACACTTCAGGGAAAGTAATTACTGAGTTCAATAAACTTGTAAATAAATACATCAAATATTTGTTATTAATGATGACAACCACAAGAATATAATAATATAACTATAAACATATGTACTCTTGCTTGTTTTCTTAGAAAATTAATTATAAATACAAATGAAGACATCATGACGCTTTAGAAATTAAGTTGTCAGTAACCGTACAATGACAAATGACTTCGAAAACTAATATGTATCTCTGAACATGAATAGAAAAATGTAAATGTTAAGTAGGTATAACAATAAGTGTAAAAATGCAATTTCTAATTATTTATTGTACCTCTAAACAGATGTTTTCTCTCTATGCACAAGTAGTAAGATTCATTTTCCTTTTATAGGAAATAATAATGGCCATCGGCCTACATAATTAATTTTCTACTAATGACTCCAGATGCAGATAATTAGATTACTATTCAAAAATACACGAACTCATTTTTTTCACATCGTGGGAAGTTCAGAATATTTTCCGTTATTTATTGAAGTAAGATAATATTAATAAATAATAAAGATCAATTCAATAACATGTAATATGATAGTGCTTGACCTCGATTTACACGGCCTGCTAATTAACCTCAATCATTTGCAAACAAGATATTGAATGTCACGATATCGAAATACTAAAACAAATATATACCTTGGTTGCTTGGTATACGATACACGATACACCTGTCGATAATCGCGACAAATCTTACACGACAACATAAATCTTCACTGATCACTTTACCAGTGCAGGAAGTCCGCAATATTCTACAATTCTGCTCATATTTAATCATTCTAGGAAGAGACTTTTTTCACATTGATTAACATTTTAATCATTATTATCATTTTAGTATTTTTCAACACATTTTTAACCTAGATTTTTGCATTTCCGTTGTAAAATAATTTATTTCTTCATATAAATAAATATTCACATATTCTGTGTAATAGCTCTGTAATTGCAGATTTTTATAAAGAGCACAAATTCTACAAGTTTGAAAATGTTGTTAGCTTGACATCATTGAAATAATTATGCATTTTAATAAGGAAAGTTTGTCTTCGAATTCAAGAAAGGGCACAGCTACTTATAATTTTTATTTGAAACACATTTCTGTTTCTATCATTCTATAATTATTTTTAAGTCTCATTTTTGCAAATATCTACCGTATTACTTTATATTTTAATTTGTCTATTCCGAAATCGAACAAAATAGAACTAAGTTCCCTAAGTTGTAACTCTTATCAAAATATTTTAACTTCCTCTGTTCTTAATTCATTCCTCTCTCGTAAAGTATCTGATATTTTTGTATAAAGTGCTGGCACCAATTACTTTTCACTACAAATTGAACCCCAGGTGTTTGGCACACCATTTCATGTCGATAATTAAATTACTTTGTGATGGTTATGGCGCTTACCTCAATGTGTGACTTGTTGATGAGCCAGGGACGGTGCGCAAGGATCTTGTTGATGTCATAGAGGTTACGGAGTTTCTTCGGGATGCAGCTGAGGCCCTTCAGCCAGGTGGGGTCGCCGCCCTGCAGCAGGAACTCCTGCTTTTGCAGTGTGATCAAGTAGCTGCATTGGTGGCGGCCAGCTGCCTGTAAACACAAAGAAACACAATTATTAATTTTATTCATCTATGACCGTTTGTAAAATTGACTTTTAGTCGGCTATTTTCAGTTTGTAAATGATTGTTTAATTTCATTATTCACGGCTTGTCGAGCTACGAGGGGTTAAAATTACTTTAAGCAATGTTTACAATGGTTGCAATGATTAATTCAATAAATACTTGATTAATTTTGCTGATTTGTTTGGCAGTGCATTTTTAGCCACTCGTAGGTTTAAAAAAATAACAGATTGACAGAATCCTAAAGTACAAGCAATATTGTAAATATAAACTTTAAATTTAGATGAATATGTAAAGTAAACTAGTGGGCCAATATTTTAACTAGAAAACGAAGAAGACTAGAATTCTAATTGTCCTCCTCTTTTTTTCAGTGGAATACAAAAGACTGCCGAAAAGAAATAACAGAGTTAAATAAGAAAACAAGTGAATTAATTATTATAATTTAATTGTATTTAACTTTCAAATTAGTTTTTATAAAATAAAAAAACTTTTATGTATTTTATTATTTGTTCAAAGTTAAACAGTGGTAAGAAAAAAATTGTTTACAAAATCAGTATAAAATAATATATACTACATAAACACGTTATTTAGAAATGAAATAATTCTTATTCAAAAGGTGAATTATGTATAAACAATTTTTACATTGAAAGTTTAAAATAATATTACTCCCAGGCCTAAAACAATATTAATTTGAGAAAGTTTTCGAAGTTCGGTTGTGTAATTTAACATTTTAATTACTTAGCCTTATTCATGCTGAAGAGTTAATATAATTTTGTTACATAATTATTAAACTAGAATAACACGCGACTAGTTCTAAGAAATTATATTTTTCGTAAAATAAACTACGGCAAAGTCCACAATTATCAGGCATATTTGCCAAAGCTTAATATATACAATTTACTTAAAGATTAAATTTAATTATTTGATTTGAAAACTACAGATAAATTTACTTTTACTTCTGTTATCATTTTTACAATTTGCATAAATGAGAAACAGTATAACTAGGGTTACAATTAAATGATGATTAACTATTACATTGGTCTTTTGAAATCTTTAATATAATTACTTGTATATAAGTCAGACCAAATAAAAAATTACAATTTTTACCAAAATACTGAATATTATTTAATTAATTAATGAAAAGTTATAATTAATTTGCGTTATTTGTTATCGAATGTATAAATAAACTATTAACTGAATTAAGTTCAAATGAGACTTTTCTTTTCAAGTTATTTAGGTTATGTTTTACGTAGGAAATAAAAAACAGAGTAAATTTGTGACTTACCATGATGGCGATGAAATGTCTGTAATCATACGGTAGGGGTCCATCCCCACGCATGATAAAGCTCTGGGTCTTTAGAAAATGGTCCAAATATGAAGGATGGTAGCCCATCACCTGGCTTACATGGTCCAACCGGTTGTTCTGCAGGAACGCGTCGATAAACAGAGTGTGCGTCTGAAATAACAAAACAACAAACAGTTAGTAACGATACAAACAGCTGAAACGCGAACAATTATACCATGAAATTTATGTAAATTATGGAAAAGAAAATACAAGTTATAAATTAATTTACTGACGTTTATATGCATGCTATCAACTGTTCATTAATTTGAATCAAGGTTATGTTATAATAAGTAATTTTCTGAATATGATCCAAATAATTTATTTGTACCTAATATAATAATTATATTATATAATCAAAAACGTGAAATATACTTTTACTATAATCAAAATAAATGTTTATAATAATAAAATAATTTAAGTCCTACAAACACAGAATGTTTAAAGAAATTTCTTTCATTGATGAACTATCGAATACGACAAAAAATATTTATAATACATTCCAATATAATAAATTGAATATCCATAGCAATAAATTCAATTTCTTATCAGCCGTCTCACATGTCTGTACTATCATTGTTTACAACTTCAAAGACGGATCAGTTAAAAATTAAATAATTACCGACCTCATGACATATCGATACATAAAACATCAATTTTTTGCAACAAAAAGAAACAAAATATAACATACAAACATGTCTTTGTCCGAATTCCCGCAGAGTACACTGTGACAAACACAAAAACCAAACCAACTGAGTCCACAAATCAAACAAAGAACTAGAAGTAAATGGGACACATGTGTAGAGAGCGACGACTCATGACTAGTGGTTGGTTCGGCCACGCACACTTACAAGTTTCGACGGGTTAAAACAGGCAGAAATAAAGAGCGATCGCGCAAGTAATTGGGTCACCTGCCTGGCCGAACAGTGGGTGAATAAATAAATACAAATCTTATTTATCATATGTATTGTAAAAAAAAAACTAGAATATTGGATGAATGTAATTTGTAAACTGGAATAAATTAGTAGCTTTCATGGGAAATACGTTGGGGTTCGTTTATTTAAATATAAACCACATTTTGGAAATATTGTGAAATTTAAAATTCATGTTTTATTTATTTTTAACAAAATTAATAGCTTGTTTGTGTCAATCAGAGTTTTTATCACATTTGAGATTTATTTATTAATTACTTTTGATTTCTATTTTATTATCGAATGTTGCAAATTAAAATTAGAATAAATAATTAAAGTTTTATAAATTGAAATAAATTTGCAATGTCAATAAATCTGTATTTATAAAATTCAAAACTTAAATTTGTTGTTTAATTATAACCAAAATAAAATCATAAATAAATTTTCTTCCGGATTCCTGACGTCAGTATACTTCTGTCACTATTTCTAAAAATACTGCATATTAATAGATTTTTGAATGTACAATAATAAATAGAATTTTGGACGAACCCTAGCTTTTTAGAATTATTTAAGATGATTGAATTAATTAAAAAGAGCTCGTTTGATCTAGATTCACATACAGAAATTTCTTTAGAGAATTACACATTATGATGTATTATGATGTAATTTGTGAAATATAAAAATATTTTTAAAAATCATAACGATTATTAAAAATAATTTCAAATCTTATAGTATAATTGTTATTACAAATAAAAATTATTTCAATAAAGAAAAGTTTTATAAACTTGACAATATTAAAAAAAAAAACAAAATATTTAAAAGTTGAAAACCAAGTCTAAAATAAAGAAATAAAAAATGAAATCAAAGAAATAAATCTCAATCTCACCTTTTCTTTAAATTTATTATAAACCTGATATCCATAGGTCTCACATAACACAAAATAATCACAAAAATTAAAGTACTCCATAATCAACAATCACTAAATTTCTACGGAAATCTGAAGAACAAGAACGTCCGCACCGCTTGACACCACAGATGACAGTGAACAGACGCTAAAGCTAAGACTAAGACTAAGAGTACAATAAGACAATATCGAGCTACAAAATTGTAAACATGATAAAGTTAATCAGTGACGATGCTTCCATCATCTGACTGTGCGTGCACTTGTAATATTCTCGAACATAATAGAGAATAATGCATACTATCTACAGATTAGTCACTAAAGGAAGAATGTGCGGCAACCATTTTGTTCTAATAATCATATTTACTTAATCACACTTTTGTTAGTTTGTTGTCCCAGACAGTACTCGTAATAAGTTAAAACACCTAATTTAGATTTTCAATATCATATATAATGTATAGCTCAAGTAAAACAATTTTGTTTGTGAGAAATATTTTATAGGAAGTGCTGGTTGACATACTCGCTTTGTCGCATCATATGAAGATTTAACCAACAAAAAAATACAACTGCGTTCGATTGGTCTGAAGTCCATTTACAATGGACTTTATAGTCTATAAACTTTACGTTCCCCGCACTGTAATTGAGAATAAGTTTCTGTAAATATAAATCAAATTTTAATAAAACGACATCGAGATATGAATAAAGGAAAACAGATACTAAAAATATTATTAAATACCAAACAAAAAAACATTTCTCTTGCGACGACGTGTACTTACATATTATTTTCTTCACAGTCCCAGAATTTAAAATCAATATTTGCTGTTATGAATAATAAAAGAAATATATTAAAATTTTCTCTTCTTATTTTTTTACAATTTAATATTTGAATATACGAAATAAAAAGTAAAATTATATTATAACTCAAGTATGCAGGGGCTCAACGAAAGAGCTTTTTCGAATTAAATGGTCGCAGGTACAAATTCCAGTATGTCGAATTTCTGTTTAATTTAATGATGATTATGATTAAGAAAAAAATAAATTCATCAAATTTCGGTGTTATTTGCATTTTTCGGTGTAATTATGTAAAAAAAAAAATACTTGAAGGACAATGTCTTAACTAGTTCCAAGTTTATTATTTTATTTTTTCAGGATTTAGCATTTTATGATTTTTACCTTGAATTTAGTAAAATAATTCTACTTGTTTTGTACAAAAAGAAAACAGTTTATTGGTTACTATTTATGACATTAGGTTAATTTATTTGAAGTAGATTTCGATAATTTTTAATTTGTAGTTTGTTTTATCTTAAATTTATACAATTGTCTTCAAAATAACCTTGTCTATTTTTAGCCAATAGTTAAATAAACAAACAAAAGTTACGACAGATTTTATACGACTTTACAAACATTATAATTTTATCTTGTAGACATATTCTGATATAAGGTAATAGAATAATTATTAAAATGATTGAATTGAATGTGATTTTTATTTGATATTTATTGAAAAATATTCATAATCTTCGCGCTGTCCCTGGCATATATTCATAAACATCAAAATGTAAATACATAAAATGTCTATCTTAATAAAAAATATAGGTGTCCACTTACAAGGCGTTTATTCTTACATTTCGTCATAACTAGTTTTATTTATGCTTTGTGTCAAATACTATATGATACACCCAGTATATGTCCATATTTGTCGTATTTTAAAACACGTTTTGCTGAAAAAGAAATTTAAATAAGTAATAACTTTTCAACTTAAGTTAGGAGTGTTTTTAAATTTCTAAAGGAAAATGTTTTTAATCTTAAAATAACGGTGAGATAAAATATAGTCGTTGTCACGATAAATTCTTTTTTTATTGTATTATATTTTTATGTAGTCAAGTTTATTATTAATGTTCCACAACAATATGTAATTCATCATTTTTCAGTATTCATAAAATATGAGAATTTATTACATAAAAAGGAAAACTTTTTGGTGTATGTTTATAATTAGGTAGTGTATTTTGAGGCCATTCAACGATTAGTGTTAATATGTTGAAACGTAGACACATGTCTGTGTAAATATTGGTATTTAAAGTGGTCGTGTCAATATTAAATCAATATGCACATACTATCACATAAAACTAGTTAAATCTAGTTCAATTCCTGATTTTTAGAAACAATACATTCTGTATTGATTGAACTTTTAAACCAGTTCCATTTTACTGATACTCGAGTAAAATAAGTACATGAAAAAGATTATAACAATATTTTTTCTGACCAGGGCCGGATTGGTACTGAAAATAAAATAGTAAAAAAATATAATTTATACTATTTTTTTTTTTGTTGGAACTGGGACATGTTATTTTGTGCATATTAAACTTTGTCGACTTTCAAATTGAATTATTAATTTTGACAGATTTTTGCTTAATTTTAGTACAGCGTCCTCCTACCTAAACCGCTGACCTAGGATTTAAATTTCTCTTTCTAAATTAAGATTCATTTCTCTATTAAAATTAACTTAAACTTACTTTTTTCGAAACAACAAAAATATTGTTTAAGCTTGCATACAACATTTTACATCCTTGTACGAAGTAAAAGAAGTATTGTAATCGCGAAAATTTTCAGATTTCAGCGGAAATATCTATTTTGATCATCATAGAATCCATTTTAACTAATTTCGTCGTAACGTCTGTACGTATGTATGCATTTCGCATAACTCAAAAACGGTAAGCCGTAGAAAGTTGAAATTTTGTATTTAGGACTTTTATAACATCTAGTTGTGCACCTCCCTTTTTGGTCATTTTATAACTTCTGGAAGTGGTACTTTACTTGAAGCCTATAATAGATTTTAATGAAAAACTATATTAAAATATAATCGAAAACTTTTCAAATTTGGTATATAAGGGTACTATATCAATGTAAATAATATAATAGATTTTGGTTAAAATGGACTAACCGGAAGTGATACATTACAAGAAGCTGCTAACAGTTTTTCTTGAAAAAAATGCTATTATTTTGATTTTATAAATAAATGCTGCTTATAAAAGTTTTAAAGAAATAAATTCCGCAACTAGCACATTAAGATTTATTGAATTAGCCTTTTGTATAAGCGAGATATCTAAATTTAAAAATTATATATTTCTTGTTTTTTTGTAATTAAGTTTGCTATGGATTAGAACAAAAAATAAGAAAAAAAATAAAAAATGTAATGTCAATGTCAAATTACGTCAATTATATGCAATAAAAAAATGTAGCTATAGTATAATACGCGTACAAGGAAGTCATGTGGTGTCAACATCAGATTTTTAGATAAAGAAGTAGTGATCAATTTTCTTCCAGAAAATTACAAACTATATCATAATATTTATAACAATTTTAATAGGAAAACAAAGCTCATGTTTTACAGAAATTCCGCGCGATTCAATCGCAACGGTTTCGTCCATGTAACAGAAATATGAAACAATATAATGCGGTACTAAATTGGCAATAATTTTTTTTAATTTGGAATGTATTTCAAGGATTGGGAGCAATAACTGATTTAATTAGTTGATAAATATTTATTTAAAAACTATTAATAAAACTTTGAAATTTGTTTGAATTAAGGGCTTTAAATTTATTTTAAATATTCTTTGCAACATTAAAACAAGTTAAATGAATTTCCGATATCACGTCAACCCAGTCCTGCCCTGTACTTGAATCAGTAACTGTAAACCATAATTTAATAATGTTTGATATTACTGCTTTTTTAACCAGAAACGTCTAAATTGATCATAGAAATAATTCAAGCAAAAATAAGTAAACTCGTACAATAAAATAAATTTTCTACTAAAAGCAACTCAGTTTTTATAATCAAAGTTTTCTCTCATCTCTCATCAGTGCATTTCAAAATAAAACATTTTTTCAATCCAGCGATTATTTCACGCTCCAAAAATAAATGTATCCGAGTTGAAGCTATAACTAGAACTTGATCAAATAAATAGTGAACATCTTGTAAAAATAAATGCAGGAAGTACACAGTGCACTAGCACAGCACAGCAAAGCAAACAGAAGCGATCATTTGGTGTAAAACATGTATTGTAATTTGTTTAATTTTGAAAATAACCTGAGCTATGGCTTCGGTATTTGGGCCGAAAGGAACTCAAAATAGATCACAGATCACTTTGGTAGAATAGCAGTTGGTGGCATCATAAGTCAGTGCATTGAGCAGCATGTAAAAGATCATGCATCATTGGCGCAGATACAGGAATTTTTCCATTACGAAATATATTTTAAAATTGAAATTATATTATGTTAGAGAATAAATCGGATTACACCGTCAATATTATAACTGTAATTTCTTCTCTAAATATTTACATAAAAATATGAAATGGGATAAATAGTTCAGTGGAATCATGTCGGCCACTGGATTTAAAACCCAAATTCAATTTCCGCAGTCGATAAACTTTATTCCCTATTAAATTGGGAACCGTAATTTGACAGTTGGTAATTGTATTTTACACGCAGAATATATCATTTACCGAGATTTGCTACGAGAAAGTGCTATACCCAGTAATAGGTAAAAGGCAATTATGGATCTATAAAATCAAGCGAACCAAAATTTGTCATTTTTTTAGAGTATATCATCGACTTAACGAACTTGGTAATTTGCAGCTGAATTAAAAACAAAATGTGTATTTGGAAAATAATAATAAAATAGTTATTTGTGTATTAAGAGCGTAAAGTGTTTCTTTGTTACTCGAGCACGGTAACAGCAGTGTAACAGGAACAAAGATACACACATAATTTTTTCTACGATTGCATCTTAAAATTATTAAAAAAACGTATACGTATTGAAAATAAATTCGTTCCGTCAACTGTCAATATGACAAGTTTCTGTATTGTTTGTATCCCTAGTAACTATTGAAATAAGCGCGATGGCAACGCGCGAACTTAACATTTTTTTCGCGCGTTGCCTTGGAGACGCGCGACAAAGTGATTTTTCGATTGTTCCACAGAAAATGTCAACTTTACGATGACAAATGAGAGCGTAATTGTCAACTTTTCATAACAATCGTAGAAAAATTAAACTTTAGTGCGACGTTTCCCACAGTATTTCGAATTTTAACGCAAATCAGTTTTCTTTTTTTAATAACAAAAAAATATAAACAAAAAAAAAACACATATTTTATCATTTTAATAATGTACAGTTTAACATTTTTTGTTGAAAAGTTCTGGATGATGTATTCCATGCATCGAAATCTCGATATCTTTCTTTAAATATACCAGATCTTCCAACTAGAAGAGCATTTTCTACTTTTTGTTTTAGACTACGCCACTGAGATGCACTAGAACTGGATCTATAATTACAACGTTGAAAATAATTTCATGATTTAAGTCAGCATCGGACGGGCTCTGTTTAATAAATGGTTAGTTATGGCCGTGGCCGGTGGGATGCATCTGATAGAAGAAAACTATGGAAAGATTTGAATCTTGTCCGTGATGCTAGATTAGAAATGTCGACCTAAATAATACCGTTCAACAGGGTTAAGTGCTATAAAATTATTATGATGGTACCAGATTTCACAAGAACTTTAATTAAAGAGATCTAATGCAGTCAAATTATAACTGTCATCTTACTATAATGTTCTTGTCAGAAGTCAGAATGTAAGACAGGAGTTTTCTTACTGCTCCTTCATGTGAAATCTTTGAAGAGTTTTTTGAAGTATGCATATTTTGACTTATGACATTTATAATAAAAGTCAGTTATAATTTATTTTTCAAACTGTAAAAAAGATTTCAATCTTAAATGAAATATGAGTAAGCTATAAATCTAATTTCAGATTCGGTGATGGAAATTTCAAATTAGAAACTTAATTTGACTCGACAAGCTGTCTATGAACTAGAGCTTACTTCTGGATACGCAAGGTCTATTCAGTCACAATTTGGGGCACAGTATTAACCGGAACAATAAATTGTTTAACTAATTAACTTACAATTTTGAGAGCTTTTTTAATATGGAATTTTAATCATTCACCTAGGTATTTTTTAAACCAAAGACCAAATAGGAAATGCGATTACAAAAAAATCCTGGATACTAATATTATTTTTGTCATTTTCATTTTCGAAATTCATATTAAATAGATCAAGAAAACATCAACATATTTAGTTTAATTTCGTCTTGTCATTTAATTTAAATTGATGCCGTTACGGACTTTCGAATTGGTTCCGTGTACATTTTTATTTTTCTTGATTACCGTAATCATGTATATATTAAGATTAGAAATTATAGTAAACAGGCGCGGTGGCCGAGCGTGTTAAGGCACATCTCTTAACATACTGTGACGTCGTAAAATATAAAATACAGTTACATGTATTTATCACACTCGGGCGCTATAAGCTAGTCAATTATTCGCCTTAAATAATGTAGCATTCGACCACGAAGACCGGCAGTACGGCAGTGTAAAAACTGCGGCTCGGTGTGTCCGGTAGGCCCAGACCCGATTTGGGCTGTAGTGCCATCAGAAGAAGAAGAAATTATAGTAATACTATTTTTCATAAATCCACTTTTAGCTAGAAATGAAAGAGATATTCTGAAGACGATATTTTCATTGCATTTATGCTGTGTAATAGGAAATTAATCCAATACAACTTGTATGTGAAATTCAAACTTGAATGCAGTAGAACCTTGGTTATAAATTGAAGTCAGCTTATAAAGTGAGAGCGTGTAATAATCTCATTTATTTTATGTATAACATAATAATTATGAACTGCCGATCGTTAAGTTAAACAACCCTTATTGATTTCATGATTACTCTATTATTTAAGGTTACTTCCTATCAGTATTCTGTAACCAAAATCATTTATTCTATTATTTCTATTTTACGTGAATACATTTTGCTCTCGTACAAGGCTATCGGTTTAAAAAATATTACTTTTTAACCACACTTTTATGAAGCTGTCAGTTATCTTTCATTATATTTTTTTTTATAATACGTGAGTAAAATGCATGAAAATAACTTTTTTCTGCAACCTTTTCTTCCCCCAAATGTGGATCGAAGGTTGGGGGAAATAAAATTTTCCTCGCTTATTTATTGATTTCATAGCAATTCTCAGCACAATCGTAGATATTTATTTATTTATATATCGTAAGTATACTATAATTTATATTTAAAAGACATAAAAGAATGGTCTTAAAAATTATATGTATATCATTGGAGTAAATGTCATTGCCTCCCTTGTGTGATTACTGCCCTCATCTAGAGTTTAGGCATTAAATGTCACTCGCAAGAGGAAATACAAAATTTTCCTCCCACGTTATATAAGTAGCTATAAAACGCTAGAACAAATTATTCTGGTCACAGAAGATTGAAATTGTAGTAACCAGTAAATTCATTATAAATAAAATAAATATATCATCACGCCTTTTACCCATTACTGGGTGTGGCACTCTGCCAACGCAGATCTCGATAAGTGATATATTTCTTCGCGTGAAGTGCGGTTATTAGTCGTCAAATCACGGCCCCCAAAGATGTTAGTAGAGGGGGAGCCACAGGGGTATATATAGATTTAATTTGGTGAAAGGATCGAACCAGGGTTCTCAAGATTCACAGGCAGACTCGATACCACTGAGCCACCTACCCTATTAAATTAAATTAAATTCATCATGAAATATAAAATTGTTATTAACATCATCATTATTTTATTTTGCTTGTAATAAGAATATCGAAGAAAGTATATTGCTGATTAAAACTTTACGTTATTTCGTTAAAATGAACATCCACACAATTTCAATGTCCATTGTTATAACTAGATATTTTTAATATAAATAACAACTGTTCATGTTTATTTCTGTGATATAAAAAAGCAAGCAACATTTGCCGGGTAATAAAAATGTCCAGTGCAGGCGGCACGGCAGTGGTCACCATAGGCGTACGTGACGCTGGGCTATTCTCGTTTAACTCCCGCTGTGTTCCCAAATAAACACTCGTGGAACGGCGAGTTCAACGCCTCCTATGATAGCTGCCCGGTACGTTTTATTTACACGACACTCCGTTCTAACTCTCGAATATACGAATACCTTCCTGCAGTAGTTTAGATATACGAGCAAAATGTTACATATGGAGGTTTGATTATGTTACACTAGATATACACACCCATAACTTTCAACTAAATATTTCGAAGCTATAAACTCCAACTAAAATGGATTTGGAATTTGGACCTGGTACATATTTCACTCTACTCTACTCGTAATACTTCAATCATTAACTGATGTCACATCTGTTGTTTTATCAAAGATGTCATTATCGTATAAAAAAAGATCTGAAGTTACTTCCATCAAACAAAATAATATACAAATATTTTTCGACTGGTTTCGTTTTATTTGATCTACTAATCTGACACTATTTGTATTATTTTTCTTGTAAAACGATATTAATTTGACTGAACTTCCAAACAGAATCATATAGATTATTAACTTTTAGTACAAACACCGATCAAATTTTCTTTTTAATATTTTTTTTTCACTATAAAATGTTCCTACCCTATGCCTATGGCACACTTTTAGAAGAGCGTCGAAGAGTATTCATGAGCTCTTCGATGAAACAACAGAACGCACCCGTCATCGACGAAAATTAGAGGCTCCTCTATTTCCATCGAAGAGCTCATCGATGAAACGAACGTATCTCATATTTCACTCGTATCTTTTGTGTCTCATTTCAAGTTAGCATATTTTTGAAATTTAGGTTTTTCTTTCTCAACTTTAGAAGCTTTTATTGTTTGTCAATGAAGGGTGCGATCTGTTGTTTCATAGAAGAGCTCATCGATGCTCTTCGACCAGTGTGCCATAGGCATTAGAGAAATTTATTTTTCAGACGACCACTATAATAACATCCTAAATTACCACGGAAAATTGAAAGTAACATAAATTAATATGTCACTATAACACACACTTATAATATAACAATTCGAGTTCCACTGATTGATAACAGATGGTGCTCCGATAGAAAACAAATATTAGTATTATTTAGATTTTAAGATTAGGGTTAGTACAGAAAGTATCACTGCACCTAACCTCAAACGTCAACGCTACCAAGAACGCTTCAGTTATGAAAGTATAACAACAGTGCTCTTGTATTTTGTAGATAATACGAATTGAACCCGGGTTATCAAATCCACAGTCCGACCCGATATTATTAAGCCATCTACTACATTTTATGTAATATACTATTAAAATATAAATTTCCACAGTTGCTAAAATAATTTTTAAATATTTGACGGTAGAAAAATTACAAAATTAGATTTAAATCAACATTAAAATTGAACCTTTGAATTCTTTGAAATATATATAAAATAAAAAATAACATTGTCCTACATTATTTCTCTTCAAAATAATTTGAACAAGTTTGTTACCGGAAATCATATATAGATCTATCTAATTTAGAGTCTACTAATTAGTGGTTTTTAGTCAGGAATTTGAAGCCACAAATTTTTCCAGTCACATTTTTAGAAAAAAAATCAAATTAACTTATTTTTAACATTAAAGATAGCAACGATATCTATTTATATTTAAGTTTGCGGTTAGTTGTTAGTAGATAAAACTTGATGCTTTGAGCAAATATAAAATGTAATTCACAAAAAAGTGAGAACAAAGACCAGAGACCTTAAGCAATTTATCTCGCAGTACAAAGTCACAAGAAAATATTTAAATTTACAAAATCTATTTTGCTATTCCAATAAAAATCACTTTCACCAAATTAAATATTAATGTATTCAATATTCCTGTATAATTTTTACACATTAAATCATTGTGTCAATTTGAAATCGGTCGTGTTTAACATATTACATACTCGTGCACTCGTATCTATGTTGTGATTGACATATTATTCATTTTAAATACATGCTAGTACATATGCGTATCTAATATTTAATGCTTATTAGTTATTATACGTTATAAACAAAGTGATTTTCATCATATGTCAAACAAAATACGACATAGATTTTTTTCTCGTGAATACATCTTCATTTAACTTTCAAAAATTAGAAACACACATAGTTCTTTGTGTAGAGAAGAGATTTAAATATTTATTAGTAGATTCGAAAAGTGGGTTAATTGATGCCTAACCCTTCTCGATACAAATGTAAATTATGAATTACACTCGGACTCAATACAATTTTTAAAAGGATACTTGTATGTTGTATAAGTAATCCACTCTGTAAAACTATTATTTATTTATACTTAATTAACCTGTACAACAGAAAATTAATGCCAATTACAAAATGGGAGAAGTTTTTATATTTTCTGATTTTTTTATCACAATTATTTCGGTGATCAGAATAATTTGCTGTAATATTTTGATGTTATTTTCATACATTTTACTTAATTATGTAAGTAGATGTAATTATAAAAAGAAAATAATATAAGTTTTTAAGAATTTCGTAAAACTGTGGTTACAAAGTAATATTTTTACTGGCAGTTGTGATGAAAGGAAAATACATAAAGGTAAAATAGAAATAACAGAATGACTGATGTTAGTAACAGAATACCAATATGTTGGTTGGTGATCATTAATTTATCAATTGGTAACAAATAATGACTGATTTACAAAATGAGAAGAATTTTTAGATTTTGTTTTTTCCAATCTAGAAATTATAGGTCAATTCAATTGATGGGGTAGGTGGCTCAGTGGTATCGAGTCGGAATGTGGTTTTAAGAACCCGGGTTCGATTCCTACAGCTAAAAAACTATTTTCACTACTTTAAAACTATCCCTGTGGCTCCCCATCTTTGAGTGTCGTGATTTCACGATTGGTAACCGAACTTCACGCGAAGAAAGATATCACTTATCGAGATCTGCTACGGTAGAATGCCACATCCAGTAATGGGTAAAAGGCGTGATGATATATTTTCTTTTTATATTCAATAAATAAATAGTTTAAACTACCGAGAGTTTATTTTAAAATTAAATATGGGATTTATCATATGAATTTGACAACAATGTATTAGTACTTTAATTTTAAAATGAAACATAGCAAACAAAATATTGTGATTGGACTTATAAGAAATAAATTATTATAATAATTATTCAAAAATACCTTCATTTGCTGCTGAACAATGTCCTAGTCGGTTCATTCATTCATAACATTAGATATTTAAGGCTGTTTTAATATTTCCAAACACGTTTCAAATCTGATTTTTTATTCTTTTAAATTTAAAATGTTGGCAACGTATACACTGAATTTTAAAATTCCCATTAAATAAATCTAGTGGTGCAAGATCAAGAAATCTAGCAGGCCATTCTATTTCTCCATCGTTCGGTTTAAAAAATAAATTCCTCAATTTTATAAATTATTTGCAGGTAGCAAGCGTTAATAACAATACAACACTAATTTATATGAGGTAGGTAGCTCAGTGGTATCGAGTCGGTCTGTGGATCTTGAGAACCCTGGTTCGATCCCACAGCCGACAAACAATTTTCACCAAATTTAAATCTACCCCTGTGGCTCCTCCTCCACTAATATCTTTGGAGGCCGTGATTTGACGGCTGGTAACCGCACTTCACGCGAAAAAATATATCACTTACCGAGATCTGCTAAGGCATAGTGCCACACCTAGTGATGGGTAAAAGGCGTGATGATATATTTATTTTAATATTTATACAACCTGTGTTTCATTTTTAAAATGAATGCTCTTATATATTGATACCAAATTCGTAACCATGGATATGACAATTCCTATGTAACATGTTAAAATATACTCACGATATTTTATTTAAAATTAATTTTGAGTACGAGCAAAATAATATATAAATCATTCGCATAAGCAAGCACTATAATTATCTAAATGTACCATGAAAGAGAAAAAATCTAGGTCACTTACATCTGCAACACTATTAAATAACGTATTCCACATTCAAGTCTGTTGAACTCTTTTCACAATAGAAATGATTATACATATACGGTCCGTACCAGGCGAGTTGCATTAGAAATTCTCCGAACCGGTCCTGTGCGTTGCGTGGGTCAGTGCCGCATGAGTTCAACGACCTGGTGTATATTTGGCATTTGTAGTTGCTGCTGTAAGTATGAATCGCCCGGTATTTGCACAGTTAATTATAACTAATTTATGTGTACACTGTTGCTCAAAGTGGTGGAAAAATTTGTAATTCCATCCAAATCTATTTTGCTCCCGGGTGAGTAAGGTGTTAGTTTCGGACTGAAATAGTTCGTGGAATTACCCACTAGGTTAGTCGGTGTCAGTGGAAAATTTTAGATCTTTGTTCTTATTTTTGGAAATTATTTTAATTGTGAAAGTTTGTTGTTTGTACTTGATAATCTTGCGAAGTAAAACTTATGATCTCAAAATAAATAATTAAGTTTTTTACCAATTAATAGCTGTGGATGCTCCACAATTATAGGTCTATATATGTATAGTCAAAGAATTCCGTCGTCAAGATAAATTTAAAAATAAAAATTTAAGAATTTTTGGAATAATTTGAAAAATTGAATCGTGTTTTTGACAGCAATGTTTAATAATACCATTGAGAGTTCATTTCGTTTTGATGTTGTCAAAAATATAAAATTTAAGTAGCAAAAAATTGTTTTAATTTTAAGTGAGTTTTTAAGTATTTTTTTAATAATATGAAAAATTGAATCGTGTTTTTGACAGCAATGTTTAATAATACCATTGAGAGTACATTTCGTTTTGATGTTGTCAAAAATATAAAATTTAAGTAGCAAAAAATTGTTTTAATTTTAAGCGAGTTTTTAAGTATTTTTTTAATAATTTGAAAAATTGAATCGTGTTTTTGACAGCAATGTTTAATAATACCATTGAGAGTACATTTCGTTTTGATGTTGTCAAAAATATAAAATTTAAGTAGCAAAAAATTGTTTTAATTTTAAGCGAGTTTTTAAGTATTTTTTTAATAATTTGAAAAATTGAATCGTGTTTTTGACAGCAATGTTTAATAATACCATTGAGAGTTCATTTCGTTTTGATGTTGTCAAAAATATAAAATTTAAGTAGCAAAAATTGTTTTAATTTTAAGTGAGTTAAGTATTTTTTTAATAATTTGAAAAATTGACTCGTGTTTTTGACAGCAATGTTTAATAATACCATTGAGAGTTCACATTTCGTTTTGATGTCGTCAAAATATAAAATTTAAGTAGCAACGTTGCTGATAAGAATTACCACAAAATTTAAACCCTAAGATCTAGTTTTAGATAAAATTTATTGTGAAAAGTGTCGACACTCACAAATGTAACTTGAATATGATTTGCAGTCAGAATAGAAACATGCAAGGACACAAGCTAGTTTATCCTTCTAAAATACTAAAATATTTAAAACTTGTAAAATATAAATAAATTATAAATTATTTAAATCAAACATATAAGTAGTTTAGTAGTGAAACCCTGAATCATTTATTCAAACGTATGAAATAAAAAAAATATAAAGACTTGATAACCTTTAAATTAAAAATAAAAGGAAGACAAAAATAATAAACATTCAAATATGAATACTATAATATTTTCATATCCATCTATAATTACTAATCGCGTCCTAGTTTAAACATTTTGACATAAGTCAGAAATGTAACTAAAAATAAAGATAAATAAAAAACAGATGAAAAATAATTTGACAAATAAAATGCGTCACTAATTAAACAACTGTGATGAAATTAAATTTGTCATAATTATTTTTAACATTTGGAATTTCGATCCCGCTAAGTTCATTTCATTTCCGATACATTTCAAGTAAGACATAACATTGTTTCATTTGTTCTTCCAGACAAGGTCGTTTCCTTATAATGTTTCTACGGATATCGAACTCGCGACAGAACAGAAGATAAACGTAATGTTCATAGGTCATTTGATTCAATAATTATCAAACAGTCAATGGCCAATAATATACTATCCAGGAATTTATAGTCTACTTTACAAAACAAAACAAACAATTTTACGTCACAAAGAAACAACAATTAATTAAAATAATCTTATAATATAACTGTATCTAAATATAGTGCAGGGTATTATAATTTTTATAGTTAGTTTTTTTTTGCCTCAGAAGAGTAAGACAAGTACGCCACTGGTCAACAAACACTGGTAGCATTGTCCGTTTATGTTAGCAATATACTTATATGGCCTACTTTGATTGCTTTTGATTTGGGAGCAAGCTGACTTGATCACGAATGCACCGCGTGCTCTGTAAAAGATTCTATTTAAAATTTATTCGGAGATAAATTTTAGATAAGGTATCAAGACATGTGCAAGTAGTTTCATTTTTTTCTTGGTTTTATTAAATATTTACTGAACTTTATAAAATGATTAAGTACATATTTTTATAGACAGTATTTACGTAAAATATTTTATTTATAGCTCTTATACTAATAAAAATTTATTGACTCGTATACTACGTTCAGTAAAAAGTTATATATTATTAGGTTATAAATTATAATTAAGATTAATTATGTCATTAATTGCATAGTTTATTTACTATTTATTTTATTTCTCTCATTTCACAAATTAATTCGAAAATAATTTGTTTTTCAAACTAATAAAATTTTCAAATGCAGCTAAATACCAAAACTGTAATATCAATTAACATAAATTAGATTATAAATAAACAACATTTAGAAAATTGTTTTTAAACATCGTCACTAATTAAAATTTGAATCAACTAACTTTTACTTGTTGTTGCATTTTTTGATTAAACTAAATTCTGATACAAGTCGGATTTATTAGAAAAGATTTTAGGCCAACAACAAAGTAAAATAAATAAATATATCATCACGCCTTTTACCCACTTTGGGTGTGGCACTCTGCCTAAGCAAATAAGTAAGTGATATATTTTTTCGCGTGAAGTGCGGTTACCCGCCGTCAAATCACGGGGAATCAGGGGGAACCACAGGGGTAGATTTAAATTGGTGAAAATTCTTGGTCGGCTGTAGGGATCGCACCAGGGTTCTCAAGATCCACAGGCCGACTCGATACCATTGAGCCACCTACCCCATTACCAGCAAAGTAATCCAATAAGACTCTATATTGGGAAAATTCATGAAAATTTAGTTTCTTTGGCATTGTAATTTGGCCCAAGAAATCGATTGAGACCAAAATCAACTAAATATAAATTTTTTTGAGATATGAGCGACATTTCTGCAAAAAGTTGTGGAAAAAAGTAGTTTATCTATTTCTAGGCTTCATATTTTTATTTTAAAAACTGTGCATTTCCTGTTATTTTCCGAGCGAAGCTCGGTCTTCTATATATTATTAGTAGCAGACTAAACAGAACTTCACTTTATAATTATTTATGTTGCTTTAAATACGTTGATTTTCTCTATTATTAACAGATGTAATTTAAAAATACTCTCATGTAATTATAACAATTTTTTTATCCCTGAACTCTGCTTCTAAAAATTCTCAGCTCCCGTTTTAATAACACATTTCATTAATTAATTAATTATATACATATTACAAAAATTATATACATCAAGTAATCACGTATCCGAGAAGCTATTTACACTTGTAATTAGCGATTTAATTCAAATTGAGCGTTGTAGATGCTCCTTAACTAATTGTACGCTAACAACTAAAACGACAAATGTCTTCAATGTCGTCTGACACTTAAGAAAGGAGACGAAACGGCAGATGACGTTTTGTGTTGAAGAATGGGCGAATTGTGAATCATAGGCGGC
Organism: Pterostichus niger; assembly: GCA_947425015.1. Taxonomy (NCBI): domain Eukaryota; kingdom Metazoa; phylum Arthropoda; class Insecta; order Coleoptera; family Carabidae; genus Pterostichus; species Pterostichus niger. The sequence continues at coordinate 23,300,028 of OX380342.1, forward strand.
GATTAACAACTGCGAATCACTTATGCCAACTTATCAGTGGCGCTCCTTAGTACTTGTTTTGTTTTAATGGTCTTGACATAATTGTGATGGTACTTAAGATTAATAGAAAATAATAAATCTTCAATACCAACGAAGTATATATTATAAATTGTAATCATTTTACGTTTAAATACTGTTTAGAATAATAAAGATACGTTACAGATGATTCATAATTATTACCTATCAAAATTTGTAGTACAGACATGTGACAATCTGACAATACGAATGTCAGTCTTGATTCTGACTTTCGATAAATTGAATTAGTCAGTTCAATTTGCATATAATAGAAGGATAACAATATATTCAGTACAGTTCATAATTTCTAATGCAAATTTAAATTTTTAAGTTTTCGAATTCGTTATTAAACATAACAAATAAGAAAAATATTACTCACGGATCTGCAGGTTTGGGCATTGTCGTAAAAGTTCCGGAAGTCGAAGAAACTTACCTAAAACAAAAGAAAATACATTAATTAAAAATCAGTCCATAAAAATGATGCAAAAATGAAATACCCGCACTGTTGTGTCAATTAATATACATTCTTTATTGTAGAGGACAATCCTTTATTTTAGAGGGTTATCCTTTAATACTTCTTAAAAATCTATTTGTAACACGAGCGAGTGGACGCCGAGATGGCTAACCGGACTGCGTCAATTGTACACGAAAGGAATGAACGCAGGGGTCTTGAAAGCTTATTTAACATAAATAACAAATATTTTTATACTAATTGTAACACGCAACGTTATAATTGAATATGAGAATGGAAACAGAATTACTATTTAAATTACATTTTTATTAATTATAATAATAATGGGTTAGGTGGCTCAGTGGTATCGAGGCGGCCTGTGGATCTAGAGAAGCCTGGTTCGATCTCCACAGTCGACAAACAATTTTCATCAAATTGAATCTACTCCTGTGGCTCCCCCTCCACTAACATCTTTGTGGGCCGTGATTTGACGGCTGGTAATCGCACTTCACACGAAGAAATATATCACTTACCGAGATCTGTTTCAGCAGAGTGCCACACCCAGTAATGAGTAAAAGGCGTGATGATATAATTATTTTATTTAAAATTAAGTAAAACGCAAACACCGCGTGATGTGCAGATCTACATCTTCACGCGTTGAGTCGATGGACGCGACTGATGGTTTCCACCAAAACACTTGCTGTCCTGGGTACAATACCCACATCTGGAATCCATCCCTCCCGCATCAGGGTGGACACAGACGCGTCCAGTGTTTTGGTTATGTAGTATTAGAAATCTTGTTGGAATTCTAAGAATATTAACTAACTGTCTATTTTTATAAATTAATGTATTATATTCGAAAAGCGAAAGATCTCACACTCAGCCTTAATGGCACATGTGATCACGAGTGTCAAATTACACGAAACCAATCTTACCTACCTAAACGCAACATAACAACAATGAGATAGCTCATATTGTTACATATTTCTATCTTATATTATTTTAGTTGCCATTTTGAAATACATAATATTAACATTAATTTTTTTAGTAAAATTGTTTTAACTCTTTTGTAAAATAAAACAAATACAAACTAGTTTTCTATTCTTATAAAGTTATCCTTTATTTTGTAATGATTGCTAACAATAAGATAAATATGATCAAAATAAAAAACGAGACAGATATTAGAGTATGATTTACTTTTGTCAAGGCATACAATTTAATTTAAAAAATAAAATCTATTTATATGATTATGTGTAGTTTTATTATAATTATTATTTTGTATATTTTATAATTTGCTTCTTTAAATTCGACTGTTTGTTTCCAATTGAGTACTACTGCGATAAATAAACAGCAAACAACATACTTAATACTGGCATTTTATTTTTGTCACCTTGGTTCTCGCGATAAATTTGTTTATTTTTACTCCACCTCGCAACCGTACCTACTCACAATTCACACCTTCAGAATTTAAAAATACTTAACACAACGAGATCGGAGATTTTTATTACATCGAGAATAATTTATGTAGCGAATAAGTACAGCGAAGCGTGTCCCAGTCGTACAGTGCGTATTATTTATAATAATGTTTCACGTTTACGCATATTCGCTGGCACGCAAAGATGCTGTAAATCGCTGAAGTTTGTCCTTCAGATGATTAATTCCTTGATTTGTGTCACACTTTTTTGGCACGGAAGAAGATAATGTCACTTTTTGACACTTTAGTAAACTGTTTGTTAAGCTATTCATTGTAAATATTTTTCAGGTTTCCGTTATACAATTATTTCTTTACTTTATGCGACACTTTTATAGAGATACTTGTTTTCAATTTGATTGTTTAAAATCTGTGCTACAGTAAATTGCAGACACAAATAAACATAAATATTAGATTTTTAAATTTAAAGTTAAATTTATGACAGAAATATTCGGGTGAATGCCTGGATTCGAACCAGGGACCTTCCGTATGCCGGGCAGAGATGCTAACCGCTACACTACGTCACCTATTTCCGACGTATAGCCCCTGGTTCGAATTCAGGCGTCACCCGAATTTTTCTGCCATAAATTTAACTTTAAATTTATCATCATAACTGTACTTTCAGTCATGTCATATGACAAAAAATAGTTCTATTAGATTTTTATTACTAAATGCTGTATATAAATTACTGTTCTATTAATACATTATATGATTGTTATCAACTAATAAAGAATAGAATTTATACATAAACAATTCTGGTACTGTAATTATTAAAAAAAAATATAAATAAATATATCATCACGCCTATTACCCATTACTGGGTCAAATCACGGCCCTCAAAGATGTGCAGGGGTGGGGGTTGAGGAAATCGAACCCATGTATTCAAATCCACAGGCCACCTACTTAATTTATTATTATTATTATTTTAAATCATTTTATATCGAATTGAAATTTAATATCAAAATAATATTTTTTATATAACACATGTTTGTTTCAAATCGAATTTCGAATAGTAGCACACGGCACTAATATTTAAATTAAAAATAATTTAGGTTAAATTTCGAATTAATTTAGCCTCATACAAAATGTCCTATGAAAACTACACCATAGGCGAATAACATGGAAAATTGTAGATTTAAAGATATAAGATTCCATTTTGCTTTAAATCAGTCGACATAGATAATTTCATTTTACTTGTTTAGTTACTGTTAAAATCAATTAAATATCTTTTAATTTGTTCCAATGACTAACTGTAATATCAGCAACATTTAAAATTCATTTTAGCAGTTAAGAAATAAGTAAAATGAAATGATTATAAAGTCGAATTTAGTTCTCGGCAGCTTTTATTTCATATTCTGTAAATTAAAACGGAAAGCAATAGCACTGGAAAATTTATTTCCCATCGTTCATGGCGTAGTTTTCATAGGATGTATACAAACTAATTTTTTAGTTCGTAATCGAGTCTTCATTATAAGCACTTTGCTAGTTAAGAAACTCTAATGCCTATAGCACACTGGTCGAAGAGCATCGATGAGCTCTTCGATGAAACAACAGAACGCACCCGTCATCGACGAAAATTAGAGGCTCCTCTATTTCCATCGAAGAGCTCATCGATGAAACGAACGTATCTCATTTCACTCCTATCTTTTGTGTCTCATTTCACGTTAGCATATTTTTGAAATTTAGTTTTTCTTTCTCAACTTCAGAAGCTTTTATTTTTCATCAATGACGTTATGTTGTTTCACCGAAAAGCTCATTGATGCTCTTCGACCAATGTGCCATAGGCATTAAGAATCACTGCTAGAGTACTTGCATAGCAAATTTACTCATTAATTAATAGTTTAAACAGAAAATAATAAATATACATTCGTTGAATATTAATTGTCTTACGTAATATTTATAAAATACTGTCATAAATAAATAAGACTAAAAAATATGGTGTTTACTACAACACTTAATTCATAAATACCAAAAAAACCTATTTTTAAACTAAAACTTGATAAACTCGTATTTAAACAAGCTTAAAGTACAAGAGAAATGCATTTATCTAACGAGTTCCTGTTAACGCTACTATTATCTTGATGTAGAAAAAATGTTACCTGTTCAATTGCAAACTTTCCCATTTCCCAACGAATATAATTAAGCACACTTGACAGTATAAATAAGCACAACACCATTCAAACAGAAAAACTTGAGGAAACTACCTATCTAAACCTTTCGTAAACATTTATATTCTAAGGATTTTTCAACTGAAGTGAATCACCATGAATATTCTAGAATCTGATAAACTGTCGTCAAGCAACTGTAGACGTTGAAACGTGTTTGTTTGATTCATATTTGCTATGGGAAAAGACGTGTGCTGATAAAGTATGCGTAATCGTATATTTTTTCTTAAAAAAATAAACTTATAAATAGACAGAAAATTTGTTAAAACTAAATTGCAAAATGAACAAAAAAAATAGTTGAATGTGATAAAAGGAAAGTCTAATCGCGGTTTTTTCTTTATAAAAACTATTCCAACATGGTAAATTTCGTGATGACTAAATTATAAAATGTCAGTCATGATAAAAGAATGTCTATCGCATATTTTATAAATATATAAATTAAATAAATAAATATATCATCACGCCTTTTACCCATAACTGAGTGTAGCACTCTGCCGTAAGCAGATCTCGGTAAGTTATATATTTCTTCACGTGAAGTGCGTTTAGCAGCCGTAAAATTTTATAAATATAAAATAAACTTTAAAACGGACGTTAAATTCAGTTTACAATTAAGTTGCAACATTTACAAAAAAAAAATAGCTGAATTAAAATGATAAGTTCGGTTACTGTGTGCTAGATTTACCATTTTTTTTATTATTATTGCACTGTTGTAATCATTGTAAACAATTTTATCTTAAACTCCTTAAATTTGCAGTTACATTGACAAAGAAATTAATCTTCCTCTTTCAACAAAACAAATAAATTAACAGATTATGAGTTAGTGATAAAATATCATACCATGTGTACAATGTGTCAATTTAGATTTGACAAATAGGTTAAATTTTACAACAACTAATTTCATATTTAATCTTGGTGTAAACAAATGCCTTTCGTCATTTAGAAGTTAAAATAAATTTATTCTTGTTTTCGTAATTTATTTATTTATGTTACGCTGTACAACAAGAACTTATTCCCAATTACAGTACAGGGTCCGCACTCACCGAGCCGCAGTGTAGTAGTTTATATAATTTTTAGCTTGAGTGAGATACGAACTCGGGATCTCCGGATTCGAATTTCGTATCGCTATTCACACCACCGTACGGACGGTAATGGTTATCGTTACTATATAATTATAAAGAAATCATGTTGATAAATGTTTTATTTACTTATGACACACACAACTGACAACGGATCGCCCACATTTGACACATGGAATCACCCGTGTCCTCGAATATTTAACAGAACCGGGACACATCTGGGTTTCACTTATCTCTTGCAACACATTGAACATTTTCCGTACTATTACTTGCCAAATCCACCGAAATATGTGACAACATTCATATTCATTAGTTATCCAACATTTGTAAAAACTTGCAAAGTGGATTATTAAAATTTTACACCAACTACGATGAGTCAACATCCATTAATAATGATTGTAATTTATAGGACAAAAAATATTAAATTTTAGCAATAAATCATTCTTAACTCTATAAAAGTTAATTAAACTTTTTAATAGGCAAATTTTTAATTTGTGGTTACTTAAAATTGTTCTAAAATCAATAAACATAATATATAATAATATAATTGGCTCTTTTATAAAAAGTATAGAATGTGCTAAAAGAACACCAAAGAAACATACCGCACATATGAAATAACAATAACAACTTTAAGTAATAAAAAAAACTACAAAAAAAATTATATAATTAATGTAAAATAAAATAAATAAATATATCATCACGCCTTTAACCCATTACTGGGTGTGGCACTCTGCCTAAGCAGATCTCGGTAAGTGATTTTTTCCCGCGTGAAGTGCGGTTACCAGCCGTCAAATCACGGCCCCCTAAGATGTTAGTGGAGTGGGAGCCACAGAGGTAGATTTAATTGTTTGTCGGTTGTGGGGATCGAACCAGGATTCTCAAGATCCACAGGCCGACTCGATACCACTGAGCCACCTATCCCATAAAATAAAATAATAAAGTTTAATTAGTTATCTCATAAAATTTGTACTATTTTTATTATAGATATACACTAACTGAACTAATGTCAGTTTGTCAAAATTATTGTATTTATTTCTTTTTTTATATAATGATTAAAAGACACATTGAAAAACCTTGCTTTTGCATGGAAACTTAAATAAATAGATGTCAAATTGTCAATTGTTATATTCAGCGATTAATATTTCGTTCTTTTTTTAGTATTTTTATACTAGATTTACTTATATTCGATTTGAGCCGAAACCTCCCATCTTCTATTTCATTGCCATGATCTGCAACTTCCTCAAATATAAAATAGATAACAACAAAGACAAAATTAATTGTCATCCATACACTTGGTGAAACTAGGTTTAATAAAAAATATAAAATAAACACTTTGCTAAGTCTCACAAAATTCAGCCTCCAAGTCACCTTATTTTTTATAAAATAGATCTTAGGTCTATTATTTAAATTGAAGTTTAGAACTTTATAATAATTTCATTGATTCCAACTTCAAATAAGTAAAATATGAAAATTGTAATAATTTGGTACTTTGTTAGCATTAAATCAGGTCGCGTTTCTTTTGTAAATAAAAAAGTATTAGTGAATGGAATTAATAAGACTGAATAAGATATTCCTACCACGTAGTTTTTGATTTATTCTAACTAAATATACTAGTCAGCATGAATACAATATTCAGTACTAAGTATTGTCGCGTTTCTGAGAGAACAGGAAACTTACTGCTTAGATATATAGGGATGTATTTTAAGTTAACCGTTTCGACACAACTGCTCAAATTTACTGTAATTAAAAAATCATTAATTTCATGAAATGATCGCCGACGGCAGAACGAAATAGAATTTTAGCTTTTATGATCAACACTGAAATGTAAAAATGTGAAACTTTCAGTTCTTGTTTCCTTACCATTTGCTATTCTTTCCTCCGACTTTCTAAAGACATGCGCACGGTTCTAGGGCAGTGAACCTCTGCGCTCTACAACACAGCAAGAGCGAATTCTACAATTGCAGCAGCTTCGAGGCTTAGAAAAAAATGCTCTCGCACAGAGAAAACATGTTTTTGTATTTTTGTGACTTCGTTTTTATGTGAATATATTAATAGAGAAGGCAAGGTTAAAGATGTGTTTATTGTACAAATGACATCATGAGAACAGATGTTTATTTGGTTATTTTGTTCTGGCAAAAAGTGAAAAAAATAGTTATTTATTTATATATGCTCAGCTGTTTACCGTATTTTCTAGGATTTTCATAGAAATTACCTCAAATATATACTTTCTGAAACCCCATTTTACTCTTGACATTTAGTTAATACATTTTAAATATATTTTACGACCATGATAGATAAAATTAAAAATAAAATATATCATCAGGGAAAGGAAAAATATAATTTTAAACCGATTTTTATTCTTTCCTACTGATATGTCAAGAAGGAATAAATAAAGAAATAAATCATCACATCTTTTACCCATTACTGGGTGTGGCACTCTGCCTAAGCAGATCTCGGTAAGTGATATATTTCTTCGCGTGAATTGCGGTTACCAGTCGTTGATTCACGGCCCCCAAAGATATCAGTGGAAGCGCCACAGGGGTAGATTTAAATTGGTGAAAATTGTTCGTCGGCTGTGGGGATCGAACCAGGGTTCTCAAGATCCACAGGCCGACTCAATACCACTGAGCCACCTACCCCATAAGCTTTTCTGCGTTTATTTAATTTAGAAAGTACCTCTTTTCGCACATGTATGGAAACCGAGTTTTTCTTAACAAACAAATTAATGTATTACAGGTATATGAAAATTGTCAACATTTTCAAGTGAATTTCTAAACACAGTCAATTTTTTATGCGTTCATTTCATGTATGGACTGTAGACATTTGACACTTACTCATGCAGAAAGTACTTCTTGTCGCACATGTGCGGAAAGTAAGCAGATAATTGTATATAGGTATATGTAAACTATCAACGTTTTCAAGTACATTTTAAAGAAGAAAATTTATCAAAATTGACTCTTAATAGTATATGAAGCTGGCAAACCGAGATGTAAGCGAGGGCTGAAGTCGAGGTTTGCCAACTTCACACAAGGGATAATCGCGCCCTCCCGTGAAGCATATTATACCTAAGTGCACAAAAACTACTGTCTTATCGAGACAAATGTCAAATATGGGTTGCGTAACTAGTTACCTAAGAAACGCCGCAAACAGCTAATAATCATAGTCTCTAGGGAGAGAAACATCTCTCTAGGGAGAGAAACATCCTACCTAGGGAGAGAAACATCCTAGGTGAGAAAAGCAGTGTTTCTCTCTCTAAAATTAGGGAATAAGAACGTGTTTGCTATTCTAAATATTCATAAAAAATAATTTGTGCATCTTGAGCGGAAAATGTTTGCTGCCCGACAATCAATGTGTATACACGTTGTACGTACAGCAATAGACTACTTTCTGTTCTAGTTAAACAAATAACTACTACAACACAACATAAAACTATTCCCAAACCGAATCACTCGGTACTTAATTTATTTTAGTCATAAGTTTCTCAATCAACAGTTGAAATTATTAAAGTTTAAACTCTTGCTTGTAAACTAGTAGTGCAACCATGACTATACAGTTTCTTGACTAGCAGATTTAATTAAATTTGAAAGCTAGATAAACTATAAAAATCTAATTAAATTATATGTGTCATTCGGTACGAGCTTGTTCATAACTTGCTAAAAAATATGAAACACTTTCTACAAAATAATTATTTTTATTTGTTATTTCGCAGTACAAATTATCTTTTGATATAAGTATGATAATTTCTATGTAAACATCTTACATAAGACAAATAAGAAATGCTAATAGAAATATGAGAAAAAAGAAAATTATTTGTTATGCCATAATAGCTATATTTAGAACTAAAAAACACATGCTATATTTCTAAATCACATCAGTTACAAACAAAAATAATCATGATAAGGACAATCTCAATAAATTCTGAATATAAAAAGCTTTTGGCGCGAAACAGTCATAAAATCGTGACCTTAATCCATTACTTCACTCCTGACATTCATTGTAAAGCCAGTAATTTTAGCACATTTTATGGTGAATATCACTTAATCAAATTAAACGAAATAAAACCAGATATAAAAATAGTAATTATTACTTTAATGCACAACATATTATACTTATATCATCAACTATCACGCAATATTCCATTTTAAAAGTACCTGTTTCCGTTCTGTATTTGCAAAACTCAATAGATGACAAATTTATTTAATTATAAATGCAAATAACATTTGATAAATCCCATAGATCTTAGTTAAGTTTCATTTATAGAAATGAAATTAACTACTAAGGGAGAGAATTGTATGTTTTCTTGCAAAAGAAAATCAAAATGCAATCTCACGAGGTGTATGTACTATCTTTGCCACAATGCTAGACGAAAATTATGCTTATAACATAAATTTTAAATGAATAAATGAACGATTGAAATTAGTTTCTTCTAAGACCAAAACAGAAAGTTAACTTTTCTTACCTCATATGCGGTCGAAAGTAACTAATTCTTTTCTCTAGGGAGGAAAGTAACTATTTTAAATATAAATAAATCAATATATCATCACGTCTTTTACAAATTACTGGGTGTGGCAATCTGCCGGCGCAGATCTCGGTAAGTGATATATTTCTTTGCGTGAAGTGCGGTTACCAGCCGTCAAATCACGGTTCTCAAAGATGTTAGTGGAGAGGGAGCCACAGGTGTAGATTTAATTTGGTCGGCTGTGGGGATCGAACCAGGGTTCTCAAGTTCCACAGGCCGGCTCGATACCACTGAGCCACCTACCTCATTGTTTTCCTTCCTCATTTATGGTTAGTCTCATATGTGGACCTCTGGAGTAAAGTGTCATTTCCTCCCTTGTGTAACTACTGCCTTCAGTTACGCTTCGGGCATTAAACAGGGTGCTTTTCAATGCCTTAAAGAGGAAATAATATATTTTCTTACCACGTTATGCAAATAGTAATTATATTTTCTTTCCTTAGCAACAGAAGTGAAATGTTCTTAGCAACGGGACTCAAATATAATTTTTCTCCAATCATTATTACCAATGGGTAAGGGCTCATTGTAGTCATTTCGCTCTTAGCAAACCTCGGGCTAAAAAGAATTATTTCTGTCGCGCTTTTGATCCTATACAAATAGACTTTTACACCCGATCGAGAAAAATGCAGAGATTTTACCCAAAACTTCATAGCAGGTATGAGATGCAAGTCTGAATGATATTGTTCAAAATTTTCTAATTAAAATTATGAAATATACTCAGTAAAAATCCATTTAAAAAAATGAATAAATTTCATTTAATTGGAATTTCCGCCTTGTACCCTTTCCTAAAAATAGATTATAAAAATTCCCACACAAAATTAAACAAAACCAAGTATTAAATATATGTAAATTGTGTCAAACTAGAACAAAAAATTAAAATTCATATGACACCCTTACTATTTCTGCAATAATTAGTGAATGAATAAAAACAAACAAATTAGTAATGCAAGAGTAATTTATAATGAGTATCATTTGATATAAATACGGCTTGTTTATCGCGTAAAGTGAAAATACCGGTTAGGCAGAAAAAAAATAAATTTATTCAAGGCAAGTTTATATCTGTCAAGCGTTTCTCCATAAAATATTCTCGTCTGCTATTAAAACATCTGAGAATCTAAATCTGCACATGAGAAATTTGAAAAGCAGAGAAATCTCTTGAAATGTGTTCACGTCACTTCAGAGCGCATTGCAATTATGATTTTATTTTTGCTTTGTACGATAACATTTATTTGCGACTGCAAAATATTTCTGGTATTTTGACATTTGAAACATTTCAAAACAAAACTTAATGTTTGAAAATATTCATAAAATAATATTATTATTTTCCAATCTTGTGCTTTCCAATATTTTGCAATAAAAACAAAATAAACTAGTTAAGTAGAAAGCAATCGATTATAGTAAGTAATAAAACAATAATAAAAATGTAAAATAACTTAAGAAAAGCGCACTAAAATGTTAATAATATATAATTATTATGTAAAAGATATAGTTTAAGTTCCATAATTTAAAACTGTTATTAAACTGACCTATCTACTCAGCATGAAGTTAATCATTATATTTTGTAAAATTGAACCAAGCGTAAAAATTTTAAAAATTGAAAGCCCAGTTCAATTTTTATAGTAAAAATAACAAAATATAATCAACAAAACAAATATTGTTCCAATCCTCCCACACAGCTTTAAAATAAAAATATGATTTTCATTAATAATTTTTCATAAAAATATGAAATAAACACTTGGCTTTGTTTCAGAAAATTCAGCCTCCAAGACACCTTATGAGGGCATCGTCAGAGGCTGGCCAGCACAGTTAGTAACCTGCTGGCACAGTTCTTCGTCACCAGCTTCTTCACGTGAACTTTGTTCTAGGTGAAGAACTGAGTTATACCATACTGATGAGCTCTAATAAGAGCGAAACGCGTCTATGGTTACTAACTGTGCTGGCCAGCCTCTGACGATGCCCTTATAAGGTGACTTCGAGGCTGAATTTTGTGAAACATAGCCAAGTGTTTATTTCATATTTTTATTAAACCTTGTTTCACCAAGTGTTGAATGACAATTAATTTTGTCTTTGTTGTTAAATAATTTTTCAACTTCAAAGAACTAATTGAAAAATAAAATTACCTACGTCTTAATAAATATCAAATAATGATGTTTACGCGAGTAACAACAAAATAATAATCGCCTATTATTCAATTCTTAAATCAGATAAATATAGTATTAAAAACATTTTAAAATCGACGTAAACATGTAGGCGCCACTTTCCAATCACTGTTGGCCATGGAACAGCGAAACAGCATCAAAGTGTGCTGTGGAATCGAGGTAAACAATATTACACAGAGGTCAAACACGAGTCAGAGATCTCTGTTGAATTTTCGGTTTGTGGTTGAGAGCATTTTGATTTTCAGTTTTAAATTTAATAAGGACTTAATCCGATTTATTTGTTTGAAAGCTTTATGAAGTTCAGTAATTGAATTTTATGAGGATTTGATGTATGTGGAACAGGGATTCTGGGTAATCAAATTGTTATTTATTATTTCCGGTGTTCGACTTTTTGCTAAGTGGAACAATCCGATAATTTTGCTTTATTACTTTTAGAAGCTCAAAGCTATTATGATAGATTAACGTAAATTGGAATAATGAGCTAAATTTATTGGCTATAATTTATCATAATCTTATAAACAATTTAGACATGAATAGGTAGCACAAATTAGTTAATAATATCCATTAATTATAATTTTATTGAATCTTAATTCAATAATATCTTGAGTTTACTGTAATTCTATAAGGGTTGATTTTTCCATCTCCGCATAAAGTTTGCAATAACTATCAGCGAAATAAATAATAAAATATCATATTGAAACTATAACAAAAATTGTAATAATTATACTGAATAACAATTTATAAAACATATAATTTGATTATGATCATTTGATGCACTTCACGTGAAGAAATATATCACTAACCGAGATCTGCTTCGGCAGGGTAACTCACCCAGTAATGGGTAAAACGCGTGATTATATATTTATTTATATAATATCTATAAGGGTATTATGTATCTAAAATAACTAATTGTACCGAATTACCCAATTTTACTGGCCTTGCAAAATATAATTTTAAAGATTTATAAAAACAAAAACATAATAAGAATGAGTAAAACTAATGAATTTTTAATGAATACAATCTCGTTTATTTAATACAAATTATATACTACGATGGTTCAGAATTTTTAATTAAATAAATTAAAAAACAAGTTAGAATTATCTTTGATGTGTGGACAGCACACAGAATCATTTTGGAGATACGTTATCAAATGAGTTCGTAGAATTGGATTGAGATTGTCAACTAGCAAAACGTATATACCTATGTGTTGATAATCTCGTTTGAACTAGTCAATCTGTAGTATTTTATTTACTGTCACGTCTCATTAAATAATTTTAATTGAATGATAGATAATCAATATTCGAGCAGTAAAATATAATATTCATTAATATCGGGAAATGATAATCATTAAAAACAATGATATATCATTATTTAAATTATTACTTTTATTTTACACCGGTTCAAACTTCATGGGATAATTAAATAAATTACAAACATAAGTTTGCATTTTCAATTTAAAATAATTATTTCACTTTCGAACACCTGAGTGTTATAAATTATTTAATTTGCAAATAATGATATTTTAATTTATGAGCATTTTGTATTTCATGTTCAAGAATTTAATTGTTAATAATAAATAAATAATATTCTTGAACGAATTTACAATTCGCACTAATAAGCGTTACAAATTTATATTTGTTTTATGATCCATAAATATTGTGTTATTTAAAATAAATAAATAAATGTATCATCACACCTATTAAGCATTACTGACTGTGTGACACTAATAGATCTAGGTAAGTAATAAATTTATGTGCGTGTATTGCGGTTTTTAGACATCAAATCACGGCACTCAAAAATGTTGGTGAAAGTAAAGCCATAAAGATGATTTTAATATGGTGACATTTGTTTGTCGATGGTGGTCAGACATGATACTACAAAGCCATCTACCCCATTTATGTTGTGTTATTTATTTATTTTAAATTGTTAAATGAAAGTTTTAAATCACAATTGTAGTTGACAACATTTGAGAAATATTGTAATTTGAGATATATTTAAAAACGTTAAACCATCACTTTCGGATAATGGATTATTATCAAAATTCTAGTAGTTCTTTTTCAAGAGTGTACAAATAAAAAATACAAAATACTCAAAAAGCTCTGTTCAGTATTCATTGTTATAATCATTCTCGTGCTAAAGTTAGTTGACAAATCGGACATTATATTAATTAATGATAATAATAATATATCATCCCGCCTTTTACCCATTACTGGGTATGGCACTCTGCCGAAGCAGATCTCGGTAAGTGATATATTTCTTCGCTTGAACCGCGATTACCAGCCGTCAAATCACGGCCCCCAAAGATGAGCCACAGGGGTCGATTTAATTTGGTGAAAATTGTTTGTCGGCTGTGGGGATCGAACCAGGATTTTCAAGATCTACTGGCAGACTCGATACCACTGAGCCTGTAACTTCTTCTCTAGTTTCCCGACATAAGATAATAATAAAATACTGTCGAGGCAGTCCAGATCCAGATAGCATCACAATTCCAACAAAGATAGGTCAGCAAGTAGAAATATAATTGTCCGTGTCTGTTGGCATCGCTACAAGCTCAATTCATTTGAGTCCAATTAAAATGCGCTTCCACCTGGGGAATATAAATTGCCAAATTTGAATAAAGTTTCACAAATTTCAAATTGGCCTTTTTGAAATCCACTAATTAACGGCGCTTACGAAATTCATGTAAAACGATCACTTTGAAATGAATGCCACAGTGTCGTAACAACAAGGAGTCTTAGCTTAGTCAATGACAGACACAAATGGTTGATATCTGCAAGTTGTTTCGCACCTGATGAGAATTATTGCCATTTGATGCAAATTTCATGCTACTTATTTATGCAGCCGCATAAGAATTAGGCCCGTTTTCAGGGAGGCCACGATACATCCATTCTCTTTTACTTTTATGCAACTTGGTATCATTGAGTTACTTTTGAGTTTCGTTTCTCTTTACGATTTGAAGGGAGATAATCCATTTCAGGGTAAAAATGGAAGGACGCTTTACTGTAATTTATTTTATTGTTATTTAGATAAAACTAACTTTAATTCATTTAAATTACCTTGACAATAAAGCTTCCTATCACATTATTTTAAAGTACTCTAAAGACGAATTCAGCACTCTGCTTAAATTAAAGAAGCTTTTCCTAAGATAACAAACTACAGAAAATGAAACAAAAATCACAGAGAAGAGATAAATTTAGTTCATTTCGAGTTATAGTAAATTAATTATTATTTGTGTGAGGCATTTCTTTTCGAAGGTGTAGTTTTATTTCGCGACCCAAAGACAAGAAATGTAAAGCATGAGGCAAGAATGACTTTTTTTCTAAAATAAATATATATTTTTTCCTACGACAGTGCGAAAAATACTCACTTTCTGCACTCATTCGCATGCGTATAAGTGATTATTTTCTGGCAACAGAATGATATTATTGTTTTCAATTGATAGAAATACAAAAATGACAGTAAGACAATGAATACGTAACAACCTTTGATATTACTCGTAGTTGAGAAAATAAATGATCTAAAAATAAAATACATTTCTTGTAATGTAAAATGCTAAATAATCATAGGAAAAATAGTACTTAATACACGTGTTGAAAGGTCATTGAAAAACTTGTGTTTATAGAACACATGCTTTCTAATGATACCCGTTCAACAATTGTATTATAATATACAATTTTCATTATCCTATCAGAAAGACAAATTTTTAAAAATTGATTATTTTCTTGACAGGGATTAAAATTAACACTTTATTCTTTCTCTCAACTGCAGAAAGAAAATGTTACTTTTGGACAGGATTGGGTAAAGTTTCAGAAATTTAAAAAAAAATTGATTTTCTTGACAGCTGTGACGTTTGCCATGTATATAGTTCTCTTTCTTCCCTAGGGATGAAAATTAACACTTCCTTCTTACTCTTAATTGCAGGAAGAAAATGTTACTTTCGGACAGGATCGTGAAAAATTATAGGAGAAATTAATTTCTTTGAAATTTTCGAAATGGTATGGACAGTCAAATATTAAGTTTATGGTAAAAATAATACACTTCGTTGGAGCGAGTTAAACCGATTGCTTGTGATCTCTGAAGTCTTAGGTTCAACTCCAAACTACCAAAACATAATAGACCTGAACTAAAATCGTCCTGTCCTTGATAGTTACTAAAATCTCAATTGCCTTGATCAAAAAATGGGTGACAGTAATTTATGGTAAAAAGTAAAATATATCGATATCATTTATTATAATATGCAATTTCAGAGATGCCCACGCAGAATTTTGATAAATTATTTGGCGATATTTATTTCCTTTTATTGCAAAAACAATATATAATCTTTAGTAATTCCAATGTTTATTTTCTTTTTATTAAGATAAATAGATACTATATGAATAAATTTATTTCAAACATTTCTAAACATACATAGCAAATTTACAGTTAGTCCATGTTGTGCAATTAAAGTTAAAACTATTAGTATAACATGAAAATAGTTAGCAAATCATATGCAAATATTTAAGTGTGCCAAATTTGTTCTGCATATAAATTAGAGGCTCCAAAACAGGACTAAAAAGATGATGTATTATGAATAGCAAATTTTCACATTTCTTTGTTCACACAACAAAATGAACAGCTCGTACACACGTTAATAGAATTTAAACATCTTGTTTTAAATTTAAAAAATAAAAGAAAGAAGCGCAAGCAACAAAATCCAAGTCAGCGTGTGAAATCGGCTAATCAGCACAACGAGCAGTTACATTTAAACGTCCAGCCTCTAAAAGACCGGTTATAGATTAGAACCGTGTTATTATTCAATTAATTTTCATGAAAAAATACTGCATTAAGTGTAGAGCAAATAGTCCCAACTAATGACACACTACCAGCCGGGAGGATGATGTTAATTTTATCCAGACGGTTTAATTAAATACATATTTAATAATCTCCGTAATCTGTACAAGAGAGAGGAGATAATCGCTATCTATGACAGCTACTTAAGGTCAATCACCCAGCATTATCTATACTACGTACTGTAGTGTTACTATATTTGCAGCAGTAGCAGTCAAAACAACAGACTGTGGTAATTATATCAACTTTGATTTTGATTTCCTGTGTGTTCACAGCAAGTTCAACAGAAACAAAATATTCATATATATTATTATTATTTTCACGCCTACCATATCAAGATATTTAGTTCAATCTTTATTTAAGAGGAAACGGAAAAAATAACTTTAAAAGTTAAATATAAAGTTTATACTTTATTTTTTATGGTTATTGATGTTAACTACGAGATATACATGGTAAAATAATCAGTATTGTATATATTTTATTTATCTCCATAATTCCAGAAGAGTTGACATCGAAAACATAAAATCATTCAACTTTTCGTTAATAACCTCTAATCCGTTATTCAAACAGTTAGACTATTCCGGAATATACCATTTTGGAGAAATCTGTTTTTAGAACAGCTAAATTATAAATTACGCATTAGATAGAACAAATATAAATAAATATATCATCACGTCTTTTACCCATTACTGGGTGTGGCACTCTGCCTAAGCAGATCTCGGTAAGTGATATATTTACCGCGTGAAGTGCTGTTACTAGTCGTCAAATCACGGCCCCCAAAGGTATTAATGGAGGGAAAGTCACAGCGGTACATTTAAATTGGTGAAAATTGTTTGTCGGCTGTGGGAATCGAACCAGGGTTCTCAAGATCCACAGGCCAACTCGATACCACTGAGCCACCTACCCCATAGATAGAACAATATATTATTAATGTAACCAAATAAGTATTTGATTTATTTATTTATGTGTCTATGATCTATGTAAAGTTAATATTTGCTACACAGTATTCGGCACGTAAGTACTTACAGCTCTAGTACAGAAACCGCATTTTTCTGACAGAGCATGTCAGTATATCCATGCAAACACAAAAATTGTCAACTTTTGCAAACGATTTCAAAACGTGAAAACTTAAAAATGATATTTAAATTTTTTCTGCTCTATGTTCAAAAATATACCTGGTGTAGAATTGAAATATATAAATACAATGGTATTTTTTTAATATGACGATTGTTGCTTCCCTAATTAAATTAGACCAAAAGTGTAAATGCAAAAAAGTATTAAAAACTGCATCTAATGAGTGTCTACTTGTTGATCAATTGTTTTTTATGCAAGAGTAATAAGCAAACGAAAAATGGCTTTTATAAAAAAAAATCAAATTGAGAGTGCTATGGAGAACTACGAAACAAAATATTTTTTAATATAAATTTTGACAGTTACTGAAATTTCAACGTTAAATGGTTGAAAAATAACACTGAAAACATTAGTATTAATTGTTGTAAACTGTTTTAAATATGGAATCATAAAATTTTATTTATAAAATAGTATTACACGGGAAATTATTAACAATAAATTATGTTGTTTCATTATTTTCCACAGCACTCTCAATCCCAAATTTTCTTTATTAAAGCCATTTTTCGTTTGCTTGTTACTCTTGCATAAAAACAATTGAGGAACAAGTAGATATTTTTTAGATGCAGTTTTCAATATTTAACATTTTTTGTATTTACACTTTTGATCTAATTTAATTAGAGAAGCAACAATCATCATATATTACAAAAATACCACTGTATTTCCTGTTACATATTTCAATTTTACACCCGGTGTATTATTTAATCAAATGCAGTTTTAAATTGGATTAACCGAATTTAAAACACGAACGCTTACTTATGAAGCAAGCGCGTAATCTGTAACCAGAAATCGCACGTTTTACCCATTCTTGGGTGCGGTAGTTCTGTTATCACATATATTTCTAAATATTAAAATATTCTTGTTGACTTAACGAAAGATCACGCCACTCAAAAATGAATTGTTTATTTATTTTAAAGTTTAGATAAAAATATTCCAACAAAATATTACGAAACAAAATTATATTTTCACAAATATTAAGTGTTGTATATAACCATTTATCATTATCTGAATATTAATTATTATTTTTGTGAAATTTAAAAACTTGTTTTGAATTAAGAACAATTGTTTTTATTTTCGTCATTCTTATGGACAATGACACGTGAAATAAACAATATTTTGAAGCTCTAACTACATTTTTAATTATCAAAATACTATTTTTAAGAATGACAAAATCCTTATCAAAATATATTTTTACTTTCACACAGGTCAGCGTCCTATAAACTATTTTTATAAATTAAAAATTCATTACGAACTGAATTGATTATCATTTCTATAGAATCAATGCAATACTTAATATAGCATTCAATACTTTTAAACTCACATAAATAGTTTCATACAAAAACTTCAATAACATACTTATTAGCTGCGTAAATGGAGTACAAAAGATTAATGTGTAATTATCCACAATAGCAGTTAACCTTACATAAATAATTATTTAATTAGAAACACATGTACAGCTTTATTAGTACTTCATTTCATACTTAACGAGAGGTCAGTAATGTCGCGATTTTTGCAGAATCGAGTACATAGGGCAGAAACATTACAGCGATTTTTGAAAGACGCTCGATATCGAGACGATGAACTAAAGAATTGGGAACATTGACTGATAACGGGACAAAAACAACAGTCATTTGACAGATTTGTTAATAGTTGTAAACATCAGCACCATCGATGGCGATGTTACAATGTTTTATCTATTTAGACTTTTTAACCAATCGTAGATAATCGTTTTTGCCGCTTGTTTCTGAAATTGGGGCAAAGTCTTCCGGCTTTTAGTAACAATTGAGTACATAGAGACATTCTAATTACATATTATTGTAATAAACAATGTTGTTCTACACGAATTATATTATTTAGCAAAGTTTATTTTTATCTCCAATGCTATCATTATTCCTCATTTCAGTATTAAACTTTGTAACGCTTTGAATCTATCACAAAAAATTGAAAACTATTTTATCAATAAATTTTTTAACTATTACATGAAATAATTGAAGTAATATTGTTATCGAGCATTAATTACATGTTAATTTAAGGCACACCTTAAAACTTAATTGGTCATAAAAAGTACTGTAAACTACTAACATAACATAGATATTTGTTATGTACAAACTTTTATGGTTTGTATCTGCTACCGGGCATTCGAACCAATCCAAATCGGAACCGAAACAAAAAGTTGAATAAAGCAACTTAATTTTCATGAATCGCGAACAGAAAGTAAACCGTAAATACAAAAACTATTCCATAAATTTGGTAAATATAAAAAGCCCAAAATTCATAAACTGTAACTGACTTAATATACTTATATATATTTTAAATAATACCTAATAACTACATTTTAAAAATAATGTAACATTTGTAGTTAAAAGGTTTAAAATTGTACAGGGATATTTTAAAAATTGAATGTAAAATTAAAATTATAAATATGCATTTAGGAAGGATCAAATATAAAAATTTATGTAAATTATATTCAAATATTTCTAAGAAAAATAATATCTTAGGTGTTCTTACAAATATTGGAATATAATTTATAGTGAAATTTTGAGCAGTGTAGTTTAATTATTTAATAAACTTGTTTTTCCAATCCCGTTATTAAAATTTTATTTAAAGTACCTACTGATTTTCATGACACTAAATTAACCACGAGCTGAAATTAGCTTCCTGTCTCTGCCATTGTAACTTAACGTTGCTTTTCAAATAATTAATAAAACATTTTTAAAGTATATGGCTCGTTCTACAAATTCTAATAGATATATTTTTTTGCACACTTGCATCGCTTCGCTCAGATCGTGTCAAAAAAACTTTTAACTGAAGGGATGTTTACAAAACTTGTTATACAGGGTGTTTCTATACCTCTACACGAAACTTTAATGACATACTGATTATAGACCAAAAAGATTTTTTTTGAAATTTGCTAAAATTAGGGTATTTCATTCCAAGCGAACACTTTTAGTGTCACTGGATTAATAGTACATTTAATTATTTATAATTATGTTACTAATGAAATAAAAGTATAAACACTGCCTACAAATAATCATTTATTCATTAGTTATTATGTAGGTACCTGGTGTAATTGCCTTTTTTATTTTTCAAATTAAATGTACTATTAAACTAGTGACACTAAAAATGTTCACTAGGAATGAAATACCCTAATTTTTGCGAATTATTTTTGTTCTATAATCAGTATATCAAATTATATATTACATTCAAGTTTCATGCAACACCCTGTATAATATACTATTATATATCATATGTAATATGGTTTATTATTCTTCCTAATATCCTCATAGTTATATTTTTAATAAATCATAAGACAAAAACCAAACCGGAATCCTGAACTAAATCGGTTATTAAACCATCTTTGTTTTAAAATTGAGAATAAGAACGAAAAATGGAACCAACAAAATAGAACCGCGAACCGAACTGCAGCAGTTCGAGTCCTTTAAAAATTATCATTCGGTCATTTTAAGTATTATTATTTTATAATCAAATTAACGATAATTACCTACTAACTATTAGTTACTGTCTTTGATCAAATTTAAATTCGATACATTTTATTCTAGAATTTGCATGGCAAGTATATGATTTATAAAATCAATTCTCGTAAATGAAATCTTAAAATTACCGCTCAACGTTTAGTGAACTGATGGATAACAAAACGTTATATTTGTTTAAAACAGAAAAGGCAAAATTAGAACGTGTTCCTAGAAGACTTTTCCCGTGCCTAATTGTTTACGAAATAGCGTGATAGTTCATAAAATATTTATATCTAACTAGGACACGTAGTAATACATTTATTAGCTCATTATTTATCAGTTGTAAAGAAAATTACAAAAAAATCTTTGTCATTGTAGATTAGGAAATAAACATGTGTAATCATTTTCTGGTTTGCAAATGATTAGCCTTTCTTAATACTACGGAATAACCAAAACCGGCATAATTAAAATCAGGCGATCATAATTATCACAATTCTTGCATCAGGTATGGAAATGAAATATGTAAAAACCGGTCACATTTAAATATCTTCCAGGAAAAACACGTAAACAAATAAATGCAGACAACACCAGTTCTAGACAAACAGTGACTAATATATACAGCGTGTTTCTATACATTTGCACGAAACTTTAATGACATATATAATTTGATATGGGGTAGGTGGCTCAGTGGTATCGAGTCGGCCTGTGGATCTTGAGAACCCTGGTTCGATCCCCACAGGCGACAAACAATTTTCACCAATTTAAATATACCCCTGTGACTCCCTCTCCACTAATATCTTTGGGGGCCGTGATTTGACGGATGGAAACCGCACTTCACGCGAAAAAATATATCACTTACCGAGATCTGCTTAGACAGAGTGCCACACCCTGTAATGGGTAAAAGGCGTGATGATATATTTATTTATTTATATAATTTGATATACTGATTATAGAACAAAAAGAATTCGCAAAAATTAGGGTATATCATTTCTAGCGAACATTTTTAGTGTCATTGATTTAATATTACATTTAATTATTTATAATTATGTTACTAATGAAATAAAAGCATAAACACTGCCTAAAAATAACCATTTATTAATTAGTTATTATATAGGTACCTGGTGTAATGCCTTATTTTTATTTTTCAAATTAAATGTACTATTAAACCAATGACACTAGAAATGTTTGCTAGGAATAAAATGGCCTAATTTTTACGAATTTCAAAAAAAAAATTTTTTTCTATAATCAGTATATCAAATTATATATGTCATTAAAGTTTCTTGCAGAGATATAGAAACACTGTGTATTAAATGTCAATTGTTGGTTTTTCATTCTGAAACTTGATTTTCGTATTGCATCATTTATTACAGGGGAAGCAACAGGTGGGTAGTTAACAGGTTAGTAGCCAAGTAATCAATAATGATGTTAACTTACAAAATAAGAGAAGTTTTACAATAACGGACAGAATTTTATTAAGAACAATGAAGCAATGGAAGTATTCAAACAACCTGCTCATAAAATATTGTCTTACTATACAGTAAAACTACTATTTTATGTTTATTTTTAAAGTTATTAATTGGATAATAACAATAAAATAAAGAGAAACAATTTTTTTAAACTGTTAACTACAAAATATAAATTAAATACTGCATAACAGTAAATTGATAACATTTTTGTAATATTTATTATTATTGCTACCTCGGAGTAAAAAATAAGTATTTTGCATTTTAAATTTTATTATTAAAGGTTCCTGTCGGGTTTCTCTGACAGTTGACAAAAAATGTGGTTCCTATTTCCATTTAATAACAGGTTTAAACTATAAGGTATAATTAAACTAAATATTCAATTCATAATTATAATTTTAAGTGGTTATTTTACTGGTCCAATTACGAGCTAATATTAAAGCAATTTTACGATGTTCAACGCTTAGGTGATTGGTATAAAAAGTATTGATTTTTAAGTATGTCAGTTTCTCTCAATTTTCGGGCGAAGATGACGAAATAAACTGAAGAATACGAGTAAGAAAATGATGAAATATATACTTCATCTTTACATTGACAATTTAATCAAAGATTATCCTTGAACAAATATAATAATTTGGGTGGGTACGAAAATATTGAAACGAAAGATAAAATCCTAAATTATATTTTTAAGACATACCTTAATTCTGCTCATTCGTTTAACAAGTCTGATATGTAATTGTTCAAGAAATAATAAACAATATAATAGTAGATCTGTGGTAAATGAAATTAATAAGTAATTTTTGTATTATGTCAAACTACAAATACTTGCAGATATTTGCAACGAGCAATATTCTCCAATAATAATTATTTACTTACTGATATTTAAAAATTGATTATGTGGTACATGCTTAATTATTATTTGCATATAGTTCGCAGGTTTTTAATATTAAATGCTTATTAAACTTAAAATTTATCGCTAACTTGTTGACTTTGCAGTCTATTATTACTGATAAAAAGATAACATTGTATAAAAGTCAATTAGGTATATTGTTACTGCTATCACATAGTAGGTCATAAAATAATCTGAAAAAATTGAATATAAAATAGACTTACATCATGTCCAATCTGCCCCATGGTGGTGCCCTCGTGGGCAACCCCGAGGCACTGCTTGGCTACAGGAATTTTCAAGCCTTTTTCGATTCTTAATATCAAGAGAAACCACTTGTCTCTGACCTGCGAGTCCTCAGATTACTACTACGATATGTTTCACTAATATCAATATAGTTCAAATAACTTGTGGTCATCACACGATTCAAACAATAAAAGAGGAACAAAACACTTTGTTCACTTCAGCGATTTATTTTGCATATAAAATCGCTTAATCAACAACAAAATAACACTTTAAAAACAGCAGATCCAATCAACTATGACAGGTGATTATAATAATGGAATAATCAAATTGAAAACACGAGTTTTTCATAGATTCTATGAGAGTAAAATCACAGGTGCCTGTATATTCACAAATTAGAAGATATAATAAACACTGCACCTATTTGCAAAGTTTATATTTGTGTAGCTAACACTTCCTTCTCATCTACCGGCTAAAAGTCAACTAAGCGGCCGGCAAGTCAACCTCACGAACAAAGCTCTAGGCAACGAAACTTGTGAGAGTGGGAGAAGCGTAATGTGTTCTTTCATTGGTTGATCGTTGACCGCTCCACAGATTGCGTCAGCTGATCAACAACTACACTGCTTGGCAACAACACTATACGTCACCCGTACAGTCTACCGAAAAAATCACACTGAGAACAACCCTGCTTTCCATGCTCCTTTCGTCCTAATCACACTTATCACGTATCAATCCATTACCTTACTTTATACTACACCCAAAAAACATTTCTTACTCAAGGTTATGTTTTAAATTTTATCGCAAAATACTAACGGATACAAATGTTTTGTTTGTATTTAATTTTTTGCTGGACCGTTAGTAGATCATCCTGAGGTTGCGGTTTAATTATGAAAAGATTATTTAATTATAAATTAGCTTTGACAGTTATCACAAGTAACTCTCAAACGGAACAAGTTAAAAACAAAGACTTCAAAGATTATCTTGTGAATTATGGTTAACCACATATTCCGCTAGAGCTTAGGAGCAGGCGCCGACCTTTTGATGTATCCGCAATGCTAATGTTTACTATTTATTTCTATATTCTATAAATATTTAAAAGTTCTTTGGCAATATTATTTTTATATGCAGTATTAAACTATCAAAAGATTTATGTCAGGATTAAGAAAGAGGATTATCAAATATCCAACTCATATTTTGATAAATATTTTATGGAACTTTGTATAAGGGATGTGAACTCGCAGAATGTAAACAAAGTTATAAAATTTAACCTTTTATGCCAGTATTTATCGGTTTCTTATAAGATTTCATCTTTGATTTTAATCACAACCTAAAAATTTCTTAGATTAAATAATCTATAAAATAAGTAGAACAATACTTCATATTGTTTTTACGATTAATGAATGTATATTTAAAAGGAAATAATAAATTTCAACATCTATGATAATGGCAACTGTATAATTTAAAAAAATAAATAAATACGATTTTCTCTTAACATTTCTCAATAAATTTGTCACGCCGTTTACCCATTACTGGGTGTGACACTCTGTCAAAGCTGATCACGGTAAGTGATATATTTCTTCGCGTGAAGTGCGGTTACCAGCCGTAAAAACACGACCCACAAAGATGTTAGTAGAGGAGGAGGGAGCCACAGGGATAGATGTAATTTGGTAAAAATTGTTTGTCGGCTGTGGGGATCGAACCAGGGTTCTCAAGATCCACAGGTCGACTCGATATCACTGAGCCACCTACCCCATTTGTATCAGATAGGCATTATTTTCTACTATTTTATTATGATTTGATAGATATTTTACAAGTATTTTAATTTGTTTTTATAATGATTAACCCTTTGAAAGCGAATGGTAATTTATGACATTTACTTCTCAGGCTGAACTATGTTTTTTTTGTAAACAACTGCAAATATTTTTAAATTATGTTTAAATAAACTTTATGAATAATTCTAAATACATATGAGGCCATGACATGTGCACACATCAAAAGCCCTGAGCATTTAATGTTTAGTTATTAGCTGATAATGTTTACACACGTCAAGAATATTTTAAAAATTTTAATACCATAAATTAAAATAACGTTCAATACTAGTCTTATAACTAAATAAATATTTTAAAATTATAAATTCAATCATTTAAAAATTTAAACAAGAGCAAACGCACAGCGGGGATTTTTTTGTCATCATCTGAAACGTATAATAGTTATTTGTGTATTAAGAGCATAAAGTGATTCATTGTTACTCGAGCACGGTAATTGCAGCGTGAGCCGAAGGCGAGAGCTGCAATAGAGGAACAAAGACACTTGACGCTCGTGATGAACACATATTTTTTTCTACGATTCATTTTAAAATTATTAAAAAACGTATACGTAATGAAAATTAATTCGTTCTGTCAACTGCCAATATGACAAGTTTCTGTTTTGTTTGTATCCCTCGTTACTATTAAAATAAGCGCGCATTTACTATCTTTTTCGTGCGTTGCCATTGGAAACGCGCGTATTTAACATCTTTTTCGCGCGTTGCCATTGGAGATACTCGACAAAAATATTTTTTGATTGTTTCACAGATAACTCAACTTTACGATGACAAATGAGAACATAATTGTCAACTGTTCATAGCAATCGTAGAAAAAAGTGTTTAGAGTACCTCATTCGATAAAGAGGCTCTATAAACAAGTTTTGAAGTAATTCATATATACATACATAACAAGAAGCTATCAGCCTTATTCTCGTGACCATTGTATTCGATACAATATCTTATAAAATACGATTATTGTAAACTTTACAATAATTATGAAAATTCGTATTCACGTGACCATTGCATTGAATACGATCTTGCATAGAATGCAATATCTTATACATTACAAGAAATAGTCGAGTGTGGTATTCTAGTGACCAATTTTATAAAACTGACAATTGCATTGAATAAGATAATTGCATAAACTTATTGTAATCTTAGCAACTACTTCGACGACTTGCTAGGCAAATTGTTTGTTGAAAAATATTAACTATAGTAGTGAAATATTAGTGGAACATGGCAAATGATGGATTTCTACTACTAATTGACATTCTACAAAATGAGGAAAATAGGTATGTATTACTGAAAATGAAGGTAATAATAATAATAATAATAACAATAATAATATATATATATATATATATATATATATATATATATATATATATATATATATATATATATATATATATATTTATTTATAAAAATGGGGTAAGTGGCTCAGTGGTATCGAGCCGTCCTGTGGATCTTGAGAACTCTGGTTCGATCTCCACAACCGACAAACAATTTTTATCAATTTAAATCTACCCCCGTGGCTCCTCCTCCACTAATATCTTTGGGGGGCGTGATTTGACGGCTGGTACCCACACTTTACGCGATACAATATATCACTTACCGAGATCAGCTTAGGCAGAGTGCCACACCCAGTAATGGGTAAAAGGCGTGATGATATATTTATTTATTTATATATTTTTGTGGTCTTTTAAAAGACAAAACTTAAGGGTTTGAAGAAGACAATTAAGGGATACTAGTGATCCACTAACATTGCCCGAAAACATTTTTAAAGGAAATTATGGGCTCTCGCGACAAGTAGCACATGATATTATTTTGGAAATAGCACCATATTTAAAAGATTCACAAAGAGATGAAATAAGTATTCCTAAAAATTTAAAGGTATTATTGCTATCAATTGTTGCTTACTGTAAAGATTTAAATGGTTAGGTTTCTTTTAAATATTCAACAATTTATTTTAGATTATTTATTTATTTATGTTACGCTGTACAACAGGAATTTAATCCCAATTACAGTACAGGGTTTGCACTCCCCAAACCGCAATGTGGTAGTTCATATAATTTTTAGCTTGAGTTCTAACCACAACTTTTTTACTGACTCTGGTGTCATATTAGGATTTAATTTTCCAGTTCGTAAAACAGTATGTTGGTTTATACTCTAAATATATTTGCTGCTGGGTTTCACTAACTTTCTTCTTTGTTGCCATGATTTTGTTTAGTTTGTGAGGTTAAAAATATCTATCAAACGTCAAAGTTCCAATATGGGATACCAACACACGTAAATGAAAAATAATTTTTATTTTCTACAATATCACATTTTTATTAAATGTTCTTTTAATTTTAAAGCATTAAGTGTAAATATACAACAATTCAATTATTTAATATCACTTTAAAATAATTTCAAACAGTTTTTCATCCATCAAAACAATTGCATTTTATGTTGGTAACAATTATTATTGCTTTCATACTTGTATAGATTACAATATCGTAATTCATACAATATCTTATTTTGTTGTTTACAAAGTGGTCACGAGAATACCAAATTATTACAATGTCTTAAAGTACCTTGTAATCGTAATTGTAAAGTTTATGATATTGTATTAAATACAATGGTCACAAGAATAAGGCTGTATATCCCATAAAGTGGGGTAGCATGAAACCCTAAAACATTCACAGAACATCCACTAACAGATTCATCAAAATATCAGTCTTCGTTCAACATTCTCATCTTGACACACGATACTCGTTTTAACTACACAAACGCACCCTCCATACAAGCTCATTCATCCTCACACCCGAAATCCTTCATCACGCATCAAACCTTAATCACATTCATCCATTCGCTCCTGTACACCTGTTTCATGAATCTTTCACTTACCCCTACTTCTTAACAACAAATCTATAAAGAAATAAAGGAAACATTCCTTTTTGCTTGTTTTGGAAGTAAAATCTATACATTTGCAGATAGACACTCTGTAGTAAGGACTGAAAATAAGTCAGAAAGATTAGAATGGAAGGGAGTGTCGCTCTGCTCTAGTTATTGAAAGTCACACAATGTAGATAAACACTCGAAAAATCTAACCAATAAATCTAAAATCAAGAATCATGCGATTGTCCTTATTCATCAAATTCATCCTGACACACCAATTTCGCTTCAACCACATTCATAATTCCTTTCATTCAAGCTTATTTGTTCTTCACATTCAGAATTTTTCGTTCGCGTAACAATCCTTCAATCATATTTATTCAATTATAATAACTCTCCCTTCTTTTTTTAGTGGTATAGGGCTTAGCACTCATGATTAACTAGAACTTGTTTTTATTATTTTCAAAATAATATCTTTCACGATTGACTGAGTTTAAATGTCCTAAGTAACTTGACGTGTTCAAACGTCAGCCGCCTTGGACTGCGGCAGCTAATGACTTGTCATCACGTTAGTCGCATTGAAAATGTTAAATAATGTTGCTAATTTACATATCAACTTAAAATATTTTGGTTACATGAGAAAATATTCCGAATGTTAAGATTAAATGAGCATGTAATAGTGTATTACATAACGAGAATTGTAACAAGCACATCATGTGCGAGTGAAAAAGTTGCGCACGAGCCGTGGCGAGTGCAGTAATTTCACGAGCAATGTAATTATACTTTATCTACCACCATAAATAATAAAGAAGAACAATTACAGAATATTTGTTAGGTTATATCCGTAACATCAACTGTCAAACAGCAGTGTTACCGCCTAACAAATGAAAAATTTCTTGAGAACAGTTACGTTATATATATATATATATATATATATATATATATATATATATAACGTAACTAGTGCAATAAACCCTTAGCAACCGTAAACAAGCATTTACTGTTCTTGCAAATTATTTTTAATGGCCTACTTACATATATTGTATACAGTCAATAAATGCCATTACGAGTACTCGTATATATAAATAATTAACGAACCTCATCTGATCCATTATTAATTCTAACTTCTTTTTTGTTTGTTTTTATTTATATTCATATTCATGTAACCTAGGCACTCATCTAATTTATTAATGAATTCATGTTTTATAATCAACGTTCCTACACAATTAAATGTACCCTATAATGCTCTAACTATATTTAACAGATCTTACTGACATTAATTAGTATTTACAACGCTCCATTATGATGTTGACAGTAATTTTTTAATGTCACAGTTATTGTTATCATTGGTTGTTTCTCCATTCATTCATACCCTTGAGTTGACTCCGCTACACATAAACAACAGACAGGCACAAGCACAGGCTTACCAATCTACAACTAGC
Organism: Pterostichus niger; assembly: GCA_947425015.1. Lineage (NCBI taxonomy): Eukaryota > Metazoa > Arthropoda > Insecta > Coleoptera > Carabidae > Pterostichus > Pterostichus niger. The sequence continues at coordinate 23,330,063 of OX380342.1, forward strand.
AGATTAACGTTGATATCGTAGCGGAAACACGATTTAATAATGCGTTGAATCATTTCACCCACACCTCAGTTAATATCATTTTAAAATCCTATCATCTTATTTACATTTTCAGCTTAGAATATTTTTAGAGTACTAAGTTTGGAAGTTCAGACAAAAAATGATTTATTATTATTTAAATTACTGTATACAAAAGAAAATTTTTGTTGAAATTTCGATCATCATATAAGTAATTATTTTCTTCATTCATTTTTATATTGTGACGTTTAGCAAGATTTGTAATTACAGAACTGCCTTGATTAGGATTCTTATAAAATTTAAAATATTTAGATTTTTTACAATGATTTGTGAACACTACGATATAGACATCAATTTATTTTTTATTCAACTGTCAAAAAAGTTGAGATTATTAGTGTGAGAAGTAGATCATTTTTTATAGTTTACGTTACTATAACAATAACCTACATTAATCAAAGCAGCATGCGTGAAAAAAAAATTCGCATACTAAAACAGTGGTCTCCAAACTAAGGTCTGCGTAATGAATCAGGCCCGCGAAAGATTTTGATGCTAATACAGTCTTTTTGTAATTTTCAATTAATGTTCAATAAGGCATGGTTTTAAATTTATTAAATAATTATTTACATAACAAGACAAAAGAGTGATACTGGGTTAGCAAGAATATTAGTTTTTGCATTTTTCTATTTAGGGATTGTCAAAGTTTTACCGATCGGTTTGGTCGTATTTTCTGATCTAGGTCAGTAAATACGGATTTTCCAATTTTAAAAGTAATTAAAAAAAGCAAATTTTCTTTTGCGATCGAAAAAAATATTTATATTGATCTGCAAATAATTATTTTAAATATATAGGTACAGCACATACATATCATGTAAAAAAGTATAAATTCTGCTTCTTTACTTTTATACTCGAATAAGATTTCACAGAAAGATTGGCGACCCCTGTACTAAGAAAAAAATTGTAATTCTTTTAAATATTATAATATATGTATAATATAATAATATAATTAATAATAGCAACGTCTCGGACTGTGTATTTTAAATCTCAAATTTGATTCTCGCAGGCGATAAACTTTATGCACAAGTTTACCCCTGTGGCTTCCACTTCACGAATATCTTTGTGGGCTATGATTCGACGGCTGGTAACTGTTACGATAGAGTGCCACATCCAGTAATTGGAGAAAGGTGTGATGGTATATTTTTTACGATTGCTATGAAAAGTTGATAATTACGCTCTCATTTGTCATCGTAAAGTTGACGTTTTCTGTGTAACAATCGTAAAATAACTTTGTCGCGCGAAAAAGATATTAAATGCGTGCTTTTTTCAATAGTTACCAGGAATACAAACAAAACAGAAACTTGTCATATTGACAGTGGACAAAAAGATTTTATTTTCATTACGTATAAGTTTTTTAATAATTTTAAAATGCAATTGTAGAAAAAAATATGTGTGTAATCACGAGCGTAAAGTGTCTTTGTTCCTCTTACACTATTGCAGCTCTCGCCTTCGGCTCGCTCTGCAATTGCCGTGCTCGAGTAACAAAGAATCACTTTACGCTCTTAATACACAAATATCTATTATTTAATAAAAGTCCATAAAAAAATTAAAATTTATCCATTGTCTATATAATAGTGTCTATTAAGTGCACGAAGTGCGTTTGCCGCCCTCTAGATGTCATAGATCTTGACATCCTGATCTAGAATTTATTCACTCATGTGACAAAGTGATACTTTGCGCGCTACTTAATACGTACACAAATGACTATTCATGGTATGAAAACACTGAAATTGCCTTTAATTAAATGCTGTGATCTGACAGCTATTATATTATTTAAAATTAATAATTTTATTGCAAATAGATAAACATTTAACATGTGATCTCTGTAGTTATCATTTAAAATGAATGATCATTTAAAGTCAGTTGTACAATGTTCAGTTATTTATTTACGGTTCTGTAAGATAACACCCTGTTAAAAAACAAAAACACGTACACACATAAATTTCATGTTGAACCTGTCATTACACAACGGTTTTTTGACTAACCAGTTGTTAGTTTCCAACCTTACTGCAACCTTCGTTTCAACAACTGGCCCTTAAAGATCGTTCTTCCAAATAGTAGGTAATGCAAGTTTTTGTTCAACCCATAAAAACGTTATCCCTATGGTGAATTTTCCCATGTCATGAGGTGAACTACGCATTTAACGTAAAATTTGAATTTCTGAGTTTAATTTGTTAGTAATAAGTAAGTTGGTATTGAATTGATTGAATACAACATTGCATTTTTTTCATATTTTTGTCGTTTTACAAACTGTTTATGGTTAAATAATTTTGTAGTTAAGACAAACATTTGACAGCAGTACTCGAAGCAACATAAAGACAAAAAATTCATTAAAAAAATTCTAGTTGAGAAGAGACAAATTATAATTATATTGACTTGAAAGATCAAACTTTTAAATGCGCATTTATCGTTAACTACAGTTTAAATTTTGACAGCAGTGTTAATAATAATAATAATTTATTTCCAACAAAATCATTACAATGATATTTGGAAAGAGAATAAAGATGTTGTTACAAACATACATAAAATACATAGAAATAACGAAAAAGATTTTACATTCTATAAAAATACTTGAAATAATGAATCAATCACCTATGAATGACAGTTAACATATGAAGTTACAAATTAAGAACAATCAACTGAATGAAATAGTAACTTATTCTAGACATTGTTACAATATACCAAAGTACCTATTATATGTGAAATGAATTATTGTTATAATCATTTACGAATTCAATTGTGTTGTAGTATTCTTTACTTAACAATATTGTTTTGATTTTTGAGATACGATTCTTCATAGAAAGTTGCTTCAATATATAATTGCAACATAATCAGGACACTTATCATAAGCAGAATAATTGTGTTGAGGAACAATTATTGTTTTATTTGTTTGTCTTGTTGTACGATTTACAGATTGGGAGAATTGAAAACGAGATGTTCCTAACATAGCATAATTCAAAATTTGTGGAATATATATATAGGGTAGTGTTAGAATATTTAATTCTTTAAATTTCCCTTTACATGTTTGTCGACTTTTCATGTTGCACATTCATCTAATTGTTCGTTTTTGGCACCTAAATATTTGATTTATTCTCGAAAAATTGCCTCAAAACATTATAGCATATAATAAGATAGAGTGAAAATAAGCAAAGTATATGGTTTTTATTGTGTGTAAGTCCACAATCTTGCATAGGGCTCTAATACAATAAGTTTCTTTATTTAGTTTTGGTAATATATAATCAATGTGATAGTTCATTTTCAGGTTTTCTTCGATATGTAGTCCTAATATTTTTATTCTTTTAACAATATTTACATTTATACAGTTATCTAGTAATTTCCAATGTGATTTGTTGTTGTCTTTCTTAAAATAAATTTATGAAATAAATGTGGTTGGTAACACCAGTCTTATAAGTACTTATTTGTAACAGTTTTTAGAAACATGATCAGGCTTTACTGTTCAAAAAACATTTGAACAATGCTGTCCAGTATATTCCTGATTTGTACAGTCATACTAAAATCTGTTATCTAATTATATGAATTTTCTAGAATTAACATTTACACGAAATGCTTCTTTGTTTGTTATAAATAATTATGATTAAAATAAAAGCATTATACATCATATAATGTAATTTTGACACTTGTTATATAAGTTAGCACTATCGTTGATTAAAATAATAAATATTTTATGCAAACTAACCATAAAAAATTTTAGTGTTAGATATAAACTTCACATTATTCAAAACAACATGCCACTTCCGTGGCAGTATCAACATGAAGTCATATCATTCTAGCCTCAATAAAATGACTCACACATATAGTTTTTATTCTCTAATTGGACTACATTTTTTTCTTTTTTTCAACTTAATTGCATTACAAACAAGGTACTTTTTATTGTTCTTTTTTTGTAGTGATGAACTAAAATTCCTGTATGCAAAAAAATGACTTTGAAGTAATAGCACGACAATGCAAAATTTGTTTAACAAATCTTGTAGAAAAGAAGAACAAAAAACAATTACAAAAGACAGGTATTTGTAGTTTATTTATTTGAATAAAAATGTGTCAAACGTAGAAGGAATAGCAAGGACATGTCATTAAATTGAAACGTGTTCAAAATAAAATATATTTTGTAGCACGAACAGCCACACAAATGAGTTTTGTATTAATGTGTTAGCTACATAATGCCTATGGTACACTGGTCGATGAGCTCTTCGATGAAACAACAGAATGCACCCGTCATCGACGAAAATTAGAGGCTCCTCTATTTCCATCGAAGAGCTCATCGATGAAACGAACGTATATCATTTCACTCGTATCTTTAGTGTCTCATTTCACGTTAGCATATTTTTGAAATTTAGTTTTTCTTTCTCAATTTTAGAAGCTTTTATTGTTTGTCATTGAAGGGTTCGTTCTGTTGTTTCATCGAAGAGCTCATCGATGCTCTTCGACCAGTGTGCCATAGACATAATAATTCAAATTGCATGTGTCTGCAAAATATAATTACCCATCACCTAAATTCAGAATTAATCAATTAATTACAGATAATATTCAGATTTAGATAAGACATTCAAAGTATAAACATATTGCATTACACAATTCTGAGGAATTATGCACAATGCACTGTTTATTTTTATTTCAACTATTGGAAATTTACCAGCTGAAAATGGATAGATATCTGTTGTTTGTTGGAAATAAAAAGTATCACGTTACTATGAATTTGTTATAATTGACTGTACAAAATTATTATTACATCGTCAATCAGTAAAATATTTAACTTTTCCATGAACTGAAAAATGAAGTAATATAAGCTCTTAAACTTGGATTAAACAATGATAATAATTAATAAGGGACGACATTTACGTTAGTGATAGAAGAAAAACTTTATTTTTTTGTTTGGTAGTCTGGTACAATACAGGCTGTTTCACAATGTATGCCATTTATTTTAACCACATATAATTCTCTTTTTCTTCTTCTTCTGATGGCACTACAGTCCAAATCTGGCCTGGGCCTACCGGACACACGAGCCGCAGTTTTTACACTGCCGTACTGCCGGTTTTCGTAGTCAAATGCTACATTATATAAGACGAATAAGTGACTAGCTTATAGCGCCCGAGTGTGATAAATACATGTAACTGTATTTTTTATATTTTAGGACAAATCACACATTGTCGACAGGCGGATTCGAACTGACGAACCTTGGTTCGGGTGACGTCATAGTATGTTAAGAGATGTGCCTTAACAACCTACTGATTATGAAACAAATAATTTTTTCGCAAAAATAATTGCACATTACTTGAAGCAAACAAAAAAACCTCTGGACTGATAGGTTACAATAATGAATAAAAATGAGTAAACATTAAAATTTATTTAATATATATTTGTATTTATATTAATGTTTATTCATTACTGTCTGTCCAGTAGCCCGTAAAATGGTGGCCTCAAGTAAAGTGCAATTATTTTTGCCAATTTTGAAAAAAAATTCTGTTTCATAATCAGTAATAAATCCCATAAGTTGTGAAACATCCTGTATAAATACTGCATTTAATTAAGGAAATAGACAAAAAATATTTCCAATGACAGAATGGAGGAAAATAAAAAATATTTTGAATATGAAATATGTAAAAAGAATACATAAATATTTTTACCTGAAACTGACAGGAGAATAAACATTTGTCTGACCTTTAAGACTCAGGAAAACTTTGCTTTGCATGCCTAATCAGGAAAATAACGTATTACCTGCCTAGGAAGGTAATGAAAGAAACGTGAGTGTCAAGTTAGTTAGCAACATAAAATACTGAAACATGTTGAGTTTCAATAGCTTTATTGAAGGTATAATTTTTAATTCAATCTTTTTTCTAAAGTAAGTCGAGAAACTTAACTAATTTTCTATGTTACGGCACAGGTTTTTTATTTATTGTTTCTTAAAATCGTATTTAATAAACTTTTTCTTAATCATTTAACCAGTATAGATTTCCAGAATACATGCATTAAAATTTCCTTTTTAATATTATTATTAATTATAAATATCATGAATTTCTTCTCACAAATAGCATACTAATTTAGATTAATTATAATTACATTGACATTTAAAAGAATTCGTAATATTAATACATCATGATAACAATTAATTTCTTGTATTTTCCTACACTGAATATACATGACTTCTCAAATGTATCATAACCTTTTACAAGAATAATAAAGAAAAACAAATGATTTAAAGTGAAATAATTGACTACATGACAGATTGCATGGCCAGAATGACCAATTTACTTGACAAAAATTAATTAGTCACTGTTAATCACTACTGTAATGATAAAGATGTGCCAGTGTGTCTGTGTTAGTGCCGCGTGCGGAGTGTGTTAATTACTATTACTTCATTGGAAACCTCTGGGTCAAAGGTTACTCAACCGATGACCTGCAGCTTGCGACTCATTTGATGTTAAATATATTCAAAATACGAGTAATCTCTACACATATTTTGGAAGAGTGAAGTTATATCACTGGAATTTGGAGTTTCTGTTTTATTTTTTGTTGCAAATTTATTTGTTAGCATTTTTCAAGAACGTTTATCGTACGCATGCATAAACATATTTTTATTCTAACTTTTCGTACCAATATTATTAAATGTAGTGGAATTGTGTTATTAAAACAATAAAGTTTGTAAAATATTATTTATAAAACAAGACGTTATTGCAGTTGTAAGAATGATGAAATTATACTCATACATTTCTGATTCATAATTAACTTGTTGTTTACATCATCTGTATTATTAATATTTAATAGAAATTGCCGAGAATATAGCTCGTATTTCAGTATTTTATGGTGCGTTTTATCTAAACAAGCTGTTCTTTACCGTGTGTCAATGAAAGGGGTCCGCTAATCTATAAATAATTATCTGTATTTTTTCAGCTATAACATTATACCAAATAATTTTATCACATTCCGAAAGTAAGTTGCTTGGTAATCGCCCGCTGTCGTAGATGAAGGGTTGTTATCTAAAATAGTATGTTATGCATCAAGGGAGGGAAACAAGCGATTATTCCCGCGTGTGACTTCAGCTCGAGCCTTCGGCCCTCGCTTACGTCTCGGTCACACAAGGGACAATCGCGCCCTCCCGTGAAGCATATTATACTTTTCGTAACAAGTGCACAAAAATTACTGTCTTATCGGGACAAATGTCAAATATGGGTTGCGTAACTAGTTATCTAGGAAACGCCGCAAACAGTTAACAATCGTAGTCTCTAGGAAGAGAAACATATTTGTAGGGACAGAAACATGCTACCTATGGAGAGAAACATCCTACCTCCCTAGGGGAGTAAAGCTGTGTTTTTCTCTCTAAAATTAGGGAATAAGAACGTGTTTCTTGTGCATGTGTTACGAAAAAATAGTATACACGATTTTTACCTCGGTGCTTTAATCTTAAACAAACATGCACTTCTCTTCCTTAGTGTATAATATACTATTTTCTAATCTTGAAAGTGACATTATAAAACAATTATAATTAAACAATTACAGAAAATGTCAAGTAATAATTTTCTTAGGGAAGTTATCATATATAATACCATTAGTAACTATGATTTTGCCGGAAATTTTTGTCGTCATGATCAAGACCGCTTGTGATGAAAATCTGCACGAGTGCGATAGCACTAGTATAGATTTTCCTAAAGCAACAAGCAGGAGTGATCTAGGCAAAAATTACCAAAGAAAAATCATAGTCACGTACGGTATTCGGCTTGACAATATCTCGAAATATTTTATTTACTCCAAAACAATTTTATCTGCAGTATTTTTAAAACAATGTCTGACCTACTATTACTTTGGTGATCAATTTACATTGTTTCATTTTATGACATAACTAAGCAAAGTAAACAAAGTCAAATAAAATTCAACAATATTAATCTACTCAAAATAGTTAACAAACGTTATATCTAAGCAACGATTTGCGATAATTTTCACTAGTGAATCTGTCGCTGTAATATTACTGTGATTGGTTCAATTCTACAAAATATAAGTGGCATTGTTAATGTAATTTAGTTTTTATTGGTTACTTTCGCACATTTTATTAGAAATGCATTTAATTGGATAATTATTTCACAATAATTTTTAATTTGCTGTCGGTTACAGCCTAAATTTTGTTTCGTAACAACGGACACCATTATGAAATTAATATTAGGAACCAGAAGTATAAAGTCCAAACTTTAAACTTTGTTAATAATTTTATGATACATTTAAGAAAGTATACTCGTACAAGGTGGTTTAAAAAAAGTAAGCAATCAGTTTTGCTGGCTAACTAATAATGTTAGACAAAAATAAATACACAGGCTTATATAGCAAGCAGGTAGACATAATTGTATGGTTGGTAAAATATAATGATTTTCTTAAATGAAAAGGGGTACTTTTTTATTGGAATGGGTAGCCCGAAATATTGCCTTTTCAATTTCCTATACCTAAAACTTAAATGGCTAAATATGGAAAATAGGAGAAAGCTACACCACAGTTGTTTAATACATAAAATCATTAATAATGGTCTACCTGCGTACTTAAATGAAAAACTAAACAGAACCACAAATCTACACACCTTCAACATTCGAAATAAACATCTTCTATCTATTCCAAAACACAACAGCAAGTTTTATGAAAGGTCCTTTTCAAATAGCTCTACATCACTCTATAACTCATTACCTAATCATTTAAAAATTTAAACTTCAATAGATTTAAGACAGTATTACGCACTACTCTATTCAACAATAATAATCCTTAAATTTTTATTAGTCTAACTCTCTTATGTTATTGTTCATTTATTCTTCTCAACCTCATGTATACATAATGTGTAAACGTATGTTATAATTGTTATTATTTAGTTGTAAACATGTAAGATAATTATGTACTTCTCGATATACATATTTCTGTATCTGCTGAAATAAGGAGGTTAAGTGGAAGAGCAGCTTTTAGTTGAACTTTGCCTCAAATAAATGTATTATTATTAAAATTCAAATTAAGGTCACAAAGTTAAAAACAAAAAACATTAACATCTTTATTATGGAAAATCAAGAGTATCAATAAAACAAACAATCATTTCTTTTGTTTCACAGTCTACCTGAAGTTTTATTTTCCATATTAAAGGTGTTAATGTCTTTTGAACTTCGTGACCTTAATTTTGATTTTAGGTATACGAACATGTTACATTGTTGAAAAGGGAATATTTTGGGCTATCCAGTACACTAAAAAGTACCCCTTTACATTTAATAAAATATAACTCTCCCCTAATATACTTTTTAACAACCATGCAATTATGTCCCCTTTCTTGTTGTATAAACTTGTACATTTATTTTTTCTCTAAAATTATTAGTTAGCTAGCAAAATTGATTATGTAGTTGCTTTATAAAAATTCACCTTGTATATAAAAACATAATTTGAACTATTATAAAATTTATATATTTTTTACATTTCTAGCTTTAAGTCTTAAAAATTCCACTAGAAACGGGAGCACCGAATAATTTCATGGTCCGTGAAAATTTAATCTCAAATATAGAATTCAAACTAATTTTGTTACACATGTATTAAATCACAATTGACCGTAAAAAAATTATCGATTGCGATTCGTGTTGCAATATTTTTAATTAATCGCTATCGACATTTCATATTACTTCACAGATACTAATAAATGAGAATAAATCATGTTAAAAAACATTACATCTTTCTGTCTAAGCTGACAGTAGGTGTACTTATACTTAGTTTTAGAACAGCTGAATAATTTATAAAATACTCAACTATACGAATACACGTATGAAGCACGGATTTAATTTTTAATGTAGTCATAAATAAATTTAGCGGAGATACACAAAAAACAAACGTCAATGTAATAACGTAAAAAGTGTATGTGCCAAATAAAATAAAATAGTATCCAAAAAAAAATTAAGCAGAAGAGAGACGTTATTTAAATTTGTAACTAGAATAATGACGTCAAAGACGGCTGCGTTTATAGGATACACAAAAAATTAAATGCAATGAGTGTTGCATAAATGTATAATAAATTATCTAACATTTTAAATGCTTTAGGTATTATTTATCAAATATCATCATCATCATCATCATCTGTGGCGCTACAGCCCAAATCGAGCCTGGGCCTACCGGACAAACCGAGCCGCAATTTTTACACTGCCGTACTGTCGGTTTTCGTAGTCGAATGCTACATTATTTAAAGCGTATAAGTGACTAGCTTATAGCGCCCGAGTGTGATAAATACATATAACTGCATTTTTATATTTTACGACAAATCACACATTGTCGACAGGCGGATTCGAACTGACGAACCTTGGCTCGGGTGACGTCACAGTATGTTAAGAGATGTACCTTAACACGCTCGGCCACCGCGCCTGTGTTTATCAAATATATAACAAACAAATCACTACAAATTTGACAAACGACAACACGAAACAAAATGGAGTGAGAGTCGGATACAAATGTAAACGTTTTCAAAGGAAGTAGGTACAAACGTCTGGTAAAGAAATGAACTTTAATTCTTTTAAATACATTAAAATTTAATGAAAAACATTGACTGGTAGCACAAGCTTTGTTTTGGATGTTTTAAGAGCACGGTTTTAACATGTTAGAGATAACTAAAACACCCAAAAACACTGCTCTTAAAACAAGCAAAAACAGAGCTTGTGATACCAGCCATTATGTTTAATTATGTTTTGATTTTAAATAATTATATCATGAATGTGTACTTTCCTTATTATAATTATAATTTTTCACTTAATTACAAATATATATATATATATATATATATCAGTTCGGTGCAAGAAAGTTTTCATTTTATACAATTTTATCCACGACCTATGACGTCTCTCTTCTGTTTAATTTTTTTTTGTATATCAGTATTCTATTATTTAATTAAGTGAATGATACTAAAAAGTACAAAATACTTCATAATACTTTTGTTTACTTCATGATAAATGTTTTGTACTTCGTTATACAAGGTCAATAATACGCCACAATACTTAATAAACGTATGAATAAGATCTCAAGTACTCACAAATAAGTCATCAACCTTCCTTCTATAAAATTATAAATAATTTACTACAACGTTCATTTAAGGTTAAACAGCCTATTCTTACGATATTCAAAGCCAAGTCTCAATAAAATCTCGCTTACTATTAACATTACAACATTATTAAATCTTCATCACGTATCAAAGGACATAAAACCAGCATCACCATTAACTAGTTAAAGGTTCCTTCAGTGATAAACAAGAGTTTTACATCTTACGGCACATCATTACACATTATAATCTTGAACACGTGATTTTAGTCACGTTTTCTGCTTGAATCATAATAAAACTGCAATTAAAACTTACTTAGTTATGTAAATAATATATTTATATATTATTCAAGACTACTATAGTTTATGACAATGAAAAAGGTAAACAATAAGAATTCTTATAAGGAATTTAACAAGTTTTGAACATATTACATGATAAAGTAAATAGATTTTGGTACTAGTGCTGCATATTTGCATATTGGATTGTGCAACTGTGAAGATATGAACTCGGATTTCGAATAATACAGCCAAGTGAAATTATCATTACAGAAAAATGATTCTTATAGCTCCAATAATATTAGCGTTATTTTAGAAGCAGTGAATTGACGGGGACGGGGAGTACTAATATTTGCCACATTTAAGAATGGACAAGTTCATCTTGAAATGAACTGTCGCTTGTATTTTGACGTGCTGTAGAAATGATGCGCTATTTTATGATTCACAAAAAGAAAGCAACTAAACGTAAAATTCAAGAAGATGACAACAAACTTCTACTTATATAAAACAATACTAAAACCCATATGGACATATGGCTGTCAACTATGGGGAACAGCAAGTGAGTCAAACATAAAAATAATCCAAAGATTTGAATCAAAAACATTTAGAACTATACTCGATGCGCCCTGGTATGTCAAAAACTCGACAATACAAAATGATGTAAACATAAAGACAGTAAAAGAAGAAATAAAAAAATCCAGTGAGAAATACGTGAAATGTCTGCAAAGTCACCCAAACCATACAGCAGTTAATCTATTAGATAACAGTGAAGACACCGCCAGATTGAAGAGATGCCGCCCGCTCGACCTACCCTACAGATTTACTAAATAAAATAGGTTAACATGTCAAACTAGTCACTTGTAACTAGTTGTCACACAGAAGGAAGCATCTATAGATGCTAACTTGAACAAGTTAAAGTATTATGTAATACAAAATTTATTTATTGTTATATAACAGATTGTAAATAAGATACGATTAACAAAAAAATTATGATTCTTAATATATTTTTAATTATCTCATCTTTTAGTGCAATACTAGATTCACAGTTTTCATATGTTTTAAAACAAAGATCAACTAAGAATAGGCAGCAATTTATTTGTTTGAAATGGCAAAGTAGTTGCTTTGCAAAAAACAATCAACAGATGGAACAACTTTTCATTGTACATTTTAAAATTAAAATCTTTTTTCTCCGTCGAAGTAGAATTTGATAAAGATATATCAAGCTTTCAATTTGTTATTGTTGATTTAAATTCAATTTAAAATTTAAGTGCATTTGTAATACATTTCATTGACTGTAATTAATTTTCGAATTTGCCTTCCTTATATTTAGGGAACAGTTACATTGGACAATTGAGATCGATTGATTTGCGATCGAGCAAAAATCAAACCAAAACACTATGTCAATGGTCATACAGTTTGCATTGACTATGATCGAATGACGTCGATCACTACCGACTGATTCGATATGTCCGTCAGTACGGTGGTGTGGATAGCGATACGGAATTCGAGTTCGAATCTCACTCAAGCTAAAAATTATATAAACACTGCGGCTCGGTGAGTGAGGACTCTGTACTGTAATTGGGATTAAGTTCCTGTTGTACAGCGTAATATAAATAAATAAAATGAAAATTACGAAACATCCCTGCTCTATGCATCTTCACTATCTACAGTGTCCAAGTCTAACGCAATGATAAACAAGTACTAATCTACAAGTGAAGATCGCGCATAGTGCTTCTAATTTTAACACTGCGATATCAGGCAGACTATGGGAGAGGCGGAGCGGAAGAAATCAAAACACAACATCGCGAGAGCATTACAAGGATTTCACAACAGCGAGCAGTTTCGCGAGCGCGGATTTTTTCACGTACGGTTTTAGAAATGGATAAGAAGTATTGTACACAAGCTTAAGCGGGCACCAATATGATTTCACGACAGAGACGTATTTCAATATTTCATTTTGTTATTTGACTGTAAACACATAATTTTTAAGAATTATTTAAAAAAAAGATATTGATGTATTGATGATAACAAAAATAGTTATTTGTGTATTAAGAGCATAAAGTGATTCTTTGTTACTCGAACACGGTAATTGCAGCGCGAGCCGAAGGCGAGAGCTGCAATAGTGTAAAAGAAACAAAGACACTTTACGCTCGTGATACACATAATTTTTTCTACGATTGCATCTTAAAATTATTAAAAAACGTATGCGTACTGAAAATAAATTCGTTCTGTCAACTGTCAATATGACAAGTTTCTGTTTTGTTTGTATCCCTGGTAACTATTGAAATAAGCGCGTATTTAATATCTTTTTAGCGCGTTGCCATTGGAAACGCGCGCATTTAACGTCTTTTTCACGCGTTGCCATTGGAGACGCGCAAAAGAGATATTTTTCGATTATTCCACAGAAAACGTCAACTTTTCATAGCAATCGTAGATAAATGATATTAAGAATATTTCGTGTTTAATTACCTAGATTAGAATGAACTTCAAAACTAGATAGGTGCAAGTATATACAAAACAAGTTTATAACAACAATTTCAAAGTCAAAGGTTAAACTAAAACAAAAACCGCAGATAGTTAGATTATTTTCTATGTAGTTCACATAAAAAATACCAACTAATCTGATATTATAGAATAGATCTAATACCTGGTGCATAGCTACACATAATGAGTGAAATAAATTCAACAAATAACTATGACGAAAGTGGGTATGTTCCTCCGATTAGAAAAACAAAAATACTTAGATACCAGATCAGTTAAGATACAGTTATCAATAATAAGGTGATGTTTAATCAATTATACACAATCAATAACAACTTCTCGAATTTTTGATATTTTTGAAACCTATAACCTATCTCAAAAACATTTATATTTCCATTTTAGCATTTCAATTAATTTATGAAATCAAATTAATAATATGAATGCTTATAATTAATTATAATAACAGGATACGAGTTTATAATAATTTATGAATGACATATATGTACAAATTATTACTAGGAGAAAGATATTAAGTTTAAATAAAATAATAAATTATATATAACCTCGCTTCTGGGTCTTACATTTACAGTTACATAAAATATAAAAACATCGGTGTAATTTGTATAAATTTTGAAAAAAACATAGACGATCGCTTTTTACGCGAAGTACTTGATGTGTTCATCGATTACATTACCATGACAATGCGTATTTTGCGCACTATTTTGTACCCTAGTACGCAAAATGAGTATTTCGCGCACGCTCCCCAATTGCGTTTCATTTGTTACAACACATCAGTCGTACCAAATTCATATTATTTTAGATTGTTTTCCTTCAATTTACTTGAATAAATAAATAATTATTGTATTATTCTTTTTGGACAGTTGTAGAAAAAATGTTGTTTGTATTTCATAAGCGAATTTCTTGTTTTTGACGCGTTCGAATCATATCATATCGCATACACACACACATACAAAAATAACTATTAAATCAAATTAGAATCCATTTTACTTATTACATGTTTTCTGATAAATACTACCATTTACGAATTAAACACAAAGACCGATCAATAAAGTTGTCGTTTTTGACTTAAATGCTTAAACATAAAGTTTAATGCAAAATTTCATCGTATATTTAAGTTACTATGCTTCCAGACCGACCGATAGATACATAACATAGATACACAGAACGACAAACCTATTTTTTGGTACTATATATTTTTTTGTATTCAGTAACATGAAGATTCATGAAAATCTCTATTATATAGGTCAGAAAAATAATAAATAAGAATAGAATAAAAATAAGCTGTTATTTTAAAAGAAAATGTGTATTCCTATTACCGATTACATTTTCTTTCTCAATATTTCCAATTATATTAGTATGAGAATACAAATAACAGAAACCATTTTCAATAACTTCAATTTCCATTTCCAAGTCAAATATCTTATCAAACATATCGATTAGAGTCGATATTTGCTCACGGAAAGACGCAACCAACATAAAAAGCTAAACAAAATATTTATTTTCGTTCGTATCGAAAACTTTAATGCAGGATACAATATATCAGTCAAGTTAATAGGGTATAAAGAAACGAAACAAAGGCTCATTGCAATTTCATCTCCGCTGAAGGAATGATTATCGTTTCGCTTTCTCTTTCAGTTTCAGTCATTCAGTTGACGGAGAATAGCGTCAGTGGCGTAGCAAAGGCGAAGCGAATGGGGCGACTGCTACTTGCGCTGAAATTCATTGGCGAAACATTTTTTGTAATAAGTTAAAAAAATATATATATGTATCTAATTTATCCATTGTTGGATGTGCCATTTTGGTATAGCAGATTTCAGTAACATGGTGATTTTTTATGTTTCATAACAATTGAAATTTCGAAGAACCGTAAGATGTTCAAAATCGGTTAATGGTTTTGTAAATGATGAACCAAATCGTAATAAAACTTATGACATGAAATATTTTGTACTTATCAACAAATATTAAAGAGATTTTGTTCATTACTTCCAGATATAGATTTATAAACTTATACAGGATGTTTCTATACTTCTGCAGGAAAGTTTAATGACATATATAATTTGATATACTGATTATAGAACAAAAATATATTTTTTTAAATTTTCAAAAATTAGGGTATTTCATTCCTATCGAACAATTTTACTGTCACTGGTTTAATAGTACATTTAATAATGTTACTAATGAAATAAAAGTATAAACACTGCCTACAAATAATCATTTATTAATTAGTTATTATGTAGGCACCTGGTTTTCTACAACCATGAAAAAGGAGAACAACAAAAATGTAAAATTTTATTAATTATTTAAAAAGTAATGTTAAGTTACAATAACAGATGTAGGAGTTTAAAAAACGACTATCTAAAGAGTTTATAAAACTATAAAATGTCTGCTTTGTATCAAAACAATATTAAAACTAAAGCCTTACAAGTACACAACTCCCTCTCTGAGGATATAAAGAACATCCAGAGTTCTCCTTCATTCAAAAGAGTTCTCAAGGCCAACCTTGTTGACAAGTGCTATTACTCTGTAAACGATTACCTTAATGGATAAATATTACAATAGAAATTGTATTATATATGCACTCGAATAATGTACCACCTTGTAACTTTTAAAACTTTGTATATTGACGCTTTCCGAAACTTGTACTGGTATTGTGGAAATAAAACATTATTATTATTATTATTATATTTCAAAGATATGCCACTCGTTTTATTTTTTATAATCAAAACTGTTTAAACAAAACCATCGATTTTATAATTTTCATTTTTAATAAATTAGTTATTGCATTGTTTTGGAGAATCGAATACACCATTCAAATTTATTGTCTCTTAAAATTGCATTACTTTGGTAACTTAACCAACTTCTCTTGAGGTCTTAATAAAGGCACAAAAATACCTCGCTCTATATATGTATATATACATGAAGTGCGGATACCAGCCGTCAAATCCTAGTTCCAAAGATTTAACTGGAAAGAAAGCCTCACGGATAATGTAACAGTTGTCTGCTGTGATACTCGAGGTATAGGTATTAATTTTTTATTTTCATAATCCGATATCTACAATATCCTGGAGCCATTTATGGTAGATTCTGCACACAAGCATGCGCTAATTAATCGTCAAATCTAGGGTTTGGGGGGTTTTCAAATCTAGTTTTAAAAAACCGGTTTTTAAAATAAATTTGTCACATTTGTAAACCAGTTTAAAAGAATTCAAATTATTATGTAAAAATTAAATTTTCTGATGAAGTGAAAAACGAAGAAACTACTCATCAGAGTAATGCTTTTTTAAAGGAACCGATGGAAAAATCAATTCGTAAGTGTCTTGAAGACCCTGAAGAAGAACTTACAAATCCAAAGACACTGAAAGCTTAATTTTCATTATTTCAGGCAACGAATAAAAGAACCAAAAACTTAGATTTGTTATTTGATGCCCTGATAATTATAAAACCAAGCTCAGTAGCTAGTGAACGAGTATTTTAAATATCAAGCAATACAGGGTGTTTCAGGACTAGTGTAACAAACTTTAACAGCTTATTCCTGAGGTTATTTTGAGCCAAAAATGTCATATAAACATAGGTCCTATTCCTTCTAGTTACCAAAATACAAGAGGTTGAAGTTCTATAAATAACACGACATTTTCAAATTTCTATAATCAAGATACTTTCGAAAAACAAGAATTTTATTGAAAAGTCATACCTTATTTGTCTTAATTAAAAATTGTTGTACTTTTAATTGTATTATTGTTTCATAATGGATGGTTATAGTACTGCAGAATATGCAGATATGATTTTTATTTATGGATTATGTAATGGTAATGCCCGTTATGCGTTCAGAGAATACCAAGACAGATATCCAAATAGAAGCCAACTTTCCCATCCCCTATTTGCGCGCATTTTTGTTTTCCGAATGTATCTTGATTACAAAAATTTGAAAATTTCGTGTTATTTATAGAACTTCAACCTCTTGTATTTTGGCAACTAGAAGGAATAGGACCTATGTTCATATGACATTTTTGGCTCAAAATGACCTCAGGAATAAGCTGTTAAAGTTTGTTACACTAGTCCTGAAACACCCTGTATTGTGTTCAAAATAAGAATAAGACTTAGCTACAGTTCAGTGAATATTTTAAGTTTTTTTAAATCCTATTTTCTTAGAAGAAATTAAAATTTAGTGAAATAAATATAAATATTATTTTTGAATTTCCGTTATTTTGTGTAAGTACTTTGATAATAATTTTGTTTTTTTTTGTTGTTTTATAGAAATTAAATAAAATATTTTACCCTATTCTATTTTTTTGACAATAATTCGAAAACCGGCTAAACCGTTTTTTTTGGAATTCTGGATTTCGAAAACCGGTTTTTCAAAAATAGTTTTTTGTATAAACCCTAGTCAAATCACAGCCTTCAAAGATGTTAGCGAAAAGAGAACCATTGAGGTAATTATTTTGTGCAATATTTTAGTTGTTAGTAAATTGAACGTTCCCGTTTATAAAGTCCAATGAGATACTATAAAAAATTCACAGCTTCGTTAAACTAAAATTCAGCAAAAACTGTCGAAATATGTATTTATAATATAGCAAAAATATTTATTTAGTGGTTTAAGCTCCGATGACTAAATAAATATTCTCCGTCTCTGAATGTCGTTGACACCGCCCTAGAGAAATGTCCCTAAAATGACTTTAGACCCAAACCAGAGTATCATGTGTGCATCACACGAGGAATTTACAGCTGAGTCAATTCGGTTCGAAGGGTGAATTGATGCCATAAATTCATTTCAGATGTAATTTTAAACTTGAGAAGTAAAAGTATTGCGAGGGAACAACTAATGTAAACACTGAGTTGTTTGACATAATTGGAATACTGGGTCAGTTATTTGGCAAAATAAGAATAAAGGGTTATGTCACTGGGTTGTATTTATATTAATAGAATGAAATTCATGATCAATTTAAAAATACTTTTCTTTAAATATGAATATTTATGTGATGGCAAAACATGATAACTGTGATCTGACAAAAACAAAAATATAAAAAAGTTAATTGATAGGTAGGCGAACATGGTTCGGTATTAATATAAACAAATTCAATTGTATTTCTAGTAGATAAAATTGGATAATAATGCATATTAATGTTGTTGCTTCATCTCATTCTGAACAATATTTTGAGACTTTTGCAATATTAATAAATATAAGTAATTACCACTTATAAAGTTTATTAAATAATTAATTCCAGAAATCGTAAAGCAATGTAATGACAGATTTATATGGAAGATTAAAATTTCTATTTCTCGTTTTACTACTCGGCGTTTACGATTTGCAATCAAATATTTTTTCTCCTCATTTGAGTTGAAAAACAATATAAGCAACGTCAAGTTATCATCCTCAACTTCAACTGTATACCTTTTTGTGTTAGCGAAAACAGTTGTACAGTAGAAGTGAAACGAAGAAACTTATTACCGTGAACTCTAATTATTCGACAACAACCAAATATAACGTTGCCAACCGACGATTAATTAAAGTTCCCCTGAAGAATTGTTAACAAAATAAGATCCGTACTGTTTAAATTTCATAATAATTAATTAATATTATAAATTTTTGGCGTGTTTCTGTTTGTCTCAACCTCTTAAGTGGTGCATAGCCTATAAAATAGACTTAAACAGAACAAATCATTGTAGTTGTAGTATCAGAAAAAGTTGCCGACCTTTTTACTTCTTTGTACGAAGTAAAGGAAGTATTATAAACGCGAAAATTTTCTGTTCTCAGATTTCAGTGGAAATACGCATTTTGGCCCTACCTGAGTCAATTTTGACTAATTTCGTCGTGACGTCTGTACGTACGTACGTACGTACGTACGTATGTATCTCGCATAACTCAAAAACGGTAAGCCGTAGAAAATTGAAATTTTATATTTAGGACTGTTATAACATCTAGTTGTGCACCTCCCTTTTTGGTCATTATATAACTTCCGGAAGTGGTACTTTACTTGAAGCCTATAATAGATTTTCATGAAAAACTATATTCAAATATAATTTAAAACTTTCCAAATTTGGTATATAAGACTACTATATCAATGGAAATAACATAATAGATTTTGGTTAAAATACACTAACCGGAAGCGACACATTACATGAAGCTGCTAACAGTTTTCCTTGAAAAAAATGGTATTATTTTAATTTTAGAAATAAATGCTGCAAATATAAGTTTTAGAGAATTAAATTCTGCGTCTAGCACATATTAAATTAGCCTTTTGCATAAGCGAGATATCTAAATTTAAATATTATATATTTTTAGTTTTTTTTAAATTAAGTTTGCTATGGATTAGAACAAAAAATAAAAGATTTTATGTCAAATATGTGCAATTAAAAAAATATCTATAGTTTAAAACGCGTATAATGAAGTCATGTGGTGTCCATCTATTTTTGTTTTTTAAACATAAATTAGTATTATTGCACAGCGAACAAAGCTGACAATACCTCGTAAGTCATACATTATTTATAACAAATAGATTGATAGGTTACAGTAATGAATAAAAATTAGTAAACATTAAAATTAATTTAATTTAATTTAAATTGTATAACAGTTTTTTCAAAGTTAAATGTTAATTCATTATTATTCATTACTGTAACCTATCAGTCCAGTGGCACAAACAATGTTTGTTTCAAGTAACGTGCAATTATTTTTGCGAATTTAAAATAATACCTATATATCTTTATTTTTTGTTTGTAAAGATTTTGAAACACTCTGTATAAGGTAAAATCAGCGATTCTATTGTAGCAAATATAATTCTATATGATGCTAGGTTTCAAGAAGAATAATTAAATACACTGACAATTTAAAATTGACTATTTCCTTCAATTGTTTCGAGAAACATCAATAAAAAGACAAATCTATTTATAAAATAAATTGAATTAATCTCTGTAGCTAGCTGTCAATCTCGACTGATATACCATATGTAAGTTTGTTCAGTATTATTACATAAATGTTTTTGGCACAAATATGTGAGATATCTTGTTTATATCTTCACCAACACACGGTCCCATTCTCCACATCATACACTCATCACGCACTCAAACATTCAAGCAAATACTCCTACGGACTTGACGAAGATTATGCTGAAGTTTTTTTGTTTGCAACTGGTTTTATTCGCTCGCTATTTATATCGAACACCAGATAAACTCGAAGGAGAAAAAACAGCGGCTACTACAACTACACGCATGTGATAGTAAGTTTCCTGATAGTAAAATTTGTTAAATAAGAGTTATTTTGATTTCGAGTCGAGCTAGTTCTTGAAATCATTCATTATTGGATATTACAAATTGCTTTTCGTATATTTATATATAATAACTGAATTACGTAAGATGATTTGTGTGATGTTCAATTATTCCAAAACTGGAATTTACTTCAACTTAAATAATAATAAACAGAAATTTTTATTGTTAAAAAGTAAAACTGAATACTTGTGTATGACACTACTATGTATGTACAAAGAAGAAATATTATTTGTATATAGCATTTGAATAAAAAAATATTTATACGATTAGGAGAGAGGTAAAATAATTCAGTATATTTATAAATGAAATTGAAAAGAATTATAAAATACTTCAGAAAAAAATACCATGTAAAGGTATGTTTTATTTTATTTTCCTCAAAATTGACGTGTTTAAAAGAAATTAAAATTACTGAGGTAAGTACTATATTTATAAATATACTGATTTTTTAAATTTCTTTTTAGAGAAATCAAATTAAAATTTTGAAATAGACATGCTTTATTTTTTGTATTAAATTTTGATATTTTCCTTTCAACTTTCAAGCTTTATTTTCAAAAATATATACAATACAAAAATATATTCTCCTATATCGCGTTTATAAAGTGAATTATGTGCAACTGCTTTTGTCAAAAATAGTGCTATAAAGTTCAACTTTGTATAACTGTTTTAGGAGATTTATTTTTGTGAAATTGTCAAGTTTTCTAGTTGTAAAAATGTCAAACTTAAGTCTATTAGTTCAACTGCCAGCTCATGTAAAATTATTATAATATATTTTTTATAATAAAATAATTACTTTAAAATGCAAAACATTTATTTATTAAAAATTAAAGGTACCTTAGTTTTATAACATAACCTTGGATAATTATGGATTTAACTAATACATGTCAAAATAAATTTCAAATATTTATCTGTCAGTCAATGCGATATAGGAAAAATAGTATGAAAAACACGAGAGAAATATTATATTTTTCTCCCTAGGTAGGATGCTTCTGTCCCTAGTGAGAATGTTTCTCTCCCTACAGAGATATTTCTGTCCCTTGTGAGAATGTTTCTGACCCTAGAGACTACGATTATTCTCAATTTGCGGCGTCGAACGCGTCATCTAGCTGAGCGGACAATGAATTAGTTACGCAACCTATATTTCACATTTGTTCCGATAAGACGGTAATTTTTGTGCACTTGTTACGAAAAATATAATATGCTTCATTGAAGGGCGCGATTATCCCTTGTGTGAAGTTGGCAAACCTCCACTTCTGCTCGGGCTTAAGTCTCGGTTTGCCAACTTCACACACGGGAATAATCGTTTATTTCCCTCTCTTGATGCATAACATACTATTATAGTTGAGTCTTCAGTATTGCTAGTGTTTGCAAAAAGAAAATTATAAGTAAATCTTAAAAGGTAAATTATTCAAGAAATAAATTTGAAATTTTGATAAGATTTGTCGCAATTAAATGTTATTTATATTTAATATTATTAACTTTATCCGACACTAATATACAATTTTAGAAAGTATTCATAAATTTTACCCAAAATAAATTCCATGTTACACAATATTAATTCTTTGCACATACTAAAATCTAAAATAATAGCTAATTTAATCATTAGAACTTTATGTTAATGAATTAGAGTGGAGCCTGCTACTATTTATGATATTGTAAAACAGACTTTTAAAAATTATGATACGATCGTCTTGACCCAAATTTCTTAAAAGAAAAAAATAAATTCGGTAAAATATTTTGTTACAAACATTTAATTTAATTTAAACTTTACTCCTACGAGACAAAACTTCTTTAATAACGTTTTATAATTAAAGTACTCAAGAAAATAAAAGCAATTAAAACTTTTAAAGGACACAGGTACCTACAGCATTAAAATAAAAATACATTTTGAATTACAGATACATTTATAAGATGCTACGACTAATTGATGTATTTCATGTTTTTATATTTCTTATTTGAAGTACAAAACGAAAATAGAACTTATTTTCATCAACTTCAGAAATTATAAATTCTTCATTAACTACGATATTAGCTCTTATTTTTTTTTTTTAATTTATATATCGGACCAACTACTAAGGTCATATGCCGATATGTCCTTTGTATGGTCGCCACGGGCGGGACCCGAACCCACGATCTTATGGTTGCGAGTCAGGCCCTCAACCCGCGCGACCATCACGCGGGACAAAGCTCTTATTTATTTATTTATTTATTTATTTATTATTATTAAGCTCTCTACAAAACAAAGTTCCAATTACAGAAGAGATATGAAAAAACAAAAATAAAGTTAACAAATGACCATATATAACAAAACAGGAATAAACTAATTTATCGAGACTGTATGAAGCTGTGAATTAATAAATTTACCAATAATTAGTGTTCCATATCAAACGTAAAATCCTAAATAATTTGCCCTTAAATATTTGTAGAATATTACAAAACATATCGATATTATATTATATTGTAGGTTTAATTTATTAAAAGTAGCACACATATACCTAACAGGGCTTCTTGTCTCATAATTAGTTTTAGCAGTATTCACAGCGAATATTACTATCTGCCTATATATATAATATCGCTCCATTCCGAGTTGTAGCTGTTATGACAAATTTGACAGATCACAAAAAATGTTAGTGATACACTGATTCCTAATTATTAAGTTTAACTGTCCGACGGAGCTATTTATTTCATTGCGAAAACCAAAGACCGCAACACGATTTGATCCTAAACGGGAGCTCAACATATTTTGTCAATTAAATTTAACATAATTTTTATTTACGTACTTTTCAGGCTTTATCGAAATAAAGTAAAGTATCCAATTAAATATAAAATTCAGTGATATTTAATTAATTAAAAAATTTATAAATGTTTTAATCGTTTTTACTTTAAAAAACAAAAACAGCAAAATTAGTACCTATATAAAATTCAGTGGAGGCATACTCTGATTTTTTAACTCTCTCTGTCCGCGGGCCTTTGCTAAAATTATCTACAGAAACATTGTAAAATTTTGGGTTTTCCATAATTTTGATTCATGGTTAAGTAGTCATTTAATAAATAAATGCTTTTTTGTAATGATAAACTAGTCAAAACTCATATATTAATTTTGAATGAAAAATTCGGTCGGGGCCAAGAATTGAAATTAGGACTCTTTGAATCTCACTAAATTAATCAATTAACATATATTTCCATACAAACTAGTAAAAGTTTGTTTCTACTCCCGTTGTGTCATTTAACATACTGATTCTCATGACTGTAAATAAAATCTTAATAATTTATTGCCAAATTATGGCTTCGAACATTTTATTCACAACGTAAAAATTATCAACTGACGTATTAAGCACGGACTTTCCTTTGCTGGGTGTGGCACTCTGCCATAGCAGATCTCGGTGATTTATATGAGTGAAGTAAGGATACCAGCCGTCAAATCACGCCCCCTCAAAGATGTCAGTTAAGGAGAAGTCTCAGAGATATTAATGTGGCGAAAATTGTTTGTCGGCTGCGGAATTCGTACCCACAGTCCGACTCGATACCACTAACCTAACCTAACCTTACTTTTCAAATATTTAATAAAACATGATAATTTTATGTTGTTTTAATTTCCGATCGTCGAAAAAGTGCAGTATATGACTCATTCTATAAACTCTTTAGATATTCGATTTTTATACACTCGTAACTAAAGAGTTATAACAGCATCACTACTTGTTTTGTAATTTTATTACATTCTAAATCCAAGGATTACGAGATAGTTGGCAAATATTTTGCAAAACATAGTTATTCGATAAATGATAAAAATATTTGGAAACGAATTATTTAAGAAATTGCGAAAATATTGGCAGTTCATCCGCTTCCTTTTCGAAATAGTATGCTCGTAAACTATTATTTTGTAACATTTGGACGTAGTCTATCACTTTTATTTTTGTTACTATTGCAGTTAGTTTAAATATATACCAAGAGACAACAAGTTTAAGACTACAGGTTGATGAGTTTAAGAACAAAAACATGTTTTTAACACAATGAATAGTTGTCTTTATAAATTACCGCCAAGTATAATAGGTAGGCTTATATGCTCAAGCTTTATCGTCACATTTTTTCTAATTCTGATAAGAACAACTGCCGGGTTGGCCTGTTTACTTAGATAGCACAAACAATTTACGCTTTGTGTTACCAAGTGCCAAGAATTTCTGTTTTTTTTTTCTTCGTAAAGTAATTGCATTACCAAGCACTAAGTTCAGATGTTTGTTACAATTTAAGCTATTTATCAATAGGAATTAGTATTATCGCATATTTATTCATGTTTACAGTTATTTGGCGCAAGACGGAAAATAAGTAAATAAAAAATGTTTTTTTTTGTGTGAAGGACAACGATAAAAAAGTTTGCACATCACTGGTGGTACACATGTATTTTGTCTAATTTGTCTGTTGCTATGCGAAGCCTTCTTTTTCATAATCTATTTATAGTCTAACAAAATATTTGTATAAAATGTAATTATATTTCGAAGAATACTTCAAATTCCATTGAAAATTTATCAGAGGAAAATTATTGAAGTTCATTCATATCGCTGTGGTGTTTATCAGTAAATATACACTAAATAATGACTATAGAATATTACTCACACTCTCACGGGCCTCAAGAAAATATAATTATGAAATGTTCCATGAAATATAATTTTAATCATTATGAAAATATCTCCAATCATAGAGTCCAGATCAAGATAGTGTGGACAGATGTATACAAAAGTGTTGTTTTTACTATAGTAAAACATATTTGTGTCGTGGCCTACATTATATGTATACAAGGTCATGAAATATTTGTAAAGCGAAAATCGCCCTTAAACTCGGCAATAAAATAAAAATAAATAAATATATCATCACGCCTTTTACCCATTACTGAATGTGGCTCTCTGAAGTAACAGATCTCGGTAAGTGATATATTTCTTCGCGTGAAGTGCGGTTACCAGCCGTCAACTCACGGCTCTTAAAGATGTTAGTGGAGGGGAAGCCACAGAAGGTGAAAATTGTTTGTCGGCTGTGGGAATCGAACCCAGAGGCCGACACGATATCACTGAGCCACCTACCCCAAATGGTGTTTCTTTAAACCTATCAGTTTGTCAAAATCATATGAATTCGAAATAATTATCTAATTTGCATAGTTAGAAACCTTGTTTTGATGTATTTTCAAAGTAGAGTTCATTATTGTACTTCTTGATTTTTATATGATTATTCTCGTTTTATGAAATTAGTATTTAACATATAGATGACGAAGTGGTATCGAGTCGGCCTGTGGATCTTGAGAACCCTGGTTCGATCTCCACAGCCAACAAACAATTTTCACCAAATTAAATCTACCCCTGTGCCTCCCCCTCCACTAACATTTTTGGAGGCCGTGATTTGACGGCTGGTAACCGCACTTCATGCGAAGATATATATCACTTATCGAGATTTGCTTCAGAAGAGTGCCAAACTCAGTAATGGGTAAAAGATGTGATGATATATTTATTTATTTTATTACGTATATTCTTTATTTTATATTTTTGCTATTATGAATCATGTTTGTGCATCATTATGTACCTCAATATAGTACAAAAACAGCAAAATGATGTTTTCTTAAATATCCAAAATGTACCTACCGGTTTTTACTTTTGATTCAAAGTAGACGATATTAAATTTGCTATATGTTTGTAATCTTAACTTTTAAGAATTTAAATATCAATCAATTTCTGCCAATTATATCCACG
Source organism: Pterostichus niger (assembly GCA_947425015.1). Lineage (NCBI taxonomy): Eukaryota > Metazoa > Arthropoda > Insecta > Coleoptera > Carabidae > Pterostichus > Pterostichus niger. The sequence continues at coordinate 23,356,939 of OX380342.1, forward strand.
TTCCTCAATACTGGAATATAAACGGAATTTATTGAAATGTTTTTTCGATAGGAATTACAGATTTTTAGTTAAGCCGAGTATAATATTTGAAAGGAATATTGAAAATTCAATATAAATCGTTACTTTACTTTACTAGATTTATTGACAATGATGATTAAAATAAGGCAATGTTTCGGTCTGAGATTTAGGCCATTATCAAGATAAAACAAATTACAATTACATCCTTGAGGGTGGAAAGAGGGAACATCGAAAAATTTTTGAGGAACAATAATTTTTTATTGTTTTCTTCATCTTAAAAAAATGTTTTCTGATTTTTTAATTATCACATCATATATTCACAACTTATAAGGATTTATATGTTTGACAAAACATTAAAAACTGATCAATTTTATTACTATTAATAAATGTCAAAGTAAATATGTCAAAATATTTGACATTTGTTTAAATTTTCTTTCTTTTTCTATATTATTTTGAATAATTTTGCAATTGTTAACCAAAAACAAGCACCGATACTTAAAAATAAATAAATTTATATAAGCGTGTATATTCCATAATGTAGCTATTTCGTGTGATGAAAATTGTTTGTCGGCTGTGGGAATCGAAGCCGGGTTCTCAAATCCACAATCTCACTTGATACGACTATTCTATTATTATTATGATTCTATTTACTAATTTATAGAAATTGGTTATGATAGTTATGGTACAGTCTGTTGTATCATTCTATATCTACTCTTAGTTCTTTATTAAGGAATAAAAGTACTGTATTACAAAATTCATAAAGCAATTTATGAAAGACTAAAACAATTTCGAGTCAGTAACGAAGCAGTAATTCATTTCATTCTGCGCTGTGTTCTACAGCTTTCTGAGAAATGATATTATAAAATAATGAATTTCTGGATTGCCGTAACGACCGGATTGCCTGAACTTATTACATTTCTTTACTTCATTTCTCTAGTATTTTCTGTCGTCCACTAGCTATTTCATAATTTTCAACTTTCTTTCTAATATCACGGTGTACTGCTGGACAAGGAATAAAGAAATCTAATAATCATTTTCTTTGGGTTGGACGTTACAAGAATGTTTCATTTTTATTGACTGTTCAAGAAAGATAAAGGTTATTTATTGTTATAATTAGACAGTTTATTATAGCTAAATATATCCACATAATTTTTAGATTCGCAATTATACTTTATTATACAATAAATACAAGAATATGGGAATCATATTTTCAAAAATGGTTTGTTAATATCTCAACAGCAGATTTCTTGGTATATTACAATATTACTTTTATTTATTATTCTTTTATAATGCCTATGGCACACTGGTCGATGAGCGTCGATGAGCATCGATGAGCTCTTCGATGAAACAACAGAACGCACCCGTCATCGACGAAAATTAGAGGCTCCTCTATTTCCATCGAAGAGCTCATCGATGAAACGAACGTATCTCATTTCACTCGTATCTTTTGTGTCTCACTTCACGTTAGCATATTTTTGAAAGTTAGTTTTTCTTTTGCAACTTTAGAAGCATTTATTGTTTGTCAATGAAGAGTGCGTTCTGTTGTTTCATCGAAGAGCTCATCGATGCTCATCGACGCTCATCGAACAGTGTGCCATAGGCATAATAGAAGAAAATTAAGGAGTATTATAGAGTGCATTAAAGTGATAACTTGGGAACATAAGATTTCATGTTTTATCCTTAGTATTATAGTTATTTATTTTTTTTATATCGGACCAACTACTACGGTCACATGCCGATATATGTCCTTGGAAAAATAGCCATCACGGGCGGGACCCGAACCCACGACCTTAGGGTAGTGAGCAGGCCCCAACCCGCGTGCCCATCACGAGGAACATTATACTTATTACTTTTATTATTATTTGACATTGTTGAAATAAGAAAAAAAAGAATTGTTATTCATATAAGAAGTTTTCAATTAATCATTTCATTCAAGGCAAATAGAAAGGTGATCAAATTATTTCAATTTTTATGTAAATAAAGCATAAAATACTACAACATTTGTTTCATATTTTTCTCTCTTTTTACTATTGCTTAAGAAATTAAACCATTTTTTTAGCATCAGTCATTTTTGGTTATGAATACTTTGACCTACAATTTTATTTTTAAAAACCCGAAACTTTATTAAAATGAACTAGCAATTTAACCAAAATCTTATAACTTTACAACTTTCAATCCTTGAAATGAAAAAAACTTTGTTCTATATGTTCTATGGTATTTTACGATAAATTAATTAAAAAAATATAAAATAAACACTTGGCTATGTTTCACAAAATTTATTTTATATTTTTTATTAAACCTTGTTTCACCAAGTGTTGGATGACAATTAATTTTGTCTTTGTGTTAGATAAATACATACATACATACATAACATCACGCTATATCCCATTAAATGGGGTAGCACGAACCCGTCAACATTCTCATCCTGACACACGATACTCGTTTCGATCACATTAACACTTCCTCCATACGAACTCTTCCTTTTCTCACAACCAAAATCCATCATCACGCAACAAACATCCATCCATTCGCTCCTGTACACCTGTAATGAAGTAATGATGAACAGCTATACTGAAAATTAAATAATAGTGTAAATGTGTAATGATTTATTTTAAAAATTGTATTCATTTAATATATAACAAAAATATCATCACGCCTTTTACCAATTACTGGGTGTGAAACTCTGCTGTAGCAGATCTCGGTAAGTAATATATTTCTTCCGTTATATGCCGTCAAATCATGGCCACCAAAGATGTTAGTAGAGAGGGAACTACAGAGGCAGATTCAATTTGGTGAAAATTGTTTGTCGGCTGTAGGATTCGAACCAGGGTTCTCAAATCTACAGGCCGACTCGATACCATTGAACCACCTACCTCATAAATTGTATTCATTAATATGCTTAAATATAATTAATTGCAAGTGCACCACATCAGAGCAATATTTATGATAAGATTTCACTTAAATCAATATTACAACCGGTATATGAATTGTGAAATAAAAATTCGCCAAAAGCTAAATCTTAAGATTAAGAAATGTAACAGTTAATAAATTTATGGGGTAGGTAGCTCAGTGGTATCTTGAGAACCCTGGTTCGATGCCTACAGCCGACAAACAATTTTCACCAAATTAAATCTACCCCTGTGGCTCCCTCTCCACTAACATCTTTGGGGACCGTGATTTGATTCCTGGTAACCGCACTTCACGTGAAGAAATATATCACTTACCGAGATCTGCTACGGTGGAATGCCACACCTAGTAATGGGTAAAAGGCGTGATGATGATGATAAATTTGTAGCATAACAAGTATTATTACAAGCTGAAATTGTATCTTGTGATAAATAATTTTATAAATTAAAAATCATGAATGTACGTCACGTTGGACTTGGCTACTGAATTACATCACTGATATCTTTGTTCTGATATTCGATAGCAAAACAAACAACCACCGAAAAATAAAATAACGAAACTAATAAATATAAAGGTTAAGAGAAGTGATAAAATTCAAATCATAAATTGATAATTTATATATATAGGTAGGCATTTTTATATTGTCTTACTGATAATAATATTAAAGAATAGGATCAAAATTTAAAGTCACTTGATTAAAATACAAAGTAATTTCAATATTCTACAGTTTTATCAAACATCTGTATGTATGATACATAGAGAACTAAAGAGCAATTAGAGTCATACTTCATTTGATCAACTACTTTAGAGATATTATCTAATTTATTTAAAGTTCTTGGATCATTACAAAATAGTTATTTGTGTATTAAGAGTGTAAAGCGATTCTTTTATTTTACTCGAGCACGGTAAGAGTAACAAAGACACTTGACGCTCGTGATGCACACATAATTTTTTCTACGATTGCATCTTAAAATTATTTAAAAACGTATACGTACTGAAAATAAATTCGTTCTGTCAACTGACAATATGACAAGTTTATGTTTTGTTTGTATCACTGGTAACTATTGAAATAAGCGCACATTTAATATCTTTTACGCGCGTTGCCATTGGAGACGCGCAAAGAAGATATTTTTGTATTATTCCACAGAAAACGTCAACTTTACGATGACAAATAAGACCGTAATTATCAACTTTTCATAGCAATCGTAGAAAAAGTTACTTGTTCGCAATCACTGTTTTCCTGATTACTCTAAATCAGAATATTTTCGATCACAGCCTCTCCTGGTTATAGTTTGCATGCGGGAGTTTCACCAGAAAAAGTAAATATTATTATTATTAAAAAAATTCAAAAATCTACATGTTCAAGAAAATGCGTTTCACTACGAAAATCATTTTCGCTGCAGGTTTCAATCAATTTTTTAAATAGTTGTTCATGCCCAATTTTCAAATAAATATAGTATTTTTTTCCATAATTTCATGAACCAGAAGAATATTTACCATAATTTCACGAAATGAAACACCATTCCAGTTTGCTCCGATACATTTCGAGTACAGTCACAAATAGAAAGTAAAATCAAATAACGAAAATAAATATTTACCCTCAAAAGTGTAAATACAACCCTGAGCAAAATGTAAAACCTATTGACTGTATTAATAATTGTTCTCAAAAAAATACTACATAAATAAAGTTTCTAAGTTATTAATTACCTAATAAAACATGATATTAATAAAAAATGTGTACTACTTTAATATGAAGTGTGACGCTGTTTTGTCGCCCACTGCCATGCCTAACGCCTTCTTGGATAACTTAAAAGATATTGCGTATTTTGAAAAGCATTGCTCTAAATTATAGACAATTTAATGATGCATCTAATTCAGGATATATAATTTTACTTATTTATTATAAAATATAAGTTTTAATTATGTTTATAACAGCTAAACGTTATACATTTGTAATAACAATTATTATTTATTCCAATTTTGTAAATAAATAATAAATAAATAAATATATCATCACGCCTTTTACCCATTACTGGGTGTGGCACTCTGCCGTAGATAAAAACGATATTCGCAGATAATTTGTTTTATGAATATGTCTGTTATTATTAAAATACTTATTTATGGAAAAATGTAGAAACTGAAAAATGTATTTTTACAGTTTTAAGTCTAGACTTTTAAAAGATTGTAGCTTCATTTACGTAAATGCTAATAAATTGTAGATAATGAACTTAATAAAAAAATAATTTCTCTCATCAGTTGACGAGTCCAGAGCCAGACTTACAGTAGACAGCCACGTGAATTTGATAACAAAATATATAAAAAAAAAACTTTATTTGTAACCTTGTAAATCTAGGAAATGTGGGTGTTTTCATTACGTCTTTATTTTGATAATTATATAGTAGAAGAAAAATAAATACGCCTACAAAAGTAATTAATATAACAGAAGTAGAAATAAAAATATAAGTATATTGGAAAATACTCCCACTTCTCGAATATATAAATTGTTTTGAAAATTGTACACAATTTCTTACTTGAATTTGTAGAAATGTATTAATGTAAAATTTTAGTAGGCTAAAAAGCGTAGGTAAGTAATAAATAAATAAGTAAAGAAATTAAATGTATAGCTTGATTTCGATAACATTGTTAAAAAATAAAATAGAAAGACAAATTTGGAATACGTATCATTTCAATGTGCCTGCACGTATTTAAGATTAACAAGATATCGAGAACAAAAACGCTATTTCAATTTTGAAATTAATGAAGAATTAGTCACCTCTGGGATTGTCAACAAAAGATAATTGCTATTGTAATGATTTGCCTTATCCAATTCAAGGACAAGCCAACAGAAACGGGAGCGGGAAGGAGAAACGAGACTGCTTTTGTTATAATGAATTAATGCTGTTTCGCTCCACCTGCTGTCTTGCAAGTGACAGCCAGCGATTGCTGTAGGTTATTGTTATTTTCCTCGCCCCCTCAGATTTCAGCAACGAATTTATAAATGGAATGAAAATGAAATTAACAACTTTACGATTGAAATAATTTCTTAGAGATATTTCATAATAACTATTTAGTATAGCATACCCAAAAAATATTGGCAAGCTCGCCATATACAGAGTGTGAAAAAACATAAAAAAGATTTCATTTATTTATTGATTTAGTGATTTTTCCATATAATTTGATTTAAATTCCATTAGGTGTGATTACAATGACCGCTGTTATTTATATAATTGTCAAGTTCATAAATGAAATAAACAAGTATCCTAACAATATTATTATTTACTGGTATTTTGGTGACCACTAGATAACACTAATTTGATAAATCTACTATTTAACGATATTTTAAAATGACTGATTGTAACTTTTTGCCGGTGTAATTACCAAATTACTTATCTTCATAATGACAAACGTTTAAGGAGATCAATAAAATTATTTCAACACATTCAAGTGTGCGTAAAAAAATTTATCTATGACCATATATGTAAGTAGGTCATTAAAAACAATTTGCAAGACCAGTAAATGCTTGTTTACGGTTGCTAAGAGTTTACTGCACTAGTTACGTAATAATCTCAAGAAATTTTTCATTTGTTAGGTGGTAACATTGATAGTTGATGTTACGGATATAACCTAACAAATATTCTATAATTGTTTTTATTATTATTTATGGTCTTAGATAAAGTATAATACACAACTTGAATTGTAACGATATTACATTGCTCGTGAAATTACTGTATTCGTCAGCAGGCCCGACGAGAGGGGAGGTTAGGTGGGGTAAAATACCCAGGGCCCGTGGAATTCAAAGGGCCCGGATGTGATGCTATTTTATAAATTGCTTTTAATTTTCTGCTATTTCACCAATTTTTTATATTCTTTACTAAAACATGTATAACGAAATGTCTGATACACGTTTTCTACAATTTATTACATTGTATAAAGTACTAAATGACGAAATGCTTGATGAAGGGCCGGCCCCAGTTGCAAATTTTAAATAAATTTATACACTATTCAAAAGTACATTATTACACTGTTGCATTTTTGTTTTTTTCTACTACATTGTATATAACACACATAGGCAAAGGCTCTATACATTTGTGCGTAGTGCTGTTTTGGTATCCCCTGCATTTATCGAATTTGCAACTAGATATTAGATAGTCATACAGTGAGTATACAATACACATCGCTGCACCAATTAACTCAGAATTTTTTATTTAATTTTATTTATATTGTTATAAGTTTATTTAGATATTAATAATTCTTATTGTTGTCATACATATATTTATAAATATATTTTTTTTGGTATCTTATATTTAATTAATAAATATTCAAAGTTAAAGGAGGCCCGAATTTTTTTTTCCCCGGGGCCCGCTTTTTCTCTCGGCGCCCCTGTTCGTCAGGGCTCGTGCGCAACTTTTTCAGTCGCATGTAATGTGCTTGTTACAATTCTCGTAATGTAATGTATTATTTACTGCAATGTAATAGTTATTTGTGTATTAAGAGCGTAAAGTGATTCTTTGTTATTCGAACATGGTAATTGCAGCGCAAGCCGAAAGCGAGAGCTGCAATAGTGTAAGAGGAACAAAGACACTTTACGCTCGTGATACACACATATTTTTTTCTACAATTGCATCTTAAATATAGTATAAAAGTATACGTATGCAGAAGTTTTTGTAAATGTTACAGTTTTTTTAAAATTAATTTTAAACTGATGAATTTTAAGATTAAAATCATTAATTAAAATTGCATTAATAATTATCAGTCAAGCGCGTTAAAGCGTATATCACTGTTTATGTGACATAAGACACCCGTACAGCACATTGTGTATGCTGTTAAAATGCCACAAAAATTCGCAATTTATTACACTCTCTGTAATTGGGATTAAATTCCTGTTGTGCAGAGTCGAGGGAAGAATAACAACTAAAATAAAATAGGGAAAGTTTATTTAATTAAAAAATATAAATGAAGTATTAACAGTGATTTTATTACGAATTTAAAATCAAATAATCGGGAAATTTTATTTTTTTAAATCTACTAAGAATTTTGACAAATCAACCTACAGGGATAGTTTTTTAATCAACCAACAGTTTTGCTGGCTAATTAATAATTCAGGCGTATAGAACAAAGAGGGAGACATAATTGTATGGTAGGTAAAATTATATTATTAGGGGGATGTGGCGAAAGGAAGGGAATTGAAGTTATATTTTTTTAAATGGAAAAAGGTAATTTTTTTAGTAGTATAAATTAAATTTACATTATAAATCAGTCAGTACGGTGGTGTGGATAGCGATACGGAATTCGAATCTGGAGATCCCGAGTTCGAATCTCACTCAAGCTAAAAATTATATGAACTACTACACTGCGGCTCAGTGAATGCGGACCCTGTACTGTAATTGGGATTAAGTTCCTGTTGTACAGCGTAACATAAATAAATAAATAAATAGAATATCCTTATCATCCTTATCCAATTGAAATTTTAAAATTGTTGTTAATTAATTAGAAAACAAAAAATATGTAATGAATTTATATCTGTTATTATTTACACTATATGTTGTCATGTTATGTGGAGAAATTTGATAAATCAATAAATAAACAAGAAATTTACAGCTTCTTTGTTGACGGGACATCTGTCATATAGAAATAATTCCACTTTAAATTTAAATAAAAATGCTTGAAATGAAATACTTTCTGTCATTTTAATTTTAAACCTTTCCCTTAAAACAAGTTGGGAACTATTTTAGACAATTTTAATAAACAATGAAAAGTGTATATTTACCATCTGTTTAATGCGAAGGATTGAACTAGAAGAGCAGAAAGCTTCACGTACCTAAAACAAACAATCATTAGTAATCTACATTTTAGTTAACAAATAAAGAGTTAATTATAAATAATTATCTCATATATTGCAATTATTAAAATTAACAAATAAAGTCCATTTTGGTAAATATATAAATGTACATCACATGGTTACAATTGCAAACTGTTATCAAGTTCGACAAGTTAGTAAATAACTAATATTACACCACACATGCTGTGCGCGCACACAATGAATCAAATAAATTGCACAATTTATGATTACCATTATCGTGTATCGAATAAACAGCTAACAATAAATATACGAACGGTATCTATTCGTTCAATGTGACCGAATAATTTCAAGAAAAACACTGGTAATTCTGAAAATATGCTACCTGTTTACTTGTTATCAGTTATTTACCGTAATTTCAGGCTATTACTTTATCGATGTAATTGACTGTGTGAACTGTGACAACATTAAAGTGTCAAAGTAAGTATGATAATTTACTGGAATGATAAATGCAGTACACAACAAATACAATAAATATTCTAGCGTGTTTATAACTTTTGAGGCCTCAAAATTCCAATTCAGTACTACTAAATGTTTATTCTGAGATTAAACACAGCCCTTCAGTATTACCTTTGGCAATTATGATTTGATAGCTGATAACCGCATTTCGTGCACAAAAAAATAGTTATTTGTGTATTAAGAGCGTAAAGGGAATCTTTGTTACTTAAACATGGTAATAATATAAGAGGGACAAAGAAACTTTACGCTCGTGATATACACATAATTTTTTTGTACTATTGTATCTTAAATAATTAAAAATGTATACGTACTAAAAATAAATTCGTTCTGCCAACTATCAATATGACAAATTTGTTTTGTTTGTATCCCTGGTAACTATTGAAATAAGCGCGCATTTAATATCTTTATCGCGCGTTGCCATTGAAGACAAAGATATTTCTCGATTGTTCCATAGAAAACGTCAACTTTACGATGACAAATGAGATTGTCAACTTTTCATAGCAATCGTAGAAAAATACAATTTAGAGATCTGCTAAAGCCACTAAGTATTATATGTTATTATTTTTTACTTGAATAATATTTGTTGTTAATTGCTATGATACGAAGAAAAAGATATTTAAAAATTAATGCAAAAAAAATTAAGGATATTATCGTATGTACTAATTACAAAGCAAAAATATTTCTTGCGAAATTTGCAAAGATAATTGCACATTACTTGAAACAAACATTTTTCGTGCCACTGGACTGATAGCTTACAGTAATGAACAATTAGCAAACATTAAACACTGAAAGAACTGTTACACAATTATAATTAAATTAAATTAATTTTAATGTTTAATAATTTTTATTCATTATTGTAACCTATCAATCTTGTGGCACGAGAAATGTTTGCTTTAAGTAATGTGCTATTACGTCAAATAATACATACCTCTCAATTTTTTTGCAATAATTTTGAAACATCTGTATATAAACAAACATTACTAGATGATAATGCCATGAGTGCAAAAATAACTATCAAATTATCTTTAGTATAGCATAGCTAGATTAGGTATATAAGGTATAAGAATTATAAAAACCCAAATTTGATTCCCGCAGTCGACAAACTTTACTCCATATTAAAATTATCCCCGTGGCTGCCCCGCCACTAACAAAATATATTACTTACCGAGATTAGGTACGGGAATAATAAGTAAAAGGCGTGATAATAAATTTATTTACTTATTTTAATTTATTATCGTAACATTTACAATTACAATTATTAATTATGTTTTCACAAATTGTTTTATGGTCAAATGAAGAATTGCACCGCTAAAAGTTAAGCTTTAAACTTGATTTATATAAATAAAAGCAAATCTAATGTTTGACAACAAAGCCATTTATTACACATGACATGTAAGTTCCTCTTGCTTTTATTTATTTAAAAAAAGTTTCAAATTTCTCTTTTGATGGTGCAACATATAGTTAATCAATTTACCTATAAAATTACAACATAATTGCAATTATTGCTTATTTTTCTGTAGATAAATAAATAAATATTTACTGAAAATCACAAAAACTGCAAAAAACATATATATATAAAGTAGATGGACAATTGAAATTCTTTCTTCCCTAAAATACAACTTTTCACCCTCGTTTTAGTATCCTCGCTCTTAGCAATGGTTCCGCGCGTTAGCATGTATTATTTTTGTTACTAATTTGATGCTATAATAGCCGACTTTTTTCCCAAAAAGTATTTTATGTAACAAGTTTTATAAACGTTTCCTTAGTTACGAGTTTTTGTTTGTATAAAAGACGAGTATCTGTGTTTATAAAATGAGTCACATACTATATGTTTTCTACGATCGCAAATTAAGACAATAACAAAATGTACAATTTTATGAACTATTTAAAAATAACAGATGTAGAAAGTTAACTTCACCCCGTGCTTAATATCTCAAGCCGTGACTAAAACGTTTGAAGCCACAACTTGTCAACATGTGATTAAGATGTTCTTTAGCGCCATGGAAACCAGTACATTAAATGACATTTTAATAACGGCAGCAGAAAAAATATGTCGAGCGTCACTTTAATGTTACATAGAAAATAAAAATTTTCATATTTAAAAATTTTCTGTTCTATTAATTTTTGCATGAAATTATAAATACAATAAAAAATCCAGAATTAAAAAGCACATCTTATTCTTTGGCCAAAAATGTTTCACTTATGAAATAAACGCAAAATAAAATAGAAACAAATAAAATATGTAACTTGAATTTTTTTTGGACAAGTTTGTCAAATTACTTATTTTATTTTTCATGGCAATTTATACATAGCCTCAAATTGGATACACAGTTAACAAATGATTTGCACTCATGTGAAACAATTTTTAATTTTGAATAGTTTTTGAATTATAATTTTATTCTAATATAATAATATCAATAGAAAATATTGAAAAACTAAATTTTTACTATATACTATTGTATAAACTAACATAGCACCATTATCTCCCTAGAAATAAGATGCGATGCGATCATATTTACAGCTAAACATTAGAAAATTTAATTAGCAAATTACCAAAATGAGTAAATAACCGTGAATCATGCTTCATGTACGTATTTTGTTATTATATATTTATAATCATTAATACAAATTTTAATTTCAAATCACCTTCAATATATTCATAACTGCGTAGAGTAAAATTAAGCACTACTCAATTCTAATATTGTTGTCTAACTAAAATTAAAACAATCTTCAGATACTTAAGTACTTAACATAAGAATGGAAAATGTTTCGTTTAAAACGAAGCAAATATTTACTTATTGAGTAATACCACTAATACCTAATGCAGTATATTTATACAATATAAACAATTAATGCTGTGGTGTTATTGTATAAATAATGAGTCATGAAGCAGAATATTCCATATCAACAATTTCCAGTTAGGAACCAGCGAATGGAAAATTTAGAATAGATCGGATCTCAGTTACTAAAACTTTCCTATGATAATAAATTTTGTCACATAAACAAGAGAAAAAGTTGTTTGTTAAATAATAATACCATGGAAATTTTATTTTGATAAAAAAAAAATTTAGTCAAAACAATATTAAAATGCAATTGACAATTCATAGTTAATCAGTTGATTACATTACGTGCGTATGTATGTTCTATAAAAAAACTTATAGTGGCCATAAATCAATACGATACGAAAATATGCGAGTACGCAGACAGACATTTAAGAGGCTATAAACTGATTACGCATTAATTAATTTCCTTAATGGAATATAAATGACTACTGTTTTAGAACTAATGAAAACATAAACAAATTTGTAAATAAAATAATTTTTACAAGCTTTTCGAATTAGATACCTATAATAGTTATTTATAGATTAAGGGCGTACTGAAGCTTTTATGACATGAGATGTGATTTAGAGCACGAGGCGTCAGCCGATTTGAATGACATTTTTTTACAGATTTTACAACCCGTAAATGATCGAGAACTTCGAAGGGGTCCAGAATTTCACATACCTAGGAGATATATTAAACAACGAAAATTCAATAAGAGAAGCTATCCAAAGGAGGAAACAGGCCGGTAATAAAACGTACTATAGATACGCGAACTTAATGAAATCAAAATTATTATCCCGAAGTACAAAAACGAGGTTGTATAAGACACTAATCCGCCCTATAGCTACATATGGAGCAGAAACCTGGACCATCACTAAGAAAGAAGAAAACGAATTACGCTGTTTTGAAAGAAGAATCGTAAGAAAAATTTATGGCCCAGTGCAGGAAAATAATTTGTGGCGAAGCAGATATAACTTTGAAATTGAAGAGCTGTTAAATAACGAAGACATAGTAAGATATATAAAGGCACAAAGAATACGATGGCTAGGGCATGTAGAAAGGATGGACGAAAAAAGACTAGCAAAAAATGTAACGAATACTCGTCTATACGGGAAGAGAAAAAGAGGTCGTCCAAGAAAAAGATGGCAAGACCAAGTTACCGAAGACTTAAAGGTGTTAGGAGTAACGAACTGGAGAAATAAAGCTGTGAATAGGTTAGAATGGAGAAAAATTGTCGAGGAGGCCAAGGTCCACACAGGACTGTAGTGCCATAGAAGAAGAAGAAATGATCGAGACATTACAATTGTTTTAAATATTTACAACTTAGCTGAAAAAAAATATTTTTCGAAATCCTGGTAGTTTTAAAAAGAGTTAAATTAATTTTATTTTCTTACAGGTTATGTTCAACCAACGAGGTTTTGAAGGATTCACGTATGGAATTGAGTATTTTCGATCGGCAATTGTTTTAGCTAAAACTGCTTAAAAATCTATCGTAAGAAAGGATTATTGAACGATTCGCGAGCAAAATTGAAAAAAGAAACGATTGTCTATCTCACAAATGTTAAATATCAATGTCAGCAGAGCCCAGGGAAAGGTTAATGAAGTAGATCTGATCGTTGTTTATTATAAAAGTTAGGTATTTTTCACAGAATAACATATTATATTAGATGATTGTTACAAAATATGAAGTCAGTTTAATCAGATCGAGTACCAAAGAAAGGAAATAGTAAGATTGTAATCAATTATGTTAATTATCTCATGTACAGCAAACATTTTCTATTTTGCATAAAATAATTTACGTCCATTAATTATTTACGTTTTTGTAATTTTGGTTCTTTTTAATTACTGATTTTTCACAAAAATGTCACATTTTATTTTTCAAACATCTAGGACCACAAACATACTAGTACAATAAGTTTAAACATTTTAAACGTAGAATTTAATTCTAAACAACTTTTCATTCTTGTACTTTTGCTCTAAAATGTACAAGAGAGCCAATTTCCGAACATTTTTAAAATGCTATGTCCCGTCTTTCTGTAATAACAATAACAACTTAAGAACATTCAAAAGCGGTAAAATGTAGTTTTAATTAGTTTTTGAACCAGAAATACATATAATATATTTGTTCTTTTGTTCTTCCTACTTTTGTCTTGTTTTGAACATTTTTTTTTAATTATAACACTAGATTTGGTTTTTATAGCAATACGATTCTTGGTTTCGTTTAAGTTCCAGTTCGGTTCTCCTAAATTGTAAAATGTTTCATACTTCAATTTTTTCATCTCGATTTCGCCGGAAATGGTCTTCACTCTTCACAAATCTCAATAAAAATTCAAGGTTGTTGACCTGAAAGTATCGACTCCACCAGTTTCGAAATGTTCATTGTTTCGCTTCATTTCAAAATGTCAATTCGTTTTATAAGCAAATTTCAATTCAAAACGACTGCAGAGAGCGAAATCGATTTTCCTTTTCTACCACGCACAGGCATTGATAATAATAATGACGCCATTGATGTCTAGAAGAAATATTTCTTTGGCGGAATTCACATTTGCAATTTTATTTCAATGGTTTGCTTCATTAGCATTGAATCAAATGGTAACTGAATAAATTTTCAGTATCACAAAAAGTATAAAATGATCTAAATTTAGCAATATTGCCGAGAAACGGAGGAACAATCTGTTTTAATTTCTAAATAACTTTATTCAACCAGCAATCTATAACTATCAGTAGCAAGTGCAGTTGAATCCGTGACTGATACTCGGAACTAGTCTGTTGTTAAAGCACGTACAAAAATTAATTAGAAACTGGCTTCAATCTATTAGAATAATCCGTGGACTTTTTGTGAATTATCAGTCAGTGACATTCGCATTACTGTTTCATTTAATGTTTGAAATTTGTTGTCCATTACAGCTTAATTATAGTCATATACGTGGTGTTTCTATACCTCTGCACGAAACTTTAATGACATATATAATTTGATGTACTGATTATAGAACAAAAATAATTTCTTTTGAAATTCGCAAAAATTAGGGCATTTCATTCCTAGCGAACAATTTTAGTGTCACTGGTTTAATAGTACATTTAATTATTTATAATTATGTTACTAATGAAATAAAAGTAAACACTGTCCACAAATAATCAATTTTTAATTAGTTATTATGTATGTATCTGGTGTATTGCCTTATTTTGATTTAAAAAAATTAAATGTACTATTAAAGCAGTAATACTAAAAATGATCGCCGGCCTAGGTCAAAACTATTGTTTCTGGACGGCAGCACGAAAACTAATTGCTGATTGTTAACTCGAACAAAGCTATTAAATTTTATGACAAAATATGAGAAGTTCTGAAAAATTGTTGTTTGTGTTTACATGTTTTATTTTTAAGCACGAAAATGGATCAATTTTGGCAGTTCAGGATGAATTCAATAGATGAATAATATATATAGAATATTAATAATCCTGGAACGTTATGTTGTTGCTTACTACTTCAAAAGGATACAAGATAAATGCTTAACCTTAGGCGGCGCTATAAGTTTTTTCCAAATGGGACGCAAGGAAAATGAAATTTAAGATGTTCTAATTTCAAACAACAGTTATTTGTATCAAATCAAAATGATTTAAAAAATCACACTGATTTAAATCAGGCCAACTCTGTGCAGTTGTAATTATGTTTATTAAATTCAATCCGAAATTTGTTTTACAGCCTAGCCTAGCATAGACTATAAAAGTGCTCTTTTACTGCACTTTTCAGACCGTCAATTGCCAATAAAATTATATTTGTCAATCAGGAAAAAAAAATGTATTGTTTTATAGTTCTTAAAACGTGAAATAAAGTTGTATTATACAGGGTGTTTCACAACTTAGAGCAAAAAAATTAAAGGGTATATTCTGTACGACGTGCTGATTATGAAAAAAAAATAATTTTTTTAAATTCGAAAAATTAAGGGTTGTAAACCTAAAACATTTTTTGTAGTACTGCACTGGATTCGCTTTCCTATTAAACACAAACAATGAAGTAGGTATCAACTACGGAAGAATAATTACACAATTCAATTATTAGCAGTTATTTATAATAGAATTTTATTTAATTAATAACTTTAACATAATCATCCACCCAGAGGCAGTGGCAACGAAAAATTTTGGACTAGGAAACATGGAAAATAGTTTTGTGATTTAAAAAAAAATTCTTTTTGTTTCATGATCAGCACGTCGTGTAGAATATACCCTTTAATTTTTTGCTCTAAGTTGTGAAACACCATGTATAGTGACTAAGCTACGTCATTTAATTCAAATCTGATTTGATACCGGAGTTCAATTAGATTCTAATCTATTTGAATTTAAATATATTCTGAATAATTTGCAATGCAAGAAAATGTATGCGTGATAAATCTCACGTATTCAAAGTTTTATATTCACGAAGTCACACCATTTCCAATTAAAAAATACCGATAATGTGCAATAATGTGTTTCGATTTTGACATACTTTAACGGCAATACCCAACTGCCACTACACTGTAATTTACTACTGAGTTATAAAACTTATCAAATATTGGTAAGAGGATCAAATACATCTTATATAACATCACTCTATGTCTTATCAAATAGGGTAGTACAAACCCTTGGAATATTCTTTAAACATTTATTCATTAAATTCTTATTCTGGCACATCACTTTCGCTACATTTATCTTTATAATATTTAAATAACAACAAAAACAAAATTAATTGTCATTCATGCACTTGGTGAAACTAGGTATAATAAAAAATATTAAATAAAACTCTAGGCAAAGTCTCACAAAATTCAGCCTCCGAGTCACCTTATGAGGGCATCGTCACAGGCCGGCCAGCACAGTTAGTAACCATGGACGCGTTTCGCTCTTATTAGAGCTCATCAGCATGGTATAACTCACTTCTTCACCTAGAACAAAGTTCATGTGAAGAAGCTGGCGACGAAGAATATTTTTTATTATACCTAGTTTCACCAAGTGCATGAATGACAATTAATTTTGTCTTTGTTGTTATTTAAATTGCTATTGCGTAGCTTTTCAAATTTTTTTCGGTAGATGGCAATACTGGTTCGACAGAACTTCTCATGTCATCTTACCGTTTGTTAGAAATCTTATTCTCTGCTGGCACAGTTCTTCGTCACCAGCTTCTTCACATGAACTTTGTTCTAGGTGAAGAAGTGAGTTATACCATGCTGATGAGCTCTAACAAGAGCTAAACGCGTCCATGGTCTCTGGCCTCTGGCCTCTGACGATGCCCTCATAAGGTGACTCGGAGACTGAATTTTGTGAGACTTTGCCTAGAGTTTTATTTAATATTTTTTTTTTTATAATATTTTTTATATAAAGTCGTTTATTTCTTATATTCGGTATCTTTCATTCAGGCAATAAACCATCAATCATATTTATCCATTTATTTCAGACTTGAATCACTAAAGTCAAAATTCGAACACAGTCTAAGATATGTCGGTTGAGATAGTTTAGTTATCTGGAATATATATCGAAAGGCATATTAGTGAAATAGCTCAACAAGAGTTTGTTGGTGAAACTGGACGTGAGAAATTGCGAATAAATGCAATATTTGAAGGTTTATTTTGAAAGTAAAATATTCTAAGTGGTAGAAATAAACGGCCCTACCTGAAAGGAATTTTGAACATGGATGAAGCTAAAGTGGAATATCAGGCAGAACTGGGCAATAAGCTACTTTTATAGCTTGGCTATTATTACTTTAACTATAGTTATGTAGCTTCGCTAAATGTGAAAATATATAGCTATAATTTGCAGCGGTTAACTTTTTCCTGTTGTAGAAAAATAAACTTATAACAACTGAAACTACTTTTAAAGCTACTTTTTGCAGTTCAAAATTAATATAAAAAACAAATTGAATTATGAACAATAATTTTTTCATTTTTCTTTTTCATGGTATAAATGTAGAAAAAAATAGTTTTCATATAAATAAATATTAAGTAAACTATACAGGGAGTTTCTATATGTACCTCTGCATGAAACTTTAATAACATATATAATTTGATATACTGATTATAGAACAAAAAGATTTTTTTCGATAAAATTAGGGTATTTCATTCCTAGCGAACATTTTAAGTGTCACTGGTTTAATAGTACATTTAATGTTTTATAATTATGTTACTAATGAAATAAAAGTATAAACACTGCGTACAAATAATCATTTATTAATTAGTTATTACGTAGGTACCTTGTGTAATGCCTTATTTTTATTTGAGTAGCTAGTCTGATTTCGTATACAGTATTGAAATAGTAAGTTGTTGTGGGAGAAATTTGAGAAAAATGTTAGTGTTTGGAGAAGCTGCGCAAAATTCCGAATTAAACCCTAATTTTTGCGAATTTAAAAAAAAATGTTGTTCTAAAATCAGTATATCAAATTATATATGTCATTAAAGTTTCGTGCAGAGGTATAGAAACACCCTGTATAAACACAGGATATACTTAAAATACATATAATATATTTTGCAATTTTCTAAACTAGTTTAGACTATTTATAGTAAAATGAAACTTTTCAGAGTTTTACATTGTTTTATATATATATATATATATATATATATATATATATATATATATATATATATATATATATATATTAATATATATATATCATCACGCCTTTTACCCATCACTGGGTGTGGCACTCTGCCTAAGCAGATCTCGGTAAGTGATATATATTTTATTCGCGTGAAGTGCGGTTACCAGCCGTCAAATCACGGCCTCCAAAGATATTAGTGGTGGAGGAGCCACAGGGATAGATTTTTTTTTTTAAATTGGTGAAAATTGTTTGTCGGCTGTGGGGATCGAACCAAGGTTCTCAAGATCCACAGGCCGACTCGATACCACTGAGCCACCTACCCCAATTACATAAATTTATTACATAAATATTTCTACAAGGGAAATAATGGGCACGTGTTTTTAATTGACTATTATAATACATTATTCATTTATTGAAAATATTAAAATTATAAAAAGTTGAAGTTGTCGAAAATGTAGACTTTGAAGTTAACAATGTCATTAAAGTTCCAAAACTATGACGAGGCAAAATGCAGTCTTTGCTTCCTCCCCACCAAAATTCATGGGTGGGAGACAACTGCTGTCCCTGTCCCCTACTGCTACTACACCCCTGATTACGGGATAAAATCAGTGAATATTTCAAGGGTTTGTGCTACCCCATTTTATAAGACAGTGTGATGTTATTTATATATGTAAAAATAAACATTGAACATAGCCTTAATAGGATTTAATAACCATAATGGCTGTTAGCACAAGCTCTGTTTTTGGATGTTCTAAGAGGAGATAGCTAAAACACCCAAATACACTACTCTTAAAATAAGCATAAACAAAGCTTGTGCTACCAGCCAATGTCCCTAAATGCAGTAGCATTTGTGAATCTAATTTACGTACGATTATTGAACATTTAGAAAGATACAATACCGGTTTAATTTAAAACGATTATATGTAATCAGGCTCCTGGGAAATTACAATAATTGTTTTTAAAAAATCTCACAAAAACACCGGAAGCAAATGTAAATTTGATACGTTCGCCATATCTTTACGCCTTTCAAGAATTATCTGCATATAAATGCATTTTTACATAACTGCAGTTGCAGTATGAGTGACGCGTTACAATGATTACTCCAGCAATACACACAGCTCGTATGTGAATGCAAGCACGGTGATATCTCCAATGTTTACAACTCCTGAGAGTGGACTGTAGCCACCGATAAGAGCAGCAACTGCACGTCTATTTTTGTAATTTCTAATCTAAGAACAGTCCTTGGTCCCTATCACATGATTTCTGTGAATCGGCCTTCACTCAATTTGTTTTGTTGTTTGTGTATATAATTTCGTTTTGTTTTATCTCTATGAAATATTCGTTATTATTAAAAGATCGCTCTGATTGGTTGAGCGAGAAAGCAGTACAGCTTATCAAATGCTTCAGACAAAATATATACTCGAAACTAGGACAATTTATTGTTTTGTTATACTAGATGCTTCTTAAGTTTCCGTAATTATGCTGCAACTGTTTAGTTTTGTGACATCATTGTCACAAGTTCGAGATAAGGCGAAGGAATTTAAAATGTTACAATTAATTAAACAAATAATACAAAATAGTTCACGCTGTTTACTAAATGGTAAACATATGATAATAAAAGTAAATTGAAATTATTATATTTTCTAGTAGCATAACTACTATAAGGCAGGGAATGATTACTTCTTACAACATATGCAAGCAAATTACATACTATAATATTTTTGTTAATGTATTAAACACGGGCGCTATAAACTAGTCACTTATACGTCTTAAAATAATGTAGCATTCGACTACGAAAACCGGCAGTACGGCAGTGTAAAAACTGCGGCTCGGTGTACTCGGTAGGCCCAGGCCCGATTTGGGCTGTAGTGCCATCAGAAGAAGAAGATGTATTAAACACGGACTTGAATAATTTTGGGATTAAGTTACGGTTTTTATATGAGTAAAATATCGGTTTAGTTTATCAGTTCAAATTTTCTTTATAAAAACTTAATATATTTACGTGGATTATATAAATATCTAAAGTATATTTTTTAAGTAACTAATTAGCAAAATTTTGTATTTCTCTTTTCTGCAATCTTCAAGAATAATGTCTATGTCTATGTACGCCTTAGTGCTGATCTTGCTTTTACACTACCATCATATCCAGTGTTGGAAACCCTAATACGGCTGTAAAGTCTGCAACTTTATAAAAATAACTTATTCTTGTTCGTATTTTTAATATTTTCAGTTCAGTATTTTATTTATATCGGTTTAAATTTACTATTTTAGAACCGAAATAATATCGGTTCGGTTACGTTTTTAGGTACAGAATCAATTAAATTTTCGTTTCAGTTTTCGGTTTCCATATTTTAATACGGTTTCATAAAAAGGTGAATATCGGTGCGGTTTTCGATGACGGTTCAGTTACAGTTTGGGTCCCTGGTATTAAATGTATAATATACAGGTTGTTCAAGTTAACGTGCTCACCATTAGGATTTCGAGAACGGTAGGAGATACGATATCGGTTAAATTAGGCAAAACTTGCCTCATTTGTAGAACAGTTTATGGAGGTTTTACTTTTCTTGATAAACTGGCCACTCACCAGATATAATAATAATAATATCGATGAAGATCTCAATTTATAGTTTTGTTCATAACTTTTACAAATGAAATGATACCGGATTTTCGTTTGCACTTATTTTTTAATGAAGAATTTCCAGGAGTACTCAAACATTTTCTATAATGTACTGTTTTCGAAAAAAGATGACCAACTATAATTTTTCATATGAAGCTAATAGAATACTACGACACTGTTAAATAGAGATTTTTTGTTCGCTTTTTAACAATATAACATACTTTTACTTGGTTATTAAAGACATAACTGTAAAAATTGAAGAATTATTTATGATATATTTTGCACGTGAAGTGCGGTTACCAGCCGTAAAATCACTTCTCCCAATGATGTTAGTGATATGGAAGCCATATGAATAATTTTAATGTAGAATAAAGTTTGTCGGTTGTGAGAATCGAACTCGGGTTCACAAATCCACAACCTGACACATCGCTGAGCTATCTATCTAATTTATAATCACATATATTATTTCAATATATGAATCCGTTAAATCATTTTCCCAAAAGGAACAAAATGGTGATAAATATTATCAGAACGAATTTCCGCTTATTCTTAATATTTTTTTCAGTGTTTTCCGCAGACGTTGCTTCCATTTAAATTTTAAAGAGAAATGTTTAAAACAAAGTTTCTGGTTCCTATTATTTGTATTCTTTTAAACAGAATAAAATAGCGCCTTAATTTTGATATTTTGACTGTTTTATCGTAAATTAATGACTAAACAGTTTCATAATACATATAATAAAGTTGGGCGAAGTGATAAACATCATAAAAGCTGTAGCCAGGTCATAACTTTGGCTATTTTAAAAGCAAGGTGCTTTCACGTACATGACATTGTGTCCTTCAAAATATTATGTTATACTCCCAAAACAATTAAATAAATATAAAACAATTTATTCTAAATAACGACTTAATAAAATTTAGAATTCCGGATTTTCTCATTTTTTTGTGTCGTACTTTAAAAAATTCGAGTTAAAAAAAGTTGTTGAGATTTTTTTATAATTAAAAAAAAAACAAACATGATACTAAATAAATATTTGGTAGAAATTGTTTAGTTGAATAGTTTAGTTTAGATAAAACAACACTCTATATCCAATCAAATGAGATTCATAAAATAATCAGTACTCGTCAAACATTCTCATCTTAACACACCATGTTAGGTGCTAGCGGAATCATTCATCACGCAACAAACCTTCAATCATTCACTCCTTTACACTTTTTTCATTCATCTCTCATTTGAAGTACATTTCACATGCTCAAAACAAATCGAATAACTCACGCTCGCTCCTCTTACAACGAATCTAACAATGAATCTAAAAAAATATTAGTTTATATTTATAAAATATCAATAATAAATTTACATTAAATTACTGAACCTGTATGCAAGTATTTCTAATTTATTATTTATTTATTTATTTGTTACGCTGTACAACAGGAACTTAATCCGAATTACAGTACAGGGTCTGCACTCACCGAGCTGCAGTGTAGTAGTTTATATAATTATTAGCTTGAGTGAGATTCGAACTCGGGATCTCCGGATTCGAATTCCGTATCGCTATCCACACCACCGTACTGACGTATATAATCGTTAATTCGACCCAGTTAGTGAACCAAACCGAAATAAAACTATCAAACCGCAACAACAAAAAAACCGAATCAAAGATGTAAATTAAATCGAACCAATTTTTTTTTGTATTTCGGCTCGCTGATTCAAATATATCATATTGAACACCACGTGTTTCATCGAACATCAAACAAATAATTGAAAGTTTTAGAATCCCAATTTTATGTTTGTTTTTATAACTGAATGTTTATTTCATAAAATAAAAAATCACTAATATTTACATTTATTCAAATTACAAACTTGAAAACAGCTGTAGCATTAAAAATAACCATATGTTATGAACTATTTTCACATACACGTAACAAAACATTCAGATATCAATGACTATAAAAACTGTTTACCTTAAATACTTTATTAGCCATTAAAATTGTCAATTATTTTCCTACAAATACCCGACTGCATAATAAAACAGAACAACTGCATGTAACACAATATTTATTGTTTACGTGTCTGAATATACCATGTGACTCTCATACTATACATGGTGCCATACCATGATGCTGCGCCTATGTGTGCACCGCTCTACAGTACTGCTACATGTGCATATGTGTGCTACGATCAAACGACAATAAACACTAGTGTGAAAATGCAGTCTGCAGTGGTCAGCTGGTGTGCTGATCGAAAGCCGAGACGCAGATGAATGAAAAAATGCATGTGGTTGTAGGAAATTGTAGAATTTCAAGGACTTTCATAAAACAACCGATTTATTTTACAGTATAAACTGTATTTCATTTACCAATTGGTTCACTTAAATCAGTTAAATGATTTATATTTGATCGTAAAATAAAATGTATTTCTAAGTTAATCCTGCTGTTCTGTTCGAATTCTATAGATAAACAGATGTGTTTATTGAGAGGGATTACTTCAAACTAAATCGGAATCAGTATATCTAGAAGTAGAATGAAAATGAAAGAAGTAAGCTAGCGAAATAATTAAGTGATCTCGTTTAGTTTAAGCAAATGCCAATGGTTGTCAAAATTTTTACAAGTAAAATATGGATCTGCTCGCACCATTGCAAACTTCCTTGAATTTCACTACGCTTATTATGGTTATATGGGGTAGGTGGCCCAGTGGATCTTGAGAACCCTGGTTTGATCCCCACAGTCCACAAACAATTTTCACCAATTTAAATCTACCCCTGTGGCTTCCCCACCACTAACATCTTTGGGGGCCGTGATTTGACGGCTGATAACTGCACTTCACGCGAAGAAATATATCATTTACCGAGATCTGCTTAGGCAGAGTGCCGCACCCAGTAATGGGTAAAAGGCATAATGATATATTTATTTATTTATTATGGTTATTTCATTGGATTGTTTTGACATATACAGATTTGTCATGAGTTTTTTACAGATTTGGTGGGAC
Source organism: Pterostichus niger (assembly GCA_947425015.1). Lineage (NCBI taxonomy): Eukaryota > Metazoa > Arthropoda > Insecta > Coleoptera > Carabidae > Pterostichus > Pterostichus niger. The sequence continues at coordinate 23,381,162 of OX380342.1, forward strand.
AAGTAATGCCATCCAGTGATTTTTATTTCAATTAAATGAAAGTGACCTCGATGTCAAGTTACAAACACAACTTTAAAATATTTGAAGTATATATGATCAAACGAAATATATTTAATAAAATTGGGTATTTATACATTCAATATTAACCCTTTGCACTCCGTTGTCGGCGTAATTGCGACATTTTTACATTACATGCATGTACTTGTATACTATGTATGTATGTAACTAATATAGTGTTGGAGTTATTGGTATCCTCTATAAGTATTTAGACTGGAGTGCAAAGGGTTAATATGTTAGGTTATGTTAGTTACGATGTATATAGTCAGAGGCGCTAGATGACGTGCCCGTTCTGTAAACTTGAATTTAGGAATTCTAATGACATATTAAATGGACATAATAAACGTAGCACATTTGTATGAAGTTGGTCATGAATAAATTAAGTTGAATAAGGGCACACACAATAACTTTAAAGCTGCGTTCACAGATATCCAATTAGTAATTATAAGTAGCAATTAGAATTAATAGTCCTGTTTTATGTGAAATAATGATAGCGTACTAAGTGAAATGTTTGCAAACTTCAAACATTTCAATTACAATGCGATAGTTATTCATCTTCTATCGTTATCTAAGAGTTTAGAATTTTATAAAACTACAATATATTGAAAATATGACAATAATTAAAATAGTTCAGAGGAAAAGATACAGGCCTGTATTACGCAATTTTTATATAATTTTTATTTTAAATAAATAAATAAATATATCATCACGCCTTTTACCCATTACTGGGTGTGGCACTCTGCGTAAGCAGATCTCGGCAAGGGATATATTTTTTCGCGTGATGTGCGGTTACCAGCCGTCAAATCACAGCCCCCAAAGATATTAGTGGAGGGGGACCCACAGGGGTAAATTTAAATTGGTGAAAATTGTTTGTCGGCTGTGGGGATCGAATCAGGATACTTAAGATCCACAGGCAGACTCGATACCACTAAGCCTCCTACTCCATAATTTTCATTTTGTCTGTTTATATTTCTTCTCCAATTTCTCTACAAATATCATTTCTCACTAATTCAGATATAATGATATTAATTATAATTAGGATCGCAAGTTTTAAGCCGCTTTCGCTAATTGATAATTCCTAATAGTAATTACTAATTAGATAGCTGTGAATGCAACTTAATAAAGAAAAACTTAAAATACAGCATAATTTAGGACAAGTTTAAATAGCTTTAACAGTATATTAGGAAGCTAATTTAAAAAAAAATCCATATTAAATTATATCCTATAGCACTAAATTACCTAAATATAAAATATGAAAGTTATAATAATGCTACACTAAATTCAACTTAAAAAAAACAAAACAAAATTATGTGAAATAAAATAAGATAATTTGTTTCTTACAATAACACTGTAATTGTGCTCCTTCGGCGAATTATTTGAGAAATATTAATATTTCTTCTAATGATACAAATATGATGCAATCTACTATTTAGTTACAGTCAGGAAAGTTGCCTTGTTTTGTTATGATTGGGTTCAAATGTGAATTTATTGCAAAAAACAAATATTTGTTTTTCTTTATTGTTAGATTGTATTTTGTTTTCGCAAGATAACTATGATAACAGGGTTAAATTTAGTATAAGAATACTTTGAAAAACTATAATTTGTTGTAAGTATTAAACTAAATGGACTGGGACCTAGGTTTATATAATACATTGCTTTGTTCACTAGCTGTAAATACATGTAAGTAAATATCTAAAAGTAGGTAATATACAAATAAATATAAAGTATTTTAAATAGATCTTGACCAATTAAATTAAAAATATTCGTTTTACTTCCACTGTTATACTATTTTCATATTAAACTCAAGGGATCGGTATACAACGATTAAACGTCCCTGTCCCATATAACTACAATGATATCCATTAGTACGGCTACCCCATATCGCTTATCGCTGGTCAAAATAGGTATATTTTCAAGGGTCGTATTCAGCCTAAAATTATTCTTATTTTTTTCTATGATTGACCGTACCGACGAATGGGGCTGTACAACCCTGTGTGAACCTTGTGAAACCAGTTATGACGGATCATATTTTGAGATCCTTTGTAAACGTAATTGCGGTGCATTTAATCGTTTTATGCCGATCCCTTGAGTTTAAAATGAAAATAGTATACACGATTCGAAATTATTTAAAGAAAAATATTTGATATAAATAAAACATACGAAAAACTACATTTTCTACAAGCTTTTATTTATTTATTTATGTTAAGCTGTACAACAGGAACTTCATCACAATTACAGTACAGAGTCCGCACTCACCGAGCCGCAGTGTAGTAGTTCATATAATTTCATATAAACTCGGGATCTCCGGATTCAAATTCCTTATCGCTATCCATACAACTGTACTGACGGACATATATAACTAATAAAATACAAAAAAAATTTTATGACGAATATATTAAGATCTTTTGAAAAACCAATATCAGACAATTAAAGATAGAATCCGAGAACTCACAGAAGACAGGACAATTCCACAATTTATTGTTAAAAAATTTATTTTTACATCGAAAACTAGGATGCGGATGAATGCAGGAAATTGTAAATTTCCAAGGACTAGCGAACTAAGAAGAACTCTAAAGATTTAGCGTCATGTTAAAATAATTTTTATTTTTAGTTTATAAATGGAATAAATTTATAAAGCCTAAGAGTTAAGAAGCAGAAAAAATATACGTGATAGTATTAGAAAATTTCCATTCCTACGTGCGAAAACTTAACGAAAGGAAATAGGATTTAGTGATTTATTTTCAATTCAAAATTGAAATTATTTTAAAGCTTATTCAGACAAACTTTAAGTGTTGAAAGCTGAAACCTTGATAAATAAAAGAAATACGCGTGTTTGTTTCAAAGGAAGTTTAGACTTCAAGGATTGAGAACGTAGAGACTACTGATTTATGTTTCAATGATTTTCGTTTTAAATGTTGTCAAGAAAGACTTTAAATTTACAAATACCGAAAATCCGAAAGGTGTAATCAGGTACACGTGTTTGTATTTAAAAGTTGTAAAAATACTAAGAATGATTTACGTTTATATTCAGAAGTTTTTTTTTTATCAGAAACTTGAATGAATACGAGAGTCTTTCGTAAATTGTCTTGTAGAAGAAACAAATAAAACGTAAAATTAAGGATTTCTATTCAAAAAATTTACTTTAGGTTTTCTAGTGGTTACATTCTGAAACTATCTGCGTATGTCACAGCTAACAATGCCATCTAGCAATTGTTTTTGTGAATTTTATATGGACAATATAGACGGACAAGTAATGCACACATGCTTATAGAACGCGAACAAAAACAAATAACAAGATCGGGCAAAAATTACAGTGCAATTCTTAAACTTCAAAATCATACGTTTATTTTTCAATATAGTCATCGTTAAGGCAAATACATTTCTCCCAACGTGTAACAAGTTTTTTACCGACTTTTCTCGAATCCGGGCCTTGACAACTGCCTTTACCTCATCGTCCGAGGTGTAATGATTACCCTTGAGGTCTCTCTTGAGTAGAGGAAAAAAATAAAAATCGCAAGGTGTAAGATCGGGGAAATAAGGAGGGTGTGGAATCGGTTCAAACTTCAGGTTTCGCAGAGCCTCTTCTGATGCACACGAGATGTGATTATTGGCGACAGGCTGCCTCTAACACGATAAACTCGACGTCGGAGGTGTTTTAGAGTTATCTCATTAAATGGGGTAGCATGAACCCTTTAAGGATTCACAAAACATCCATTCATCAGATTTAGGTTTCGTCCAACATTCTCATCCAGACATTATACTCGCTTCAACCATATTCACATTCCCTTTATACAAGCTCATTATTATTGACCTACGTAAATAATGAAAACTGTCACTTTTAAAATAAATTCAAGCTTCTGAATTTATTTAAGTCATTAAATGCAAGGAAAATATTAATTCTGAATTTAAAATTGCCGCCTAATTATTTACTTATTTTGCAAATAATCACATAAAATGTAAATATGCAATATTGGAACTGAAACAATAATTTATAACCATGATCTCCATTTTGCATTTAAAATGGGAGCAGCCAAGCTTGAAAATTATTCAAAATAAACATGAAACTAGTTTTTATTACTCGTAATTTAACTGCCTTTAATTTACATTGGATATTAAAATTGTATATTCATAAATTCTAAAAACATTGCAACCATATAATGTATTATTATTTTAGTACAAATAATGTAGCTTGTATAACATACACGTGTAACTACAATTGTTTACAATAAATTTAAATATTATTTAACACCACAAGTATTTTGCATTTAATTATAGCGGGAAAAATAAAAACAATACAGATTTGAATCTCGTGCAAATAATGCCATTATAATTATACAGTACGATTTACTTTAATCACATTTATTTCCTATATAAATATTCATTATCAGAATATATAATTACTCAGATATTTACAATAAACAACGATATGAAATCTCAGTTCTCAGATCAAGGACTTGGAGATATATTTCGTGTTGAATAAACTTGAATATAATTTTTTATTATCGCTGAGAAAAATACTGACTGCCTACGTAAATAGATCCAAATGAAAGTTGTTATAGAGGCTATTATTGGACGTAACGTAATCATGTTTCATTCTGCCAAGATCAAGGAGTATCTGATTTATAAAGATATTTTTTTCTTGTGTTATTATTTATTAGTATCTACATAGTTCATGGCTATTAAATGAATGTATCAATATTATTATTATACTTGTATTGATTATGTAAAGTGTTGAATAAAGAATTGGTTATTTAGAATTCTTTCGATATTATAAATGATAATTATAAAAATAAATAACAAAATCAGATGGCGAAATATGTCTTGTTGAACCACTACGGCTTAAATGTATCGTTTAACATTTAACTAAGTTTAAAAAATAGTTTTATTACACCATGGACATCTAAATTTCATTGAGGTACATCAGACCCAGTATACATTTTTGTATGTATTCTGAGAAATATTTTATATTACTAAAGAAACTATAACGGATAGGTAGATTATATTATTATTTTAATTATTTTTGTTAAACTGGCATTTTATTCTAAAAAAAATCTGATGTGGACACCACATGACTTCCTTGTACACGTATTAAACTATAGATATTTTTTTAATTTCACATATTTGACATTAAATCTTTTATTTTTTTATTTTTTGTTCTAATTCATAGCAAACTTAATTTAAAAAAAAAATAAATTATATAATATTTAAATTTAGATATCTCGCTTATGCAAAAGGCTACACGCAGATTTTAATTCTCTAAAACTTTTATTTGCAGTATTTATTTCTAAAATTAAAATAATACCATTTTTTTCAAGGAAAACTGTTAGCAGTTTCATGTAATGTGTCACTTCCGGTTAGTCTATTTTAACCAAAATCTATTATGTTATTTCCACTGATGTAGTAGTCTTATATACCAAATTTGGAAAGTTTTAAATTATATTTGAATAAAGTTTCTCATGAAAATCTATTATAGGCTTCAAGTAAAGTACCACTTGAGGAAGTTATATAATGACCAAAAAGGGAGGTGCACAACTAGATGTTATAACAGTCCTAAATATAAAATTTCAATTTTCTACGGCTTACCGTTTTTGAGTTATGCGAGATACATACATACGTACAGACGTCACGACGAAATTAGTCAAAAAGGATTCAGGGATGGCCAAAATGCGTATTTCCACTGAAATCTGAGAACCGAAAATTTTCGCGATTACAATACTTCCTTTACTTCGTACAAGGAAGTAAAAATGGAAATCATTTGAGAAATATAAGGAAGTTCGGATACCTATATGAAGGAAGTGATTCTTTAGAAGATTAAAATATATTAATAAATACAGTACCTCTTTTATGCCCATTTGTATCAATGAAACTAAAATTTTAAGTTTAACATAAACATACAATGTTTCATCAAATGTATGACAGCCATGTTTTATTAATTATTTTTGTATTAAATTGCGCGAAATTAATGTTTTTTTGTTGCGCGTGAGAATGTCATTTTTAGTGAAGACCGCAGATCGAGACAAAAAAAGTCTTTCGAAACAACAAAAATTTCGCCCACGATATACAAACATCATTTTTTCTACAACTGTGAAAAAAGAATAATATGTACAATAATTATTGATTTATTCAGGTAAATTGAAGTAAAACAATCAAAAATAATATAAAGGTACTATTGATGTGTTGTAACCAATGGAAGGTTAAAAAATCTAATAAAGTACTTATAGAAATAAGTAAAACGATTTTTAGGGAGAGTTATTACTTAAGATTATCTAAATATTACACAAGTAGAAAAATACAGATATACTTTTAACCTGTATTTGAAAACAAATAAGACAAAATATATTGACTTGTAAGTATTGAACTACGATGAGCCAAATATTGTCTAATCTCGTTGCTAATCTTATTACAAAACACATATTTTATCTTAGTACAATTCGCACAGTATATAATAGCATATAGATAGAATTATTTTCTCCCTGCTGCAATAGATAAATCTGCTTTTTACACGATTTTATCATAATTCTATACGATATTTACACCAACTGTTCTAAGATATTTATAAAATACTACATACTATACTACTATATACGAATGCCGTAATATGACGATTAGTGCCTGAACATAACAATTTTTAAGAGATCTAAATATGTTTATGAACTGCAAAATGATAGGGGTGTAATAATAGATTTATAAAATTTATTTAAATAGTTTCTTGACAACACTTTAGAAAGTATAAAAAGAGAATCCGAATTTGAATAGCACCGATATCATAACATAGTAAACAACACATAATTTCTTTTATTTCTAACATATTCGTCATTCTTCATAGCTTTATTAATATTTATGTAAACGAAACCGCATAATATATACCACATATTCAGACAAATTCAGAGAACAGGAAAAATTTTAAATGGCATTTATGTCTTTTTACTTATTTAGAATAGCTAATTAATTATTTATTAATAAGTTTTCTTAATTTTGTTTCACTTTGTATAAACATATTTTACGCTTTTACTTAACAGATCTATTATTCATAAACTTGTAATTACGCACTAGTAACAGGCATATCTATTACAAAAGTTCATATTTGATAAGTTTGTTCCTCCAAGCCATTGTTATCCACAAAAATAAACACGGAATTGAGAACAATGTTACACTTTCAGTTTATATGTAACGTATAATCGATGACAGTGGCGGCGTTAATAAATAAAATAGGGTAGGGCTCGGCACGATAATAATAAACATTTGGTGCAAGAGGAAAAATATTTATTTAAATGCTTAACCTCGACAGAAGTATATAGTACCTATACACCATGTTCATTTTATTAATTTATTATTCATTTTATTCAATTGAATGTTAATTATAACAGCAACAAACTCTGAATTTTGACTTTAATCATTTCTCTTACATGTGACCAAAGTAGGGTATGAAAACGATTGAAGTTTGCTTTTGAAATACATATTTTGACTGACTCAGATATTATCGTAAATATAAGAATTCACACTTTTTAATAAATAAATTTAATTAAATCTTGAGATATAAATGGTAAAATCGTCATATATATATATATATATATATGTATATATATATATTTACGTTTGACGTTGGACCTGCAGGAGAAAATATTTATATTTTATAAAACATTTATAATTAAGTAGGCAAGTAAACAGTTTATTTATTTAATTTTAAAATCACAATAAAAATGTATTTCGAACAAAATTAAACTAGAATGGACATAATAAATACATATTCTAGTCTTGAGCATATACTCAAACAAACACATCTTCATTGTTCGCTAAGCAAAACCTAAGTCTTTCGTAAAAATTATGGCGCATGTTAGATAGCTGCCGGGCTGTAATATTCCTGGATTCCTCTGCAATTCTTTGTTTTAGAAAATCCACATTTGGGTGCCTACTTTTGTAAATTTTATTTTTTAAATGGCCCCACAGAAAGAAGTCATTAGGTGACAAATCCGGTGATCAAGCTGGTCATTTTATAAAAAACTAGATTCAACGACCCCAAAAATCCCCGAGTAACTAGTTTTGAACCTAAAACTCTATTTCAGTTGAATATCATAGTTTCATCCCCTCACCCCCCTTTTTAACCTCTTAAAAAAATGCATATATTCAAAATGACCCCAAAAATAGATTTTGGCGATCTCAAAAACCCCTGGGTAACCAATGTTGAACGCGTAATATTTTGGCATTTACCACCTTTCAGGGTTGATTTGTACCCCTAAAAAGCAACTTCCGGAACAAAAAAATAGGGTTCAATATTTTTTAGAGTTCTATTAATGTGCCAAGTTTCATTTAAAAAGATAAGTGACATTTGGGTAGTGTTACTTTTAGGCCACATATAATTAATAATTATAAAACGTATATTACTTTCGTAACTCGTTAAAATAAATGAGTGGGTATTAGGGTGGACACACATATTAATGTGGTGAATATGCGCCCACTCTTCCTCCGCCACTGTACGACAGATTACAATTATTGTTATGAAATAAAATTTAATTAACACTTCTATCCAAACATATAATCAGTGCATATCGTATTATTATAACAAATTCTATATTTCTAAACTGGAGCATGTGTGTAGTATAAATAAAAAAGTTCTAACAAGCAAATAATAGTGTAAATATTTAATATTTAAAAACTTTCACAGTTTACACAATCATACTTGTTTCAAGTTGTTTCTTTATTTATGAAAGGTAAAGATGTTTCAGCATCTGCTATATTGACTTCCTCGAGTTACATTTAGACAAATGGTCTTCCGAGAACAATACATCAAAATGCAGTTCTTTTTCTCATTCTGGACCATACATTTTTCATTTACTAAACAACACAGCACGTCTTCGTTTTTCAGCAAAAAATACAGAATCTCAAGAGATATTCAAAACTTCTATTAAGAATTTAGCATTTTATTTTCAGTAACAAATTAACTAATATTTTATACAGTGTGATCCATGATTGAACCTTTCGTGACTTGAAGAAGTTAGTTTATGTTTCACGGAATAAAGTTAGTATTAATTTACCGGCAATCGTAAGTTATGTTATCTAGTTTACCGACATTTCGATATATCAATGACATTCTTTTTGATACATCTTGTTGTTTGCGCTAAACAAATAACTCAAGAATTTACATATTATTTATTGTACCGATGATAATGCAAAAATATTTCTCCGAAATTCACAAATGCATACTAAAATGTATCACTGAAATGGTAGGTTGAAAATAACGAATAAAGTAATAATAAGAGATACAATGAAGTAACATTCAAAGATTTGTTAAAAACTTTATTTAAATTAATTTCCATAATTTTGATTTATTATTGTCAACTATTAGCCCAGTGACACAAAAAAAAGTTAGCTTTAGGAATGTGCAAATTTGAGAATATTTCGATACAATACTTTTTGCGTTATTATCGATATATCAAATAATATACACATTTTTTTCCAATCATTTTGAAACATAATAGCCTAATATAAATAATAAAACCTAATAGCTTTTATTTTTAATACACTGGAAATAAATAAATAATGAACGTCAAAAGAAAGAAAGAGATTTAAAGTTTTTTTGACAAGAAGTATTAAATTTAATTAAAATTTGATGTCTCTCCAATGAAATAAAAAGGATATTGCGTTATATTAACTTTTAGTAATAACAAACTATAATATTTAGACATGTACCTTTTCTCTTTTGCATATACTGAAATATATTTTTTAATATAATTGTGATTGATAATAGTAATAAATCCTGCAAGAATAAAATAAATAAATAAATATATCTGCACGCCTTTTACTCATTACTGAATGTGACTTTTTGTCGTAGCAGATTTTGTAAGTAATATATTTACGAGCATGATGTGCAGTCACAGGACACAAAGATCTTAGTACAGGGGGAGTCGCAGGGTTAATTTGAATATGGTAAAAAATAAAAATTATCTAAATAAATAAATAAATATATCATCACGCCTTTTACCCATTACTGGGTGTGGAACTCTGCCTAAGCAGATCTCGGTAAGTGATATATTTTTTCGCGTCGAATCCAAATTCTGAAATCCATAGTCTTGTAAGAAATGTTTATTTATTTATGTATGGTACTCTGTGCAATAGAAACTTAATCCCAATTAGAATACAGGGTTCATATATTTTTTTTAGCTTAAATGAGATTGATTCGGGATCTTTTGATTAGAATACCGTAACGCTAACCACACCACTATATTATTTAATTAATAACATATAAAATAACAATTAGTAGATACTGTAATAAATAATTTAGTTTACAGTATTGTTTGGTAAAAATATAGAAATAAAAGATAGAAGTAGGGGAAAGAAACATGAAATACGGTACATATGTCAAACCTAGAGAGACATAATTTATAAATTTTCAGTTATCTGTCACTATCCCAGAAATGATAAACATTAAATAGCTTTAAGCGTTTGGCTTAAATTTGTTATTAATTGATTAAAAATATATGCTTACCTTCATCGAATAATTACATGGGTACCGTACAGTTAAAAATAAATAAATTTTAAAATTAATGCTGTCCTATAATGCGTTAGAAACCAATTTAAAAATCAAATTTAAATTTATAAGTCTGAACTACATTACGAAAATTCAAATTATTACCTTAATCTCTTCCTGTGAAAGCTGTAATCAATTTGATTTATGTTTGATGATCAGTCGAGTTTTTAATCTCATAAAAACTAGACCTACTGCCCATAACACGAATTAATTCTACTTTACGATCAAATGAAAATGTCAAACGTTATTTCCAATATCCAACAATGAGAATTTAGTGTCTACAATCAACAAACCGTTTGGAATGGTGATTATAAAACGATTACATTTATCTTTTGGGGCTGGCCGAGTGAGCGATAATCCGCAGACACACAACAAACAAAATTGATTCATAACAATGGGTACGTTGACAGTCGTGGACTGATTGACAAATTACAGTGCAGTCAATGGTTGAATGTATAATTTACCAATTAACATGACGGTTCAACTGACAAGTACCAGTACGCGAACGGTGAGCATTTCACAGATTCATGTCGAAGGACAGACGAACTAATTTCCTATAACAACTATCCTTCAGAATTGACTCAATTTGTGCAGCTCACTTTGGATGAAAATAGATATATGTGTCAAATATTTGTGTATAAAATAAAAATAAATAATGTATATAGGAGAAAAATTATCAAATTTAACTCTTTGTTATTGGAATACTGGTTTTAATGTGGTCATACAGTTGGTCACATTGTATGACCACATTAAAGCCAGTTAAATTTTAATATTTTTCTCGTATGCAAATCATCTTTTTCGATTTAATAAATCAATTCTTTGAAAACAAATAATTATTGTAATTGAATTAACAAATCTAGTATAAGATATAGATTGAAATTAGGTCCGATATTTCCAACTCTAGTTAAATCGTAAAAATAAAATATATCATCACGCCTTTTACCCATTACTGGGTGTGGCACTCTGCCTAAGCAGATCTCGGTAAGTGATATATTTTTGCGTGAAGTGCGATTACCAGCCGTCGAATCACGGCCCCCAAAGATATTAGTGGAGGGGGAGCCACAGGGGTACATTTAAATTGGTGAAAATTGTTTGTCGGCTGTGGGAATCGAATCAGGGTTCTCAAGATTCATAGGCCAACTCGATACCACTGAGCCACCTACCCCATAGTTAAATCGTAATCTAATTAAATCATAGAATAAAAAAATATGCTAGAAATTCTGGAATATTGTAGAAGTAATATGATTCAGTATATAAGGGAGAATTTGGGCCGGCAATAGTCAGTCTGTATTGAAGTGTGAACAGCGCAAGTCATAGCTTAGTACTTTAAAGTGAATATAAATAAGCGGTGTAAATAAATATATGTCTTAGTAGTTGTACTACATTATTTTTAAATAAATATTTTGTTAGTGTTTTCATTGTTCGTGTTTAATTTAATAATAAACTTCACCGAACCCGAAATTGTAACAAACGTTACAATAACATTCATTTCAAATATTCCACAGGTCAATTAGTCTTATGGTAGAATTCTACGGAAATCCATAAGTTTAATAGATCCGTAAATTTGTAAGTGGAACAAAATCCCAACAAAATTTATGACTATAAAATATTTTCTGCTGTCAACAAATATGATGTGATTTTCTTCATTATTTACATATTTACGGATCTATAAACTTATAGATTTATCACATAATTCCACCATTAATTACTCGTATATTATTCGATATTCTCTTGTATTTCGTTGGTAATCTAGTCAAGGTTACTTTGGAACAATGAGATGCTCGCTGTATCGTTGCCTGTCTGGCTAGGAAACCACAACAGCTCTAAGCTGCTTGTCGCAAACCATCCTAGGATTATTCCAACATGAACTGTTTTCTACTCACACCTGGCCTCAGCCGTCCCAAATATTTACAACATCTTAACAATAACATCATCATCCTACACACTTCTGAAAGGCGAACGCACCTTAAAAGCCCATATGTTACGATCTATAATTCTGGACAGAATCATGAACATAATTATAGACAGAATTTTGTGGACGATCACATACATAATTTTGTATCAAGGTTACTTTTCTATCTACAAAATTAGAATATGTTCTATTGTTATGAACAGAAAGTGCGCGTATAATATGCGCGGTGAATTATAACAGATAATAATAATAATATTTATTTAGCTTCAAGAAATTTACAATCATGTCAGTCAGTAATACATAACAGGAAATATACATATTAAAATGAGAAAAAAAAACTAATGTGGACACTACATGACTTCCTTGTACGCGTATTAAACTATAGATATTTTTTTAATTGCACATAACTGACATTAAATTTTTATTTTTTTTATTTTTTTTCTAATCCAAACTTAATTAAAAAAAAAAACTAAAAATATATAATTTTTAAATTTACATATCTCGCTTATACAAAAGGCTAATTAAATAATTCTTAATGTGCTAGACGCAGAATTTAATTCTCTAATACTGTTATTTGCAGCATTTATTTCTAAAATCAGAATAATTCAATTTTTTTCAAGAAAAACTGTTAGAAGCTTCATGTAATGTATCACTTCCGGTTAGTCCCTTTTAACCAAAATCTATTATGTTATTTCCATTGATATAGTAGTCTTATATACCAAATTTGAAAAGTTTTGGATTATATTTTGATATAGTATTTCATTCAAATATATTATAGGGTTCAAGTAAAGTACCACTTCCGCTAGTTATATAATAACCAAAAAGGGAGGTGCACAACTAGATACTATAACAGTCCTAAATACAAAATATCAACTTTCCACGGCTTACCGTTTTTTAGTTATGTGAGATACACATCATACGTACGTACTTTACTTCGTACAAGGAAGTAAAAACAAAGTATATAAGTAATAATCAGATATAAATTTGTATTTATATAATATTCATATTTGAAAATTTACTTGTGAAGATAAATCAACATTTAAAAATTCTAGCACACTGTAATAAGCATTTAGCGTTAAACTTCGTCTAATTTTATTTTATTTTGTGTTTACATATTTAATAGAATCAGGAAATTTATTGTAAAGTCTAACAGAAATAATTGATTAATGATTATTATATTCGTTGGTTAAACTCAACAAGTTTGCACTTATAAATGTAATAAAATATTATAACGTAAGGAAGTTCAATGACCTGGTGAAACAAATATTAATATTTGTCCATAAGTTTTACAGATCCGTAAATTTGATGGAGTATTTAAATATTAGTTAAAAGTTTAGATTCGTTATTAGTAATGACATAAGGAAAGGTGAGGCTATCTAATAAAAATGATGATATTAAATAAAAGTAATTATAGTAGCGGTACAAATATTTTTAGAAACGGAATGATTACGCCAACAGCAAAATTCGGAGTGTTATTTCGTTTAAGAAAGAGAATGTATTTCGAAAATGAAAAAAATATATTTTAAGGCGAGCCTAAAAAGATTAATGTTACCTTTAAAGAACAAAAGGTCCATTGCTGAAAACTATTGCATAACTACATAATTAATCATTGAAACAGACAGATAAAGACTAAACGTAATTAACATGTAACACCTGTCTCATTATTTCTGCCCAAAAATGATTTACCTATCTACGGTTGCCCTATTATTTTGTTGTTAAAATTAGATGTTTATATGTTTTTTTATTTTATTATAATTCTTTTGATCGTGGTAATTAAATGGACAATGAAATGATTATAATTTATCGTACATCGCAGGCTGCGAGTTCGAATTACGTTCAGGTTATGGATATTTGTGATATCTGTCTTGTAATTGAGATATATAAATAAATAGAAATTAATAAAATAATTCTAATTACGAAATAGGTAAGATGTATTCATGGTATACAAACTTTGTAAGTAAATGCCAATTTGACAAACAAGACTAGATTAAAAAAATTAAAGTAATTCGAAATAATACGCCATGTGGAATCGTTTAAATTTTCAAACCAAAATAATCAGTTTAAATAAAAGTTAAACATAATGAATGATATATATTTAAAAATCTTAATCGCTAATGTTACAACTTCGATTTTTATGTCTCCTCGACTAAATTCTTAGTACTATTTGTCAATTGTTTTTTAAAAATATTATTTGAAATATGACGAATTTGGTATTGTATTGAAGCTGCCTGTCCGGGAAGTTTAGTTAAAGTATAATAACAGATCGTTAATAAAGTTATACAAATTTTACTGAGTTTGGTATCAAATTAAATTTTATTACAAATGACTTACTATGACGAACACTGTAGAGTTTTTAAATATTTGTCATGACAATCTGTTAAATTATTTTTTAGGTATATCTCTTGACAATAAATTTGGATGTAGTATATTCTGGACATGTTTTTAATTTATATATTTGTTCTAAAATTATTAGGAAAAAACTTGCACCAAATTTTAATTTGAACGTTGTAAAATACAATTAATAAAAATATATCATCACGCCATTATTTTTATTATTTTGCAGTAGCAGATATTGATAAATGAAACATTTTTGAGCATGAAGTGCAGTTTTTAGCTTTCAAATCACGGCCCTCAAAGATGTTAGTGGAGGAGAAGCCACAAGGGTATATTCAATGTGCTGAAAATTCCACAGTCCGAGTCGATACCACTGACAACCTACTATACGAGAAATTCTTGTCTGTTTTCTGTGTTTATCAACGATCTCGCAGTCGACTCGAACGACTTTGATGAAACTTGATATTCTAATGTTTTTTTGGTCTTAGATGTAGCTAAGTCTCATAATCTTGAAAATTAATTTTGAAAGAAATTTAATGAAAATCTAAAGATATATATGTAATTACTTTATGGCAATATAATTTGATCCAAGTAATCAATTAAAATCAAAATTAATCCGATATCAGCAACTGTTTTCGAGATATGTTTCTTTGATCTATTTTATGAGTTTTCTTATTTTTCGTTTTAAACTTCTCTTCTCCCGTTATTTTCCTAGCCTTCTAGAAGTAATAATTTAAATACACATTTAAATAATCAACAACATTCATAAACATTAACAACACAGCGATAAACAGATAAATCTTTTCATCTGAACAAAACAACTCCTATACTCTTTCATTCTTCCAGTGCATGCCACGTCACAATTCATTTACGAATGACATCCTCGACTATCGATCACACACGCACTCGTCACCGCGCCGCGTACCGGTGCTGCCGCCACCGTCTCCACCGCCGAGTGAAAGTCTGTAACGGGGACGCGAACTAGCGAACCGGCGGCCGGCGACCGCTGAAGGGTCAACGACCTGACACCCGATACCGATAGTGTTGCTGTTGCTTCTTACTGCTATGGTTTGTGCGGCGGAGTAGAAGGTGGATGATTGACGATGTGTGACAGAGGGTGCTGGAATCTGTTTGTGGGGTGATTGAGAAGAAGGTTGAGATATTTGTGGTGGGATTTAAATTTGATTTGAAATATAGTCATATATTGTTTAGATTAATTTAGTTAATTCATTATAGAAGAATTGCTCTATTTTAATCATATTTTATATGGGGTATATGTGGATCTTGAGAACCCTGGTTCGATCCCCACAGGCGACAAACAATTTTCACTAATTTAAAATCTACCCCTGTGGCTCTCTCTCCACTAAAATCTTTGGGGGCCGTGATTTGACGACTAGAAACCGCACTTCACGCGAAGAAATATATCACTTACCGAGATCTGCTTACGGCAGAGTGCCACACCCAGTAATGGGTAAAAGGCGTGATGATATATTTATTTATCTGCTTACGGCAGAGTGCCACACCCAGTAATGGGTAAAAGGCGTGATGATATATTTATTTATTTATTTAATTATTAACAGAAGATATAATCGTAACTACAAGCAATCCACTTTCTTAATTATTTACATATATTTCTTTATTTGTTACTTTGCACAACATGAGCTTACAGCTTATAGTAGAATCCGAACAAAACGAAACACAATAATATGTTTGAGATATAAGAATAAATTAGTCAGAATTGAACTCGGGACCTCTTCATTTTTAATTAATAAACGTAAGTTTTATAAATAAATATATCATCACACCTTCTACTCCTTACTGGGCGTGTCACACCTCCGTAGCAGATCTCGGCAAGTGATATATTCATGCGCGTGAAAAGCGATTACCAGCTGTCAAATATTTTAGTGCAGAGGAGTCAGTTTGGTAATTTGAATGTGATTATAATTATTTATAGGTTCGATTCCCGCAGCCGATAAACAATTTTCACCAAATTAAATCTACCCCTTTTGCTTTCCCTTCCCTAACGTCTTTGGAGGCCACGATTTGACGACTGGTAACCGCACTTCACGCAAAGAAATATCTGCTACGGCAGAGTGCCACACTCAGCATAATTTTATTTTTGTTTAAATGCAAATGTAGGAATCGAACCCATGTTCTCAAATCCACGGTCCGACTAGATACCACTGAGCCATCTAATCCATAAAATAGATAAGAATCCTTTATTTTTAACAGGATTTTAGCTTAACTGATAGTTACATAATCATAAATACTAATTATACATTGTATAACTGGTTATAAATAGTGAAAACTTTTATTGTTTTATTGTAGTCATTGCACAAACAGTAATTACAACTATTTTACGAGTATCATTAGATAATATCAAAATTAAAACAGAAATTGCGATTGTTTATATTGTTCTGCATTGTTCATATAATCAAGCATCAATCTCACAAACTCATACTGAATCTTGATAGAATTAGTTACTCTTCTATATAA
Organism: Pterostichus niger; assembly: GCA_947425015.1. Lineage (NCBI taxonomy): Eukaryota > Metazoa > Arthropoda > Insecta > Coleoptera > Carabidae > Pterostichus > Pterostichus niger. Next base: position 23,398,486 of record OX380342.1, read on the forward strand.
TTAAACAACCATAAACTATACTAATTTACTCTAGAATAAAAAAAGAAGAAAATTATAATGTATTGCTAATGATACGGATCATTATTTTAAAGTGAAGTCATATTTATTTCAGTTTTCGTTTGTACTTCACGTGAAAGTTTCACACGAACACCAATGAATATTTCGTCAGTTTTATTAATGCCAGATAAACAGGTAATCAATAGTACATGCATAGTATTATTATGTGTTATGAATCCGTAAATAACTACATTGAACGTAATTTAATAAATGGTTTTTTTTCGAAAACTGTCATATAAAGTTAAAATTTACATGACAACTATCAACACGCGAAATGAATGTTTTTTTGTCTACAGAACGCAAAAGATTTTTGCATGCAGGATGCAAAAGTTTTTTGCATCCTGCAATTTTTTGATAGAAGAAAGGGTCACTATTTAATAAAATTTCTCACTTTATTTTTTTGGTTAGAAGCAATACTTCTATTCTTTAACAAAATTTATATTTAATGTTCCAATTGAGCAATTATTCATATTTAGCCCGCTTGAGGAAGCTAACTGGTGTACTGGAATAGTTTCTTGAGAAATGCAATGCGAATCCCAATAAATCGCAGAAAAAAATTAGAACGTTTGTTTGGTTTCTATTGCCAACCAGCTGTCAATTGCTGGTCAGAGAATACCAGATTTGATAGAAATTATATTACATACATTGTTGTTATGGAGACATTAGATGTCACATTAATTCATCCTAAACGTCAAAATTTTCTCATTACTAATTTTGGGACATAGTTTTCGAAAAAACGTTGTTTGATACTCGATTTCGAAATGCTTTTGCATTCCTGAATGCAAAAGTAACATTTCGCAATCTAGAATCAAAAATAACTATTCAAGATCTTAACAAGGCGGTTTGACTTTTGATTTTTCTATCAGAATTTACTTCAATTTGTTTTAAGTGTACGAATACAGCTATCACATATGTGAATAATCAGATACATGATTCTGATATCTAATCAGTGATTTAAAATCATTTGTCGTACTAACACAATGTATCAGTTTTGAATATTATTTTGATATTATAACCATGATTACATTATAATGTAACAAGTTAATAACTCATTGTTATCTGAACTGGATTCTTCAGTATCTGATAATAAATTAAATAGAACTTACTATTATTTGAATCTTATAGTAATATAACAAAACAATAGACGTATTCTTTTTAATATTATGCCTAGCCTAATTATTATTACATTGAGTTAATTATTGCGGCAACCAAATAATTAAATATTTAAAGTAATGATTATAATAGTGACAGTACTTACTTTAAAATTTTCAAATTTAATAAAAACCAGCTAATATTGGTTGATCTTGTAAGCGAGCAACAATTGATATTGATCAAGAATTTTAAGATCTAGAGAACTACGGTTAAATTAGGCAAAAATTACCGCTTTATCAGATCAATTTAAACATGTTTTTCGTAACACATGCACAAGAAATACGTTCTTATTCCCTAATTAGAGAGAGAAACACTGCTTTTCTCCCCTAGGATGAGAAACATTATGTTTCCATAGGTACCATGTTTCTCTCCCTAGACCGATGTTTCTCTCCCTAGACCGATGTTTCTCTCCCTAGACCGATGTTTCTCTCCCTAGAAAGATTAGCTGTTTGCGGTGTTACCTAGGTAACTAGTTACGCAACCCATATTTGACATTTGTCCCTAAAAGACAATAATTTTTGTGTACTTGTTACGAAAAGTATAATATGCTTCACGGGAGGGCGCGATTATCCCTTGTGTGAAGTTGGCAAACCTCGACTTCCGCTCGAGCCTTCGATCCTCGCTTACGTCTCGGTTTGTCAACTTCACACGCGGTAATAATCGCTTGTTTCCCTCCCTTGATGCATAACATACTATTTCGTAACACATGCACAAGAAACACGTTCTTATTCCCTAATTTGAGAGAGAGAAACACTGCTTTTCTCCCCTAGGTAGCATGTTTCTCTTCCTAGGTAGCATATTTCTCTCCCTAGAGACTACGATTATTAGCTGTTTCCGGCGTTTCCTAGGTAACTAGTTACGCAACCCATATTTGGCATTTGTTCCGATAAGACATTACCGTCTTTGTGCACTTGTTACGAAAAGTATAATATGCTTCACGGGAGAGCGCGATTATCCCTTGTGTGAAGTTGGCAAACCTCGACTTCACACGCGGGAATAATGGCTTGCTTCCCTCCCTTGATGCATAACTATTTGTCTTTCCAAAAAAATAATCATAGATCGGTAAATTTAATGATTTTTTTTTTCAAATAAAATAAATAAATATATCATTACGCCTTTTATCCATTACTGGGTGTGGCACTCTGCAGATCTCGATGATATATTTCGTAACTATAACTAGTACATGTAGCATTATTATAATTATTTACATGAAATGTAAATCTTTCACTTATAAAATAATTGAACACTAAACATTTCAATTCAACTATAAGTTCTTAATTTTTAATTTCGTTCACAATCACAAATATAAATCTTCTCGAACATGACCTTTTCACTTACAGTTTGTACGCCAACGCAGTCTCACACCTCCAATCACAGAATAAATACCTAATAAATCAAGCGCACAGAGCAAATAAGATTATTTTTAGGTTCGAATACATTAAACGATTGTTTATTGACAGCTGAAAGGTTAGTAAAGTTTATTTTGGGTTAAATTGAGTGCTGTCAAAATTAAATGAATTATGAACTACAAAAATGAGATTTAAAAGTATAGCACGAAAATCGTTACGAGCAGAAAATAAGTGAAAATTATTTGAGGTTATATAATTTTTATTCTTATAATTTACGCTTAAGAATACTATATGTAAAAACTATAGGAATACAAATTAGTTCTTTTATTTCCTTTGCGCTATCTATTGATTAAATATTTTTCGAATCAATCTATTTAGCTTCATAGTTCTTAGTTCATTATAATCACATACCTATAAATTATCAAATTAGAAATATTTCAATCATCATATAATAACTATGCTACGAGTATATAAAAGTAAAGGGTGAATAAGGTAGAAATTTCTAAAATTACATCAAAATACAAATAGTGCCCCATACATTTCGAGATAGTGATGTACCGTCAATATTACTAAACTTTTCATCGCTTTCATTTATTATTATTATTATTTATTTATGTTATGCTCTAAAACAAGAAATTAATTTCAATAACAATTGTTATACACCAGAACCACAATAAATTAATGTTCGTTCGAGCACTGCTGATTTTTTTATGTTACTTCAAAATTGTTAGACCATCAATTTAAAAAAAACAACTCATAAATGTAGAGATTTCATCAATTGTATTTACTTTAAAAAATGATAATTAAAAATTGTAATGTTAAGTAAGGACATTCTTATGTTCGTGCTGTATTTTAAGATTATCATAAACTCACATTTATTGTTTTACTTAATCAATTAACGTCCGCAGAATTACCAGATAAAATTTGTATCTATATTTTCAAACATTATAATAATTTAACAATATCTACTGAAATATTTATAGCTAAATAAAAACCTGGAAAAATGTTGCAAATGCAAATGGTTAGTGCACGAAATTATAATGCTGTAAATTTGTAAAACTTGAGATACAATCTTTCCATCACTTCCTTAGCATCACAACAAAGCAAAAATGGCTGAATAGAAACAGACGATCAGGTTCATTCCTGCTCCATGTATGTAAAATAAAGAGACATTTTGTTACAGTATACTAGAGAGATATGTATTTAAAATGTTACTATAGAGACATCTATTAAAAATGTATAAACAATGTATTCGTTTTTATACTGAAATTTATGATGCTCTTTTGGTTTCACTATACTTAAACGGGTACAGTGGGTGATAATGTGTATGTTTATTAGTGTTCTTTTAATTAAAAACAATTTAAGTTGTTTTACTTTTACACCTGTGGATCTTGAGAACCCTGGCTCGATCCTCACAGCCGACAAACAATTTTCACCAAATTAAATCTACCCCTGTGGTTCCCCCACCACTAATATCTATGGGAACCGTGATTTGACGGCTGGTAACCGCACTTCACACGAAAAAATCTATCACTTACCGAGATCTGCTTCGGCAGAGTGCCACACCCAATAATGGATAAAGGACGTGATGATATATTTATTTATTTAATTATATTGCTCTAAATTAATCACAGACGGGTCTCTAAATTAATTAAAAATATAGATGAATAATTTGCATTATTTAAGGTTATAATAGTTTTGTAATTGTTTGGGAAACATTTTAGATTAAAAGTAAATGTCTTTTAATTTTATTTTGCCTGTTAATTACAAATCAAAATTAAAATTAATTGCACACGTTCCTTCCCCACAAAAATAATTTCCATGGAAGGAAGACAGCTATTAACTATTAAAAAAATAAAAAATTAACAGCAATAACAAGACATAAACTCAAGCAAATGTCCATTCAACGCTTCACGTACTACCGACAAATTACATTAAACGTGTTCTTTGTAAAAACTTGATATTTAATTACTTTATCAAGCTGCTAGTGGCACTTCCGTTCTAGAGGCTCTTGCCTCAATAATATTTGTGTGTAGGCAAACTCAGGTCAACTGGGGTCAACTTTGTCATCCGCCAAACTAAAATTACTATAATTTCTTTACGTAAATCAACGTAATACGTACATCACATTTGTAATTACGTAATCGAGTTTTTAATGGTTTTATTATTCAAGTTCAAGGATGGAAAAACATATGTTTGACTTAATTATTAGTTAGATATAAAAATATAAGTGTTGTTTATACAGAGTTAATCAGACTGCTGTTAAGAATTAAAACTTTATTCGACATGCAAATACTTCAAGGATATGTTGCATTATTTACATAAACAATTGCATACCATGAATATTTGATAATGTGAATAATCCTTTTCCATATTTATTAGGTATTATTCACTTTTCTAGAATTATACTATTTTTCCCTATTCAGATTTTGTTACTAGATATTTTTCTTGTCTTTTTATTGGGGTTTCTTATCTGTTGGACAGTGTATTTTAATATTAATAAATGAATAAATAACAAAATTGTATAATTATCATTTAAATATGTCAGCTATAGATAAAAATGAACTTTTAACTTTAATTTTGTATTTACTGACGTATGTAATGTATATATTCATGAATGGCGGTTTATTTTCAGAAACAGAAAATTTTAATTCAATAAGGAAATAGTTATTTACGTAACCAGTTATGAAAAGATTTGCAAATTATGTGAGTCAAACATTATCACGTTTTTATAATGTATTACGTCCAAAATTGTATCTAATTCTGCTAAAATAATTTTTAAAATATATAAAATTCTAGATTTATGGCAGCTCAGTATATTTAAAAATTAATAATCAATTTACCAAAGTGTTGTCGTGAAAATAAATGAATAAAATTTTTAAATTTAAAGCTTATATCATCATTGAAAATGAGTTTTGAATCTGAGACAGACCTTCCTTCCGATATCTGCTAATCTGGCCGTGAACCGTTTAATACCAGAAAAATTATTAAATGTATATGAATCCTAAAAATTTTAATAAATAGTTTTTTTCCGTTATTTGGAAACATTTTTGAGAAAGTTCAAACTGTCAATATTTATTATGTAACTAGTTATGTAAATAATTCTTTACATAACTCTTGAATGACAGTTCATTACGTCAAAAATTAATATAAAACAGGACTTTTCATAACGGAATTAGATAAATAAACTAACAGAAAATTTTGTCATGTCATATTAAATACTGGACCGCGAAATAAACAAAATAATACATACTGAGGAGTTTTTTTAAATCCATTTTAATTTTAAATAATGCTAACTAGAGAAAAATCTAATAAAAGATAGTTTTACACAACTGTAAAAAAATATCACTCTTATTTAGTAATATCAGTGCGTAAAGTACCTATTTCGCCATGCCAACGTATGTTAGCCGGAGATGATAACAGAAACCGGATCCGGAACCGTTCACCGAAATAAAGTCAGAACCGAACCCGACATCTCTACCAAAATTTGAAACAGATACTGTTTTATTTATCGGTTAACCTTTGTTATAAAGGTTACCTTGTTAATTAAATGAAAATTCTAAATTTTTATTTTTAAAATACTTTATTTAGTACACTCTCTTCAAAATGGTTACTTCGCAAACCGTTCCAAACCAAGCTCTAGAATACCATTTTAGCAGCATATTTACGATTATTTATTTCGACAAAATAATACATGTTTGAAACACTTTGTAGAACTTAAATTAGATATTTAAATGTTACAAACCTATTTTAGTAAATGCATATTAAAATTACAATACAATTTTTGAGAACTTTTCGATATTCACATTGTCTTTCACAGAAAGAGTTGCCTTGAATGATGCTTTCAAGTTTCTTGATTTTTTATTTCTAAAAAAATAAAAACTATAAAACTAACTCTTTCAGTAAACTTCAATTTCAGGTTAATGGAACATTAAATAAATCTGTAAAATCTTCACTGAAGTGTGCAAATGTATAACACATAACATAAAAAAGTTCTATTTAGTAGTAATAGATTTAAGGCAAAACAAGAATTACAACATTAAATTATTTATTTAAATATTTTGTTTCTATCCTGTATCATTAGACCATCCTCAGAACCAATAAAAGGAAGAAAAGTAAAAGTATTAATAAACAAATAAAATATCCAAGTCTGAATATGTACAAAAAAAGTTCTAAATTTTTTAATAAAAAATTCACCTAATTCACTTTGAAGCATCAATCTAATTGAAATTGTGTTCTAGGGATCCAAAACCAAACTTATCTATTAAAAATTCACTATCGAATCGCTATCAAATATGATTACTATTCGTTTCATAAACAAATATGTGGCGGAGGTAAAAATTCTGGAACAAATATGTACCTAAACTATTTTTAAATTCAGTTTAATCAGTTCTAGATATATACACAATTTTAATTAATTTTCAAACTTTGTATACATAAAAATAATGTAAACAAAATCAAGATTAATAAATTTACCTTTCATAAAAAAACAACAAAGAATAAAGCGAAAATATGATGTTTACCTAATTTAATGAATTTGTGAATCTGGTATGAATTCTATCAAATATTTATTGCGCTATTATTATGACAGGATGTATATTTAATACACTTAAATTTAGTTCTAGAATAAAACACTTAAAAATAAACTTATGAAAAGAATTTCACTTCTTCGTAAATGATAAACCATTTGTAATTGCGGAAATAATAATACCAGAGGTATATTGTAAATATTTGCCGGATTTAAATTGAAACGTCATTGGTTGAAAATAAACCAGGCTATATTTAATTCAGTTCATTCGGATTTATTTAACCTCTTGCCATGCTACACCTAATAAAATCTAATTTTATTTCCTATAACATAAACGAATTTAGTTAAAAAATAAATCATATGCTAGGAAAAATAAATAAACTACATAAAAATTTCAAAAATGTTAAACAACATAAAATAAATATTGTTAAAATATCTTACGTGTATCTTCAAAATAATTGCATCATTGTTTACAGAAAATTCCAGAACACATATTTGTAATTTCAAAAGAAGTATTAATTAATAACATGAAAATATATCAGCATTATTTATTTGCATCTATATTTATTTTTAGTTTAAATTTTACAAATGTGCAAATAATTTATGTAGGTATACGCCCACACATAAATGTTTGCAAATACTAATTTTACGTTTAAGTAAATAAATGTCACGCAGAAATTAGCATAAATGAATCGTTTATACTACACACATTTCGAAATCACCCGTAAATTTAATAAATATCAACATAAAAGCTTTTTAAGATTTAACATAAAATAACAATAAAATATTTCTATAATTCTAATGCTATTTAAACATTTATTTTTTAGTAGATTTCGAAGGTAAAGTACTAAAGTATTGTTATAGCAGCAGTTAAATCTAAATCACAAAATCATGCTACTTAGCACAAAATGCAGAGGAAGCCATAAGATATAAAGCATAAAAAATCAGCTGAATATATCTACTCCAGTTCAATCCAGTAATATACAAGTTACTGAAATCGTACAAATTAATGCAATGCTTTGTTTTACTGTTTTAAGATGTCAATAAGCTTGACACAATCCTAAAGCACGTTTCTTTAAGCAACTCTCCTAGTCGTAATGTAATGATTCTTTTTAATGATGCTAACATGTCAATAAACTTGAAAAAATAAAATTTTAGTTAAAAAATAACCGAATAAATTTGTCTAATTCGAATCAAGCAAGTAAATATAAACAATAAACATTTTTCTAGGTAACACTTAGTTTTTGGCACTTAATTATAATTGTTGAATTACACTGTTAAGGTTAAGATATGAAAATAATATTTCAATCGACAAAATTATTGCAAAAAATGTACCTCGAACATTATTAACTAAAAAAAATCCTCAAGCACGTTTCTTTAAGTAACAACTCCTTCGTCGTGCAAATTAATATAATGATTCTTTTGAATAATGTTAACATGTCAATAAGCTTGAAAAAAATAAAATTTTACTTGAAAAAATATGAATAAATAAATATATTATCACGCCTTTTACCCATTACTGGATGTAGCACTCTGCCGTAGCAAATCTCGGTATGTGAAATATTTCTTCGCGTGAAGTGCGGTTACCAGCCGTCAAATCACGGCCCACAAAGATGTTAGTGGAGGAAGAGCCACAGGGGTAGATTTAATTTAGTGAAAATTGTTTGCCGGCTGTGGGGATCGAACCAGGGTTCTCAAGATCCACAGGCCGACTCGACACTGAGCCACCTACCCCATTATAAAATATAACTAATTAAATTCGCCCATTTCGAATCACGTGAGCAAAAAAAACAGTAAACATTTTTTTAGGTAACAAACAGTTTTTGACACCTATATTTTATAATTGTTTAATTTCACTGTTAACGTTAAGATATGAAAATAATGTTTCAATCGACAATATAATTGCAAAAAATGTTTTATCCGAATATACATAAAAAATAATAAAATAGTTATTTGTGTATTAAGAACGTAAAGTGATACTTTGTTACTCGAACACGGCAAGAAAAACAAAGACACTTTACGCTCGTGATACACACATAATTTTTTCTACGATTGCATCTTAAAATTATTAAAAAACGTATCCGTACTGAAAATAAATTCGTTCTGTCAACTGTCAATATGACAAGTTTATGTTTTGTTTGTAGCCCTAGTAACTATTGAATTAAGCGCACATTTAATATCTTTTTCGCGTGTTGCCACTGGAGACGCGCGGCAAAGATATTTTTCGATTATTCTACAGAAAACATCAACTTAACGAGACAAATGAAAGCTAATTGTCAACTTTTCATAGCAGTCGTGAAAGAAACATTTTCCTCAAGCACATTTCTTTAGGTAACAGCTGTCTTCCTACAGCATGGGGTGGTTACCAAGCAACGTGCTTTCGGAATGTGACAAAATTATTTCGTATTTTTAATTATAGCTGAAATTTATTTGTGTGATTTGAGAACTATCTTTAATGCTTGCTTAATTTCTATATACTTTACCGAAAACTGGAAGATACATCATAGACGTAACTTGTATACAGCGAAAAGTAATTGAGATAAACAGTCTTACAAACATACTTAACGAAATAGGACTAATTATAATTTTAAAATCATTAAATTTTATAAGACACCTACTGCAAATTTGAAGTAAGAAACGGAGGCGTTTAACTGGATATATCAGTTAATTTTTTTTGCAAATCAAAAGTGTCGAGCAAATTATTAGGTCACCAAATTACTTATGATGATCCTATTTATATACCTAAATTAATACATACAAATTATCTTGTTTCTATGCCAAGAAAAAGAGAGGTTAATTAAAATATTTCGATAAAATCTAACTATAATTTTTAATGACAATTTGTGCTATGTTTGAGGACAGGTCTAATTAAAAATTTCGGTAAAAGTGCCTAGTAATATCTAATATTTATAATCAATTTGACAGTCACACAGACGCAGATTAAGAGGATTCAATGAGCTGCACCCAAAAGTCTCCAACTTGTACAATAAAACAAATATATTAGAATTAAAAAGTTAACAAATAATTCACGTGTGAGCTTATAATAATTTACGCCACATTTTATGTCGAAAACTTCGTGAAAAAGACCTTTTTCTGTTTTAAAAAGGGTGATAAATATACTATTAAAAAAGAATACTGATTACTATAGGAGAAATAATTATCGGGTTTAACATTCACTAATTCCTCATAAAAATATCACAAAAATATCAAATGAACAGGAATCAATAATTTTTAATTTATAATTTTGAGGTTAAATTTTTAAATATATTAATTTATTAGAAAAATGAAGCAGTATTTTAGTAAATTTGAAAAATAGTGATTTTTAACTATGTGTGACATCAGTATGAATATTTAAAGTTTATTGAAATGTTATTGTTACTATTACAATCGTATTAAAGTGTTTAAGAAAATTAAAGTATATTAAAGAAATGTATTCTTTGTCATAACCAAAAAGTAAAACTATAAGATCTACATAATGTTGTGGTATGTTTTTATCAAAAATATAGATGTTTTTATTTATATATACGAGTATATATAAAATTATGAATAGTCTGATTTTTAACAATGTTTTTCAGTGAAAAAACTTATTTTTTGTGCTAATTAATTAAAATTTAATTACGGAAATTTTACTTAAGTAATTATATTTTTACTTTAATATGTACGAGAATAATGTTGCAATAAACAAAGTTTATGGGGTAGGTGGTTCAGTGGTATCGAGTCGGGCTGTAGATCTGAGAACGCGAGATCGATTTCCACAATTGACAAACAATTCTCACCACATTAAAATTACCTCTACGGCTCCAACTTCACTAATATCTTGAGAGCCGTTATTAAATATAAATATATCACTTATCGAGATCTGCTATGTAATTACCCAGTAATGGATACAAGAAGTAATAATATATTTATTTTTTTATTTAACAAAGTGTCGCTGTTATTATTCTTTTCATTTAATACGTTTAATATTCACAGCATGCTTCAATAGAACTTATTAATAACACATTAAATTTAAATAAATTTGTATTATACGTATTGATTTTAAAACTAATTAAAAATGATTATCTTAAAATGTTACTGGAAGACTTTTGCTATAAATTGTATTTTTTTTTGTAATTAATATAAAAAATTTAAACATTATTGTGAAATAAAAATGCTTAAATTATTGTTGTGTGTTGAATTCGGAGTAATGATTGCAATATAATTTGTTGTTTTTTTAAAAAATATATTTTTATATATAATTGTTTAATATTTTACAAGGTTTAATTTTTACCGACTCTTCATTCACTCTTGTAATCACAATAACAGCTGCTTTTTAATATAAGCATCATTGCCACTAAAATCACAAATAAGATAAAAATAAATAAAGCTATAAACTAAAAAAAATAAAATTTTAGTTGAAAAAATATAAATAAATAAATATATCATCACGCCTTTTACCCATTACTGAGTGTGGCACTTGTCCAGAACAGATCTCGATAAGTGATATATTTCTTCGCGTGAAGTGCGGTTACCAGCCCCCAAAGATGTTAGTGGAGGGAGAGCCACAGGGGTAGTTTTAATTTGGTGAAAATTGTTTATCGGCCGTAGGGATTGAACCAGGGTTTTCAAGATCCACAGGCCGACTCGATACCATTGAGCCACCTTGTGCTGTATTTAAATAAATAAATTCGAATAAATTTTGTTTATTTTATTGCATTTATAGCATTATTGTCCAAAGTTCGATTATCATTTGAAAAAATAAATTTTATTTACTTTGGAAGTAAAGCAATTTGTCGTTTATAAAACCGGGCATTAAATGAGGTAATCTGTATTAAATAAGGTGTGTAGATAAGTCTAATATTATCATACGTAATTTGGTAGCATAAGTCTTTGCCGAGCATTATTGATTCGTAAAAAACTATTTAATGTTAAACGCCTTTGTCTGTGATACATTTATTTAGGACGTACAGATGACCTTTAAAAAATTAATATTTCAAATTCTTATACAATTTAATATGTTATTAATTTGATATGATCCAAATCATCAAGTAGAACAAATGCTTTACGACAGCACAATTTTTCACAATAAAATCTAGTCAATCTAGATAACTTCCCGCGATAGAACGTTCTTTTTCAGTAACAACCTAATATCAGCAGTCCCCCGAGCGTTAAAAAGATTTCCCTTGGTTTGACTGGCGCATCGGCGGTGGCTGATGCGTGATGCGTGCCTATTTACGCATGAAACCGTGAATAATTCAGGAACGCTGAGCGCCTCACGCCGTACTACCGTGCTAAAATACTTAACTCAAACATTCTGACACCCACACAGCCACTGGGTTCACTGACATCGCGTTGCCGCGGTTAGCTGGTAATCGTGAGTTACCGGCGCGCGGCGCCTAGAAAATTCTATATGTACACACGAAGACTTGGGACTAGCACTGATAAGGACAAATGCAAATTATAATGTCTTGTAATTTATTATTATGTGTATTCAAAACTTAAGTACCACTTTAAGAAATCATATAAAATAGGAATACTACTCGTAATAGTAAATAAATAAATAAATAAATATTTCATCACGCCTTTTACCCATTACTGGGTGTGGCACTCTGCCTAAGCAGATCTCGGTAAGTGATATATTTTGTCGCGTGAAATGCGGTTACCAGCCGTCAAATCACGGCCCTCAAAGATATTAGTGGAGAGGGAGCCACAGGGGTAAATTTTTAAATTGGTGAAAATTGTTTGTCGGCTGTGGGGATCGAACCAGGGTTCTCAAGATCCACAGGCCGACTCGATACTACTGAGCCATCTACCCCATAATGTACTGGTAATGAAATAGATAATTTATGTATTTATTATTATTAAGTCGCATAATAAGAAATTAAACTTAATTGCATTTCAGCAGGGGACCAACAATTGAGCCGTTCAGTGCACAAATCGAATAACTCCATAATGCATATGGCACACTGGTCGAAGAGCATCGATGAGCATCGATGAGCTCTTCGATGAAACAACAGAACGCATCCGTCATCGACGAAAATTAGAGGCTCCTATATTTCTATCGAAGAGCTCATCGATGAAACGAACGTATCTCATTTCACTAGTATCTTTTATGTCTCATTTCACGTTAGCATATTTTTGAAATTTAGTTTTTCTTTCTCAACTTTAGAAGCTTTTATTGTTTGTCAATAAAGGGTGCGTTCTGTTGTTTCATCGGTGAGCTCGCTCTTCGACCAGTGTGCATAAAACAAAAAGTTGAGAAATGCGATGAAATAATATAAATTATTTTTAAAAATTTCCCTTTATAATATAAATTCAAATATATATTACCGTTATCATTCAACGCTTGCTAGTGCATTTGAGTTGCTTTATTGCAACGATTTACATTAGAGTATGGAGTTAATCAAAATGACCTCTGAAATAAATTATTTATTATTCAATGGCTAAAAAAAATTTGTCATTTAATGGTGGCTATAGCAAGTGCCTTGACATTTAAATTTAAGATTTTTCAAGAAGTGGCATTAATCGATTTGTGCACTGAACGGCTCAATTTATGGTGGACTGGGTACCACAATTAAAAATAATAATTTCACCTATTATTGGCTGTGGGACTAGCAAATCTCGACAAGTGATATATTTTAGCGGTTGCCAGTAGTCAAATCACTGCCTTAGAGATGTTACCACAGGGGGTTATTTTAATATAGTTAAAATCAGTTTGCCGGCTGCGGGAATCGAACATTTCATTATTTAAAATAATAAAGCAGAATAAATAATGACTATATTTTTATTTGTACTAATTTTTAAATGTTTTAAATAAACAACAGTTTGACGTTATTATGATTTCTTGATTTTCAGACAATAAATGACTGTCAGTACTGTGGTATGGATAGCGTTACGGAATTCGAATCCGGAGATCCCGAGTTCGAATCGCACTCAAACTAAAACTTATATGAAATACCACACTACGGCTTGGTGAGTGCGGATCCTATACTGTAATTGGAATTTAGTTCCTGTTGTACAGCGTAACATACATCTATAAATAAAGAAAATAAAAAATCTTGTCTTGGGGAAACACTAGTGTAGGTTAGATAATCTTTTAGCAATTGTAGTCACATATGTGATGAATAAAAATTGAAATTCGCCCACATCAACATCATCATCATTGCTGTGGAGTGAATTATTTACCGGTATGGCGAACAAAAAGGAACTTAATCGAACATTTAAAATTTAAACATTGTTTACATAAATTTCAAAATATGTGAATAAAGTCAATGAGAAATTTGACATTTTTATTAAATAAATTGTCATAGCTTAATGCACATCTAAGCCCTGTCTTCAAATAGATGACAACTAAATATTTACAGAAAACAAACTTATTTATTGGTGCTACAGTAGATTGCCACACCCAGTAATGGGTAAAAGGCATGATAATATATATATTTATTTTTTTCATACATACGTGTATGACAAACAGTTTGAGATAACGATGACGTTAGACCAAAAATATGGAAAAAACATTCAAACTTTTATAACATTTTTCATATTTGGTTGCTCTTTTTTATATTTAGGGTTTTATTTGCTGCAGAGGTGTTTGTTTTTTAATTTTTGGTAAATAAAAAGAACGTCTAATTAAAGTAAACAAATTATATCCCACTGACAATTCGCTCATAAGTCAATATATATTTTATATTTTTATCATTAATTCTTGTTATTTCGATTATGGTATAGGTGCCAATTAAAATATTGCTTATTTAAATTATAATCTAAAGCACCTATATATAAAAAAGTACAAAAACAATTTGTCGATTAATTTATTCATTTTCATTAATCATTGAACGAGAACTATAATGTAGCAATTTGTATTTATAATCTCCATCTTTCTAGATTCTCATACGTGTATACCTCACGTTTCTGGAGAAGTCTATTATATGATATTAATGCTTATACACAGAGGCATGTTATGCATTAACACTGCTGTTCAGGTTATTGATCAAAAACCTCATTTACATATTAAACTTGTTGACTTAATATTTAATCTGTACATTCTGAATTAATTTACAAATAACACCTCTTCCGTATTCTGGTTTTTATGCATATTAAACTTTATAGGCATATATTATAATTTTTTATATTTAAATAATAATGTTTAGTTTAGAATCGTGTGTTCCTGTCCTTGGTCGTGTTTGTAGCTTGTAGCTTACTTGATTTGTTTACTTGAGGCAGACATGGAACTGTATAGTCAGAACTATAATTTACACCTTCCTTCTAACACTTTATGCAAGAAATTATGATGTTTATTTATTATTATATACACTTGTAGAAAGAAATTTTTCTTGGAGAGTTTACAAATATTATTTTCTTACTGATAATTTTCTATTTACAGAAATTATGGTAATTCGTCTGGCTCTAATTGATTTGCACTTCTGGCCAAGCACGAACATATAGAAAATTGAATAGTAAAACTGGAATTTTACATTTCAAAAGCTGGACTCATGCAATGCTAAACGTTTCATTTCTATAATAGCCTTCTTCTGTTAAACATAATTCGTATCATTTCGTGCAAGGTACATTACTATATTTTATTCAATATCATCCAATTTTCATCACAATTGTACAGTTCCAGACAAGAACCGTTTATAGTACAGTTCATCAAATCCCAAAGGATCAGCATAAATCTAAATTAAACATCGTTAAAAGCTCTCCAAATAGAATAGGCCTGAATATCTTCAATAAATTGCCAGAATTAATTACAACTAAACGTACTCCTGCTAGTTTTTAAAAAGCATTCAAAAATTGTTTAATTGAGAAAAAAATTTATACACGCAATGAATTTTTATAGACTAAATTGGATATGTACGATGTACCTATATTATTATTAATATCTACCTGACTATTTTCTATACATATTTTGTGTCAAAAGAAATGTATATACAGGGTGTTTCACAACTTAGATAAAAAAATTAAAGGGTATATTCTGTACGACGTGCTGATCATGAAACAAAAAGAATTTTTTTTAAATCGCAAAACTATTTTCTATGTTTCCCAGTCCAAAATTTTTCGTTGCCACTGCCATTGGGTGGATGATTATGTTAAAGTTATTAATTAAATAAAATTCTATTATAAATAACTGCTAATAATTGAATTGTGTAATTATTCTTTCGTAGTTGATACCTACTTCATTGTTTGTGTTTAATAGGAAAGCGAATCCAGTGCAGTACAACAAAAAATGTTTTAGGTAAACAACCCTTAATTTTTCGAATTTAAAATAAAATCTTTTTGTTTCATGATCAGCACATCGTACAGAATATACCCTTTTTTTGCTTTAAGTTGTGAAACACCCTGTATATATAAATAAATAAAATAAAATAAAACAATTAAAAGGTTCTATATGTACTATAAAATTACAATGAAACGAGAACCACAAATTACTTTAAGGTTGTCAAAGTAGCTCAAATGTTCATAGTTGTATTCAGGAACGGATCCAGTCCTACCAAAAGATAATTTTAAAATATGTGGATTGATTCTGAAGCTGGTCCAGTTAAATGATATAATAGATTTTCGACATCTTTTGTTTAACATCGACAACTCTTGTTTGAACTTTGATACTAATATGTCATTTATATAATATTTGTAATTTGTTGGGCAATTGCAATTTATGAGTTTCTACTAATTATATTGTTTAATTTGCTATCAATTCAATCATTCAAATCTGATAGATAACAATTGATATACTGATCACCGATTGCAAATACTGACTTCTGATTGGTCAGAGATGAAGTATTTTAGGTAAAGCAAAGCAGAAAAATAAAAAGTGCATATTTTACTTTGCTATTTTTTAAATATTTATTAATCATTACTAGCTCTACTATACGATACCATTACGTTACATACGTTACTTAATTATAAATTCAGCTTCAAGCTGCTTTCGCAGCTATTCAATTAGTACTCACGATTAACAATTACAATTATCAATTATCACAATGAGGTAGGTGGCTCAGTGGTATCGAGTCGGCCTGTGGATCTTGAGAACCCTGGTTCGATCCCCACAGCCGACAAACAATTTTCACCAATTTAAATTCTACTCCTGTGGCTCCCCTCTACTAATATCTTTGGTGGCCGTGATTTGAGGGCTGGTAACCGCACTTCACGCGAAAAAATATATCACTTACCGAGATCTGCTTGAGCAGACTGCCACACCCAGTGATAGGTAAAAGGCATGATGATATATTTAATTATTTAATTATCACAATGACATTTAAAAAGAAACATATACATATAGACAAAAGAAAAATAAAAATCTAAAAATAGCGTAATGCAGGTTTGTGTTTTTCACTTGCTTAGTTTCTAAATACTGTAATTTTATAAAATTCCATATAGTTAAAATTACTGTCAAAAATAATCGAATATCCTACGTAAACGATAGACAATAGTACGTATATTGTAACACGAGTGTGACAAGGCTTTCATTGCACAACGAAGATGAAAGTTAGAGCAGAAGCATCACCGAATAATCAATTTATACACGCGTTGCAATGGCCGTTGCTACACGTCTGTTATTTGATTCTTCTACAAACATGAACTTTTATTTATTAAAATCGATATTTGAAATCCATCATTTACCGTTGTATGTTAAATTAATTCAAATAAACAAAATTATTCCACAATACATTACCGCACTGAGCAATCATGCGCCACTGAATGTTGCTAAGAGATACTTTCTACACTCATTCTGAATGTTGATACATTGACTTTTCTAAAAACTGCAGAAAAAATACAGCATTAATTGAAAAGCTTGAAATTTATAAACATTTCACTTAGACCTTAATTAATGTCTTAATTTTGTCGGTGTGAAGGTTAGCATTATTTTACACGTGACAGAGCTCAACAATTGTAACTGTGTTAAATGTAATTACTAATTAAATCGCTGTAAACGCAATAAAAATGCTTAAAATTTTCGTGTAAAACATGTGAAATTAATCACAGTGTTAACATTTCAAATTATTACTTGTAAAATAAATAAATAAATATATCATTACGACATATACCCATTCCTGGTTGTGGTACGCTCCCGTAGCAGATCTCGGTAAGTGATATATTTCTTCGCGTGAAGTGTGGTTACCAGCCGTCAAATCACGGCCCCCAAAGATGTTAGTGGCAGGAGAGCCACAGGAGTAAATTTTTAATTTGGTGAAAATTGTTTGTCGGCTGTGGGGATCGAACTAGGGTTCTCAAGATCCACAGGTCGACTCAATACCATTGAGCCACCTACCCGATATTTATTACTTGTAATATGTTAATTTTCTTATTCACATAATTAACGCGCTTTTAATTATTTCCTGTCGATCGACAGTAATCATACTCATCGTTCTACAATTTCTACAAAATAACACACCTAACCAGGTTCGTCATAGTTCTTTTGTAGGTCTATATCATCATCATCATCTGTGGCGCTACAGCCCAAATCGGGCCTGGGCCTACCGGACACACCGAGCCGCAGTTTTTACACTGCCGTACTGCCGGTTTTCGTAGTCGAATGCTACATTCAGTCTAATTCTATAAGTGAGTTGCTAGGAATAAGCAACTCACGTGTATGGTTAAGTGTCATGTGACTTGCTAAGTTAGACACTTTTACACTATTTGTATTCTATAAGTCTGAAGTGGTTAAAATTTTAGCAACAAGTGGTTAATAAGGTTGCTTATTTGAGCAACACCTACATGAGTACTTGCTAAGCGTTAGCAATGTTATTTGTGGATGTATATTAGACAGAAAACAAATTCTAAAATGAATCCTGCGGGTATTTTGTTTGAGTTAAATATATTACATAATCTAGAAGAAGCAAGAGAACAGTGAGTATCATAAAGAAACTAAATTTCGAAGTTGTAACCTATAACATACTATTTTAAAATAGAAGAGATCTAAGACTTGAGTATTTGGTCATACCAGATACAAGTAATCCTTTTTCTGTAACTTAAACTATCTTTAAAAAATTATATCATTTATCAAAAAATTTTGTGTTAAATACTTTGACTCCTGAACTTGAGCCACATATCAGAGGAGGGAGTACGCAGTACATACATATCTGTTCATATAAAAGTAAGTATTTTGTTATGAAAGAATAAGAAAATAATTTAATATAAAAATAACTTTTAAGGTACTTGTCGCACTAAATTTTTTAGCAGTAGGTTCATGTCCGTCAGTACGGTGGTGTGGATAGCGATACGGACTTCGAATCTGGAGATCCCGAGTTCGAATTGCACTCAAGCTAAAAATTATAAAAACTATCACACTGCGGCTCGGTGAGTGCGGACCCTGTACTGTAAATGGGATTAAAGTCCTATTGTACAGCGTAACATAAATAAATATCAAAATAATATCGGCAAAGATTTTCATTTAGCAGTATCACAACCAATGGTTAGCCGTATTTTAAAAGTTGTTACGGTTTTTACAAATCATTTACTTGCCAGATAAGTAAAATTTCCTACCACATCTGAAGAAATAAGACAAGTGAAAAATGGGTATTTATAACATTTTTACGCTAGAATAAATTGAAAAATACAAAATCTAATATTAAACTAATTATTTAGCTGACAACATTATTGTATGCTGTTGAAGGAAGATAGTAGAACTTCCATTTGTTCGCTTGCTGTTCTACTCGCCCTTGGAAGTTTTGTTTCTCAAGAATAAAAACTTTTCATATATAAAAAATAATCAAATCAATTTAGTTGTAATATAATTAATAATAAATACTTTTCAATGAATTTGTTATCCTTTAACCAAAATTTTGGTTATGTTATAAACGTCAAAACAACACACTGACCCTAACTTCATACTGATGAGTAAGCAACGTTGTTAATTTTTAGACAAATAAGCAAGGTTGCTAACGTTATAGTTACAGAATAACATTTTTCATCATGTTATTAAATAGGTTGCTAAAATTCTTATAAATAAGCAACGTTGTTAGTTAACAACAAGTTAACCACTTTGTTACAGAATTAGACTGATTATTTAAGGCGAATAAGTGACTAGCTTATAGCGCCCGAGTGTGATAAATACATGTAGCTGTATTTTTTATATTTTACGACAAATCACACATTGTCGACAGGCGGATTCGAACTGACGAACCTTGGCTCGGGTGACGTCACAGTATGTTAAGAGATGTGCCTTAACACGCTCGGCCACCGCGCCTGTAGGTCTATATAGTAATAGAAATTTTGCTGGTGCAGATCTCAGTATACAATACCTATAAACGTGTGAAGTACAGTTCGTTTAAAGAAGTGAAACACATCTTCACCTTTATGAAAGTTCAATCGTATTAATTTCCCAATCAGATACGCACAGTTGCACTGTCGTACACTCCCATCACGAACCAAACTTGAGCAATAAAATCAAAACCTACAAAACAAACAAATCCATAACCATCCATTCCATCTTGTATCTCCACAGTGGAACCGGTTCAACAACGAGGCTTTAAATTTACACACACAAACACATACATCTTTACACGACACACACTGTGTTGTCTCTTACTACGTTCACAGGATAGTCTGAGTAGAATTCTATTTCGAATGGAAAACTAGAAAAAAATTACGACGACTGATTACTAGTCGTTCAAACACCGAAAAACACTATATAGTTTTCTTATTAAAGTACTGATTTTTTATTAAAATATTATTCAATAGTTTAAGCGGATAGTCTGAATAGAATTCTATTTAGAATGGAAAAGTAGAAAAAAATTACGACGACTGATTACCAGTCGTTCAAACACCGAAAAATACCAACAAAGACAAAATTAATTGTCATTCATGCACTTGGTGGGACCAGGTATAACAAAAAATATTAAACAAAACTCCAGGCAAAGTCTCACAAAACTCAGCCTCCGAGTCACCCCATGAGGGCATCGTCGGAGGCCGGCCAGCCGAAAAATACTGTTTAGTTTTCTTATTGAAGTTTTGATTTTTAACAAAAATATTAGTATATAGTTTAAGCGTGCTTATAACTTCGTTTAACGCAACTTTTTCATTTTTGTCCATATTTTTGTCTTTTCTTCATTTAAAGTTTATGTGTTACAACTCAAATATAACACAAAAAATTTAAAGAACTGTCATTAGCCAAAAGAATATTGATCTAATTTTATCCAGAAAATGAAAAACTATTCATTTATTTATTTATTTATGTTACGCTGTACAACAGGAATTTAATCTCAATTACAGTACAGGGTACGCACTCACCGAGCAGCAGTGTAGTAGTACATATAATTTTTAGCTTGAGTGAGATTCGAACTCGGGATCTCCGGATTCAAATTCCATATCGCTATCCAGACCACCGTACTGACGGACAATTAACATAATATTTTAATAGAAAAACAAAGTTCATGTTTTTCACAAATAGTGAATATACAATCAACTACAGACATAAAGAGTAAATAATGCGTATTTGAATGTATTTCAAGGAGTGGGGATATAATTTTGGTTAAATATTTTTGCTACACTTGCAAAACCTTAGATGGTTTGAGTTGATAATACAACCATCTTAAAATATGTAATTCTTAATGTTCAAATAAATTATGTATTTGTTAACTAATGTCGAGAAATGGTGTCTAAAAATTATTTCAATTTCTTGGACTAAAACTCGATACATATACTACATTTACCAGTATATATGGGGTAGGTGGCTCAGTGGAATCGAGTCGATCTGTGGATCTCGAGAACCCTGGTTCGATCTCCACAGCAGACAAATAATTTTCACCAATTTACATCTATCCCTGTGGCTTCCCCGCCACTAACATCTTTGGGGGCCATGATTTGACGGCTATTAACTGCACTTCACGCGAAGAAATATATCATTTATCGAGATCTGCTACGGCAAAGTGCCACACCCAGTAATGGGTATAAGGTGTGATGATTCGAATTGGGCGAATTTAATTGGTTATATTTTATTATGGGGTAGGTGGCTCAGTGAAATCGATTCGGCCTGTGGATCTTGAGAACCCTGGTTCGATCTCCACAGCAGACAAATAATTTTCACCAATTTAAATCTACCCCTGTAGTTCTCCTTCCACTAACATCTTTGGGGGCCGTGAATTGACGGCTAGTAACCGCACTTTACGCGAAGAAATATATCACATACCACGATATGCTACGGCAGAGTGCCACACCCAGTAATGGGTAAAAGGTGCGATGATTCGAATTAGGCGAATTTCATTGGTTATATTTTATTATGGGGTAGGTGGCTCAGTAGTATCGAGTCGGCCTGTGGATCTTGAGAACCCTGGTTCGATCCCCACAGCCGACAAACAATTTTCTCCAATTTAAATCTACCCCTGTGACTCCCCTTCCACTAACATCTTTCGGGGCCGTGATTTGACGGCTGCTAACTGCACTTCACGCGAAGAAATATATCATTTACCGAGACCTGCTACGGCAGAGTGCCACACTCTGTAATGGGTAAAAGGCGTGATGATATATTTATTTATATATTTATATGTTAGAAGTAACAAATTTTCTTGGCATTCGACATCTGTATAAGCCATCCACCTGAGAAGAGATGCGTAGAATCAGCCCAGTCAGAGAGGTGAAGAACAAATACTATTAACAGACGCTGTTCAGGACACAGAACGAAATAATAATGCACTTCCGTAGTCCATAGGTCCATATAGGCAATAGTTACATATGCAGTTAAATAGCGTTATATCATCATGAATATAAAGAAGTGCAAACTGAGGCACTTTGATTGAAAATTAATTCCATTTAATTCATACATAATTTATTTATTTATGCTACTCTGTACAACTGGAATTTAATCCCAATTAAAACAGGGCCCGGATTCGTCAAACCACAGTGTGGTAATTCATCTAATTTTTAGCTTGAGTGGGATTAGAATTCAGGATCTTCGGATTAGAATGCCGTAACGCTACCCACTCTATGTGTATAATGAAAAAATGCATATAATAAAACCTTTATAAGAGCAATAAATGTCATGTTTCTACAAAAGAAGTTTCCAAACCTACAGTTTTTCATAAAATATGTATCACGATTGTTTACTTTTTATGTTATTTCTACGTCTAAATAAATATATCAATACGCCTTTTATCCATTACGAGGCAGATCTCGGTAAGTGATATATTTATACGCGCGGTTACCGGTCGTCAAATCACCCCTCCCCCCACAAGATGTTAGTGGTGAGAGAGCCACACAGGTAGTTTTAATGTGGTGAAAATTGTTTGTTGGTTATGAGAATCGAATCCGGGTTCACAATTCCTCAAGTCGACTCGATACTACTGAGCCATCTACCCCATATTTTTTCATTTTGCAGAAAAGTGGCCAGTATTGGAGAAGAAAATTAATTATTAATTCCTCTCTCCTTTTTACTAAGCATTTATCAATAAAATAAAAAATCTGATGTGGACACCACATGACTTCCTTGTACACGTATTAAACTATAGATATTTTTTTAATTGCACATATTTGATATAAAATCTTTTATTATTTATTTTTTGTTCTAATCCATAGCAAACATAATTTCAAAAATAAACAAAAAATATATAATATTTAAATTTAGATATCTCGCTTATGCAAAATGCTAATTTAAAAATTCTTAATGTGCTAGACGCAGAATTTAATTCTCTAAAACTTTCATTTGCAGCATTCATTTCTAAAATTAAAATAATACCATTTTTTTCAAGGAAAACTGTTAGCAGCTTCATGTAATGTGCCACTTCCGGTTAGTCTATTTTAACCAAAATCTATTATATTATTTCCATTGATATAGTAGTCTTATATACCAAATTTGGAAAGTTTTAAATTATATTTGAATATAGTTTTTCATGAAAATCTATTATAGGCTTCAAGTAAAGTACCACTTCCGGTAGTTGTATAATGACCAAAAAGGGAGGTGCACAACTAGATGTTATAACAGTCCTAAATATAAAGTTTCAATTTTCTACGGCTTACCGTTTTTGAGTTATGCGAGATACATACGTACGTACATACGTACGTACATACGTACGTACGTACAGACGGCATGACGAAATTAGTCAAAATGGATTCAGGGAGGGCCAAAATACCTATTTCCGTTGAAATCTGAGAACCGAAAATTTTCGCGATTACAATACTTCCTTTACTTCGTACAAGGAAGTAAAAAGGTCTTTGTTTTATATGTATAAAAATCATGGAACCCGCTACTATAATCTGTCAAAATTTTGTTTCCTACGGTACCTAATAATGTATGCCGAAAACGGACCACAGTTCCGGGGTAAAATTTTCAGTTCACCGGTAAAATTTTAGTACGGGGTCCCTGAAAAGTTTTCGATATATTTCGTTTCTTTGCCATGATAACGATAAAGTTATAACCGTCATAAAACAGTGACCGCATCACGGTACGTTTTCGGAATACATTAGTAAAATTTGAAATCAATTGGAAATTTGGATAAGCAGAAATATCTTGGTATTGGAGTGTTAACTCGAACTACTATGATACTACATTTAGATGTATCCATATCTACTTTTTTTTTATTGTTTTCACTTTTTATGTAATTTAAACATTTAATAATATGTGACTCTTACTACATACTATGTAATTTTTAAAAAATATTAATTTTCTTCACTGACTGTAATGTTCATTTTTGTAGCCTTTGAAAATGGCCCAATATCGGAATCAAAACGTCAGCATTTTTAAATAAATAAATACATGTTAAACAAAGACTAAAATTTTAAATATTTTGTTCAAATTAAATTGAAGTTATAATTTAGTTTCTATTTTACTTACTGCACACTTGATATTAGCCCATAATCCATAATAACCTTTTTTCGTTTTTTAACAATAAAACCCTAAATTCACAGAACTCACACTCAACAAACTCAAACTATTAAATTCAGATGAAACTTTAAAAAGTTGTACTTCTAGAGAGAAAAATTGGGATACCGCGAGGTATTTAATCTAGAACCTTTAAGACTATATTACGAAAGGAACATCCCTACGAGTAGTGAACATTTCTGAAATTATAATAAAATGTTGGCTCTGATGAACCATACGAGTAAATGGTAGCAAATGTAAGTAGTAAGCCTTTTGATTGTGTGGCCTTTTTAGTAACACATTAAAACCTCGCTGCTGAAATATATCAGTAGGAAAAACGCCGAAGTAGAAATATAACTCTTAAATAGTTCATTTAATGTATGTGAGTATGCAAATATGAAAATGTATTTTTTGCAACTATTACATTTTATCTGTCGCCATGCCATAATGACAACATTATGAACAGGACCGTTCCGACCTAGGGGTGCAAGGAGTGCCGGGCACACGGGCAACAAGCCAAAGGAGGAGGGGAGAGTGCAACAGCCGCTCGCCTTACATTTCACAATTTGAAAAGAGCATTATAAATAACTAACTACTGTCAAAACTAATTTACTAGTAAAATAATTAATATAAAATTATAATTATACCATACTTATACACCTTTAAAAATTATTCTATGTATTTGGTTACTGGAATTTAACAACGCAATGTCAGGCATTACAACCTGTTGGGAAATATGGTTTTGTTTTGTCGACAAGTCGCGTGTCGTGATCGCCAGACTATATGCACAAGATTTTGTAGGAAATGACTTGTTTTAAGGCAGATCTTATAAATATGTATCAAGCAGGATTATGTGTTATTTTAAGTATGTAAGTCTTAGACTAAAAAAAAAATAGTTAATTTTGATTCTAGATTGCGAAATGTTACTTTTGCATTCAAGAATGCAAAAGCATTTCGCAATCGAGTATCAAACAACGTATTTTCGAAAACTATGTCCCAAAATTAGTATTAATGTAATAAGAAAATTTTGCAGTTTAGGATTAATTAATGTGACATCTAATGTCTCCATGACAACAATGTATGTAATATAATTGCTATCAAATCTAGTATTCTCTGACCAGCAATTGACAGCTGGTTGGCAATAAAAACCAAACAAACGTTCTAATTTTTTTTTGCGATTTATTGGGATTCGCATTGCATTTCTCAAGAAACTATTCCAGTACACCAGTTAGCTTCCTCAAGCGGGATAAATATCAACAATTGCTCAGTTGGAACATTAAATATAAATTTTGTTAAAGAATAGAAGTATTGTTTCTAAGCAAAAAAATAAAGTGACAAATTTTATTAAATTGTGAGTCTTTCTTCTATCAAAAAATTGCAGGATGCAAAAAACTTTTGTATCCTGCATGCAAAAGTCTTTTGTGTTCTGTAGACAAAAAACACTCATTTCGCGTGTTGATAATTGTCATGTAAATTTTAACTTTATATGATAGTTTTTGAAAAAAGTTTTTTTTACTTCTTCTGTGTCTGTGTTTTATTGAAGATAAACATATTTTCAGAAACATTCCAGTTAATCAACTGGGGGATGGAGGTCGCAAAATGATTCTCGCGCTCGAGAAGCAAATACCCCAGGAACGCCAGTGATTATGAACTTCTATTTGAGACTATAAATGACATTTATTATAGTCTTGACCATAGTTCATAGTGAACACTTCATTATAGATGTAGGACCATAATGACTAAATAAATAAACTTGCTAACAAGTACTGCAGCTCGTTACTAAGACAACCTCAAAAAGAACATACCTATATATATATATATATATATATATATATATATATATATATATATATATATATATATATATATATATATTTATTTAAAATTATATTTAAATTCGAAAAAGTTGCAACAATATTGTTGTCCTGAATATAAGAATGCATGGTTTCTGGAGATGAAATATTTTTTGTTGTACAAGTATTAAATTGTATTAGTTCATTTTTTAGTACCAATATGTGAATACATCAAGGCAATCCAAAAAATCGATAGAGAAAAAAATCAACTCGATATCGTCAACTGTTCTTGAGATATGAACGAAAATTCGAATGAAAATTCGGTAGAAAAGTTGTTTCTTTTATATATTTCTTGGTTTCTCACAGCCAGGTAAATTAAGCCATGATGTTATTCCCATTTTTCTTTGTATTTTCGTTAAGTGTCAATGACAGCCTCAATCCTATGACTCCTTCATATACTAAAAGACTTGACGTAATATTCGTCTGCAGCGTTACAGTTATTTCTCAATTAAAGTAAGTTTGCAAAAGGTAACGTAAACTACTCGACAAACAGTCATTTTCTTTTCTATGTGCGTTCAAAGCCATCATATAAACATAGTAGAAATCCTAAGAGCGCCAGTCTCTCGGCAGACACCTGAACACAACAACACCGTTGCTGGTGAACTCGATCAGCGACTAGCGACTAGCGACTTGGCCTGCATGTCCCGGTGCTGTGTTGGTACAAGTACCGCTGGCTGACCACAGCAACCAGTCTACCTTTGGTCGGGTCACCCGGTCAAACCGGAAATCAGCTGATGCTAGAGGCGATTGTCGTACGACAAGCGGTTTAATGTGGGGTTATATCATGCGCTACTGTATTATGAGTAACATGCTGACGAACTACCTATTATAATGCAATCATTATGGATTTGTTCGTAACGACTGACTAGATGACTAGATTTTTGAATTGTTAATTCATATTAAATAATAACTTCCTTCTTACGATGGCACTATAGCTCAAATCGGGCCTGGGTTACCGGGCACACCGAGCCGCAGTTTTTACATGTACTGCCGGTTTTCGTAGTTTATTTATTTATGTTACGCTGTACAACAGGAACTTAATCCCAATTACAGTACAGGGTCCGCACTCACCGAGCCGTTGTGTGTTGATTCATATAATTTTTAGTTTGAGTGAGATTCGAACTCGGGATCTCCGGATTCGAATTCCTTATCGCTATCCACACCACCGTACTGACGTCAAATGCTACACTATTTCAGACGTATCAGTGACTAGTTTATAGCGCCCGAGTGTGATAAATACATGTAACTGTATTTTATATTTTACGACAAATCACACATTGTCGACAGGCGGATTCGAACTGACGAATCTTGGTTCGGGTGACATCACATTATGTTAAGAGATGTGCCTTAACATGCTCGGCCACCGCGCCTGTATTAAATAATATACATTCAGTAATATGTCTTTCGTTACAGATTTCTATTAATGTTTATGTTAATATTTCATATTTCTATGACGAGTTAAAAATTTTAAACATGGTGTCTACCAGTACCAGTTTCAAACCTCAAATAAAAAATTTCAGGCAAATTCATAGCGATGTCAGTGTTTGCATCCCAATATTCACCAATATTGTTTTAATAAAAAATGCTTCAAGAAAAACAATTTTGTATCAAATATTTTCAAATTTATTTGATTTCCTAATTACTGTAAATCCTAAAATTAATTAAAATAATTCTTTTTTGACAGTAAATAATAACCATAATTATTTGTTTATGCTACTCGATACAACAGGAACATAATTCAGTGTGGTAGTTAATATATATTTTTTTTGGCTAAAGTAGTAAACGCAGGAATTTCGGATTCGAATGCGGGAAAGCTAACCACACCACCGTATTACGGGTAATTTAAAGATTTTTAAGGATTTCAAGGTATTTCAAATGCACTATGCTACATAATTACCAAAATTGATTCATTTATAAAAGCATTTAGATATTATATATATATATATATATATATCAGAAGAATAACCGTATATCCACGAATTTATTTTGAAAATTCCTCGATTTTATAATGGGCTATGGGCATCAGACTAAACTGAATGAACATGAGTTAACTCTTAAGATAACCAGCTTTTTCACAATGCACTCTTATGCCAGATTTAGACAGTAAATAAATTATAAAATTAAAGTTAGCAACTAAATCAGAAAATTACAATAGTCTTAGATATCATTAAAATACACTTTTGGTCTACTTTATTAAAAATATATTCACATTTCGGCATACTAAACATACATCTTTTCAGGATAGCAAACATAAATAAGTAACTAAGAAACATTACTAAGGAATTACGAGTTTTTTAAAATTCGTTTATTCAAAAATAACGCCATGAAGAATTTTCCCGTATAATTAGGGCGAATATTCTAATATTAACATTTAATATTTTAATTTTAAACTCTAAAGTAATCGATTAAAATTAATCAATTTTTGTAATCAATTAAAATTTTGAAAGTAATCCCAACGATAGTAATCAATTTTTTTCTTTATAATTAATCAAAAAATCTATGATTAATTTTGAAATTACAATTATTTTCTCAAGGAATATTCGTCAATGTTTGTCTAATCGTTCATGAATCAGTTATTTAATAACTTTTACCCATTATTGGGTGTGGCACTTTGTCATAGCATATTTTCTCATGAAATGCGGTTAACAACCGTAAAAACAATACAAATCCTATAGATTTAATGGATAATTAATAATAATAATTAATGAATTAAAGATACACGTTTAATTGATACCGAAATTAATAGATTAAATTTTTAAAAAAATGATTATTAATCGATAAAAAAAATTAAAGTAATCTTTCCAGCTCTAGTTGAATTTTCACCACATTAAAATTACTTCTGTGGTTTCCCCTCCACTTACATTTTTAGAGGAACCATGATTTGACGACTGGTAACCTGCAAGTATATAAATATACTTACCGAGATCTGTTACATTAGAGTGCAGACCCAGAATAGATAAAAGGCGTGAAGATATATTTATTTATTTTATAGTAAAGCTAATGATTACCAGCCATTAAATCACCATATCAACAATTATTAATAGACAGGAAATGAATCACAATTAAAAAAAATAATTTAAATGCGATTATTTTGTAATGACACAAATTTAACTGTAAATGGATGTATGTATATGATTGACGATTAGTTAGCAAATACTTCCGAGTAGGAGGAATAGATAAAGTTTATATTACATGAATTATTTGAATGGGCAATTATAGTGTGCAAGGATAAGAATATTTGGGGAAGATTAATTGTCTCTACCGACTTAAAGCTCTAAACTAATATTATTTTATGTACTTATGTTTGTAGATATTTTTGTTAAGACATCAATATATGATATGCATTTAAAAATTGTGTAAAATTGTGCTAATTATTTATTCTAAAAATAAAATAAATATATCATCACGCCTTTTAATCATTACTGGGTGTGGCACTCCCCCGTTGCAGATCTCGGTAAGTGATATATTTCTTCGCGTGAAGTACAGTTACCAGCCGTCAAATTACAGCCCACAAGGATGTAAGTAGGGGAAGCCACAAATTGAGAATTGAAAGTAAATCATTGTATTACAATTTATAATGCAATTATGTATCTGACACATAATTAGTATTTGATGATAACATAAATCAATAATAATCAATTACATGATCGACTATTACTGCAAAGAATCACGCATAATCACTAATTAAAAAGACAAGGAGCCATTTAAATATGGCAATGTCTTTTCTATTCATTATGAAAGTTTTCGCGAATGTTAATTCTAAGCATGTAATAGCGAAATGAGTTACTGTTGTGGTAAACATGATTCGAATAAAATTAGCAATAAAATTCCAAATTTGTCGTCGCTAATCAAGTAGGCACGAGTAACCCACTGGCGCCACTTGCTATTGCGGAAATAATTCTTTGCCATTTTCATTGTTGACATCATACATAACCAACGGTAATGTGACAGCTTCCAGACATTTACAAGAAAAACAAACATTGTTTATTCCAGTGGCAGTCAACCTGCTCACCGCTAACCGCAACAAGAGTCGTTACTTACCAACGACTTCAAAGAAACAATATTTAGAGCAGAAAACCCATAAGATGGATTTATTCTATGAAATGATAATATTATTATCAGGAATATATTATGATGATCTTTGAAAATCAAACGATGCAGATAATGCATTTAGTTTTTTATCATAAATAATTTAAACAATTTCTGATGTTATCTTAATATAAAAAATCTTAATCCAAATTGAATTTTATTTTCGACATACGAATAAGTTTAATATTGTTGCATATTCCGTAGTTAATATAAACTTTATATTATTTAAAGAAGAATAGTGTGAATAAAACTCATAAAAAAATTAATTGTTTTTTTGTTTAATAAATGATGAAGTCGGCGTCACAAGGTCAATGTTTTCACCATTTGATAGCAGTTTTATAAGACAAACACAAACGTTTCTTATTCTGTTATAAATTTTTATTCGACTTAAGTAGTTTTGACAGATCAAAAGAAAAAATAAAATTTTTGTCGCCATGTTTTCAATATGATTATAATAATTATTACAACTTGAATATATATATAGCATCAAGCCTTTTACCCATCACTGGGTGTGGCCTTCTGCCGAAGCAGATCTCGGTAAGTGATATATTTCTTCGCGTGAAGTTCGGTTACCAGTCGTCAAATCACGGTCTCCAAAGATGTTTGTAGAGGGGGAGCCACAGGGATAAATTTGAAATTGGTGAAAATTGTTTGTCAGCTGTGGGGATCGAACCAGGGTTCCAAGATTCACAGGCCAACTCGATACCACTGAGCCACCTACCCCATAATTTGAATTAATATAATATAGGGTAGATTGCTTAGTGGTATCGAGTCGGTCTATGGATTTGCGAACCCGGGTTCGATTTCTACAGTCGACAAACAATTTTCACCACATCAAAACCACCCCTGTGGTTTTCCCTCCACTAATATCTTTGAGGGACGGTATTTGACGGCACTTCACGCGAAAAACTATATCACTTACCGAGATCTGCAACGACACAGTGCCACACCCAGGCTAAAATACGTAATGATATATTTATTTATTTGATTTGAATTAATATAAACATATTCTGAAGTGTACCAGAATTTAAGTGATGTTTAAATTTGACAATCTTCATTCTGTAGAAAAGAATGATCGTCTGACACACCTAGTTTTCATCATACATTAAATTGAATGATGTGACGTCATCATACATAATTTGACAAACAAGAAAGAGGTAAACATTGGCAGTGTGTTCTGAAAATAGTATACAATATATTATACATATGTGATGATTTAATCGTGTTATTAATTGTAGACAATGATTTGCTACAACTCAAAAAACAATACAAGTTAATAAGCAGTTTTATCAAATCTTATAATTATTATTAACAAATATTGTATTCTGACAGATAAAAATTACTTGCAAAATAAATTGATCCTTTGCTAAAGGCCTATGACAACATATTTTTTAGGACGATTATAAACAGAAAAAACAAGTACAGAACGGCAAGATCAATACACTTATTTAAGAAATCAAGGATAAAACGTGCCTAAAAAGAAACAGATTAGCAACCACTGATTTCTAATTACTATTCTTCTCTCGTTGCCACAAATCGAATGTTTATTTACCACTTTTACACTTATAAAAATCTAGCAAATTAACCAAATAAATAACAATAAACAAGAGAGCTATGTAAACACAAAACATCGATCACGCAATCTTTGCTGGTATTGCGTGAGCTTGCAATTCGCAATTCCAATCAGAGATGGCTGTAGCCGATATCACATTTTCTTAATATAATAATAGCTGGTGACGACGAAGACGGAAACTAGTGCGGAGTGTGGTTATGGTGGGGCTTATCTATCACGAGAGGGGCGGAGGGGTCGCCAGCACGTGTATGCTCTTCCTCAAGGACACTCGTTTTGTTTACATATTTCTCCGCAACCAAGTAATGAAAAATGGCAACGGTGTATGCCATTTCCGCATGTATTTATAAAGCGATATAAGAAAATGACTGGAATGGTAAATAAAATAACTATATCAACATACCAGATTACTCACCAATTATGGTGGAGCATTCTGTCATAGCAATGTGTATGATACATTTTTGAGCTTTAAGTGCAGCTACCAGCCGCCAAACTACAGCCCTTAGAGATGTAAGGAAGAGGAAGCCAAAAAGGTGTGTTATTTTATTTTCGTTAATGACCGGTTTAACTAGTTACTTAACATTTAGAAGGTTTGAATTTAGTTTGCCGATTCTGAAAGAGACATGCATAAATAATTGATTGATATAATGTCTGATCTTTGGTAATAATATATCATCATCATCACACCTTTTACCCATTACTGGGTGTGGCACTCTGCCTAAGCAAATCTCGGTAAGTGACATATTTTTTCGCTTGAAGTGCAGTTACCAGCCGTCAAATCACGACCCCCAAAGATATTAGTGAAGGGGGAGCCACAGAAGTAGATTTAAATTGGTGAAAATTGTTTGTCGGCTGAGGGGATCGAACCAGGGTTTTCAAGATCCACAGGTCGACTCGATACCACTGAGCCACCTACCCCATATATAATAATAATAATATATAACAGAAATTTAATCCCAATTACAGAACAGTGTCCGGATTCACCGATTCGCAGTATTGTATATTTTTAGCTTGAGTTGGATTTGAACTTGAGATCTCTGGATTCGAATGTCGTAATGCTCACCACATCACCATACAGCCGGACATTCGTGCATGTAGTCCATCGCTTGCTTTTTTTGTTTCTCAAACTACCCCTGCAGTATTTATCTGATTTTAATCATTTTTTTACAGGTGAAGTTCGTCAGTAGATTTCCAAAACAATTTTTTTTAATATTGCCAACTTAGCCGACTATAGTGGCTAGTATATTAAATTGAATACCTGTGCCAAGGATCAACTATTTCTTCGTATTCTACTCTTTCTAATTAACACAAAGATTTTTATTAAATTCGCAATATTAAGAGTAGTGTACATAAAGTATAAATTTTTAGTACCACTAGTTTCATAGTTAATAATTTCATTATTAATATAATATAAATCTATTATATTAATAATTAAATTATTATTGTAAACATTTACAATAGACAATTTATACAATTTATATTGGTAGTGTTTACAATTATAGATTATTTATTGACATTTTAAAAATATTTAATTATCAAGCGAGTGATGCTATAAATGTTTACTTAAGGTAAACTACATTTAGTTTTTTGAATAAAAAATATCTAATATAATATATATATACAGGGTGGTGACTCGCACAGCCGGTCATAGAACTTTAACATGGGAAATCAGTTTTTTGAAATTTCCTGCTTCCCTAATTGTTTTATCAAACGTTGATGTTTTGACAGATAAAACGTCAAGCATTTTTTTTTTGTTCAATTCCATGGCTATCAATATTTTTAACGTAATTTTCGACATTTTCATATTTAATTTCTGTCCTTACAAAGCACGTAAAAGTTATTCTGTTTATTTATTTAGATGCAGAATTTGATGCACTATAACTTTTATTTGACGCGTATTTGCTTAAAATAATTAGGGAAGCAGGATATTTCAAAAAACTGATTTCCCATGTTAAAGTCCTATGACCGGCTGAGCGAGTCACCACCCTGTATATATACATATCTTTAAAGATTAATCATCAAGTTTGTAAACAACCTGTATTTGAATTCTAATACTAGAAGTAATAAATGTTCACTATATTTTTATTAAAATTGTTAATAAACAATAATTTAAGAAAACGTTGCACTACTAGTAAGTTTACTTAATCACAAAAACGACATCTTTTTTCTTAGAATGTACAAAATAAAATACAAAACATTAAATAGTTTCAGCCATACCATAATATTCACAAAGACAGCATGGCGAATTAGAAGTATTGCAGTTGTGATCTACAAAAAATGTATTCATTCAATGAAAATTATCTGTAGAATTTTGATCAAAATTAGGTATGTGACAGGAGATAATAACATTAAGGGTATCTATAAATAAAACATCTATTCGCACGACTTGAACATCGCGACATCGTGAGTAGTATTTATAACCTAACCTAACAATAAAATTATGAAACATATCAAATCACTTTAATAGCACCATAAACTCAGTATTACTAAAACAGTAAAATCTGTGTTGCTAATATTCTGTGATTAACTGTTGTTGTTCCAGTCATTTTCTTATATCTATATGTTGCTATTTGTATGCACGAGGCACAAGCCTGCGCAATATATTTACGACTGTTGATGTTTACTAAAGGAGCGTCACTTTGCCAAGCTACAAGCTTCACTTTGCACTTAGTGCGATAGACAGTCGTTGTTCCTAGCCTTTTTTGGTTCTTAGACAGATGTGTTGACAGAAATCTGTGAGATTGAAGATTGTAGAAATAATATGATGCAAATTATGTAAAGTGTTTCATTCTATAATAATATTATAATAATAATTATTATTATTATTACATCATTAATTTATGAGATAGGTGGCTCAGTGGTAACGAGTCGGCCTGTGGATCTTGAAAACCCTGGTTCGATCCCCACAGCTGACAAACAATTTTCACCAAATTAAATCTACCCCTGTGGCTTCCCCTCTACTAATATCTTTGGGGGCCGTGATATGACGGCTGGTAACCGCACTTCACGCGAAAAAATATATCACTTACCGAGATCTGCGTAGGCAGAGTGCCACACCCAGTAATGGGTAAAAGGCGTGATGATTTATTTATTTATTTATTTATATGCTTATGTTTATTATGTTTTCAACAAAACAGTTGCTATTTATTACTACATGAAAAATTACGTATTTAATTAATTAATGTAAAAGGTGTTTTCTAATTAAATTTTTGTAATTAACACAGCATTTTAATATGCATTAAATGATATTTTTGAAATAATTTATTATAATTCTAATATTTAAATTGCTACAAGTACAAGTATATTTCATTTTTCACAAGTAAACAAGCGAGGAAATGAATTTGCGCGCATGAGAAATTACCATAGAAATAACTTTGTTCCAGCTGTCATGTCATATGGGCGTTCTAATCATATAACATAACTATTGTTTTCAATAATTAAGTATATTTATAATAAGTGAGGTCACCTGCAGTATTTACATTCATTAAACCTAATTATACCGATAACGTATAAATTTAAATATAAATCTCTTTATTTAGCATTTTTCAAATGTCAGTGTTCCAGTAATAAATTTATTTATTTAAATTCAAGTTATTCATATGTTTTAGCTTATTATGAAATACAGATGTTCAAAGTAAATAATATACGATAGGTGGCTCAGTGACTCTTATTTGCAACTTTTATCCTCAAATACAACCATTTTTGAGCATATTATTTTATGAGGTAGGTGGCTCAGTGGTATCGAGTCGACATGCGAATTTGAGGACAATGATTCGATTCCCACAGCCGACAAATAATTTTTACCAAATTAAAACTACCCCAAATGCTCCCCTTCCACTAACATCTTTCGGGGCCATAATTTGACGACTGATAACCGCACTTCACGTGTATAAACATATCACCTATCGAGATCTGCATCGGCAGAGTACCACATCCAGTAATGTGTAAAAGGCCTGATGATATATCTATTTTCTTTTATTTTAAAATAAATGGTAGTAATGTAATAATCGCAACAAAACTTTGCAAGGAAGGGTGATATAATAAGCAAAATAAGGTCAATCCTAGAACGGATATCCTTAAACAGAAGATTCAGAATGTATATATGTTATCGTTACGTCATACACATTCGAATTTCATTATTATTTTAGAAAGAGAACAGTTGTTATTTAATAAATAAATAAATATATCATCACGCTCTTCATCCACAACTGGCTGTGGCACTATACTGTAGCAGAGGGAAAGCCACAAGGATAATTTTAATATAGTGAAAATTGTTTGTCGCTTGTAGGAATTGAACACGACTTTTCAAATTCACAGTCCGACGCGATACCACAGATCTATCTACTCCATAAATAATTGTTTAAATAATTTGTTTATATGCCGTGACATTTGCGATCGTGTATCAAAATCCAAAATTATTCCGTGATTGTGTCTGAACGGGTGTCGTAATATAATATTCATGACTCACAATTAAACTGATGGGGTAGGTGGCTCAGTGGTATCGAGTCGGTTTGTGGATTTGAGAACCTGGGTTCTATTCCCACAGGCGACAAACAATTTTCATCACGTTTAAAGTACCTCTGTGGCTTCCCCTCCACTAACATCTTTGGGGGCCGTGATTTGACGACTATAAACCGAACTCACTAGAAGAAATGTATCTCTTACCGAGATCTGGTACGGCATAGTGCCACACCCAATAATGGGTAAAAGGTGTGATAATATATTTATTTATTTATTTTACAATTAAACTATAAAAATGTATTATTGATGCTAGAAATTAAATTTTGGCAAATTATAAATTTTGAAATAGATTATAAATTTTCTAAAATATAAAAGGTTCAAATGTACGCAAAAAATTATTGTAGCAAATATTCAGATTTTTTTTTTTTATTATTTATATATCGGACCAACTACTTAGGTCATATGCCGATATGTCCTTTGTATGGCCGCCACGGGCGGGACTCGAACCCACGACCTTATGCTCGTGAGTCAGGCCCTCAACCCGCGCGGCCTCCACGCGGGACAATATTCAGATATTTAAAATATATATAAAAATAGTCACTTTTGGTGCGTAAGGAAATAAATTGTGAGCAGGCTGAATATTTTCGTGCATTAGTGTGCGTGAGCGTGAACCAAAAGTCACTCACGCGCCCGTCTCTAATGTACAGTTAAAATCTACATAATAAGAGCGTTACTATTATATTATCATTTGTTTTTTCGTTTCATGTTTCAAAGTAATAACTTAAAGAGATTCTAAATTAATGTCAAAAACCTTCCATGAACTTATAATATACATTGCCTGAGAATTTAGTTCTTGAATTAAATGTCAATTATTTCATTATTTATTTACTAATATTCTCTTCCTGTATTTGACAGCTACGAACTACATTTTCAAAACTAAACAGTTTAAATAGTCCATGACAGAAACAAAACAACAAATCAAGTTTACAAAAAAATGACATAATTCATGCGTACTACACTACACTACACTACACTCAATGAAATTAATTGGTATTCTAAGCACGAGAGTGCTGTTTTCTGTTCATTCCACACTCATCTGTTAACCATCACACAGCCCAGAACTAGCAGCCACATACTTGAGGAGACCTTCAAGTGTCAAGCATTCAAAAATCAAAGCACTGAGAGATCCATCCAACGCACACTCCTGGCTTGGCACAATACCAAATCATACACACATACATTCCACAAACGCAAGGAGTAGGTTTCACTTTCCAGTAGCGTACAAAAAAATAATACCAACTAATTATTACATTTTTTTCTTTGTATAATCTTCTAAATTAACTTATTATGAGGTTAATATTTTAATCATGTTTGATATTCATGATTACATAAAAAATGTAAGTGATGACTTCTGACGTGGAACTTAAGATTTGGATTTGATCATTATTGGTGTAAAACTTCTTTACGCGCGCTGGGAAGTTAGAGAGTAAGCTGGCGAATGTGTTACGAAACTTGTGACGCGGTGAGGCGAACGGAAGTGCTGAGCGACAGGTGGAGATATACGCATGAGCAGAGCGTTCTTGGGCTGTTCAGTAGTAAGCCAGCGAGGTTGTTACACGAACGGTGACGGGCTTTTGCTTTTGAAGTGTATGTGCACACTCCCTTTCTCTAATTCTCTCTTTGTTCATTGAGATATAGTATAACTCTTAAAGAGTAATTGACTTTGCCTGCGTTACACGAACGGTGACAGTGTTGTATCTACGTGTGATTTTATTGTTCACTAATTTATGAAAACCTATACAACAGATATTATACTTATATGTATATCGCAAAAGAAGTTTTATTTCCGGTGTGTGGTCCAAGCACTCTATTTTTTATATATGTTTCTACAGCGAATAAAAATGAAACAATTTTCTACTGAAAGTCTACCATATGCAAGTAATGTAATTAAATTAAATAAATATATTATCACGCTATTTTAGGATTGAGCGTGGGTCACACAATGTGAATTCTGCTAAGTACAGAACTTAAAAAAATGGGGAGCTTTTAGTTTTTTTGAAAATGATTTGAGTGTAAATTTTGCATATGAAACTCGTTATATTTAAAGAAAAATTGTAATTTTTCAACTATTTAAAAAATCGTGTATAAAAATAAAAACTACAATTTTATTGGTTTAATTTTAGTTTGTTCACTATTATTATTTAATTAGTTCCTTGGAGATCATTAAAAATTTTCCAATATAATATTGGAATTTTGACATCTGACAAAACAATTTTTAGTTTTTATCTTTGTAAAATGAATCTATCACCAATATACAAAAAATTACGAGTGGAACACTTGGCCGTCGTGCATTAGACTTCGAATTCGTGAAAAAAATATCACTTTCATTAAAAAAAAGTATTTGATTTTCATAAAATTTTTTATTCATTTTTGTTATTTTATTAGAATTTCATTGCAATAAATCTCTCAATTGTGTTGGTTCACAAATTTTGCTTCCTGTATTTTTCGGCGCTTAAAGTATATTAGTACATATGTATGTGCTGATAAGTATTGATAAATATTATAATAAAAATTTTGATCGACGGGAGTAATGTTTTAATTTTCTTATTTCCGAATTTTGGGAAGTTCTGCTGTAGTCCTTAGGTCCTGCTAAGTACAGTACAAAGTTTCCGATTTTAACACTATAAGTACAAAATGTGTGCCAATATGAACTTTAACTTGCTATTTTCTTGTAAAGGCAGAATTACAAAATTATGCTATGAAAAATATATCTGATGATAGACGACTTGAAATCATTTTAAAGAATTGGTATTTTCTGTAGATTATTGTCTGAAAAACTAGACTATTGAAAACAATTCGCAAGAACAGTAAATGTTTGTTTACAGTTGCTAAGGATTTATTGCACGAGTTAGGTAATATATATATGTTATATATTACGTAACTGTTCTCAAGGAATTTTTCATTTGTTAGGCGGTAATACTGCTGATTGACAGTAGATGTTACAGATATAACTTAACAAATATTCTGTAATTGTCCTTATTATTTATGGTCGTAGATAAAGTATAATACACAACTCGAATTGTAACTCAATTACATTGCTAGTGAAAATACTGCACTCGCCAAGGCTCGTGCGCAACTTTTTCACTCGCACGTAATGTGCTTGTTACAATTCTCATTATATAATATACTATTAAAATATTGCTACTGTTCAGTAGTAGCGTTTGAAAGAATATGGATTCAAAACTCTCGAATTGTTAATATTAAAATACACGACTGCATCAGAGTTATTTGGAATATAAACTGGGAACTTTCCATACTATAATTAGGATTAAATATCTGTGATGCACAGTAGCAAATTAAGATACTGATGTGAACTATGCCAGTGGGATATTTAACGGAGAATTCACCACACGTCACTGTCAACCAATAGGATCACGAATTTGTTTGAAAATGAACCAATGAAATGTACATTTCGTCGGATATTCATCACTAGTGAAATTGATATCGGAAATACCACTGTTAATAATATCCTTGGTTACGAATAAAACAAATGATATTATCAATATTTTCATAAACGTCAATTCTACATTTGTTCAGTGTACATTTAATATTCAAAATTTTCATACCTGTAATACCTAATTAATAATGTGCAAATAAATACCTAACTATTCTTGTTATTAACTCTTGTTTGGTAAATTCTCAAGCCGAATACAACTCGTAGTATGAAAATTGACAGATAATATTTTGACATAAATATACATTCGTTGTTACGGAAATAGGAAACACAACTCGTGCTTCGTACTCGTTATGTTTCCATTTCCATAACAACTCATAATTTATGTCAAAATATTTTCAGCAATTTTCATTCTACTTGTTATATTATATATGACAATACAAAACACCGATAGTAGCCGCTGTCTTGCGTAAAATGATTGCGGTGTTGCGTTTGACTCGTTAAAATGTTAAATTTAACAGTTGAGACCAGCGCTCCGACACACGCATTTTGTAAACAACTCTGAAATGAAGCATTATGAAAATAACTTAAATCAAATTAAATTATTCATAGAATATCTAGGATTAAATCATAGTCGTGCAACTTATGAATAATGCATATTATTATGATTGTATGAGTATTTTAAAGGTCTTTTTAACATTTTAAATTGTGGTGCAGCACGCACTAATCCTACTGACAGTTACGATCTTGGTGTGCCTTGCTGACAATAAAGGACATACTTTTATATGTAGACAAGGATGGATTCAAATCGATTTAACTTCATAAATGTTAATTTTATTACTTGATTATTGTTGTTGTTGAATCAGTAGCTAAATTATACCGTCATGTAAATTTCAATAAACAATTATCATTTATCTACCCACGTTTTAATTAAAATTATAATTTTCCTACTGAAAAATAATTGAAATATATAATTTATTTTTATCGTATTGTCAGCTACAACGTAATCTCGTTTTTATTAATTTCCTGTTATTCTGATATTCGTAAATAGAGCAGAATTAATTTAATTTCTTATTATTGTTTGCTCTTTATTCAATAAGCCTTTACTTTATTAACAATTTTAATCTTGATTAAATATGTATCTGTAACTTTAATTTATTTCAATATTTTAACTTTTTTGCAAAAAGAAGTCGTTTGGCACATATTATTACATTTTGTTTTTGTGACTTTTATGCTTATTTTATATTTTATGCTTTCTTTAATACTAGACTTTTTAAAATTCCTGGTTGTTTCTCTATTATTTACGAGCTCGAGAAAATTAATAAATTTCAATTATATAAAAATATTTTTATGAATCTTAATGCAGGGTTTTATTGAAAATATGAACGCATTTACTCCTATACTGGATAATCATTTTTTACTTCCTTATACGAAGTAAAGGAAGTATTGCAATCACGAAAATTTTCGGATTTCAGCGGAAATATCCATTTTGACTAATTTCGTCGTGACGTCTGTACATACGTACGTACGTATGTATCTCGCATAACTCAAAAACGGTAAACCGTAGAAAATTGAAATTTTGTATTTAGAACTGTTATAACATCTAGTTGTGCACCTCCCTTTTTAGTCATTATATAACTTCCGGAAGTGCTACTTTACTTGAAGCCTATAATAGATTTTAATGAAAAACTATATTCAAATATTAAACTTTTCAAATTTGGTATATAAGACTATTATATCAATGGAAATAACATAATAGGTTTTGGTTAAAATAGACTAACCGGAAGTGATACATTACATGAAGCTGTTAACAGTTTTTCTTGAAAAAATGCTTTTATTTTGATTTTAGAAATAAATGCTGCAAATAAAAGTTTTACAGAATTAAATTCTGCGTCTAGCACAATAAGAATTTTTAAATTAGCATTTTGTATAAGCGAGATATCTAAATTTAAAAATTATATATTTCTTGTTTCTTGTAATTAAGTTGCTATGGATTCTAACAAAAGATAAGGAAAAAATTAATGTCAATGTCAAATAACATCAAATATGTGCAATAAAAAAATGTAGGTATAGTATAATACGCGTACAAGGAAGTCATGTAGTGTCCACATCAGATTTTTTGTTATAAGTATTAGAAACATACTGGGAAATTTTCATTTGGCGATATGTTCATGCCTACAAATTTTAAATTGTATAATTACAAAAGTATCCAATAAGCCCAAATTTATTGATATAATATGTGCGTTAAGAAGGACGTAAAATAAAAGTTACAATTTGTTGTTATTATAAATTGACATGAAATAAAAAAACAAATAACTTTAACTTTTGTATTAATAGCTCTGTTATTCATTTTTTTTTCAAGGAACAAAGTTCTAAATGTTATAGGAAATGTAGTAAAATTTATAAAATGTGGTCATTTTGACCTTTGTTAATATTTAACATGCTCCCGATACTAGTGAGCCACCAACATGTATGTCACCGGAAAAGTATGAAATTCAGTATGCATGTTTTGCCAAAAACGAGAGGAACGGACCTTGTCAAAAACACATAAAATAATTAAATAAATTTGAGATAAAATTAAATATAACGGTCTCAATGTAGGAAGCAAGTTCTCCGGGCTTTGAATTTGTTAGTTTAAAATGCGAGCGAAGCGATTCTTTGCAAGAATGTGTCCTAATATACAAAATAACTGTTAAATAATATATTTTTTCCATTTCAAATTTTGTACGTGTACTTAACCTAAGCAATACTCGTATACGAGTATACTATTGCTTGGATTTTATGAGTATATTGTGTTGGTAACAAATATAAGTTGAAATTAATGAGAAATAACGAGAATAGGTGTAACCCTCCTCGTTATGACGACAGTTAGCAAATAATATACGTTTTTTTTTTGTCAGATTGAAGGACGCAAGTATTAAAGTATAAATATATTTAAATAAACAAGTTGTTACATACGTTTATATCACAGCACTACTTTATACACTCTTGATGTGTTGACTCTACCCTATTACACTGTTTACTGCTGCCCCAACAGTCAGCCCTCTCACTGTCTATCCCTTGATTATAATATTCACTATATTATATGTATGTTAATACTTTTTCTTAACATACGTATATAAGGAGTGAATATATTAACAGCAAATAAAGCCCTGCATTTAAACAAACACCTACTTAAAATATGGAACTGTCAAAAGCAACAAAAATTAAAATATATAAGACACTGATAAGACCCATCCTACTATACGATGCTGAGACACAAACAATGACACAAAGAGAGGAAGAACAACTCAGAATAGCAGAAAGGAAAATTATAAGATCAATCCTAGGAGGAATTAAAATAGGAGATAATGAGTACAGATCAAGAATGAATACAGAAATACTGGAAGAACTAGAAGGTGAAGACATCACCAGGAAAATTAAATAACAAAGAGGGAGATGGTTGGGGCATGTAATGAGAGCTGATACAGAAACAGCAATCTCTACAACACTAAAATGGGACTCAGGATATAGAAGAAGAGGGAGGCCACGGTCAACCTGGATTAAAGAAGTAGAAGAAGATCTGCACAAATTAGGAATTTATAAATGGAAGGAAGAAACGAAGAACAGGAAAAAATGGAGCGAAATTTGCAAGAAAATATAAAAGTTTAAAGAAAAGGGCTGATCCCCCTATAATTTGGATCTAGAGAGCTTCCAAGAAGCGGCGCAACTATATATATATATATATATATATATATATATATATATATATATATATATATATATATATATGTCTTAATTGTGCTGCCTTAGACTTGTTACATAGGCATAATAACAGAAGGCTCTAGTAACAGTAATTACTCGTATTAACTAAAACGCAAAATATCTAAAATTTCTAATTATTATGAATAATAACAGCAATTATATATTGACGACAACATGTACCCCAACATGTACCCAATAAATAGTGGAGCTATTTGATTGCATGTTTATTCGATGTTCAAGTATTCCGCCTTATAGGAATTTGTATGCGCTATCGCTTTCCGGTTATAAAATTAGTTCCCTAGCATATATTAAAATGCTGAACAATAGTTATTGATTCAACATCTAAATTTGACAGGACTCGTAAATTTAATAGAATTATTACGAACACAAATTAATTATAAATATTAGATAACAAATTACAATAAAAAGAAAATTAATACTTGTTATTTCCAAAGGAGTAAAAGAAACAGGAAAAATAAATGATTATGTAAAATAACTCGTCATATTTACAGTGAAAAATGCTTATCTAGAACATGAGTATATGTATAAACTAAATGAAATATTTTATCGCGCATTTTATTTGTATCCCAGAACAAAGAAATCTAAATATACCTTCATTACTTTCCTTTTGGCACAATTATTTCAAGTTTTTATTGTCATAACGAATTGGCGAAACTGTCATTGACCGAGTTTCTTCAAAGCATTTTTCCAAGTAGGTACTTGAATTCCTAACATATCCAAAGAT
Organism: Pterostichus niger; assembly: GCA_947425015.1. Lineage (NCBI taxonomy): Eukaryota > Metazoa > Arthropoda > Insecta > Coleoptera > Carabidae > Pterostichus > Pterostichus niger. Next base: position 23,443,258 of record OX380342.1, read on the forward strand.
ATTTTTACACCAACGAAAATCGACCAACACAACTTATTTGTACGCAGCTCCCACTCAGAATAAGATGGCAAATTTCCATTTTAATTCCGTGCAATGGCTTTGGCTTTAGTTAGCAGTTGGCCAAAACCATGTTTTATGGCATGGACTATTTTTAGTTTTGTGTTTATTTTCACACGGAGTCGTTGCCAGAAATGTCAGCTGGGACTAGGAGTTAGTACATATCTAACTTTTTGGAAATGACTTGATAAGGGACTTCACTATAGTAGAGTCTATTCCATAATTATTTCATCATAAATATTCAGAATTGTTTTTATTGCCAAAATTGAGCTAAACAGCGTGTATTTTATAGATTCGTGACGCGAACTTCCACTCATTTTACCAAATAAAATTGCTATATCAAAAAAAAAATAAGAAGGTTTGTTTGTACGTAAGAAAGTAAATGGCTTGTAGATTTGAGAACTCGGGTTCGATTCCCACAGTCGACAAACAATGTGACTCCCTTTTCACTAATATCTTAGAGGATCGTGATTTGACGGCCGGTAACCGCACTTCAGGCGAGGAAATATATCACTTATCGAAATCTGATACGGGAGAGTGCCACGCCCAGTAATGAGTAAAAGGCGTGATGATATATTTATTTATTTATTTTTATATATACTTTGTGTATCAGTTCATTATTATGCTGAAAACAGACTATTGTTAAACTGTTTTTGGTAATTTTTATTTTGTAAGATTGGCACCACTATGCAGACACATTTTAAATGTCAGGCCAAAATTATAACCTCAAATATTTTAAAATGTTGTTTTATTATAATTTGAAAGAATTTTCAATGTTGATAAAAGTGTAACCCTTTTTCGTGTCTTAAAAATTTCAAGTATAGTCTTTTGAATTTATAGTTAAAAACTTTAACATTTATTCAGAAGCATTACCATATGTTACATAAATACCTAGATTAAGAGTATAATTTGATATTTTTTGCAATTGAAGTAGCAAAATTTCGATGAAATAAATGACGCAAAGTTTATCAATTTCATCAAATATTTAGTGAAAATCTGGCATTGTAAATGCAATGAAATCTAAATGCAAAAGAAAATGTATGATTCTCAAAAGCGGTAAAATGATATTGAAGGATAAAAATAGTTTTATAAAGTATTATTGACAAAGTTTAACACATTTAGAAAATTCAGAACCGAAGATCAACTATCGTTCTAAGTTGCAGATTATTCAATTGAATAACTAATTAATAAAAAATAAATATATCGTACGCCTTTTACCCATTACAGAATGTGGAACTCTTCTTTAGCAGAGCTCGGTAAGTGATACATTTCTTAGCGTAAAATGCGGTCACCAGCCGTCAAATCACGGCCTCCAAAGAATGTTAGTGGAAGGGAAACCACAGGGGTAGTTTTAACGTAATAAAAATTGTTTGTCGCTTGTGAGAATCGAACTCGGGTTCTCAATTCCACAGGTCGACTCGATAACACTGAGCCACCTACCCCATAATTGAATTGACATAAATTTAAATATACTTCACAGTTTTAAATTAAAAATGTCCTTAATTGGAAAAATATAGTTCACCTAATTAGAGCAAAATCAATATTGCAGAAATTATGTACTTACATCAGCAGAAATATACGAAGAATATAATAAGATGCAACAGCTACTCACCTGTAACAAAGAACAAAAATATTAGATTCATAGAAAGTATTTTCATGTACGAGTATATTGCGCATATTTTGTCATGATCTTATTTTATGTTGAGAATGCGGATATTTAAATTTAACTCGAATTATTTTTAAATTTATTGAAATAAGTGTATTGTTTAAATATGCAGGTTGGTTGACTTCAGCGACGCTGTATAGGAATTTCAATAGAAAATAACTATTTTTCTCGATCTTATCAGAAAGTATTTTTTTCCTTCAATTGAAAGAACAAATTCATACTTTTCATCCTTAAAAAGGAATGAAAATTTGCTAGGCAGGATAAGTAAAACTACCTTCTTTTTACGACAATCATAAAATAATGGTATAATATCATTTTACTGACTTCTAGGTCATATGTCAAAAGAATAATAAATCTTATCTAAATTTGTAATTTATATTTGAGAATGTTACTTTCTGACAGGGTAGTGAAAAAATAATTATGTATACCTCTTAAAGAAAATATCATTCTTCCCTTAGATGTTTCTTATTTCTCGCTTTCAAAAAATCCCTTTTTACTCATTTAATAATAATAATAAAAATTAAGTTGAAATATTGAAATTTGAAAATCCTATTTTGATTTCCACAGCTGACAAACAATTTTAACTACATTAAAATAACCACAGTGGCTCCTCCACCAATAACATATTTAAGGGCCGTAATTTGACGTCTGGTAGCTGCATTTCACGCAGATAAAAATGTTTGTGTTATTCTCGAAGGACCATAAATGATAAGAGAGCTTGTAGTGGTTCAAGTGGTGTTTATTGTAAGAATGACATTGAGACACTTCTGCGAACCCCTCAAGTAAACTGCCCTTACAAAAAGAGTGGGAGTTGGTGGAGGTGACCGCTGTGCCAATACATGACGACATATACAAAAATAAAAATATGCATCGAACAAAATATATCAATTAACAAAATCTGCTACAGCAGAGTGCCATGCCCAGCAATGGGTAAAGGCGTGATGATATATTTTACCTGAAACTAACAGGAAAATAAACATTTGCCTGACCTTTAAGACTCAGGAAAGCTTTGCTTTGCATGCCTAGTCAGGAAAATAACATATTGCCTGCCTAGGCAGGTAATGAAAGATATGTGAGTGTCTACTTACTTAGCAACATAAAATATTGACTGAATATAAATTAAATAATTAATATCATCACGCCTTTTACCCATTACTGGATGTGGCACTCTGCCTAAGCAAATCTCGGTAAGTGATATATTTTTTCGCGTGAAATGCGGTTACCAGCCGTCAAATCACGGCTCCCAAAGATATTAGTGGAGGAAGAGCCACAGGGGTAGATTTAAATTGGTGAAAATTGTTTGTCGGCTGTGGGAATCGAACCAGGGTTGTCAAGATCTACAGGCCGACTCGATACCACTGAGCCTCCTACCCCATATTGACTGAATATGTAAGTCAAATAAATTTAAATAAATTTAAAACATGTATTATTTGCTTATAAGTTTCAGGTAAAATGTTATACGTAACACGTCAGTAAAGCGTCGTACAGGATTCGTAAGCTGTTTCAAGCGTCGTTGTCGCTCGGCATGAAACCATCTATTCATCCTGTAATTGTGTAATTGAACGCTTTCCTGACTTTACGCAAATAACTATTATTTAAAATAAAATATGCATTTGGCAGCAAAAACGTTCTACTTGCAGTAGAAATTCTTATACTATATGTGCCTTGGGTTGAAATAATCATAAAAATAATCATGCTAAAGCCAATAACATACATCTTGAAATACACTATGAAAGAAGGTATAGGCAACACAACGTACATTATGATCTTCTGATCCAATGTGTCAGAGGTCACTACGATCAGATGCTTTCCTTGAAAACTGCATTATGAAATTATTTTAACAGTTGCATCAACTATAACAATACTAAAATAACTTGATTTGAGTTTTTTCATGGACAACCCCGTTTAATGAAGTCAAAGGTTTTTGGTAATCAGTTTTATTTCCCTCATTATTTTCTTTGTTCTAATAATTTGTTTTACTATTCGAATGTTGTTTACCATCCAAAATGTTACAGTCGCCAGTCAATCTGATATAGTTTAAATTTAAATAAATTTCGGTAAATACAGTTTCAAGGTTAATTGCTAAAACTAAATATGTACTTGTGCCGAAAAGAAATATTTTATAAATATTGGCTGGTAACACAAGCTCTGTTTTTGGGTGTTCTAAGAGCACGGTTTTAACATGTTAGAGATAGCTAAAACACCCAAATACACTGCTCTTAAAACAGGCAAAAACAGAGCTTGTACTACCAGCCATTATTTTTAAATAATAACATTCTTATCAATATTTCTGAAAATGTTCATGAAGTAGTCATAATCTAATGTTATTTATATTCCCTGAATGTGAATCATTTTAAACATAAACATTATCGTCTTGCACACGCTTTTTCATGTAACTGTAAACTGATAAATCAATATTAAATTAGATATATAACAGACTAGTGTTAAATAAAATTAACTTTTTTTAATGATAATTTAATTGATTCAAGATATTTTTGTATTACACATCAATAACATTTTCCGTCAAATTTAAACAAAGTGATATAAGTACAGTATTATCACTAGACAATAAAAAACCGGTTCCTTAGAACTAAAACTATAATCTTAGACAAATAAAATGAGCTGTTTCTTTTAACAAATAAACAAATATACCACTGTATTAATTTCAAACTTTAATATACTCTTCAACGTTGTTTATCCCTTTACCTTTAATATAAATAAGAAATAATCTATCGAGATTTGCAATTACAGCGCTATCATAATGTACAAATAATGACATGGAGCTCTAAACACTATGGCATGAGAAAATTTCAAAAATATTTATGAAATTTCGAGAAAGCTTGTTTCAATCTATCACTATGCGCTTAATTGAGTCTGATTTTGACACCATAATATTGATATGTTTGAAAACAACATATTATTCTTATTATAAATGAAACATATTACGGATATCTATTGTACCGTAATTCTTTCGAATTAACAGTTAAAAACATTTGATATACTTGATAATATTAAATTTATGTAAAAATAATAATTATGGACAATGATTTCAAACTTTTCATTTAATTTTTAAAAAACGGCTGGGAGGTGAATAATAAATTAAATACATTTATAAATATATAATAGTCTATATCTCAGTACATTTTTTTTTATTACGACCACTTAGAAATCTGCTCATCGTATGTTTGTTGTTGCTAGGAAAATGAGATACATTGCAAGCATCGTGCGAAATGAATTTGTTTTGTAGTTATTTCAGTGCAGGTCATTTCATTTCAGTACAGATGCAATTTTCTTCTAAATTACACATGAAGAATATAAAACGCATGCGTAAAAAATAAAATAGTCGTAAATTAGAGAATTATTATTATTTATTGTTAGTTATATTAAATGTAATGTTTTGGCAATTATTTTGATCATTTCATCAGTTCATAAATAATTTATATGTTACCTCATATTTTTTTCTCGATTTTTCGGGTAGTAAATTTAAAGATGTTATTTTTGCAGCCTCTAATACATTTGGTGGTGTTAATTCAAGATTCTCGTAGCTATCACTCACCATTTTTACCTCACAAAACACAAAATATTGACTGACGTTTATAAAAACCGAACTGTTATTAATTTTTGTTACCTTGTTACGATACTAATTTAGGATTGTCAGACATTGGAAAGGTGAAATTGGCCGTTACTAGGATACTTATTTAGAATTTTCAAATATTGGAATGGTGAAAGCAGGACAAATTTATTGTTAAAAAAATCTGATGTGGACACCACATGACTTCCTTGTACGCGTATTAACTATAGATATTTTTTTAATTGCACATATTTGACATAAAATCTTTTATTTTTTATTTTTTGTTCTAATTCATAGCAAACTTAATTAAAAAAAAAACACAAAATATATACTATTTAAATTTAGATATCTCGCTTATGCAAAAGGCTAATTTAAAAATTCTTAATGTGCTAGACGCAGAATTTAATTCTCTAAAACTTTTATTTGAAGCATTTATTTCTAAAATTAAAATAATACCATTTTTTTCAAGGAAAACTGTTAGCAGCTTCATGTAATGTGTCACTTCCGGTTAGTGTATTTTAACCAAAATCTATTATATTATTTCCATTGATATAGTAGTCTTATATACCAAATTTGGAAAGTTTTAAATTATATTTGAATATAGTTTTTCATGAAAATCTATTATAGGCTTCAAGTAAAGTACCACTTCCGGAAGTTATATAATGACCAAAAAGGGAGGTGCACAACTAGATGTTATAACAGTCCTAAATATAAAATTTCAATTTTCTACGGCTTACCGTTTTTGAGTTATGCGAGATACATACGTACGTACGTACGTACGTACGTACGTACATACGTACATACGTACGTACAGACGTCACGACGAAATTAGTCAAAATGGACTCAGGGAGGGCCAAAATGCGTATTTCCACTGAAATCTGAGAACCGAAAATTTTCGCGATAACAATACTTCCTTTACTTCGTACAAGGAAGTAATATAAATTAATCAGGAAACAATACTGTAGTCGTAGAAAAAGTATAGTGTACAACTCGCATGGAATGTCCAGTTCATACTTGTTATACAATATAATATATTCTGTTTCCAATTGATAATTTAAAAAACAAACTAATAGCGCGTCTTTGGATTTTAACTAATAATAACTTTAGGTATATTCATAAAATGACCCAATATTCACGTAATGTTTCTCAAATCTATTTTTTTTAAATATATATTTGGCTTGCCGCCCGTGTGTCCCGCACGCCTTGCACTCCCGGGTCTGAGGATATGTAATAAAGAAATACAAAGAAATGATGAACAGATAGTTTTGTTACTTCTGTTATTAACTGTTTGCCTTCGCAATTATTTAAGTAACAAAACTATGAGTATACGCCACCTGTATCATTTGTTTGTATTTAGTTGTACATAGCCTGCTTAAATATAGTAGCATCATTTCTAATAATTATTATTTTTGTTTATTACTCTACACAACAGAAATGTAGTCCCAATTACAGTACAGGGAACCTACAACTTAATAGTGGGATCCGTAAAACTCAAGTACAATCGTATTTTTACTTCTTTGTACGAAGTAAAGGAATATTGTAATCGCGAAAAATTTCGGTTCTCAGATTTCAGCGGAAATACGCATTTTGACCATCCTTGAATCCATTTTGACTAATTTCGTCGTGACGTCTGTACGTACGTATGTATCTCACATAACTCAAAAACGATAAACCGTAGAAAGTTGAAATTTTGTATTTAGGACTGTTATAACATCTAGTTGTGCACCTCCCTTTTTGGTCATTATATAACTTCCGGAAGTGGTACTTTACTTAAAGCCTATAATATATTTTAATGAAAAACTAAATTAAAATATAATCTAAAACTTTTCAAATTTGTTGTATAAGACTACTATATCAATGGAAATAACATAATAGATTTTGGTTGAACTAACCCGAAGTGATACATTACAGGAAGCTGCTAACAGTTTTTTACTTCCTTGTACGAAGTAAAGGAAGTATTGTTACCGCGAAAATTTTCGGTTCTCAGATTTCAGTGGAAATACGCATTTTGGCCCTCCCTGAGTCCATTTTGACTAATTTCGTCGTGACGTCTGTACGTACGTACGTATGTATCTCGCATAACTCAAAAACGGTAAGCCGTAGAAAATTGAAATTTTACATTTAGGACTGTTATAACATCTAGTTGTGCACCTCCCTTTTTGGTCATTATATAACTTCCGGAAGTGGTACTTTACTTGAAGCCTATAATAGATTTTCATGAAAAACTATATTCAAATATAATTTAAAACTTTCCAAATTTGGTATATAAGACTACTATATCAATGGAAATAATATAATAGATTTTGGTTAAAATACACTAACCGGAAGTGACATGAAGCTGCTAACAGTTTTCCTTGAAAAAAATGGTATTATTTTAATTTTAGAAATAAATGCTTCAAATAAAAGTTTTAGAGAATTAAATTCTGCGTCTAGCACATTAAGAATTTTTAAATTAGCCTTTTGCATAAGCGAGATATCTAAATTTAAATAGTATATATTTTGTGTGTTTTTTTTAATTAAGTTTGCTATGGATTAGAACAAAAAATAAAAAATAAAAGATTTTATGTCAAATATGTGCAATTAAAAAAATATCTATAGTTTAATACGCGTACAAGGAAGTCATGTGGTGTCCACATCAGATTTTCTTGAATGGGTATTATATTGATTTTAGAAATAAATGTTGCAAATAAAAGTTTTAGAGAATTCTACGTCTAGCACATTAAGAATTATTAAATTAGCCTTTTGTATAAGCGAGATATGTAAATTTAAAAATTATATATTTTTTGTTTTTTACTTCCTTGTACGAAGTAAAGGAAGTATTGTAATCGCGAAAATTTTCGGTTCTCAGATTTCAACGGAAATATGTATTTTGGCCATCCCTGAATCCATTTTGACTAATTTCGTCGTGCCGTCTGTACGTACGTATGTATGTACGTACGTATGTATCTCGTATAACTCAAAAACGGTAAGCCGTAGAAAATTGAGACTTTATATTTAGGACTGTTATAACATCTAGTTGTGCACCTCCCTTTTTGGTCATTATACAACTACCGGAAGTGGTACTTTACTTGAAGCCTATAATAGATTTTCATGAAAAACTATATTCAAATATAATTTAAAACTTTTCAAATTTGGTATATAAGACTACTATATCAATGGAAATAACATATTAGATTTTGGTTAAAATAGACTAACCGGAAGTGACACATTACATGAAGCTGTTAACAGTTTTCCTTGAAAAAAATGGTATTATTTTAATTTTAGAAATAAATGCTGCAAATAAAAGTTTTAGAGAATTAAATTTTGCGTCTAGTACATTAAAAATATTTAAATTAGCTTTTTGCATAAACGAGATATCTAAATTTAAATATTATATATTTTTTTATTTAAAAAAAATTAAGTTTGCTATGGATTAGAACAAAAAATAAAATATTAATGTCAAATATGTGCAATGAAAAAAATATCTATAGTTTAATACGCGTACAAGGAAGTCATGTGGTGTCCACATCAGATTTTTTTAATTACGTTTGCTATGGATTAGAACAAAAAAAATAATGTCAAATATGTGCAATTAAAAAAATATCTATAGTTTAATACGCGTACAAAGAAGTCATGTGGTGTCCACATCAGATTTTTTTACATATAAGCCAGCGAGAGTTGAACGCACGACCTCTTACTGAAGACGTAAGTTTAATCTCTGTTTAATCCATGAGATTACGATTGCCTGTTAGATGGTATACAAAAACTATCCTAGGTCAACCCTGAATAGTTTCATGAAAGGTTATTATAGTATTTTGATATTCAATGTCGGTGAATAGAGCAAAACATAGTGAGGAAGGAGGAGTTTCAAGCCTCATTTAATAAGCAATAAACAGAGTCAAGCTGAGTGGCGTGTGTTGTGTGATGTGATGTATGTTTATGTGAAGTGTATTTGCAACTTGTCACCTTGGAAACGCATTCCGGAACGTATATGATTTTGTTTTCCACAAGTTTAGAGGAGAGGAAGAGGAAACATTACTATTTACCGAGTTAATTTAAACAGAATTTATTTTAGTTTCACAAGACTGCTGTTTATTATTAAATTTTATGCTTTATTCTCCTTTTTAGAATTTCCAGTAGCGTACTAAAATTTAAATTGCAAATTTTAATGTTTCATATTTCATCAAATTCACTGTCAGCGTTTTTTTAATGTTTGTTGTAACATGATTTCTAGAACAGTTATTGAACAAAAATCCAAAATCAACTATAAATATAATAATAATATAAAATATAAATATAAACACATTGGCTGATGCAAGATACCCATCTATTTATATTTCAAGGTAAATACCCGGGTATTTATCCAAACGTGGGTATAAATTTAGTAATTATAAATAGTAAGAATATGGGTTTGCAATATCATTGTAAAATATTTAGTCACATAAAAGTACGTTATTAAAAAATATTTTCTTTATTAAATAAAATAAATACAAAAGAATATCACAGAAATAAAAAAAAAACTATATATATTTAGACATGTATTATGCTATATTCATAGTATTTATTTTAAAAGGATTGTAGACTTCTAGGTGTAGATTATTTCTGTTCAGACTTAGTCAATTACATTGTTCAACACTGACAAAAATAAACTTAAAATTTTTACAATTGGGTAGGTAAATATAACCTCGTGTAAATATCCAAATTTTATTTACCTGCCCATTGGGTATTTACCCAACTCACATCACTAGGTACCACAAGCACTGTTTTGGCCTGTTTTAAGAGCAGTATTTTTGGATGTTTTAGCTATCTCTAACATGTTAAAACCGTGCTCTTAAAACACCCAAAAACAAAGCTTGTGCTACTAGCCAATAAAAACAAAATGCATGATTTTTAAAATAAATATAATATAAATAAATAAAATAATCACGCCTTTTACCCATCACTGGGTGTGGCACTCTGCCTAAGCAGATCTCGGTAAGTGATATATTATTATAAATAAATATAATCTTTACACATATTTCAAAAAGTTTATTTGTTACCCTGCATAACAGGAATTCAATCCCAATTATAGTACGGGGAGACGGAGGGAATACAGCTTATAGTGGAATCCGAACTATAGTTGTAATTTAAGTTGATATTGGCGAAATTTTAACGCTAGACCTCTTACTTGTTAATTTGTCAATAATAGTTTGACCTCGGTTTTATTCACTGGACGACTGCCTATATGAAATAGATGTTAAAAGCTTTTAGATATCACTTTTGCATAATTTAAAGATTGGACAAACCATATTAATCAACTTTCCCAACAATTAAATAGAATAATGTTATACATTAAGAATAATTAAGAATAATACGACTCATGTTATTTTAGAAATAATAATTGTATCTATTATGCAAAACACTGAATCGCTTTTACGTTACGGTATTATACTTTAGGGTAACAGCGAAACATACATTTTATATTCACTATTCAGTGATTCGTATTTTAGTTGGAATTAGAGCAAGAGATTTATATTAATGTTTTTAGTAAACTAACTTTTACTTTTTCTGATTTCCATACAAGGTGTTAACAAAAGGGGCAAACATTTTGAGGATATATACAATTTGTAATGTAGATTTTTTAAATACGCAAAATTGAGTGCATGAATCAGTATATCAAAATATATATATATATATATATATATATATATATATATATATATATATATATATATATACCGGGTGTAACACGAAAAGTGAAACATAGGCGTTTAACATGGCAAATCAGTTTTTCCGTGTGCATTGCTTCCCTAATTATTTTAGGAAAAAATGTTTCAAATAAATGTTGTAAAGCATAAAATTCTACATCCGAATCAATAAACAAAATTCATTTTGACTACTTCATAACTGCAGAAATTAAATTTGAAAATTAACGTAATTTCAATTTAATAGTAATAGCCATGGAATTAAAAACAAGAGATGAACAAATGCGTAACGTTTTATACGTCAATGTCAGAATAAATTGTCAAAATCATTTTTACGTACTAAATATTTTAGTGGTTTTGAAATTTAAAAGGAATGTATTTATGTTTTTTGAGAAGTCTATGCACTGTCATAAAATTTATATTTAGTTCTCTGGAAATTTCCCGCACACTCATTGTTGGCTCCAGTTCTATTAAAGCAAAAATATTTTCTTCATTGTTATAAATTATTTCATTTATTTCTTTCTTGAAATTTAGTGTTCCTGTCTTTTCAAACTTCACTATAAACCTCTGAATAGTTGCCGTACTAGGAATATCATGATGCTGCCAAATAGCGCAAATATAGTCACGAATTAGTTGTAAACTATGGCCAGAATAATGCCTTTTAATTATTTGCAACTTTTCTTCATGTGAATAATTATTCATTTTTGATAATAATAAACCCTAATATTGATTTAATATCACAGTTTGTCAAAATAAATACTAATAATTTGACGTAGAAAACGTTACGCATTTGTTCATCTCTTGTTTTTAATTCCATGGCTATTACTATTAAATTGAAATTACGTGAATTTTTAAATTTAATTTCTGCAGTTATGAAGTAGTCAAAATGAATTTTGTTTATTGATTCGGATGTAGAATTTTATGCTTTACAACATTTATTTGAAACATTTTTTCCTAAAATAATTAGGGAAGCAATGCGCACGGAAAAACTGATTTGCCATGTTAAACGCCTATGTTTCACTTTTCGTGTTACACCCGGTATATATATATATATATATATATATATATATATATATATATATTCTCAAAGTTTTATATCCTTTTTTAACACTCTCTGGAGTAGGTTATAAAAAGAAAACAAAATTATTTTTTATTTTACGACAAAATGTCAAAAGAAGAAGTTTTTTGCTTTGAAATATTGACAAATAATTAAATGTTAGAAGCATTTCAAAATAGAGAGTATGTCAAAAAAAAAAACAACTTAATAATAGAACAAAAAAATGTTTTTAATACAATATTACAGTACAGAGAATTAAACTTGCCGCTGTCATTGTTTGAAAACTTATAGTGGGATTGTCAGTTAATCATTTGTCAATATTTTAAAGCTAATTAAAATAAGGTTACAAACATTATTACGACGCCAAAATACGAAAAAAAGTTATATGTTATATTACCGTGCTCGAGTAACAAAGGATCACTTTACACTCTTAATGCACAAATAACTATTTTGTTGACGAATGTATTAATATATTTTGAAAATTGGAAACATTTTCATATAAAACATATCAATAGGAATATATGTGATGCATAATTTAATAGTTGTATATAATTTAAGAATATTTGACATTATTGTTTGCCCGGTTATATAATAAATAATTTGCATACATTATTGTTATCTTTAATGCTATTTATTTGGGTGAATTAAGTTGTGATTAAAACAAAACTAAAACATGTTGTGTAGTGTAACTGACCGCTAATCTCATAATCAATTTAGAACGACTGTAGTGTAGTAGTGTAGTAGATTAAAATACACATTATACTACTTATATGAAAATATTTGGCGCACGAATTCTGGGTGATAATTTTGCTTTTCAATAAACAAAATAAATTCGGAATGCAAATCTATATGTCTAAAAATTAAAATATACTGAAATTAATAGTTACTTAAATAAATTTTTGCGGTAACTAGATGTTAAACCACAGCCTCCAAAATTTTAATTATTAAATAGAATATATCACGCTTTTTACCCCTTATTGGGGTGACACTCTGCGCTTACCAGCCATCAAGTTGTTAATGTAGCGGATGCCATAAGAATAATTTTAATATAGTCATTATTAGGTTCTAGTTGTGGAAACGAAACTTTTCGCCATGTCAAATAATTTGAAAAAACTCGTTTGTAATTATTATATAAGATATATGTACATTTATTTTGTTGCATTTTAATTTTCAACATTTCCGTTCTATTCCAATTCTAAAACATTATTAAAATTTCTCTATTCTGTAACCAGAATAATTAATACTTATATTTTTAGTTATTTTCATGTTTACTTATATATATATCTAACTGTTGTTATATTTAAAAAATATGTATTTGTATATTTAGTAATGTGGGCAATACTTTATCACGATTTTGAAATTTATGAATCATCAAATGAATGGTGGTTTTATTACGTAATTTATTTGCATATTGATATTAAATTGATTTTACTATGAGAAAAATTAATTATTCTAACAGATATTTCGATAAAACGTAAAATTAAACCAATGAGAATGTAGTATTTACTTTTATTACTATTTTAACTTTTTTTACGATTTTTTAAATTGTTGAAAAATGTGTCACTCTCGACATGATTTTTCATTCAAACAAACGAGTTTCATGACAGTACTTAATATGCATAAAACTAAAATAAAAATAACAAAATCTTAAAAAGTAAGGATTGTCATTAATTTATCGATCGTAACAGAAAATGATCGACTGATAGAGTACCAACGTACTCGTGTTCATACGTTCACATGGTTTCAACAATGACACAATTGCTAAGTAAGGAAACATAGACATAAAATATATCTATGTGATACTGTGTTTTCACTTAACCAAATGTAGAATACAGTAAATATCCTGATCATAAACAAGATATTTTTCTAGAAAACTTCGTTGAGAGAAATCGACAGTATTTATTTTCTTGTAGCATAAGAATGTTACAAATTCCTGATTGTTTATCTACAGTAGATATTAAATATTATTCTCTATAAAAGGATATATTTTTTTTTATTTCGACTGTTTTTAAATTATGAAATGATAAACTTTTTTAGAATTCAGTCAGTTTTTTTAAAATTTTTATTATTAAGTCGAAGTTTCATAATATTATAAAAATATTTCTATCATTATTTATAATTTTTGGATGAATGTTATTTTTTAAATATTATTATTGTAAGTATTTTATATTTTATATTAATTATTTTTATTATTGTTAATTAAATTATAATAGAGTCCTGAAGAAGGCTAACGAGTTGGCCGAAACGTCGACTTAATAATAAAAAATTAAAAAAAAACTGACTGAATTCCAAAAAAGTCTATCATTTCATTATTCTCTATGTTCAAATTCCCTGTAATTAAGAGTACAGTAGCTACTGTCCCTACTCACTCTACGCCTATGCAGCAATTTGACACTAGGATGTGGACCTTATTAACAACAGCGAAAACATGTTTACCAACGCAAAGAGAATGCGTTGAAATATACGGGACAGGAGTATTATAATAAAGTGAAATGTCAAGAAGATAACTCCCGGTCTATTCAGATCATCTGCACTGGCAGTGATCGCTGAACTGAAGCAGCACGACATTAAAATAGCAAAATCTCTTCGAATCCGACCGCATAGCGAACAGGTTTAGGTGTTTATTATCACGTACGCGTCCAGTGTTTTTCTATTTCAAACACTCTCACTTCGCTCACGATTGAAAAATAGAAATACGGAACGGTAAAAATATGCATTTGAATTTATCAATGCTGAAGATAAACTAACAGATCATTCATTCCTCACATGAGTGAAAGAAAATATATTTCATCTAAATCACAGCATCAATTATATAAACTGTTTTTATTCATACAATATTTATTTAATGAGGTAGTTGGTAAATAATAAATAAATAAATATACCATTACGCCTTTTATCCATTACTAGGTGTGGCACTCTATCGTAGCAGATCTCAGTAAGTAATATATTTATTCGCGTGAAGTGCGGTTACCAACCGTCTAATAACGGCCCCAAAGATGTTAGTGAAGGGCAAACCACTGGAATAGTTTTAACGTTTTAATTGATTGTAAGTCACCTATTAATAAATGTTTATTTCCAAAGACCAAATATATAATAGTAAAGAAAACAAAATACAATAATCAACTGAATATTAGTAAACACTGCAACAGCTTACAATTCATAGTTCAGAATTTCATCAACACTTCGTCTCTAAGTTATCTCTTTAACAACTTCTTAAAACTAGTCTTGTAATGGAAAGAGTTTCTTTTTTTTATACTGAGGGAGTCGGTTATAGAAAACTAAACTGTAGTAAGTTGGGTTTTTAAAAATTTATTTCGTTTAATTTTTGGTATGTGTAAATTTAGTTTACCGTAAGAATCGTGTTTATGAGTATCGCCTATTTTCATTTCTTTTAATGTGCACGGTAACATAAACTATATTTACATGGAAAAGTCAACAAACCCTCAGTTCTACAGATGTCTTATTTCTCTTGTTTCCGAATTGATATATACAGCCACTAGAAAATCACATTGAAATTGGTTTGCAGTCTCCCCTCTTGTCACGTCTTTACGGGACGTGATTTGACGACTAGTAACCGCAATTCACGAGAAGAAATATATCATTTTCTGAGATCTGCTGTAGCACGCTGCCACAACCAGTAATGGGTAAAAATCGTGATGATATATTTATTTATTTTTATTTATTTAGAAGAAAGGTGTGCAAAGTGTTGACATCGCAAATATAATTTCGTAACATAATTAATTTAACAAAATAAAAAGCTTTTGCCTACATATATGTCCGATAATCTTAGCTCTTTGAATAAATAGCATAACAATGACAAAGTATTACAAATCGAACTGTATAAGTATCACATATTAAATTTTCATGAATAGTCCTAAGACTTTGGCACATTTGACTCCGGATGGTGAGTCACTATTACAATCTAACGTTATGCTCCCCCTCCACTAATATCTTTGGGAGCCGTGATTTGACGCCTGGTAACCGCACTTCACGCGAAAAAAGATATCACTTACCGAGATCTGCTTAGGCAGAGTGCCACACTCAGTAATGGGTCAAAGGCGTGATGATATATTTATTTATTTTATTTATAAATTCATAAGTGACGATTTGAGAACTCGGGATTGATTCCCACAGTCGACAAACAATTTTCATCACAAATCACTAATATCTTTAGGGGCCGTGATTTGACGACTGGCAATCGCACGTCACGCGTATAATTAATCACTTACTAAAATTTGCTACGGCACAGTGCCGTATCTGAGAGATGAATTACTATGATTAATTTTTTTTAAGTCACTTTTTGTACTGGAATTGAGTAGATAATAACTCACATTTACACGGTTGTAAAAAAATTACTTTATTGACCTCAATGGCAAGGTTTAATTAAAAAAAAAAAACATCAGAAATATTACTCTAAATAAAATTAGAACTCTCAATTCTACGATATACAATGCTTCTACAGCCATTACGTTCACAACTTAGCTGGTAAATATGTATCTTATGTCGTATCCCAAAAATTAATAAGTGAAAAAAATATTTTAATTATCAAGCTGGAATAAAAGAAGTTAATAAATTTACAATTTCTATTTGAAACTTTTCTATTTAGTTACCACCATTAAAAACTTTGAATTATTTTAAAAATATTGCTCACTTTATATTTTCTCTCATATCAAGTACGCTCTTTATTTTAAAAGAAAAACATCGATAAAATGATTGTCTAACGCAGAGATTATCAAACTTATTTCTTTTACCGCCCCCTTTGAAAATCACTTATTTTTCAGCGCCCCCAATTTTTTATACACTCCTAAAACTTAAAAACCTCAATTTCATTGATTTAATTAATTTAGTTATAGTGTGCTATATTAGTCGGTTCTGGTGTTTAAACTTACATTCTGAACTAGCCATTTTTACCAGTGAGAAATATTAAAACGCAACTTTATAATATTAAGAATATATTTTAATCAAATTAAAAGAAACCATATGATAGGTAATTTAAAGGTATGCCATATTATTCTTTGATGTGATGAGGTTGTCGCGCAATTCTGTGTCTTTGTTTTCCAAGAACTCTACGACAGAGTCAAACAGATTGTAAAATCGAGTCAGACATCATACAGGGCAGAAATTTAAACTAATTATTCGATATTGAGTAGTAGGTAGGTTTTAATTTTAGTGAATTTGAAAATATAAAGTAAATGAAATTACAAATCAACCATCGCCCCCCTAAACCACGCCAACGCCCCCCATTTTTTTTGGACGCCTTAACGCCCCCCTTTAGGTCTTTAACGCCCACAAGGGGGCGTTATCGCCCACTTTGAGAAAGACTGGTCTAACGTAACAACTATTATTTAATTTAACCAAAGTAAGAGTTCTTATAGTTTTACTAGTGGAACTCAGAAACTTGATACATGCAACGCTATATTCCTTTTGAGAGTTAAGAATAGTACTGGTAGAAATGTAGACATATTTTAAGCGATCTAAATGGGAGTGGTTGATATAGGAAGTATTTAACCAACATGCATGTCATGTAGTACTGCCCTGATGTTGTAGGGGCACGGCGCCAAAAGTGAAAATAATATTCCGAGAAAGAGACATATTTTCAACAAACGGTATTTGCATATTGTGATGTAGGCTATTGTTTACGGTTGTAGTAAACAAGTAAAGTATTAAAACAATAATATCAAGTTTTTTTTTAATCTGAAGGTCAGTTGTAAAAATTCTATTGTGATAACATAAATAAGTTGTAGAAGTATAAGTTATTGCTGTTTTTGAGTCATGCGCTTGTGATTTAACATTTGTTTTTCAGTTTGATAAAGTTGTATTTTTATGGTCTCTTACATTAGCAACATAACACAATAAGATATGAGCAAAATTATGAAATAATACTTACTAACTAACTTTTATGTAAATTTGACTCTATTAGTTGATATTCTTACTTATTATTTATTTATTTATGTTACGCATTACGCAGAGACCAAGGAACCATTTTTCGAAAGGGGTTGCGAAAATTTTTTGACCGGAGTAAAAATAGAACACATATAAATGTAGGTAATTAAAATGAATAATTAGGTGAGATACATTATATTAATAATATAATTTGTTTTTGTCAATTAATGTAACAGTTTCATAAAGTTTTTACATCTGTATAAATTGAAAAAGACAATTTTACTCTATTGCTCCGATAACTGTCATTCGCTCTGCGGTTTTATTGATGAATATTTTCATCATCTTATTTAAATCAATGTCCATTGTTTAAATTTTGTGTATATGAAGAAAAACTAAATGAAACAGTCGTTTTTGTAACATTGAAATACGGTTCCAAGTCAACTTAATATAACTTGTAATGGATTGTTAATTTATTGCTATAGTCTCGGTTTGGATTTTGAATTCGTACTCGTATTTTAGTTAGGTACTTTATTTTATTTTTTGTGTCCTGAACAAGGGTTGCGGCGCAACCCCCAAAAATGATCAGGGGTAGCAACTGCAACCCCTGCAACCCCACTTCCGCGGTCACTGGCATTACGCTGTACAACAGGAATTTAATCCCAATTACAGCACAGGGTCCGCACTCACCGAGCCGCAGTGTGATAGTTCATATAATTTTTTAACTTGAGCGAGATTCGAACTCGAGATTATAATTAATTTATATCATTATTGCTTTATTATTATTGCTCCCAAACCACTAATATCTTTGGGGGCCGTGATTTGACGGCTGGTAACCGTACTTCATGCGAAAAAATATATCACTTACCGAGCACTGCTCCAGTAGAGTGCCACACCTAGCAATAGGTAAAAGGCGTGATGATATATTTATTTTCTTTATATTATTGCTATATTTATACTATACTATACAACTTAATCTCAATTACAGTATAAGGTCCGGACTCACCGAGCTGCAGTGTGGTATTATTAGCTTGAGTGGGATTCGAACTCGAGATCTTCTAATTCAAATGCCGTACCATTAACTACACCACTGTACTGCCGAACTAAACAAGGTTGTTAACCGTTAATAATCAAGAACGAATCAATTTAAGTAAATAAAGAGGAAGACGAAAATATTCCTAGTGACATAGATTGAATAACTAAATATAAAATAATAGCTAAAGTTATTGTAGGAACATAAAATGTAAATGTACATAAATAATAACAATTGTAACAAACAAAATAATAAAATTTTTGCCTCATTTGCTAGATGACCTAAAAGTTCACCAGAGGATCTCAAACTACGGTCAATCACAAACTATTTTAGTATAGTGAAGAACAATGCATATTTATTTCAGTAACAACTAAATATTATCTAAACTTGTTATTAAAATTTTATGAAATGTCAGTTAAAATTTCATCATCTCTTGTTGCTCTTTTAACTAGTCTTTTAATAGTAATTTTGGGGCTTACTATTTGACGACTGATAACCGAACTTTACTCGCAAATAAAATATTCGTAAGGTAAATTAGCGTAATAATTCTGATCATATATTACTAAATACATTTATAGTATAAAATGATTGTAAAAAATATTCATGAACCTTATAAATAAATAAGTAGGTAGCTGAAAGAAATTTTCATGTAAATATCTCAATTGAAAGATTAGAAGATCAAAAGTTTTGAGAACTGCTGGCATGCAAGTATTTGCTCCACTTTTTTGGAGATAAAATACAGAAATAAACAGAGGGCGCATTTATGTTTCCCGAGCAAGGAAAATATCCGGAAAACAATCTTGTTTCCGAGGAGAAAATAGCAAATTGCTGTGTCCACATCTACACGCATACAGCTACATAGGCAAACTGATGCAGTGGCGTAACTACTGTGTTTAAGCCTTTTATTTCAAAATGTAATTATTTAACTAACACACAAATTTGATTTTGATTTCAACAATAATTATCATTTATACGACTAAACATTTTTGTATATATATTTTTAAACTTAATCTAATGATTAAATACTGAAAATTTGCAGTATTTACACTAATAATTCGCTTGTGCTTTTCGGAAATAAAATAAATATATCATCACGCCTTTTACCCATTACTGGGTGTGGCACTCTGCCTTAGTAGATCTCGGTAAGTGATATATTTCTTGCGCGTGAAGTATGGTTACCAGCAATCAAATTACGGCCCCAAAGGTATTGGTGGAGGGCTAGCCACAGAGATAGTTTTAACGTGCTGGGAATTGAACCCGGGTTCTCAAATCTACAGGCCGACTCGATACTACTAATAATAATAGTTTATCAAATAAACTTCCGTATTTATGACTTTTCAAATTTAGCCAAGACCAGATTCAAAATATAAAATCACAAAATATTTAAATAACTCCAGTCATTAACGGGATTGACAACCGAAATCATCAGTTAAAAAATAATGATTTGAAACCCATTATCGGTGCTCTCAAATCACATAACATTGTTGATGCTGTTAGATAATTATAAAAATACCAGGCAGTTTTATAGCATAAATAATAAATAATGTAGGCAATTTGTAAATATCTTACAAAATTCATAACAAAAAAAAAACAATCTTTAAATCACAACATAAACATTTTAAAATTCGCCGAAATTAATCTAGTGAAAAATGCTTTAAAGAAAAGTAGCAAAGGATAAAATGTTGTAGTAAAATTACTTGATTTATTGCTGTTAAAACTGGATTAAAAATTACAAAAAATGGGTAAAAAGAAAACTAAATTAAACAATTATATTTTGACTCTAAATTATTTTTTCCAGGTATTTTAAAGATTTCAAATCAGGTGTTGATATTTTAGGCTACTCGTATTTCCAGTATTTTCAGAAATTTCAAGCCGGTATACATCAGCAAGACATGCACTTAGTTGCATTTCCTAAGAAAACTAGAACTATAGCAAATTTATAAATAAATGTAAATACCTTTTGTTGTTTAGTTTCATTAAATTTTATAGTAAATTCCATTGACCTGTCACTATACTTTGCAGAGTTTACAGAAAAACACTAAATCACATGTAAAACAGTCCACGCTGCAACACTATACTGACTTACTGACTTGAAAGACGAGTTTATTCTTTTGTCGTTTGTACAAGTCTGAACATCGTTCGTTCATTAATTTGAAATACCTGCTAAAGCGATTTAAATCAATATCATCAAAATTTGTCTAATAAAATCCCAACTGAATATAAATTTAGTAAATTGCAGATTTTCAGTTCTTACTTTTGTTAGTTATTAATATCATAGAAATAGAAAAACATTTTGATTGTTATTGTTATAATTTCCTAGATATATGTTCGTTTTATTTCTATTATATAATCTATTTTATTGAAATGAAAATAGTATATTGTACAACCAACATTCCATGCGAGTTGTACACTATACTTTTTCTACGACCACGATATTTTAGCCCTATTAACATATTTTTCAATAATAAAGATGTCCCAATTTCACTATTGCAGAATGACATTTCAAAGTTAGTAGCAACCAGCAGTAACAACAAAACAAATATTAAATAAAATAATAAAAATATTAGACTGATATTCCAATTATCTAAGTTTCTTCAATAAAAATAATACCTGAAATAGATCTTCGACATCAACAACTATTAGCGTTGACAATCAAAACAACTTAAATCATAACCTTAAAAGTTCATGTTCACCGAAAATGATTTTTAATAATTGTAACAATATTACATTCAATATCACTAATAATAAATAACTAAATAAGTGATTCAATAAATATTTCTGTTTATAATATTATACTAAAATAAAATAAATTCTTCAACCATTCTCAGTTTATTATTGACATCTGGAATACGGCATACTGCCGAAATTCAGACTGGAATGATTTGCCGAAGCGCGCCAGTTTTAAATTTGAAACAATTTATCATTTTTGACAGAACTAATATATAACATTTAATAATAATAATAACTTGGAAAATCTTAATAATTTAAATGTGAATAAAACCGATCTTAATAACATAATATTTAACAACTGTCAAAACATTACATTTAATATAACCAACAATAAATAATAATAATTCTCTAATTTACGTCTATTTTATTTTTTACGTATGCGTTTTTATATTATTCGTGTAATTTAAAAGAAAATTGCACCTGTACTGAAATGAAATGACCTGTACTGAAATGACTACAAAACAAATTCATTTCGCACGATGTCCTGCAATGTACCTCATTTCCATAGCAACAACAAACATACAATGAGCAGATTTGTAAGTGGTCGTAGAAAATATATTTACTCGTATATGGAGTATCCAACGAAAACTATGTTATTTTTTATCTAACTTGAATGGAAAAGGTTTTAATTTTAAATCTATTTAAACATTTAATTACTGTTAAACTTAACTACAAAAAAAGAACATATGACGACTGGATTAGTTGTTGGTAATTGCATGACAACGGCACCATGGTGTTCGAGGGTATGTAACATTTTATTGTAATATATAATACCATTAGTGACTATGATTTTGCCGGGAATTTTTGTCGTCATGATCATGATCTGCACGAGTGCGGCAGCACGAGTGTAGATTTTCTTAAAGCAACAAGCAGGAGTGATCTAGGTAAAAATTACCAAAGGAAAATCATAGTCACGTATGGTATTCGGCTTGGCAATTCCTCGAAATATTTTATTTACTCCAAAAAAATGTTACCTGTAGTATTTTTAAAACAATGTCTGAACTACTATTACCTTGGTGATCAATTTACATTGTTTAATTTTTTGACATAACTAAGAAAAGTAAACAATGTCAAATAAAATTCAACAATATTAATCTATTAAAAATAGTTAACAAACGTTATATCTAAGCAACGATTTGCGACAATTTTCACTAGTGAAACTGTCGCTGAAATACTCCTGTGATTGGTTCAATTCAGCAAAATACTGTAATTTGATTGGATGAAAAGTTATGAGTGGAATTGTCAAATAAATATTTGAAACCCTTTATAACAGCAACTAACTACAATTTTTATTTGATTTTTTTTTAAAATAAGACAGTAATAAATTTTCTGATGTCAATAGTCAGTATTTTTTTACATAAAAAGCATTTATTCAGAAAATTTATTAATAAGTAATAAGTTTATATTCTGACAATTTAATACAAAATTATTTTGTTATAATTGTCTTGACAAATTATCAAGGATAATATTATAAGACAAAACAGGAGATAATTATTTGAAAATTGTCTTCATGCCAATTTATTTTTATCTATTTGAGGATACAAAACATTCACGACACGAAAATGAGGAAACTTTTCTGTAATGTTTTGTGTGGTGAAATTGCAAATTAAGTTGGTTAGTTCAGAAAAAAATAAACAATTATCTAAATATAATTATCACATCAAATGGTATTTAAAAAGACTATTAGCGTTTGACTTTTTATTTATCAAATTGATTCGTTTACCGTAACTTGGTGAAAATCATGCTACATGTATGCTTCTCGTTGTAATCAACATTTTATTGGTTAATTTGACAGTAATTATATAAAATGATTGGCTAATACTGTATGGTAGAATATAATCTTGCCAAATAACACGTGATCTCTCAGATTTTCTCTGGATACATTTTTATTTCCAAGCACTCAATTTTTGAAGAAGGAAAGAGTAATGTGGTTGAAACTAGTATCGTGTGTCATAATAAGAATGTTGACGTGAACTGATTTTTTTTAATGAATCTTTTAGTGGATGTCCTGTGAATGTTTCAGGGGTTCGTGCTACCCCATTTGATGGGATATAGCGTGATGTTATGTATGTATGTACTCAATTTTCAAAATCACTTAGCAAACTGATAAAATGGAGGATTTCACCTACTTATATGTAGTTTACTCTTATGTTTGTTGCTAAATAAAACAAAAATATATCGATAAAATCAGGAGACCTTGTACTAACCATTACTTCTAACAATATTCCATTATGGCCAGTTTTATCTGGAATGTATGAATAAAGATTCGCTTAAGTTTGTAAATAAATAAAAAAATATATCATCAGCCTTTTACCCATTACTGGATGTGGCACTCAGCCGTAGCAGATCTTGGTAAGTGATATATTTCTTCGCGTGAAGTGCGGTTACTAATAGTCAAATCACGGCCCCCAAAGATGTTAGAGGAGAGGGAGTCACAGAGGGAGATTTAATTTGATGAAAATTAAGTTTGTGCCTATCTTAAATCGTAGTACGCCACTGCACTGATGCGTTTAACGATGTTTGTAATGTGCACAAGTCATTCAGTGTTCACTGAACTTTCTTTACTTACTAGCATGCACACAAAAGGGCCAATTAGTGCTTTTTTGCTGTGGGTTTGCTTAAATTGTTTGCTTTTCTACTTTTTGGGAATGAATTTATTTTTTCCTTTTGAGTGTAAGTAAATAGTACATATGATAATTAAGATGTTAAAAGAGAACGTTCTTTTTTATTGAAATATGTGGGAGGTTGAACAATTCTTGTTAAATGATATAATTAATTATAAATATCTATGATGTAAGATTATTATAAAAAATTATATTTCATAAAAAATGTTACATATACTCTTGTATTAAAAAAGTAAAAGATTATTATTTGTTTCTTTATGTTCAGTTTGTCAGACTAGTATTAAATTGTAGGTCAACTGTCATTAATTAATTACCTATTGTAATATTTTAATTAAAAAGTAGTTTATAAAAAGCAAATGCATTTATTTAATTTGTGCCTGGGTAAGTGAACTAACGTGACATTTCTTATAAAATGTTTTGACCATATTTATTTTTAAATTGGCGATGTCCATGTCATTATTGTTATTCGTACGGTTTAAATGAAATGGAGAAAGAGTGGGAAAGACGTTAAGCTTGGTTTATGCAACTTTTCATAACAAACACACAAACACTTCGCCGATTATGTAATATCAGAATAAAACAAAAACTTAAGATACTTAAATATAACTAATAAGAAATGACCAAAATTTATTTCTTGTTTTATCACAAAAGTCTTAACAGTGAAATAAATAAATAAAATATATCTATATCATCACGTCTTTTACCCATTACTGGGTGTGACACACTGCCGAAGCAGATATCGGTAAGTGATATATTTCTTCGCGTGAAGTGCGGTTACCAGCCGTCAAATCACGCCCCCATATGTTAGTGGAGGAGGAGCCACAGGGGTAGATTTAATTTGGTGAAAATTGTTTGTCGGCTGTGGGGATCGAACTAGGATTCTCAAGATCCACAGGCCGACTCGATACCATTGTGCGTGCATAGATTTTAAAATCTGCATGTACTTGAGGTATGAAAAGTCACTAAACTCCCTACTGTATAACATAGTTTTTATAAAAAATAATACGAAAACAACAAATCAAACAAGGAAATGTGAAATTATATTGCAATGTAATATATTTTCATAATATTGGCATCTCTGGTTGCTACGACTTCGCTACATAAGAATATCTTATCCGTCGTTGGTTGAGAATTATGATGCATTTCAGTGTAATATATTTTCTCAATATTGGTTTTCCTGATTGGCATGACTGGCTGTGTAGAAATATCTTTTCTGTTATTGGTTGAAAATTATGTTTTATAAAAGATGCATAAACTGAGGTTATCCCTATGTCTTATGTTTATCGCTGTTTTATTCTTATGCCTTATGAAAAGTTGCATTAATCAAGCTTATATTGATAAAATTATTACTTTTCTTGTAATTCTTATTAAAAAACACAAAAAATGTTGTTTTTCAGGCTTGAGCAAAAAAAGGAATTTTAAACAATTCAAATTTTCTTTTTTATTATTATTTGGTGACGTTTCGAAACAATATTTTGGCAATTTACAAGAAATAAAAATTCATATAAAATAAGAATATAGACAATAATATTCAAGTTTTGTACAGTTATAATTATAATTTAAAAAAATGAAAACATTTAAAATTTATTACAATATTTTATTTAGGAGAAATTATTTAATGATATTAATAAATAAAATAAATATATCATAAGATCTTTCACCCATTACTGGGTGTGGCACTCTGCCGAAGCAGATCTCGGTAAGTGATATATTTCTCCGCGTGAAGTGCGGTTATCAACCGTCAAATCATTGCCCTCAAAGATGTTAGTGGAGAGAGAGCCACAGGGGTAGATTTAATTTTGTGTAAATTGTTTGTCGGCTGTGGGGATCGAACCACAGTTCTCAAGATCCACAGAAAGACATTTAAAATTGATTACAATATTTTAAATTTGTATTTAGGAGAAATTATTTAATGATGACATACATTACTTGGAGATTAATCTATTATTTACAAATTCAGAAAATAATGCATTTTTTTAAACAATTAGTTCTTCTGTCATAATACAAACTCTTCTAAACAACAACATTTGTCGTTCTTTTTCCTTCTCAAAAATCTCAGCTCATCCTATTTCAAACTCATCTCACTTTGAGCTGAAGTGAGGTGAGATGAATAACAGAAGGAATGCGATAATTGTATTCTCTTTACATTATTGAACGCGGTCTTGGCAAGATTCGCTTCGCTCGCGTTTTAAATAAACAAACACGTATAATAGAAAAAAACCTTTATTTTTGGCAAAATTTTGATGCATTTTACACTTTATGAGAATTTCATATTTTTTCAGTGAGAGGTACAAGTATATTGTATTCTCTTTATATTTTTGACATTATAAAAACCAATTGCGGTCCTATAATTTTGTTTTGAGATACGACAAAAATAAGACAGCAGCTCTCGAGATAAACATATCTTTGAGTCTGCAGTAGCAGATCTCAGTAAGTGATATATTTCTTCGCGTGAAATACGCGTCAAAACACGGCCCTCAAAGATATTAGTGGAGGAGGAGCCACAGGGGTAGTATTAATGTAAAAAAAATTGTTGGTTGTGGACATCGAATCCGGTTTCTCAAACAAACAGGCCGACTCGATAGCACTGAGCCACCTACACCATTATATAATATCACAACCCACTGTGATAAACACAAAAAGATTGTATACAATCTGTACTTAAGTTAAGCCGCTTCAGTTTTTAAAAGAAACGTATTTAATGTCAAATACTAAAAGAGTTTGTTTAAGATAATGTTGTTTTTTTAGTCACACGTGTTTAAAAGATAGTTCAAAACGTGTATGTTATCATAATTTATTTACTAAAAAACATCAATATCCTTTTACAACTCAATTAAAACAACAAATACAATTTCTTTCACATCTTTATGCAGGTATGTATTTCAGATTTTGTTATGTAACTATTTTGAAAACTTAATAAAAATATTGAAATGTAAATGTTTTGTGGAAAATTTCTAACGATGTAAAATGAGAACTCGCAGAACAAATAACAGAATATGCGCCGTAATATTAGAGAAATATTTAGGAAACAGCAGAACGATAATTTAATATGCAAACACAACGAAGGCCACTTGATAATGTTACTGCATATGCAAGCAAATTCACCATTTGTGTGCTAATAATTTGCCGATATTTTAACAATGTTAAATAGGTCATGGCTCAATGTAAGCCATTTATTTCTAAACATAATTTTTTTTTGAATTCATCATTAAATTAAGGACATCTAATGCGGAAAAAATACACATAAATTAAATATTAATTTTGTAAATATTCGAAATAAGGTTAAGTACTTGCAAATTATATGTCTGTGGTTTGTGAAATGAAAGTTTAACTATAAAAAAATTAAATTATTAAGTCTAAATACTGTTCTCTAACTATAATCATAATCTAATTTTTTTAAATTTTCCACATAAACAACTTTAAAACAAAACATAATATGTTTATTACATTAAGAAAAACTTTAATAACCTAGTTGTTAATTACATAATATTGGTATAAACAACCAATAATGACGGACACGAAACGAAAACGAAACCGATATAACGAAATTAACCGAAATTTATGTAAAGACGAAAACGAAAACAAAAATAATATATTTTTTTACGTTTGGTATGAAAAGTTGACAATTACGCTTTCATTTGTCACCGTAAAGTTGACGTTTTCTGTGGAACAATCGAAAATTATCTTCGTCCGCGTCTCCTATGGCAACGCGCGAAAAATATGTTAAATGCGCGCGTTTCCATCTATATAACACCCTTGGTGCATGACTTGAATGTATATATATATGATGTGATTATTATAATTATTATATTCTAATGAGAAGTTAATATATTTTTTAATTAATGTTTTGTTTTATTAGTAGGGACCACAAAGAGAACCTTGCTTAGGTCCCTATTTTATTTGTGTCCACTGCTGAAATTTAATCTATATATCTAAATACTAACTTAAATTTATATGTTATTCTTTTTATCGGAATTCCGCACTGTATTATCTCTGCACTAGAGCACCAGACTAGGACTAATAATAATTTAAATAATCAAATGAAATTATAATTTTTCAACAACTAATTACCGCCGGGTACAATTAAAATATAGTAAATTAAATTATCATTAAATCACGATTATTGTAATCGAAATCTTTATGGAGCAGGTGGCTCAGTGGTATCGAGTCGGCATGTGGATTTATAAATCTGGGTTCGATTCCCAAAGTCGACAAACAATTTTCACCACGTTAAAACTACCCCTGTGGCTCCACCTCCACTAACGTCTTTGAGAGCCGTGATTTTCACGCACTGCACGCGAAGAAATATATCACTTACTGAGATCTGTTACGACAAAATACCACACCCAGGAATGGGTGAAAGCCGTGATGATATATTTATTCATAGTTTAAATCCTAATTAAAGATAGAAAATGGGATCTTTCTCGTTTAAATTTGTACAACAATTTTTATTTTATTTTATGGAAAGGGTCATTTTCCAACTACAAGAAAGGTATACTATCCTAAATTTAGATAAAGATATTAATGGGGTACGTGGCTCAGTGGTATCGAGCCGGCCTGTGGATCTTGAGAACCCTGGTTCGATCCCACAGCCGACAAACAATTTTCACCACGTTAAATCTACCCCTGTGGCTCCCTCTCCACTAACATCTTTGGGGGCCGTCATCTGACGGCTAATAATCGCACTGCACGCGAAGAAATATATCACTTACCGAGATCTACTACGACAGAGTACCACACCCAGGAATGGGAAGAAGGCGTGATGATACGAGTATATTTATTTATATTTAAAATTTTAATTAAAGATAGAAAAACTGATCTTTCTCGTTTAAATTTGTACAACAATATTATTTTCTTTATGGAAAAAGTCATTTTCCAACTGTAATATTTTAAAATAAATTACCAAAAATGGTAATATGATAGTAGTATGAGTTATAAATGAGTGGAGGTCCCCAAATTTAGGTCAAGACGTCATGCGAATAACAATTTGAAATACTAATGATAGAATATCAATATTGATTTATTTATTATGCTACACAACAGGAACAAAGTTAATTCCAATTACAATCCAGGAGACTTACAGATTAACCGAACCATTTGGACATAGATGTTTTGTTAAATTGAAGTTTGCTAGACCTCTGATGATATAACTGTTCGTAATAAGTAGATTAACAGCAAATATGACTTATTTAATAACCATTCAATATTGAACAAATCTACCAATTCCATCGAATTGAGTAAATACTAAAGGGCAGATACTGATTGTATTATCAGGTTGAATTGAATCAACAACTCCAAATTATCTGCTAATCAAACAGTCAGTGGCTTTCCCGAAATCCAAAATAAAACGAATTCGCAATTACGTTAGTTCACTTTACAGATTAACAAACATTTGAAGGCTGATCGATGGCGTGTTCTTCGCTGTCAAATTTTGTAACAGGTTCGTGTTAATTTCGTAGCTTAAATATGTTTCAATTTTACATTCGACGATTGAGAAAAACAAACAGTGACATGATGATTTCGAATTTTGAAATATGCAAACATTCACGTAAAGTAAATGTTAATAATATTTTAAAATAAAGCAATACCAGAGTAATGTTGATGCAGATTGTATTTATATAAGTATTCTGTAGCGCGGTTGGACTGGCCCAGAAATCCCGAGTTCGACCTCAAATATTGCTTGATTCTAGTTTGAAATCTATTCGCGTTTAATATACCTTTTTTGGGCCAGCTAATTAATTTTGAGAAATAAGTTATATACGTGAAATGATCAGGAATAATATCAAATCGATGCTAAAATATTACTTTTAACTACGATTTTGCGGAGCTCATTATTGTACGATTTTATAAAATAGTATATAAAAGAACGAGTTTTATAAGACATGTTCTTTCCCCTGCGGCTTGTTTTCTAAATTTGCAAGCGTGAGATAAAAATCTTATAAAATGAGTTGTTCGCGTTTAATATACAGTGTGTTTCTTTTTTCTTTTTTGGGCGAACTAATGACTTTTGAGAAAGATGTTATACAGGGTGTTTCAGGACTAGTGTAACAAACTTTAACAGCTTATTCCTGAGGTTATTTTGAGCAAAAAATGTCATATAAACATAGGTCCTATTCCTTCTAGTTACCAAAATACAAGAGGTTGAAGTTCTATAAATAACACGACATTTTCAAATTTTTGTAATCAAGATACTTTCGGAAAACAAGAATTTTATTGAAAAGTCATACCTTATTTGTCTTAATTAAAAATTGTTGTACTTTTGATTGTATTATTGTTTCATAATGGATGGTTATAGTACTGCTGAATATGCAGATATGATTTATATTTATGGATTATGTAATGGTAATGCCCGTTATGCGTCCAGAGAATACCAAGAAGATATCCAAATAGAAGACAACTTTCCCATCCCTTATTTGCGCGCATTTTTGTTTTCCGAAAGTATCTTGATTACAAAAATTTTAAAATGTCGTGTTATTTATAGAACTTCAACCTCTTGTATTTTGGTAACTAGAAGGAATTGGACCTATGTTCATATGACATTTTTAGCTCAAAATGACCTCAGGAATAAGCTGTTAAAGTTTGTTACACTAGTCCTGAAACACCCTGTATATGTAAAATGATCAGGAATAATATCAAATCCAAGATTCAACCAGTGGTTCCTAAATGGTATTTTGAACAATAGTAGCCTATATAATTTTTAGTCCATTAAATAGATAATTTTCCTTTGATTTCAACGATATAAATATTATATAGGGTTATACCACAATTATTTCGAGAAAAATTATAAATAACTAACATCTTTGAAGGTCGTGATTTGACGGCTGGTAACCGCACTTCACGCGAACAAAATATACCACTTACCGAGATCTGCTCCGGCAGAGTACCACACCCAGTAATGGGTAAAAGGCGTGATGATATATTATATTATTAGAAATAATGTTACAATATTGAAGGAGACTATGCAATACACAAATACAAACAAATAATAAAGGTGGCATATATTTTTGTTATTTATTTTATTAAATAATCCCAAAGGCAAAAATATTTAATACAATAATTGCGATACAACCTTATACAATATTTATATCATTCAAATTAGAATAAAATTCTCTACCTAATAAACAAAATAGTTATTTGTGTATTAAGAGCGTAAAGTGATTCTTTGGTACTCGAGCACGGTAATTGCAGTAACAAAGACACTTTACGCTCATGATAGACACATAATTTTTCTACAATTGCATCTTAAATGACTAAAAAAACGTATACGTACTGAAAATAAATTCATTCTGTCAATATGACAACTTCTTTTGTTTTGTTTTTTTGTTTCCCTGGTAACTATTGAAGCAAGCGCGCATTTTTTTTTCTTTTTCGCGCGTTATCGTTGGAAACGCGTACATTTAATATTTTTTGCAGTATGACATCTGTTGATAAAATTTGGTACTAAATATTGGTATTTTTCTGTTGTCACATATATACAATTGATTGTGTTTTGATATACTGATACATATTTTCTTATATCATGTGAGACTGTGAGACAATCTGTTAAATAAGTGAATATATATATATATATATATATATATATATATATATATATATATATATATATATATATATTACTCAAAATTGTATAGGGATATTTTAAAAATCGAATGTAAAATTCTAACTTAATATTAGATATATACTAGGCTTCTTAAATACATAATTATAAAATTAAAACTATGAAATATATTCAAATATTTCTAAGAAAAACAATATCTTAAGTATTCTTACAAGTATTTGAATATAATTTATAGTTTTAATAATATGAACTATTATTTACTTTCTTATGATATGAAAACGCGTCGGACTTTGAATTTGAGAACCCGAGTTCGATTCCACATACCGGAAAACTAATTTTTACCACATTAAACTTACCCTTTTGAACTGAGAAAGGTGTGTTTGACGAAGTCTGATTATTTTATAAATCTGATGAGGGGATGTTCTGTCAATGTTTCAAGGATTCGTACAACCTCATTTTAACGGATATAGCGTGATGTCATGTACGTATGTATTTAAAAAAAATAATGTTTGTATGGAAATGAAAGTTACAAGTACAAAATAAACATTCATAATATTAGCAGTTTTTACATTAGGTATCTTAGAAAAAATGATAAAATGATAGTAGGTGGTTCTGGGGTTTCGAGTCGGCCTGTGAATCTTGAGAACCCTGGTTCGAACCCCACAGCCGACAAACAATTTTCACCAATTTAAATATACCCCTATGGCTCCCCTTCCACTAACATATTTGGGGGCTGTGATTTGACGGCTGGTAACGCGGAGAAATATATTACTTACCGAGATTTACTACGGTAGAGTGCCACACCCAGTAATGGATAAAAGACGTGATGATATATTTATTTATTTATTTATATTATAATTTTTTAATTAATATTCCTAATAAATTAAATTTTCCTATAATTACATAATCCCAGCCCAGTATTATATAATAATTTAGAGGTTAATGTAATAAAACTCAAGGCTAATAAAACCGTAAAAAACAAGATGATTCAAATTCTTAAAAAAATATATTTCAATTCCAATTAAACTGTAATATGTTATAAAGAATTTCTTTTGGGGCGTCCCTGGTACTATTATATAACTCTGATTATTTATCTAAATTAATTAAGCAGAATAATTAAAAATTATAATTTCGCAGTCGCCTTGACCTAATAATTTTACAATAAGCCAAAACAAAATTTGCACAAATTAAACCACAACAATAACTACAAACCAGACATTTCCCACCGTAGAAAAATGGTCATAAATATAGAGCATCCTGCCGTGAAGCGAATAATTATTTCATGAAAAAATCTACAAAAAGTATCTCATTAAGGAAAACACCCAGTGTACTCTAACAAAATATGTTAATTCCATCCAATCTTGTTCACCTTGGCCTTGTGCGGAAACCAACAGCAATTTTTTCACAAACTTTTTACTATAATTCTTTCTTTGTCTACCAAACACGTGGTAGCAAAACAATTGATGCCAAAACATACTTTTTTCTTTATCTATTCAGTCATACATGGGTAGCCACGATTCCGGAATAAGTAAACATTTTCCGGTTTTAGTATTTTATGTATGCAAATTTTGTAAATCTCTTTGCGAGCTTGCAGCTTAACAGACGATTGGAATTGCCTTTGGCCTATTTCTCAAATTGGTACCCAGTTGGAATAATGTTCTTTCGCTTTAACTTGAATTGAAAATTGTGAGAATTGGAATTGTAGATTGAAATGGAATACAATTGTTACCACCATAAATTTGATTTTTCATATCTAAACGAAGATTTCAAAGGAGTCATTGTAAAGAAAATTCCAGAAATAGTAAACAATGAATAACTAAATGGGGTAGGTGGCTCAGTAGTATCGAGTCGGCATGTGGATCTTGAGAACCCTGGTTCAATCCCCGCAGACGACAAACAATTTTCACCAATTTAAAATCTACCCCTGTGGCTTCCCTTCCACTAACATCTTTGGGGGCCGTGATATGACGGTTGGTAATCGCACTTCACGCAAAAAAATATATCACTTACCGAGATCTGCTTAGGCAGAGTGCCACACTCAGTAATGGGTAAAAGACGTAATGATATATTTATTAATTTTTTTTATTTGAATAACTAAAATATACAGTAAGTATATTAAGCTATGCTAAATTAATCAATACATAATGTCTGCTACTTTGGGTATTTTAGTTTTCAAGAACTTTTCATAGAATTGCGTAAATACGACCTGCACTTTAGTTAAGTATGAAAGGCAATAAGTGCTTCTTACCCTGGTTGAGGATGATTTTGGAGATTAAGACGACATCATTTTTAAAGTAGATTTTGATAGCTGTTATGTTAGCATGCAGAAATGTTCAATCTTTATTTGCTTAACGCATTTCGATGGGTAAGTAAAGTAAGTATTATACCTAATTAATTAATTTCTTTTACATTTAATGCAATTTCTTTTATTTCTTTTCGGATTCTTGTAAATTTTGAGATATTATGAATTCATTCTCATTTTTTGTTTGATAAATTTGATAGTTTAATCATTATAAATTTTTCATCTTGTTAAGAACATACGAGTAAATCGCCACCAAGGTAGACTTTATATACAAATCGAACATAATCTAACGTTATGTACCTATTACATAAATAGCTATAACCTGAAACTGATAGGAAAATAAACATTTGCTTGACCTTTAAGACTCGGGAAAGCTTTTATTTGCATGCCTAGTCAGGAAATAACATATTGCATGCCTAGGCAGGTAATGAGAGAAACGTGAGTATCTAGTTACTTGCAACATAAAATACTGTATATAAGTCAAATATTTCTTTTAATTTAAATTAATTTAAAATATGTATTATTTGTTTATAAGTTTCAAGTAAAATGTTATACGTAATACGTCAGTAAAGCGTCGTACAGGATTCGTAAGCTGTTTCAACCTTCGATATCGCTCGGCATGAAACTATCTACTCAACCTGTAATTGAATGCTTTCCTGACTTTTTACATAAATAACTATTACTTCTTAGTATAGTAAATAACTATTATATACATACTTTATAAAGAAGTTTTTTTTTTTTATTTCGAATGTGAATATAAAAATTATGATCAATTTCTCAACTATTTTTTGCAATGGATAATTTTCGAAACTGAATTATAATTTTAGCTGATATTTACATTTACGGCTATCGGCCAGCATCCTAATGCACTCGGCCATTCATGCATAAGATTAAGTATATATTTAAACAAAGTAAAGATAATAAGAAAATAAATAAAATTCTCACGATTGCGCGCTCCTGTTGCAATTTATAACTTGCGTCGTAATAGAAGTTGCTAATATTAAAAGAGTGCAGTTATGTTTATCGTTTACTTATGAAAATTAATGTGTTACTTCAACAGTATATTGTACATTATTTGTAGTTCTGTTTACATACAACTTTTAAATTTGCATAAACTATAATAACATTCAAATAGAAAAGTTGCAATTACGTATTAATACTTAAAAGTACATTGTTAATAATTATTAAAATGACATTGAAATCTGGAAAAAACAAAATATTATTTAGTTAAAATATTTTATAATACGCACAGAAAGAAGACGTCAATTGCTAAAAATTGTTTGGGAAATAGAGACATGTTATATAGTTGTTTACCTGATGCAAGATACAAATATTTAAATATTTTCAGTGAAAGTGGCATTTGGGACGATAAATAAACGAAATATATGACGACAATATTTACAAAAAAACTAGGAAATTGTCACGCGGTATAATAATTTTCATTTAGTAGGAGTAGTTTTGAACTTTGAACACAGAAAAACAAAATATCAGTTCATGTTTTAAAATAAAGTGGAATTTCTACATAAAATCTACATAGCAAGTATGTTTAATTTGCTTACAAATACACGTATCTTATAATTTGAAATTCAAGTAAGTTTATATGACAAATTAAATTAAAGAAATAATTTAAATTTGATAGTTTTCTTTAAAATAAAATAAACTGCAAAGTTAATCTCTAAACATTTTTGATTGTCGTATTATATTGAGAGAAAAATTACAAAAATCTAGACATTTTCTGCCAGAGTTAACCACGTTTGTTTACAGAAATACATAAAAGATTGTCAACAGATAAATTAGTCACAGTCACCCTTACTCGGTATTTACTAATGGCCACAGTGTTGACAGCTACACTACAGTTATTATAGAAGTCCTATCTTAGTTTTAGCTATGCAAAGATTCAGTGGCGTAGCTGCCGTTTGGTGGGTCCTGTATTAAACATTTCCATGGGAACTACCTCCTTAAAAATTTTGTCGGAGTAAGTGAACGGTGAGTTTAGATGGCCCAATTTAACAATTATTTATTTTTAATACAACTGTCAAATATATGTTTTATTAACCCATTAACCGCCAACGTCCCATTTTTGGGACGCTTAAATATTTGGCTGTAATAATTTTTTTTACATTTCAAATGTATATTTTTTTTAATTAATATATTAATTAGTTATGTTATGACAGCCAGTCACAGCCAATTTTCAAATATTTGCAAAACCAATAATTTTAAAAATATTTAAAGTTACTTAATTTCGGTGTTTTTAACAATTATATTTCAAGGTCAGATATATTTTAACACTTAAGTATGTATAACTTTTATTATCAAAAACTTGTTTTTTAGAATTCAAATAAAGATATTTTTACTGAAAAGGTATTCTTTTATTGATCATTGAATTGCGGCGGGTATTGGGTTAATATCAGTGAACAACGTAGGTCATTTTTACATCATTTACGTTTGTATGTCAACTTCTATTTCACTCACGCTGCTATGGTAAAAGCGTTTAAAAGATTTGTTTATGTCATCAAAAAAATGTAACGAATATAAACTATATGGTAAGTTTGTATGGGGTTTTAAATTGTATTGCATTGTTATAGTTTAGCTTTTAAAACTACTGCAGGTAAAAGAACTTTAAAATAGTTATTTGTGTATTAAGAGCGTAAAGTGATTCTTTGTTACTCGAACACGGTAATTGCAGCGCGGACCGAAGGCGAGAACTATAATAGTGTAATAGGAACAAAGATACTTTACGCTCGTCATACACACATATTTTTTTCTACGATTGCATCTTAAAATTATTCAAAAACGTATATGTACTGAAAATAAATTCGTTCTGTCAACTGTCAATATGACAAGTTTCTGTTTTGTTTGTATCCCTGGTAACTATTGAAATAATTGCGCATTTAATATCTTTATCGCGCGTTGCCATTGGAAACGCGCGCATTTAACGTCTCCAATAGCAACGCGCGAAAAAGATATTTTTCGATTGTTCCACAGAAAACGTCAACTTTACGATGACAAATGAGAGCGTAATTGTCAACCTTTCCATAGCAATCGTAGAAAAAGGCATTTTTCTTTGTAGAAATTCATAAAAAGGCTAGAGATTGAAACAAATGTTCAGTATAGCAATCACGAATTAATTTGCAGAGGAATGTCTACAGTCAGAAATATTCTATATGTAGACGTGCATCAGTACTGACAACATCAATACCAGAAATAAAACCATTATTTTTTGCTAAAATAAAGATTTCATTAAAAATAATTATTTATAACGCAAATATCGATAGTAAATTTAATTAATATTGAATTTTTTTTATTTTTCAATTTATCATTTAATTATTTTTGTAGTTGTTTTATGGTTTCATTACATTTTTTACGACTGATGACTTAAGACAATCTATTAATCATTTCTACTATAAGAGCAACGCGTGTTATTCTTATGGAACGTAAACAATAAAAAAATAATACTATACTAATATGTTTACAGTTGTAAAAGACATAATTTATATTTTTTGCAAGTTATATCAAAAGTAATATATATATTATTTTAATCATAATTCAGTTGTATAATATTTTAATTGTCGGCAAGTTTTGTCAAACAAACTTTTATTCTTACATATTTAAATCATTATCTGAAAATATTTTTCAAGACAATTGATAGAAATATTTTACGCCCCTGCAAAGATTATATATATCTTCGCTACTAGTTACTACACAGAAATAGAAGTAGTAGAATGTAGTGTAGCTAATTCTAAAATGTGGTTTAATCAAATTAAACTAAATCATATTTTCAAAAAAGTATTTAAAAAACTCCAGTCTAATCCTATTACTATTTTATTAGTTTAGAAAAAAAAAATTAAAATATGTTTATTCCCGTTTGCACCGACAAGCCAAACATTTTAAGTTTGACATAAACTGACAATATCGCGTCAAATGTTTGACAGCAATGTAAATGTCATCATATTTTATTTCAATTTGCTTTTATGTATTTCAGTCAGACTTTGAATTTAAATTTTATTGATAAAAACGAGTATTAAATACTTATACCCGAATTTAGACAAAAAAGTTGGTTATTAATATTTATAGATTTGTAATAGATGTGTAATAGATGTCTTAGCAACAAATATTGAAATTTATGCATTTGTTTAAATCCTATATTTGTTAATTTACTTGTGTTAAGTAAATTTTTATTTTTTATTCGAAACAATTATATGTACCCCAAAGAACAGAAATTTAAATTGTTTACAATAACTTATTTTGAAACAAATTATCATTAAAACTCCTTGTCAATAACTTTAATTCGCTCAGTAACATGTTTAAAATAAATTTAATACTAAATATTTTAAATCAAATTGGCCGAAGAAAAACTAATAATTCCGATTCGAACTTAAACTTCTCAACGCGAATCTAATATCTCTAAATAGTTTTTATGACAGCTGTTTGCAAAAAACATCCTGCCAGATTCACTTTCAGCACGTGGGTCCGTGAAACTGTCAAGGTCACGAGAGCAATAAATTTCCCTTGGCCTTGAACGAGTCCCGAAATGAGTGAGCGGTCGAAAACATTCGTCATCGCTTCACTGGGCTCCAAGCTCCACTCAACGTCAACTTCCACTACCGTGAAGTCTATGAGCTTACTTGCCTAGTATATCACTATTGTGCTACTTTCAAAGATATTTGGTTCTTGTTTTGAACATTTAACCTGAAGAAGTATTCATGCTGAACTATGTGGAAAGGTGTATCAGTAGCAGAGCTTTATATCTTGAAATTGATAGTGCATGTTGCTGAACAATTTGTTGTCGTTATTGCATCATATCATTTCAAAAGTTTGTTCCTAATAACTACAAATATTTAAGCGGTGAAATTGATGGATAAGAGGTTGGAATCGTACATAATTGGACCCTTTACTATAGTCACGAATTTATATTACAACTAGACCCAAAAAGTTCGCACTAGAGACAATCAAAATATCAAATATATTATTTGTTTTTAAAATTTATTTGAGTTTTTAATGCCATTAAATCTAACGTCAGAGTAATGCAATCTTTCTTTAATTGTCTCTCTCGCCCACCTGGTGTATTTAGAATTCATTTTACTATTAATGCCTTTTGTCTTTGTCTAACAGCTGTTTTTGAAGTTATTATTTTGTTTACGTCGTTATATACAGAATTGATAACTGTAATTTATATACATATATAATATATTATAATTTTTTAATAAT
Organism: Pterostichus niger; assembly: GCA_947425015.1. Lineage (NCBI taxonomy): Eukaryota > Metazoa > Arthropoda > Insecta > Coleoptera > Carabidae > Pterostichus > Pterostichus niger. The sequence goes on from OX380342.1 coordinate 23,482,607, forward strand.
AAATATGTTACTTAATCATACCAGTAGTAATCAGACATTTGACTAAGATAATTTTACAGTTTATTTACATTCTTCCCTTTATATATTTTTGTAATGATAAAGTAAATATATGTAAGTTCAGATTTTTAAGATTCATATTGTCCTTAAGACTGACATCACATTTTTTATAAAATTAAGTACAACCAAATAAATAACTTCTTAAGACTGTCTAAAACTATATATAACTGGAACGTGGATCAGTAGTATCGAGTCGATCTGTGGAATTGAGAATCCGAGTTCGATTTCCACAGACAACATACAATTTTTACCACTTTAAAACTACCTCTGTAGCTCCCTCTCCACTAACATCTTTAGGGGCCGTGATTTGAAGTCTGGTGACCACACTTCTCGCGAAGAAATATATCACTTACCAAGATCTGCTACGTAAATTCCACGTCCAGTAATCAGTAAAAGGCGTGATGATATATTTATATTTATTTATTTTTATTTAAATTTATACATTGTATATATATAATTAAAAATAATAGAGGACCCAATTTTGTTTTAGTGAATAGAACGGAGTTACATTTGTCTTTCAAACAAGAGGTCGGGTCGACGTTTAAGTCTAGTTAATTTCAACTTAAAATAATAAAAATATCATTGTGTCTGAGTGGTGGTTTGGATTCTACTATAGTTAACCTGTTCTGTAACTGAAGTTAAGTTTCTGTTGTGCAAAGTAACAAATATTAGTAATAATAATACTACAATAACACAATATTGTCACTAAATACTCCCATTATAACATCAACCAATGCTACATTTTTAGAGCTTGAAGGATATGTTATAAATGTACAAATTTTACAGTAATCTATTTATTTATACCTAGGTTGTAGAGCCTCAAAAATTGAAATGAATTTAAAATTATGGATGCCTTCACGCATTTAAGGGCTTAAATTTTGCTAAATAATAACATAAATTGTTTGTTTCGATAGATATAATATATTTCAATTTATAATGTTTATTTCAATATTGAACCTGTTAGGTAAACACTTTATATCTCTGACAGTATTCTAACTGCTAACAGGCCAGCTCTAAATAACGTCACTGCTACTGCTTTTGCCGGGGTGTGTTTATTTAGTGACCGAATCACATTGGCCTTGGGCACAGCACACGAACATACGCAACACATGGTCCATCGTGTGTACTTACGTATGTCGAACCCACGCAGGTTAAATTGAAAACTTGGAATATTACAGAAAGATCGCTACAAATGATAGCCAGCAATACAAACAGATGTGGCGATTTGTTACCTAATCAAATATTCGATCCTATTTAAAGAGTAGGTAAATAAATTCATAAATCATCAATTTTGGGGGCCGTGATTTGACGGCTGGTAACCACACTTCACGCGAAGAAATTTATCACTTACCGAGATCTGCTTAGGCAGAGTACCACACCCTGTAATGGGTATAAGGCGTGATGATATATTTATTTATTTATTTATTTATCATCAAGTCTTTTCACTTATTCTGGGTGACAGCCTGAAATTACTGTATCGGCACATGACATGTTTTGGATATTGGATTAAATTATGGAACCCATAGAATGAGATTAGCGGGTGATATAATAATACGCGAGATGAAATTTAAATACTTAACTTTAACAAAAAATAAACCATCATGTTTTTAATTATACACAGCAATAGCGTATCAAAAAAAAAAAAAACTAACAGTTCGACGATTATACGGGCTTTTATCCAGGTCACCATTAGAATTTAAAGAAACATTAGAGCTTCGAGTAAATTAGACAAAAGTTGTCATATTTGTAGGAAAATTTTATGATGTTTTTGTTTTTATAAGTAAATGCGAAATAAATATATCATATTTATTTATTTATGTTACTCTGTACAACAGGAATTTAATCCCAATTACAGTACAAGGTCCGCACTCACCGAGCCGTAGTGTGGTAGTTCATATAATTTTTAGCCAGAGTGAGATTCGGACTCGGGATTTCCGAATTCGAATTCCATATTGCTATCCACACCACCGTACTGGCGTATCAAGTAATATATTTTATTCGCATGAAGTGCGGTTACCAGCTGTCAAATCACGGCCTCCAAAGATGTTAGTGGTGGGGAAGCCATAGAGGTAGTTTTAATGTGGTGAAAATTGTTTTAATTACACAGGCCAACTCGATACCACTGAACCACCTACCTCATAGATGGTTCATAAATCAACTAGAAACTGATTTACTAGTCGCAACAAATATAAAACAAACAAAATATAATTAAAATTTATTTATATTCAATGTGGAAAAATTTCTGGAATTAAAAAAAACTTTTCCAAAACAATTTTACGCAGTTCATAATAAAAACTAATATAAAAATAAATTTTCTGAAAAATTTAATGAAGTTAATAGTTATTTATGTATTAAGAGCGTAAAGTGATTCTTTGTTATTCGAATATTCGGCTCGCGCTACAATAGTGTAAGAGGAACAAAGACACTTTACGCTCGTGATACACACGTAATGTTTTCTACGATTGCATCTTAAAATTATTAAAAAACGTATACGTACTGAAAATAAAGTCGTTCTGTCAACTGTCAATATGACAAGTTTCTGTTTTGTTTGTATCTCTGGTAACTATTGAAATAAGCGCGCATTTAATATCTTTTTCGCGCGTTACCATTGGAAACGCGCACATTTAACATCTTTTTCGCGCGTTGCCATTGGAGACGCGCAAAAAGATATTTTTCGATTTTTTCACAGAAAACGTCAACTTTACGATGACAAAAAAGAGCGTAATTGTCAACTTTTCATAGCAATCGTAAAAAAAAATGTTTTTTTTCTACGATTGCTATGAAATGTTTATAATTACGCTTTCGTTTGTCATCGTAAAGTTATCGTTTTCTGTGAAACAATCGAAAAATATCTTTTTCACGCGTTGCAACCGTAGAAATTATTTTTTGCCTTAAAACTTTACCGATATTATAAATGTATATTATTTAAAACAAAATTCAAGTTGAATGTTATGAAATCTAGTCTGTCAATGTCAAAGTGTTAAAGGCGTCAACACAATAACAAATGCAGCAAGGTATTTGTTAGTTTGTCAAAAATTTAAGTTGGCAGATGGCACACTGTGTTCATTTCTTTAAATCTGGACAGGCTCAAAATGAAAGATTAATGACGTTTAAAGTAAAACACTTCAAACAATAACAAGTCAATAAAAACTTCACATTAAATAAAATATCTCAGATTAAAAGTAAATAAAATGACATTATGCACACAAGTTAACATTTATTACCATATTTCCTTTTAAAAGCGGAATGAGGTCTGCCAGAAAACAATTAAATTATATTAAAATAGACTGATGCCTGCACATCAGTCTCATAAATTGCTGTGTTCATAGACGTGCACATATTTTTAATTAGTAATGTTTATAGTTTAAAAAATCAATATGACACACATTTTATTATATGAATTTTTTTAATTATGTCTAACATTGTCCGACGTTTAACTTAATTATACTGCTTCATGTCTAATTTCATGAAATTATTTTAGAGTAATATGCCTTATAAAATACGCAGAAAATTTAATTTCTACCATTTTATTTTTGAAGCATTTTGCTAAATTATAATAGGAATATTATTTAGCTGGAAATATTTTTAATTTACGTAGTTTGATGTTCAAATTGTGGAGATATTTTATTTAGTCTTAGCTTATTTATAGATATTCTTCTTCTTCTGATGGCACTACAGCCCAGATTGGGCCTGGGCCTACCGGACACACCGAGCCGCAATTTTTACACTGCCGTCCTGCCGGTTTTCATAGTCAAATGCTACATTATTTAAGGCATATAAGTGACTAGCTTATAGCGCCCGAGTGTGATAAATACATGTAACTGTATTTTATATTTTACGACAAATCACACATTGTTGACAGGCGAATTCGAACTGACGAACCTTGGTTCGGGTTTATAGATATTGCTTTAGGAAATATGCAGTACTTATTGTAAGATTGAAATGTTTGGTGTTGTTTTTGTAATTTAAACTAATAAATTGTAGTCAATGTGTATGGCTCCATCTGAATGACGACAAATATAGGATCATGTTGGAATAGGTGAGAGGTGAGGAAAAGTGTGCGATTGGTTTAGGGTGCATATGAGATTTTAGATAATTTTGAAATTAGTGTGTATCCGGCAATAGACGAGAAATGTTGAAGTAATAAATACTTGTAATTTTAAATAAATAAATACAAAATATATTGTCACGCTTTTTACCCATTACTGGGTGTGGCACTCTGCCGTAGTAGATCTTTATTACTTTGTGTGACTTGCGGTTACCAGCCGTCAAATCACAGCCCTCAAAGATGTTAGTAGAGAAGCAGCCACAGGGATAGTTTTAACGTGGTGAAAATTGTTTGTCGAATGTGGTAATCGAACCTGGGTTCTCAAATCCACAGGCCGACTCGATATCACTGAGCCACCTACCCCAATGTAATTTTAAATAAAGCTGATATATTCTAAATTATAATAATTATGATTTATTTGTACAGCAAAATAGTATAAATTTTAGCAACAATGAACAGAAAAGATTGCACGCATAATAGTATGTTATGCATCAAGGGAGGGAAACAAGCGATTATTCCCTTGTGTGAAGTCGAGCCTACGGCCCTCGCTTACGTCTCGGTTTGCCAACTTCACACAAGGGATAATCGCGCCCTCCCGTGAAGCATATTATACTTTTCGTAACAAGTGCACAAAAATTACTGTCTTATCGGGACAAATGTCAAATATGGATTGTGTAACTAGTTACCTAGGAATCGCCGCAAACAGCGAATAATCGTAGTCTCTAGGGAGAGAAACACGCTACCTAGGGGAGAAAAGCAGTGTTTCTCTCTCTCAAATTAGGGAATAAGAACGTGTTTATTGTGCATGTGTTATGAAAAATCTGTTTATTTATAGCAAGTAATCATTGGAATGAAAAGCATTTCTGTAGATCATCCAAAAATGTTCTACTAATAAGTATCAGCACCGTGATTTGACATTATGACAGTTATTGTAATTACTACTATAAGCAATAGCAACTAAACTCAACAACAAATGTAACGATGCATCATTTTACAATTAAATATTTAAATTACAAAATAATCATAGTTGTTCTACGCTAATGGATAATATTTACACGTGTATGCTTGATAAACAATGAAATAAAAGAATAACAAATGAAATAGTAATGACCGACAGAGAGTAATGAATCACCTGCAGTGCTATCAGTGACAGTTTACGAAACTAAAATACCAGGTTAATGATAGCGAAACAAAGGAATAAACATTGCAAGACAAAAGAACACAACCAAGGTAACTTAATTGCATTGTTTGTGAAAATATGACGTATTTTTATACAAATCGCAAAATTATGCATTCATCATTATCCATTTTGTCTTTGTTTTAATCTAATCTGAATCTGACATAAAAATTAAATTCAAATTAATAAAAGACAAAGAGGGTTTCATTCTGGGTAAACAAGAGTCCGTTTAATTATATAAACTTGCTTTGTTATTATAACTTTTAAATAATTGTTTAGTAAACAAATGATTTAAAAATATATAATATCTAATAATTACACAGTATTTCATATTATTACTGTAAAATAATTATTTGCCATTGTTTATTTATTGGGATTTGAACTCGGAATCTTCGGATTAAAATACCAGCCAATAACAATTACTTAATATTACAATTCGTGCTATCAACATGTGCGAAAAATTAAATAAATCATAGTATTATTGTTTGCATCAATTTATTCAAATCTATACCTATTATAATATTATCAATTAGTCATTCAATGTTAGAAATATATTTTAATAATTTTACATAAATTTTAGCAAGTAAACAAAACATTTTCCTTAATGTTTGAGGACTTGTGCAATAAAATGTAATAGCTTATTCCTGAGGTTATTTTTGAGTACAAAAATGTCATATGAACATACTTTTTATTCCTTTGATTACCAAAATACAAAGTTTTATAAATAACAGCAAACTTTTAATTATATAATCAAGATGTTTTTAAAAAAACAAAACATATAATAACAAAATTAAGCCTTGATTTAAATTGAGATTGTTGCACCGTATTTTTTTTCAAAATGGAGGAATTTAGTGCTGCGAAAAATGCAGATATTTTATTTTTGTGGATTTTGTACTGGTATCGATCATTATGCGTTATATTTTTTCTTATCCCATATTCTGTTATCCTGTCTTGTTCCATGCTTTGTTATGTTATTCCATGTTTAATATATTTAATTTATCTTTTATTGTATTATTTTATGTTTTGTTGTACGTATCTTGTTTTTTGTTCCATTTATTTCAATTATAATTTAATATTTTTAATAAAACTTTAACCTCGTATATTTTGGTAAACTAAAGGAATGGGACCTATATTTATATAACATTTTCTATTCAACCTCAGGAATAAATTATTAAATTTTGTTAAACTAGTTGTGAAACATTTTGGTAGATGTAACAACATCTGTATTTCATCTATTGTCATTTACATACACAATACTATATTTTCAAAAGTATATGTAAAATTAATTACAAATATCTGATTGAAAATTTAATACGTTCTAATATATATTCTCGTTTAATAAATACATATATCTTATATTCAGGTATATCTCAATAGAAAACATACTTTTTTTCTACGATTTCTACGAAAAATTGAAAATTACGCTCTAATTTGTCATCGTAAAGTTGACGTTTTCTGTGGAACAATCGAAAAATATCTTTGTCGCACGAAAAAAATGTTAAATGCGCGCTTATTTCATTAGTTTGCAGAGATACAAACAAAACAGAAACTTGTCATATTGACAGTTGACAGATCGAATTTATTTTCAGTACGCATACGTTTTTTAAATAATTTTAAGATGCAATCGTAGAAAAAATAATGTGTGTATCACGAGCGTAAAGTGTCTTTGTTCCTTTGACACTATTGCAGCTCTCGCCTTCGACTCACGTTGCAATTACCGTGTTCGAGTAACAAAGAATCACTTTACGCTCTTAATACACAAATAACTATATCACGCGTCTCCAATGGCACCGTGCGAAAATATATTAAAAGCGCGCGTTTCCAATAGCAATGCGCGAAATAGTTATTTGTATATTAAAAGCGTAAAATGATTCTTTGTTACATGAACACGATAATTGCTGCGCGAGCCGAAACCGAGAACTGTAATAGTGTAAGAGGAACAAAGACATTTTACGCTCGTGATCCACACATATTTTTATCTACGATTGCATCTTAAATGATTAAAAAATGTATATGTACAGAAAATAAATACATTCTGTCAATATGACAAGTTTCTGTTTTGTTTGTATCCCCGGTAATTATTGAAATAAGCGCGCATCTAATATCTTTTTCGTGTGTTGCCATTGGAGATATTTTTCGTTTGTTCCACAGAAAACGTCAATTTTACGATAACAAATGAAAGCGTAATTTTCAAATTTTCATAGTAATGATCGACAAAAGATATTAAACGCGCTCTTACTTCAATAGTTATCAAACAAAAAAGAAACTTGACATACTGACAGAATGAATTTATTTTCAGTACCTACGTATACATTTTTTAATAATTATAAGATGCAATCGTAGAAGCAAATTATGTGCAGATCTCGGTAAGTGATATATTTTTGAAGTGCGATTTCCAGCCGTCACATTATGGTCGTTAAAGAAAGATAGTGGCGGGGAAAGCACAGAGATAATTTTAAGGAGATGAAAATTATTTGTCAACTTTAGGAATCGAACCCAGATTCTCAAATCTACTGTCCGACTCGATATTATTGAGCTTGCTCCTCTTAACATAAAATTGTCAGAGTTGATACCACAAGACATAATAAATATTTGAGAATTGTTAGACGTTTTATAGCAACTTATTTAAACAATTTCACGACACAAAACATCATCTAAAAATTTCACGTTTTGTGATTGGTTAATTCTGTAGAATACGGTAGAAGATAGTCAATTATAAATGAAACATTTGATTTTTAAAAACTTTGGGGTTTATTAGATATAAATTTGTCATAAATTTTTTTCATTATATTTTATAACATAAAAAAGTAGACACTTGATATATTGTTCGCTAAAATGTTCCAAAATACACAAAATAAAAATTGTGAAAGTCCCTAACGCCATAATTTACCCCTCTATGACATGACCCAGTGACGTACCTATTTGTATTCACTACGCCCTTCATTACAAAATAACAATATAATAATTCTGTTCAAGTACCAACCTAAATATAGTAAAACTCCATTTCAGTAGCATATTGACAACTAGAAATCATTTATTCAATCCACAATGGCATCGTTATTATTTTTGTTTTGTTAGCAACCAATGCACGGCCTACTGATCGTGGACACACGTGTTCCACTCTTACAGACGTTCACTAACTCGTAATTAAATAATTAGCATACTTATGAGACGTGAGTTTAAATTTGCAAATTGAATTATATGTCCATTGCTCGTCGTACATACAAATGCACTTTTGTATGTATGTAAGACTGTCTGTTTGTATGTGTACATAAATAGTCGCATCAGAGACGGACTTGCGTTTTTCCTACACAAAGAAGCCTAGTCTAGAGCCGCTCCAGCGCAGTGTAATATTCTTCATAAAAATGCAAAGGTGAAACAAGCACTTATTGTTTCTTAACACTGATATTTTTGAAATATCCATAAATAATATCACTTAGCGAGTTCTACTACGGTAGAGTGCCACACCCAGTAATGGATAAAATACGTGATGATGTATTTATAAATTTTTTATTTAACTCGACAATTTTGACTTATTTCTCAAAATTGCCGAGTTGAAACGAATTAAAATTTACTGAAGTTTAAATCACACTATATTTATAAATATACTTATGGTGCTATCCTGTAATTTTCTATAACGCTACAGATCTGTAAATCTGAACAAAAGTGCATCATATTTGATTGTCAAATGGCATTAAATGTATTTGTCAATAAAAATCTATGCGCTTTTGTTCAAATATACAGAAAATTACAGAATAGCACCATTTCTGTTTTTTGTTATTAATATTATTTGTACATAAATATTTGCAAATTTATTGTATACTTTCACTCTTTGTAAAAATACGTTTCAATAATAGAAATATTTTGTCTAAAAACAAAAATTAGTGCTAAAGTGTCAATATCAAATCCAATTAGGCGATAAAGGGGGTGTTTCATAAAACATTCGAATGTACATAGTGCAGAAAAATTAGAGTAAAAAATAACTAATCCATAGTAAATCCTAAGTAAGCAATACATATTTTGACTAATCTCGCTCCGCTGGGTTTTTTAACAATAATAATAAAAGAAATTAAGAATTTGGTTGAAGTGAAGTGGAGTCTGGGCCGGATAAAGCCATTCGACACCATGGAGTCAAATTAGTTCCTTCCCCCTAACTTTTAAAAATTAATTTTATTTTAAGTAAAATATCTAAAAGTAGATATTATAAAAAAAAATTCAATAATGCATAAAATAATATAAATTACAGAGTCAACAAACTAAACTATTAAAGTACATTTAATCTATTGACACAATTCATACTAAAAATACTCGCAAGAAAGTATAAAAGTAAACAAACTAACAAAATAAATTAAAAATCGACCTTTCATGCTTTCGATGCAGTAAAATCACCTATTATTGTATTAAAATCGATATCATCGAGTATGCTATTTTCAATACGCACAAGTCGTAACCAATTAATCTGAAATTGAGAATTGATGATCGACATTCATCTTTTACTATAGCCATTTTTTAAAATACACGTTCGGCAATATCTACATTTGGAAAAACATTTACTAGCTTATAATTTTTTAATTAAATTTATATTGCCTAAGGTTGTGCTGTTATTTTCTGCTAAATGTTTGATTGAAGAAGTTCGACAAAAAAAGATTTATCAACATCGTTACAAAATAAATTTTCATAAGCCAGGATAAGTTTGTTTAAACAGCATTAATTGTAATTAATGCATATAAACATTGAATTTTAAATTTTTCAGATCTTTCTAAAATAATTTTATTTTCACGTATTTCATCAGGCATTCATTTCTCTAATATTACTGCTGTTTGTGAATGCTACACATACTTCTTGCCATGTACTGGTAGATGAGGAACAGAAATCATAATTATTTTTTAAAAGTATCATTAAAGTAACACAAAAATATATTTCTGATTACTGGTTTGTGTGCAATACCAAAATATGTATCCTGTATACAGATTCGAACCGAAACACTTTGAGGTTCGGTGACGGTTAACGGTTTTTATATCAGTTTCGGTTTTCCAGTTCCCATATTTCAGAACAAAAAATATTTGGTTCTGTTTTCGGTTACGGTTTCAAAAAAGGGTCAATTATTGGTGCGGTATTCGGTTATGGTTTCGTTACAATTCGAGTTGATTAGTTAGCGCTGTTTCGAGGTTGTACGACTTTATTATATTTAAGTGAAGTTAGTAATGGGGCAGGCAGCAAACAGAGCTGAAAATAGATGGCAGCAAAGTATTAATATTTATTTTAGATCGAGAAATATCTTGTGAGTATAAAATAATAAATTAAATAGTTAAAATGTAAAATATATACTGTACGGACGGGGTCTCTAAGAGTCGAGGGCACTCCATGGTTCCTTGTCATAATTCGGCACTGATTGCAATACTAAAATATGATTATTTGACGGAGATTAATTGCAGGATGAATATAATAAATATTTTGTGAATGTAATCAGATAATATGTATGATTATGTAATGAAACATAACAAGACAGAATGTACGTTCTACAAAGCCATGTTGTTAATTATGGATTAAACATACCGGGTGTAACATGAAAACCTGGCCATAGGCGTTTAACATAGGAAATCAGTTTTTCCTTGCGCAAAAGTGGCCAATTGATTTTAGACAAAAATGCTTCAAATAAAAGTTGTAGAGCTTGAAATTATGGATCTAAATTAGTTTTCAGATTTTATTTTGCACGTTTTGTAAGCGAAATAATCGCCTTAATATTTTATAAGAATTTCTACTTTATAGTGATAGCCATGGAATTGAGAATGATAAACAAATATATGACGTTTTAACTGTCAGAAAAGTTTAGTTTTAAATGGATTTGTGATTTATTTAAGTGACAAAGGTGTTTGTTGTTATATCATTATTACAAAGTCATGTTGTTAATTATGGATTAAACATAAAATATAAGTGAATATTTACATTAATGAAACGCTAATTTGGTTACCTTATATTTAAATAGTACAATTTCTTATTCGGTCGGTGACTAATTTTAAGTAAGTTTACCTTCTATCGACAGATCATAATAAAATTATTTATTTCACAAAAAATTATGTCTCACCGTCATTTTTTTATAATGCATATCCGAGTATATTATTGTGCTATTGCATATTTCGGTAAGTGCGACTACCAGCTGTCAAATTATGAACACCAAAGATGTTATACAAGAATAACCTTAAAAATAAATTCAGCGACCCCAAAAACCCCCGCGTAACTAGTTTTGAACCTAAAACTCTACTTCAGTTGAATATCGTAATTTCATTCCTCTATCCCCTTTTTAACCTCTTAAAAAAGTGCATATGATCAAAATGACCCCAAAAATAGATTATGGCGGTCTCAAAAACTCCCGGGTAACCAAGGTAGAACGCGTAATATTTTGGTATTTTTAAATTTTATTTATGGCGATTCTTGCTTTTACCACCTTTTAAAGGTGGTTTGTACCCCTAAAAAGCAACTTCCGGAAGAAAAAAAATAGAGGTTCAATATTTTTTAGAGTTCTATTAGTGTGCCAAATTTCATTTAAATCGGTGAGTGACAGTTGGGTAGTGTTACTTGTCAGTAATGGGTTAAAGGCGTGATGCTATATTTATTTTATTTTAAGTTATTTGAAAGTGAAACTTTATTTAGCTAAAGTAAATAATTTATATTTTTCATAAAGCACTCAGAATGTAAGATGTATAAATATTCTAATTCCATCTCTGATGTACATCGTACCGTACGTCAACAGTGCAGTATTAGCACACTGATGTCATGTCAGCGTGTGCCATGAAAAACATCCGCATTGGCTGTAAAACAACTGAAACGAAATGCGTGATAATTTGCTAAAATGTTATTTTTTTGTAAAATTGTTTTATTGTGGTGTAATATTTGCAAAGAATCCGGTTGTTTTGTACCGCGTAATGGCGGAAATATGATTAATATAAAAACAACTTAAATTATTGTTACCTAGTAGTAAACATTTTTTTATAATGTATTTATTGATATATGTTTACTGGCGCCAATACATAATTATTATAAAAGTGTTTTTTTAAAGACATGCATGTATTATCTGTGGTATTATTTTCTTTTAGCAAAAACTTAGTAATTAGAAAGTTATTTTCAATGATATTGCAGGACCGAATCACTCAAACAAATCTGTATTTTTGTTTAATGGGGTAGGTGGCTCAGTGGTACCGAGTCGGCATGTGGATCTTGAGAACCCTGGTTCGATCCTCACAGCCGACAAACAATTTTCACCAAATTAAATCCACCCCTGTAGCTCCCCCTCCACTAACATCTTTGGGGGCCGTGATTTGACGGCTGGTAACCGCAATTCATGCAAAGAAATATATCACTTACCGAGATCTACTTTGCAGAGTGCCATATCCAGTAATGGGTAAAAGGCGTGATGATATATTTACATTTTTTATTTAATTTTTTGGTTAAAAAATCAGTCACCGAAGTTTGCAGTCAAAAATACTAACTTACGAATTCAGTATACTAATCATTCAGTCACAACATAACTACTATATTTTAAAATTGCATTACATTTAGGAGCGGTACTTTATCCTAATAAACTTTCAAGTAAACTTTTTTGTCAGATAAATGAATAATATAATAATTGCAGGTTCTCTATTAGCTATAATTTCTTTATACGAAATTTTAAACATTTTTTATCTACTCTTATTAAATAATGTATTCATTACTTATGAAATTTATGATAAGTAATACTAATCATTATTGACAGTGATAAGTAAAGTAATAATTCATTACTCAACACTTCACGACCAATCACAGGTCTGAATTTTCATTACTTAACACCAGAGGCGCCGAGAGGAAAAGCGGGCCCCGGGTAAAAAAAAATCGGGCCCCCTTTAACTTTGAATATTTATTAATTAAATATAAGCTACAAAAAATATATATTTATAAATATATGTATGACAACAATACGAATTATTAATATCTAAATAAAGTTATAACAATATAAATAAAATTAAATACAAAATTCTGAGTTAATTGGTGCAGCGATGTGTATTGTATACTCTCTGTATGACTATCTAATATCTAGTTGCATATTCGATAAATGCAGGGGATACCAAAACAGCACTACGCACAAATGTATAGAGCCTTTGCCTATGTGTGTTGTATACAATGTAGTAATATAAGAAACAAAAATGCAACAATGTAATAATGTACTTTTGAATAGTGTATAAATTTATTTAAAATTTGCAACTGGGGCCCTTGATCAAGCATTTCGTCATTTTTATACATTGTTGGAAAGATATTTCGTTATACATGTTTTAGTAAAGAATATAAAAAATTGGTGAAATAGTAGAAAATTAAAAGCAATTTATAAAATAGCATCACATCCGGGCCCTTTGAATTCCACGGGCCCTGGATATTTGACCCTCCCTACCCCCCCCACCCCGCGTGTCGGGCCTGCTTAACACTTTAATAGCCAATCAAAAAATAACGATAATTGTCGCGCGTTAAGTATGCTATGAAACAGTGAAGCGCGCTATTGTTAATTATCTGTCAAAATTAGTTTAAAACGTTTTTGTTTACAATAATACTGTAATTTGTGTGATTATACATGTGAGTTATGAATTCTGAAAGCGAACAAAGTGAAATTTGTACTCCACCAGATATTGTAGAAGCCGCACACGTACGTTTCTTAAAATTAATGCCCGAAAAATCAAAAAAAAAGTATGAACAAGTTTATAAAGCTTTTATGGATTGGCGAATACGCAAAAATGTAAATTCCTTTTCGGAAAATGTTCTTATAGTATATTTTCATCGTCATTATGGGCTACTTATTCCATGTTAAGTAGTGTTAATATTTATTAAATAAAAACATTGGCTGGTAGCACAAGCTCTGTTTTTGGGTGTTTTAAGAGCACGGTTTTAACATGTTACAGATAGCTAAAACACCCAAATACACTGCTCTTAAAACAGGCAAAAACAGAGCTTGTGCTACAAGCCAATAAATTTAAGCAATCTGACTTATTCATAATGTAACATAAAAAAATAATTGTAAAATCTTATTACATAATAACATATAAGTAGACGTAGATAAAGTATAGTATTATATTCGCAAGTAATAGCTTATATTACTTACTCATTGAATAATATATTATTATTCAATTGTCACTCTGTAGAAAATTTACAGCTTATAGTAAAAACAGTACAACTCACATCGTATAGGTATACAATCTCATTTTTATTATATAAGTATAAATCAACGACGTTTGAATTCCCAACCTCTAACCTGGTAGATGCAAATTGCAAACAATGGGTAACGACCATAGGACTGATTTAATTACTGTATATATGCTTGATAATTTACCAGGATATTACTGCTTCATCAATACAAATCATAATATTCTTCACTAGTTAACGAAATTCTTCACAAAATAATTGTATTGACATTTAATAAATAAGTAAACAAACAAAAATGTTATAATTTCTGCATTTGTCACATCACACTGCGGCTCGGTGAGTGTGGACCCTGTATTGTGATAGGGATTGAATTCCTGTTGTACAGAGTAACTAAATAGCTCGTTGATTCCTATGCGATTTGAATTAAATTAACATAAAATTAATGTGCATCTTTCTCAAAATTTTGTAATGTGTGTATACTGAATTTTGTATTCGTTGAATTCAGAAAAACATACTGAATAGAATAAGCAAATTAAAATAATAGGTTCCCATTTAAAATAAGTAAATTGCACTCCGTATTTTGAGAATCACTGGTCGAAAATATTCTTGTTTCGCTTATTAAAGTAGTGTTATAAAATAGAAATTGTTTGCTAATTTAACAGACTTCATAGCTGCTATAGTTCCTGAGATAGCAATGGTGCGCCACATAAAATGAACACCCTATACTTGGAAGGTCCTTGATCATACATTTCTTGTCTCGAAATCAATAAATATTTACAAAAGGATATACATTTTTAGTTCGACTGTTATATTATAAATATGAAAACAGGTTTCTTTTTGGATTTCAGTCAATATTATTTTTTTATTTAGTCAACATTTCGGCACCTCACACTTCAGTCTTCTTCAGGACTAAATAATATTAATTAAAAAAAATTAATAATGATAAAAAATATTTAGTAAATTATGATTAAATGAATATATTTTTAATCATAATTTACTAAATATTTTTTATCATTATTAATTTTTTTCAAGGAATGTTATTGTTTAATTAATATTATTTAGTCAGGAAGAATACTGAGGTGTTAGTCAATTTTCTCCAATATAAATCTACTAACGTCTTTGGGGGCCGTGATTTGACGGTTGGTAATCGCACATCAAGAGAAAAAATATATTACTTACCGAGATCTGCTACGGTAGTGTGCCACACCCAGTAATGAGTAAAAGGCGTGATGAAATATTTATTTACTTAATTTAATATCTCTAATTAAATAAATTTCCATAATAATAGGTAAACATAAATCTAGCTAATCGTTATTACATTATTACGGATAAATAAACAAGCTTGTATAAAAGGAATTATGAATGTGGTTGAAGCAAAAGTGGGTTGTCAGGATAGGCATGTTTGTCGAAGATTAATTGCGGGATAAATGTGATGAATAAGGACAAGAGCATGATTCTTGATTATAGATTCATTGGTTAGATTTCTCGAGTGTTTACCTGCAAATGTGTGAAATTCACTTTCAAAAACAAGCGCAGGTATGCCCCCTTCTTTCCTTATCTTAATAAAATAATAATTAATTTTTTGTTTTAACTATAGAATGTCTAACTGCAATTGTGTGGAATTCAGTTTCAAAAACAAGCGCAGGAAGATGCTCCCTTCCTTCCTCACCTTTTTTATTCATTTTCAATTTTTATTACACAGTGTCTAACTGCAATTGTGCTAAATTTATTTTCAAACAAGCGCAGGCGATGTTGCTTATATTTCTTTATAGATTCGTTGTTAGAGAAGTGGGCATAAGTGAAGATTTATGAAACAGGTGTACAGGAGCGAATGGATGGATGTGAATGAAGATTTGTTGCCTGATGATGGATTTTGGTTGTGAGGAATGAATGAGCTCGTATGGAGAAGGCGTTAATGTGGTTGAAACGAGTATCGTGTGTCAGGATGAGAATGTTGATGTGGACTTAATAAATCTATTAGTGGATGTTCTGTAAATGTGTCAGGGGTTCGTGCTACCCCATTTAACGGGAATATAGCGTGATGTTATGTATGTATGTACAATAAAGTTTCTAGTTCAATATATTCATTTATATGTAAGAAGTAATTTTTCGTTTCGGAACTACATCATTTTAATTTTTATACCAGTAAAAGAAGTGTAATTTTAGCAAATTAGTATGTACTAAATTCAGCTTGAAAACATAACCCTTAATTAATAGTTAAAATTATCAGTAAATTAACACTAGAAACGAAATATGAAGTATTCATTAAACGATGAAAAGCAACAATAATATCTAATTAAATTTGAACATAAAAAATAGTCCAATTTAGCACAAATAAGTTAAATAAGCAATTAATTAATGGCACACACATGTATATGAATATTTGTATCATACCCAAGGTCTGTCCAATTAAAACAGCTAGCAACATATCGGTCGCTTCATGAATTTGACCTTTTGAACTGTAGCCAGGTTTGTACATTATTGTTATTGGCTCTCAGTTGCAATAACATTTTAAAATGAAACCTAAGGTTATTCGGAAATATTTTAATCAAATTGAATGGCAGTATGACAGTTGAGTGGACATCTAATGTTGAAATTATAAACTATTATTAGCATATTTATGTTCGAAGTATTTATATCTTGGCTTTTACAAGTTGTATTATATTATGTTATTTGAATATTTAATGTTAATCATATTAAAATTTTCTATATATTGTCTCATTAATTATTTTATTTATAGAATGGTTAAACCTTTAGAGTTGCCAAATTTACCGAGTGTATTTTTATAAACAAAAACTAATACAAAAAATATGATAATGTATTAAAAATAATTTTGAAATCTATTAGCAACGACATTAACGTTAATTTAACATTGTGTACCCATATAATTTTTCAATATACTGTCTATGTAACAATTAAAAGTAGTAAAAAAACCCAACAGTTAAAAGTTAATTGTATATTACATCACGAGCTCAAAGAACTGATTGACACTGAAATTTTTTATTCTATGGCAATGACTTCATGATTAACTCTATTTATTGCAATCTACATAAAAAATTAGCAATAAACGTAGTCAAAATAAAAAACATAATTAAACATTCTTTAAGTATTTTCAATGAATACCTAATATAATATATTTGTATATTTCAAGGTATTTCATATATTTGCTGTAAAACCTTTTTGTGCCTGGTACTGATTTTATTAATATAAAACCCTACAAACTTTGTTACAAACAACTTACGCCAGTAATGGCTAGTTGCATCAACGAAACTTTTATATTTGGTTTAAATTAATAAAAGTAAATTGAAGTTGATGTTAAACATTCAATATGGTATTTTAAATTTAAACTAATTAAAAAATGTATGTTTCGTTGGTGCAACTGGCAAATAATGTTTAGATTCTATTAAAACATAATTTTTTGAAATTTGGCTTTATTTTTTTCTTTCTTTTTGACCACTGACTAAGAGCTATCTTTAATATATAACCATGCTCTTAATACATCAAAAAACCTATTTAATGCCTATGGCACACTGGTCGATGAGCGTCGATGAGCATCGATGAACTCCTCGATGAAACAACAGAACGCACCCGTCATCGACGAAAATTAGAGGCTCCTCTATTTCCATCGAAGAGCTCATCGATGAAACGAACGTATCTCATTTCACTCGTATCTTTTGTGTCTCATTTCACGTTAGCATATTTTTGAAATTTAGTTTTTCTTTCTCAACTTTAGAAGCTTTTATTGTTTGTCAATGAAGAGTGCGTTCTGTTGTTTTATCGAGGAGTTCATCGATGGTCATCGACGCTCATCGACCAGTGTGCCATAGGCATTAGTGTGGAAAATTATAACCAAAAAATTAATTATAAATTCATTTATAGATACTGTCGTCTCAAACCATCAAATTTATTTTTAAAATACAGGGTGTTTTCAAACTTATGGCACATATTTTAATCCCATATAGTACTCAACGTAGTTCGTTTATTCATTATACATCAGATAAATGCATATTAGTACTGTTATAATTATAATTTAATTATTAATATATTAGAAATAACTGTCAAACCAGTGGTATCACAAATATTTAATTCATGTAAAGTATAATTAATAAAGGAAAAATCAGGGAAGTTGTATTTTATAAATTAAATTTTATTCTTATCAAGACAGATTTATTTTAGAATGTTCCAAAGGTTTCAGTTTTTATTTCAATTTTTACAGTCGAGTCGATCGGAAGCATTTGTTCCAGATTGAGTGTTGCGTGCGGGAAGCGTCATTTTGAAGGTTACGAGTACATAAAATACTTTAATTTTAGATGTACGAGTATATCTTATAGAATCACTTCTACTTATTACTATACTAAGATTAAATATGCTTGCGCCGCAAAACATTACAAAAGAGACGTTCTCTAAAATACACGAAAATTGTCTAATTCAGACAATTGATTGTCGAAAATAGACAGTCTTTTTTCAGCGTGTATGTTTAATTTTATGTTTATGTAAAGGCAAATATTAACGCAACACTTCAGTACTTAAACATTTGTAGTGAAATTTAACTTTCAACCTCTACCCCTGCCTCTTATCCGATTTTTTTACACTTTTTTGAAATACAGTCTACTGGCTCCTATGATACTAAATAGGATTAAAATTAGCGCATAAGTTATGAAACACCTGTATAGTTTAAGAAAAACAATAATGAATAACTTTTGGAAAATTATTTAAACTGTAGTTAGAAATAAATAGGAATTTCAAATTTAGGTAATAACGACTTTTAATAATTCAATTCAATTTCATTTGCAACACTTTTAAAAAATTAAACATTCGAATGAAAGTATCAAATTCAATGTAACATATTAATAAATTCCTGAAATATACAATGGAAAAAATTCAGTTTTTCTTTCTTTTCTTTTTTACATTTAGCCATATTTTATGAATTTGTGAGCTATAATAAAACATATTTATTATAAAAAATCAGTGGTGAGCTATGAAAATTTTAACAATGAGCTCATTGTTTTTTGTTTTGTTTTCGACAAAAAAGGGGATATAAAATGTTAACAGTGAAATATTTTTACATGATTTATTACAAAACACATTAACAAAGCAAATATATTATATAATCGGGTCGAGACATCAAACAATGTTCAATATCAATAATTAAGACGTTATTTGCACGGTATACAGGCTGCACGAAACTTGACTGACATATATAATTTGACATACTAATTATAGAAAAAAAAATTTTTTTGGAATTCGTAAAAATTAGGGTATTTCATTGCTACACTAACAGCATATCCACTAATTCACTGTTGCTATAAATTTTTCTCAAATTTCTTCCACAACAACTTACTCTTTTAATACCGTATACGAAATCAGACTAGGTACTCAAATAAAAATAAAAATAAGGCATTACACCAGGTACCTACATAATAACTAATTAATAAATGATTATTTGTGGGCAGTGTTTATACTTTTATTTCATTAGTAACATAATTATAAATAAATAAATGTACTATTAAACCAGTGACACTAAAAATGTTCGCTAGGAATGAAATACTCTACTTTTTGCGAATTTAAAAAAATATATTTTTGGTTTATAATCTGTATATAAAATTATATATGTCCTTAAAGTTTCGTGCAGAGCTACAGAAACAGCCTGTATATGTAGCGCAAGAAGTGATTTTAATTTTAAAATAATATAATTAATCAAACATGCATTTTCGTACTAATTTAAAAATAGGGTATTACTTTGATAAGAATCGTTTAATAAACACAAAAAATCCACAATAATCCATAACCTTAAGCGTTCAACCGATCTAAGTATTGAGCTAACGTTGCTAATCAATGTAAATGAACTATTAGTAACATTCGACTATCTATATACCAACGTAAACTTCAGTAATGTGTTTCTCTTTTTTGTTGATTCCTAAAAAGAAAATTAACATTATATTGTTAACTTTTATCCTTTAACAAAAGCCAAATACATGATTTTAAATAAGCTATTTATTGAGAACCCTTGTTCGATCCCCACAACCGACAAACAATTTTTACCATATTAAATCTACTCCTGTGGATCCTTCTCCACTAACATCTTTGGGGGCCGTGATTTGACGGTTAACGCGAAGAAATATATCACTTACCGAGATTTGCTATGGTAGAGTGCCACATCCAGTAATGGGTAAAAGGCGTGATGATATATTTATTTTTACTCAAAACAATTTAGGTATTATTTTTTTGGTATTTCGATGTTGGTATCTATGACGTAATTCAAAACGTTTCTGATGACCTACATCGTTTGATTTCTTGCTCCAACTATATTAATAAATATCAGCTCACTACAGCAAAAAACAACAATATTGCAAGAAACTTATATTTAAACATATACTACTTAATGCAATAAAAATTTCAAATATCTCAGAGGAGCGGAAGTAAAATCTGACAATTATAAACCTAACTTCAAATTGGTGACATTTATATGTAGAACCTCTAAAATCCGTACAAACACTTAATGATACTGAATAATCATTTTACAGTTACTGTAATCTAACCCGTATTTAACACATTTAGTTAATTGAATAAAAAAATGAGAAAACAAGCAGGGATATATCAGTACTCAGTGCATTACGTAAAAACAACACGTGCTGGTTGTTTGGCTGGTGAATACCTAACTATTACATCTTCCGCATACTTCGTAGTGGAGCGCAGTGCGATACCAACTTGATGTTGGGACGCGTTATCAACCGGGTGTGTTGTGTGTGCTTGCTGATAACAAATACCGAACGCCCCACATTATATAGAGCTGGGATTTGATCCCTTTCTTGCCCTTTACGGGTTGTTAAATTAGTATAGAGTTAGGAAAGGTTTGATAAATGTTTCACCTGACAAGATTTTTAAGAAGTGATATGTAAAAGATAAATTAATTACGAACTATAAATAAATCAAATCTTTTACCCATGACTGGAAACTTTCAATATGTGGTATATTTATTCGTAAAAAATACGATTACCGTACGATACGTAATAATCAATTCTTCATAGCAATTGTAGAAAATAGTATGTTATGCATCAAGGGAGGGAAACAAGCTATTATTCCCGCGTGTGAACTTCAGCTCGAGCATTCGGCCCTCGCTTACGTCTCGGTTTGTCAACTTCACACAAGGGATAATCGCGCCCTCCCGTGAAGCATATTATACTTTTCGTAACAAGTGCACAAAAATTACTGTCTTATCGGGACAAATGTCAAATATGGGTAGCGTAACTAGTTACCTAGGAAACGCCGCAAACAGCTAATAATCGTAATCTCTAGGGAGAGAAACATGCTACATAGGGAGATAAACATCCAGCAGTGTTTCTCTCTCTAAAATTAGGGAATAAGAACGTGTATCTTGAGCATGTGTTACGAAATAGTTATTTTGTATTAAGTGCGCAAAATGAGTGCTTTTTGTTGCGCGTGAGAATGTTACTTTTAGTCGAGACCGCAGGTCAAGACAATAAAAGTCATTCGAACGCGCCAAAATACAAGAATTTTGCCCACGAAATATAAACAACATTTTTTCTACAACTGTATATAAAGAATAATACAATAATTATTGATTTAATTATGTAAAATGAAAAAAAAAACAATCAACAATAATATTAATTTGATACTATTGATATATATATATATATATATATATATCATCACGCCTTTTACCCATCATTGGGTGTGGCACTCTGCCTAAACAGATCTCGGTAAGTGATATATTTTATCGCGTGAAGTGCGGTTACCAGCCGTCAAATCACGGCCTCCAAAGATATTAGTGGTGGAGGAGCCACAGGGGTAGATTTTTTAAATTGGTGAAAATTGTTTGTCGGCTGTGGGGATCGAACCAGGGTTCTCAAGATCCACAGGCCGACTCGATACCACTGAGCCACCTACCCCATTGATACTATTGATGTGTTGTAAATAATGAAACCTGACAACAAATAATTTGGGAGCGTGCGCGAGATACTCATTTTGCATACTAAAATACAAAACAGTGCGCAAAATACTCATTTTGCGCACTAAGGTGTAAAATAGTGCGCAAAATACGCGTTGTCATGGTAATGTAAATGATGAAAAAATCACGTACTTTGCGTTTTAATATTAGTGAAAAAAATGAACATTTTTGACAGTTGTAGATAAAATATAATACGCATTGAATATACTTTTTATACTACCATTTTATCCTTTTAATACTGCCTTATAATACTTAATTATATATTAACTTTAACCTTTTATTACTGCTATTTTCATTTATAATACTGTTTGGTTTATTCGCGACCTATCATGATTTCCTAATCCAGTAAAATTCTGATTTGAGGAACGTTCAGTGATTAACAAGACTAAAAACAATAAAAAATAATTATAACACTCTAGAACCAGTTTTTTTAAAAACAAATGGTAAGAATATATTTGAATGTACTAATTTAGATTGCTCTTCTAGGAATACAAAATATAAAAAGCAAAAACTAAAAAAGTGTGAACTAAAAATAAAAACATGCCAGTAGTTTAATTGCTATAAGCTACGTGACGAAAATCACGTTTCCTTTAAATTTAATAAAAAGTGCAGGGTACAAAAGATCGTTTTAATAAATAATAACAATAATTTTTTTATAACAAATAATTAATTTATACCATTTGTTAACTTGAACTGAACTGAAGAATGATTGATTATTTATAAATATGATGGCACAGAATTTTAATTTACATAGAAAATTATACGTGAGGAGGTTTGAATCATGATATCACTGTATAATTTGATACTTGTCTAACACTTCAATCAACCAATTAAAGTGAGTAACAACATTGCATTTGCTTTCCTGGAAAATTCCTCTGTTTATATAGAAGAAGTATTCCAATTTCCTTTTTACATTATAATAATTTTCAGTGTTTTTCTTCGAACACAAACATTTTTTTAAATAATATATTTACTAATGTGTGTGTATTCTTATCATTATCATTAATAATATGAGGTAGGTGGCTCAGTGGTATCGAGTCGGCCTGTGGATCTTGAGAACCCTGGTTCGATCCCCACAGCCGACAAACAATTTTCATCAATTTAAATCAACCTTAGTGGCTCCCCCTCCACTAACATCTTTAGGGGCCGTGACTTGACGGCTGGTAACCGCACTTCACGCGAAGAATTATATCACTTACCGAGATCTGCTTCGGCAGAGTGCCACACCCAGTAATGGGTAAAACGCGTGATGATATTTTATATATTTTATATCATTATTAATTAGGTTTACTTGCTTTGTTGACTAATGAAATAACCAAATAATATAAGGGTCCCAAAATATGTCCTTTGATTAAAGTTTATATAACTCATGAGTACGTGGTAAAGAAGTTTTATGATATAAATTCTAAGAATTCATATAAGAAAATATATTTTTCAATATTAAAGAAACTTGTGCTTGGAAAGTATGAGAGAAATTTCCTATTTACTTCGGGTTTCGACAAACCCTTCAAATATACTTCTACACTACAGAACTTTACAGATTATTTCACTTATGTCAATTATACTGACAAATTTTACATAGTTTCATAAACAATTACAGTAACAAATGCCTTGGCAACGGGGGTTTGTCGCGCGGTAAATGCCCAAGACCATTTGTCACCGACAAATCGCCGTTGCCTAGAAGACACAAACACCACATTTTCAAAATAAACAATCAGTTTTCTAAAATGTCAGAAGTGAATCGTTTTGGAGATGCGTGTTTGGCGGCAATTTGTACCGAAATAGAAAATAAGAAATCAGAAAATACAAAAAAGTGTCAAGGTAGTATCTGGAGAATATTTACCTAATTAAAATAATCACATTTAAAATAAATTTTTAATTTAATACAAAAATATAGAGATATCATTCGAGAAATATTCTTCACAAATACCACTCGCGACTCTTATTTTATCAGTAAACTTTTCTTTCAAACATTGTTTACCTTTAAGCAACATCCTTCGAGTCATCTGCTCAGAATAAATCCCTCGAGCTACGCTCTCGTGATTTATTCGAACAGATGACTCTCACGATGTTGCTAGGTAAACAATGTTTTCAAGAAAAGTTTACTGATAAAACTTGAGTCCCTTGTGATATTATATACGAAAAAGTACTGACCTAGAGAATAACAATAGAAAATCTACCGCAGGGATATACAAAATTTTCAATGGGAAAAGTTATACGTTCGAAGTAGCACAGATATTTCTTAATATCATACATATTATCCTGTATTTTAATTAATTTTATACTTAATTGAATTTAAGTGGAAAGTTTTGTCAATGGAATATTGAATATTATGTCACGATATCTCCAAAAATAATCGCGACAAACAATTGCGAATTGGTGATATTTAAACAATAGAAGGTGTAAAGTTTCTACGGCTTCATCAAAGTCATCCTTGTTAATTCTATATGATTCATTCTAATCGCGATTTTTTTTATCTAAATCGTTTCCAAGAAAACACGTGATTAAACAAGTGATAGCGAGCCAAAAATATTTAACAGTTTTTTATTAGATTTGATAAAACTCTAGACGGCTAGACTATGTACTTTTTGAAACGTTTTGATTTGTATTGTGTCTGTGGGAACAGATAACTTTATTTTACCGAATTATAACGTTACATTTTAACTACGAGTATATTTAATTTGTGTTTATTGCTCCTTAGTTCTTACAATTTGTTTAAAAATTTATTAAAGGTGAAGAGTAATCAAACAAACTTTAAAATCTATTGCAATTATTTTTTAAATGAATTATTAAAAATGTGTTAATTAAAAAGAAACAACAATAAACCAGATTATAATTCAAAATAACCAGTATCAATAAATGTATTTTTAACAGTAAGATTTAATTTTTAATTTTTGTAAAAGAGACAAATATTTGAGTAAGCCGTGCTTTAAATTATTAATGCACACATGGCTGGAAAAGTAAGAGCTGAGTACTAATTTGGTTTTAAATAAAATCGAACAACGGAAATTTTGACGTGATAATATAAATAATTCTTCTTAGTTACGAATAACATACAAATCATTTGTATTAGCTTGACAGCTTGACAGTTATGTATATAAAATAAATCTATACTCAAATGCAGTAAACAAATAAATTTTTGATGAAATTTGTGTAAAATAAATCATATGATTAATATCAATATATTTGTATTTCTATCTTTATGAACAGTATAGTAACATCGTTCGGTTTTATCTTAAACCAAGTTAAAACCGAGCTGTTACTACCAACAATTAAGAACCATAATTATCTAAATGAAATAAATATATTATCACACCATTTTTATGGATTATGGGATAGGTGGCTCAGTGGTATCGAGTCGGCCTGTGGACCTTGAGAACCCTAGTTCGATCCTCACAGCCGAAAAACAATTTTCACCAATTTAAATCTACCCCTGTGGCTCCCTCTCCACTAATATCTTTAGGGGCCGCGTTTTGACGGCTGGTAACTGCACTTCACGCGAAAAAATATATCACTTACCGAGATCTGCTTAGGCAAAGTGCCACACCCAGTAATGGGTAAAAGGCGTGATGATATATTTATTTATTTTATGGATTGATTTAATTTTGCGTGTTATGTGTGGTTACCAGTCGTCAAATTACGTCCCTCAAAGATATTAGTGAGTAAAGAGTCACAGAAGTAATTTTAATGAACTGTACCAAAGTTCGATTTTCAATACGCTTGCTTTTCATCTTATAATTATTGAAAGAATTTTATAATATTAAATTTGATATTATTTATTAAAATAAATATAATCTACATTATTGAGATTATAGAATGTATTTAAAAATTCAAAAATATTCACAGAAATCAAACTGTGAAATATGTAATAGATACAAACAATAATCCTGTTTCCATAACTATTATATCAGTTATACAAAACAAAATAGTGTTAAACATATAATATTATTGAAATATTACTTCATAAATGAAAGTTTTTAAACAATTCTTTTCTAATTCTATAATTAGTTCACATTATCGACAATAATTAGTAAATAAATTCAACAAATTATCATATTTCCATAAAAATAAAATGTCTGGGTCAAAATTATGAAACATGATGAAGCAAAGTCATAACACTTTATATAAAGTTTAGTATCTATTCTAACATATAAAAGTAAAATTAGAAATACAACGCAAAACCGATACTGAAATAGGATTAAAAATATTGACAAAATACCTTTTTGGTTTTATTTTATTGACCTTTAGTTCGAGTACAAAAAAAAATCATAAAAAAATTATCATCTTGCAGAGTAGACGATTAATCAGTTTCCAAGAATTCCTGATTTTCCTAGAAGTGACGTATAGTAAATTAACAAAAAAACAAATTTCATGTGCATAATTTTTATAATTACAACAACGCCCATAAATCTCGTACCATGTACGCCACTGACTGACGTCACTGACATCAACACGTTTAGTATGTATAATATTACTTAATTCAATAATAAATTTTGTCATAACAAAACATATGTTTATATAACACTATTATCTTTTCTTAATCAAGGTTTTTATACTATTATAGCTAGTAGGAAATTTGTTTTGTCACTTTTATGATTTATCAACAAAATATTTTAGCGAGAAAACTCAATTCTGTCATTCGCTCCACACCCTTACAATATTATACGTGTGTTATTATTTGACACTAGTAATTATAATGATGAAAATGATATTTACCTATAAAGTTAGTCAAATATACTCCAAAATTGGGTGAAAGACGAAGAAATAATTTTAAAATAAATTAATTTATCTACATTTATTCGTTATTTAACGAATTGCAAAATTTTAAAGAATGGCGAATCTAAATATGTAGACAACTTTGAATTTAGTCATCTGGAATGTATGTCAAATGAAAGATTGGTGAAATAGGAATATACAAGGCGGACTAAATATATTAACAGGCCCGAATTCAGATAACTTTTAGAACAACTAATTCAAATTTTTTAAATTTTACGCAACTTTTTTTTAATGAAATGTTCTAAACTTTTTTTACATATAAATCATACAGAATGTGACACAGTTTTCAATCATTTTTAAAATCGTAAAAAAACTATGCAAAAAATCCATAACATAAATACATGTGTTAAAAATATTTACTGGAGAATAATTTGGTTATAATTACTTGCCAATTCGTTAAAAATGCTGAAAATTCACTCAAGCTGCAGGTCTGTTTCAGAAAATTGTTTTGGCTTATGGCATTTAAATTTTTTAACGATTAATAAAACCGCATGTTTTTTGTTACATCTCCTGCTTATCTGCCTCTAGGTATATATGAAGGTGAATAGAAGGAAAATCGAAATAATTTTTGAGATATGATAAATATTTTTTAATGGTGAAGAAACGATAAAAAATTATCGCATATTCGAAAATGTACAAATGGACAATTGAGAAATCAGAAAATATTTTTTAAGGTGAAGAAATCTTTTTTTTACCATGAAAAATATTTTCTAATTTCGGAATTGTACCCCAACCCACTCCACTCTCCAAACCTCTTGAGGGTGTAAAAAGGGAAAAATGCACATTTTCGAAGATGCGATAATTTTTTATAGTTTTTTTTTCACCATAAAAAATATTAATCATTTTTCAAAAAAAAATCGATTTTTCCCCCTTTCTACCCCCAAGGTGGAAGATGAGGTAAATTTGTAAATCTATTACAGTTTTTTATGGAGAATGCAATAGCGCAATAAAAATGGGGGTTTCCATTTAAGTTTTTCAAACTCACCCCATCCCACTTACCAGGGGTGGAAATATGTTTGCATATTATGCCTGAATAGTTTTAGAAAATTAAAAAAACACGTGTTTTGTAACTTTATCATTGTATGCTTCGTTCTCGAGATATTTAAGCGTTTCCAGACTTTTTGGACAGCCTGTATATATATATATATATATATATATATATATATATATATATATATATCACGCTGTGGTTCAGTGAGTTCGGACCCTGCACTATAATTGCCATCAAGTTCCTGATATAAATAAATAAACAAATTAAAGGTAAGATATTGCTTCGACGACCGTGGAGTAAATTAATAGATATAATTATCGGTTTGTTGTTAAAACGAAAAATTTAGAGCAAGAGGAATAAACTAGCTTGTATAAAAGCAATTATGAAAATAAATACAACGAAAGTAATGTGTTTTATATAATCATTAAAAACGTAGCCAAAAATTTTAAATAATAGCAAACAGCACAATTTTATTTTCAGTTTGTTGTTATTTAAAAAAAAAAGAACAACTTAACAATGAATCAAACTAACATATAATACAAAATGTAATTTCAATCTTTGCTATTTATCAAACAATTTAAATTCTACAGTGAAACTTCTGCAACATATATTAAGAGAGTCCTTGATCCCTCAAATCTCTGTTTAGGTTTGACATCAAAACCTAAACAAAACGAGTCAGCATAACAATTACCGGTAAAGTTGATATGCCGCCTACACAATTCTCAACGGTAGATGTTACGAGTATTTAGCACCTTATAAATCTAATCTCACGACGCCAGTGGCTAATATAAGTCAACAAAAGTGACTTAATTCTGCAGTAAATTTGTGTCATCAAAATACTCACCGTTATCAGCACTTTAAAAACGAAAATACGGTTGTTCTTGTTCTTATCTGTAAAGCCAAGGTCTGCAATGTTTGGCCGTGTGCAAAATTGAAATCGCTAATATTTGATGTTTGTCTGTGTGAACACGGACAGAAGTAGGTCACAAACAGGAGCGAGTCACTACATCTGCCCGCTGCCCGCTGGCCAATGGTTGGTTAGTGAGGACTTTATCAAGTGTTAGGATTATTTTTGCTAAGTTTCATCAACTGATAACCGAGTTGATCCAATGTTGGCCTCCTTACATGAGCGCCGCTCAACATAAACGAGTATTAATATGTTTATTGATTGTTTTATATAGATGACAATCTGATGTTATAATTAGAAACTGCACTAACTAAAATAACACGTGGAGTTAGTTACTAGTTAGCGGCTACTCTATAAGATTAGCAACATTTTAGTTTTAGACTTAAATAAATAAATATATCATCACGCCTTTTACCCATTAGTGGGTGTGGTACTCTTCCTAAGCAGATCTCGGTAAGTGATATATTTTTTCGCGTGAAATGCGGTTACCAACCGTCAAATCATGGCCCTCATAGTTATTTGTGTATTAAGAGCGTAAAGTGATTCTTTGTTACTAGAACACGGTAATTGCAGCGCGAGCCGAAGGCAATAGTGCAAGAGGAACAAAGACACTTTACGCTCGTCATACACACATAATTTTTTCTACGATTGCATCTTAAAATTATTAAAAAACGTATACGTACTGAAAATAAATTCGCTCTGTCAACTGTCAAACAAGTTTCTGTTTTGTTTGTATCCCTGGTAACTATTGAAATAAGCGCGCATTTAACAACTTTTTCGCGCGTTGCTATTGGAGACGCGCGACATAGATATATATATAACTTTACGATGACAAATGAGAGCGTAATTGTCAACTTTTCATAGCAATCATAGAAAAAAGAATTAGTGGAGGGGAGCCATAAAGGTAGATTTAAATTGGTGAAAATTGTTTGTAGACTGTGGGAATCGAACCAAGGTTCTCAAGATCCACAGGCCGACTTGATACCACTGAGCCATCTACCCCATACTTAAATAAACTGAACTGAATATTTAAATTTCTAAATGATAATTCATTTCTTCTATAAAAACATCATTTGACATTGGACAAACAGGGAAATGAGCTATATAACTTTCATTTACCTTCATTTCATTACCTTGGAAACTGCGAAGATACATGTTATAATTTTAATAAATCTCAACATTCGGTAAAAATACAGGGCTAGAAACGGAAAATTTAACGAACCGTAACTATGATTCAAAATTATTATGGTGCAAATAAACAAAATGCTTTTCAATTTTAAAATTTATTTTCTTTGCAAGTTACAACCTATTTTTTAAATAGGTAGTTTTTTACTTCCTTGTACGAAGTAAAGGAAGTATTGTAATCGCGAAAATTTTCGGTTCTCAGATTTCAACGGAAATAGGTATTTTGGCCCTCCCTGAATCCATTTTGACTAATTTCGTCGTGCCGTCTGTACGTACGTACGTATCTCGCATAACTCAAAACCGGTAAGCCGTAGAAAATTGAAACTTTATATTTAGGACTGTTATAACATCTAGTTGTGCACCTCCCTTTTTGCTCATTATATAACTTTCGGAAGTGGTACTTTACTTGAAGCCTATAATAGATATTCATGAAAAACTATATTCAAATATATTTTAAAACTCTCCAAATTTGGTATATAAGACTACTATATCAATGGAAATAACATAATAGATTTTGGTTAAAATAGACTAACCGGAAGTAGCACATTACATGAAGCTGTTAACAGTTTTCCTTGAATGGTATTATTTTAATTTTAGAAATAAATGCTGCAAATAAAAGATTTAGAGAATTAAATTCTGCGTCTAGCACATTAAGAATTTTTAAATTAGCTTTTTGCATAAACGAGATATCTAAATTTAAATATTATATATTTTTAGATTTAAAAAAAAAAAGTTTGTTATGGATTAGAACAAAAAATAAAAGATTTAATGTCAAATATGTGCAATGAAAAAAATATCTATGGTTTAATACGCGTACAAGGAAGTCATGTGGTGTCCACATCAGATATTTATTTTTGTCAACCTGTTTATTTTATAAATAGTGTTTTATCTAGATGAACTAGAACAGATAAATCTTATGTATTTCAAGAATTTGAAGAATAATTTTACTAATGTCACGAACTGTAATAATATTTACGATAACTTCACGAACCGGCAAAATATTTCGGTTTGCTCTAGTATATTTCAACTCGAGTAAAAAATGCTAGAGGTTTAGTTTTTCTCAGATTTTTATGCAATTTGAAGTTAAACACAACAGGCATGTATGCAAGAAGGTGGGATAATAAACAATATAGTTTTACCTACAAATAAAGAAAGAAAAGAATATTATTTTATTATGATTTATGTTACATTTTGATTCTAAGGCAGAGCCGTACCGAACCCGGAGATGCAAGGTGTGCAGAGCACACGGGCGACAAAGTAATGAGGCGGCGCTAGCCGCCCGTCCTACATTTAGATTTCTTCTGAAAACTTTAAAGAGCGTTAAATAACTACTGTCTATTAACTACTGTCAAAACTAATTTATTAGTAAAATAATTATTCTGATTAACTGATTATACTATATTTTATGCTTCATTTAAAAACTATTTTATGTATCTACTTACTGGAATTTAACAACGCAACGTTGCGCGTCTCCTCGCGTCGCAAACTGTTGGGAAATATGATTTGTTTTGTCGTTCCATGGTGAACATCTTTAGGAGCCGTGATTCGACGGCTGGTAACCGCACTTCACGCGAAGAAATATATCACTTACCGAGATCTGCTACGGCAGAGTACCACACTCAGTAATGGGTAAAATGGGTGATGATATATTTATTTATTTATTTATAAAGAGTAGTCCAACAATCTTTAAAATCTATTGCAATTATTTTTAAATGAATTATTAAAAATGTGTTAATTAAAAAGAAACAACAATAAACCAGATTATAATTCAAAGTATTTTTATTTATTTATTGTGTTTCCTTGTTAAATTGCTAAGTAACAAAGTTCCATGACAAACAAATTTATTCGGAAAAATGAAAAGCTCTTTCGATCGACTGAATTGATATTCAAATTAATGACGTTTATGGTGTACTTAAAAAGGGTAAAATAGCATTTCTTATTTCAACTAATAACAAAAAAACTGTACGAGAACTTAATGATCAACTATAATCTTCAGTAGTCACCTCAGATGTATTAAAGTAATAGAAAGCATGAAGACAAAGACATCTCTGTAATATTTCAATTTTGGCTTGTGCCAAAAATATGCCATTCACCTAATCATGATTACATAAATACAATATTCAGTAGTGTATATTTTTTTCACAAATATGTATTTTTATTCAGTCATTCGCCACATTAAATTAATTGATTTCGCTTTCTAAAATAAGGGCCCTTACCTATTACTACATGCGGTCGGTGACAAGCCAATGCATCTTCAACAAGTAAAATCTGATCTGAATCTGTATTGCTTCGTAATTAGGAAGAATGAGTAATATATATGTAATATGAAAGATTATCAAATTAAATAATTATTTAATTCAATAAATAAAGAAAAATGAGTCAAGAAAAGTGAAGCATTTCAAAACAAATAACAATTTTTTATATATGATCTTTATGAAAAATGCCATCATACTTGTACTCATAATTAATTGATTTGACCTAAAAGTTCATGCTAATTACAGGAAAAATTTTAATTAACACTACGTTATATTTATCGCACTCTAAAAATACTGATATTATATATTTTGTAATTCAAATCATTCTGAGAATATTATACAAAATTAAAGCACAATATAAGGTGACAACAAAAGTATATGATGAATGTTGATGATTATTTTCGTTTTTGTTAAATAAATTTTATCACAACTTATTATTATATCATCACGCCTTTTACTCATTACTGAGTGTGGCACTCTGCCTAAGCATATCTCGGTAAGTGATATATTTCTTCGCGTGAAGTGCGGTTACTAGCCGTCAAACCAATGCCCCCAAATATGTTAGTGGCGGGGGAGCCATAGTGGTAGATTTAAATTGGTGAAAATTGTTAGTCGCCTGTGGGGATCGAACCAGGGTTTTTAAGATCCACAGGCCGACTCGATACCACTGAGCCACCTACCCCATAGAGAATTAAATTGAATGAATTATATTTATTTTTATGAAGCCCCCGTCAATTATCGGCGCCTATGACTTTGATATCGTTTCTCAAGATGTTTGTTTTGAACTAATGAGCGTAAGAAACGTAATATGCAAATCTCTACAAAAACATTTGCGTACATTATGTAACATTGATAATACTAGTAAATTTGTTTTTTTCCGACAGTGTTTAATAGCTCAAGGAGCTTAAGTTTTAATTACAAATGATACAATTATCACACAGGAAGAAGCCCCCAAAAATAATTTACTGTCTTATATTTGACATTATGAACTGTGTGTTTTGAGTTTCCATGGACATGTGCAGTCAATTATTTGTTATCATGCCAAGTTTCATCAGCAAATTTTGTTTGATGAATTAAGTGTGCACGCAATATTTGTAAATAAAAGATAATCTTTTGTTTTTACTGCTTGTGTATTTTAGTTTATAATTACTTTGTCATATCTTCAACATATTTCTAATACCTAATTTATCTATATCAATAATAATAAACTAAGATAATTTTTTCTTTAAAATTAAGTATATGAATTAAATTTTTTTTTATAAAAATTAATTTTTCTTTCAACAATGCTATCTCGATAATTATAAACAATTAAATTTTTCATAGAGTGCAATTTTATTTAAATATTTTATTTCATTGATAAGATTCAAACTTTAAATTCGATTATTAAAAATAAAAGAATTCAGGCTAAATTTTTATCTTTAAGATATATTATTCTAAACACTGTGAAAATATTTATGTAAATATTTATAATTTAGGTTGTTTTTGTTCAAATTACATATATGTTTCGTTTAGTCTTAGTTAATTTATAGTTATTGATTTAGTCTTATATAGTATTATGAGATTGGTATGATTGAAGTTGTGTTTGTATTTTTAAACAAATAAATTGTAGTCAAGTATGCCTGGGACCGTCTAAGTGACGTCAAATATGAAATAATGTTGGACTGGGTGAGGGATGAGGGGACGTTTGTGAATGGTTAAGGGCGCATGTGACTTTGTAGATTGTTTTGAAAGTATATATTCGGCGATAGTCGAGAAAATTTGAAAGTAATAATTACTTAAATAAATAAATATATCATCTCGCCTTTTACCCATTACTGGGTGTGGTATCCTTCCATAGCAGATTTCGGTAAATGATGTATTTCTTCGCGTGAAGTGCGGTTACCAGCCGTTAAATCACGGCCTCCAAAGATGTTAGTGAAGGGGGAGCCACAGGGGTAGATTTAATTTGGTGAAAATTGTTTGTCGATTGTTGGGATCGAACCAGGGTTGCCAAGATCCACAGGCTGACCCGATACCACTGACAAGTAACACTACTCAACTGTCAGTCACCGATTTAAATGAAACTTGATACATTAGTATAGAACTCTAAAAAATATTGAACCTCTATTTATTTTTCTTCCGGAAGTTGCTTTTTAGGGGTACAAACCACTCCTGAAAGATGGTAAAAGCAAGAATCGCCATAAATGAAATTAAATAATACCAAAATATTACGCGTTCAACATTGGTATTATTTGATTTTAGAAATAAATGCTGCAAATAAAAGTTTTAAGAACTAAATTCTGCGTCTAGCACATTAAGAATTATTAAATTAGCCTTTTGTATAAGCGAGATATCTAAATTTAAAAATTTCTTGTTTTTTGTAATGAAGTTTGTTATGGATTAGAACAAAAAATAAGAAAAAAATAAAAAAAATTAATGGCAATGTCAAATTACGTCAAATATGTGAAATAAAAAAATGTAGGTATAGTATAATACGCGTACAAGGAAGTCATGTGGTGTCCACAAAATGTATTTGTCTATAATTATTAGACAAGTCACGTGCTCAGCCCAACATGGATGTAACCTGTGGTGTCTGTATTTAAGGCTGAATGTACTGTATTTTGTATAGGCAAAATAAATAGCGTAACATATGTTTTCGTTTTATAGGTTAAGTTTAGTGGTAAACTTGTTGATGTTTATGTTACAGAAATAGATAAAACGGATAAATTTCGCAAATTTAATAAAGGTACAAATCTTATGATTATAAGGATAATTCAAACTTGGGGCCAAGTGGCACTTTTAATGTTGAAAACTGGTGGAAATGCTTTTCATCTCTCTGGACGCACTGAGGGTAATAGGCTGTTACTAGTTATTCAATCTAGCCTTTTCTGCTTTGAGTCAATATATCAGAAGAAATCTGATATTTTAATAATCAATTTGAATGAAAATTTCTTTAGCAAGTAAATTTTCACCTACCTATTAACATTTAAATACTTGTTTCTGTTTTTTTTATTGTTATTATTTTTTACTTCCTTGTACGAAGTAAAGGAAGTATTGTAATCGCGAAAATTTTCGGTTCTCAGATTTCAACGGAAATAGGTGTTTTGGCCCTCCCTGAATCCATTTTGACTAATTTCGTCATGCCGTCTGTACGGACGTACGTATCTCGCATAACTCAAAAACGGTAAGCCGTAGAAAATTGAAACTTTATATTTACGACTGTTATAACATCTAGTTGTGCACCTCCCTTTTTGGTCATTATACAACTACCGGAAGTGGTACTTTACTTGAAGCCTATAATAGATTTTCATGAAAAACTATATTCAAATATAATTTAAAACTTTCCAAATTTGGTATATAAGACTACTATATCAATGGAAATAACATAATAGATTTTGGTTAAAATAGACTAACCGGAAGTGACACATTACATGAAGCTGCTAACAGTTTTCCTTGAAAAAAATGGTATTATTTTAATTTTAGAAAGGAATGCTGCAAATAAAAGATTTAGAGAATTAAATTCTGCGTCTAGAACATTAAGAATTTTTAAATTAGCTTTTTGCATAAACGAGATATCTAAATTTAAATATTATATATTTTTTGATTTTTTTAAAAATTAAGTTTGCTATGGATTAGAACAAAAAATAAAAGATTTAATGTCAAATATGTGCAATTAAAAAAATATCTATAGTTTAATACGTGTACAAGGAAGTCATGTGGTGTCCACATCAGATATTTTATTTATAAAAAAAAAATAGAAATATATCATCACGTATTTTACCCATTATTAAGTGTGGCAAGCTGTCGAAACAGATCTCGGTAAGTGATATATTTTCGCGTGAAGTGCGGTTACCAGTCGACAAATCACAGGCCTCAAAGATATTAGTGGAGGGGGAGCCTCAGGGGTAGATTTAATATGGTGAAAATTGTTTGTCGACTGTGTGGATCGAACCAGAGTTCTCAAGATTTTTATTATTTAATAAATATTATTTTCTTACTAATGAGTAGGCTATTTCTTATTTACAATATTTATAGAAATTCTGATTTCAAATGATATACAATTTGTTTATTAACTCGAACGGAAACTTAATCTGTATGGAATCGCCTAAAAATTATTTTTCTGTACCGAACCTGAATATTTGTTTAAATTTTCTGAACCCGAATCCAAATCTACTCTGGTATAAAATAGTATACCGCTACTTAATTTCATAACCAAATTAATATTACATTATCTCGCATAACTCAAAAACGGTAAGCCGTAGAAAATTGAAACTTTATATTTACGACTGTTATAACATCTAGTTGTGCACCTCCCTTTTTGGTCATTATACAACTACCGGAAGTGGTACTTTACTTGAAGCCTATAATAGATTTTCATGAAAAACTATATTCAAATATAATTTAAAACTTTCCAAATTTGGTATATAAGACTACTATATCAATGGAAATAACATAATAGATTTTGGTTAAAATAGACTAACCGGAAGTGACACATTACATGAAGCTGCTAACAGTTTTCCTTGAAAAAAATGGTATTATTTTAATTTTAGAAAGGAATGCTGCAAATAAAAGATTTAGAGAATTAAATTCTGCGTCTAGAACATTAAGAATTTTTAAATTAGCTTTTTGCATAAACGAGATATCTAAATTTAAATATTATATATTTTTTGATTTTTTTAAAAATTAAGTTTGCTATGGATTAGAACAAAAAATAAAAGATTTAATGTCAAATATGTGCAATTAAAAAAATATCTATAGTTTAATACGTGTACAAGGAAGTCATGTGGTGTCCACATCAGATATTTTATTTATAAAAAAAAAATAGAAATATATCATCACGTATTTTACCCATTATTAAGTGTGGCAAGCTGTCGAAACAGATCTCGGTAAGTGATATATTTTCGCGTGAAGTGCGGTTACCAGTCGACAAATCACAGGCCTCAAAGATATTAGTGGAGGGGGAGCCTCAGGGGTAGATTTAATATGGTGAAAATTGTTTGTCGACTGTGTGGATCGAACCAGAGTTCTCAAGATTTTTATTATTTAATAAATATTATTTTCTTACTAATGAGTAGGCTATTTCTTATTTACAATATTTATAGAAATTCTGATTTCAAATGATATACAATTTGTTTATTAACTCGAACGGAAACTTAATCTGTATGGAATCGCCTAAAAATTATTTTTCTGTACCGAACCTGAATATTTGTTTAAATTTTCTGAACCCGAATCCAAATCTACTCTGGTATAAAATAGTATACCGCTACTTAATTTCATAACCAAATTAATATTACATAGCAAAGCTGCAATTCATACTTGAAAATTCCGCAATATGTCTAGTTTCTCTTGCAGCAAGTAATAACATCATGCCATGTCACTAAATAGTTTATGATCGTGCACTCTCGTCTACTTAACTTAATCTAAAGTTTATATTTGTAGTCTTTGGGTTTCTGTTAAGGTTAAATTAAATTAGATTAGTTGAAGACTTTCTGGTTCAGCCCCAACCAACTTTACTGCACTTCGTAATTTGTCGGTGCTCACCCGGGACTGGCTATTTCAAATTATGCCCATAACACTAACTTAGCAGAACATATTACGACAACACACTAAGTTATGTAAGTACTTATGCGACACGTGCTTTTTTACTTAGTAGAGGACTAGAGGAAACAAGGAAGCGTTTTCATTGCAGAATTCTGGCCTCCCTTGCACAGTTACAGTTTTACTAGTGCTGTTTCTACACATTATATTTAATTCGCGGGATTATGATCCCAATTATTACCACAAGTATGTCGTATGAACATTACATTTAAAATGTTAAAGATGTAACTATGTTTCATGTCATGTTGGCTGTTCTGGAATGGACATTAATATTTTTTACAGTACACGTTATAAAAAAATATCAGAATATACAGGGTGTTTCAGGACTAGTGTAACAAACTTTAACAGCTTATTCCTGAGGTCATTTTGGGCCAAAAATGTCACATGAACATAGGTCCTATTTCTTCTAGTTACCAAAATACAAGAGGTTGAAGTTCTATACATAACACGAAATTTTCCAATTTTTGAAATCAATTTACTTTCGGAAAACAAGAGGTTTATTGAAAAGTTATACCTTATTTGTCTTAATTAATTTTATTTATTATTTTTGTGGGAAATGAAGACAAAAAGTTCTACAAATAAATGAACAAATGAAAGAAGAGAACTAAATTGTATTATGAAACAGTATAAGACAATTTACCAAGTACCGACTTTTCTGTTAAAAACTAATTTAAAATCAAAAAAGAAACATGTTTTTATATTTCAAATATAATTAAATTTGAAGAAAATATTAATACATTTTAAAAATATGATATATTTTACTGAAAATGGCAAAACATTACCCCAAAATACATATTTTTGTATTAAGTGCATGAAAACATTTCGCGCTTAAAATACAAACAATATTTTTCTACGATGAATTTTAATAATCATCAGAACTTAGTATTAGCAACTGTTCAAATTGTACATTTAATTTTCAATTCATAAATAATTAATTTTAAAATATATATTCACCACATTTAAATTACTCCTGTTCCGCACTTCGAGTACATAAATATATCAATAATGTATTGAAATCTGCCGCGACAGCGTCACTCCAATAATGGATAAAAAGCGTTATGATGTATTTCTTTATTTTTTATTTAATTCCATATAATTTGATGATGCTATTTGAAATATATTTGTGTACGAATTCATAAATGAAATTACTGAATTTTTGAAAATTAAATGTAAGAAAAATTTAAATTTAATACATTTATAAAAAATAAAAGAATTAATGATAAATGTAAATTCTAAAAAGATATGTACCTAGTCAAGTTAAATATATTTCTGAACATCTGCAAATAAAAACGCTGACAGCTGGTTTCACATTATGCTCAGAGATGTGCATCTACGTGTAATCTTTAATTGTCGACATCTACACGTAGACAATACGTCGACAATTTTAGCGACGTAGACAATGTAAGCAATGTAGATAATGCATCTGACAGTTGTAAAATTCAACATAACCTAAATTTATTCCTTTGTAACTATTACATGTATTCGTATTCGTGAGCTCGGGTCATTATAGGTCTTTATATAATAAAACTAATAAAGCAAGTGCTCGTACGTTACTAGACGAATGTCAGTCTTGGGTCTTGGGCGAACTGTCATATTTTTAAAATCGATCAATGCGCCATCTCACCAGACGGAGTTTTCTTTGGCGCTATTTTTAACAGTAACCAGTCGACAAATTTTGAACGTTTTGTCCTGCACAATTAATTTTTTTCATGTAATCCCTAGAATAAAAATAAAAATCTCTACCAACATTTACAATTCCCTAGTTCTAGGGATACAATTTTAATATGACTTAAGTGAACACAGGTGTTTTCATTGTCTACATAGTCTACATTGTATACATGAAAAATGAAGACGTAGACTACATGATTGTTTACACGTAGAGAATTGCGTAGATTACTTGCAGTAGACTACACGCACATCCCTGATTATGCTATACAAGAAATGAAAAATGATAGATCTTTTCACAACAAACTCGAATGATCGTATATTATGCTGATATATATGTATGCCCGTATATTTTTAGTATTTTATTATAGTATTATTTTTGTAAAAAAATACAAGCAGTTATATTTTAATTACATACATAAAAGGATGTCGATATAATAGTTTATAATTGCATTGTTTTAGCATTATAAATATATTATTCATACGTATAAATTTAACATTAAATATAATAATTATCTTTTATTATATTTTGTAGCTTAACATGCGTTTAATCCTATAGAAAGTAATTATAATTAAAGTTGACGTTAATTGACATTTAAATTATACAAGTAATTTTATATAGCTCTAGACACAAACATGTTTAAAATTTATTATTATTGTGTCGTTAAGGATGTAAAATAATATTTTATGATGTAGCATTTTTTGTATCTATTAAATTATAAAAATTCTAATCTTGCCAGATAATTGCTTATTTACAACAATAATAACGCACGAATATCTAATCTAAGTTTTATGATGTAATTTGCCACTAAAATAGAACATGTTTTAATTTTCAACAAAGAGATGTCCGCTCGCCTATCATAAATTGTTCTTGAAATTGCGTGCCGCGGACTAATTTACCTTGAAAGTTGAGAATGAGCAGATCAAACAATGTCTATCTTATTTGATCTTTAAGCCAGACATTGCCAAATAATTTCATTCAAACAACAATCCACTTAGTAAATAATATACGGGATGTACCAGATACACGAGTCAGCAACATTATTTTCTTTATTATTCAAGATTATTAAATAACTAAGGTAACTGTAGGAGATCAAAGCAGTCACACATATATACAGGGTGTTTCACAACTTAGAGCAAAAAATTAAAGGGTATATTCTGTACGACATGCTGATCATGAAACATTTTTTTTAATTCAAAAAATTAAGGGTTGTTAACCTAAAACATTTTTTGTAGTACTGCACTGGATTCGCTTTCCTATTAAACACAAACAATGAAGCAGGTATCAACTACGAAAGAATAATTACACAATTCAATTATTAGCAGTTATTTATAATAGAATTTTATTTAATTAATAACTTTTACATAATCATCCACCCAGTGGCAGTGGCAACAAAAAATTTTGGACTGGGAAACATGGAAAATAGTTTTGCGATTTAAAAAAAAATCCTTTTGTTTCATGATCAGCACGTCGTACAGAATATACCCTTTAATTTTTAAGTTGTGAAACACCCTGTATTCTTAAGTTACAGCACAAAATTATATTTTTTTAAATGAACACCTTATTGAAATGTATACTGTTTGATAGTGGTTTTGTTTTCTGAATTCAATTAAATAAACATTTTATATTCTTACATAATAAAAATAATGAAAAAATGCGATTTAAATTCAAACAAATAGGCTATGGACCGTAAAAATTAAACAGGAAATAAAATCGTGTATACCACTAGTCACATATGTTAAAAAGGCCTACCAATTGGAGCGATTTGGGATTTGAATTATAACGTAAAATAACTACTCCTAGAATTAATTATTGTAGACCTCGACATTTCAAGCGTAAAAATAAGTGAAAACTTACCGAGACCCGCTACGGCAGAGTGCCACACTCAGTAAGGGTAAAAAGCGGAATAATTAGAGATGAGATTTGTTTTTTCTACATCAATAATATATGTATGTGTCATAAACAAAAATTTGTTTGGAACAAAATGCTTTTATCTCAGCCCATTTTATCTAAATTGTATTTAAGAAACGACCCTAATTACCAAATTTTGAAGGAATCAATCTTCTTACAACTGCATTTATTCATCGTGCATAATAAATGGGGTAGGTGGTTCAGTGATATCGATTCGGCCTGTGGATCTTGAGAACCCTGGTTCGATCCCCACAGCCAACAAACAATTTTCACCAATTTAAATTTATCCCTGTGGCTCCCCCTCCACTAATATCTTTGGGGGCCGTGATTTGACGGCTGATAACCGCGCTCCATGCGAAGAAATATATCAGTTATCGAGATCTGCTACGGCAAAGTGCCACACCCATTAATGGTTAAAAGGCGTGATGATATATTTATATTTATTTATAAATAGTAATGGCACCGAGGCTAGTTATTTTAAGTAAAATATGTATAATATATGGAAGATATTGTAAAATATCTTGAAAATATGACATTGAAGGATACTAACTTAAAATAAGTTCCAGGATGTCGAACGTTTCGTTTTTCATGTATAATAATATGCTACCAGAAACGCGAGATAATCTGAATGAAGAATAATACTTGTGAATTAATAGTTAAATTTTGTTACTATATTTATCATAATTTATATTTTGTTTGTGAAAATGTGAAGCTATTTTATTAGTTTAAACTATTATTATATAATCTATTTATAATTAAAATAAAGATTTAATTAAAATTGATTTACAATTTAACACCTACACATTAATTTCAAAACCTACTTTCGAATTTTCTTAACTAATAAAAATAAATTTACTATTTCTATACCTACAATGTAATGTAAATATCGGAAAAGAAATATTCGAATACATAAAGTTTGTATTTCGTACGGTAACTTTAACATTCAATATTAAGTAGTGGGGTAACCAATCACTGTCAATCTAGTTACTAACGTAGTGGGGGTTGGGTCAGCCCACTGGCTACCGGCCACCGCACGCTGGCACCCCTGTGAAACTAGTAAGTCGAAATAGTAGCCTCTTAAAACAAGACAATAATTTACCTATTTATATAAATTTTACAACCTAAAATTATGGGGTAGGTGGCTCAGTGGTATTGAGTCGGCCTGTGGAAGTTGAGAACAAACAATTTTCACCGAATTAAATCTACACCTGTGGATGATTTACCCCAGTTCGGCTCGGTGTGTCCGGACCCTGTACTGTAATTGGGATAAAGTTTCAGTTGTACAATAAATAAATAATTTTTCATGTCCATAGCGATTCCATAACATGGTATAAGTAAATATGGTCAATATGGAAAAAAAATAGATACCATTAGAACCTGTAATAGTTTTTTTCATTATTTAAAATAAATACAAAAATACTATTTTGTAATAATTTTAATACTTCTGAATTGTTTGTAAATAGATAATTAATTTTTTATACTCGTTTACATTTGTATTTAATAACAGCAGATTGCATAAAATAAAAAAAAATATAGTTGCTCGTATTTCTTTATTAGTTAAAAATTTTAATTGTTGTATAAAAATAATAAAGTCAAAAACAGAAAACGGCCATTAGACTGTCGTCACCCATAACTATTAGTAGAGGGTGAACAACAGGGAAATGTCATCACATAAAAATGTTTTTCACAACACGATGGGTCCAGATGAAATTCAAAACTACACAATACAAGGACT
The DNA here is from genome assembly GCA_947425015.1 of Pterostichus niger. Lineage (NCBI taxonomy): Eukaryota > Metazoa > Arthropoda > Insecta > Coleoptera > Carabidae > Pterostichus > Pterostichus niger. The sequence continues at coordinate 23,526,023 of OX380342.1, forward strand.
CGCATAGCCTACGCAGAACCAGAAGCCAGAAAAATAAACATTAGGAAAAATGTACTGTTTACGTTAAATTGTCAATTAAAATATATAAAAAAACTAAATGAATTGCTAGTTTTGAAAATAGAAGCAATCAAATTTATTTCTTTCAACAAATTGGAATTAATATAATATAGTTTATTACAAACAGAAAATTGGCGTCAACAAATGAAGTGTCATTTGACCAACTAAAATTATTTACTACTGTAATAAATTTTCGTGTATTTGTTGATCATAAAAACGAACATATCCCTAATACCACAAACATAAAATTTATTCATTAAGCCTCGCTGTAAATAGGTCATGACCCGAATATGTGTACACATGAATAAGTTTACTTCCTAAATATTTACCTAAAACCTTCATAACATATCATCTAAAATGTTACGGAAAACATTTACAAAATAAAACACTCAATTTTCTAGCGTAAAAATCGCGTAAATTCCGTAAGTATTACAGTCATATAATTAAAGCATGCATTAGGTAAATATTATCTGTTTTCGCTGGCAGTGTGCCAGCTCGGTCGTTGCCAGGGTGGCTTCTCAAATGCACCGTTCCCATTTCGACAACTAATCATATAATCAACTGAAAAATATAAGAGTCCGAATTCGATTCTTACAGTTCAATATCTTTACCAAGACAAGAAATGAAAATACCTGTATTTCTTCAAATCGATTAAATATTTATAGTTTACGAGAAAAACATTATTCAAAATATGTAGAAGGAATAAGTGACGTTACTGTGACGTATTAGTGGTAAGTAGCTGAAACAAGATGGGCATACGAAAAAAAAACAAAGTTGCAAACTTGTAAGTTTTGTTGTCACAATTAATCGCAAATTATAACAAGTGAACTCTATCATCCGTCAGTTTCAACATTTAAGAGAGAAATACAAATTACAAATATAGAAGAACTAGAAAAAAAAGTTGACCTGAAACTGACAGGAAATAGTATGTTATGCATCAAGGGAGGGAAACAAGCGATTATTTCCGCGTGTGAAGTTATCAACCGGGTGTGTTGTGTGTGCTTGCTGATAACAAATACCGAACGCCCCATATTATATAGAGCTGGGATTTGATCCCTTTCTTGCCCTTTACGGGTTGTTAAATTAGTATAGAGTTAGGAAAGGTTTGATAAATGCTTCACCTGACAAGATTTTTAAGAAGTGATAAAATTATGATATGTAAAAGATAAATTAATTACGAACTATAAATAAATCAAATCTTTTACCCATGACTGGAAACTTTCAATATGTGGTATATTTATTCGTAAAAAATAAGATTACCGTACGATACGTAATAGTCAATTCTTCATAGCAATTGTAGAAAATAGTATGTTATGTATCAAGGGAGGGAAACAAGCGATTATTCCCGCGTGTGAAGTCGAGGTTTGCCAACTTCACACAAGGGATAATCGCGCTCTCCCGTGAAACATATTATACTTTTTGTAACAAGTGCACAAAAATTACCGTCTTATCGGGACAAATGTCAAATATGGGTTGCGTAACTAATTACCTAGGAAACGCCACAAACAGCTAATAATCGTAGTCTCTAGAGAGAGAAACATGCTACCTAGGGAGAGAAACATTATGTTTCTCCCTAGGGGAGAAAAGCAGTGTTTCTCTCTCTAAAATTAGGGAATAAGAACGTGTTTCTAGTGCATGTGTTACGCAATTAAACATTTGCCTGTCCTTTAAGAATCAGAAAAGCATTTCTTTGCATGCCTAGTCAGGAAAATAACATATTGCCTGCCTAGGCAGGTAATGAAACAAACGTGAGTGTCTAGTTATTTAGCAACATAAAATACTGACTGAATATGTAAATAAAATATTTATATTAAATTAATTTAAAATATTTATTATTTGTTTATGTTTCAGGTGAAATGTTATACGTAAAAATTTGAATTAGTGATTGAGATTGTTGGGATTGGATTCAAAAAATATAACTATCAAAAGTTTCGATAATATCATCAATGTGTTTTTATCCATTTCTGTTTCCGGAAATTCTACTTTTGTATTCACAAATTTCGTAAAATACACATAGGTAAGTGGCCAGTTGAACTAACAAAACTTAATTTATAAATTTTGTTTAAATAAATAAATGCAAATCGAATGTGTTTAGCGGCAATGCCAATTAATCGATAAGACTTCGATTTGACATATCATCATCAAAAATAAATTTGTATCTCCAGGATTATGATAAACGGTGTCAAATTTTATAGTGGCCGAAATGAGAACGTCCGAGATAAGAGTTAACCGCTGCCAGATTCTACCACAACATGTTTGCGAGTGTGCTTACTTCATAGGGCGCATGTACACGCACGATACTTCCGCGTGCGCCTCTCAATTCCGTATAATTTGAATTAGAGAGCGGCGCGTTTTTTGGCAAACATCCCGTATGGTTAAACGGACCTACTGACAAATTAGCATGCGTTTATTATAAGCACATCAACAAGAAATAAGAATACAGCATGTAAACAATTCTTATGGGAATTGTTTGCATAGTTCTACGTAATGTGTGGCGCATCTGAAATAGTTGAGTAAAATTAGCACGCTATTAATTAAGTTTAAAAAATTGTTGTTGATGTGCACTATGCACTGCCAGTGAGTAATGTCGTCGCATTACGTGCAGGTTAACAGCATTTATTTTCTATAACCTCAAACATAAAGTTGGCTCTTCTTAGTACTAAGTATAATTTATAACAGCGAAAGATTCTGCATTACAAAGCAAATATTTATTATCATTTTATTTTGAGATCCTTTTATTCTAATTATTTGCTAGAAAAGAAGAAAATAGAAAGTAAATACACACTTATACAAAAAAAAATTAAGAAGAAGAGAGACGTCAAAGACGGTTGCGTTTATAGGATATACAAAAAAAATTACATGCAATGAGTGTTACATAAATGTATAAGCATTATGTATCAAATATTCAACACGGTAGATGGACATATTTTAAAAATTTATTTTTTCTAATTATGTTTTCCTGATACATATTACTAATGTACTGAAGTCTATCCTCGTTGTGTTTAGGTTAGGTTAGATTTGGTTAGGTTATAAAAATAATAATTTAGGAAAAAAAGTATTATTAGGAAAAATCCTAATTATTTTTTCCTAATACATTTTTACAAATGTACTGACGTCTGTCCTCGTTGTTTTCAGGTTAGGAAAAACATCACAACAAAATTGACAAACGACAACGCGAAACAAAATGGAGTGAGAGTCGGATACAAATGAAAACGTTCTCAAAGCCAGTATGTACCAACGTATGGTAAAAAAATTAACATCAACTTTTAAATAAATTAAAATTTCTAAATATTTATTTATTTTTTTAATTTTAAATAATTGTAAATATCATTAGTGTGTACTTTCATTCTATCAGTTCGGTGCAAGTAAGTTTTCATTTTCTACAGTTTATCCAAACTTATGAAGTCTCTCTTCTGCTTAAAATTTTTTTGTATACAAATTTGACATTAGGTGCAAGAGAGATGTAGTGAATATAAGAAAGAGATAAAACTTTCACAATCCTAACAAACTCCCTCACACTATTTAGTCCACACTTGACAACTGTCATCAGTTCAATAGTATTAACCTACATTTTTTGTTTTGTTTTCATAAGTACTTATTTCTGTTTTTAATGATTAAAGAAATGTAAAAAAATCTAATATTTTTGTAACATCTATACAGCTTGGCTACAAACTTCTTGTTGTGTTCAATGATTTGTTTATATTGCAATACCCTATTATCTTTATACAAGTGCTATTAGATGGGAACCTTAAATATTATCTTTGTAAGTTCCTGTTACAGTACAGGAAAGTTGCAGCTTATTACTGTTGAATCACTAGGTATAAGGTGCAATCAACGAGTTTTTAACTTGCATATAATTTCAATTGAACAATAGAAAAATAAAATATATCTTATTGTGATCTTTCATCTCTTCGGAACAATAGAATGACATGTAAAATATTTCAATAAATAAAAGTTATTTTTATATTCTATTATTTCAAATAAATTCTGACACAAAACTGTTATTCATTTGACCTAAATTACCAAAATTCATTTTCCATTCGACGAGAACGGTTTGCATATAATAAATATTAATCAAGATGTCCTTAAACGTTAAAGTCCTGTCCCAACATATCAATATTGTATTCCATGATAGTATACACGATGTTTGACCGATAAGTCAACAAGTAAACAATTTTTTGTGTATAATTTATTTACAAAAAGCTCCATTAACTAATTTGCATACATTATAAAAATTACTCTCATAAAATATTATGATTGTATTTAATTAATTAAAATAAGATTTTTTTTCTTACCTTCTCATTGTCGGTTCCCAGAGGTGGGAGCTGAAACAACAAAAAATCAGTTAAAATGATTTACAGACTTACATATAGCGTACATTTTCGTTACTATAGTTGTTAGACATTCAAAAAGTTAAATCTACAACTGCCTTTCACAAAACACTGTTCTCACGGCCAGCTCAAATTCTAAAAGAACAATTCAAGTGAGCAAAGTGACTTACGAGTATGTTAAGTAATTTGCTTGTTAGGACGGTTAAGCACTGATTAATTAGTGTTTCGACATGATAAAAATGATTCTTTTTCAGTGTACTACTATATTAAATGAATTTTCTAATCAAAGTACATGGCATATACTAAGTAAACATCAAAGTTGTATTGTCCACGCTACGGTACTAAAATGATATTTTAAATAGATAATTTTGTATTAAGTGCGCAAACAGAGTGTTTTTTTTTGTTGCGCGTGAGAATGTTACTTTTAGTCGAGATCGCAGGTCGAGACAATAAAAGTCAGTCGAACGGGCCAAAAATTTTGCCCACGTAATACAAACAATTTTTTTTCTACAACTATAAATAAAGAATAAAAAAATAATTATTGATTTATTTAAGTAAATTGAAGGGAAATAATCAACAATAATATTAATTTGATACTATTGATGTATTGTAACTAATGAAACCTGACAAGACACTTATTTTGCGCACTAGAATACGAAACAGTGCGTGAAATACTCATTTTGCGTACTAGGGTGCGAAATAATTCGCAAAATACGTGTTGTCATGGTAATGTAAATAATGAAAAAATCACGTGCTTCGCGTAGAGATATTAGTGAAAAAAAATTAACATTTTTTGACAGTTGTAGAAAAAATTAATTTATATCCAACTTTGCATTAGAGAAATTTAAATTTTAAGTTTGACGTAACTGAAAATATAAAATGTGTGACAGGGTATTTTAATGGAATAGGTGGCTCAGTGGTGTCAAGTCGACCTGTGGATTTGAGAACTCGGGTTCGATTCCCATAGGTGACAAACAATTTTCATCAAATTAAATCTACATCTGTGGCTCCCCCTCCACTAACAGCTTTTGAGGGCCGTGATTTGATTGTGATAACCGTACTTTATGCAAAGAAATATATCACTTACCGAGATCTGTTACGGAAGAGTGCCACATCCAGTAATGGGTACAAGGCGTGATATTATGTTTCAATATTAATATCATTAGAACAAAAATAAAATAAATATATCATCACCCCTTTTACCCAATATTGGGTGTGACACTCTGCCTAAGCAGATCTCGGTGATATATTCTTCGCGTGAAGTGCGGTTACCACCATCAAATCACAGCCCTAAAAAGTTATTTACAGATACAAAAATTTAAGTATATCAAGAAACAATTATTATTTTAAAAAGAAAAATTCGACCGACGCTGCGATTTTTAATTTCTGGTCTTTGACAAACTTTTGATTAAATTTCTGGAATGCAAAATTCAAATCAGCTTTCCCGGAGATAGGGTACGCGTTCGAAATTCTGGAATCAATTGAATTTTTTCTATAAAATAATAATTACACATTGAATTTAATTAAAACTTGTTTCAAGTACCAAAAAAACTAGCGCCGGCCCTGCGTCGAAGTAAACAAAAGACTTGTCGAAAAACTTAAGAACATTTATCATCTTGTCATAGACATATTTGCTCAAGATTATTTTTCTATTTTTAAAACGAAAAACAATACACTTAACGAAATTATTTGCATATACAGGATGTTTAGAACCAGATAGGAGGCTATTTATAAAATGTCGTTATTTTTTCAAGAAAGTAAGGTACTAAATATGTGCATGCGTGTATCATTAATAATATTTTTAAATATGCGTAAAGAACACTGATTATTTTTCTATTTTAAAACAGTAAACAAATTTGTTTGCGTATTTAAATTTATTATAAGTAACTGTAATACGTATGTAATCTTATGGATATCAGTAGCATGAAATGCAAAGCTCATGCTATAATTATGTTCATGCTTCATCCAACTCCTATCAAGATCTTGATAACAATATAATTTATTAAATAATGCAAAATAGAACGGTAGTACATAATAATAATAATAATAATATAAGCTTATAAATCCAATTTATGGGCGAAAGCCTCTCCCTCCAGCTTCCATTCTTCTTTATTGACGGCCAATGTCGGCCAATTTTTTATTTGGTTGGACAGCTCATCTCTCCAGCGAGTATTTTGCCTTCCGCGTCTTTTTTTGTAAAAGAAGATGCGGTAGTACATATGAGCTGTTTAATTTAAGGTTTTATATTTAAATTATGTTATTTAGTTGTCGTCTACCAGCTCTGTTACTCATTTATTTCTAACACTTAGGATCGGTTTTCTATCTCCGGATAAAGTTCCCAATAACTATCAGCGGGATAAATAAAAAATATCGTATCGCAATCATAGTACAAATGGTAATAGTTATACTAAATGTTATTTTCTGATGTGATATTTTCTCAATTATCATGCGATTAATTATCGCTAACTTCATTCGCTGATTCAAAAACCGGTTCTTAATGATAGCTACAACTACAATTTTAATTTTACAGGAATAATAAGTTAATATCCAATTTATTCATGATCAGTATTATAAAGAACAGAGTAAATTTAATTTAATCAACTATTTCGAATCTATGATGTGAACTAATGCTCTATGAATGTTTCAGGGGTTCGTGCTGCCCCATTTTATGGGATATAGCGTGATGTTATGTATGTATGTATGTATTTCGAATCTATTTGATTTATTTTATGACATAAAATTACTGTCCAAAGTTCGACTGTCATTTGAATGAATAAATTTTATTTACTTTGGAAGTAAATTTATGTCATTTATATTACCGGACATAAGAAAATAAAGCATAAATTCCATATATTATTATATAAAATATAGAAAGAGACGCTAAAGTCTTTGTAATTGACAAAGAAATTAAAGAAATTTATTTATTTTAGTTATTATATTCTATTACTATATTTATAAAAGGTGTAAAATAAGTAAGAAATATTGATAATATCGAGTTGACTTGTGAATTTGAGAACCTGGATTCGATTCCCACAGCCGACAAATCTTTTCACCAAATTAAATCTACCTCTGATATAGTCGGGGGCGTGATTGGACAACTGCTAACCGCATTTCACGAGAAAAATATATCACTTACCGAGATCTGTTACGGCTGAGTGCCACACCCAGTATTGAATAAAAAGCGTGATGATATATTTATTTTTCTTTTAATTAAAAAATAATAATAATAAAACGATATACATTTTTGGTTTGACTGTTATATTATAAATATGAAATCCAAATAAAACCTATTTTTTCATTAAAAAAAAATTATTCTCTTCATTCTGCGTTGGACTGATCGTAGTGATTGGATTCGTGAGGGACCAGGTTTGGTAATCATAATTAATTAATAGTATTTAAATCTGAAACATGGGGTTGCCAACTAGAGTATTTAAATCCGGATACTTCGGGTTCCCCATCTTTTCTCCTGGTTTCGGATTAGTTATTTATTAACTTGTTTTTTTATATTATTATTTTATATCTTTAAGTATGTCCTCATATAATTAGAGTTAAAGCACATCTCGGTAAGTGATATATTTCATCGCGCGAAGTGCGGTTACCAGCTGTCAAATCACGGCCCACAAAGATGATAATGAAGAGGGAGTCACAGGGGTAGTTTTAATGTGGTGAAAATTGTTTGTCGGCTGTGGGAATTGAACCCGGGTTGACACCACTGAGACACCTACCCCATAAAAAGACATATTTCTTAAAATACGCGGCATCGTCAACGTTAACTATACTTATTCTGTACTGAATTGTATCCTTGTCAAATTAAAAGTATATTCCATAGGAATAAATAAAAAAACAAACAAGCCCAGAAGGCGAATAAATAAAAAACAAACAAGGAGCCCAGAAGGCTTAAATATTTCCACACGTGTAAAAGAAGTGAGAAATTAATTGAGATGCGGCAGGCGTCATGTTATGACATTTGGCTAATTTAAAAAACGTGGGATATACTCGTATATCGGCCTCTTTCTACCAATCTCTCTCACTCTATGTCTTTAGCAACGTGACAATTTTTATAGTATAGGGAAGATACGAAGTTGCATAGGCGTGCTTACACATTAATTTGAAGAAGTAGAGCAAGTTCTAATTTTCTCAAATGTTTTCATAAGCTAACAATTTAAATTGCCCTGCTTCACTTCACTTATTGCGACATATAAAATAATTTGGCTCACAAAACAAATACTTTTCGTTGTACGCAAAATTGTCGTCTTAGTTTAACACTATATTTAACAACTGCAACTGGTTAACTATTAATAAACCAAATTCTTGCAACCTACGCTATATGACAATACAAGTAAAAAATACAATTTTGTTTTGAAGCGAACTAACTACATATAATATTGTTAAATTATCTTCATGTTATGTAATCGCTCCATAACTCTATTTTATTTATATCATTCTTATAATTATTATATTACTTTTATCATTCTAAGTTCTAATCTAAGCTCGTATTTATGTACTTCTCATATTTGCTGATATTTATGTAAAACTGTACTAACGTCTGAAACTAGCATTCCTATCGTCTAAAGCAAAATAAACCTTAATCCCTTGCCATAAAATGTAAACAATCATCTAACAAAAAACTATGGCCAATATCGTATATGTAGATAAGAGCTATAATCCAATTTCAGAAATTATCTACCTTTTTACCTCGTCTATTTCATTTTCCTATATTTCTTCTAACTCATTCCAAAATCAGAACATTCGTTCAAAACATTCGATTCTCAAAACATTCAACTCAAATCGTCACATTCATTCACATTCGATTCAACACTTTCAACTCAAGTCGTCACATTCGCTCACATTCGTGACATTCAAGTCAAATCGATACATTCAACACATTTAACTCAAGTCAATACATATCCCAACTAAAATCACAAATAAATAAATAAATATATCATCACGCCTTTTACCCATTACTGGGTGTGGCACTCTGCTTAAGCAGATCTCGGTAAGTGATATATTTTTACGCGTGAAGTGCGGTTACCAGCCGTCAAATCACAACCCCCAAAGATATAAGTCGAGGGGGAGCCACAGGGGTAGATTTAAATTGGTGTAAATTGTTTGTCGTCTGTGGGGATCGAACCAGGGTTCTCAAGATCCACAGGCCGACTCGATACCACTGGGCCACCTACCCCATTTATGTTGTAATCAGTACATCAAATAATATATACTCAAATTAAAATTAGTGTTTCATAAAATGGCGCAACTGGAATGAAATCAGAGACTTGTTAATGTGTAATCACTAGGTTGTTTATATTTTTTTCCAAGGTAAACTATTTTCGAATAAAAACAGCTTGAGAGATTTCAACGATGGCATACGAAATTTCGAAATTTGGATCCTAGAAAAAATTGCGACAGGTATCCTAATAATAAAACAATGAATCCGAACATTGGCCGATACGTTACGTTACGCGTGTTTATATTTAGCGGTAATTATTTTGAGAATGATGATTAAATACACGCCCAGTTGTCTTGAATTTGAAATGAAATGACACAGATAAAATTTGGCAATATTAGTGACACGTGTGAATAAACCAAAATACGAAATCTAATCTGGACGCCATGCGAATTTATCGCCTACAAAAAACAGCATACAAAAATCTGTTTTTGCAAAAGCGATAACAAAACCGAAATAGTGCATGACCCACTTTTCGGACATGTTTATGTTTATGCAAAGCATCATAGTGGGCTTTGCTCACACAAGCAGGCATATAATATCATTGGCGTCGGCAAATACAAATTCCGCGGGGACACTCATTCTCAGAAAAAATTCAATAACATTTGATAATTTATTTGCAAAAAATATTGTTTATCAATTGTTATTTGTTCCAAGACCTTCAAAACTTGTCAGATTTAAGTATAATTTATCTGCTTGTTTCTTAATACTTAATTTAGATAAATAAAAATACAGCGAAATTACATGTCATGTCAAATAGAACACATTGCTGTTAAACAATTGATTCAATATTGTTATCTGGCACACTTCAAATTTAATTTTTATTGACAGCACTGGGCCATTCATAATTTTTGAAAATAAATTTATAAATAAATATATCATCACGCCATTTACCCATTACTAGGTGTGGCACTCTGCCATAGCAGATTTCAGTAAGTGATATATTTCTTCGCGTGTAGTGCGGCTACCAGCCGTCAAATTACAGGCCCCAAAGATATTAGTAATGGAGGAGCCACAGGGGTAGATTTAAATTGATGAAAATTGTTTGTCGGCTGTGGGGATTGAACCAGGGTTCTCAAGATCCACAGGCCGACTCGATACCACTGAGCCACCTACCGCAAAATAATGTTACTATTTTTTGGAAATTCGCAAAAAATAGAGTATTTCATTCCTAGCGATCATTTTTAGTGTCACTGGTTTAATAGTACATTTAATTAAAAAAATAAAAATAAGACATTACACCTGGTACCTACATAATAACTAATTAATAAATGATTATTCGTAGGATGTGTTTATACTTTTATTTCATTAGTAACATAATTATAAATAATTAAATGTACTATTAAACAAGTAACACTAAAACTAAATACCCAAATTTTTGCGAATTTAAAATAAAATATTTTTGTTCTATAATCAGTACATCAAATTATATTAAAGTTTCGTGCAGAGATATAGAAACACCCTGTATAAATAAAATAAATAAGTACATTTGTGGAATCAGAGAAAAGAAACAAGAATTTCACAAAAAAAGTTGAAATTTTCATTACAATGATTATTAAGTTAATCTAAAGGAAATGTATTGTTTATCTTGAAAACAATTCATTTCCGGACTCTAGGTTCATTAAATTTTTATAGACTTTTTAATCTCCTGTATACCGGGATTTTTATACAATGATAAAATTTTTATTCAGCGATAGTAAAAACTGCATTCATTGAGTCTAAATTTATTATACGTTTCTGACACGCGACAAATATAAATTAAAATTGCCATCTTTATGTGTAAAATAATTTTGATTTTTGTATAAATAAATTTGTAAAATTGCTATCTTTAAACTGTTTACAGAGTGCTATGAGAAATAAAAGAATTTAGTTTTTCAAATGGGAACCTCGAATTATTTTATTAAAATAAAATCCGCCATTTCTTCTCGTTTCAACGATGTATTACTTGTCATAAATGTATGTGAAAAATATCGAGATAAATAAGAAAATTAGAAATGTCAGAAATAATTTTTATTCAACTATTCTATGTGGGCTATGCAAAATGTAACAAGGTAAAATTAATGACAACAATGCAGATATTTATTTGTTGTGTTTTGTCATTCATTTTACATTGTTACATTTTATTTAATTTCGAATAGCCACCTAGAATAGTTGAAGAAAAATAATATCTGATATTTCAAATTTTCTTATTTATCTCGATGTTTTTCATATACATTTATGATAAGTAATACATCGTTGAAAAGAGAAAAAAATGGCGGTTTTATTTTAATAAAATAATTCTAGGTTCCCATTTGAAAAATAAAAGTTGATAGTCGTATAATGTAAACCTGACTTTATAAAAAATTTGTATATGTGTCATAAAATAGTATATTTAATATACTAAAACTTCCATATGAAGAAAATTTGTCTATACCTTATAATAAAAAACTTAAGGGGGCGGGGGTTGTCTTCACCCTATATATAGGGTGTTTCAAGACTAGTGTAACAAACTTTAACAGCTTATTCCTGAGGTCATTTTGAGCCAAAAATGTCATATGAACATAGGTCCTATTCCTTCTAGTTACCAAAATACAAGAGGTTGAAGTTCTATAAATAACACGAAATTTTCAAATTTTTATAATCAAGATACTTTCGGAAAACAAGAGTTTTATTGAAAAGTCATACCTTATTTATCTTAATTAATTTTATTTATTAATATTAACGAATACGATTTAGAGAACAAAGCATAAAATGACACAATTAAATAGACACAGAACAACATAACCAAACATGGAATAGGTTAACAAAATATGAAATAAGATAACAAATTTTTTAAAAATTCCAGCATGCAAGTGTTCCAAATGACAGCCTTGAACTTGTATGCATGTTAATATTAATAAATAAAATTAAGACAAATAAGTTATGACTTTTCAATAAAAATCTTGGTTTCCGAAAATATCTTGATTAAAAAAATTTGAAAATTTCGTGTTATTTATAGAACTTCAACCTCTTGTATTTTGGTAACAAGAAGGAATAGGACCTATGTCCATATGACATTTTTAGATCAAAATGACCTCAGGAATAAGCTGTTAACGTTTGTTACACTAGTCCTGAAACACCCTGTGTAGTATTAATTTATAACAAATTTTTCAAAGATTTAAAACAGGGTAAGTGTCCTTCCGGCCCTTGAAGACACTACGCCAATGTCATGCGTGAAGCCCTCAACACTGTAAAAATAACATTTTTATGTAAAAGTGATGTCAGACTCATGGCATTTCCATTTTTTACACACAAACAAAACTCACATGTTTATTTCGCATATATTGAGCTGGTCCTATTCGTTTCACTTCCGCGTTTACTTTATTTTTGGAATGAATTAATGTCTGTTTGAAATTTCAATTTCATTAACCTCATTTTTGCGCTGTTTTAATTTGATTGTGGTTTAATATATTTTACTCACGATGTCATAATTTTTAGAAATATATAAAATTTCTGACTCTACATTTCAGTTACGAAATGTTGATTTTAATTTCTTTTTTAAAATATTCTAATCACATAGATTTTTTCTCAGATTCAGGATCTTTTGAATTTATGTAATACATAATAAATGCTTTCATACCACAATAATTTTGGTGGATTATGTAAGCATGTTCGCGTGTCATAAATTTATATGAAAATGAAACCTATTATTATAACTATTACAAATAAAATAATTGATTGTAAATTTTATGCTTCTAGTCAAAATATAAATATAAAGATTAAATAAATGTTTACGAAAACATATTTTCCTACCATACTCGTATAAAAACAAACTATTTACTATTTTATTCTAAAGTAATTAGAGCAGAACTTAAACAATATGCATATTTAGCAGTAAATTTCACTATGTTAAGTTAAATAGACACCCGCTATATCACGACAGCTTTGAAATGCAGATTGTGGTAAAAATATTGTTTAAGCATAAAATGAAGGCAATGGGTAAAAAGCATGATTATACTGGGTGAATCTGTACTTCGGGAAAAAATTAAAGCGTATATACACCCATACCTCGCTTTACGGCCTAGATACGTTCCACGAAATTTGGCCGCAAAGCGAAAAGCCGTATAAGGAATCAATACAAATTCATACAAATTCAATGGGGAAAAAAGTTTTTTTGCCGTTATAGCGAAACATTTTAGGCCGTAAATCGAAAACGTGCCGTAATTGAAAAGGGCCGTTATAGCGAAATGCCATATAAAGAGCGGCCGTATAGCGAGGTATTAGTGTAAGACGTACTGATCATGGAATAAAAAGAATTCTTTTAAAATTAGCAAAAATGTTTGCATCATATTTAAAAACAACATTTTGTTAGCCACTGGTTGATAGCTATTTTTAATAATTTTATTTAAACAAGTAATTGTTTACGCAATACACAATAAATGTCTGATGTTGTGTAATTAATAATTTAATCTAATTAAAGGCAGTACAGGCGCGGTGGCCGAGCGTGTTAAGGCACATCTTTTAACATACTGTGACGTCACCCGAGCCAAGGTTCGTCAGTTCGAATCCGCCTGTCGACAATGTGTGATTTGTCGTAAAATATATAATACAGTTACATGTATTTATCACACTCGGGCGCTATAAGCTAGTCACTTATACGTCTTAAATAATGTAGCATTTGACTACGAAAACCGGCAGTACGGCAGTGTAAAAACTGCGGCTCGGTGTGTCCGGTAGGCCCAGGCCCGATTTGGGCTGTAGCGCCACAGATGATGATGAATTAAAGGCAGCAGGTCAAGCAATAAAGTACGTTAATCCTGTGGCCCAAAAATGTTCATTTCAAGTAAACCATCCTAAATTTAGCGAATTTTTAAAAAAATATTTTTGTTCCATAATCAGTATGTCTTTATAGTATATACCCTTTAATTTTTTTCCTGAAATACAGATATATATATATATATAAATACAGGGTGTTAAAAAAGGGTACAAAAATTTCAAGATATATTGATTACGATGTGCTGATTCACAATCAAAAAGAATTTTTCAAAATTCGCAAAATTATGGACATGCTTCTAGAAGAGTACATTTCTAGTGCCGCTGGTCGCCACGTAATTTTTAATAAAAATAATAATGGATTTTGTTATCACGTAACTGATGTTGAATAACAAATGAATTATTTTTATTATTAAAAATTACGTGTCGACCAGTGGCACTAGAAATGTACTCTTCTAGAAGTATGTCCATAATTTTGCGAATTAAAAAAAAATCTTTTTGATTGTGAATCATCACATCGAAATGTATATACCTTGAATTTTTTACCCTTTGTTTTAACACCCTGTATGTATATAATTTTTAAATACACAAAATGTCTTCAGAAAGTAATTGTGTACAAGTACAACCTGGGAATGACATAAAAGGCAGAGATTTCTTACTACTCTTTAAAAAATTATGTAACTTCTGAATGGACATCAAAAGAATCTCAGAAAACCCGCTTACTTTAAATAAACAGAAATCTCTATCCAAACAAGTAACCGTGTTAGTAAAACACATTACACATAAAATATTAGCTTTACCATCCTTATTATCCCTACACACGATGTGTGTTCACATCTTTCGCTACGCGTAGATTAGTGCTTCTTAACAAAACAAAATCATATATAATTTACAAAGTTTACTCAAGCGTTACGCGTAATAATTCATAATACAAACTAACGCAAGATGAAAATGTAATAAATTCAGTTTTGAATATGCAAAAAGACATTATGAAATGTCGGCATGTTGGCCTTGAATGTGTTTACTTAATAAACAGATTTTATTGTGTGGTGTAATAAGAGTCAGTTTTGTTTGTGTTGTATGCTTGTAGTATAATGCTGCATTAGTGATGTTTGTTTACCGGTACTTAGATTGGATTTGCTTTTGTAAGCACCAGATACAGGAAGGGCGGATGTAGGGGTAGTATGTGTAAGCTTATACAACAACCGGACTGTTCATGCTATTTTCGCTTAAACTCGAAATATTCTTTTTCTACGATTGCTATGAAAAGTTGACAATTACGCTCTCATTTGTCATCGTAAAGTTGACGTTTTATGTGGAACAATCGAAATATCGAAATGGCAACGCGCGAAACAGATATTAAATGCGCGCTTATTCCAATAGTTAACACGTTAACAGGGATACAAACAAAATAGAAAATTGTCATATTGACAGTTGACAGAACGAATTTATTTTCAGTACATATACGTTTTTTTATAATTTTAAGATGCAATCGTAGAAAAAATGATGTGTGTATTACGAGCGTAAAGTGTCTTTGTTCCTCTTACACTATTGCAGCTCTCGCCTTCGGGTCACGTTGCAATTACCGTGTTCGAGTAACAAAGAATCACTTTACGCTCTTAATACACAAATAACTATTTTCTATGATCGTTAAAAATTGGAGGTTTTTTTGTTAATATCAGTGCGCGAGATGTCATATTTTAGCAATAATACATCTATTTCTACTATTGCTATGAAAAGTTGACAATTATGCTCTCATTTGTCATCGTAAAGTTGACGTTTTCGGTGGAACAATCGAAAAATACCTTTGTCGCGCGTTGCCATTGGATTTCAATAGTTACCAAGGATACAAACAAAACAGAAATTTGTCATATTGACAGTTGAAGAACGAATTTATTTTCAGGACGTATACCTTTTTACTTCCTTGTACGAAGTAAAGGAAGTATTGTAATCGCGAAAATTTTCGGTTCTCAGATTTCAACGGAAATAGGTGATTTTGACTAATTTCGTCATGCCGTCTGTACGTACGTACGTATCTCGCATAACTCAAAAACGGTAAGCCGTAGAAAATTTAAACTTTATATTTAGGACTGTTATAACATCTAGTTGTGCACCTCCCTTTTTGGTCATTATACAACTACCCGAAGTGGTACTTTACTTGAAGCCTATAATAGATTTTCATGAAAAACTATATTCAAATATAATTTAAAATTTTCCAAATTTGGTATATAAGACTACTATATCAATGGAAATAACATAATAGATTTTGGTTAAAATAGACTAACCGGAAGTGGCACATTACATGAAGCTGCTAACAGTTTTCCTTGAAAAAAATGGTATTATTTTAATTTTAGAAATGAATGCTGCAAATAAAAGTTTTAGAGAATTAAATTCTGCGTCTAGCACATTAAGAATTTTTAAATTAGCTTTTTGCATAAACGTGATATCTAAATTTAAATATTATATATTTTTTGATTTTTTTTTAAATTAAGTTTGCTATGAATTAGAACAAAAAATAAAAGATTTAATGTCAAATATGTGCAATTAAAAAAATATCTATAGTTTAATACGTGTACAAGGAAGTCATGTGGTGTCCACATCAGATATTTTAATAATTTAAGATGCAACGTAGAACAAATTATGTGTGTATCACGAGCGTAAGGTGTCTTTGTTCCTCTTACACTATTGCAGCGAGAGACGAGTAACAAAGAATCACTTCACGCTCTTAATACACCAATAACTATTCTGTTACCATAACAATCGAGAAAAAACATTTTTTCACGACTTGGGAAAATATTAGGTCTTGGAAAAGGTTTTCTGTGAAATGTATTTTAGATAGTGCGGACGCTCCCAAATTATTTTTTATCATGTTCCATTGGATACAACACATCAATAGCATCACTTTCATATTATTTAGATTTTTTCTATAAAATTACATATTTATTGTATTATTCTTTTTTGACAGTTATAGAAAAAATGTTGTTTGTATATTGCGGACAAAATTCTTGTTTTTCGGCTTGACGGCGGTCTCGACTAAATGTAACATTTTCGC
This sequence comes from Pterostichus niger, assembly GCA_947425015.1. Classification (NCBI taxonomy): domain Eukaryota; kingdom Metazoa; phylum Arthropoda; class Insecta; order Coleoptera; family Carabidae; genus Pterostichus; species Pterostichus niger. The sequence goes on from OX380342.1 coordinate 23,543,418, forward strand.
GCGCAACAAAAAAAACACTCATTTCGCGGAATTAATACAAAAAGTAACTATTTTATTTGAATATGTTATAAAAACACGTTTTTTTTGTTAAAATATTTGTACGAAAAGTTAACCTTTTCAGTGAAGAAATATGAATGGTTTTTGTGGTTCCTAAGTGATGATTATTTTATTGGCCGAAACATATTTTTCGGACGGTAAAATAATATTTTAATTTAGAAACTTCTTAAAACTTTTCTTAGTTATCTAATAAAAATAGTGCGTGATACGCGGACATAAAGCTCTTCGCCATGTCCAATTAATCTCGCTCGGTGTTTCGTTCATACAATATGTTAGATACCGACATCTGTTATAGCAGTTGTACCACAACTAAAATGGGTAAAATGGCGTGATGATATATTTATTTTATTTACAAGTTATATTTTTATTTTGACTTGCTGCTCTAACGATTTTGAAAATCAAGAAATACTAACTTGATTAAATTGCAAATGTATTGCTACATTATCATTATGAAATAATTTAATTTCCCTTAACAGATACAGCATTAAAAAAATAGTCAAATTTATTGAATTTTAGGAAAATACTAGTCGCCCTGCTTACACAAAACTACTGTACGCCACTGCCTATGTAGATAAGTATGTGTGTTATGCTTAAGGTGTTAGGTGTTGATAAATGTCATTTTATTGTGTTTGTTGATTTTATGAACTGTACGTTTGTATGCTATCAAGTTAATTATTTTGAGCTTATTTCAACAAAAACAGTAGTATATACAAGGTGTCTCCTGTATAAGAACCAACATTGGAAACTCGAAAACTACAAGAGTTACGACTTCAAATAAATTAGGTAAAGTTGACGCAAGTTAAAAAAAACGATTAGTTCACTAGAAATAAGTGAAAATAACAATTTATTTTTCAAATAATTTAAATCTTAAAATAGTAGTAGATACAGAGAAAAGTTTCAAGTACAAACTGTAGATACTAAAACCCCATTTACAATGGAGCATTAAAAAAAATTCGGATGCCCTATTTTCCAAATATGACATAATTTTTAATGGAATGAAGGTGTGAAAATTACATATTTAAAAAGCTGATTCCTTCTTCTTTTTAATGAATGTCAAGTTTGCTTGATGTAATTAACATAAAAAAAAATAAAACAAATATATAAATACGCCTTTTACTCAATACTGGTTGAGACTCTCTGCTGTAGCAGATCTCAGTAAGTGATATATTTCTTCACATGAAGTGTGGTTACCAGCCGTTAAATAATTGCCCCCAAAGATGTTAGTGGAGGTGGAGCTACAGGGAATACTTAACATCTTTTGACTGCTGAAGAATCGAATCTGGGTTCTCAAATTCACAGTCCGACTCGATACCATTGAGCCACTTATCTCATGATCAATAAATTATTAAAAATTTATCAAGTAGTCTATGAATTAGATTTTTCTTTAATCAAGAAAGAAGTATGATGAATTAATATATCACATGCAAACAATAAAGTTAATTTGATTATTTATTTATGCCACACTGAACAACAGGAACTTAATTCCAATTACAGTACATGGTCCGAACTCACCGAGCCACAGGTAGTTCATATAATTTTTAGCTTGAGTGGGATTCGAACTCGGAATCCCCGGATTCGAATAACGTTATTCAAGTTGATATGTTGTTTTATTAATTTTTATCAAAATTTGTTAAATTGCTATTTAATGAATTTAAAAAGTCAAATAAATAAAGCAACCTTAGCATCGTTAAAAATAAGACAAAATAAATAAATATATCATCACGCCTTTTATCCATGACTGAGTGTGGCACTCTGCCGTAGGAGATCTCGGTAAGTGATATATTTCTTCGCGTTACCAGCCGTCAAATCACGGCCCCCAAAGGTGTTAGTGGAGGGGAAGCCACAGAGATTGATTCAAATTGGTGAAAATTGTTTGTCACATGTGGGGATCGAACCAGGGTTCTCAAGATCCACAGGCCGACTCAATATCACTGTGCCACCTACTCCATAAGAAAAAATATAGTATTTAAATACGTAATTTTTAATTATCCGTTATAATGATATTTTGTCATATCTCAAAAATATAAATCATAAAAAATCTTTTAATGTAAAGACGACTTTAATATCTACAATTTTTATTTCAAATTTTTCTCTATACTATTATTTAAGAATTAAAACAAAAAACTCAGTCTTGTTGATATCTAATGACCTTTTCGTTTTTTTTTTGTAAAACAAAAACATCATTAAGTTGGCCTACTAAAGTAACAATTTTTATCTAATTTAACCGAAATCATAGATTGTATAGTTCTCATACGGGAGACAACCTGTATATGAAAATAATTAAGATTTGTAAAATTTAATCGGAATTTTAATTTCAGATAAAGGCTGCTGTTAAAGATTACAAATAATGCAAAAAAAATCTATACAAAAATCATAAATCTATTAGTTACAATAATGTTATAAATAAATATTATAAATTTTCCAATAAATAAATCAATATAAAAATAAATTGGTTGATTTATTTCTAATTGTCATTTAAATTAAACTACATTTTAAACCAGATTAAAAAGACAAGACGAGTACTTTCTATAAATTATAATTTTAACAGATTCAAGCCAAATATTTTGTTATTATTATTGTTTATTTATTGCTATAATAAAATCCAAAGCGGATTAATTTGATTTAAGATATGAGTAATTAATTATACCAGAATAAAGAAACAGTAACAAAATAATAAAAAGGCACTAACTGGTAAAAATGTGTCCACAGTACTTTAATTCCGTCATCGAATAAAAAAATGTAATAATTTAGAATGAATGTTGGAAAATTAGGCCAGTGGGAGAGAAACATTAGCACGTGCAGGCCTTGAGCGAACTGTCATTAGCCGTATAACAAATCGATACAGCGAGTGACATCTAGCGGACTGCAGCGAAACTAACATCATTATTGGCAACTCCTAACACGATTCCTGCTGATGTTTGCGTCCATGCTAAACCATAGACGTCACCAGTTTATTTATTTAACGCTGAACACAAAAATACATTTTTATTGCATAAATCAAACAGGACGCTGTCTAAAATTATTTTGGAACGTGTATTCACTAAAGACCAGTTTATAAACGACAAAATAAGTAAATAAAATTAATTTATTCAAATGAGAATCGATCTTTTGACAGTATAGTCATATATGCTATAAAATAAATAAAATTGATTCGAATATGTTAATTTAATAGTTATTTACGTAAAAAGTCAGGTAAGCGTTCAATTACAGGAAGAGTAGATAGTTTCATACTGAGTGATAGCGAGGCCTGAAACAGTTTACGAATCCTGTACGACACTTTACTGACGTGTTACGTATAACATTTTACCTGAAACTTATAAACAAATAATATATATTTTAAATTAAAATAAATTAAAAGAAATATTTAACTTACATATTCAGTCAGTATTTTATGTTGCTAAGTAACTAGACACTCACGTTTGTTTCATTGCCTGCCTAGGCAGGCAATATGTTATTTTCCTGTCTAGGCATGCAAAGCAAAGCTTTCCTGATTCTTAAAGTTCAGGCAAATGTTTATTTTCCTGTCAGTTTCAGGTAAATATATTTACTATAGAGGTATATTTATAGTGTCCGTCCGTCAGTACGGTGGTGTGGATAGCGATACAAAATTCGAATCTGGAGATCCCAAGTTCGAATCTTACTCAAGCTAAAAATTATATAAACTACTACACTGCGGCTCGGTGAGTGCGGACCCTGTACTGTAATTGGGATTAAGTTCCTGTTGTACAGCGTAACATAAAATAAATAAATACTGTTCTTCATTAAACTGGATATAATTAGGATATAATTATTTTTTAATTATGTTATAATAGTGGAGGACTATCATTTTGGGTGCCGTGATTTGACAGCTGGTAACCGCATTTCACGCGACGAAATATATCACTTATGAAGTTCTGCTATGGGGGAGTTCCACACCCAGTAATGGGTAAAATTATCAAAACACTTTGTGCAAAAAAGCTAATAAAGCACTATAACTGTTTTCTTAATATTATCGATTTCTAATGAAATAAAAATTTAAGTATAGATTGGTATACTTAATAACGTATGTATTGAAAATAATATATGACCTACGACATTGCTGCTGGGTGAGTCTGGATCCTCTAATTTGAATTAAGTTCCTGTTGTCCAGAGTAGCATAAATAAATATACAGATTTTTTAAATGAATTAAATGTAATTGATTTAAATATAATTATATTGGTGGTCAATGAAACCTATACCGTTTAAATATTACAAGAATCAATAAGATTCAAAATTATAAATCTGAAATTAATTACCTGTCACAGTTGATAAATGATCAGATATGACCATTATATCTATCTTTGTTTTTCATGGCACGATTTTTTAATCACCCCTTATAATTTTAACTTTAAAATTATTATTTTTTTGTCAAATTTGAAACCACTCTATTGATTAAACAATTTTTGTTGGTCTCGTTCCGTGTAAGTGAACCTCGAAAAATCTAATTAACTAATAATGATTTTCTGCTGCAACCTACATATCATGTGTACCATGTTGATTGCCGACCAGCGTAAAAGCAAAAATTTAATTTTGACTTCATTTTAGAAAATTATTTAAAAAATAAAATAAATATATCATCACGCCTTTTACCCTTTCCTGGGTTTGGTACTATACCTTAGCAGATTTCGGTAAGTGATATATTTTTTTCACGTGAATTGCGGTTACCAGCCGTTAAATCACGCCCCTCAAAGCTGTTAGTGGAAGGGGAGCCACAGGGATAGATTTAATTTAGTGAAAATTGTTTGTCGGCTGTGGGGATCGAACTAGGGTTCTCAAGATCCACAGGACGACTCGATACCATTGAATCACCTACCCCATTAAAAAAAATAAAATAAATATATCATTACGCCTTTTACCTATTACTGGGTGTGGTATTAATTCGTAGCATATCTCGGTAAGTGATATATTTCTTCGCGTGAAATGCGGTTACCAGCCGTTAATTCACAGCCCCCAAATATGTAAATAGAGGTTGAGCCACAGGGATAGTTTTAATTTTGTGAAAATTGTTTGTCGGCTGTGGAGATCGATCCAGGGTTCTCAAGATTCACAGGCCGAATCGATACCACTGAGCCACCTACCCCATTTTAAATAAATATATCATCAAACCTTTTACCCATTATTGGGTGTGTTTTTATGCAGTAGTATATCTCGGTAAGTGATATATTTCTTCGCGTGAAGTGCGGTTACCAGCCGTTAATTCACAGCCCCCAAATATGTAAGTAGAGGGTTGAGCCACAGGGATAGTTATAATTTGGTGATAATTGTTTGTCGAACCCGAATTTTCAAATACACTGGCCGTCTCGTCACCACTGAGCCACCTACCCCATATAATTCTAATTATAATTTATTTCTATTTTCTTTAAATTTGTTTGTAGTTTAAGCTATTATACGTCAGTACGGTGGTGTGGATAGCGATACGGAATTCGAATCCGGAGATCCCGAGTTCGATTCTCACTCAAGCTAATAATATATTATATTCTGCGGCTCGGTGAGTACGAACCCAGTACTGTAATTGGGATTAAGTTCCTGTTGTGTATAGCGTAACATAAATAAACAAATAAATAAATAAATACACTTTTTAGAAATATTTATTTTCATATGGCATGTTGAATATTGGTGATTTAGGTAGAAACATTGATTATTTGATTCTGTAGAATTCAACTTATAAATGTCATTATGTTAAATTGTGCGTGAAATTTATTTCAGTTGAATAATTTCATTCAGAATAAGTTAAACAAAAGAAATAAAATAATTCTCGTATTGAAGGTCAATATAAAATAGCAAAATTTGTATAAATGTAATTTGAATTTAAATTGCAAAGTAGCTCTACTGATATACTAAAAATAGTTTTATAATAATAACAGAGATATTTTTTAAATTTAATAACAATGATTGTTATCGTTATCAACTATTTTTATTGTTCTCCAGATGAAAATAAACACAAGTGCCCTCCACTTGTATTATTCCTAACTACGACTTAATTATGATTATTAAATGTTTCGTTTAAAATAATATAGAATAAATGCGTAACGCAAACATTTACGTATATTAAACTTTTAAATAAATCTAAGTTTGAAAGTAATAAATAATAACAGGAAACTTATACGCCAATGTACAATGACATTGACGTTGATAAACAAAAAGATTTATATTATTTCATAAGAGAGTGACAAGGACATCAATATCAACATATGGCAGAAGATACTAATACATATACTTTTACCAATACGTAATCTGAACATTTCCAGTACGAAGTTATTACTTTGACCTTAAATTATTTAACAAGTAAACAATAATGCAAAGATAGAGATGGACATACAAAAACTAAACATTCGAGTCAATACAATTTTAGTCAAATATTTACGAAAGTACACATTTTAATTTGATTAATATTTGATGTACTACCACTAACTTAAGATATTTAATCTATCTTATTTGAAACTACAGAGATACTATATCTTGTGTAAGAAGTAATGAAATAGGAATCTAGCTTTAATTTTTTCAAATTTTGTTTTTCAGCAATGGGACTTTTAAAGCTGACTTCAGTTGAGGTGCATAGTGGGGCCAAAACGTATAAAAATTTTCAAAAATCGTTCTCCGGATCAATTTTTATGCTATTTAAATAATTATTTTTTTAATATACTCGTGAATTATTAGAGCTTTATAAAAACCTACGGGTATTTTGATCAAACATTTTTTGAGGTTACGAATTCTCTAAAATGTATTTAAAAAATTTAAAGGTTTTCATTTTATTAGGACAAATATGTTTATATGTGTATTTAAAAGTTGCATAATAGGTTTTTCAGATCGCTGATTACGAAAATCGGACTCCCGAACACCTAAAATTTAAAACAACCCCTACACAAATTTTGTGCCGCTTCTCCATGCACTAACAGCATATCCACTAATTCACTGTTGCTATACATTCTTTTCTAATATCTTCCACAACAACTTACCCTTTCAATACCGTATTCACGAAATCAAACTAGGTACTCAAATAAAAATAAGGCGTTACACCAGGTACCTACATAATAACTAATTAATAAATGATTATTTGTAGCCAGTGTTTATACTTTTATATCATAAATAACATAATTATAAATAATTAAATGTACTATTAAACCAGTGGCACTAAAAATGTTCACTAGGAAAGAAATACACTAATTTTTTTTTAATTCGCAAAAATTAGTGTATTTCTTTCCTAGTGAACATTTTTAGTGCCACTGGTTTAATAGTACATTTAATTATTTATAATTATGTTACTTATGATATAAAAGTATAAACACTGCCTACAAATAATCATTTAGTGAAATTAAATATCAATATTTACGCAAATAAAACAAAATAATAAATTTCTGGTATAAAAATATCGAAATCAAAATCATTTAATAATCTCGTGTTATTAACACACAATTTCTGGATTACCAAAAGAAAAGAAACTGTAAGTATGCGATAAAACAATAATTAGATTAAACATTTTATTTTAATGAGTGAAAATGATGAACAGGGTCAAACAGTACAATAACCTATCATACTCTGTTTCCAGGTAGTTTGTATAATTTCACTTTAGTGAAAGTCTTTAAGAAGTAATTATCAATATAATTGAACGGAAGGAAATATTATTTTACCAGTTTACAATATTATTTTTATAAAAGTTATAAATGTACAAACAAGGAAAACAATTATCTACTTCATTTCTATGTCACTGTCTTCGACTTTTGAACAAGTACTTTACATCTATCTAAAATTTATTAATTATTTAATTCTTTTACAATTGGAATCCCTTTGTTTCAGTATCAGTATACTTAAATCGTCTATATAGGAAATTTTACTACAACAAAGTTCAATAAATTATTTAATATAATTACAAGTCCATTAGATAATTGAATAGATAATGAGTCTAAGTGGTATTACTCACACTTGTTCATCAAAATTTTATCTATATGCGCAAATTTAATAGATAAAGAATTTATTTTTTCAGGCCAATATTTTGAAGTATACCTAAATCAATTCAATGTTTACATGCGACAAAAATGTACATTTTAAATAATATAAACATTATATCACTAGTGTTCCCAGTTGTTAATATATCTACAGAAATTTATTTATTTATTTATACTAGTCTGAACAACAGGAATTTATTCCAACTATAGTACAGGATCAGGACTCACTGAGCCGCAGTGTAGTATAGTTCATATATTTTTAGTTTAAGTTGAATTTGAACTCTGGATCTCTGAATTCGAATTCCGTAACGCTATTCGCACCACCCGTACTGCCGGACAGTTTATAACACAAAACACGACTTCATAAATACTACCACAAACAACTGTTAATACCCAATATTATAATAATATAATAATGGGGTAGGTGGCTCAGTGGTATCGAGTCGGCCTGTGAATCTTGAGAACCCTGGTTCTATCCCCACGGCCGACAAACAATTTTCACCAATTTAAATCTACCCCTGTGGCTCCCCCACCACTAACATCTTGGGGCCGTGATTTGACGGCTGGTAACCACACTTCACGCGAAGAAATATATCACTTACCGAGATCTGCTACAGCAGATTGCCACATACAGTAATGGGTAAAAAGCTTGATGATATATTTATTTATATTTTAAACCCTAAAGCAACAATTATATGCACATTTCTACAGTATAACTTTAGCCCTAAGATTGACTTGAAACCGTGACTGTAATTTTCTATCTTAGACTAATAATAGTATATTATACAACGACGCTATAATGGATGCAATATTAGCCATTTTATATAATTTCATTTCGTTATAATCTCAAACTAAATAATATTAGTAATAAATAAGTAAAAGGCTTCAGAATCCAATATATTTTTTAAAAATATTTGTGAACATTTCAAAGTAAAATATTAGCTCATCATCAGCACCTTAAAATATAAATACAATAATTTTAAAACTAATAAATTAATCAAAATCTCAAATACTCGTACATAAAATATTTGGATTAATTTGTTAATTTTATATTATAATTATTGTGTTTGTATTTTAAGATGCTGATGATGAGCTAATGTTACCAACGCTTGGTAAAGAAATAAACTTCAATCATTGAAATTAATTAAGATTTCTTTAGAAACATTATGTTTAATTATGTTTTAATTTTAAATAATTGTAAATATCATTAATGTGTACTTTTCTTATTATAATTTTTTATTTCACTTAACTACAAATATGTATATTATTCTATCAGTCAATGCAAGTAAGTTTTCGTTTTGTAAAGTTTTATCCACGACATATGACGTGCCTCTTCTGCCTAAAAAATTTTTCTTTAACTTTCGTTTTTAATATATTGGATTCTGAAGCCTTTCTTTATTTATCGTTAATATAAAATTGTATCCTTAAATATATATTTATAAATAATATTTGGTTCACATAGCGATGTTATGAGATGTAACTATAGTGACAGAGAAATGTCATTTTGAAATAACAAAATTTTTGCATACTAATTTATATTTATTTTGTTTTTTCATAGAAATCTTTCAATCTTTATTCTTTTTTAATTTGCATAGACAAATTGATTCAGGCATAATAATTTTCTGATTGGTGTAAAAGAGGGAACAATAAGTATTATTCTTTCGTTATTATTTTCTACGAGATTTTTTTTTATATCGGACCAACTACTACGGTCATATACCGATATATATCCTTTGAAAAATGACCGTCACTGGCGGGACCTTACGAGGTTTATATATATAGCATTATGAAGCATATCTCACTCAGTTAATATAATACATTCGTCGTAGATAAAAGAATAGTTATTTATGGTACAAGTGTGTTATATTACAAATAAGTCACGCAAGAAAAGTATTAGTCCACGAGGCCGCAGGTCGAGGGGAATAATTTTCTGAAGTGACTTATTTGTAATAACACACGAGTGGCATACGAAATTTTATCCAACAACTACAATTAAGACATTAAAATATAAATTTTGACACAATTGTCTACATTTCAAAAAATATTCTAGTTAGCCATACTTTCTTGTTTTGTTGTCTAGGTTACTCAAATTTTTGAAATAAACAAAGTTGAAAAAAGGTTGCAGCTGTAGTATTTGAAATGGAAGACGAGAGTTTTATTCCCGAAATAATCGTTAAAGAAGCAGAAAAAGTGATTGTTTATATTTTACCAAAAAAGTCTAGAAGTTCCTATGAAAAAGAATTGCATATGTTTGAAGACTGGATGACAACTAGAAACGTCAAAGGTATGAATGAAAGTGTTTTTCATAGGAACTTCTAGACTTTTTTGGTAAAATATCAACAACCGCTTTTTCCACTTCCATAATTATTATTTCGGGAATAAAATCCTCGTCTTCCATTTCGAATACTACAGCTGCAACCTTTTTTTCAACTTTGTTATATTTAAACTCAACAGTGAGTTACAAGTCATAATTTATGCGTGACTTATGACTTATAACTCACGTGTGACTTATAAGCTACTTTACTAATCTAAAATGACAACAATAATGACTATAAGTAGTGGGTGTTGGATAAATAATTTTACAAATCTGTCAACACAAAAATGAAAACAATTTCTTTTATATTGCATGGCATTCTGTAAATAACTTACTGATGCCAATTTTAATTTATGTCTATCATGACAGGAATACAAGTATATTAATTTTTTGTATTTACACTTCTAAAATTATTGTAAAAACTAAGTATATTTATTCTATACTGTCTATCTGTCCATGTAAATTATAAATTGATAAATTTCAATAAATTTATTTATTAAATATTCACAAAAAATAAATTCTCTTCACAATTTTTTTGTTTCAATTTATATGCGACTGGATTCGTATTATTTCTTGTGTAGATATTTTATTTATTTTCGTCTGTTAATTGTTACAATTGTTATTTGATTCTCTAGCATTTAAATATTTCTAATGTAACATTACAATATATAAATGTAACAATAATAATTAGATTTTATTATGTACCGCTTGTTCTTGTTAAATTTTGCAAATTACAATTAAAATCATCTAAATAATATTTACTATGTAAAGATTATTTTAAAACATATTTTCGCTTTGCATAATGTCATTTCCTGCACAACTTCAAATAAAACCGCAATAAAAGTATATATCAAATATTTGGAATTGAAAGTAAATATTGCCTGCGATATTATCTTAAATGCACACACCCATCAAGTGCCGTAGCAACATAAAATCTTCCTGAGATAATAAATAAATTATATCTGACGTAGATAAAAATTTAATAGGATAGAATCAGTGATTAATTGTAGGGCAGGTCAAATGAGATGACAACTACATTATTGAAATGTATTTGATACACATTGACTCAATAGTGTCGAGTTGGACTGTGGATTTGAGATCCGAGTTCAAGCTTCACATTCAACAAACAATTTTCACTACATTAAAATTACTTCTATGGAGTAGGTGGCTTAGTGGTATCGTGTCGGTCTGTGGATCTTAAGACCCCAGGTTCGATTCTCACAGGAGACAAACAATTTTCACCAATTTAAATCTACCCCTGAAACTCTCCCACCACTAACATCTTTGGGGACCGTGATTTGACGACTGGTAACCGCAAGTCACGCGAAGAAATATATCACTTAGTCAGATCTGCTTACGGCAGAATGCTATACCCAGTAATCGGTAAAAGACGTGATGATATATTTATTTATTTATTTATAAAATTACTTCTTCTGTAGCATTCCCTCACCTAACATCTTTAGGGACCGTGATTCGACGTCTGGTAAGCGCACTTCACGCACGTACATATATCACTTACTAAGATCTACTACGGCAAAATGCCATGCCCAGCAATGGATAAAAGATGTGATGATATATTTATTTATTTTCAGTACACAAAAATTGCTCTTCCAAAAATGGCTGGTAGCATAAGCTCTGTTTTTGGGTGTTTTAAAAACACAGTTTTAACATGTTAGAAATAGCTAAAACACCCAAATACACTGCTCTTAAAACCGGCCAAAACAGATCTTGTGCTACCAGCCAATATTTTGTCAAAAACTGTAAATAAAAAATAATACAATAATTATTGATTTATTTTAGTACTTCGAAGGAAAACAGTAAACAATAATATGAATTTAATACTATTAATGTGTTGTAAATAATGAAACCTGGCAAAAATTAATTTAGGAGCGTGAGCGAAATATTTACTTTGCGCATTAGAATGTGCGCAAAATACTCATTTTGCACTCTTGGATGCAAAATAATGCACAAAATACGCGTTGTCATGGTAATATAATTGATGAATAAATCACGTATAGTAAACAAAAAATATTTTTGACAGTTGTAGAAAATATTAATTAAGAGCGTAAAGTGATTCTTTGTTACTCGAGCACAGTAATTGCAGTGCGAGTCGTACGATAACAAATCACAGCGTAATTGTTTTTCATAGCAATCGTAGAAAAAAATATTTTTTTTATCTGTTGTAATTTAAACAATATTTTTTTTTACTTTCCAAAAAATATCCTTTTTTTCATATGAGATGACCCATTATCATGTAATCGAATTCCCATCTCGCATAACATTTAACACTTTTTATCTAAAATTTTGAAATTATAGCAACAACGAAAATTAAGTTATGCATTGTTTATTTTAAAAATTTCTGACCTTTAAATTATGTTTTTCAAAAATAGATTAGCCATACATAATTCTTATCCTTTGACATTATTTTTATCTAACCTTAAACTATTTTATCTTAGAAAACAATAAGATTTTCTACTTAGCATCAGTTAAAGATGTCATAGGTCTTGCTGGGTGAACGAACTTTACGTTTATATAATTAATTTCGAATAATTTCATGAATTTTTTCCACCGCAAGACTTGTATAAGTATGTACGCTATCGAAAAATAGATGATATTATAAATTTTTAATAATCCTAATCACACAAACACAGTTTTCGGTTAACCACGCAAATATCAAAATTACTTCCTATGCATAAATTTTTAATCTGTTGAATATACGTAAGTAGATTACTATACGTGTAAGTAGGAAGGTACCTAGTTACAATGACAGTACAGATAATATAATCAGAATGACGTTTTAAGGAACGTATTTTTAAAAATACAAAGTTAAAATAGTTGTTACTTGTCAAAGTTCAGCACAGGTAGCAACCGAAAAGTTATTTTACTGGAAATATTTGAAAAAACTGTCGTCATTGGTAAATATTCAGTATTTTGTTATTAAATGTTCAAAATATAACTATTACATATTTTTTTTCGAAAGGCAATACAAAAATTTGTTGATCTATTTATTATACAAATATTACATAGGGTATATGTGCATCTCTACCTCAATGGTGTATCCATTTATAAAAGACATAACAATTAAAAACAAAACTGGAAATTTTCGTTGTTAGGTTCAGAACTGCGGGTATTTTAATAATTTTATACAGGATGTTTCTAAATCTCTGCACGAAACTTTAATGACATATATAATTTGATATACTGATTATAGAACAAAAATATTTGTTTTGAAATTCGCAAAAATTAGGGTATTTCATTCCTAGCGTACATTTTTAGTGTCACTAGTTTAATAAGTACATTTAATTATTTATAATTATGTTACTAATGAAATAAAAGTATAAACACTGCCTACAAATAATCATTTATTAATTATGTAGGTACCTGAGATCTTGAGAACTCTTGTTCGATCCCACAGCTGACAAACAATTTTCACCAATTTAAATCTACCCCTATGGCTACCCCTCCAGTAATATCTTTGGGGTCCGTGATTTGACGGCTGATAACTGCACTTCACGTGAAAAAATATATCATTTACCGAGATCTGCTTAGGCAGATTGCCACACCCAGTAATGGGTAAAAGACGGGATGATATGTTGCTATTGAAATAAAGTAAGTTCCCTCATCACGAAGACGTTATGTGATCCTCACAAATATCTGGCGATGGGGATGATATCTTTGAGGATAACGCTGTGTATAGATTCGCGCTGCTAATTCGGAATTTTGCTCCGCTTCTCCATATACTAACTGCATATCCACTAATTCACTGTTACTATACATTTTTCTCAAATTTCTCTAACAACTTACCCTTTCAATACCGTATCCGAAATCAGACTAGGTACTCAAATAAAAATAAGGCATTACACCAGGTACCTACATAATATCTAATTAATTAATAATTATTAGTAGGCAGTGTTTATACTTTTATTTTATTAGTAACATCATTATAAATAGTTTAATGTACCTACTATTAAACCAGTACCCTAATTTTTGCGAATTTCAAATTAAAGTTTCGTGCAGAGGTACAGAAACACCCTGTATATGTAGCGGACGTGTTAATCCGCCATATTTCTTATCAAAAACGAACAAGGGTTGAGTTCGTTATTTTTTACAAACACAAAATTTACGATACAAGGAATATTGTAAGATAAAAATTTTCTATCCGCAAATAGACACATTGGCATGATTGATATTTTCCATTATTCTTAGCAATTCATAGAAATTAGCTGTTCTTTCAAAATTTACTGTTTAGCGAATGATGTCGTACTCTATCCAACTGACAAGCATAATCTGTCTTTATATCGGTACTTGATCATTTAATCCAGGATTGTTATCATTGTATTTATCAGAGGATTATGAGATTATAATGGCAATACAATAAATTGCTTTATTAATCTTGGTGCTACACAAATGTTTTCTAAACTTCTATGTATAGAAGAATTAAATTTATAATAGAGTTAAATGGGTCCGGAATTATTATACTGCACAAGAGAACAGGGCTGTTCCCACCCGCGGGTGCAGGCGTACGTGGCACACGGGCGGCAAGCCAAAGGGGCGGCGATAACCACTTACCCCACATTTAGTTTTTTTTCAGAAGTTTTTAAGGACGATATAGATAATGACTGTCTACTAACTACTGTTAAAACTAATTTACTATTAAAATAATTAAAATAAAATTATCCTGTTTGTACTATATTTATACATCATTTAAAAACTATTCTATGTACCTATCTGGTTACTGGAATTTAACAACGCAACGTCGCACGTGGCGTCATGTTGCAACCTGTTGAAAAATATTATTTGTTTTGTCTCGACGTGCAGTGATCGCTAGACTATACAATCAAATTAAGCAGGAAATGACTAGTTTTCGATTTTCTCAATGACAGATAATTTCCTTAAAATACATAAAGCAAATAGATCTGTAAAATGTTAATTTCTAGAAAATAAGTTACATGATCCATCTTAAGAACCCTGGTTCGATCCCCACTGCTGACAAACAATTTTCACCAATTTAAATCTACCCCTGTGGCTTCCCCTCCACTAACATCTTTGAGGGCCGTGATTTGACGGCTTTGACCGCACTTCACGCGAAGAAATATATCACTTATCGAGATCTGTTTCGGCAAAGTACCACTCCCAGTAATAAGTAAAAGGCGTAATGATATATTTATCCATTTACAAATGAAAAGATCTTTTCGTAACACATGCACAAGAAACACGTTCTTATTCCCTAATTTTAGAGAGAGAAACACTGATTTTCTTGCCTAGGGAGAGAAACATAATGTTTCTCTCCCTAGGTAGGATGTTTATCTCCCTAGGTAGCATGTTTCTCTTCCTAGAGACTACGATTATTAGCCGAAAAGACAGTAATTTTTGTGCACTTGTTAATAAAAGTATAATATGCTTCACGGGAGGGCGCGAATATCCCTCGACTTCAGCTCGGCCCTCGCTTACGTCTCGGTTTGCCAACTTCACACGTGCGAATAATCGCTTGTTTCCCTCCCTTGATGCATAACATACTATATAGCTGAAGATTTATCCGAAAATATTGAAAACATCAAACCCTACATTTCCCCTGAAATGTATGCATTAGATGTGATTCAATACATATTTACAAATAACATTTTACAATTTCTGTGTCTGCGTTTTATTTAAAATAAAAATATTTCAGAAACATTCCAGTTAATCAACAGGGGATTAATGGTAATTAATTTTTATTTATTACTGTAACAATGTTATGTTTCAAGTAATGTGCAATTATTTGTGCGAATTTCGGAAAAAGTTTTTTTGCGTTAATACATCAAATAATATGTTGGTCTACTGTTAAACTTTGAAATACCTTGAATAGTGAAATAATATAAATAAATATATCATCACGCCTTTTACCCATTACTGAGTGTGACACTCTGCCTAAGCAGATCTCGGTAAGTGATATATATTTTCCCGTGAAGTGCGGTTACTAGCCGTCAAATCACGGCTCCCAAAGATATTAGTGGAGGGAGAGCCACAAAGATAGATTTAAATAAATAAATAAATATATCATCACGCCATTTACCAATTACTGGGTGTGGCACTCCGCCTAAGCAGATCGCGGTAAGTGATATATTTCTTCGCGTGAAGTGCGGTTACTACCCGTCAAATCACGGCTCCCAAAGACGTTAGTAAAGGGAGAGCCACAGGGGTAGATTTAATTTGGGAAAATTGTTTGTCAGCTGTGGGGATCGAACCAGGGTTCTCAAGATCCACAGGCCGACTCGATACCACTGAGCCATAATATACTCTGTCAAATAACAATCAAATATTACAAAATTTGAAAAAATCCAATTTTTCCGGAATTTGAACAATATATACCATCAAATAATAATTTACAAGTAAATGGAGCCTTCCATAAATTGTTTCAGTTGACATGTTGAGTATGATTAAGGTTTAAAGTGAAGTGAACGTCGTTTAGAATACTTCAAGCATACTATTTAATAAAATGACAGTATATTTAGGCGTATTCTGTACTTGACTGTTAATTTTGATCGTCCGTTAATAATTTTATTCAATTAGAAAGACTATACTAATAAAAAAATACAGTTGCAGTGCAACTTTCCAATGATTAAAAATATTACCAGTTGTGGAAAATTAACAGAATCAAATACCCAGAACAATCCTTTATACCTTCAGTTTATAAAAGAGCTAAATAGTTTGAAGTGCGCATACGATTAAGTAGTCATTTTAATTTTTAACCGTTATATTTGCAGATAAATACAGTTATGTCATAAATATTATTTGTTCATATATTCGTCGTAATTTTTAGAAAGATAAAGCAATGTCTGTTAACGTATTTTGAAATAAACTGTACATACAGACATATGCAAGGCTAATTAAACAAAGAAGATTTTAATGAGTGTAATCTAAATTTAAATAAAGTAATTATTTGAATTTAATACAAAATTAATTACTTTTTATTAAAAAAATAATTCTAGATATATTTCCTGTTAAATAAAAGCTATATTGAAGTACTTCAAATTATATTCTTTCTAAAAAATAAATTCTTTTGGCTGGTTGCACAATTTTCTTCTTTAAGTATAATCAAAAAAATAACCAGGTAATATCTAATTCAAATTAGATGAAAAATCATTGATTTTCAATTCCTTTTTTATTTGTACGCCATTGAACATTAAATTAAATTTTTATTATTTATTTATTTTATATTCACCAATTTAGATATATTAAATTATAGCAAATTATAATTAGTATAAGTAGTTATGGGGTAACTGGCTCAGTGGTATCGAGTCGGCCAGTGAATTTGAGAATCCGGGTTTGATTCCCACAGCCGACAAACAATTTTCACCACATTAAAACTATACTTGTAGCTTCCCCTCCACTAATATCTTTGGGGGCCGTGATTTGACTTCTGGTAACCGCACTTCACGCAAAAAATATATCACTACTATGAGTGCCACGCCCAGTAATGAGTAAAAAGCGTGATGATATATTTATTTATTTATTTATATAACTAAGTTACGACATCAATAAATTGATTCTGGATTAAACAAATTTATTTATTTATGTTACGCTGTACAACAGGAACTTAATCCCAATTACAGTACAGGATTTGCACTCTCCGAGCCGCAGTGTGGTAGTTCATATATACTTTTTAGCTTGAGTGAGATTCGAAATCGGGATCTCCGGATTCGAATTCCATATCGCTATCCATACCACCGTACTGACGGACAAATGGTTAAAAGATCGATTAAAGATTGATTAAAGCACCGGTTAAAGACTGGTTAAAATGGCCGGATAAGAAACTGATAAAAACACTAAGTAAAAAGACTGGTTAAGAAAAGACCCTCTAGAAAAGATCGATCTTTTCGGGTTTCCATAAATTACAGGACTAGTTAAAGATCGGAATAAAAAAAGACTAGCTCACCAGATATCTACATTGAATATATTTTATTTAAAACAAAATTTCTGTTATTCAACAGTCATTAGTAATAAATAAATTTAATCGAAACGTCTAATCCATTTACTAATTCAGCAACTTAATGACTGTATGACCTGTATAACGATATCACAACAAAAAATATCTAATAATAAAAAAAAAACAATACTGTAACTACTTGAAATACGTAACTAAAGTATCGATAATCATATACAAATCATATTGGAAACAAATTTCCGTTTGTTGACCGCTGCGAACGTCAAGTGACGACAATCACGCTCTGATACTTATCACGCATGCGCGAGGCCGGCACGCGCAAAATAAGTCACCGAGCACACCGTGCGCTAAGTCAGTCAACGACAGCTACTTAACTATTACACATACGTAAACATCAACATTACCTGTTAGAAACTTGCAGTGTTTTGATTAATCGTTTTACCTTTGATAAGTTTAGCTACTTACTACTTGGATTTACTGGCTTCTACTAGTTGTACTTAAGGTAAGCAAATGTTTAATTATTATAGTGACACTAACATTAAAATAGATTTTAAACGCGTTTTTATGTTATCTCTCAGTTTGAATAGTTAGTTTGCATTAATCTTCATTTAGTGTTGTTATTTTAATGCGTACCTACTATTTGTTGGTACAACTGAGTATCTGCTTATTTAATAATTGTTTTATGATTATTTATGTTCAATATTACCTGAACTGAAAGAAGTTTTCAGAATTCAAAGTTGTATTTATTTTCTTTGTTTTGTTAATTCAAAGAAACTAGTAAATATTGTTTAATTATTTTATATCTGAATCGTTTATTTAATGTCTTGACGACCTGCTATAAAATATATAATGACGTTATAATATAAATTGTTTAGTTTATATTTGAAGCAAATACTCTATGTAGAACGTAAAAAATCGCCATTAAAGAGAACAATAATTGTTGAAATAATACAAAACAGTAGGCACCGGCACTTACTTAGAGTCCTTCTAAATATGCATTTTATGAAAATAAATAAAGTTTTTACTTGTTACGCTATACAACAGGAACTTAATCCCAATTACAATACAGGGTCCGCACTCACCGAGCCGCAATGTGGTAGTTTATATAATTTTTAGCTTGAGTGAGATTCGAATTCGGGATCTCTGGATTCGAATTCCGTATTGCTATCCACACCACCGTACTGACGGACAAATGCACAATATAAAAAAGTATTAAAGAAAATAATTAAAAAAATGAATAATCAAAATGTTGACAAGCACTTGTTTATATTAATATTCTGAAACTGTCTTCCAGTATTGTTTATTATAAAAATTCCTTGTAAATAGCAACAGGAAGGACAACTAAAAGTAATTATACACATCCTTTGAATAAATAATATTGTTTCAAAAGAAAATAATAATTATTATGTATGGAATCATGTCGGCCTGTGGACCCAAATTCCATTCTCGCAACCGACAAAGTTTTACTCTACATTAAAATTACCCCTGTGCCTCGCCCTTCACTAAAATCTATGGGGACTATAATTTGACGGCTAGTAATTGCATTTCATATGCGCAAAATATATCTTTTATCAAAATCTGCTGCGGCAATGTGCCACGTCCAGTAATGAATAAAGAGCGTGATGATGTTTACATTTATTTGTTTATTTTAACTATTTAGGAAGTATTATAGCAAAATTCTATGTAATTTTATGTAAATATTTATAAAATAAATTGAGTTCATTTTGTCTAAAAACTTTCAAATTATAAAGACGAATATTTAATCTTCAAATAATTAAGAGTTATGAGAATGTCAGAATTAAATATTACGTTTCATATCTATATTATTAAATCCAATAAATTTATTTAAACAAACCTCAATTCTAAAATTTCATAGTGCTATAATTCATTTCAAAATCTGAGAGAACTAATTTTATCTTTCAGCAAAGATTAAATCAACTTTCGTGATATGAATACCAATTAACACCGTTAACAATAACGTACAATTGCAGCAGTGAATACACTGTAAAATAGCATGCTAATCAGGACGCAACCACTTAGGGCTGATTCACAGCTCCGTAATGGTCTCAGTTTCATTGAGCCACTCTTAAATTTGATTTCTGGGCACGTATGTCCTTTCACGTTACACATGCGAGCTGACAAATGAAATTGAAAATGTTTGGAGGAGTTATGTGACTCGACTAGCTTCATCATGTAAACGTGACAGAAAACAAAAAAGGCGCCTTAAATTTCATTAGTACGGATCTGTTAGATAGAGAGTTATTTCTGAATTTAGACTTGAGTTGCATTGTAATTGCGGAGAAATGTAATTTTTTCTTGTTAAATGAAACTGTTTCGGGATTTTTATTTTGAAATGATAATTCCAAGACAATAACATTTATTTATTAAAAAGAATTGAACATGGAATTTCAATTCCAAAATTTACAACAGGATAATAATAATCATTGAGTACAATACTCGGAGCCTACAGATTAGAGCAGAGTTCAAATCACTATTGCACTGTATTTTATTAAGTTGAAATCAGTGAGAATTGATTTATTTTACAATAGACGATAAAATTAAATACATTAAATCATTTGCTACCAAATAAATGTGTAGTTTTATTGACTGTTCTGGAATATTGAATTCGTATTCTCTCTCGATTTAAAGCTAGAGTGATTAAAATAACATAATTTATTTAATAACACTCATGAATTTATAATGAAAACCATAATTGAAATTCCTATTTCAATTCTATTCAGTTTAAATAAATAAACATTAAATTATAAATATAATAACAGGATATCATTGTTTGGACTATAATACAAAATATATTATTATTTATAAATAAAAGTACAATAAAAAAATATATGGGAAATATTTAATAGCACCAAAAATTATATCCGGTAAATAATAACTGTGAGAAAGAAAAACAGCTAATTACTTTGTAATTAGCTGCTGCTTATTCAAAAAATATTTGAAATAAAAAATAAATATTCTATACTTCAGAATAACGAAATTAAAAATTTATCTATTATAGTGGCATCAGTACAATCATAAATATTTAAATATTACAGTCATAAAAAATGCAAAATCGGAGCATTTAAAAGTTGTTTCGTGTCATGCAACATTGAAATACCAATACAATAATGTCACAAACATAAATGCTTACCTTAGAAATAAAACAACCTAATATATTTTGCAATTACTGATGTATAAGTACATTCCAAATTATTCAAGCAAAATGAACAGATTGAAATTCCTAAGGTATTTTGAACTTCAAACCTGTGTAATTAACAAAATATACCTCAGAATATAATTATAATTATGCCAATCGCAAAAACTAACTTTCCTATAAATTAGACTTTGACGTAAAAGTTTAAATCAGGGTTCAAAATTCAAATCCAGGTAGCAATTCGGAAAATTTCTACATGCGCTCCTTGCGTGATTCATTTAATTAGGAGTTGTTGGCGATGTATATAATTTAAAATACATTGGCTTTATCTTTCATGGAGAAATTTTACTTTTCTTGTTGTCGCTTCATTTCGTTCATTATTACTGGTTGTAAATTTTAATTCATGTTATTTTCCGTAATTAAAATACTATTATTTCATCAAGAAAAGTATGTAGAGAGCTCCCTATACAAGCATTTAAAATATATTACCGTCAGTACGGTGGTGTGGATAGCGATACGGAATTGGAATCCAGAGATCCCAAGTTCGAATCGCACTCAAGCTAAAAATTATATGAACTACCACACTGCGGCTCGGTGAGTGCGGACCCTGTACTGTAATTGAGATTAAGTTCTTGTTGTACAGCGTAATATAAATAAATAAAATACAAATAATGTAAGGAATTAAACAAACAGAAATGCAGGAATTACCATCAATTTGCTTTAAAATATTTAGTTTTGTAGTGACATACTACAAGAATCTTACTTATTTAACATAATTTAATTTCCCGTGTTTTCAATTATCCGCGTGTTAGTTTTAGCGTCCCCCATTTACAAAAGATAATCGGACGTTATACTATATAAGAAATTATTACGATATTATTATATTGAAGAAATTGAGAGTGAAAGTACTTCATCTAACTAAGATTACAATAAGGTTATCAACAAGTATTTTAAACAAAATTGAGTTTATATAAATAATAAATATTTGTCCTGAAGTAATACACATTGATAACAGATAACTTTCAACATTACGCTATTTCAAAAAAGATATTTTGAACAATATCATTTTAAAAAACCGATCGTAACTAAAAATATTTTAATAAAATATAAAACTAAACAGTTGTCTAAGTCTCACAAAATTCAGCCTCCAAGTCACCTTATGAGGGCATCGTCAGAGGCTGGCCAGTCCTTCGTCACCAGCTTCTTCACGTGAACTTTGTTCTAGGTGAAGAAGTAGGTTATACCATACTGATGAGCTCTAATAAGAGCGGAACGCGTCTATGGTTACCAACTGTGCTGGCCAGCCTCTGACGATGCCCTCATAAGGTGACTTGGAGGCTGAATTTTGTGAGACTTAGACAAGTGTTTAGTTTTATATTTTATTATTAAACCTAGTTTCACCAAGTGAGCATTTAAAGACAATTAATTTTGTCTTTGTTGTTTTTTATAAAAATATTTTGATTTTGGGAAGGAATATATAGCTTTGAGATCCTTGAATATTATTATTTATTTATTGGACGTTTCGATCATCAGCATTTATTTTAACAAAAATATTTTCCAATCCTAATACATATCCGTTTTTTACATTGTCAATTTTTAAATTATAGTTGAAATTAGCTTCACGGATGAGCAACTGTCATAAACATAAAAAGTAACGTAACTTGTGAATTTAACAAAATAAACCACATGTGAAAAAACATATTTAAATCAGTGATATTTTGCACGTGTATATTGTTAAGATGGCTAACAAAGAATCTTTATTCTAATTTAAAAATTAAATAATTAAATAAATAAATATATCATCACGCTTTTTACCCATTGCTGGGTGTGGCACTCTGTCTAAGCAGATTTCGGTAAGTGATATATTTTTTTCGCGTGAAGTGCGGTTACCAGCCGTCAAATCACGGCACCCAAACATGTTAGTGGAGGAGGAGCCACAGGAGTAGATTTAAATTGGTGAAAATTGTTTGTCACCTGTGGGGATCGAACCAGGGTTCTCAAGATAACTGAGCCACGTACCCCAATTTAAAAATTAACAATGTAAAAAACAGATATGTATTAGGATTGGAAAATATTTTTGTTTAAATAAATGCTGAAGATGATGGGTTAACCATCGAAACGTCCAATAAATAAATAAAAGTATTCAAGGATCCTAAAGTCATAATATATTCCTTCCCAAAATTGAAACTCAGGATCAACTTATTCCAAACCAAAAATATTTCGCTTGAAAATCAATAGTTATTGAGGGTATCTACATAAACCAAATTTTCTAAATATTTAGGAAACTGATACAAATAATTAATTGCTGTCTCATTTAAAAAAATCTAAATACAAATGTTGTTTTTCATATCTAGCACCGATGCTGTATAATTCACTACCAGATGATTTGAAGTCTCTAACAGTAAACTCATTAAAAAATAAATTGTATACAGTTTGTGTAAATTTGTAATCAAGAAAACTTAAAAATTTTGTTTCTTCATATTACTATATATACTTGATCTATGTTTAATTTGGTGTACATTGTAAAATTTATGTAATTCTCAAATGTTGGGTTGGGTGGAAGAGCAGCCTCTGGCTGAAACCCGCCTTTGACGAGTGTCAATAAAGATTATTATTATTATTATATTATTATTATTTTTCTTTTCTATAAATTAAGATATGCAAAAGAAATGATAAAAATGAATGATTATTTCTTTCTGCAGAAATGCATAACAAGTAATTTGTTACAAGACATTTTATAGTTTTTCAACTCATCATTTGATCACTTGTTGCTACACGAAACCAACACTGTATGAAATCATGTAACATGATCGGTGTTTTCCAACAGCATAAATGTTATATGATGCTCAAATTTTGAGATAAGCAGATGTTTAATATTTATATTAGCAACTATGATTCATTTCGCGACTGAATTGCCAAGTGCGTATAAAATTATTTTAGTGTATATTAGTAATTGGACACAAATATGATATCATATCATTTTCAAAATTTGCGAAATTTAAAACAAGATTATTTACATAAAATTTCTATTTTTGTACCCTGATTCTGTAATCATATATTATTCAGACCAAGGCCCAGTGGATAAAATTGAGATAAAACTTGTGTTAATTAATTAACAAAGAAGGATCGTGTGCATTCAAATCTCGTTGACTTCAACTTATACAGGGTGTATCTGTACTTCAGGAAAAAAATTAAAGGGTATATACTATATTCGTAAGACGTACTGATCATGGAACAAAAATAATTTTTAAAAATTCGCTAAATTAAGCATGGTTTAAAATAAATGTAAAAAATCTAAGGCTAAGAACTAACTAACAAAGGATTTAACCCCTAAGCCTTAATAAAAGAATCAAATCTAGATACGTATTTCGAGAACTAAGTTCTCATCCTCAGTAGAAAAGGGAAAAAAATCAAGGGGTTAAATGCTTTGTTAATAAGAATGGTTTACTTGAAATGAACATTTTTAAGACCACTGGATTAGCGTACTTTATTGCCTGACCTGCTGCATTTAACTAAATTAAATTATTAATTACACAATATCAGACATTTATTTGGTGTTGTGTAAATTAATAAATCAAAGGACTTGTAAGATGATTTAAATAAAATTATTAAAAATAGCTAACAAAATGTTGCCTTTAAATACGATGCAAATTTTGTTGCGAATTAAAAAAAAAATCTTTTTGTTTCATGCTCAGTACGTCTTATAGTAAATACCCTTTAATTTTTTCCCCGAAATACAGATACACCCTGTATTAAAAAATACAATTGTATCCCACTGGTTCGTATTCCACTATAAGTTGTAGGTCCCCTAAACAGCAATAGAAATTAAGTTCCTGTTATGCAGAATAACAAATAAACCAACTTTAATATAAAAGAACTTTTTTACAATATATAGGTTTTATACCATTATTATCTATACCTGGATTTAATGTTTGAAGGACAACAAATATTTCAAAACTTAAAACACCATGTTTGAACGGAACTTACACCTATATTTTTATATTTAGCGGAAAACTTTCTCAATTCTTCTTCGTTTTAGTTGACGTATTAAAAGTTTTTGTGCCATTGACATAGAATATAACCGGAAGAATGGTACGTGTTACACGAAGTAGTAACAAGAAACTACATTCCCAACATTATTTTATAAAAGAAAGTCGAAGAATATTTCTTTAACTGTAAAAGATGCATTTGCATGTCAATTAGTTCTACAGCAAAATTCAAGTCTAGTTCACAGTTACTCCATTACACTTGACTGCGTTTCAAACAAACAAAATCAAAGTAGATAATCAATTATTATAAAAGTAATTTTACGATAATATTTAGTTACACAGCTTCCTAAATATAATCAAATTTAAATTCTCTCTTTTGTGGTAACGACCATAATAGCTGATCTACCTTAAATTCAAAATATAAACAAATAGTCTTAAAATGAAAAGTATTATTAAAACAACATGAACATTTAACTTCGTACAGATCCATTGTCAAATGTAACTAAATTTTAGAGAAAAATACTTCAGATAAAAGCTATAAGTAGATAAATAATATTTTTTAAAAATAATTTTGATTGCCTGTACCATCAGCGACTAACAAGTGAAATAAGTTTTTCACTACAATTGTTTCTCTGATTATTAAGCACGGCGACCGGGTTCGAATCCTAATATTTGTGATGTCTTTTGACTGCATCTCGCACTTGACCTTAAATGGTAAATTTGTAATTTTTTTATATTAGTTGGATTTCAGGCTTTAATTGGAATTAAAAAGGTAAAATTAAATATTCATTTTTTAAACCTTTTTTATTAACCTAACAAGGCGACGTTTCGGCCAATATTTGGGCCATTATCAAGTAATTTGAAACCATCAACAATTTAAATTTTACAATCAACGGTAACATAATTGAAGTCAATTGAAAAATTAAAAAAACTTGTTGACGTATACACCTCAAGAGTCACAAGTAACTAATGGTTAATAAAGCTAAATAAATAAAATATACAAAATGTCACACGCAGGCTGTGACACAGATGATTGGAAATACGTTCTGCACAGTCATAGCTGCCCTGATTACTTTACAGGCAAAGGTTTTAAATAAAAGCTATGAGAAATATATTCAGCAACTAAATTAATTATTGTTGAAATTTGTCAAAAACTATATTGTTAGTTAGTTATGAAACAAATGTATAACTTTAAACTGTCACATACAAATTTTAATATGATTTTCGCATTTAATATATAAGAAAAATGAAATATCTAGAGTAAGTTAGACACTGAAGTTTTTGCTATAAAGTATTTAAGAAAGCAATGATTGCGAAAAACTTTAATCGTCTATCTTTCGTGTGATATCTAATTATAAGTTCGCCGCTAAAAATATTGTTTGAAAATAGGTTCGCTTTTATATAATCCTCCATTAAATCTCATATTAAACTGCAAGCAACACCGAATTAATTACAAAGAAACTGGCAATAATTATGACCAAATTTTTAATTATTACACTTACACCATCAACAATTTCATACATGAAAAATTCCGACGTATAATAATCTAAATGTTAAAGTGTCTTCCGGGCTTCACGCAATATAACTTTCTACTGTCCTTAGTACCAAAACCATTTTGTAACTGTCAGGTACAATATACTTTTGACAACGCAATGTTTCATATTACGCAAGTAGTAATAAAATGGTCAAGGGATTTTAGATTACATTTTAGAGTTATATAACAGCACTTATGAAATTCGTGATATGAATAATAAATAAACGACTAATATCAGTTGAAATTGTTTTTGTAACAAATACATGATGAAATTTATATTTATTTAATTAATAAAAAAATTACAAATAATTATCGGTTTTGCAAATGTTTAATTTAGTTAATTGTTAGAAAGATTAGCGAATGAAAGAAATTATAAAATTAAATAAATAAATAAATAAATATATCATCACGCCATTTACCCATTACTGGGTGTGGCACTCTGCCGGAGCAGATCTCGGTAACTGATATATTTTTACGCGTGAAGTGCGGTTACCAGCCGTCAAATCACGGCCCCAAAGTTGTTAGTGGAGGGGAAACCACAGGAGTTGATATTAAATTAGTGAAAGCCAGTTTGTCGGTTGCGGAAATCGAACTCGGGTCCTCAAGAACCGCAAGCCGACTGCATACCCACTAGACTACCAACTCCATTCAAAATTAAAATTAGAAACTGCTTGAATACGAGATAAATTGGCATTAAAAACGAACATATCATATTTATCAGTTTGTAATTATAGTTACCCATTAACCAAATTGCAACGTTTGTTTTTCTTTACGCTTATACAATAACACAACTGAATTTCGTGATACAAATAAATGCAAATGTGTTATCCATTTGTTGATGATAAATATTTGAAAGATGATGAAATTTCTCTAAACAAACTGAATATTTTCTTCTTTTTTACTCAGATAGTTGATAAATAATGATCGGATGATGTTGGCGTGCTATGTAAGTTTATTTTTTGTGTAACAGCAATTTTAAAAATTTGAGGTCAACTGCGATCATTTTAGTAATGGCAACCATTTAAAATAATTTGTTATCGTAAAAACAACTTTTTCTAAACAATAAATATTAAATAATCATTTTAGTTGATATTAGGGCAATTGTATACAATAATAAATTAAAAACCTGTACTAAAACTGCGTCAAAACGATGTATAAAGTACGGTGGTGTGGATAGCAATACGGAATTCGAATCGCACCCAAACTAAAAATTATATAAACTATCACACTGCGGCTCGGTGAGTGCGGACCCTGTACTGTAATTGGGATTAAATTCCTGTTGTACAGAGTAACATAAATAACTAAAGATAGATAAATGCGTCTGCAAATGTGAGATTCGTTTATAAAAATATACCAAATCGTCTGGCTGATACATGAGGTAGGAATGTTCACAAACATTGCATTCGTACCTACAGTCTGATATCTGTAAGAAGTAAATAAAGACATATGCATAATACAGATATATTTTATATTGTGCTTGGCATCGCGTGCTGTGTACAACTTGTCTGTGTATGTATAGTACGTCCAGCGATTATTTGTACAAATGACTTTTAAATCCCTTTACAAACACTAATCGATGTTATTGTGAAATTTTTTTGTATGCTAATAATTTCAAGAAAATACAGGGTGGTCCTTTTAACCTGTTTTCCGCAAATATTTCGAAAACAAAACATTTTACGCAAAAATGACTTCAATGAAAAATAATCAAACAGAAGGAGGCCATAATTCTGTAATATTGGTTTTGTCACAGATGGCGCTGTTGTCGATATAATAAGGTCAACTAATTATTTTTTTATGGGAAACCCTATTTTCATTGCAGATTCAGATTCCTTGTAAGAAAATAAGAAGAATTTACTTAATTCATTTTTTGTCAACATGATAGATGACGCTGTATTCGCGAAAATTCGATTCCCATTAAAAAAAAGAGTTAACCGTGTTATAGGGACAACAGCGTCACCTGTGACAAAACCAATATTACAGAGTTATGGCCCCCTTCTGTTTGATTATTTTTCATTTAGGTCATTTTTGCATAAAATGTTTTGTTTTCGAAATATTTGCGGAAAACAGGTTAAAAGGACCAGCCTGTATATTCTCGCCACAGTTTACCAGAAGCGGAACTTTAAATTTTGGTCGAAATATATCAAGAAAAATGACAATTACTTCACACTATTTGCGATAAATTAGTATTGATAGATTTATTAGTTATTTAGTCAAATAATCACTGGATGTATGAGAACTGTATGTTACTTCTTCAACCGGGTAATTTATATTTAGTTTATATAAGGTAAAAATTTAAATCTTCTTACGGAAATTTATCTGTAATAGGCGATAAATAGATATATTAAAGGACACACATTCATCTATATTTAAAAGACAAATATATCCGTAGAAATTAGCAAAACAAACTTTTGCTAACATGCTCTAGGAATTTGTTGGCGTGTACTATCACAAAAATTGATTATTTCATCTATATTGTTTTAAAAAAATATTGTAACAACAAAGACAAAATTAATTGTCATCCAACATTTGGTGAAACTAGGTTTAATAAAAAGTATAAAATAAACACTTGGCTCAATTTCACAAAATTCAGCCTCCAAGTCACCTTATGAGGGCATCGTCAGAGGCTGGCCAGCACAGTTAGTAACCATAGACGCGTTTCGATCTTATTAGAGCTCATCAGTATGGTATAACTCACTTCTTCACCTAGATCAAAGTTCACGTAAAGAAGCTGGTGACGAAGAACTGTGCCAGCAGAGAATAAGATCTCTAACAAACAGGTAAGATGACATGAGAAGTTCTGTGAAACATGTCATGCCATCTACCGAAAAAAGGAAAAGCTACGCAATAGCAATTTAAATAACAGCAAAGACAAAATTAATTGTCATCCAACACTTGGTGAAACTAGGTTTAATAAAAAGTATAAAATAAACACTTGGCTCAGTTTCACAGTTTTTTTTAAATATTGTTTTATTTTGAAGCAAAAATGTATAATTGTTTAAATACGAGTAGGAAATTTACATAAATTACAATCCATTATTGAAAATATTTACTGCATATTTTCCCGTGTTATTGTTTGTTATTGATAATCCTATTAGCATATAGATTGTATTATTTCAACAATTTGCGCAAATAAACAATCGCTAATCATGATCCACCTGCCTTCTATTTTCTATAGCAAGGTTACTCCAAAAACAACAGATTTTTACAGAGCAACGATGAAATCATAAAAGGCTTAAAGTTCAATGATAAAAAATACAATAGATTTTCTTTTATTTACAGATTCAAAGTACAAAGAGCGCACAACTTGACAACACGGTCTCTTCATTGATAAGCAAATAAGATTCTAATCAGCTCTCTTAAAGATAATTACATTCGGAACAAACAGCAGAATCGCGTTTCTTCCTGGTTCGCATAACAACGTGCAATAAACAGCAACAAAAGAGAAATCTAATAACAACGAAATAAAACTACCTATATTTGATTTTAAATCTTGAGACGGAGACGAAAATAGAAAGAAAGAAGATGACTGCTACTTTGGATCAATTCTGTGTTCCTGAACCAAAATGGATTCTGGATAGGCAAGGGTCTGGACAAGGAGAACTTTTCTGGAGACGGGAAGCGGCCAGTAAATCAAGGTAAATTAAAATTATTTTATTTATAAAAACAAACTATTTGCTACACAAATAGTTATTGCAAAACGAGTACAAGTTTTGCAATGGCCCTCTGCCACTTGTGTTACATACTATTTTTTTCAACATTAAACGTGAAAATTACATTTTTATGTGTGCGATACAATTAATTTAATAATTATTTTATATAAATCAAATGATGGGGCAGGTGGCTCAGTGGTATCGAGTCGGCCTGTGGATCTTGAGAACCCTGGTTCGATCCCCACAGCCGACAAACAATTTTCACCAATTTTAAAAAATCTACCCCTGTGGCTCCTCCTCCACTAATATCTTTGGAGGCCGTGATTTGACGGCTGGTAACCGCACTTCACGCGAAGAAATATATCACTTACCGAGATCTGCTTAGGCAGAGTGCCACACCCAGTGATGGGTAAAAGGCGTGATGATATATTTATTTTATTTATTTATTTAATCAAATGAGTTGTATTTGCAAATGTACATAGCGTTTCCTTGGTCACCATGTCAAATGACATTTCCCTCACTCAATTTAGTTATGACAGCATCCGTTTTCTTCACTGGTAAAGAAAGTTAATTACTTTCATCATTAGTGAGGGAAACGGTTACTATCACAACTAAATTAATTGAGAGAAATGTAATGTTGAAAAACCCACTTTTACATGATATAATGAATAATATAAAATTCACTGGGTTCAAAAAATTTTCACTTCAGTTTAATATGTGCTAATTAGATTTAATATCCACACTATAGAATTTAATATTTGATACTTGGATGCATCTTAAATTTAATATATGCCGCTTCAATTTTATAACAGAAAATTCAAATTAATATTTATTATTTGGATTTAATATTTGCCATTTGAATTTATTATTTGTTATACAGGGATGTTTCACAACTTAGAGCAAAAAATTAAAGGGTATATTCTGCACGAAGTGCTGATCATGAAACAAAAAGATTATTTTTAAATTCGAAAAATTAAGGGTTATTAACCTAAAACATTTTTGTAGTACTGCACTGGATTCGCTTTCCTATTAAACACAAACAATGAAGTAGGTATCAACTACGAAGGAATAATTACACAATTCAATTATTAGCAGTTATTTATAATAGAATTTTATTTAATTAATAACTTTAACATAATCATCCACCCAGTGGCAGTGGCAACGAAAAATTTTGGACTGGGAAACATGGTAAATAGTTTTGCGATTTAAAAAAAAAATCTTTTTGTTTCATGATCAGCACGTCGTACAGAATATACCCTTTAATTTTTTGCTCTAAGTTGTGAAACACCTGTATAGATATGATATTTCACTAAAATCTAACAAAATGGCTAACTTGTAGTGGGCGTGAATTCTATAGGCTTAAGGTTTTGTGTTTAAAATGCAATCGAAGCGAGAAAACTTAAAAAATGAATTCCACTGAAACTGAAAATATTTAATATTAAATCCAAATGGCAAATATTAAATCTCAGAAGCGAATAAAAAATCCAAATGAAAAAATTCTTTATTCTTATAGCGCAAAAATTAGTGACAGAACGGTTTCTTTTTATTTCATGTGACATTTCTGAATTATAATTTTTGCAGTTAAATAGCACCATTTATTTATTATTTGTTACTGTTTTATGACAATAGTTTTGTTTTTGGTTTTATTAAAAATCAAATATTTAATTATTAATTAATAATAATAAAGTAAATATAAATAAACAGGCAACTATAATAATCTTTAAGAACACAAAAAAAATATAATTTCAAGTACGTATTTAAAAATACCATAAATATGTTCGAGATATCTTAAATTAAATCTCTAGCTTCAGTAGTCTTTAAATATAATGGATCATTTTACGTACTTTATATAGAAAGGTAGCTTATTATTACGTCATATTGTAAACTTGTTACTGTTGTATCCAATATTTAATATTAAAAAATACCCATAAAAGTACCGCTTGTTACTTCTCAGAATTTAAATAAACTATTTTCTTTTAAACTGATAACAGTATATTAATAATTACGAACTAATTTTGCTATGACCGTTTAAATGTTTTTATTTATGACAAAAAAATAATAATCAGTTTACAAAATTGTTAGGTAAATTATTTTTTCTAATGTATATTTAGATTAAATTCGGCAATCTAAATCTAAATTGGTCCATGTTGAAAAATAAAATCATAATAATAATAAACAAAATAATAGATTTTGGAAGAGATATATATGTTCAAGGATAACTATAACTTACCACGCGATTATTTGCACAAATGACGACTAAAAATGTAGCAAAATTCTGCAAAATATTTTGATGGCACGTTCCAACAGATTTTTATATCAATTTATCAAGAACAGTTGAACTGGAACAATTAAATGATATGACTTGATAAGGTTGTTGGAGGCACGCGTACAGTTCAAAACAAGTGATAATTCTGAAAACACTTGACATGCTGATAACAAACATGTGAAAATCATATAGGCAATATTTAAAAAGGTCAAATGTGATCGCAAAAATATAAAAACAAGTGTAAACTACGTACTTCGATGCTAATTTTGAAATGTTGACGTCAATGAGAATTTTTCATATTGTTTTGTTGTTATTATTAGATACTATAGGGATCAAACTAGACTATTTCACAATCTTTTGAACAGTAAATATTCTTAAGAATCTTATTTTTAGTATGCAATAACTACAAAATAGAACGGTATGTCATTGTTAGATTAGCATAAACACAATTCATTCTATTTTCATGGAATTTCGTTCAACGACCTTCAAAATGAATTACAATTTTAAATATGGTTAGGAATTGTATCGAAATTTGTGATCATTGTGATTGCAATCGGTGTGGCATTAAATGAATATTTTATTTAAATACATCGTATGATTCATTAAAACTGTTTCCACGTTTATTTTATCTATGACCTGTGAATGACCTCCAGGAACTTACTCGCTATCAGAGGCCAGGGTTAATAATTGTACATGCATTATGTATCAATTATTTCTTATAGTATTCGTGTATACATCTACATTATTCAAGACAATATATCATGAATCATGGACTATATTTAAAACCCTAAATTCTACTAATTAGAACCTATTTTTTACAGTATTAAGGGGTTGCTTTCTTAGTACATTATGTCATGGATAGTGATTGAATGAATCCTGGTTCGACCCCAGTTTAAACAAAAAAAATATTATTTCATATAAATTTTTTTGTGTCTCAATCTCTAAGTGTAATGAATGGTGATCACATTTTACAATTTTTTCGTCACCTGTTCAGATCTGTAATTTTAAAGCGTTTTAGGGGCGTTGAAACCGAAGTAAAAACACATATTTATTGTGAAATTCAAATATGTAATTTAAATGTTAAATATTTACATACAAAAATCTACCCCTGTGGCTCCCCCTCTACTAACATATTTTGGGGCCGTGATTTGACGGCTGGTAACCGCACTTCACGCGAAAAAATATATCACTTACCGAGATCTGTTTAGGCAGAGTGCCACACCCAGTAATGGGTAAAAGGCGTGATGATATATTTATTTTTATTTTTTTTAATCTTCATTTATAGTGGAAAATTTTGAAATAAAACAATAGTTATAGATTTACATATTTTATATACGTGTATTATTCAATTTGGGCTGTCTAAATTAATTACCTGTTCGCATGAAAATGCTTGACTAAGCCACTGGAGTGATACCCAGCATTGGGTATTATTTAAGCTATAATAATAAAAAAAGTTAGAAACAAATAATACTATTACTTTATAATAGAGCAGTTAATAATAAAAAGTCAGTATGCAAATAGCAAATATAATTTAATTCATTTATTCATAGGAAAAAAATAAAATAAAATTATCATTAATTGTTTTTTTAACATTCCTGTTTAAATAATAATTGAAAAAAATGAATTCATTGCACAATTTAAAATTGTACATAAACAACAAAAATACTTATAATTTCTTTCTTTCCAGGGTCAAATTCCGCTTCGACGTCGAAATCAAAGAGTTCTCCCGCCAGGCCTACGAGTTCACAGACCCAGAGCACCTGCTGCAGACCTACTACCTCGAAGAAGCTACCGAGCGCATAACAATGGGAATCACCTGTCTCGTATGCATGGCAGTTACTGTTCTCCTGCCCTGGTACATCATCGGCGCGTAGTTTGGAAACCACTAATCAACCGGGAAAAGTTACTAAAGTTAGAGTTCACTATCAGAACTTTATCATTATGCCTCGTGCTACGAGCTGTAGATAGAATATTGTTAATCACTGTAGATGAGTGTTAATAAATTCTGGATGATTGTTTGGTGGCCACTGAAGTCAAGAATGCGTGTTGACATTGGAATTTGAAGTCAAGATACGAATGACTGTGATAGTAATGTAAAGAGGAATATTTGTGCGCAATGAATGTGACTTGACTGTGATATTATTTGCTTCTAAAATGTCACGAAAATTTCATAAAAATAGATAATGGTGTTTGGTTATTTTTCAAGGTGCAAGGGAATTTCCTATAAATCAATTAATCAATCAAATAAAATCACAACTTAGTAAATGTATTGTAGATAGCACTTATTTAAAACACTGTATTTATGTATGTTTGTATTGTATTATTTATGTTCACTATAATAGATATTTTATACCATTTTCTTATTTAATGCCGTAGAATAGATTTGATATTTATAATAAAGTTAAAAAATTAAATGAATTTTCAGTTTACATTATTTTATAAACCCCAAACCAATATCCTGTTAAAAACATATCATTATTTTATTGATAAAAAGCAAAAAAAAACTAAAATATTTTTAATTATATCACAAATAAGTTTATTAATTTTCTGAAGCATATTTTATTTTTCACAATATAGATAAGTACTCGTATTTCAATTCATAGAGAAAATATAATAATAATCAAAGTCGGGGGTGGCATGTACTCCACATTTTTAGCGACATAATTTATTATATTGTTTTTAGAAATTTGTAAATTTAAAGCGCTGTCTCGTTTCTCCCAAGTATGGGTGAAATACAGTAGTGATTTGATATTTAATTTATTTTTATAACCATATTGCATTTCTACTATTGCTATTAAAAAATTAAAATTAAGCTCTCATTCTTTATCGTAAAGTTGACGTATTCTGTGGAACAATCGAAAAATAATTTGCCATTGAAAAAGAATGAAAAAGACATTACAAGCGCGCGTCTTCAATGGCAACACGCGAAAAAGATATTAGATACGTGCTTACTTCAATCGTTACCAAGGATACAAACAAAACAGAAACTTGTCATATTGGCAGTTGACAGAACGAATTTATTTTCAGTACATAGAAAAAATTATGTGTGTATCACGAGCGTAAAGTGTCTTTGTTCCTCTTACACTATTGCAGCTCTCGCGCTGCAATTACCGTGTTCAAGTAACAAAGAATCACTTTACGCTCTTAATACATAAATAACTATTACATATTCATTAAAGTAAATGAACTACCTGCTAACGCAAACGTCTCAACGGAAACTACTATAAATAATCATCACGCCTTTTACTCATTACTGGGCGTGGCACTCTGCTGTAACAGATCTTAATAAATGATATGTTTCTTTGCGTGAAATGCGGTTACAAGCCGTCAAACCACGCCCGCCAAAGATGTTAGTAGAGGGGTGCCACAGGGATAGTTTTAATGTGGTGAAAATTGTTTGTCGGCTGTGGGAATCGAATTCAAATTCTCAAATCCACAAGCA
Organism: Pterostichus niger; assembly: GCA_947425015.1. Classification (NCBI taxonomy): domain Eukaryota; kingdom Metazoa; phylum Arthropoda; class Insecta; order Coleoptera; family Carabidae; genus Pterostichus; species Pterostichus niger. Next base: position 23,579,710 of record OX380342.1, read on the forward strand.
GACTCGATAGCATTGAGTCACCTACCCAATTAAATTTAATCAATAGAAGTAGATATAAAATAAATTAAAGCCAAATGATAACTTCCTTAAAAGGTTAACTAAATAATGATTTTAAGAAATCTTTTTAATATATTTGTAATACTGGTTGTGAATATATTGATGATGATTGAAAAATTCGATTTATAAAATTTCTAAGATTAGTAGAGGAAACAAAAAAAAACTTTTTGTTATATAGCATAGAGTCGGTTATGTTTTTATAAGTCTACAGTGATTATTCCGGATAAGTTCATCAAACTCAAGAAATCTAGTAGATGGAAATCTAATTCTGTATTTGCTTTTCCATTGAGTTTTTAAAATTCACAGAATAAATTCAAATGAACCCGGGTTTTGTTAAACGTACAAGTTAGCCATTAATGCATCGTCAGTTGTGTGAAGTCGTTTGTGGCATAAATTTTGAACATTTGTTATAAAAACGGTTTTCTAATAGTTCTGTAATATATCATTTTTGTACTCGTAACCTTGAAAATGACGCTTCCCGCACACAACAATCAATCTGGAACAAGTGCTTCCCGATCGACTCGACTGTAAAAATTGCAAAAAAACACTGGCCCTTTGGAACATTCTAAAATAAATCTGTCTTGATAATTAATCCTTTATTCAAAGTTTGGGAAATAAGAGTAATTTGCTAAAATTCTTTCAACATTTGTCAGCATTAGTGTCATCTATTTGACAACCTCTGAACTAAAGACGTCATTGATACAACTTCTTGCAGATTGTAATCAAACAAAACTCGCGATTAATACTATATAAATAATAAGAAAAAACACAAATTGTGGAATATAACAACTTAGTTTAATGGAAAAGTAAGATTATAACAACATAAAATGCTTAAATTAATTAATCTATTTTAGGTTAGGTTTGATATTTCAACTAAAAAACAATGACTGGTAGCACAAGCTCTGTTTTTGCCTGTTTTAAGAGCAGTGTTTTAGCTATCTCTAACATGTTAAAACAGTGTTCTTAGAACACCCAAAAACAGAGCTTGTGCTACCAGCCAATATTTTTAGATTGGGAAGAGCCACAATTGTTATTATAAACATTTATAGTAAAATTATGACAATTAAAAATCGAAGTTCCTGGAGCAGCTGGGTTTGCAATTGATAAAGATTGTGTATAATTTGCAGATTCTGGTGTACTCACACAAGTTGAAATTAAAGATGTATTTTTTTAAATACCAGTACTCGAACAAAAAATATTATACAAACTACGTGCGTGAAGACGTCTTCCGCTCATTCGCGCTATTAAAGACACTCGCACCTTACAGTCGCCCGTGCTTTAAAAGTGCGCTCATGCGAGAACATCGTCTTCCGCACCTAGTTCGTAAATAGCTATTTTAGTGTCTCAATTATATCTAACCGACGCTATGTTACATAAAAAAATATTTTACTACTTCTACTTAGAAAGTAAAACAAGTTTTTCAACATCCTGGAAATAAAAATATACAATAAATTATCTAATTTGTTAGATAATCCATATACCGCACATTACAGAAACTAAACTGAAAATTAAAATATAACGATCGATAAATATCACAACAATAATAGCCCTTCCCCTATTCAATTATTTAAATTACAGTATTCATGAATAATACAAGTAAACAAATCGTGTTCTAAAACAAATTCATTGTGAAACCGAATCGTATCTTTCATAATATTATGCGTGCTGTTCTCAACAATAAAATTTATGTTTCCAAGCGATATCATCATTCAAATAAAAGATAAATGAGGGTATTCATATAAAGAGAGCGACTTATGACCTTTAATCATAAATGCGAAGCATGCATCAGTTTATTTGTTTAGCTGGACTTCGTACAAAATGCATAAAAACGAACACAAAGAAAATGCGATACATCATGTTTAATTACAAAGCGGAGCGCGCAAATAAGGAACATAAATTGAATCTCAATTACTCGAGGAAAATTTTAAATAAATTAGATAAGTAAATAAACAAAGTTCAGTAGTTTATTACTGTAGGTAAACGTTAAAATGTTTGGTTTTATTTTGCCATAAATAAAAATAATTTGCGTCAATATTTCCATATACGTATATTTCAATAAATTTTATAATTATTTTTTTTTAATGGACCATAACATTTTTATATTAAATAAAGTACTTACTAATTAAAATGATACTGAAATATCGTAAACAATTTTTTATAGCATTATATAGTTTACCTCGAGTTTACTTTTTAATTAAAATTATAATTTTCTGCACGTACCTATAAAATTCATATAGGTACGTTAAACTAAAAATTTTCAATTTGATATTTTTTGGTATAATATTTATATTTTGTTTAAAATAATTTATTTTTTTGAAATTTTTAATTAAAAACAAATATAGAGTGGTGAACGATAACAGTAAAATTTATACAGTAATTCAGGAAAAATTTAAATTTATTTTCATATTTTGAACATCGTAATTTTTTAATCATTCCTGAAATATAAATTCGATTCCAATATTTTTCAAAACGAAATCACAATTTTCATATTTAACATATGAAACTCATATTTAATAACAATGATTTAATTTTATATAGAAATTACATTACATGCTGAGCACTCAAAGATTTATCGGGGTAATTCAATCGAATGGATAGCTTATGTTCGTTAAGTCTTATTGAAATTATTCATTCCGTTTGTCCAATGTAAACGTGATCACATTCGCAAGGAGTACTACATAGTTTAGAAGACTGAAGAGGGACAATATCTTTTGCAGTCTTGCTGATCATGGACCTTCAAACAAAAATTATATTATTCCTTGTTAATATTCGGCCTATTTCATCTTTAACTTTTTCTACAAAAGGCAAGGATGGAAAGTTGATATTCGAATTGTCAGTATCATTATTTCTTCAACCTGTTTTGTTTTACTAGTATACAATACTTTTATACATGGGGTAGGTAGCTCAGTGGTATCGAGTCGGCCTGTGGATCTTGAGAACCCTGGTTCGATCCCCACAGCCGACAAACAATTTTCACCAAATTAAATCTAACCTTGTGGCTTCCCCTCTACTAACGAATAGTAACCGCACTTCGCGATCTGCTACAGCAGAGTGCCACACCCAGTAATCGGTAAAAGGCGTGATAATATATTTATTTTATTTATTTATTTAATACTTTTCTAATACTTGAATTGTCGTAGTCACTCATCATAAATATCTTTCAAGCCTCTTCTTTTTTTCTTGAAGTGTATCTGCGTGGCAAATGGTCACTATTCTATTAAATAAACATTTTCCTGTTCCAAATTTATGAGCAGAATGATGATGTGACGAAAGATGAATATATTGATTTGTGTATGTTGGCTTTTTATAGAGTGAAGAAAGTTAGCGTCTTTTTCCTTTCCAAAAGAATATCCAGATAAGGCACGACACGATTTTTCTCCATTTCCATTGTAAATGGAATATTCTTATTAATACCGTTAAGATGATGCAGGAAAGCATTCAAGTTTTCTTATCAATGAGGCAAAACAGCGAATACACCATCCACAAAACATAACCACAAAGAAGGTTTTAGTACAGAAGTTTCCAGTGCTTTCACTTCAAAACAAAACTTTAGGAATGAATAAGCACATGCCCTTTATTGTACTACCTATTCTAGTATTTATTTATGTTACTTTTTATAACAAGAACTTAATCTCAATTACAGTACAGAATCTAGATTTACCGAGTCGTGTGGTACTTCATATATTTTTAAATTGGATGGGGTTTATAACCTAAAATCAATTTTTTGCTCCTTTTAATTAAGCACTGAACTTTGATTTAGTTCTTAGAATATAAGTATAAGAAATGTTAAGATTGTGCAATAATTTTGTTATATTACTAGGAATCCATTCGATGTTTGACATTATCGTGTTGCAAAGTTTATTTAATTATTGTTTATCAACAAACTTTATTAAAAATTATAAGTCATTATACCGAGAAGAAATGTTAAAAGAAGATATAGAATATTATCGAGACATTTATAAGAAAAACAAATATTTTCAAATGGTGAAAGTGACAAGCGTATGACTCGTTACTAGTGATGTGAGTTGGGTAAATACCCAATGGATAGGTAAATAAAATTTAGATATTTACCCGGTATTTACCCGAGATTATATTTACCTACCAATTGTAAAAATTGTAAGTTTATTTTTTGTCAGTGTTGAACAATGTAATTTACTAAGTCTGAACAGAAATAATCTACAACTAGAAGTCTACAATCCTTTTAAAATAATAATAATATTTTTTTTTATTTCTGTGATATTCTTTTGTATTTATTTTATTTAATAAAGAAAATATTTTTTAATAACGTACTTTTATGTGACTTCAAACATTTTACAATGATATTGCAAACCCATATTCTTACTATTTGTAATTACTAAATTTATACCCCATAAATATAGCACTTACCATGATCTACTAAGTCAGACTGTCACTCCCAGTAATGAATAAAAGGAATTTTCCCCAATTTAAATCTACTCCTGTAGCTTCCCCTTCACTAACATCTTTGGGGGCGTGATTTGACGGCTGATAACCACATTTCACGCAAAAAAAATATATCACTTACCGAGATCTGTTTAGGCAGAGTGCCACACCCAGTAATGGATAAAAAGCGTGATGATATAATTATTGTTTAAACGAATTGCAGGATGTTCTATTTCAAATTTTATTTTCTCTATATACAAAATAAATAAATATATCATCATGAATTTTTAATCATTTCTAGATTTATTAGCTGTGCATTTTTCTTTTTTATAAAGATAGATGATATTTTTAACTATAAAGTGAGATAACCACAGATCTTCAAATACTTATTAATATCACTCATATTTAAATACCGTGACATATTTTCTATAATGTACTTTGATCATTCAAGTGTTTTGATTTCTAGAATTACGCACGTATTTCTCGATAAACTCTTATTTATTTATCAAGAGGATAATATTCCATATTGCTTCATTTCTGCAAGTGTCAGATTATGAAATAGTTCTGAGTCAATGTACAACACTTCAAACACGAGTTTGCTGCAATACACTACTGTGAAATTAGTTGCATAACTTCAGGCAAACTTAATGTAACTATTCATAAATATAACCATGAACTTGTACAAGTTTTTCTCATTTTGTAATTACTGTTTACAGTAAAGCAATTAGCCAACAAGTAATTATAGTAATTGATGATAAAAGCGACAGTATCTCATACACGATCATATTCATAAAACATTATTTTTAATGTGATATATAAATCCATTTAAAATTCAAACACATTCTCCATTTCGAATTGAGTTACATTTGATGCAAACTTTATTTTTTCTATGTATACCAGACAACCTCTTTTATCTCTCGGCACCTATAAACTGATTATTATAATTCTACTGCACTACAAAAATATATTATATTTTAGAATGATTTAAAAAATCAAAATAGTTATTTTTTATAAATGTAAAATGGATTTCAGGCTTGAGCGGAAAAACGATAAATTTTAAGGACTTAAATTTTTCATTTTTTATTTGGCGACGTTTCGACACAATATTTTGGATTATTCATAAAAATTTACTATTATTTTATTTTAAAATAGAATTTATTCACAGGCAACATTTAGATTTAGAAAATAAACAGTCACAAATAGATTTATGAGCGGGTTAGTTACTAACCTATTTATAAATAACTCATTTTATAATTGAAGAAACAAGATTATATATTTTAACCTAGTTTAAGAAGATGAGTATGGTAGGTGGATTAGTGGTATGGTAAACTATGTAATATGCATAATGTACATAATAAAATTTACTTTTTCTACGATTGCTATGAAAAGTTGACAAATACGCTCTCATTTGTCATCGTAAAGTTGACGTTTTCTGTGGAACAATCGAAAAATATCTTTTTTGCGCATCTCCAATGGCAACGCGCGAAAAAGACGTTAAATGCGCGCGTTTCCAATGGCAACGCGCGAAAAAGATTATAAATACGCGTTTATTTCAATAGTTACCAGAGATACAAACAAAACAGAAACTTGTCATATTGACAGTTGCCAAAATGAATTTATTTTCAGTACGTATACGTTTTTAAATAATTTTAAGATGCAATCGTAGAAAAAATTATGTGTGCATCACGAGCGTAAAGTGTCTTTGTTCCTCTTGCACAATTGCAGCTCTCGCCTTCGGCTCGCGCTGCAATTACCGTGCTCGAGTAACAAAGAATCACTTTACGCTCTTAATACACAAATAACTATTTATGCACGAATACAATGAAATGTATCTATGTTAAAAGATTATAGTCAAAATATTTATTTATAAACTTGATTTTATCAAATAATTTAGCACCTTTACCACTATTCAATAGCACATCAGTGTCTCCAATATTTATAATTATTTTATTTTGACGTTTACATAAACAAAACAGACAACGAAACTTTTCATTGTTATTTTGCTTTTTTTTATTACTGTTTTATACTATAAATATATTAAAGGCATTTTTAAAGGAAATATCTGATATCAACAAAACATGTAAACAATGTTTGACATTTAACAAGTATTAAAGTAAGGAAATGAGACAGAAGATACACGTCCGCTTGCTGTTGTTATTGGATACAAGAGTTATTACGTCAATAGACAAAAGGTGAAGTGGGGGCAATTCACTCGCATTTTGAATAATTTGACTTTTAATAATTAATATTAGCTTAATTAAAATATGGGGCAAATATTTCGTTTAAAATAAAGAAAAAAAGTCGTGTAAGACCTCATTAAAAGTGATTAATTTATTTATAAATAGTTAGTAACTAACCCGCATATAATCTGATCCTGTAATTGGGCTTTTGCCCGTTGGGTTTTTCTTTAAATAAATAAATAATCTACTTGCGACTATTCATTTCTAAATATTGCTTGTGAACACATTTCGAAGTAGGACAATAATAGTAAATCCTTGAATTGTGAATGTTCTTCTTGTAATAAGAGTATAATTGATCTTGTTCTCTTAATTGTAGTTTAAAGAATAAGAATATATTGCACAACTCAAATATTGCCAAGTAAAACATATGTAAACATAAACAAAATATTTAACATATTTAAACACTTTGAAAGCAAATAAGTCACATATGTGTCGTAATTATAAATATGTTATTGAAATAATGAAATAGAAAATTGCGTGTAAGTAAAAGTTGAATCTGCATGCTTTATTTTATAATTAATTACAGCTGTGTGAGCTACGAATTTGAGAACTCTAGTTTTATTCGACAATTGATTTTCATTATCTTAAAATTAATATTGTGGTTTCGCTCCACTTGGGGTGAGAGGGTGCGCGATTTTACGACTGGTAACTGCACTTCACGCCCAAAAATATACTGAGAGTTGATACGGCAGAATATCACATCCTTTAATGGGTAAAAGACATTTTGATATATTTATTTGAATCATGTATCATATATATAACTAATATTTCCTTTTATAATAATTAGCATATATTATTTCATTTATATAACATAAATATTAGAAACTAGTTTAAGTTTTATGTGTATTTTATTAATCAAGAAAATATGAAATAAAATACACATAAATTAGTATGCATATAAAAATCTGTTATTTTGACTACAACGATTTATTATATATTTATTGTGTTATAGTTCCTTAAATTTTATTTAAAACTGAAAAATTGTATCGCTGACAACTTTTTGTTAGAAGTATAATAACTGCAATTGAACATGCATACATACAAACATAACATCACGCAATATCCCATTACATGGGGTAGCACGAACCTCTGAAACTTTCACAGAACAGCCACTAACAGATTCATAAAAAAATAAAAATCAGTCCACGTCAATATTCTCATCCTGACACCTGATCCTCGCTTCAATCACATTAACGCTTACTCCATACAAGCTCTTTCATTCCTCACAACCAAAATCCATCATCACGCAACAAACCTTCAATCACATCCATCCATTCGCTCCTGAACACCTGCTTCGTAAATCTTCACTTAAAGAAATAAAGACAGCATCGTCTGTGCTTGTTTAAAAATAAATTTAACACAATTGCAGTTAGACACTATAGAAAAAAACTGAAGATGAATCAAAAAGATAAGGAAGGAAGGGAGCATCTACCTGCGCTTGTTTTTGAAAGTGAATTCCACACAATTGCAGTTAGACACTCTATAGAAAAACAGAAAACGAATCAAAAATAAAAGGAAGGAAGGGAGCATTCTCCTGCGCTTGAATTCTACACAATTGCAGATAAACACTCGGAATATCTAACCAATGAATCTAAAATCAAGAATCATGCGCTTGTCCTTATACATTACATTTATCCCGCAATTAATTTTCGCTTAACATTCCTATCCTGACACACCACTTTTGCTTCAACCACATTCATAATTCCTTTCATACAAGCTCGTTCATTCTTAATGCTAGGAATCTTTCTATCACGAAACAACCCTTCAATCATATTTATCCATTTGTTACTAGGTCGTCCGAATAATTCTGCTTATAATGGACCAGAATGACCATAGGTAGTCTATTATAGGTGAAAAATTATTATAAATAAGTCCATCATAATCATAACCGAGTATTTTACAGGTATAATTTTAATTCTCTTGTAAATGCCATGTGTAGATTATATAATTCTGTTTGTTCTACTTTACATTTCTCTGATCATTTTAACAATATCAAAACTAAGTTAAATGAACTTATGTAATTAATTATCTTTACACTTTTGTGTACGAATTTGAATGTATATTTATACTTCTATATATTATTCTATTACTGGGATACTGATCCTGTTGAATAATAAATTATTAATTATGATTATTATTATTATTATTATTTTATACCGGATTCACGAAATTTGTCTGGCCACAATAGTCCAGTGGTTAGCAGGATTGTTTGAATTCTGCTCAGGGTAATTATGTATGTTTGTGATGTCTTTGTAAGGGTTAGATTAAAGAACAACCCTCGGCTGAACCTTGCCCTTAATCTAAAAAAATCCAAATTAATAAATTTTGCAGTATCATGAAAATAAGTTTTACAACTACCATTGTTTCCCAGATTACACAGCAGGAAAATATTTTAAATTAAAGTTCTGCATGAACTTATTTCATTTCCGATAAAATTAATTTTAAAAGTTCTCAAAAATTTACATTATGTACATAGTTAGTCATGGAAGTGGAACAAATGCAAACAAATGTATAACATTTAAGTGCCTCATAAATATTTTAAACTTGATTTTAATAGTAACTAAATAAGCAAAATGCAATATACTGGATGTTTCTCAACTTATGCATACAGTTTAAACTGCAAATATTATTTATTTAAACTGGTTATGAAATAAAAGATTTCGTTTTAAATTCACAAAATTAAGTACAATTTATTCCAAATCAACATTTTTGGTATGTTCGTTATTAAATTATAACTGTAAACATTACAAATAGTTAGATGTCTGTTATTGTACAATAAATAAATAAATTTTTATATTATGTTCATAAGTACTAGTACTTATTTCGTTTTCTTATTGAAAGACTGTTTCGGAATGGAGTTTCTCTCTGGTCTGAAATCGCGTTCCTTACAATGGCCTCTTGAGTTTGGGGAACAGCCAGAAATCGCAGGGGGCCATATCAGAAAACTAAGGATACTGTTGAATCATAGGAGTCTGGTTTTTCGTCAAAAAAGTCTAAATCAAGTACAAGAAATGTGCTGGAACATTGTCGTGATACGAGGCACCAATTTCCTGTTGACTACAACTTCGGTCTCTTGCGACGCACAGCATCACGTAGACGACGGAGGACATCCCTGTTGTACTAGGGTTGTGCCGTGGTCAATTGACCAAAAATATTTGACGGCCAAATAATACGGTCAAATAATCTAAATGGAACCGCCACGACATCTGTTGTTCAATAGAAATAGCTACTTACTATTTTACATGAATATATCTAGTTTGGTATTCTTGATTCTGGAGAATTTGCTTACTTTACTTTACAAATAAAATAAATACATATTATTTCATTTCATTACGTCTTTTACTTTATTTTCCCCTTTATTTTGAATTTGATGTGGTTTTGTTTATTAGTTGTAGTTGGTTTTTCATTTTCAGTAATATTAGATGTAGTAAACAGTACCATATAAATAAATTACAATTTTAATTGTGATTTTTATTAAATGTTTCTTGGTCAATTGACCGGTCAAATAGTCGGTCAATTGACCGAAAAATATTTGACTGGTCAAATGCACAACCCTATCCATAACATCGTCACCGAAAGCCGTCTGAATCTTCCGGATGGTTTCGATCTTTCTGTCACTCAGTTTCTGGAAAAAAATTATGCAGTAACGCTGCTGCAGTTGTTTCGTCATTTTCCTTGCAATGAAAAACCGACGAGAGCACTACACACTACCTCACTTAAATGGTGCTTGCCAGCAACAGACGCTATCGACAGGCGGGAAAAAATTCACACATACGCACGAAGGTCATGCAAGAGCGCTTGATTCAAATCCATCAGGTTTTCGCAAAAAAAAAATAAGGTCGGGTACTTTTCTAACAGATCTCGTCTATTAGGAGACATCTAATTATGTATAATATTTACAATTATAATTTAATTATTACTATTATTTGAAATAACGAATGTACCAGTGGTAACAAAAATGTTTACTTCTAGAGAACTTTTTCAAATTAAAAATATCTGATGTGGACACCACATGACTTCCTTGTACACGTATGAAACTATAGATATTTTTTTAATTGCACATATTTGACATTAAATCTTTTATTTTTTGTTCTAATCCATAGCAAACTTAATTTTTTTTAAAATCAAAAAATATATAATATTTAACTTTAGATATCTCGTTTATGCAAAAAGCTAATTTAAAAATTCTTAATGTGCTAGACGCAGAATTTAATTCTCTAAAACTTTTATTTGCAGCATTCATTTCTAAAATTAAAATAATACCATTTTTTTCAAGGAAATCTGTTAGCAGCTTCATGTAATGTGCCACTTCCGGTTAGTCTATTTTAACCAAAATCTATTATGTTATTTCCATTGATATGGTAGTCTTATATACCAAATTTGGAAAGTTTTGGATTATATTTTGATATAGTTTTTCAATATATTATAGGCTCCAAGTATGGTACTTTACTTTCCGGAAGTTATATAATGACCAAAAAAGGAGGTGCACAACTAGATGTTATAACAGTCATAATTATAAAATTTTAACTTTCTACGGCTTACCGTTTTTGAGTTATGCGAGATACATTACGTACGTACAGACGGCACGACGAAATTAGTCAAAATGGATTCAGGGATGGCCAAAATACGTATTTCCGCTGAAATCTGAGAACCGAAAATTTTCGCGATTACAATACTTCCTTTACTTCGTGCAACTTCTCTTAATTTTTTTTATTCTTTCCTTCGTCTTAACATTTTCTCCCTCTTTATATTCATCTTTCTCTCTAAGAATTTTTATTCTCTTTTTGTTGTTAAAATTTTCTAGCTTTTTATTCATCTGCTTGTCGTTTTTCAGAAATGTATTTCTTCATTCTACCCTTCTTTTGCCTGTTTGATTGTTTCTTACCCATCCTTTAATTATTCAATGAATACAACGAAAGGTGCACAACTAAATGTTGCTAATGCAATGACATTGACATTTAATTTTTTATTTTTTTCTTATTTTTTGTTCTAATCCATAGCAAACTTAATTTTTTTTTAAATAAATATATAATTTTTAAATTTAGATATCTCGCGTATACAAAAGGCTAATTTAATAATTCTTAATGTGCTAGACGCAGAATTTAATTCTCTAAAACTTTTATTTGCATCATTTATTTATAAAATTTAAATAATATCATTTTTTTCAAGGAAAACTGTTAGCAGCTTCATGTAATGTGCCACTTCCGGTTAGTCTATTTTAACCAAAATCTATTATGTTATTTCCATTGATATAGTAGTCTTATATACCAAATTTGGAAAGTTTTAAATTATATTTGAATATAGTTTTTCATGAAAATCTATTATAGGCTTCAAGTAAAGTACCACTTCCGGTAGTTGTATAATGACCAAAAAGGGAGGTGCACAACTAGATGTTATAACAGTCCTAAATATAAAGTTTCAATTTTCTACGGTTTACCGTTTTTGAGTTATGCGAGATACGTACGTACAGACGGCATGACGAAATTAGTCAAAATGGATTCAGGGAGGGCCAAAACACCTATTTCCGTTGAAATCTGAGAACCGAAAATTTTCGCGATTACAATACTTCCTTTACTTCGTACAAGGAAGTAAAAATAATCTTTTTGTGTCATAATCAGTATAACTAATAATATTTGCAGTTTACATTTTATGCATACATCTAGAAACACCCTGTATAGACTGCTTTAGAAACAGAATTTATTTTAAACATTCATTAGAATATTTTTCCTGTAAAATAATCAGGAAAGCAATTATAACGAAAAACTTATTTCCTATATTAATGCAACAAATTTCAAAGGACACCTGTATATGAGTTTCTCTTATAAGCAAGATCATTATATCCACTATATAGTTTATCATTTTTAGTATTAATTACGATTAAACACAAATGAAATTACGGTCTCAATTCCGGATCTCTGCAACAAAGCAAAATCACTTCCGTCTTCAACACATGTTATAAGAATGAACCAGTAAACCGTATTATTTTATAGTTTCATCCCGCCTACCGACAACAGGTATTACTATTTAATTTTCAATTCACCTTCCACCCAATTCGCTGTTCAACCCTTGACCTTCGCCTTCAATAACCCTCTCCCCGCTACGTCAGTCACGTGCTACCATCGACCTCGACCGTGAATCGCAGAGCAGCTAGGCTAGGCTAGGCAGCAAGCCAGCGGTATCCTCCGGCTCTGGGCGACACACGGTCTGGCGCGGCTTGGCAACGATTTGGTCCTACCCCGCTGTACTCCGCGGCCAACCACAGTCATGCAGACAGTGGCGTACAACTCCAGATATTTTACTCTTGAAATAAGTCTTCATTTTTATCAGACATTGGAAGTAATTTCGTTACTTGTAACGCGTTACTCAAAAACATTACTTTTTGTACAGTAGCGGCAACGTTTGCGTTACTTTTTTTTAGTAACGCCGTTACTTTTATGATATTCATAAATGTTTTCGCTAATGAACAAGATTTTTGAAGAACCGTTCCTCTTTTAATATTTATTATATTAATAAAATTAAATGAATTAAATAATATTCAATGCTAAAACCAATCACAAAATATATATATATCATCACGCCTTTTACCCATCACTGGGTGTGGCACTCTGCCTAAGCAGATCTCGGTAAGTGATATATTTGTTCGCGTGAAGTGCGGTTACCAGCCGTCAAATCACGGCCTCCAAAGATATTAGTGGTGGAGGAGCCACAGGGGTAGATTTTTTAAATTGGTGAAAATTGTTTGTCGGCTGTGGGGATCGAACCAGGGTTCTCAAGATCCACAGGCCGACTCGATACCACTGAGCCACCTACCCCATCCAATCACAAAATAATCTGTAAAATATCGCCGTTGGCTCTTTATGACATTCACACCTCATATTTGAAATATTGATAAAGAATTAGAACGTGGAAGTGTCGTTAACGTAAAAATGATGTCGTTACTTTTAACGCGTTACTCAAAAACGTAAATTTTTTTAAGTAACGGTCACGTTTGCGATACTTTTTTCTTGTTAAGTAACGGTAACGCGTTATTTTAGCAATCTAGTAATGGTAACGCGTTACTTTTTTTAAAGGTAACTTCCAATGTCTGATTTTTATTGTAATAGTTTATAGTGCCGTGTTAAATATTTGCTAGAATATTCGGTCAATTTAGTGCTGTTAAGGAGAATGATTCGCTGAATTAGGTCTTTACACTACTCTTTTAGAAACGAGATATTATTGTTATTATTTGAAATTCCTGAAGTCGGATTTATCATTTAATTTGATTTGAAAAATTACTTATAAGAGAAATAAAACGATTCAAATTCCAAGTTACTCTATTAATTCTTTAATTAAATTATTTACAAATATGGGGTAGGTGGCTCAATGCTATCGAGTCGGCCTGTGGATCTTGAGAACCCTGGTTCGATTCCCACAGCCGACAAACAATTTTAACCAATTTAAATCTACCCCTGTGGCTCCCCCTCCACTAATATCTTTGAGGGCCGTTATTTGACGGCTGGTAACCGCACTTCACGAGAAAAAATATATCACTTACTGAGATCTGCTTAGGCAGAGTGCCACACCCAGTAATGGGTAAAAGGCGTGATGATATATTTATTTATTTATTTACAAGTATGTATTTATTTTTTTGTCATAATATTTACTTGTAGGGTCGATATCTGAATAGTATCACGCCGAACTGTGAAACTGAGGACACAGGTTCGAGTCTCACAGCAATTTCTTCTTTATTATTTTATTCATTTTCAGTTTTTACTATAGTGTCTAAATAAAAAAATAAATATTAACTGAAATCCAAAAAAAAACCTGTTATTTTAAATTCTTTTCAATCTCACATTCATCATACACCAATGTATTCCAGACACAATCACTTCTAGTATATCCACAAATGGGTGGCAAATACCTCATTTACACATCAGTTATTCGACCTTCATATTTCCTCATCTACACCCAACATTCACTACCATACATCAACGTAAAAATACGTAATAATATATTTATTCTATTTATGTATAGATTTCTTCAAAACTCAAACCCAAAAATTGTACAATCACGTGAAAAATTAAACAAAGAAAATAAAATTTAGATAAATTTGTACCATAGTTATTGGCTAAAGAATTAAAAATTAATTAATTATTATTGCTTACAAATATTTTACAGTTCTGGAACCGAGTATTGTAGTTCTTAATTTAATAATAAAATTAATTTTACGGAATTTTAATTGTTCTAAGTACAATAGCACATAAAAACAAAAAGTAGTTAAATGTAGGTATTTGGCAAATTCAGCAATACAATAGCACTATAACACGATGTTTACAACAGATAAATAAAGCACTACGTCATCACCCAATTTACATACCTGCTAATTTATAGTTAGAATAATAAATAAATATTTTTGTTTACTAGTAAGGTAAATTAAAATTTAATAACTGGTATATTCGCATTGGTAAGTTCGTGCGGAAAATGATTACAAGTTATCAAAGTAGTTATAATTAAAATAAGACTGTAAAATTCAAATGTATATTCAACTCATTATTACTATTATTGAACTATATAATCTAAAATTCTTAATTTTGTTCGGAAATAATAAAACATTTTTATTACCTGCGTTTATTATTTCGCAAATATGTGATTTTAGTTGGCTACATACATTACATTAATGTAACTAAAATTGCTTCTACTCGTTTGGTTTTAATTATTTATTATTAATTTGACCTAAATATCTAGGACCATAAAACAATGCATTTTGTCAATTATTTTTATTAATATCAATTTTGTTATTGTTCAAATTTAATGCATTTTGTTGAAAATGTCTCTATTTGTTTTTTCATTGTCAAACATTTTTTAGTTCCTTATAGAAGGGGTCAATTTATTCATTATACAATATCCTAGTGAAGTTTTATAACTATAATTTGAAGTTTTTTTTTCATTTAATTATTAATATATTAGAAATAACTTCCAAACAAGTAGCACTAAAAATGTATACTTCAAATGAAGGGCAATTATTTTGCGATAAATAGTTATTTATATTATAAGGGCTGTAGGTAATATTTACCAGTCGATGATGTTTACGCCCGAGCAATAGCGAGGGCTGGTAAAAAGTTCGTCTTTGTTTTTGTAAATCATTCAAAAGGTCTACTTTTTAATCAAATAGTCGAAATTATAAAATATATTTTTCGAAAACTGTCATATAAAGTTAAAATTTACATGACAACTATCAACACGCGAAATGAGTGTTTTTTGTCTACAGAACGTAAAAGACTTTTGTATGCAGGATGCAAAAGTTTATTGCATTCTGCAATTTTTTGATAGAAGAAAGGCTCACAATTTAATAAAAATTTGTCACTTTATTTTTTTGCTTAGAAACAATACTTCTATTCTTTAACAAAATTTATATTTAATGTTCCAATAATTCATATTTATCCTGCTTGAGGAAGCTAACTGGTGTACTGGAATAGTAGACATTAGATGTCACATTAATTAATCCTACACGTCAACATTTTCTCATTACATTATTACTAATTTTGGGACATAGTTTTCGAAAAAACGTCGTTTGATACTCGATTGCGAAATGCTTTTGCATTCTCGAATGATTTTTTATTCATTCTCGAATGCAACATTTCGCAATCTAGAATAAAAAATAACTATTTTGGTGTACCGTAGAATTTTAGTTATTAGTTTATGTGTGCCGTAAAAAAGGTTGAAAAAATCTGGTCTATTCATATTCAGTTTCAAACTTACATGAAAGTACTTGCACTGCTACAACTCTCACACAAAACACGAAACTCACTCTATGACTGCACCATAAAAACTGACAAAATAATTGAGAAACGAACATCATTTACATAACAGCTGATTAATAACTAATCTAATGAAGTTATTAATATCTGGTAGTTATGAAATTCTCAAATTCAATCATTTCACTTTCAGTATATGCGTTCAGTGGAACTAACAGGAAAGCTAACGAATTTTAAGAAAACAAACTATCAGTCGACATTTTTGTATATGATTATTGAATTTATTTTTAATCATAATATGATATGACATGACTGAAAGTACAGTGATGATGATAAATTTAAAGTTAAATTTATGACAGAAAAAATAATTTAATTAAAATTATGTAACAGTTCTTTCAATGTTTAATGTTTACTCATTTTTATTCATTACTGTAACCTATCAGTACAATGGCACGAAAAATGTTTGTTTCTAGTAATGTGCAAATATTTTTACGAATTTCAGCAAAATTATTTCTGCGTTGTAATTAGTACATACAATAACATATTCTTTTTTGCAATAATTTTGAAACACCCAGTAAAAAATACAAACTAATAGTCACAATCATAATAAAGAAAGTGTATTTTCCTTCTAATAAAGTCCAAAACCTAATAAACCACAAATTAAAGAAAATAATAAATCTATAAAACAAGTATTATTTTTAATATAATTACCTACATGAATTCTACATTAATTGCACGAATTTGCCAAAATAATTGCTTATTACAATTCAAAAATAAAAATATAAACTTATCAAATATTTGGTCCTTTCGTATTAATATATTTAAATGTAATAAAGATAGAAACCAACCTGGCTTACGCCACTCTGAACTCAGGTTATGCAAAGATTAAATGTTCGAACAGACCAAACATTTAAACTTTTATTCTTAAACTAATCTTTAATCCAATATCAAGGTCGCGATTTTTCTATCGATATGTACTTTCGAAAAATGTATGAGTAGATGAGTACACATTTAAATAACATCAAAAACTTCAAAAATAATATTGCATAACTGCTTCTTAAAACTAAAACCATTCTATTATTTATTATGCCATTTATTTTGTAGTAAATCATCGGGGCCTGCATACCAGCACCTCCACATGCCTCTCCTTCCGCCCCTCTATAAAGTAAATAATCTATTTCAAGTTCATAATTCTGCAAAACATGATTATAAAATATGTTGTACGCCTATTGCAAATCACGTGACTAATGATATCAGAAATAATCACCTGGCAATTATCCGGGCAGGCCTTGATCGTGAAACAGTAAAAAACATTGACTAACACTAGCATAGGCACAGCAACAGCAACACCATGCGTAACATACATTACATCAGGTGCTCCATGGACTACACTGTGTAAACTGACACAAGACCGGTTCAACCACAGTTTCCTATTTTGTCTTCCTGGCTTCGTCTTTTTGCGATTTTTTTCACATCTTTTAGATTTATGCTACTAGCATTGATTCAAACATAAAAGTACAATAATTGTCTCGTAAAATTAATTTAGCGCACATGTTTTTTCTTCTTTCTGAAATACGTTTTTATGTTGCGAGAAATTTATAACTTGTCGACAGATCATGTAATGAAATAGAAGAGTTACGAGCAGGTTCAAAAATAATTGAATGGAATTAATTACTACTAGTAAAATGCGGAATGATGGATATGCAATTTGCATCAGTTTCCGTTTAATCTAGATGGGGATAAATAAGAATTTGATTGAACGTTTTTCATTCGTGTAGTAAATTTGCGAACAATTTCTGTCAGTTTTTTAACTTCGATCATAAATTTGTCGACTAATTTTTTTATTTATTACTTCTGTCAAATACTTATTTAAACATGATGCATTTATTTATTTTTTTGTTTTATTTATAGAACTTTGAATAGACATAAAATTTTAAATACTTCTCCTATTACCACAATATGGTTTTAGTTTTCCTTAGTTAAAAATAATAATAATAATAAAAATATTAAATTTCACGGACATTCTAAAAAGACACGACAATAAATATTCAAAATATAATCGCCATTTTAAGTTAAACTATTATTTGTATTTTGAGGTTTGTCTTGTTAAAATTTCTAAGTATTTTATCAAAACTTTTACCTTACTTTCTTTTATTTATTTAAATAGTTTGTTCTGGAATATAAATTTGATTACGATAACTAACTATAAGAACTCTAATTATAAAGGCTCTGAGAACGAATTTGTTCAGAGAATAATAAAACATTATAAGGTATCGACTCAGCCTGTGGATTTAAAAACAGGTTCGATTTCCACAGTCGAAAAACCATTTCCACTAATATCTTTCGAGGTCGTAATTTGACGGCTGATAACCGCTCTTCACACGCAAAATATATCATTTATCGAAATCTACTAAGACCAAAGCGCCACGCCCAATAATGGGTAAAAGGCATGATGAGATTTAAAAAATATTTATTGATTACATATGCTTTACATTTGTGTTTACTGGAAAAAATCTTTTTGAAACGCCATATTTAATTTAATAAATTAATTCATACATTTTGATTTAATTATCTACATATTAGATATACCGCTATAGCTGCTCCTCCACTAATATCACTTTGGGAGCATGATTTGACGGCTGGTAACCGCACTTCACTCATATAAATATATCGCAGCCAATAATGTATAAAATGATGATTTATTTATTTATAAAAAATATATCATCATGCCTTTTGCCCATTACTGGATGTGGTACTCTGTCGAAACAGATCTCGGTAAGTGATATATTTCTTCGCGTGAAGTGCGGTAACCAGCCGTCAAATTACGGCCCGTAAAGATGTTAGTGGAAGGGGAGCCACAGGGGTAGATTTTAATTTGGTAAAAATTGTTTCTCGGCTGTGGGGATCGAACCAGGGTTCTCAAGATCCACAGGCCAACTCGATACCACTGAGCCACATACCCCATTTATTTATTTATTTATAATAATATATATTTCTAAATATAGTAATTAGCTGGCGCACAAAAAAATGTGCTTCTATACAACCTTACATTTATATCCTCTATCGAGATCTGTAATTGCCAAGATTACAAGGACATAACAACATTATTTTCTAAACTAAATTAGTTTTTATGACAATTTACTTAAAAAAATTAAATCCAAGGTTCATTTTATTAGCAACTATAATGAAGCAAGCAATTTGACCGTAAATATTTGTTTATTAAAATAATAAAATATTAAATCGCAGTGTCCTGTAGTTTTCAACAGATTTGAACCAATTTTTTTTACAGATCAGTTTAAAAATTTGTTATATACATATACGTTGAAAAAAAATATATCAAACCCACTTTTTACCCATTACTGGGTATGGCACTTTACTACTACTCTATCTCGACATATATTTTAATTTTTAATCTAAAAAATTTATATCTCATCTGTTTTTTTAAATTTTTATTTTTGTAATTTAATTTATGTAGCTTTAAAATTCATATATACATACCCAGTTGTTTTGTATTGCTTTGTTTTCCAACCTCCCTGTTATTGGGGTAATGATATCCTGTAGGGAGGTTTTATATAAATATCCATGTGGATACTTCCGTCAATTTAGAATGTCTCACGTGTAGGATTGATTTTTTTCAATCGGTTTTATTTCAGCAAAACCTATCATATTTGATATCATACGACAGGTCGTTTGAAAGGCTCACGTACAAAATTGAAAAAAATCGACTTTCAATTGTTTTACAAATATGAATTCCATATTAGTATTCGAGTGTGTATGGTTGTTGGTTTTTATTAATTTAAAAATGTTTGTTCTCCAAGACACGACGAATATTGCTTAACTTTAAATTTATTATCATTTTTTTTGTAGGAAATTGAATATATTATACTCTGTGCCACTAGTAATAAATGTAAATTACAGATAAGTAATTTTATTTCAAAATATAATTGTAAATCGCTAGGTCAGAATTTTTCAACCTTTTACTTCCTTGTACGAAGTAAAGGAAGTATTGTAATCGCGAAAATTTTCAATTTTTAGATTTCAGCGGAAATATCCATTTTGACCATCCCTGAATCCATTTTGACTAATTTCGTCGTGACGTATGTACGTACGTACGTATGTATCTCACATAACTCAAAAACAGTAAGTCGTAGAGAGTTGAAATTTTGTATTGAGGACTGTTATAACATCTAGTTGTGCACCTTCCTTTTTGGTCATTATATAACTTCCGGAAATGGTACTTTACTTGAAGCCTATAGTAGATTTTCATGAAAAACTATATTCAAATATAATCCAAAACATTCAAATTTACTATATCATTGGAAATAACATAATAGATTTTGGTTAAAATGAACTAACCGGAAGTGACACATTACATGAGAAGCTGTTAACAGTTTTTCTTGAAAAAAATGGTATTATTTTGATTTTAGAAATAAATGCTGCAAACAAAAGTTTTAGAGAATTAAATTCTGCGTCCAGCAGATTAAGAACTATTAAATTAGCCTTTTGTATAAACAAGATATGTAAATTTAAAAATTATATATTTTTTGTTTTTACTTCCTTGTACGAAGTAAAGGAAGTATTGTAATCGCGAAAATTTTCGGTTATCAGATTTCAACGGAAATAGGTGTTTTGGCCCTCCCTGAATCCATTTTGACTAATTTCGTCATGCCGTCTGTACGTACGTATCTCGCATAACTCAAAAACGGTAAGCCGTAGAAAATTTAAACTTTATATTTAGGACTGTTATAACATCTAGTTGTGCACCTCCCTTTTTGGTCATTATACAACTACCGGAAGTGGTACTTTACTTGAAGCCTATAATAGATTTTCATGAAAAACTATATTCAAATATAATTTAAAACTTTCCAAATTTGGTATATAAGACTACTATATCAATGGAAATAACATAATAGATTTTGGTTAAAATAGACTAACCGGAAGTGGCACATTACATGAAGCTGCTAACAGTTTTCCTTGAAAAAAATGGTATTATTTTAATTTTAGAAATGAATGCTGCAAATAAAAGTTTTAGAGAATTAAATTCTGCGTCTAGCACATTAAGAATTTTTAAATTAGCTTTTTGCATAAACCAGATATCTAAATTTAAATATTATATATTATTTGATTTTTAAAAAAATTAAGTTTGCTATGGATTAGAACAAAAAATAAAAGATTTAATGTCAAATATGTGCAATTAAAAAAATATCTATAGTTTAATACGTGTACAAGGAAGTCATGTGGTGTCCACATCAGATATTTTTAAATTAAGTTTGTTATGGATTAGAACAAAAAATAAGAAAAAAATAAAATTTTTGTCAAATATGTGCAATAAATATCTATAGTTTAATACGCGTACAAGGAAGTCATGTGGTGTCCATATCAGATTTTTTGTTTCACGGCACATGTAAACTAATGACTAAAATTCTACGGTATAACGAATAGTATATTAAAGAACGAGTTTTATAAGACATTTTTTTTCAAACGCGTCCAAGTCTTATAAAATGAATTATTTATACGAGTACCATTTTTTCTATTTTGAGGCTTTTACCCGGTAATGGGCAAAAGGCGTGATGATATATTTTTTTAATACATTTATATTTACCATGATCTTGAACTTAATCTAATTCAAACGAACTTGTTACATAAAATTCTAAATTAATTACACATTTGTATTATAAAAAAGAATCACAGTTCCCAATGTATAATTCAATGATTTGCATCAACAAAAAATCTAGATTCATTAATGTAGATCGCATAAATTTGCATCGTGCAGTACACAACTACACATGATGAAGACACCGGCAGTTTGTCGGGAGGCGAACGAGGACTCAGTTCATGAATAAACTGAGAGGAGTCAGTAGAGGATTGATTAACTGGCACCGGAACAGCTGTTCCGAAATCAGTGGCTTGCAGACTTTCCCATTATGTTTGAGTTGACAGCTTAGCGCGGTTCGGCGTGAGTTGACCCGAGTCGCGATGGACGATTGTTCGTGTGCACTCAGCGTGCACTGATCCCCAGATACACATCGAGAAGCTATGGGGATGATGCACTTTCAAGGTATAAGCAGATGACTTTGACCTCGACATTGACTGTATCATCAGGACATTTCCTGCTTGAACAAGGAAGGAAGTAACTACGGCCAATATGTTAACTCATTCTGATGGTACTTTAAATAAATAAATAAAATAAATATATCATCACGCCTTTTACCCATTACTGGGTGTGGCATTCTGCCGAGACAGATCTCGGTAAGTGATATATTTCATCGCGTGAAGTGCGGTTATCAGCCGTCAAATCACGCCCCTCAAAGATGTTAGTGGAGAGGGAACCACAGCGGTAGATTTAAATTGGTGAAAATTGTTTGTCGGCTGTGGGGATCAAACCAGGGTTCTCAAGATCCACAGGCCGACTCGAAAACACTGAGCCACCTATTAGTACTTTACTAAATACTAAAAATTAAAACTCAACATGAATCATAACAGGGATAGCATGTTAGGATTACTATCTAATCACTAAATTTAATGTATTTTTTTTAGTTGTCGCTATCATATGATCAGTTATAACAATCGCAACTTCCGTCCGCTACGACAATACAGTATTTATTTAAGTAAATATTTATCAAATGATTAAATCATTCATCATTTTAGATTAGAGAGAAATTGCCGGCCGATGCCGGGATTTAAACCCAGAATTTGTTATCTTCGGTAGAGCATTTTGTCCCATATTTAAAATATATTTTTCTAACTAAGTCGGACTTTCGATCGCAATATTTCCCATTTGAGTGAAAAACATGTTTCAAATAAAAACGTTGAAGAATCAAATTCTGTATCTAAACAAATTAGATTATTAATTGCGAAAAATAGTTTTTTTCTACGATTGTTATGAAAAGTTGACAATTACGCACTCATTTGTCATCGGAAAGTTTTTTTTTGTGGAACAATCGAAAAATATCTTTGTCACGCGTCTCCAATGGCAACGCGCGAAAAAGATGTTAAATGCGCGCGTTGCCATTGGAAAAGATATTAGATGCGAGCTTACTTCAATAGTTACCAGAGATACAAACAAAACAGAAACTTGTCATATTGACAGTTGACAGAACGAATTTATTTTAATGGCATATACGTTTTTTAATCATTTAAGATGCAATCGTAGAAAAAATTATGTGTGTATCTCGAGCGTAAAGTGTCTTTGTTCCTCTTACACTATTGCAACTTTCGCTGCAATTACCGTGTTCGAGTAACAAAGAATCACTTTACGCTCTTAATACACAAATAACTATTTTATCAGTTAATTGGAAGGTAATTTCTGCGTAAAAATAAAAACTGATTTCCCTGAATTGTATTAAAAAAATATATTAATCAGTTATATTTTAATCACAAATAATTCTTTCCAAGTATTATAAATAAATTCAGGGATTTTTAAATTATAGGCTTTTTCCTGGATTTCCATATCATGGTCTTTCCAACGAGACTTCCTGTGGAATACTTTGGCGTAAGGCAGACTGGGCAACTGCCTACGCCACATTTTTTAATTTTTACTAATGGTATAAAAAAGTAAAACCGATACATTGACAAAAGTAGATTTTTTAATATTTCAATATATTTAAGTATAATAATTTTAACTTTTTTCATTCGAACTGACTTAAATATATTGGTACTAAAAAATGAACTAATACAATTTCATACTTATACAACAAAAAATATGTCATCTCCAGAAACCATGCATTCTTATATTCAGGATAACAATATTGTTGCAACTTTTTCGAATTTAAATATAATTTTAAATAAATATATATCATCACGCCTTTTACCCATTACTGGGTGTAGCACTCTGTCGTAGCAGATCTCGGTAAGTGATATATTTATACGCGAGAAATGCGGTTACCAGCCGTGAAATCACGGCCCCCAAAGATTTTAATGGAGGGAGACCCACAGGGGTAGATTTAAGTTGATGAAAATTGTTTGTCGGCTGTGGGAATCGAATATAATTTTAAGAATATATTTTACACTGCCAATTAGCATTGTTGGTGGCGAAAAATAAAATGTAAATTTATTTGTTTTACAGTATTTCAATTTAGGGGCTTACTATTAGGATATCGAGAACTATAAGAGCTACGACTTTGATCAAATTAGACAATAGTTGCCACACTAGTAGGCCAATTTAATGATGTTTTAGTTATCCTGCAAAAAAATGCATAGATCACTAGATATGGACAAGGGACTTATTCTCGTACAATTTTTCACTTTTAAATAATTTCTAAACTATGGTATATCCAGAAAAATGTTTTAAATAAAAATATATATACAAGTATTTGTACTGTCTAACCGGTGGCGTAGAAATATATTTTTTGTTTGTTTCATATTTCAGATATAACACAAACTTATAATTTTTTATTGGAACTAATAGTAAAGGTATCAGAGTAAAACAGCTTACTTTTTATTTGAATGATGTATAACTTTGAACACTTCTAATAATATTTGACATATAAATAATTAAATACAAGTTTTTGTTCAGTGGACGATGAGTTTCTGAATTATTTTTACAGAAATGTGAAATTAAATATAAATTAACACATAAAATTTTATAAACAAATGAATGGATGAATATTTGTTGCGTGATGATAGATTTTGGTTGTGAGAAAAGAAAGAGTTCATATGGAGGAAGTGTTAATGTGGTCGAAACGAGTATCGTGTGTCAGGATGAAAATGTTGACGGGTTCGTGCTACCCCATTTAATGGGATATAGCGTGATGTTATGTATGTATGTATTAATTGTTCATTTAGGTGTCCTAGTATCATATAACGTAACTAAATTTAAATGCTTTTTATTACACATATGAGATATGAAATGATATTTTCAAGTAATACATAAATAATGATTAAAAATACAATGATAAGTACGTGGACGTAATTTCCAACATTTGATTGATTAATTTTTATATTTGTATTATTTTCACTTGTGTATTTTTTTTTATCATAATGTATTTATGTATTTAATATCCAAGTAATTTAGTTATGTTATATGATACTAAGACCACTAAGTGAACTATTAATTATTAGTTTATAAAATTATATTTATTATTTCACAAGTAATTTAACTTATTTCTGTAAAATAATTCATAAACTCTTCTACAGATGAACAAATATTAGTATTTAACTATTTTCACGTAAAATATTATTAGCTTGCACAAAGTTATACATCATTAAAATCGTAAAAAATAAGTTATTTACTAAGAGATATTTTACTATTAGTACCATTTAAAAATATATATTTGGAATATGAGCCACAGAATAAATATTTTTCTATGTCACTGGTTAGACAGTAAAAATATGTACATTTTTACTTAAAATATATTTCTCGATATGTCATAAACTATGACATATTGATATAAACACTGCCTACAAATAATAATTTATTAATTAGTTATTATGTAGGTACCTGGTGTAATGCCTTTTTTTATTAAATGTACTAATAAACCAGTGACACTAATAATGTTTGCTAGGAATGAAATACCTTAATTTTTGCGCCTTATATAAAATTATTATATGGTTGAATTCAGAAAAAAATACTCTATCGAATAGGCATACAAAATATGTATAATCCCATTTGAAAAAATATAACTTTGTGTTGTAACTTGTGAACCACTTTTTTTTTTAAATGATTTTATTCTTTAAGCAGATATCCCCCTTGGTCTTTTTTTCTATTTTTTTGTAATTATAATAATAAAGAAAATATAGGCGGTGGTTGGTTTCTCTGTTACACCCTGTATATATATATATATATAATTATTATTGTAATAAATAATATATTTTTTAATGAATGTTTTGTTTTATAGGTAAGGCCCCTAGCCTATGACCCTATGCTTCCTCAGTCGGCCACTGGAGACTACTCGAACCCTCGGATTGTCATACCGACGTCATTTGAATTTAACTCTTCATTTTTTTTGTAATATAATAATAATAACAATTTGTAGTATGGTTAGCGTTACAGCATTCGAATGCGAAGATCCGGAGTTGGAATCCCACTCAAGTGAAATACCACACTACGGCCCGGTAAGTCCAGGCTGTACTGTAATTGTAATTAAGTTCCGGTTGTATAGACTAGTATAAATAAATAAATAAGTTTGTTAAACTTGCCTTATAAAAATCATAGTACCCTAAACAGAACCATTACGTTCATGCAAAAATAACATGTACCTATCTAATTTAGATCATTGATTTAGATCAATTATTTCAATTGATTTAGATCAGTTAATAATATTCATATATAGATGACCGTCATTCGTAAACTTGATCTTGATAAAAATGTGATCTGTGATCCTTGAAAATAGTCATTTTATTAAACCATTAGAAAAATTAAGATTAGAGGTGATTAAACTTTAGTTTTTGTCAAATGTTGAAATATTTATCTCTGATGTTTAGCAGTGACTAATAATGTTGGTCAACCGCTAACTAATCACATAAAATCAGTTGATTATACTAGCAGTCACATTGTTTGATTCCATGTCGTTTTTATTTTATCATCTTGATTTGGAAATGATCTGATACAGATGTCCAAAAAGTCTGGAAACGCTTAAATATCTCGAGAACGAAGCATTCGATGACAAAGGTACAAAACACGTGCTTTTCATTTTTCTAAAACTATTTAGACATGACATGCAAATATACTCCCCACCCTCCTGATAGGCGGAGTGGGGGTGAGCTTTAAAAACTTAAATGGAAACCATTTTTTATTGCATTCTTCATAAAAACTGTAATGAATTGCATATTTCAACTTCATCCCCCCGCCTCCTTGGGGTTGGAAAGAGGAAAACTCAAATTTTTTTAGACACGATAAATAGTTTTTATGGTGAAACAAAAAAACGATAAAAAAGATAGCATCTTCGAAAATGTGCAATTTTCCCTTTTTACACTCTTAAGGGGTTGGAAGGGTGAAGAGAGTTAGAGTACAATTACGAAATCAGAAAACATTTTAAGGTGAAAAAAAAACGATAAAAAATTATCGCAAATTTTTGAGAAACGATAACTTTTATCATTTTCTTCACCTTAAAAACTAATTGTCCATTTGCACATTTTCGAAGATGTGATCATTTTTTATCGTTTGTCAAAATTTTCGAATTTCCCTCTTTCCACCTCCAAGGGGGTAGGGTATGAGGTTGAAATATGCAAATCAAATACAGTTTTTTATGGAGAATGCAATAGTGTAAAAACAAATTAGTGTTTCCATTTAAGATTTTGAAACTCGCCCCCACGCCGCCTACCAGGGGGGTGGAGGGTATGTTTGCATATCATGCCTGAATAGTTTTAGAAAAATAAAAAAACACGTGTTTTGTAACTTTGTCATCGAATGATTCGATCTCAAAATATTTCAGCGTTTTCAGACTTTTTGGACAGCCTGTATGTCATAATACCGAAATTTAATGACTGGTATAACAAATTTAATATATGTAATATATTTAAATAAAACACTCAAAATGTTCGCTATCAATAAAATACTCTAATTTTTGCGAATTCTAAAAAATTCATTTTGTTCTATAATCAGTATATCAAATTATATATGTCATTAAAGTTTCGTGCAAAGGTATAGAAACAGCCTGTGTCTATTTATTTATACATATCGTATTTTAAATGAAATAATTAATTTTCCATGATTAAATTAGGAGAAGGTCCAAACCATATATCTTTAAACGTAGTATTAACTGGAAACAGCGGGACCAAATTAGCGGCAGAACTAAGTTTTGAGGTATGTTTTGTAATGAACTCGCTGCTAAACGTTGAAAGCAATTAGGAATTAGAGATGTTATGCGCTTCTGTGTAATCAAAACACCAAGACGGCAGCCATTTGTATTGCGAATTAATTTCTTAATGAACTTATGATACAGAAGCGCAATATGTTTTTGTTTTATGTTCTGTACCTGACAGTGACTGAACATATTATGTGACAAGCTAATTAGTTACACTGAAAATCGTAAATTGGAAGTTATTATTAACTTAGCGAGGTACAACTAAGAAGAATTACTTATATGAACATTTGAATTATTTCGCACATTCAGCTACATTTTCCTACATAACTTCACAACCGATTAAATCTACTATATTTGTTTTATTTGGATAAACAAGTTTGAAACAAACAATCTTCAACGGAAATGTGCCAAATATTACAGCTGGCTATAAATGACTTTCAGACTTTAAACAAG
This sequence comes from Pterostichus niger, assembly GCA_947425015.1. Lineage (NCBI taxonomy): Eukaryota > Metazoa > Arthropoda > Insecta > Coleoptera > Carabidae > Pterostichus > Pterostichus niger. The sequence continues at coordinate 23,608,339 of OX380342.1, forward strand.
GATTTTACCGATTGAAGATAGTTACTATACATCAAAGGCATAGAGTTTTCATTTTGGTTGTGAGTGTATCTAAATTTTATAAGTGCCTATATAAGATATTTTTTATTTGATTTTGTCAAAAAGTGACTTTTTGGTTAGGAAATTTGTATGAAAAGTAAATATTTTTAGGTTAGTTGCAGCGGTTTCACTTAAGTTTTAAGGATAACTTGAATGAAAAATATTGTATCGAATATTTGAAAGTAATGTTTAGTTCTTCATATGACAGTTTATTTTGATTCGATATTGTCAATTTAAAAAAATGTTTGCAATGATTGATGAAATGTCTCTTTAAAAAATTCTTGTAATCTAATAAATAATAATGAATGACTCGCGGATGATAAAGCTTTTCATATGGTTTCCGGACGAAACGTAGTCTGTATTTTCTGTCAGTATTACTGTATTTAATTAGAAGAACAAAAGTCGAATTAAATAGGCAAATTAAATGGTTTAAATTACCAAAAATATGCACATCACATTTCATAAACGCAACTTTATGAGTGATATATTTTAATTCATCATTATCATCTGTGGCGCTACAGGCCGAAATCGGGCCTGGGCCTACCGGACACACCGATCCGCAGATTTTACACAGCCGTACTGCTGGTTTTCGTAGTCGAATACTACATTATTTAAGATGTATAAATGACTAGCTTATAGCGCCCGAATGTGATAAATACATGTAACTGTATTTTATATTTTACGACAAATCATACACTGTCGACAGGGGATTCGAACTGACGAACCTTGGTTCGGGTGACGTCACAGTATGTTAAGAGATGTGCCTAACACGCTCGACCACCGCGCCTTTTATATATTTTAATTAAAATGACTTAAAATAATGTGAAAACTATTTTCAAACTAAATGAGAAAGGTTATTTATTTATTTATTTAATTTACAACCACTCTACAGGATACAAAGTATCCCAATAACAGAGGGTCGGCGATACAAAATATTAAATTTACAAGTAGAACAATTATTAGACAGGGATTTACAGAACTGTGTATAAGAAAATACATTTTGAAAACAAAAGCATCAACAGAAATTTAAATAGTTAAAAAAAATCTAGATAGAACAAATTTAAGTTGATTATATGACTGACTGAAAATATCAAGATCTATTTCACATTCGCAGTTATTAAAGATGAAACATAATCGTCTAATAGGGGCTCTAAGTTCATAGTTGGTTTTCATAAAAGTGGTATTAAAAGTAACATTATGTTTACAAGATCTGGAGGGTTATTATTGCTAAAGCAAATTAAAAGAAATAATAAACAATTTATTAAAAGTTTCCATTTTTCATGTGCATTTACGATTTTACTTATAGCACAACCGATAGATGTAGAGTTAATATTTGTTTTTGTAAAACTTTATTTAAAAAACCAAATAATGCTAAAAATAATAATATTGTTGCTTACTTTGAACAGGAATTAGCTACCGACCATGTCCATTGTTGCATATCCAAAGAGGTCCACAAAGTCTATTCAACTTCCTTATTAATTATTTATTAATAAAACACCTACACACACACTAATACACAATTTAAGTAATTTTACATATTAAAATATTCATTAAAATGCTCATAAAACAGCAAATACTGCTTTCATTGTGAATACCCGTACTAGACTAACCCAGCGCAGAGCGAATCAACATTTTTTGACGATGCATTTTAATTAATGATCTATGTTCTAACTTGTTTGTTAGCGTTAAATAGTAGGTATATTGTAATACTAGCGTAAAAAAAGTTTCATGCAAACGAGTACGAAAGTCGCTGTCACTCGTGCTCCAGTAGTACGAGTTTTACAATGACCTTTTCTCACGTATGTTACATATTATTTTTTCAACATTAAATGTAAAAATTTCATTTTTACGTTTGCGTTTATCAATATAAGAAACTTAATAATTGTTTTATATAAATCAAAGGAATTATATTTGAAATTGCACATCATGTTTCATTTGTTACCACAAACCAAAAATAGTAAGCTACGAATGAAATTTTACCACTTAAATTAAAAGTGTAGAAATACTCATAACTTGTATAATTATTATAAAGCATGGAAGAAGAGAGATATAGATTTGTCAAATACTCTGTCACATATTAAAGAAGCAGTAGACTTGGTAACTTTTGATCTTTTGCCCATAAAATCGCGAGTTACGAACAAGAATATGATACTTTTATGAAATAGAGACAAGAAAAACATATTAAAAGTGTTTCAGGATCAGTAATATCTGCTTACTGTAGTAGCAGAGAGATATGCAAAATTAAATTTGAGAAATCTCGTCTGTAAAGTCAAATATCATTTTAGGGTCAACGTCAAATTTTACTTCAACAAACATTGTAGAAAGGAAAACAGAGGCATCAAAAGTCTCCATTCACGCAGAAAATTACACTTTTAATTTTTATAATAGCTATTAATTTATTATTATTATTATTACTGTCATAGTTTGATACAAACAATTATTCTTGCAAATGTATTTTCATACGCATACTTGTTATTTCCAAGAATAAATGAAGATACAGCTTTCAAATTACTTGCCTCACTAGTGAGGAAAGTAATTTACTTTTATCTGTAGTGAGCGAAACGGTTATTATCACAACTAAATTGAGTGAGAGAATTGTCATTTTCACAAGCAATGTTGAAAAAAATATTTTTCTACAACTGTCAAAAAATGTAATGTAATATCAATACACCCGAAGTACGTGATTTTGCACATTATTTTGACCCTCATACTAATTTTGCGCACTATTTCGTAGTCTAGTGCGCAAAATGAGTATCTCGCGCACGCTCCCAAATTATTTGTTGTTAGGTTTCATTAGTTACAACACATCAATAGTATCAAATTAATATTATTGTTCATAGTTTCCCATAAATTTACTTAAATAAATCAATAAGTATTGTATTATTCTTTATTTACAGTTGTAGAAAAAATGTTGTTTGTATTTCGTGGGCAAAATTCTAATTTTTTGGCGCGTTCGAATGACTCTTATTGTCTCGACTAAAAGTAACATTCTCACGCGCAACAAAAAAACACTCATTTTGCGCACTTAATACAAAAATAACTATTTAAATCTACTTATATTATTGTATCCAAATTTTTCTGTCATAAATTTAAGTTTAATTGATGTGGGTGTGGTGCACCCACATTTTCATGTCCGGTGGGTTCTGGTGCACCCACGTAATCTATGACCTTTTGTACACAAAACTATAAATAGTTTAGTGTTAGTATTGACTGTCTCATACTCTACATGACTGTAAATACAATTTTACGAGAAGTATTGATTATACAACACTTTGTATGATTGAGTATATATAACTTTAAGTAATTTGTACACTGATGAGGTCTAGCGTTAGGGCGACTCTAAGTTATGATTGTTTCATTATGCAAAGAACTAAAGAAAAAAATCTGATGTGGACATCACATGACTTCCTTGTACGCGTATTAAACTATAGATATTTTTTTAATTGCACATATTTGACATTACACTTTTTATTTTTTTTGTTCTAATCCATAGCAAACTTAATTTAAAAAAACACAAATACAAAAGGCTAATTTAATAATTTCTAATGTGCAGAAATTAATTCTCTAAAACTTAAAATAATACCATCTTTTTCAAGAAAAACTGTTAGCAGCTTCATGTAATGTATCACTTCCGGTTAGTCCGTTTTAACCAATATCTATTATGTTATTTTCATTGATATAGTAGTCTTATATACCAAATTTAAAAATCTATCCCTGTGGCTCCCTCTCCACTAATATATTTGAGGGCCGTGATTTGACGGCTGGTAACCGCATTTCACGCGACAAAATATATCACTTACCGAGATCTGCTTAGGCAGAGTGCCACACCCAGTAATGGGTAAAAGGCGTGATGATATATTTATTTTTATTTATATACCAAATTTGAAAAGTTTTGGATTACATTTTAATATAGTTTTTCATTAAAATCTATTATAGGCTTCAAGTAAAGTACCACTTCCGGAAGTTATACAACCAAAAAGGGAGATGCACAACTAGATGTTATTGCAGTTCTAAATACAAAATTTCAACTTTCTACGGCTTACCGTTTTTGAGTTATGCGAGATACATACTCGTACGTACGTACAGACGTCACGACGAAATTAGTCAAAATGGATTCAGGGATGCTCAAAATGCGTATTTCCGCTGAAATCTGAGAACCGAAATTTTTTGCGATTACAATACTTCTTTTACTTAGTACAAAGATATAAAAACAACTATTTTTTGCTACTATATAAGAAGGCAATCGCAGCGTAGTAAATAAAACAGGTAAATCTTGCTTTTACTAATTAATAAACGTGCGTTAAATATTTGCTAACTAAAAAAAAATTATTTAAGTAATTCAGAATCTCCTAAAAAAGATTCTGGATTCGAATCCCAGTTGCAATTCATTATAAACGAACCTTATTTACTTGTCAGAGTGACGTTTACTTCTCTCTAATATATATTTTTAAACATACAGCTTCTAGTATCTATGTAAACATTTATTATTTTGCTGCCAGTACTGTACACAGCATAGATAATCTCGAGTACTAAACTACAAAATTTAAATTTTGTCTATATTTAGTTACACATATTTTCAGGAAAAAAAAATCTGATGTGGACACCACATGACTTCCTTGTACGCGTATTAAACTATAGATATTTTTCAATTGCACATATTTGACATAAATTTTTTTAATTTTTGTTCTAATCCATAGCAAACTTAATTTAAAAAAAAACAAAAATATATAATATTTAAATTTAGATATCTCGCTTATGCAAAAGGCTAATTTAAAAATTCTTAATGTGCTAGACGCAGAATTTAATTCTCTAAAACTTTTATTTGCAGCATTCATTTCTAAAATTAAAATAATACCATTTTTTCAAGGAAAACTGTTAGCAGCTTCATGTAATGTGCCACTTCCGGTTAGTCTATTTTATCCAAAATCTATTATGTTATTTCCATTGATATAGTAGTCTTATATACCAAATTTTGAAAGTTTTAAATTATATTTGAATATAGTTTTTCATGAAAATCTATTATAGGCTTCAAGTAAAGTACCACTTCCGGTAGTCCTAAATATAAAGTTTCAATTTTCTACGGCTTACAGTTTTTGAGTTATGCGAGATACATACGTACGTACGTACGTACGTACAGATGGCATGACGAAATTAGTCAAAATGGATTCAGGGAGGGCCAAAATACCTATTTCCGTTGAAATCTGAGAACCGAAAATTTTCGCGATTACAATACTTCCTTTACTTCGTACAAGGAATTAAAAACATAAACTTGATGAAATACCTACCTAACCTTACTATTGCAGCAACTTTTGAGTAATTAAACCAAAGTCGTATTAGTTATAGTTCTCAAAATAAATAATTAAATTAGTTTAAATTTTCACAGCCAGATAGTGCTTTAGTTAAACAGTGCATACAATTTGAATAATAAGATTCTGTTGGTTCGCACCGGTTCTTTCGAACCAGATTCTAAAGTTGATTCCTAATGTATCTACTTCACATATGAGTAATAATCTTTGAAAATTTTATTGTTTTTAATAAACCCAATTCTAGTACAATTTTCATACTGTCAATTTTAAATTCTATCTACTTGAAAACAGTGAGTGATAATATTTTGATTTAATCCTGGTAATGGGAATCTAGTTACATAATCTCTCAATAAATCTTAATCTCATATTCGTATTTTATCAGATTTATCATTTATCTGATGTTGTATAATGAATAAAGGAACTATTGTAGTGTTTATAATCATAATTTAATTATTAATGTATTAGAAATAACTCTCCAATGGCACTGAAAATGTTTACTTTATGTAAAGTGCAATTAATTTTCCGAATTTGAGTACTATATAGGGTTAAAATAAATGCCAGAAGTTGTGAAACACCCTGTATACTAATATAATATACTTATTTAAATTTATTTATTCTCCTAACTTCGTATTCGTAATATTCTTCTTCTTCTTCTGATGGCACTACAGTCCAAATCGTGCCTGGGCCTACCGGACACACCGAGCCGCAGTTTTTACACTGCCGTACTGCTGGTTTTTGTAGTCGAATGCTACATTATTTAAGGCGTATAAGTCACTAGCTACAGGCGCGGTGGCCGAGCGTGTTAAGGCACATCTCTTAACGTACTGTGACGTCACCCGAACCAAGGTTCGTCAGTTCGAATCCGCCTGTCGACAATGTGTGATTTGTCGTAGAATATAAAATACAGCTACATGTATTTATCACACTCGGGCGATATAAGCTAGTCACTTATACACCTTAAATAATGTAGCATTTGACTACGAAGACCGGCAGTACGGCAGTGTAAAAACTGCGGCTCGGTGTGTCCGGTAGGCCCAGGCCCGATTTGGGCTGTAGTGCCATCAGAAGAAGAAGTCACTAGCTTATAGCGCCCGAGTGTGATAAATATATGACAAAATCACACATTGTCGACAGGCGGTTTCGAACTGACGAACCTTGGTTCGGGTGACGTCACAGTATGTTAAGAGATGTGCCTTAAGACGCTCGGCCACCGCCGTAATATTACCAAAGATTTATATTTTTTTTCTGTACATAAATACTACAATTTTGAATGATCTATTTTTGTATCATCATAAAATACAAATTCATTATTTTTGCCAATGTCCTCTATTTAAATTTGAATAGTTCTCTTTATTTATCGTAATTCTACGGTGAATAAAGAAAAGGACAGGTTTTACATTTTCTAATGATGCCATTTTTTTAAAAATAAATACTTAATATTCTCTCAAAAATAAAACAAATGCATATTTTCTACTGCCAATTTTTAATTAATGTAATTATATCTATTATGTAAATTATGTACTTTTATAAATGTTATTGTTTTCGTTTTATAAACATTTTGCGCTTGTCCTCTAAATGAGTTTCGCCTTACGTATTGTTAAATTAAAAATTATCTAGTATGATTGTATAATACAGCAATAACAGTTTGAGACTGCCTGATTAGATGATCTCTGCAATAATTATGTGCAATGTTAATAATAAAATTCTAATCACTATGTAGATTTAACGACACAAACAAATAAAGATTTAACACTCATGAAAATTTCCTTATGTCTGTCATAAAAAACAGACATTATTTACATGAACATCTGATGCTGACCTGCACAAATAACTATGAACTTACTCAGTGGAAAATTTCCAGGCGTGCAACACATTAAAATAAACCTAGATGTTATTGAATTTAGAACAGAGAACAGAACTATTTCCTGATTTCTAATGTGTCAGTAGATATATCAGCTTCATTAATCTTATGTACTAAAAAAGATGTATCCGGACATTTTTTTTTGTTTTCCTTATGTATATTAGTGTAAGAAAACCAAGAAAAAACGAGAAAATATAATTAACATTTATAAAACTCGTAATGTTAAGTTATGCCGTTAAAGTGTTTACTTGCATTTGTGTGAAATTCTTTTTTTAAAAAAACAAGCGCTGCTGACGCTCCCTTCCTTTCCTATTTTTTGCTTCGTTTACTGTTCTTACAATAAAGTGTCTAACTGCAAAACTCAAAATTTGATCACAGACTCCATTACTATACTTTGACTACAATAAAAATATAGTTGCTAGCAGAGGTCTCACCAATCGTTCGCAGTCCGTTTTAATATAAAAATATTGAATAATTTTTGACAGTTTAAAAAAATGAAAATATTACACATATTTTGAGAAAATGTTACATATCAGATAACAATTTAATATTATTCGATTTATAAAAAAAAATTATACCTTCTCTATTAGCATATAAAATCAAAGTTTACTATAAACTTAATCATTTATTAGAAGTAATTATTAAATTGCATGTAGATCACTAATATAATTATAAATATTGTTAATACAAAAAGATATAAATTTAAAATCGACTGTTTTTACTTCCTTGTACGAAGTGATATATCACATGAAGCTGCTAAGAGTGTTTCTTGAAAAAAATGGTATTATTTTGATTTTAGAAATAAATGCTGCAAATAAAAGTTTTAGAGAATTAAATTCTGCGTCTAGCACATTAAGAACTATTAAATAGGCCTTTTGTATAACCGAGATTAAAAATTATATATATTTTTTTAAATTAAGTTTGCTATGGATTAGTACAAAAAATAAGAAAAAAAAAATGAAAAATTTTATGTCAAATATGTGCAATTAAACAAAATCTATAGTTTAATACGCGTACAAGGAAGTCATGTGATGCCCACATCAGATTTTTTAATATAATTTTAAAAAGTTATTTTGGATTTTAGACTTAAAAATAAAAATAATTGACTGAAATCCAAAAAAACTGTTTTAAATTTATTTTTAATACAGTTTTATTAATATCATGAACAACAACGATTACAAATTTCGTATTAATTTTAGCGTTTAAACTTGTCATCGTTTTGACGTTTACTCATACCAGTCACAATCATGGAAATATACTTCTTACAATAACAATATTGCATTCTTAGCGAAATCGAATAATATTTTGCAACGCAAATAGAAAAGAAACAGCTCTATTCAGATTGAGATATTGTTCAAATTTTCTTCAGAAAGTACACAACAAAGATACAAACTTTGAAAACTTTAAAACAAAATAAAACATATATCGTATATTTTCAGGTATTTGGTATGTTAAAATCTGACATACTTCCCTGTTATAAATATAGAAATTTCCTAATATTTTTAAATTTCTGGCAAATAAAACAGTGAACTATTTACACTTTACCAACAGATGTAAGTTTTTAACCTTGGGACGTATTTCTGCACATAACTTTCTTGACAGATGAAAAATAAGATGACGTCTATATTTAGATGCACTAACGCTATAGATGTTGACAACTAGCTCAACTTGCCTAATTGGCAATTACATTTATTTCTTTCTTAAAAATTCCCTTGCCAACCATTCAAACTCAACCAATACATATTTAAATCAAATATTTCACAATCATTAAGCAAAATTATAATTATTAATTAATAAATATACTGTTGAAGGCCAACTTAGGACTTTTCCAACCACAAAAATATGTAAGCTTTAAGACTTATGGTGCTATTCTGTAATTTTCTATAACGCTACAGTTCTATAAATTTGAACAAAAGAAAAGATTTTTATTGACAAATACATTTAATGCCATTTGACAATAAAATATGATGCGTTTTTGTTCAGATTTACAGATCTATAGCGTTATAGAAAATCTGATGTGGACACCACATGACTTCCTTGTACGCGTATTAAACTATAGATATTTTTTTAATAGCACATATTTGACATAAAATCTTTTATTTTTTATTTTTTGTTCTTAGCCATAGCAAACTTAATTAAAAAAAAAAACAACAAAAATATATAATATTTACATTTTGATATCTCGCTTATACAAAAGGCTAATTTAAAAATTCTTAATGTGCTAGACGCAGAATTTAATTCTCTAAAACTTTTATTTGCAGCATTCATTTCTAAAATTAAAATAATACCATTTTTTTCAAGGAAAACTGTTAGCAGCTTCATGTAATGTTCCACTTCCGGTTAATCTATTTTTACCAAAATCTATTATGTTATTTGCATTGATATAGTAGTCTTATATATCAAATTTGGAAAGTTTTAAATTATATTTGAATATAGTTTTTCATGAAAATCTATTATAGGCTTCAAGTAAAGTACCACTTCCGGTAGTTGTATAATGACCAAAAAGGGAGGTGCACAACTAGATGTTATAACAGTCCTAAATATAATGTTTGAATTTTCTACGGCTTACCGTTTTTGAGTTATGCGAGATACATACGTACGTACATACGTACGTACAGACGGCATGACGAAATTAGTCAAAATGGACTCAGGGAGGGCCAAAATACCTATTTCCGTTGAAATCTGAGAACCGAAAATTTTCGCGATTACAATACTTCCTTTACTTCGTACAAGGAAGTAAAAATTACAGAATAGCACCATTAGTTTTTTGATCATAAACTGAAATATAAAATTTCTTTTTAAATCTCTAACGCGTATTTGAGATATCATGCATATAGACAGCCCGACTTTGATTAAAACTGTGTTACTTAGGTCCAGTAAATATTCGCAAAACCTCTAGATTGATGAAAATACATTACTTATAATGTAGTTCGTGGAAGTAATAAGAAGTTATATAAAGTATTAATATCACAACATTTATCACTAGACGTTCAGATTTTATCGATGTATTTTTATTTTGCGTGATTTTTCTCTGCATAGCAACAAGCAAGAGAGTAAACTACATGTCAGTGTAGTCGAGTAATTTTGCTACAAGCAAAAAAAATTTAATGCTTGAAAACAAAAATTTATCTAGAGAAAATCTGAGACGTCGTGTGCTATTTGGCAAGATAATTTTTCGAGACAAATAAAACAAAAATAAAATAATTTTGTTTCAAATTGACAGCACATTTATTTGATGGCCGGGATTTTTTCAGTATATAACTGTGCTTATTGGTTGAATTTTCAAATGTTTCATCTTATGATTGGTTGAAAATAGGTCAAGGGATATTATAAACTATAATTACACAAGATCGTTTATTTTACGTTTGTCATGAAACCTTGTTACCTACCAATTTAACATGAAAAACTGTTTTAATAAAATCACGACACAGTAGATACAGTGTTTTTATTTTAAAACAGTTTTTATTATTCTGTGATTATAAATTAAATACTAATACCGTATGTAGTGAACCCCAAAAATAGTAATTAATGGTGCTATTCTGTAATTTTCTATAACGCTATAGATCAGTAAATAAATAAAAATAAAATTATTAATACACAGATGTAGGTACTGTTTTATATAAATTAATAATGATTTGACTTAGAGTGGAGCTTACAGCACTTATAATACAAATTATCCTCGGAATATAATAATAAAAATATTGGAAAGATAAGATTAAATGTAGATATTAAATCATTTATTTGTCTATTAGTTTATAAAAGGGATTAAAAATAGTTGTTTTTTTTATTCAACGTGCGAAATTGATATTTTTAATGCGTAAGATTTTCATTCGGACTCAAAATAAAAACAATATTTTTTCTACAACCACATATTAATACGAGTATTAAATGTTGATTAGAATATTATAAAATTTATTCAAATAAAACGAGAAATAAATTCATTTCAACACATAAATAAATAAATAAATATATCATCACGCCTTTCATTTACCAATTACTGGGTGTGACACACTGCCAAAGCAGATCTCGGCAAATAATATATTTCTTCGCGTGAAGTGCGGTTACTGGCCGTCAAATCACGGCCCCCAAATATGTTAGTGTAGGGGGAGCCACAGGGATAGATTTAATTTGGTGAAAATTGTTTGTCGGCTGTGGGAATTGAAGATCCACAGGCCGACTCGATACCACTGAGCCACCTACCCCATTTCAACACAATACAATTATTACCTTTTGGAAGAGTGTCATTTTATTGATAAATTTAACTTTGAAGACGTCATTATTATTCATAGTTTTCACGTTGTGTTTGTATTATACTGAATAAAAATAGTATAAATGACACTCCTGTAGAAGTGAATGAATAAATTATAATTAAGAATCTGTTATTTACCCGAAAAATGTTGCATCCTATTTCGCGACTGGTTCTCAACAAAACATGTAAATAAAATATATATAAATGGATTACTAGGCTATCTGGAAAAAAATAATAAAGGTAAAGGCGTCCATACTATGGTCTATCTATTCACTGCATAAAGCTACCCTAAATATTAATATAAAAAAATTCTAAATTGATGCCCTATTTAAAAATATGGATTATCGATCTATAAAATACACAATTTTATTTAAAGAAGATATAAAATTTGTAGAAAAAGTTGACGATAAGGTTCATCTTCATCGCATGAATCTCGAGATAGTATAAGTATATCGATAACCGAGTCGACAACTATAAATACGCCAATGTCATCCTCGAGAATTAATATTTTTTTAATGGTACATTACTTTTAATATTACGAATACTCGGATTTAAAAAATGTATGTTTGTTTGTTCTCTGTCAGCCATCTATTAACAGTATTCACGTTCAAAATTTCACCGTTTTAAATATGTTTACTCACATGTGTTATAACTTGTCAAATTCACGATTTACATTACTTTTTACATTTATGACAGTTGCTCATCCGTTAAGCTAATTTTAACTGTTTTTTTTTTAAATTGACAATGTAAAAAACAGATATTTAGTAGGATTGGAGAAATAATTTTGTGTTAATAAATGCTGAAGATGATGGGTTAACTATCGGAATGTCCAATAAATAAATAAAATTATTCAAGGATCCTAAAGCCATATATTCCTTTCCAAAATTTGTTTGTTTAGAATAAAATTATTATATAAGTATAAATTAGCTTTATTTTTCTGCATTATTTTAATGTAAGTAGGTAATTGATTTTTTTTTTTTTAATAACTTACATATGTCCTAAAACGTGTTCCAGAATTGTAAAAAAATATTTTTTTTCTATTTTGCGTTTATAAGGAAGTCAATATGAAACCCTGTTGCGTATCGATAGAGCGTTCATTACGATACGCAACATTTTGTTTTAGACGGTTGGTAGTAGCGGATAGCATTAAACATCAAAATTTGAATATAACCTCAAAATCTGTACAATTGTATAAATATTAATAACAGTTGCCAAGCACAACATTACATATACAAATTGCCTTAAATTGATTCGGTTTAAACTATCGCAGATTTATTTTAAATTTTAGTTTATAAAAGACGATAAAATAGTATAAATAACACATTTTATAAGACTTTTATCTTTTTTTATAAAAATACATGTCATATAAAATTCCATCTTTAATATACTACTTTAAAACCGTGAAAAAATGCTTTCACAATTAAAATATGCCATCAAAAAACACCTACTTTGCGAATAGAAATTAGTACAAAAATATCAACATATTTTGAGAGTTGTAGGTAACCGACATTAAAAACCAGTAAAAACTGTTTTTACCTGAAACTGACAGGAAAATAAATATTTACCTGACCTTTAGACTCAGGAAAGTTTTGCTTTTCATGCCTAGTCAGGAAAATAACATATTGCCTGCCTAGGCAGGTAATGAAAAAAACATATGTGCCTAGTTACTTAGCAACATAAAATACTGACTGAATATGTAAGTCAAATATTTCTTTTAATTGAAATTAATTTAAAATATGTATTATTTGTTTATAAGTTTCAGGTAAAATGTTATTCGTAACACGTCAGTAAAGTGTCGTACAGAATTCGTAAGCTGTTTCAAGCCTTGTTGTCGCTCGGCATGAAATTATCTCTACTCATCCTGTAATTGAACGCTTTCCTAACTTTTTACGTAAATAAGTATTTATTTCTTTTATTTACATTGAATAATAATTCGTATGTATTTATTGTATTTTAGCTGATTTACATTGAAAGCAATTATAAAAAAAATAAAAAATTATCGCGCCTTTCATGCATTACTAGGCGTAGCAGATCTCGTGAAGTAATACATTTTACGCGATAAGTGCGATTACCAGGCGTTTAATTACGGTCCCAAAAGACGTAGGTGTAGGATGTGCCATTACATTTATCTTCTGGCAATAAAGAATAACATTTTTTTAAATTAGTTTCACTATATTTTGATCGACAAAGAGAGAAAATATATATTCAATTTTCACATATATAAATTAGTTCGTTATTTGAACGCAATTAATTTATTTGACATTAAATAGGTCGAAATGAATTGTAAATATAATAATCAATTATATAAAATAAATACCATTTTATTAATTGATTGAATAATATAAATCATTTCGAACTTATATATTTAAAAATACAGAGCGCTTGTTGATTTTATCATAGATTAGATTATGAGTCACTATTCACTCACTGATAAAAACTGATCTTAATCATAATTAATTAAATCAGATATTAAATATACATTACTTTTTCATATTTAAATCAAAACATGACTAACCAGTACTTAAGAGACGACAAAAACAATTTGTCACTTTAATACTAGTAATCAAGGTTAAAGTTATATTAATTGTCTCTAACATTAGCTTTTTTTATTTCAGTTAAAACAAAAAAAAGCGAAAAATGCACAAAGCTAAGTTGGCTTGAATATAAACATGATGAAAGAAAATTATGAACCCTTATATTTCATATAATAAAGAAAAAAGAAATGTCTCTATATTTTATTCAATGCAAATGAATGGGATTTGAAAATTAATATGTTTGTGGTGCAAATTAGAGAGCAAACCAAACATAATCAAAGAAAATGTCTCATATTTCAAGCATAAATCTGAATTATTACTGCAATATCAAAAGAAATTACAGACTGCAAATAAAGAAATAATTATTTAAAAAACCATCATCTGTCGTGAATAAAAACGTAGAATAGAGCAAATAATTTTGTGATTGTAATAAAGTCTGTAAAAACGAACAATGTAGGTTATGACTCATGCAAAAAGCGTAGTAACAGGTGCCATAGGCAAGTTATGTAATTGAAACTAAGTTTTATTTCAATTCCACTTTAGCAATGATATTTATTTGTCTGTTACTATTTGATCTATTGTTGAATTTCTTTCTAAAAGGAATTATAAGAAACTGGTGGGTCAAGGTCAACGCATTGTTGCATTATTTTTACTTCCTTGTACGAAGTAAAGGAAGTATTGTAATCGCGAAAATATTCGGTTTTCAGATTTCAGCGGAAATATCTATTTTGACCATCCGTGAATCCATTTTTACTAATTTCGTAGTGACGTCTGTACATAAGTATGTATGTATCTCGCATAACTCAAAAATGGTAAGCCGTAAACAGTTGAGATTTTGTATTTAGGACTGTTATAACATCTAGTTGTGCACCTCCCTTATTGGTCATTATATAACTTCCAGAAGTGGTGCTTTACTTGAAGCCTATAATAGATTTTCATGAAAAACTATATTCAAATATAATTTAAATCTTTCCAAATTTGGTATATAAGACTACTATATCAATGGAAATAACATAATAGGTGTTGGTTAAAATGGACTAACCGGAAGTTATACATTACATGAAGCTGCTAACAGTTTATCTAGAAAAAAATGGTCTTATTTAGATTTAAGAAATAAATGCTGTAAATAAAAGTTTTAGAGAATTAAATTCTGCGTCTAGCAGATTAAGAATTATTAAATTAAAATTTTGTATAAGCGAGATATGTAAATTTAAAAATTATATATTTTTAGTTTTTTTAAATTAAGTTTTGCTATGGATTAGAACAAAAAATAAAAGATTTAATGTAAAATATGTGCAATTAGAAAAATATCTATAGTTCAATACGCGTACAAGGAAGTCATGTAGTGTACATCTCACAGACCCCCAATTATTTTTCGCTGCCTTGGATCCCTGCAGGTCGTCATCGACCCCTGAGGGTCGATATAGACCACTTTGGATATCACCGCTCTAGTTGATCGAATGGAATGCTTTATTGCAAACAGGTGTTGACATATTCCGAATAGCTATTTAAATTTATACAAATGATATTAGGATTTAAATTTTTATAGTTGTCAATGTACATCATGTCATATCCGTCCGTACGGTGGTGTGGATAGCGATATGGTATTCGAATCCGGAGATCCCGAGTTCGATTCTCATTCAAGCTAAAAATTATATAAACTACCACATTGTGGCTCGGTAGATCCTGTACTGTAATTGGGATTAAGTTCCTGTTGTACAGCGTTACATAAATAAATAAATATCGTTAATTCTATTTTCTATAAAAGGCAGAAAAGATTTGTATTTGTATACATGTGTACAGAATGCGTGAATTGAAGTTATAGTTCTTATGCATATTTTTATGTATATTACATAATTTAAATTGCGTTACATAATTTATTTGTGTCTCGAAGTGTACATACATTTTGGTAGATATATGACTTAATTGCTATTGATGTACATGACACATTTTCTAATTATTTTAATTTGCAACACTAAAGAATCAAGTGTCCAGAGGCGGATATAATAATCTAATCCTGATCTATCAATAAAAGTGTAGGCAACTATAAAAAATAAGAGCTCAACACTATAACATGATTTCAGTACGTGTTTATAAAACTATACAAATTTATAAAAATAATAATGATGTCTACATAGAAATAAATGCGTTAATTATGATATTATTGATTAGATTGATAATATTTCAAGATATAATCGCAATTATAGCAGTTTTATAATGGAAATTATCGATATTGAGTAAATTCGTTGAAAAACTAATTATTGAAATTAAAATTGAATCCTTTCCGTTATCTATTTAATACAGGAAATACAGATATTTTAAAGATAATACACATAATAAAAGTATATAAACAATTGTGTCAACAATTTTTCAATAGCAACAATGAAGTGCTTCTTGATTCTTGTGGTCTGTGTGCTTGTACTTGGAGAGCAAGGTAATTTATATTTTTGCAATTGTTTTTTATGTTTAATTGATCCAGCGTTCATTTGAAAAGATTTTCGTTTCTTATTCATTTCACGCAATAAGTATTTGTTTCTTTAGGACTAAAAATAAAAGTTTTCGGGTCGAATAATAAAGGTTAGGCGGCACTAGGGGAGTTTGGCAATATTGTAAAGACACGAAATAGTAATTTTAGTTCGATTGAAACAATTTTTTACCCATTTATTTAGAAAATCTCGTAGATTTATTCAAATTAAAATAAAACAAATTGACAAAATAATTTTACGTTACCAGCGTTTTTTTGTCTTAGGACCACGCAAATCAGTTTTTCGTGCAACATTGTTCGTCACTTAATTTTAGGAAAGTGTTTCAAATTAATGATATAAAGATTTAAATTCTTCGTCTAAATTAATAAACTAATTTTCAACAGATTGTTACTTCAAAAGCCTAGCATAAGTTTTTCAAAATACGATTTTTCATTAATATATTTTAGAATATAGAAGATGTGAAATGTTTTGGCGGTCAAATGAGTATTTAATATCTCTTAAACACGAATTTTAAGATGTAAAAAGAAATAGTACCCACTCTGAAATAACCTATCTGAAAAAATCGAAAACACTTAACTAAATAATGAGGATATATCATAAATAAAACAGATTGATTCATTAAAAACAATTATTTAAAATATACAGTTTAAAACAAAACGTATTAAAGCACAAAACACAAATCAAAACTAACAATTATTGCTAATTTTCAAATGAAATAGGAAGCATGTAAAAATAACGAAACATTTGTATCCGCGTCTTAGTAATTATTTTCATACTTTTGCCGGAGTTTAATAAATGCACCATATTGTTATAAATTTTATTCTAAATTTATTTTTAAAAATTCGGCAAGTTGTCGTTTTTAAAGATACAGATGAAAATATTGTATTTGCCAAATTATTAAAACACTGAATGTACACATTATACATATCTGCCTTTTCTTCATTCAAGAATCCATTTTCAATTAAACAGGGATTTAAATTGCAATAATACTTTGTTACAACAATATGGAGTAATGACATTAATTGTTCTATGATTTAATTTTATTTGAAAACTTACTGTGATTTGTAAAGTAAAGAAAATAATATTTTCGCTGTAATCTAGTAACCTATGAGAATTTTTCAGTAAACAAAAGCACATTTAAGATGCCCCCAATGGTGCACAAAAGTCCCATTTATCCGAGGTTGTAACTCTATTAGTTAGAAGTTAACCCGTCGAAATTTGGGCAGCTTGTATATACCATTTGAGATAAAATAAAAAAATATATATCATACATAATTGATTTGTTGTTTTAAACGCCATATTTTATGCGTATCAGCAATGCACATATAAGAGGTCGAATAAAAAAGTTAAATGAAACCAAATAACAAAATGTAGCCAAAAACATTTATCACTTAATTAAACTAATTAAATTGTTTAAATTTTAGTACTTTCCAAATCAATTCCATCAATAGAGAAAATTGAAAGTGATGTAAGATCATGGAAACAAGAGAGTGAACAGAGAAAAGTAAAATCGAATAATCCTACCCAAATTTATACATCAACAACTGAAAGACCTACACCAAGTTGGTCAACACCTTCAACAACTGAAAGACCTACACCAGGTTGGTCAACACCTTCAACAACTGAAAGACCTACACCAAGTTGGCCAGCACCTTCAACAACTGAAAGACCTACACCAGGTTGGTCAACACCTTCAACAACTGAAAGACCTACACCAGGTTGGTCAACACCTTCAACAACTGAAAGACCTACACCAGGTTGGTCAACACCTTCAACAACTGAAAGACCTACACCAGGTTGGTCAACACCTTCAACAACTGAAAGACCTACATCAGGTTGGTCAACACCTTCAACAACTGAAAGACCTACACCAGGTTGGTCAACACCTTCAACAACTGAAAGACCTACACCAGGTTGGTCAACACCTTCAACAACTGAAAGACCTACACCAGGTTGGTCAACACCTTCAACAACTGAAAGACCTACACCAGGTTGGTCAACACCTTCAACAACTGAAAGACCTACACCAGGTTGGTCAACACCTTCAACAACTGAAAGACCTACACCAAGTTGGCCAGCACCTTCAACAACTGAAAGACCTACACCAGGTTGGTCAACACCTTCAACAACTGAAAGACCTACACCAGGTTGGTCAACACCTTCAACAACTGAAAGACCTACACCAGGTTGGTCAACACCTTCAACAACTGAAAGACCTACACCAAGTTGGCCAGCACCTTCAACAACTGAAAGACCTACACCAGGTTGGTCAACACCTTCAACAACTGAAAGACCTACACCAGGTTGGTCAACACCTTCAACAACTGAAAGACCTACACCAGGTTGGTCAACACCTTCAACAACTGAAAGACCTACACCAGGTTGGTCAACACCTTCAACAACTGAAAGACCTACACCAAGTTGGCCAGCACCTTCAACAACTGAAAGACCTACACCAGGTTGGTCAACACCTTCAACAACTGAAAGACCTACACCAGGTTGGTCAACACCTTCAACAACTGAAAGACCTACACCAGGTTGGTCAACACCTTCAACAACTGAAAGACCTACACCAGGTTGGTCAACACCTTCAACAACTGAAAGACCTACAACAAGTTGGCCAGCACCTTCAACAACTGAAAGACCAACACCAAGTTGGCCAGCACCTTCAACAACTGAAAGACCTACACCAAGTTGGCCAGCACCTTCAACAACTGAAAGACCAACACCAAGTTGGCCAGCACCTTCAACAACTGAAAGACCAACACCAAGTTGGCCAGCACCTTCAACAACTGAAAGACCTACACCAAGTTGGCCAGCACCTTCAACAACTGAAAGACCAACACCAAGTTGGCCAGCACCTTCAACAACTGGAAGACCTACACCAAGTTGGCCAGCAACCTCAACAACTGGAAGACCTACACCAAGTTGGCCAGCACCTTCAACAACTGAAAGACCAACACCAAGTTGGCCAGCAACCTCAACAACTGAAAGACCAACACCAAGTTGGCCAGCAACCTCAACAACTGGAAGACCTACACCAAGTTGGCCAGCAACCTCAACAACTGGAAGACCTACACCAAGTTGGCCAGCAACCTCAACAACTGAAAGACCAACACCAAGTTGGCCAGCAACCTCAACAACTGGAAGACCTACACCAAGTTGGCCAGCACCTTCAACAACTGAAAGACCAACACCAAGTTGGCCAGCAACCTCAACAACTGAAAGACCTACACCAAGTTGGCCAGCAACCTCAACAACTGAAAGACCAACACCAACATGGCTACCACCTACTACATCAACTGAAACACCAATAAGACCGAAACCAGATCATCATTTTAGAATAGAGCTGAACGATGTAGAGGTTAAAATTGGAGAAATTAATGTTGATGTTGATAAATAAATTTAAATATGTACTTACATATGTTATATGCATAAAATTAATAGAAAATAAAAAATACTAACATTTGTACTTACAAATAATATATGAATAAATTAAAAATCTATTGTAAATTGTATTTACTTATATTGTTTCAGAATACCTCACAATTTAAAAACCAGAGTCCAAATTTCATGTATTCAAATAACTACTCCATGTATACGAGCGTTTGAAATGAATAGTATATCATGGGTATATTTATTATTAAAGATATTGATTTAGTTGGACAATGTGCTGATTTAGATTTTATTAAGAAGAATTTAAATGATTAAAAATAAAATTAAAATCGTAATTTAAAAAAAGGTTAAATATCTCTGTAATTATAAAATAAATGAATGAAAGTATATTTATAGACGTTGTCATAATGTTTTGATCGTTATGATGAAAAAGCAACTACTATCAGTGTCAACAGTTTCGTGAATTCTAGTAATAATAATAGATTTAATGGCCGTCGAAGATCTCGAAGGCGTTTTCCTTGCAGTTCAAGAAATTATACAATATAATACAGATGCTGCAAGTAACAATTTTTAATTATTTTATGTTAGTATTTTGTATGAGCATTGTAAAATTTTACAGGTCTCTTCTGTGAGGTACGCGCTGTAATTATTTATTTACTTAGTTACCATAAATAAGTATAAAGTGCCTTTTACACAGAAGGTGGAAATAAATTTACTTAACAATGACAGCCTGTATTGTATTTTAAATGGAACGCTCTTATATTGTTGACATTTAGTTACAATGTAAATTGCAAATCTCATGGTTCACGTTAAACAAAACGCAGTGGTGTAGTTAGGAGGCACAAGGCGAGATGGTGCACCGCGGGTTACACCATTCTAGAGGTGACACCAATTAATACTTTATAATTATATTTATATAATTTTCAAATTTAATTTCAAAAATACATATATGTTATGTTTATGTCTAATGAATGTACCTTTCTAAAAGTCTATACCAACATGCATGTGTTTTTTTGTACATTAAAATGGCGCCGAATCAACACACGCGACTTGCAAAGTGAATAGTCACAAAAATTACACAAATTATATAGATATATAATTTTCTTTTGTTTTGTATTAAAGATATTTATATACGACTAACTAATAATACTATCATTATATATGCGTTTTTTTCTATATAATGCTATATATTAATCCCGCCGGGAATAATGAGTCGGGAATAATGGTCATTATTCCCGCTCGTGAACCAATCAAAATGCTTAAAACATAAATCATTGTTTTATTGTACCATCGGAACAGTATTGCCATAGCGACTCATATTTAAATTAAACATGCTCGTTGCTGAGTTCACTGTTGTTAACGAATCGGAAACAAACAAAACGAAATCATCGTTGAGAAGTTGTCAAAAATGGTCTTGCAAATTGTGTTAAATTATTGTGTTTAACTGTAATTGAAAAAATGAACAGTATTACAGAAGACAGTATATCTTCTACACCACCAGAAATACCGAAAATCGCTGATGCTACTAAATATGGTTTATTACCGCAAAAGTCTAAAAATTTCTATGGCAAAGCATACCAAAGTTCTATGGACTAGCGTATTAAAATGAAGACAAATTCGTATTCAGAAAATGTATTGTTGGTATATTTTACTGAATTAGGTGAAAAATACAAATCATCTTCATTATGGTCTTTTTACTCCATTTACTCATTTCAATTAGACGTAAATTTATTAGGTAAATAGATGTAAAATTAATAGATAATAAATAATATAATTTTTTTTATTAAATTAGTCGTATATGTTAGTCGTATAGTATACAACTCGCTATAATGGCTATTATTACCTCGGATAATAACAACCCTTGCTCGCTCCGCTCGCTCGGGTTGCAAACTTCATCCTCGGGAATAAGAGCATCCATTATAGCGTCGTTGTATAATATTAATGGTTCGAAATGTATTAAAATATGCTGCCAGTTGCCAATAGAGGACATGTCACTCGTCGAAATGTGAGTTCTCACTACTTTGCCGCCAAAAGAACGCAATTTCGTAGGTGGCTCAGTGGTATCGAGTCGACCTGTGGATCTTGAAAACCCTGGTTCGATCCCCACAGTCGACAAACTATTTTCACCAATTGAAATCTACCCTTGTGGCTCCCCACCATTAACATATGTGAGGGCCGTGATTTCACGGCTTGTAACCGCACTTCACGCGAAGAAATATATCATTTACTGAGATCTGCTTCGGCAGAGTATCACACACAGTAAAAAGCGTGATGATATATTTATTTATTTTCTTGTTAATAAAACATTTATAAAAGTATACATTTTTATATTCAATTGGAGTGGGAGGGGAGGGGTGACATAACTATTGTCCCGGGTGACACGAACTCTAGCTACGCCACTGATAAAACGCACTGTATTTGTATCTCGAAATGTACATGCAGATATACAGTTTTCTAGGTTTCTTATTTTGTAATTCGGATAAGTTACAAAATTGAAGAATCAGGTGCATCAAGATGGGTGTGTAAAAATTTAATCTTGACCCACCAATTTTAGTACAAACAACTATAACATAGAATAACTTAACTAAAAAGTCAGTTCCTTTATAATGTAATTTCAGTATGTACCGGAAAAACTATATGAATTTATTTAAATAAAAAAGATTTCTTTGTAGATATAAAAATTCGACAATTACAAAATATTACATTGATATCATTTTAAGATATCAGTAATAAACTATCGATTTTAAAGATAAATTATTAATAAAAGTTGGATTTTTTTTTAATCTATGTAATACAAAATGTATATAAAGATAGTACATAATAAAGGTATAAAAACAATCGTTTCAATCAATCTTCAATAGTAACAATGAAATGCTTCTTGATTCTTACGGTCTGTGCGCTTGTACTTGGAGAGCAAGGTAATTTCAATTTTTTTCTACTCATATTTTTAAAATGTCATTTAACATACTTACTGGTTTCTATGGCGCTAAATAACATCTTAATCACATGTTGGCAAGCTGTAGCGCTAAGTTAACTTGCTGCATTTTACAATGTAACTTCAACTTCAATAATTCATAAAAATTTACATTTTTATTGTCTTAATTTGCGATCGTAGAAAAAGTATAGTATGTAACTCGTTTGATAAACTCTATAAATACTCGTTTTTATACACTCGTAACTAAAGAGAGATTTATAAAACTTGTTACATAATATACTATTATATTATCGGAAACTAGGAAAATATGTTTACTCGCCACCCATTACTCGCCAATTTATTTTAGTGAAAAGTGCTTCAAATTAAAGTTATAAAGATATATATTCTTTGTCTAAATAAGTAAACTAATTCTATTTGCAATAGTTTATTTTCTTAAAAATCAGTTAATAAGTTATTTAAAATTATATATACATAATAGAAACTGTAATTCTACTACAATTTAAATTCCACAATGAAATTTAAGTCGCATAAGTTTCTTTGAATTGAACTTGAGAACCTTTTAAATAATTTAAAACAGATTAAGTTGTTGATTAGTCATATATCTATTAAATTTGTATATACTCATTAATTGTTTTGAAATAATTAATTACTTGTCCATATACGCAATTGGGTAAAAATTTAATATATTGCTAAGACTCAGTTAACGTTTAAAATAAAATTTCTTAAAATTGTTGGAATCAACATCAACATTGAAATAATAATGTTAAATATTAAATATAGTTGGTATATTGAACAAGAAGTGTGCATATTATAGGTGCCTCGTTGAATTAATAAAGTTGCGTCATGTCATACGTCATGGACCTTTATTAAGTTTCATCAAAAATATTTGTTGTAATTGATATCAAAATGTTAAGATACAAAACAGGAATGAAGCAATTTACGACTACTAACAACGCGCTGTATCCAAAGAAACAAATCAGTATACTACCATATGAGTCAAATTAAAAGTGCGTATAAAAAATTTAAGTTTTAGTTCATATTTATATGCAAATTTAGCTGTACTATATAAAATTGAATTGCAAAATTTATAAATAAAATAAAAGTGTTTTTTTTTCTTTATTCTAAGGTTGGTTAAGCGGTTAATAAAAAAAATTGACGAACTTCATTGATTCAACGATGCACATTTAATTTAGTAACACTTGTGTTTGCATTAGTTCATCTTAATAATAATATTAAGTATATCAATTTTAAAATATTACTAAGACTTGAATCTCTATAGAAGTATTTTGATTTACTTTCATCATAAATTACAAATAATTATAATGTTTGTAAATGTTTAATGTATCTTATTTCATTGTTATACGTTTTATGGTGGAATTCTGTTATGTAGGTGACGAACAAAATTGCAACGAAACTTATGACATGATGATATATTTTCTACTTATCAACAAATATTAATATGATTTTATTCATTATTTATAGATTTACAGATCTATAAACTTGTAGATTTTTCCCAAAGAAATAGAAACTAATGGTAGAATACGTTATTCGTATGCGTATAGATACCTAGTAAAATAAGACCTAATATCAGATTTAACAGTGAAATTGTTTAAATTTTAGTGCTCTCCAAATCAATTTCATCAATAGAGAAAATACAAACAACTTATCCACCAACATGGGGGCCAACTGAACCAACAACTTATCCACCAACATGGGTGCCAACTGAACCAACACAAAGACCAACAACTTATCCACCAACATGGGGGCCAACTGAACCAACAACTTATCCACCAACATGGGGGCCAACTGAACCAACAACTTATCCACCAACATGGGTGCCAACTGAACCAACACAAAGACCAACAACTTATCCACCAACATGGGTGCCAACTGAACCAACACAAAGTCCAACAACCGATTTATCAACTGAAAAACCACACCATCATTTCAAAGTGCAACTTTTAGATGTAGAAATTGAAATTGGACAAATTAATATTGAAGCTGATAAATAAATTTATACATTTGATGATATGAAATTAAAATATTTAGTTGTAACATTTATACCTACAAATAAAAAAATTATTTAATAAATTAAAATCTGTTATAAATCATAACTAGTTATATTGTTACTTATTGTCATTTAAAGTGAAAATAAAAGTAATTTTTTTATTATTATATAGGTAATTATGATTAGATTAATATTAAATAATATCAATAAGTCGTAATTTGTAGTATTGATTTAGTGATTTCTAAGATTTATCTTTTCGATTAAAATTATGTAATTGTCCATTTTTTATAAATTCGCATTTTATTATATTTGTAATGTAAATATAGATATGAGAAACTTGATAATTAGTAGATATAAAAGAAAATAATAACTATTAATTAGCAACAGTAATGATGAAGACCATCCTGACTTGCACAGTTTGTCTACTGGTAATTGGAGAACAAGGTAATTTCTGTTTATATAACATAAAAAAGCAAAATTACATTTGCATCAAATAATTTAATTTATTAATTCTAATAGATTCAAAATTATTGATATTAGTAATATCAAACTGCAAAGCTAAGAAATGTTATATAAAATTTAGATCTTATAAATTACAGGAAATTACTACTTACAAAAAATAGATTAAATATTACATATTTTAATGTACTGATAGACGTATTCTGAAAATAATTGTTCATTTTTAACGCCTATTAAAACTTTTATCGAATTCCAATAGATAACACTAATAAAAAAAGAAAACTACAATTGCTAAGTAATTTTTTATTGATTAATAACTTTAAAACCTATCAAAAATAAACAGAATCCAATACAGAATACCACTCATAGATAATCATTAAATGTTGAATTATTAATTATAATTAAGTATTTTATTTAGTACTAGTAATCATTATTTGAAAAGAGATTGTTTAGATTTTAGATAGATATAATTAAATTTTCATTTTCAGCAAAAACAGTACTTATAAAACCAGACTTCTAGACCCCTAATCATTTTCATTTTATAAAACTTGAATGCTAAAATAATTTTCTATAGAATGACTTAAATTAAAATCATGTAACATTGTCATTTTCTTACTTTACTTCTTTATACCATAAAAGAAACTTAAATCTATTATTTTAGTGGTTTACTTATAGTAAATTAGATAAATTTATTATATATATATATATATATATATATATATATATATATATATATATATATATATATATATATATATATATATTTATGTATTTATTCATTTGTTTTGCAGTGTTCTCTAAACCTCTTCCGCCAATAGAAAAAATAATAGCGAGACTTGAAAGTGAAATCAAATCATGGAAACTGAAAAGTCCAAAGTGGAATGATTGGGAAATAAGTAGTCCACCTGGATGGGATACAACTACACCTGACTGGGAAACAACTACGCCTGCATGGGAAACAACTACGCCTGACTGGGAAACAACTACGCCTGCCTGGGACACAACTACGCCTGACTGGGACACAACTACGCCTGACTGGGACACAACTACGCCTGACTGGGACACAACTACACCTGACTGGGAAACAACTACGCCTGGATGGGAAACAACTACGCCCGACTGGGACACAACTACGCCTGACTGGGACACAACTACACCTGACTGGGAAACAACTACGCCTGGATGGGAAACAACTACCCCTGACTGGGACACAACTACGCCTGACTGGGACACAACTACGCCTGACTGGGACACAACTACGCCTGACTGGGACACAACTACGCCAGGATGGGAAACAACTACGCCAGGATGGGAAACAACTACGCCTGACTGGGAAACAACTACGCCTGACTGGGAAACAACTACGCCTGGATGGGACACAACTACGCCTGACTGGGACACAACTACACCTGACTGGGACACAACTACGCCAGGATGGGAAACAACTACGCCAGGATGGGAAACAACTACGCCTGACTGGGAAACAACTACGCCTGACTGGGAAACAACTACGCCTGGATGGGAAACAACTACGCCTGACTGGGATACAACTACACCTGACTGGGAAACAACTACGCCAGGATGGGAAACAACTACGCCTGACTGGGAAACAACTACGCCTGGATGGGAAACAACTACTCCTAGATGGGAAAAAAGTACACCTGGATGGATTACAACATGGTATCCAGATCCACCTTCAACTCCATTGATTACAACAACTCAGAACCCAGAACCCAGTATAGGCACAACAGCTAAACCTGACCCAAAGCCTGATCATCATTTGAGAGTAGAACTTATTGATGTAGACATCAAAATTGGACAAATTAACATAGACGCAGATAAATAGTGTTCCATTGTATGTATTCTATCATACTCTTTATTAAAATAAAACATTTATAATATACAATATTAGAAATTATTTTAAGTCTAACGTATAACACAATGTAATAGTATTTCTGCTCCGATTCATAATGTATTACTTTTTTTGTAATTCTAATGTGGTCTCTACAGAATAGAACTATAATTTTAGTTATAAATGTAAAAACGTAAAACGAGTTAAATAATATAAATGTAAAGCAACATTTGTTAAAAGGCTTTATTTGTGTGTAGGAGAGAATGGTGGCAATTTTGAACAATAGATAATAATATTAATTATGTAGATATTATGGAGTTGGTGCTCTAGTGGGTATGCAGTCGGAATGCGATTCTTGAGTACCCGAGTTCCATTGCCGCAATCGACAAACTGGCTTTCACCAATTTAATATCAAGTCATGTGGCTCTCCCTCCACCAAAAACTTTGGAGGCCGTGATTTGACGGCTGGTAACAGCACTTCAGGCGTAAAAATATATCACTTACCGAGATCTGCTACGGCAGAGTGCCACATCGAGTAATGGGTAAAAGACGTGATGATATATTTATTTTATTTACATATTTTTGATTTTGTACATTACTTTCAATAATAAATAATAATTGCCGCTCTAATTTTTGTGAACTGTTATTTTTAATATTACTTAACAACAGCTTGATTTTGTTTTTCATCCATAGCCTATACTGCACATTAATTTATTTAAATTTCAACTGATTTTTTTTCAAAATTTTTATTATGTAAGGATATAAAACTAATCATCATCATCTGTGGCGCTACAGCCCAAATCAGGCCTGGGCCTCCCGGGCACACCGAGCCGCAGTTTTTACACTGTCGTACTGCCGATTTTCTTAGTCGAATGCTACATTATTTAAGGCGTATAAGTGACTAGTTTATAGCGCCCGAGTGTGATAAATGTAACATGTAACTGTATTTTTTATATTTTACGACAAATCACAATTGTCGACAGGCGGATTCGAACTGACGAACCTTGGTTCGGGTAACGTTACAGTATGCTAAGAGATGTCCCTTTACACGTTCGGCCACCGCGCCTGTTTAATATAAAACTAATACATGGTTGAATTCAGAAAACAATACGCTATCGAATAGGCATACACATATGTAGAATCCCATTTGAAAAATATAACTTTGTGTTGTAACTTGAGAACCACTGGTTTAGAAAAATATTTTATTCTATAATCAGAAGGTCCCCTTGGTCTCCTACAACTTTATTATTTAGTATATTTTGTATCTATAATAACTTACAAGTAAAATGTGCTCAACTTTCAATTCCACCCTGTATATTAAACAAAATAAAAAGTATATAACTCTTCATTTCGCTGTCACAAGTTCAAATATGCTCCTATTTGTCTAATAAAATACACCATTTGAAATTAATAAAAATACGATAATTCCGCGCTCGGTGCCACACCCCCAACGGGGGTAGCGCTGTGTATCTGTTTAATCTTGAACAGGGGGATTCAAACGCCACCCTTATACAGGGTGAGTCTGGAAAGACGCCCCCCCCCCTTTAACTTTTGTATTATGAGTAATAGAAAAAAATGGTTCATATGAAAGTTTTATTATTTTAAATATACTATTTGATGGCAGATGTAGATATTTTTTATAAAGTCAGGTTTACAAGATACGACTATCAACTTTTATTTTTTAAATAGCAACCTATAATTATTTTACTAAAATAAAAACCGCCATTTTTTTCTCTTTTCAACGGTGTATTAGTTTTTATTAATGTATCTGAAAAAATTCGAGAAAAATAAGAAAATTGAGAAATACTAGAAATAATTTTTATACAAATATTATAGGTGGCTATGTGAAAATAAACAAAATGTAACAGTGTTATACAACTTAACAAACTAAAGCAACAAATTCAGTAACAAAAACAACTTAAAACAAATTATTTTCACATAGTCACCTATAATATATGTATAAAAATTATTTCTAGTATTTCTCAATTTTCTT
Organism: Pterostichus niger; assembly: GCA_947425015.1. Lineage (NCBI taxonomy): Eukaryota > Metazoa > Arthropoda > Insecta > Coleoptera > Carabidae > Pterostichus > Pterostichus niger. The sequence continues at coordinate 23,637,475 of OX380342.1, forward strand.
ATTTTTCTCGATTTTTTTCAGATATATTAATAAAAACTAATACACCGTTGAAAAGAGAAAAAAATGGCGGTTTTTATTTTAGTAAAATAATTATAGGTTGCTATTTAAAAAATAAAAGTTGATAGTCGTATCTTGTAAACCTGACTTTATAAAAAATATCTACATATGCCATCAAATAGTATATTTAAAATAATAAAACTTTCATATGAACCATTTTTTTCTATTACTCATAATAAAAAAGTTAAAGGGGGGGGCGTCTTCCCAGACTCACCCTGTATACAGGGTGTGGCAAAAGTTTGGAAACGGTCAAATATCTCGAAAACTAATCAACCAATTGCCAAACAAAAAAATACGTCCAAAAAGTTTTCAAAAACTCTACTCAAAAATACCAAAACATGTCCCCCACCCGCCCCCCTGGGGGCCGGAAGGGAGGGGGGCAACTCGAAAATTTTAAATGGCAACGTACACTTTTCATTGCAGATTCGGATTCTGCATAAAATTAGGTGTTCATTTTGTCTGGGTACCATTTTTTTAAATTCGAGATAGATGGCGCTGTAATCGCAAAAATAACATTTAAAATATCTCAGTCAAAACCAACACACATTTGGTGTAGTATCCGAATCTGCAATAAAAATGTAGGTTACCGTCAAAGATATCGAATAATTCCGTTTTTGCGATTACAGTGCCATCTACCTCGAATTTAAAAAAATGACTCACAGGAAATAAACACATTTTCAGCGTAGAATCCGAGTCTGCATTAAAAAATGTAGGTTGTCATTTAAGAAATTTACATGTTATTTTTGCGATTACAGCGCCATCTACGCGAATTTAAAAAAATTACCCAGATAAAATGAACACATAATTTTATACAGAATCCGAACCTGCAATGAAAAGTGTACGATTCCATTTAAAATTTTCGAGTTGCCCCCAGTAGGGGACATTTTTTGGTATTTTTGAGTAGAGTTTTTGAAAACTTTTTGGACGTATTTTTTTGTTTGGCAATTGGTTGATTAGTTTTGGAGATATTTGACCGTTTCCAAATTTTTGCCACACCTGTATAATATGTGTGTGCATCACGAATATTACATGCTTGATCATTATGAAACCAAAAGAATAAAATACCACGTCTTCAAATTATAATTGTATTAGTATTAGATAACATCGTTATATCCCTAATATTTCGTAAATGACAGTACTTCAGAAACCAGCTTCAACAAATAATTTATCAAATTAGCGGTGAATCTACTGTAAATACAGATAACAAAAATTGGATAATTAGTTAGGTATATAAACGAAAAAATACGATAAATTTTCAACAGTAATTATGAAGATCATCCTGATTATTACCATCTGTCTATTAGTATTTGGAGGGCTAGGTAAGAAATATTACATAAAATATAGTATATACAAATATCTGAATCAAACGACTTGATCTTGGAGTGAAGAAGTCTGTCTTTTTTGTCAAATTTTTACTACAAATTATTATACCACAAAACTATAGTTTGTAAAATGTCGAAAATGTGAAGAAATATTATAGACGAGTGTTCAATCAATTTAATACTAACTTACTTATTTTATAAGCAAAAAATACAAGATTTCAAAGGTACGTAAAATATTAAGTTAGATTATCTTTCGAATGGAAGAAATATGAAATATAAAGAACTGCTTGAACACTAAAAAGTTTACGCTGTGCAAGTCATTATAAATTTTGTAATGGATTTTTTATTAAAGTCCAAATTATAAAAGCAGAGATAATTATAGATATCTGATAAAAGAGGAAATTTTAAATAATAGCATTTAATAGCGATAAATGTAAATTATTATTAATATTATAGTATTATATTTTAAACTAAACGTTCGATAATTAGGTTTTAAATAGTTCACAAAACTATCGATAGTCGACAAATTCGAAGAAATAATTAATTATTACTTATTTATGTGTCTCTAATAGTGCTCTCTAAAACACATCCAGAAACAAGTACACGTTATTGGTATACAACTAGGATCCCAGATAAAACTACACGTCCATGGTGGGAAGCAACCACAAAGATCCCAGATAAAACAACACGTCCATGGTGGGAAACAACCACAAGGATCCCAGATAAAACTACACGTCCATGGTGGGATACAACCACAAGGTTCCCAGATAAAACAACACGTCCATGGTGGGATACAACCACAAGGATCCCAGATAAAACAACACGTCCATGGTGGGATACAACGACTAGGAACCCAGATAAAACAACACGTCCATGGTGGGAAACAACCACAAGGAATCCAGAAACTTCAACTATTTCTACCACCTCAACATCTACTGATAAAAGTACAAGTCGAGGAACAACAGCTAAACCTCATCATCATTTGAAAGTGGAATTTATTGACGTTGACATTAAAGTTGGACAAATCAATGTTGAAGCTAATAAATGAATTGTAATTTATAGTTTACTAATTTTTTAAGTATGATGATAATAACAATTAATTGAAAATAAAATTATTATTATATTGATTCCAAGTTATTTTACACATTTATCCCTTTATTTAGTTATGACAATAAATATATATATATATATATATATATATATATATATATATATATATATATATATATATATATGAAAATATTTATTAGTATCTATAGCACTCGAAAAACTTGTTTTTTTTTTACCAAAAATGATGTTCTTTTAAACGGTAAATAGATTTTACTAAATCATATTATATTATATTAGTAATTTTTATAATATTTCAGTAATATTTTAAAGAGTAGGTACTATAATAAAGATGAACTTACCTCATCAGGATCAATGTACGCACTAGGACCATGAGTTGTAGGATATGGTATCGGCAACCCTCTGCTCTGTGAATGAAATAATATAATTGGTTAAAATTACACCCAAAAATATGATAGATTATTATTTTTTAGTTAAAATTGTACTAAGTATTCATTTCAGAATTTCGCACTACCTCAAAATCTATATGAGTCATTCTTCCTGAAATCAGATCTCTCTCCAAATCGTAAAAAAATGGATTCTTTGTTTCTATTTTGTTTAAAATAATACTAAATAACTATATTTTTCTTCGAATTATTGAACTTTCTAAAATAAAATCACTTTTAGTTTTGAAGAAATTCAGGATTGCAACGGTATTTTTGTGAATATTGATAATAATATCGATATATACGTTTCTTTTTTAAATATGTCTATTCTGCTACATTAAGACAAAAGTAATAAAATGTTATTTACGCTCTAAAGGTTACCTACAAGGTCAAAATGTGCAAAACCAAAAAAAATCTGCTCTTTCATATCCCAAAATATCATGAAGAAAAAATGAAATTTGCCAAAGTTATGATAATTTTTTGAACAAGTTTCGCTGCAGTTTAAAAACATAGCGGTAAAATATTACTATTGAATTTTATACAAATTTTTTGAAAATACGAATTTTATTTATTTCTTAATATATTCAGGGAGGAAAGATTCAAATTATCATTTTGGTCGATGCATCTTTATAACCTATAATACGATACATAATTACAAAGGCCTGCATTAATTTGTAATAAATATAAATGATTCATTTATACTTGTGTTATGTTACTTCTTTTAGATTAGCTAAAATAACACAAACAAACTATGTATCTCTTTATCTATCTAATTATAAATTTTAATCAAATAAACTTTAATAGTATGTTTATCTTTAACATTCACTTGTGCGTCCAAATATATATTTTTTACAAATTAAACATTCAGATTTGAATTAACAAATTAGAAATTCGGAATTATAAACTTGTGTGTCCAAATTCAAATAAAGACAACGCAAATTTTTAACCAAGTACCAAGGGCATTTCAGTGGTATCGAGTCGGCATGTGGATCTTGATAACCCTGGTTCGATCCCCACAGCCGACAAACAATTTGTACCAAATTAAGTCTACCCCTGTGGCTTGATTCGATACCACTGAGCCATCGACCCCATAAATGTCAATTAGTATTTTATATAACTACAATATTTAGAAAATATAAAGATGATAACAATTAAAATAGATATTTAAAAAAGAAGCAGATCTACATTAAGTTATTTAATCATGGTGTTTTATATATTTATGTTCATTTTCAAAGTTCTCTAATATCATTTTCGTAACACATGCACAAGAAACACGTTCTTATTCCCTAATTTTAGAGAGAGAAACACTGCTTTTCTCCCCTAGGGAGAGAAACATTATGTTTCCATAGGTAGCATGTTTCTCTCCCTAGAGCGATGTTTCTCTCCCTCGAGAGATTAGCTGATTGCGGTGTTTCCTAGGTAACTAGTAACGCAACCCATATTTGACATTTGTCCCGATAAGACAGTAATTTTTGTGCACTTGTTACAAAAAATATAATATGCTTCACGGGAGAGCGTGATTATCCCTTATGTGAAGTTGGCAAACCTCGACTTCCGCTCGAGCCTTCAGCCCTCGCTTACGTCTCGGTTTGTCAACTTCACACGCGGGAATAATCGCTTGTTTCCCTCCCTTGATGCAAAACATACGATTTTCACTAATCTACTTATATTGCTGTTAACTGTAATTTTGATCGCAAGTTTTACGACGCTTTCACTAAGTGATAATTGAGATTACTAATCATAATTACTAATTGGATATCTGTGAACGAAACTTAAAACCAATAACTATAAAGTAGCTAAGACTACACAAGAAATACATTAACATAACAATTTTCACAACAACAATAGCCTAATTCATAATTATTTTGCTTAACTTATACTATAAAAAAACTTGTCATTATCAGTAAATAAATATTTATAATTATTCATTCATCATTTAATTCAAAATATAAATTATTTGAAACACAGTCGATTCCAGTTCATTCATGTCATCGGTTAATTAGGGTAGTCGCCAATTTGGGACAAATTTTGAAGCACACCGACGAAATAAGTAAATAATAGTAATTTGCTTCTATTATTCCAGAATATATGCTAAACATATGTATGTATTGTATGTATGTATACAGGGCGGTAACCGTGATAATACATCATAGGACTTTAATATATAAAATCATACTTTCGTAATTTCTTACTTCCTTACGGCAAAGAAAAAACTTTCAATCCGGTTGAAAGATCGTAAAATTTTTAATTTAAATCCGCAAATAAAATTTATTTTTCGTAACACATGTACAAGAAACACGTTATTATTCCCTAATTTAAGAGAGAGAGAAGCACTGCTTTTCTCCCTAGGGAGAGAAACATTATGTTTCCATTTGTTCCAAGTTGGGATATTTGACATTTGTCCCTATAAGACGGTAATTTTTGTGCACTTGTTACGAAAAGTATAATATGCTTCACAGGAGGGCGCAATTATCCCTTGTGTGAAGTTGGCAAACCTCGCCTGCCTGCGCGGGAATAATCGCTTCCCTCCCTTGATGCATAACATACTATTGCATTCTTTATGAAGAAGAAATGAGGTTTGAAAATGTCAAAATAACAATTTCCACGGAACCGAAATAAAAAGAAAAACAAATGTTTAAGGTTTTATCTGTCAACTGAATAATTTCTAAGGATTCGTAATGTTAACTGCAAGTATTTGTGTTATGTTATAAATTAATTAAAAGAAAAATGGCCGAAAATTATAAAGGTAATACAAATCTATTTTTTATTCTTATGAAATATAAAACGTTAAATATTTGTTTATCTTTTTGTTTCAGTTCCATGGTACTCGTTATATTTGAGGATTTTTTGCATTTCATACCTCATTTCTGCCATTATGAAGTATGGCACATTCACTTTGTGTGTTGATGTAGATACAGAGTTTTATGATCTTTTAACTATATTCGAGGCTTTTTTGCCTAAAATAATTAGGGACGCAGCAAATTGTGAAAGTATGATTTATGTAATGTATATTTGTTGCTCCATAATTTACTATAATTTCTTATTTTTCTTAGTCTCCTTTTACTCACCTATTTTTTTGTTAAACTGTATGCAACTACTTATTTAAGTCAAAGCTCTGATATATTCCAATTAACTGGAATCGACTGATAATTTTTAATATATGGACGATTATTAAATGATTCCATTTTTGAGATGAACATTTAAAATAAATCTAATTTTTCCGGTACGTAATCTGCTTGGTAGCAGTGTACACTCACAACAAAAAACCTATTATCGCAATTCACATTGAAAGTCTAGAGAAATTAATTAGCTATTTGTCAACTGCTGCCAACTGTGTCCGCAAACGCAAAACAGTATAAAACAAAAGAAGACTGTTTTGCATATTACAGCGAACGGAGAACGGCGATATATTTAAACCGGAAATAGATGTCATAAATTAGTACGAGCGAGCAAGCGAGCGCTAGCGTGCGTGCACGTGTGCCTGTGTGTGTGTCGGTAATAAAGCGTTCATTTCGACCTCCAGAGTGTCAACGACCACGGCACAGATGATCGTAAATCTCGCATTGTTTATCAACTGACAGACTAAATAATTTTTTACTGTTTTTCCAAAAGTACTGAGTTCGTCAATACGAGGATTTTACAGCTTTAAAAATTTCCTATGACAGGACAATATTAATAATTTAAAACAGAAAAATTATGTATATAATATTAATTCTAATTCGAATTTGAACAAACAACTTGACACAATCTTAATTTTTGTTGAAGTTAAAGTAAGGGTTGAACTTGCGATGTTTTGCTTATGAAACAAAAGTTAATAAATAAATAAAGAAATATATCATCACGCCTTTTACCCATTACTGGGTGTGGCACTCTGCCTAAGCAGATCGCGTGAAGTGCGGTTACCAGCCGACAAATCACGGCCCGCAAAGATATTAGTGGTGGGGGAGCCACAGGGGTAGATTTAATAAATTAGTGAAAATTGTTTGTCGGTTGTGGGGATCGAACCAAGGTTCTCAAGATCTACAGGCCGACTCGATACCACTGAGCCACCTATCCCATTACAAAAGTTGTATCCATTAAATTACGACTGTCTGTGCCTTGTGTTAAAAGTGTCTTATCTTACTCAATGTTCGTCAGTGAGCTCATCAACCATCACCAATAAATTCCAAATTTGCTTAGAAATATAAAATACTTACTTATTAATTATTAGTAAGAGAACAATTCATAAAAGTTCATTTGATAAATAAATATATCATCACGCCTTTTACCCATTACTGGGTGTGGCACTCTGTCGAAGCAGATCTCGTAAGTGATATATTTCTTCGCGTGAAGTGCAATCACGACCCCCAAAGCTGTTAGTAGAGGAGAAGGCCACAGGGGTAGATTTAAATTGGTGAAAATTGTTTGTCGCCTTCGAGGATCGAACCAGGGTTTTGAAGATCCACAGGCTGACTCGATACTACTGAGCCTACCCCATAAGTTCATTTGGTATTGAATTAATAAGGTTTATTTGGATTTGTAAATAAGAATGCGCTTAGAATGGCAAAAGTTCGAGCTACGGAAAAGGTACAGCTTGCTACTAAACGAACCTAATAACTAGAGACCGGATTATATGCATTTGCATATGCATTTACATATTTAGCCCATTCTCAGAGGTCATTGCATATTTTATCTAAGATCTAGTGATGATGCATATTTTCTCTATATTTACAATTTTTCTGCGAAAGTTTTTCTTAACCCTTTCCGGGCAGAATTAAGGGTTGGTAACTTTTTTTGATTTTTTACAAAAAATAATGTGTCTAAGTACACAATTAACGATAAATTGGTATTAGATTTTTTTTTAATTGCACCAAATTATAATTATGATGTAGTATATCCTAATAACCACTAAGCAGCAAAACATATTTTTACATACACAGAACAAACTACAAATAACATGAACTAATAACAAAATTTGCAAGAAGAACAAATATTTATGTATTATAATAAACAAATTTTATTACTACTGTATTATTGCTAACAAAATCACAATAAAATTTACTCTTTTACTACTTCTTATGATAATTTTGGAAACAATTTCTTTTTTCTGATAGGCATAGGCCAACTTTACAATTTGTGCAAAACCATTTGCTTCTTTTTTGATCAGCACGTGTGCTGCAATGAGCACATCTTCTACAAGTGCCATATTCTAGCATATGTCACATTACGATTCCACAAAAATATATCTTCTTGTAGAAATAACTGCGCAAGTGGAAGGTCGTCTTCATCACTAAAATCGCTATTACTGATATTTTCATTTTCTATTAGTATTTCCGGACGCTTTGGCTCTATGTCGAGATCATCAGTTTCACTATTTACATCGCTACATAAAGATTAATTGTCCGACGGAATTTTCGCTAACAAAACATCAATCTCTACTTATTCTAGGTTTTCCAATTCGGAATAACGCCAAAATTGTTTGTCTGAAATAAAATTTAGATATTTAGATCTGCTTGGTGGTACATTCACGATACCACATAATTTTCATGGTATAAAAATGAGAAGTTACATTGTATGATTCCAAAATTACCAAATTTCTATTGAATATACTACTAATAATGAAATATATGCATACTTACTGGCCATAGTGACAAAAAACATTTAAAAACACTAATTTTGTATATACGGAACAACCACCTGTAAAATCTTGCATATCTAAACAATATTAAATTCATTTTTACGGATATAGAGCCACAAAACCAAACAAATTATTTTTTTTCTCAATAGATAGCGATACTATATACTTACTAAAATGTGGTAACTACAATATACCATCAAACCGCAACAGAATTGAAGTTTGAACATGTGGTATAGCTGTTATACCAGTAAGCTTGAAAGGGTTAAATAAAAATATACCAAACGAATCAACATTGTGTAAAAATTACATAAACCAACAATTTACCTACATGTTCTAGATGAAATACTCAATGAATTTTTGTGTTAAATTGATTGTTTTATTACTGGGACGACACAACTATTGCCAGAAACTATAAGTGCTAACATAGCACCTACATTCAAATACTGCGCAGTTACCTCAGTAGATGTGGAGCGACCCTTTTTCACTTATACAAATATTTTGAGTGATCGAAGACACAATCTTACTAGCGAACAGTTGGACCAGTATCTGATTGTTTACGTTTACAAGCATAACATAATGTTAAATAATTGTTACTTTTATTATACTATCGTCGATAAGGTTGCTTAATTTTGATATCGATAATTTATGAATGATTAATTTACTAAAATAAAATAAATTAACTACATTTTACTTTTTATTATTATTTAATGTTCCATATTTTGACAATACATCGTTGAAAAGAGAAAAAAAAGCGGTTATTATTTTAATAAAATAATTCTAGGTTCCCATTTGAAAAATAAAAGTTGATAGTCGTATCATGTAAACCTGACTTTATAAAAAATGTCTATGTGTCATAAAATAGTATATTTATTATACTAAAACTTCTATATGAATAAAATGTTTCTATTTCTTATATTAAAAGAGTTAAGGGGTAGGGGGGTTGGTTCGTCTTCCCAGACTCACCCTGTATAGGTAGCAATTCTGGAATTTTAGTTTGATGATTTACTTAATTTATCGAATGTGAAAGGTACAACTTGCTGATAGTCAATTGTAACACTGTTTAATTAATAATTACATTTTATTTGAAACCCCCAGAATAATAATACATAGTCTTTTGTCCGAATTTTAACAGATTAATAAAACTAACAAGCTAAACAAAGCTATCAATAAGTCAATCAACACTTTTAATACTTAAATATTAAAAAAAAATCAAGCTAATTTATTTTCAAAACAATGCACAAATATGTACACTCGACATATTTTAAATAACTTTTGAAGAAATAATTGACAAATTATTTAATGTCATTTTTGACTAATAGTCATGAGGACTCTAATTTTATACGAGGGTCGTTCAATAAGTCCTTAGAAAAGAGTAGAAAAAACACTTTTTTTGGGTAGATTTTTTTTTATTTTTCTACATAATCTTTTTTTAGCTCTATACACTTCTCTAATCGTTTTCCCAAATTTTTTAAGCCGTCCAAAAAGTAGGATTTCGGAAGCTCCTCAAAATAGGCTTCCGTTTGGGCGATGATCTCCTCATTGGACGTAAACCTTCGTCCGCCAAGCCATTTCTTTAAGTTTGGAAATAAGAAAAAGTCACTGGGGGCCAAATCTGGTGAATACGGTGGATGTTGCAATAATTGGAACTTTAATTCCATAATTTTGGCCATCGCAACTGCGCAGGTGTGCACACGTGCATTGTCTTGATGAAAAAGGACCTTTTTGCGTTTCAAATGAGGACGTTTTTCTTTTATTTCTTCGCTCAGCCGGTCCAATAACGACGCATAATACGCTCCTGTTATCGTTTTTCCCTTTTCCAAATAGTCGATGAAGATGATTCCGCGTGCATCCCAAAAGACCGTTGCCATAACCTTGCTAGCCGATTTCTCCGTCTTCGCCTTCTTCGGAGCCCGTTCGCCTTTAAAAATCCACTGTTTTGACTGTTATTTTGTGTCTGGAGTGTAGTAATGTATCCAAGTCTCATCCACAGTTATGTATCGACGCAGAAAATCTTCAGGATTACGACGGAAAAGCGCCAAAACAGCCTCAGAGTCCACCACACGATTGCGTTTATTCTCCACTGTGAGCAACCGCGGCACCCATCTTGCCGAGATTTTTTTCACACCTAATTTTTCGTGCAAAATTAAAGCGACTGTGCCTTGTGATATGCCTGTAGCCTCAACTATTTCGCGCACTTTGATTCGTCGGTCACTTAAAACCATATCGTGGATTTGGTCAATCATTTCGGGGGTAGACACTTCTACAGAGCGTCCGGAACGATGTTCATCTTTTGTGGATGTACGGCCACGTTTAAACTCATTCACCCAATTGTAAACAGTTGCAAACACAGGAGCAGATGTGCCATGAACTTCATCCAACTCAGCTTTAATTTCTTTCGGCGTTAAGCCTTTTAAATACAGATGTTTAATCACCGCTCGAAACTCACTTTTATCCATTATTATAAACAATCAAAAGTTTTTTACTACAATTGACAACAACAATGAAACTACGTGACGGCTAAAGCTAAAACTCTAACAGTTGACTAGTTAGGAGTGCTGCTTACTGGAAAAAATTCATTTTCGATACTACGAGCACCATCTCTTGGATTTTCTAAGGACTTATTGAACGACTCTCGTATTATGATTTTAAGAATTTTCATTTTCACATTTCTTAAAACCACAATGATTTTCTAAATTATCAAAATATTACTACTTATAACAAATGAAGCACTAATAAATATTTAAAATCATATTGGGGGTCCATTATAGTTAACTAATTATTAAGCTATAAAATAGAAGATAATATTGTTATTCAGTATTCACTTTACAATTAACTTTTATGAAACAGGTTTTGATTTGATTTTATTCAAAATAAATAATTATTAATACCGTTGAATAATTATTATTACTTTTCACTCACCGCTAATAGAAATGGTTGCGCCCAGAAGGAATGAAAACTTACTATGTTTATTTTTAATAACATTCATTCAAAATTTAAATTAGGTTTTTTGTAAGAACCGAGTTCATTTTAAGGTGTCAACGACCACATATGCAGGTCGAAGCCTATTATTATTGTTTATCTAAAATAGATAAACTGTTTTTTCTACCAATTAAAACAAGAAAACTAATGCTATTCGCCATAGTGAGGTCTAATATGTAACAAGCGCTGCTTAAAATATATTTCAAAATGTCAATGACCAGAGATGTTCTATGGTACTTATTTAGGACTGTTATAACATCTAGTTGTGCACCTCCCATTTTGGTCATTATATAACTTCCGGAAGTGGTACTTTACTTGAAGCCTATAATAGATTTTCATGAAAAACTATATTCAAATATAATTTAAAACTCTCCAAATTTGGTATATAAGACTACTATATCAATGGAAATAATATAATAGATTTTGGTTAAAATACACTAACCGGAAGTGACACATTACATGAAGCTGCTAACAGTTTTCCTTGAAAAAAATGGCATTATTTTAATTTTAGAAATAAATGCTTCAAATAAAAGTTTTAGAGAATTAAATTCTGCGTCTAGCTCATTAAGAATTTTTAAATTAGCCTTTTGCATAAGCGAGATATCTAAATTTAAATAGTATATATTTTGTGTTTTTTTTAAATTAAGTTTACTATGGATTAGAACAAAAAATAAAAAATAAAAGATTTTATGTCAAATATGTGCAATTAAAAAAATATCTATAGTTTAATACGCGTACAAGGAAGTCATGTGGTGTCCACATCAGATTTTTTATTTACAAAATCCCGCTTGTGAATAAGCTCTAGTTACGCCACTGGGTAAGTAAATAATGTGATGTTTGAATAGATTGTACGCAATATTTTAACAAAAGTTGTGGATAATTGATTGTGTATTTGTTTAAGCCTTAATATGAGCAAGGTTGATAAAAAATAAGGTTTGGGACTGATAAGTTAAAACAAATTCGAGCCTCTTAAAACAAAACAAAACACCGGAAAATAATGTTTATTTAAGGCTAATCTATCCACCTTCGGATAAAGTTCACGAAAACTATCGGCGTACTAAACAAAATAATATCGAATCGAAATCATAGCACAAATAGTAAAGACTGTATTGAATGCCATTTAATGATATGTTTAAATTTCTTAATAAATTATAAATTATAATCTCGTATACACATTTTTTTTTAAACAGAAGAGAGATGTCAAGGGTAAAACTGTACAAAATGAAAACTTACTTGCACCGAACTGATAGAATAAATAAAAATAAATATATCATCACGCCTTTTACCCATCACTGGGTGTGGCACTCTGCCTAAGCAGATATATTTTTTCGCGTGAAGTGCGGTTACCAGCCGTCAAATCACGGCCTCCAAAGATATTAGTGGTGGAGGAGCCACAGGGGTAGATTTTTTTTTTAAATTGATGAAAATTGTTTGTCGGCTGTGGGGATCGAACCAGGGTTCTCAAGATTCACAGGCCGACTCGATACCATTGAGTCACCTACCCCATTTCTGATAGAATGATAAATATATTTGTAGTTTTTGTTTTAACTCAAAATTTAGCAAACTCCTAACTTTGGTTTTAGTTTTACCTTTTATATTTAAGAATTGACCAATAAGATGAAGCGTAGAATGATGTAGCGATATATCTTGTCTCTTCCTAACAGTTGTCATTATTTAAAGATTATAATCATAACCTTATTTATTTTTCAAGTACTTCTCCAAATACTGACAATTTTAATAACACTAATCATGTTCAACTACACGTAATACACAAATACTTCGAACTTCAAGCCCATGTGTTATTGTTTACAAACAGCTTATAGCCAACGTTTCATTGATAACAAAAATCTGTATTATCGATAAATTTAAATTTTCTGTGATTCTCACAGATGTCACTATTTACTAAAACCTATGTTACATTTGATTTGTGAACGCTATATTTTAAGAACATAAAACTTATAATTATATACATATATATAATTTTCGCGATTACGGTGTCATCTTTTACGAATCGGAAAAAAAGTTTGAAATTAAGGTTACTTATTTTATATAGAGAATACGAATCTGCAAATAAAAATTGGAGATTCCCATTTAAGATTTCAAAGTTGTGTGTGGGTAAAGGGTCGTGTTAGGCATCATTGAATGTGCTCCCCCAAGACTAAAACTTTTATCCGAAACTTTTTTGATTTGATACGCAGTTCTCCAGATATTTCGTTGTCTCAAGATAAAAGACTTACCCTGTATATATGAATACCGGGTGGAACATCATACCTATGTACATAGGCGATTAACATGAAAAAACAATTTTTCCGTGCGCATTGCTCCCCAAATTATTTTAGGCAAAAATGCTTCATATAAATGTTGTAGATCATAACATTCTGCATTTAAATCAATAAACAGAATTACATTTACATGCGTTGTAACGACAGAAATTAAATAAAAAAATATTAAAAATTAGGTTATTTCATGTTAATCGCCTATGTACACAGGTATGATGTTCCACCTGATATAAAGCCATTTAATTCACTAAAAATTATCATTGATTCTTATCTAAACTTTAAACTTAAATATCTTAGTTAATATTAATTTTAGCAGTATAGAAATATTATGTAAAGGAATATATGGCTTTTGGATCCTTGAATAAATTTATTTATTTATTGACAACACAATAAATAAATAAAATTATTCAAGAATCCAAAAGTCATATATTCCTTTCCAAAATTGAAACAGGATCAACATATTCCACAAAACAGTATAGAAATACTAATATTTTTTTTGTCAAGCTCAAAAAAGTTATCAGAAGATATTATTTTAAATTTTTCATTTAGAAAAATATTATTTTTTAATATAATTCACTTATTTGTTCTTCTTTATTTTAATGTATACATCATTTATAACGTATTCTGAAATCGGAACATGGTTACTGTTTAAAATGTTCAGTTTATCGGTAAAATTCCGGTACGCGATTTCTGAGATGTTTCCTTGCCATGGAAACAGTAAAATTGTAACCGTGGTAAAACCGTGGTTCGTTTTCGGAATACACTAAAAATTACATTACTTTACATATATCCGTCTTTCTAAATCTTTAAATAAAAAAGTGAACAGCAAACAATGATTGTAACACAAAATTTCTTTGTGCTACCATAAATCAACCTTACGCTCCCTGGGGGATGAGCCCGGGTTGGACGGTTGAACCGCGGCTAAACTCAGTGAAGATGGGAGTGAGTCGGAGAAGGGGTGATAAATCACAAATGAATGGGCGCCAGCCGGCCTGAGCCGCGTCCGGTTCAACAAAAGTACTACGGCCGACAAGGTACGGGATACTTCCCAGGACAGGACTACGAGAGGTGCCAACTTCTTCAATAACAAGATGGTAATACGAAAAACTAACGATATATTAGAACACTCACGAGAAAATTACACAGAACACAGTAGTTGAATTTGCAAGACAGCTGGATCATAAATCCACTTAAGATCAAGCGAATAATGACAGAAACGGAGGCGGGGCGCTGTGTCTCACCGTAGCGGCTAGGATCGCGGTACAGTCAACACCTAAATGGCGCTGAAGTGAACTGACGTATTCCGACGTATGACGGTCCGCTGGCCAGCGAATGCGTTTTACGCGGCGCGTCTGACTGAACGTGACTACCGAACTGTAGACCCTAATGGCTATTGCGTCGTACGAGCGACACACCTCGTAAGTGACAACAACGTCACGACTATTGACTCTACGCAAAATGTTCTTAATTGGATTTTCACAAATAATCCCGTAACTACTCTTAAATTAACTCGCTCAACAATAACTTAAATAATCTCGTGCACAGAAGGCACACGAGCCAAGGTATAACAATACAATAAACTTAAACACAATACTAAATAAAGAAAGTAATAATTGTGGCTTAGCTGTAGTGGCGCTGAGGCGCTAACGGAGTGTGGCAGCAGTGGAACAACTCGATATGCCAACCGGATGTCCAGAATCGTCACTTCCCAAGATGGCGGGCTGTCACGTGGAATTGGAACGTCGTGTAGCGTCACTTCCGCTACACGTGGTCTTTCCCAAACTGCTGGGCTTAATTCCTCGGTGACAATAACAGGAACTCCTCCAATGCAACGCCAACGAGCTAGTGCGCTCACAACAGCCTCTATGCCAGGAACACGGGCACACAGCATAAACAACAGCAATACGTACACACGTGAAACGTAAACCAACGTGAATACTACGTAACGTGAAACGTACGTAAAACGAACTAGCTGTCGTCAACATAAAACACAAGAAGGAAAAGAAAAAGCCTGGGTTCTTGTGCGGCTTTCAAGTGGTAGAAAGTATGTGATCTTTCCTATCGGAAACTTAATCCGGAACGATTCCGCTGAGTAGTGCAATATCTACCAATGCACCACTCACTCAATGGCACTATCTCTAAAATCCCCACACGGGTATTTCGCAAACAAACTGGTTTGCCGAAAAATAAATGAAAATAGCCCAATTTTCCAATATTCAAAACTCACACTTTTGCAACTACGTTGTTCGCAACAGACAAAAGACAAGAATTCCGTTCGAAAACGAACTTGTCAAATTCCGCCAAGAAAGAGCGCGCGATGCGCGAAGACAGAGACAGCCTCCGCCTAAATCTGAACGGTGCCGGTAAAGATCCTACCTCGCAGATCGTATTATCGGCAGAGCGTTGACAGCTAAACAAACAGATGTAAATAACCTACAAAAAAAGCAATGAAACCAAGAGGAACTGAATCTAAGTTTTACTATAAACTGGAATACTACAACGAGAGTGAAATCTAAATGAAGCTAAGTATCAGAAGGATCTAAGTGGTCAATATCTAATCAATAATTACGTTTCAGGAATTTGTCGACGAAGGAAAAATAAACAACAACAAAAAAAAACGTACGGAAACATGAAGATAAAACAGAACTGGAGAATACAAAAAAAAAACGTAACAACTCTCCCCCTACTTATCCAGGAAATTTTCTTGAGAATTTCCGATAAGAAAACTCTACAGACGCAAAAAAATTCAGAAGAAAAGTACTACGTAAAAGAAAATAAAACTACATCAAGACGAGTCTTGTTCAAGCTCAGGATGAGCCTTGAGGTCCTTAATATTCCAATTGCCGGTGAGTACGGTGCCATTCATGTCCTTCAATACGTAAGTATCAGCCGCTATACGTCGATGTACCATAAATGGACCTAGATACTTGGCAGCCAACTTCGCCGTATAATACTTCGACGCGTCCGATAAAACGTAGTTCCTACGCCACACAAGCTGATTGTCATACAGGATGACGTTACGATGTCGTAGGTCGTAGCGGGCTTTCGACTTTACGTAAGAAGCTTGCAGTCTCTTCCGTACGTCCTGATACAGTTTCGCAAAACAGTACGAGCGTTTTAACTGCCTCTCTTCGTTCACAGGCTCCACAGTGTCCTCCTCGGCTGGTTGATGCCATTCGCCGGATAGCTGCATGTGCCGTCCAAAATTTATGAAGTATGGGCTCACTCCAGTGACTTCGTGCACAGCCGTCCTTACGGCACAGCCAATCTGCGGCAAGTACTCACACCACGTGCGGTGATTATCGGACACGTACGATACCAACATGGTCTTTAATACCCTGTTGACGCGCTCCACCGGGTTTGCCTGCGGATGATAAAGCGAAGTGTACCTACTTTTTACCTGATATTTCGTCAGAAGGCGCCGGTACTCGTGCGAACGGAATTGTGTCCCATTGTCGGAGATGACAGCTCTAGGAACCCCAAAGACTAAAAATACATGTTCCTCCAATGCCTTCACGATCGAGGTTGCCTTAGCTTGACGCAGCGGAAAGAACATGGCAAACTTACTAAAAACGTCGTAGACGGACAGGATAAACGTAAAACCCTTCGACGGCGGCAGTGGACCAACCAAATCAATGCTGATCACCTCCCATGGTTTGGTAATGGTGGAATGACCTCCCATGCGTCCAGGTGCAGCTCTTTGTACCGGCTTTGACTTGATGCAGATCACGCAGCCCTGGACATACCGAGCCACGTCTGCCTTCATCTTCGGCCAGTAATAACGTTCCGCCAAACGATGGAACGTTTTAAACGCTCCCAAATGTCCACTTGTCGGTACGTCGTGACATTCCCTAATTACATCCTTCCGCCTTTCCTTCGGCACAATTTCCTTCCATTGCTCCCGATCCTCAACTAACCCTAAATAAGTATTTTTAATGAATCTATATAATTTACTATCCCTAATGCAATAATCTGGATAGTGAAGCGAATCCTCCCTAACCAGTTTCACCATTCTTAAGAACCATGCATCTTTCACACCCTCAACATTCACACTAATATCCTCCAAGATCGGTACAGCACGAGATAATGCATCCGGAACAACATGCTCTTTCCCCTTGCGGTGTACAATTTTAAAATTATACTGCTGCAATCGCACCGACCATCTAGCTAAACGACCTGAAGGGTTTTCTAGCTTATGTAACCATAACAAGGAGTAATGGTCTGTAATCGCAGTGAACTCCGTGCCCTCCAAATACGGACGTAACTTCTCTATCGCCCACAGAAGTGCCAACAGTTCTTTTTCTGTCGTCGAGTAGTTCCGTTCTTGCCGCGTCAATGAGCGAGACAGATAACAAATGACTTTCTCGCCATCGTCATGTTGTTGACTCAGCACAGCACCAAGTCCAAAATTCGATGCGTCAGTCTGCAGAACGAATTCTCGGTCAAAGTCGGGACATGTCAGAATTGGAGCAGACACCAGGTGAGTTTTAATGTCCTGCCAAGCCTGATCACAACGGTTGTCCCACTTAAATGTAGAATTTTTCTTCAGAAGACTAGTGAGCGGAGCGATGACCGATGAAAAATGTGGCACAAAACGACGGTACCACGACGCCATTCCAACCAACCGACGAACCTCAGATACCGATTTCGGCACTGGAATGTTTAAAATGGCACGTACCTTGTCTGGGTCAACGTGAAGACCGCGCTTGTTCACCACGTATCCCAAATACTTCAACTCATCTCTACAAAAATGACACTTATCGCGCCCTAACGTCAGTCCTGCGTCACGAAGTCGATTGGAGACTTCCTCCAGTATCTCCAAGTGTTTATCAAAGGTAGACGTAACTATGACGATGTCGTCTAGGTAAACGAATACGTGTGGATCCAAGTCTGTACCAATAACGGAGTTAATGAAGCGTTGCCATGTGGCAGGTGCGCTGTGCAGGCCAAAAGGCATGCGTCTGAATTGGAATAAACCACGATTTGGTACGGTGAAAGCTGTGTATTGCTTTGCATCTTCCGCAACAGGTATTTGCCAATAGGCGGACTTAATATCCAACGACGTGAGATACTTTGCATCACGTAACTTGTCAAGCGTATCGGAAACATACGGAATCGGGTAGGCATCGCGACGACTAACTTTGTTTAATTTCCTAAAATCCACGCAGAATCTATACGTACCATCCTTTTTAGGTACTAGCAGAATTGGAGACGACCATGGGCTCTGCGATTTCTCCACAATCCCATTTGCCAACATAAAATCTAGCTCGCTGTTGACATGCTTCTGCATCGCAGGAGAGATTGGATAGTAGCGTTGCTTGATCGGCTCGCTATCCGTATAAATTTTAAGTTCAATCCTGTCCGTACATCCTATCCGATCCTTATCCATTCCCATAAACATTTTATCCACGACCTCCGATAATCTACCTTCCTGCTCCACTGACAAATGGCTACGAGGATAAATCGCGTCAACTGAAACTACCGGTAAGTGAGAAAATGACCATTCCCCGCGACGAAGATCTGGCACAATGCCCATAATTTTCCAAAAATTTGCCCCTAAAATCAACAGATGCGGTAGTTCCGGCACGACGAGAATGTCAATGACTCTCACACAGTCACGTAACCGAACTGGGACAGAGATACTTCCAATGCTAGCGCAACGTTGTCCGTTCGCGACGGTGCAATGCATGAATGATTTCTGTAATGGTAAATGTAAGCTACTCAAAATTTCCCAACCCATTTTCCCAACGATTGTGCATGATGCACCCGAGTCTAATAATCCCTTAAATGATTTCCCGAATATAAAAACTTCTAAATATGGGCGCTCATCACCCTGAACATGGGCTAAAATAAATTCCAACCGTGCATCGGTTATAGCGGTCGCTATGTCTGCTTGTCGGTGCCGTTCACGACCACTTACGGCATCCGTCTGGCGTTTCCCGGGCGACAATTCGGACAAGACCGGTGGGTAACGTCAGGCTTACCACATTTATAGCAATGAAGCTTGCGTGGAGCATTGCATTCTAGAGCGAGATGCCCTGCTTTGCCGCAATTCCAACAGCGGCGAGAACTGATATTGCTGACGGTAGTCACGCGAGCTGAAGAAGCTGAAGAAGTGGATACATGCGAGGGTGAGGCAGCGTCAACATAAGCTAAATCTGGCTCTAATGATTGGTTTTTCCTAGGTGGTGGCGTAAAACATTGAATGGACTCTTTCCTCTGATCGAGTCTCCTACAAAGCCGTTGCAATTCGGTGGCTGATTTCACTTCGACCAGCGCTAGTTGGTTCTGGTAAAACGGTAGAATATTACGAAGTAGTATGCTGACCTTGTACTCGTCTGACAGCCTAGATTTTAACCTGGCGAATAACAATGTCATACTCGCAAGATATTCCCCTATCGATTCATCTGGACCTTGAGTACGACGCTTGATTTCCACGAAAAGTTTTTCTTCGTAATTGACTGGCAAGAATTCTTCCCGCAGTCCCTCCACAAGCTCATCCCAAGTTCGATACAAGTGTCGATTTGCCCTAAACCATACCAAGGCACTACCTTCGAATAAATCTATCGCCGAAACAATTAATTGCGACTTAGTGACATTACGCGCACTACGCAATTCCTCCACACGCTCAAGAAATGCGTTAATTGACATTTGTCTCCGATCGGCACTAAATTTAATTCCCCATTTCTCTACTGGAACAGATTTACAACCTAATCTAGCCCTCTCACTCACTGTTTCGCCCTCTGACGAATCTGAGTCTGACCCGGACAATTTCAACTCGGCAAAGGATGCGTCTACTAACGGATTAACTAAGGTGGACGAGTGCTTCACCAGTTTTGCTTTCGCCAAGAGATTTGATTCTAATGTGACAATTTTCAATTGGATCTGCGCCCGCTTTTTGACTTCGTCATTGTTGGCTGGCATGCAACGAGAAGCTCGACCTACTGCTTGTGCTATCTTAGTTTCGATCTTCTTATATGCTGACGAATTTTTCACATCGGTAAATGCGCTAATTAGATCAGAAATTTGTTTAATCTGAGCTTCCAAAGCTGCGTGATCCTCTGCGAATGCAAACGGATAATCAGGAAAAACAAAACTAGAACTCTTCTCCAATTTGAGTAATGCACGGAGCGATTGTCTCATGAACTCAACCGTACCAACCTCATCAACACCTCTGAGCTTTAGCTCATAAACTAACTCATCCCTGCCTAGCCTATTTATCTCCATTTTAGCCTCCATCGTACGAGAACTCAATGATAACCACATGTAACTAAACTAAACTAATTTAAGAACTAGTTGTAGAATACTATCCAAACCAAAAATTTAATTCCCTAACTAAGAGCCAATTTTCAAAAACAAGCAAGGTAAAACAAAAAAATCACAAAAACGAGCCAAACATGAAAACGACAACAACAAAAGCGAGCCTCTTCTGCTCGTGGCCTCTTTTTCTCTCGCCTCTTTTTCTCGAGGCCCCACGTTGGGCGCCAAATTTTGTAACACAAAATTTCTTTGTGCTACCATAAATCAACCTTACGCTCCCTGGGGGATGAGCCCGGGTTGGACGGTTGAACCGCGGCTAAACTCAGTGAAGATGGGAGTGAGTCGGAGAAGGGGTGATAAATCACAAATGAATGGGCGCCAGCCGGCCTGAGCCGCGTCCGGTTCAACAAAAGTACTACGGCCGACAAGGTACGGGATACTTCCCAGGACAGGACTACGAGAGGTGCCAACTTCTTCAATAACAAGATGGTAATACGAAAAACTAACGATATATTAGAACACTCACGAGAAAATTACACAGAACACAGTAGTTGAATTTGCAAGACAGCTGGATCATAAATCCACTTAAGATCAAGCGAATAATGACAGAAACGGAGGCGGGGCGCTGTGTCTCACCGTAGCGGCTAGGATCGCGGTACAGTCAACACCTAAATGGCGCTGAAGTGAACTGACGTATTCCGACGTATGACGGTCCGCTGGCCAGCGAATGCGTTTTACGCGGCGCGTCTGACTGAACGTGACTACCGAACTGTAGACCCTAATGGCTATTGCGTCGTACGAGCGACACACCTCGTAAGTGACAACAACGTCACGACTATTGACTCTACGCAAAATGTTCTTAATTGGATTTTCACAAATAATCCCGTAACTACTCTTAAATTAACTCGCTCAACAATAACTTAAATAATCTCGTGCACAGAAGGCACACGAGCCAAGGTATAACAATACAATAAACTTAAACACAATACTAAATAAAGAAAGTAATAATTGTGGCTTAGCTGTAGTGGCGCTGAGGCGCTAACGGAGTGTGGCAGCAGTGGAACAACTCGATATGCCAACCGGATGTCCAGAATCGTCACTTCCCAAGATGGCGGGCTGTCACGTGGAATTGGAACGTCGTGTAGCGTCACTTCCGCTACACGTGGTCTTTCCCAAACTGCTGGGCTTAATTCCTCGGTGACAATAACAGGAACTCCTCCAATGCAACGCCAACGAGCTAGTGCGCTCACAACAGCCTCTATGCCAGGAACACGGGCACACAGCATAAACAACAGCAATACGTACACACGTGAAACGTAAACCAACGTGAATACTACGTAACGTGAAACGTACGTAAAACGAACTAGCTGTCGTCAACATAAAACACAAGAAGGAAAAGAAAAAGCCTGGGTTCTTGTGCGGCTTTCAAGTGGTAGAAAGTATGTGATCTTTCCTATCGGAAACTTAATCCGGAACGATTCCGCTGAGTAGTGCAATATCTACCAATGCACCACTCACTCAATGGCACTATCTCTAAAATCCCCACACGGGTATTTCGCAAACAAACTGGTTTGCCGAAAAATAAATGAAAATAGCCCAATTTTCCAATATTCAAAACTCACACTTTTGCAACTACGTTGTTCGCAACAGACAAAAGACAAGAATTCCGTTCGAAAACGAACTTGTCAAATTCCGCCAAGAAAGAGCGCGCGATGCGCGAAGACAGAGACAGCCTCCGCCTAAATCTGAACGGTGCCGGTAAAGATCCTACCTCGCAGATCGTATTATCGGCAGAGCGTTGACAGCTAAACAAACAGATGTAAATAACCTACAAAAAAAGCAATGAAACCAAGAGGAACTGAATCTAAGTTTTACTATAAACTGGAATACTACAACGAGAGTGAAATCTAAATGAAGCTAAGTATCAGAAGGATCTAAGTGGTCAATATCTAATCAATAATTACGTTTCAGGAATTTGTCGACGAAGGAAAAATAAACAACAACAAAAAAAAACGTACGGAAACATGAAGATAAAACAGAACTGGAGAATACAAAAAAAAAAACGTAACATGATTCTTACCTTGACAATCTCCAATATATGATGACATTTCTCTCTGACATTGACGAACGGGCAGCTCATCGACAGCCTCAACAGGATGGGCAGATGCAACGTCACCAGGTCCATGTACTCCTTGGGCACACTGTTCCCTACCACGTCACCGTTCACCGCTAGTGAGTTATCCGCACACGCACACGATCCCGCGCCCGCGATCAACGAAACCGGTCGGTTGCGTACCGGTTCCGGCTGCGCTAACCGGTAATGCCTGGGGCTACCCACGCCATCAAGCCAGCCCTCCACGGTCTTGGAGATGACGTCGAGCGCAAGTTCGCGAGTCTCGCTGTCGCGGCAGCAGATTGGCATGCAGAACCTACTGACGAGATCTAGATCATTGAGGAGCTCTACGTATCGGTTGGCGTCTACTAAAGAGTGACTTAAACTAGAGTGGTTTAAGTCGTTGTTATTGTTGTTAGATTTTTCATACCCTGTTTGCATAAACATGTTTAGATTTTTACTTTATTTATGATACTTGTAAAGTTTTTTATTAAAATAGTGGTGGATTTATAAATATTTTGATGATTTTTTTTGATGAAATGTTTGATGGCAATTAAGTTAAATAATTTATTAGAATAAATAGTACTAAATTTATTTTGTTGTTTTTATTATTTTGATATTAAAGTTTGATATTTGCGGTGTTAGTTTTAATATTCTTTTAAATTTATTCTCGCCTAGGAACTAAATTCTAATACTTTCTTATTAATACTGCCAATTGTTTTATTTATTCAATTTAGTTATTTGCGGATATTATTTCTAGATTTACTGGTCGACTGGATATCTGCAACAAAAATAAATAGACATAGAATAATATTATCAAGTTTCAATATTTCTTTATCTTGACTATTATTATTTGAAAGAAATAATAATATACATATGATTCATATGTACTTAAAGTAGATAATTTTTATCATAGAAATATAATAAATAAACATTATATTACCATTCTTATTTATAATGATAGGAAAACAGCGTTTCTTATTCAAAGGTTTATATCAAGTTTTAAATAAAGACAAAAACAGTTTTGAATTGTCAGCAAAAATGTGCAATACGCACACGCAAAGCTAAAACAGAGTTCTAATAAGAATATACCTCTATTATATAAGTTGTAAGTACGGATTCGTAAATATCAATATTTGTTTCAATATATATATATATATATTTTTCGCGTAAAGAGAAGTTACCAGCCGTCAATTTACGGCCCCAAAAGATGTTAGTGAACGGGACGCCACAAGGATAATATGAATATGGTGAAAATTGTTTTCTGACTGTGGAAATCGAACCCAGGTTCTTAAGTCGACAGATCGACTGGATACCACTAAGCCACACTTTTAGCAAACAAACCCTAAGCCCTTAGAACACATGCTGAACGCACGCAAGTCATTATTTTCGATTTTAGGTAAATATATCCCAAATTCCAAATATTTATTTGAATATTGAACGTGTTTTCTTCGTTCGCGTTTTAAATAAACAAACCTTAAACTCGAAGACCGCAACATACTTCATACACACAAACCATTATATTTGATTTTGGTAAAATTTGCATGATTTAATACTGTATTCAATACTCTACTCAAATTTCACACTTAGCCAGTAGCATGTGTTAAACATTTTTCTGTATATTAATTTAGAAATATTTATTAACAATCGAAAAAATATACACATAGCTATCCATAACCTCAAATGACGTTCATCCCAGATTGTATCTAAACCCCTATTTTGTAATTGAAATTAAAAAGAACAAACAAAATGGAACATTGAATACAAACATATATTTGTTCTCGAAATATGAGACAACGGCACACTTATTCAGTATTATATTGCACAACGTATTCATTTCGTTCTGATCAAAGGAATAACATATTCCGTTGGAATAAATTCAAAAACGAAGTCGTGAAGAAATGTCGTTAAATACTCATCTCAAACTATTTTAAATTTTGTAAATTTCAGAACAAGTTCCGAGAAAATTGAACCAAATTGTATTAGTATCAGAAAAACGAAAAATACATTCCAAACTTTTTAAAAATCATATTGCCAATATTGCACGACATACATATAGAGTGTGTAAAAAGGGTAAAAAAATTGATAAAAAAAATTCGTATAATTAAATATGGTTCACCTTAAATAATAGCTATTTATGAAACTAGTAAGAAAATGAAGGTTATTACCTTACGCATGTGATATTTGCAGAACGAGGTCTATTTCCTTACTAGTTTCATACAATACTTTTTCTACTTCCGTTCTAATAAATACGAAAGAACGTTTTTGAAATTATGAAATTTTGACATATTAATGACAGTTATAAATTCAAAAAATAAAAGAATAACACATCAGAATTCGTCTATCAAGATATCTTTTGCTATGTTACTTCATTATTTCACTAGTTAAATAATGCAGTTCATTACCTAACTCAAATAAGTGAAATAAAACGTCTATTTCCTAACGGAATTAGTACCACTAATTTGTAATATATTAAATAATAATTATAAAAACTACAATAGACAATTTATTCATTGTACAACATCAGATAAATAGTTATTTACGTAAAGTCAGGAAAGTATTCAATTACAGGATGAGTAGACAGTCTCATGCCGAGCGAAAGCGAGGCTTGAAACATCTTACGAATCCTGTACGACGCTTTACTGACATGTTAAGTATAACATTTTACCTGAAACTTATAAACAAATAATCAATATATTTACCGGTTTCAGGATATTAAACATATGTTTACATGCACTAAATTAGGCTGGTAAGTAAGTAATGACTGTATTCTGTACGGTAATATTACGAGGGTCGTTCAATAAGTCCTTAGAAAAAAGTAGAAAAAACACTTTTTTTGGGTAGATTTTTTTTTATTTTTCTACATAATCTCCTTTTAGCTCTATACACTTCTCTAATCGTTTTCCCAAATTTTTTAAGCCGTCCAAAAAGTAGGATTTCGGAGGCTCCTCAAAATAGGCTTTCGTTTGGGCGATGACCTCCTCATTGGACGTAAACCTTCGTCCGCCAAGCCATTTCTTTAAGTTTGGAAATAAGAAAAAGTCACTGGGGGCCAAATCTGGTGAATACGATGGATGTTGCAATAATTGGAACTTTAATTCCATAATTTTGGCCATCGCAACTGCGCAGGTGTGGACACGTGCATTGTCTTGATGAAAAAGGACCTTTTTGCGTTTCAAATGAGGACGTTTTTCTTTTATTTCTTCGCTCAGCCGGTCCAATAACGACGCATAATACGCTCCTGTTATCGTTTTTCCCTTTCCAAATAGTCGATGAAGATGATTCCGCGTGCATCCCAAAAGACCGTTGCCATAACCTTGCTAGCCGATTTCTCCGTCTTCGCCTACTTCGGAGCCCGTTCGCCTTTAAAAATCCACTGTTTTAACTGTTCTTTTGTCTCTGGAGTGTAGTAATGTATCCAAGTCTCATCCACAGTTATGTATCGACGCAGAAAATCTTCAGGATTACGACGGAAAAGCGCCAAAACAGCCTCAGAGTCCACCACACGATTGCGTTTATTCTCCACTGTGAGCAACCGCGGCACCCATCTTGCCAAGATTTTTTTCACACCTAATTTTTTGTGCAAAATTAAAGCAACTGTGCCTTGTGATATGCCTGTAGCCTCAACTATTTCGCGCACTTTGATTCGTCGGTCACTTAAAACCATATTGTGGATTTGGTCAATCATTTCGGGGGTAGAACTTCTACAGGGCGTCCGGAACGATGTTCATCTTTTGTGGATGTACGGCCACGTTTAAACTCATTCACCCAATTGTAAACAGTTGCAAACACAGGAGCAGATGTGCCATGAACTTCATCCAACTCAGCTTTAATTTCTTTCGGCGTTAAGCCTTTTAAATACAGATGTTTAATCACCGCTCGAAACTCACTTTCAAAAGTTTTTTACTACAATTGACAACAACAATGAAACTACGTGACGGCTAAAGCTAAAACTCTAACAGTTGACTAGTTAGGAGCGCTGCTTACTGGAAAAAATTCATTTTCGCTACTACGAGCACTATTTCTTGGATTTTCTAAGGACTTATTGAACGACCCTCGTACCATACTGACTTGTCAAAACAGTCAAGAAAATGAAAATAAAACACAATGATAATATAATACTGTTAATACAAACAGAACTCAAAACAATAATAATACAAAGATTACTTCTCCTGCTTATCATGATATATATTAATTGTTTAATCTTTCAAATTAGAGATGACCACGTTATGACGTTTAAATAAAATATTTATTTATAAATATGATATAAAACAATTGTATCCATGACGTTAAATAAAAACATACTGATAACAGACTTACTTGATCACCTTCTAAAATAATGAGAATGACGTTATTCATAAAAGAATTTCAAAAAACAATATTTATTAATGATGTGAACGTGTTAATATTCTGAAACCGATAAACTCGGATGATATGAGTCATAACAGGCCTTAGATGTCTTAAAATCCTCGCTCTACAAGCTCGGATTTCAAACTGATATCTGCGGCTGTAATGATACTCATAACTAGGGTTGTGTATTTGACCAGTCAAATATTTTTCGGTCAATTGACCGGCTATTTGACAGGTCAATTGACCAAGAAACATTTAATAAAAATCACAATAAAAATTGTAATTTATTTATATAGTACTGTTTACTACATCCAATATTACTGAAAATGAAAAACCAACAACAAATAATAAACAAAACCTCATCAAATTCAAAATAAAGGGGAAAATAAAGTAAAATGAAATAATATGTATTTATTTTATTTGTAAAGTAAAGTAAGCAAATTCTCCAGAACCCAGAATACCAAACTAGATATATTCATGTAATAATAGTAAGTAGCTATTTCTATTGAACAACAGATGTCGTGGCGGTTCCATTTAGATTATTTGACCGTATTATTTGGCTGTCAAATATTTTTGGTCAATTGATCACGGCACAGCCCTACTCATAACATTCCTGGGTGTGCTAATAGCTATAAATTAATTTAATTTAAAATAAATATTTGACTTACATATTCAGTCAGTATTTTATGTTGTTAAGTAACTGGACACTCCAGTTTCTATCATTATCTGTCTAGGCAGGCAATGTGTTATTTTCCTGCCTAGGCATGCAAAGCAAAGCTTTCCTGAGTCTTAAAGCTCAGGCAAATGTTTATTTTCCTGTCAGTTTCAGGTAAATGACTATTTTAAGTATCGGCCAGAAAATGTACATATGCTAATTTCAGTGGTGTACGCAGGATTCCGTTATAAGCGGAAGGGTTTCAAAAGGATCTAAAAATTGACCTTGAAATTTTTATTTTTTGTATGATGTTATAAGTTATAATATATAAATTTAAAATATAAATATATCATCACGCCTTTACTGGGTGTGGCACTCTGCCTAAGCAGATCTCGGTAAGTGATATATTTTTTTGCGTGAAGTGCGATTACCAGCCTTCAAATCACGGACCCCAAAAATATTAGTGAAGGGGGAGCTACAGGGGTAGATTTAAATTGGTGAAAATTGTTTGTCGGCTGTGGGGATCGAACCAGGGTTCTCAAGATCCACAGGCCGACTCGATACCACTGAGACACCTACCCCATAAAACTCTAAATATAAGATAATATTAATATTAAATACTACAAAATAAAGAATGCTGGAATATAATAATTTTATTGGGAATCATATTAGTTCAACGATTACAATCCATTGAGAATATCATGTGCCGCAGTATTTTACACTGCCGTACTGCCGTTTCTCCTAATTAAATGTTTTATTAAGACGTATTAAGTGGCTAACTTATAGCGCCCCAGTATAATCAATACATGTAACTATATTTTTTTTATTTTACGACAAATTACACATTGTCGACAGGCGGATTCGAACTGACGAATCTTGGTTCGAGTGACGTCACAGTATGTTAAAAGATGTGTATTAACACGATCGACCACCGCGCCTGATCGGGAATCATATTAATATTGATTAAAAAATAATCACAAATATAATGGAGGAAATTATAACCCCCTCCCTGCCCCTAAGCCACCATGCCTCAACGTACGTCACTGTCTAATTCCATATATTAGTTTATTAATAACTTGGATGCTACAATTTTCCTAGATCTCTTTCGCAATTTCAAAGTTAGTTTACTATTATGGATGGTGTAAATTTTTTTATTGCCAGCTCTCCCGTTAACATTTAAATTTCAGTGGTTGTATATAAAATAATGTCACAATTGTGGGAGAAAATTTTATTCAAGACTTTTTAGCACTTTTCTTTTTAATATAATATTATTAAAGGTAGGTGGCTCAGTGGTATTGAGTCGATCTGTGGATTTGAGAACTCGGGTTCGATTCACACAGCCGACAAACAATTTTCACCTTATTAAAACTACCCCTGTGGCTCCCCTCTACTAACATCTTTGGGGGCAGTGATTTGACGGCTGGTAACAGCATTTCACGCGAAACAATATAACTTTTACCGAGATCTGCTACGACAGAGTGCCATACCCAGTAATGGGTAAAAGGCATGATGATATATTTATTTTAAAAGTATGAACAAAATTTTAGTTTAAATTGTATAAATTTGCATAATCTTCTAAATAAAGTTTTTTTTTTGCAACCACCCTTTTATTTGGGGAGATATAAAATTAATTTTGGCTTAATTGTAATTAAAAATTTCATCTCTGCATCATTTCCGTCCATAAATATTGACATAACAATTTATTTAGATGTTTTCAATTGTCATTATATCATAAATCTTTATTATAGAATAATTTGAAATAATGGCTGGTAGCACAAGCTCTGTTTTTGGGTGTTTTAAGAGCACGGTTTTAACATATTAGAGATCGCTAAAACACCCAAATACACTGCTTTTAAAACAAGCAAAAACAGAGCTAGTGCTACCAGCCATTGTAGTTTATTATATGTATTAAATATTAATAAATATAATAATAAAATATCAAAATAAACACTTGTCTAAGTTTCACAAAATTCAGCCTCCAAGTCACCTTATGAGGGCATCGTCAGAGGCTGGCCAACACAGTTAGTAACCATATACGCGTTTCGCTCTTATTAAATCTCATCAGTATGGTATAACCTACTTTTTCACCTAGAACAAAGTTCACGTGAAGAAGCTGGTGACGAAGGACTGTACCAGCAGAGAATAAGATCTCTAAAGAACGGTAAGATGACATGAGAAGTTCTATCGAACCAGTAATGCCATCTACCGAAAAAAGCAAAAGCTACGAA
The DNA here is from genome assembly GCA_947425015.1 of Pterostichus niger. NCBI lineage: Eukaryota > Metazoa > Arthropoda > Insecta > Coleoptera > Carabidae > Pterostichus > Pterostichus niger. The sequence goes on from OX380342.1 coordinate 23,667,828, forward strand.
ATAGCAATTTAAATAAAAAACAACAAAGACAAAATTAATTGTCTTTAAATGCTCACTTGGTGAAACTAGGTTTAATAATAAAATATCAAAATAAACACTTGTCTAAGTCTCACAAAACCATACTGATGAGCTCTAATAAGAGCGAAACGCGTCTATGGTTACCAACTGTGCTGGCCAGCCTCTGACGATGCCCTCATAAGGTGACTTGGAGGCTGAATTTTGTGAGACTTAGACAAGTGTTTATTTTGATATTTTATTATTAAACATAGTTTCACCAAGTGAGCATTTAAAGACAATTAATTTTGTCTTTATTGTTTTTTATTTTAATAATTTTAATAATTTATTAACAGAAAGCCCGGAAAAAATAAATCAATTAAAATAATACTCCGTAAATAATGTATGCATTTAACACAATACAATGAATATCACAAAGCCAAGCGATGAATTCTGAAACTGATCAGCAATGCTGATTACTGTCACACCTCAATAATGGCCTTGGACAAAGTAACCGAAGACTCTAAATACAAAAATAAAAGTTAATTTATTTTTTGTAACCTGATATGATGTAATTGAAAGTAGAATACATAAGTTAGGTTACACATGAACGTTTTTTTATGTTTGTTATGATTTTTTAATTTATTTAATGAGTTAGTGAATGTTATTATTATAATTTTTTTGTTACTTTATTTTGTAATTCAAACTTAAGTATTTTCTTATCTTTAGATAATTTATTACAAAATTTAAAAGTTCTTTTCAAAACATTCTTGAAATCAGTGGTGCGCTACTTTTATTTACCGCAGATCAAAATAAAACCAACAAAAATATATTAAAATAGTCACCCAGAGATTTGACCGCAATTAGACAAAATTTATAATTACTCAAATGATTTTTCGTAATTTTCCTGATAGAAAATCTTGATCTAAAAAAAACCAGATAAGCAGAAAATTAACTTAGTGCAAAGTGCCTACAATATTTTTTTTCTTAACGTTCACACCACGATAATCTAATTTTCAGCCTTTCTCCACCCCCCTATCAGTAGGATCCTGAAAATAGTGAATTAGTCATTATATAAAGAGACAAAACTTTAGTACCATTTGAATTCGCAAATCCCGCGTTTGTATCCCAATGCGATTCGCTGAGTTCGGACCCTGCCCTGTAATTGGGATTAAATTCCTATTGTACAAGTCATTATTTAACCCTCTTTGTTGCACATCTAGTCAATTCAAAATTCTTTCTACTTTTCATGTCTTCTGTCTCCGTCTAACTGACAGCTAATTCTGAGTTTATTGAGTCTGTCAGTACGGTGGTGTGGATAGCGATACGGAATTCGAATCCGGAGATCCCGAGTTCGAATTTCACTCAAGCTAAAAAAATATATAAACTACTACACTGCGACTTGATCAGTGCGGACCCTGTACTGTAATTGGAATTAAGTTTCTGTTGTACAGCGTAACATAAATAAATAAATAAATTATTTTGCTTGTAATTACATTTCTAATATATTATTTATTTCTTAACCAATTTTAAGTTTGAAATAATCTTACAATATCGCATCAAATATTTAACAGCAATGTAAACTTCATATGACATTTTACTTCGATTTGCTTTTATTTATTTATATACAGAGTGTTCATTTTAAGTGGTACACTATTGCTATTTCGAGAACTATAAGAGATTAATTAGCAAACAATTATAAGACTATTAAAACGAGCAGAACAAGAATTTTTTGTGGTTCTCAAAATACGGGGTGCAACTTTCTTATTTTAAATGGCAATCTATTTTATATATTTTATTATGGGGTAAGTGGCTCAGTAGTATCAAGTCGGCCTGTGGATCTTGAGAACCCTGGTTCGATCCCCACAGCCGACAAACAATTTTCACCGAGATTTTCACCAAATTAAAATCTACTCCTGTGGCTTCCCCACCACAGCTTTGGGGGCCGTGATTTGATGGCTGGTAACAGCACTTTACGCGATGAAATATATCACTTACCGAAATCTGCTACGGCAGAGTGCCACACCCAGTAATGGGTAAAAGGCGTGATGATATATTTATATTAATTTTATATCTATTTTATTTATTTGCTTATTCGATTCAGTATTTTTTTTCTGAATTCAACGATATCCATATGTAATACCATAATATTACAAAATATTTGAGAAAAATGCAAAATTAAGAATGTAGCATTTTTATTTAAATATGCCATGGAAGAAAACAAATGAATAAAACGATTTTTATTATTATTTGTCAAACTTAAACATTATATAAAATTTTAGCTTCGTTTATGTATATATAAATAAATAAAAGCAAATCGAAGTAAAACGTCATATGAAGAAGTTTACATTGCTGTTAAACATTTGATGCGATATTGTAAGATTATACCAAACTTAAAATTTAAGGTAACCTGCAGGAGAGCTACTTCACCTTCGATTTCGCTGAAAATTTGTGTTCAGCAAGTAGAATATAGGAAAAATACTAACAATTGGCGGTCGAAATTATTTGACCTTGTAATCGAAAAAAATACCAATAACCATGCCTAACCTAGTACAGAACGCATTATAATATGCACTGGTGCTTTCCTATACAGGGTATATCTGTACTTTGGGAAAAAATTAAAGGGTATGTCATATACCAGGGATGGCGAACCAATGGCACGTTTGAAAATTTTTATGGCACGCACAAAATCAAAATTATTTTTTTGTATAAGTTATCTTTTTTGATAGAAATGAATTAAAAATTATTAATCTACACTTAATTTATAATTTATTATATAAATTTGTAGTACTGAATACCTATCTCAGTATGTTAACTAGAACCGTCAAATTATACATTTTATTATTAAAATATCGCATGAATTGAAAATTTATTTTATATCCTGATACAATACCATTTGAAAAATTAAATTTAAAAGTCATTGAGTGGTTAAATTTTAATGAGTTAGAAATGGAATTAGTTGAATTTCAGTCAAGTTCCATATGGAACCAAAAATTTGTTGCTTTAAGAAATGATTTAGAAATTATTGAAAGTAATCGATTATTAGATAAAATAAATAAAATTGCAGAAGATGAAATTCTAACTACATGGAATTCAATTCCTAACACGTTTAATTGTTTAAAAATATTAGCAAAGGCAATTTTATCAATATTTTCATCGACGTGGGCATGTGAATCTATTTTCAGAATTAAATTTTATAAAAAATAAATATAGGAATAGAATGACGGATGAGTGGAGCTCTGCATGCGTACTGTTGAAATTAACTAAATATGAACCAGATATTAAATCTTTATCAGCAACAAAAATCACATTAAAAACAACTGTTTTTAACGTGAATTTTGTGAACATTGATTAATAAAAATTGTTTAAAGAAGAATTGCTTTTATTTGTTTATTTAATTATACTTACGTATAGTTTCACCACGTTAACATTTCGAATGAAATTTTATTGTGGCATGTTACCTATTTAAAAAAGAATTTTTATGACTTTGTGCCACGGACATCAAAAAAGGTTCGCCATCCCTGTTATATACTATAAAATCATGAAACGAAATTTTTTTTAAAAAATTCGCTAAATTGTCGATGGCTTACTTGAAATGAACAATTTTAGGACCACTGGATTAGCGTACTTTAATTGCTTAACCTGCTGCATTTAACTAAATTAAATTATGAATTACACAACATCAGACATATGTTTGGTGTTGTGTATACAATTACTTGTAAGAAGATTTAAATAAAATTATTAAAAATAGCTATCAACCAGTGACTAACAAAATGTTGCCTTTAAATACGATGCAAATTTTTTGCGAATTTAAAAAAAAATTCTTTTTGTTCCATGATCAGTAAGTCTTATAATATATATCATTTAATTTCTTTCCCGAAGTACAGATACACCCTGTATACGAGCACTTCATTTCGGTATATCTGGAAGACCGAACATTGCTCGGAATATAACGATAGACAGGACCGGTCCGATCCGGGGTAGCAAGGTGTACGGGCACACGGGCGTCTAGCCAAAGGGGCGGCGTTAACCAAACGCCCTTTATTTACTACTGTTTACTAACACTGTTACTATTAATTTCCTAGTAAAATAATTAATTAATAATTAATTGTGTGTATTAATATGGGGTAGGTGGCTCAGTGGTATCGAGTCGACCTATGAAGTTGAGAAGCTGGGTTCGATTCCCACAGTCGATAAACAATTTTTACCACGTTAAAACTACCCTTGTGGGTCCCCTCCACTAACATCTTTGGGGGGCGTGATTTGACGGCTGGTAACCGCACTTCACACGAAGAAGTATACTGCTACGACGAGTGCCACACCCAGTAATTGGAAAATATAATTTTACCTAAAATTGACAGGAAAATAATACTCAAGAAAGCTTTGCTTTGCATGCCTAGTCAGGAAAATAACATATTACCTGCCCAGGTAGATAATGAAAACAACGTGAGTGTCTAGTTACTTAGCAACATAAAATACTGACTGAATATGCAAGTCAAATATTTCTTTTCATTTCAATTAATTTAAAATATGTATTATTTGTTTATAAGTTTCAGGTAAAATGTTATACGTAACACGTCAGTAAAGTGTCGTACAGGATTCGTAAGCTGTTTCAAGCCTCGATATCGCTCAGCATGACACTATCTACTCACCCTGTATATGGAAACTTTTCTGACTTTTTACGTAAATAACTATTGTTTTGTCGACAAGTCGACAAGTGCAGGAAACGACTTGTTTTATGCCGTATGTTATAAATATGCTCCGGGCAGGATGACATGTTATTTTAAGTTTGTAAGTCTCAGATTAAACAACTTTAAAAAATTGTTTTATGATTCTTAATTTTGGATTCGATTTTGTGATCATTGTTTAGGCAATTCAAAATTTAATAAAGGCAAGTACACTTTATGATACATTTCATTTATTTGTTTTATGGTCGGTTAAAAATTAAAATAGATATGATATTTTAATAGATATATTTTGTGTAATTAAAAAAAACTTCTGAGATATAGATGATCAATTATTATATCCGAGTTCGTTTTAAAAAAGTAAGAAAAGTAAAGTTTTTAAAAACTTTTTGTATATTTAGCATTTAGTACTTTATCTATGTATTTACTTTATATTATTGGAGCACAGTATATGTACTTTATTTTCCTCATATTTTTTTTATTATATGTTTTTATCAATAATTATTGTTTGTATTAATTTATGATTTTAACAAATAAAATGTATATTTTTTACATTTTCTGCGTCTGTGTTTTATAAATAAAATAATATAAATATTACCCACTACTGGGTGTGGCATTCTGTCGTAGCAGATCTCGGTAAGTGATATATTTCTTCCCGTGAAGTGCAGTTACCAGCCATCAAATCTCAGCCCCCAAAGATGTTAGTGGAAAGGGAGCCACAGGGGCAGATTTAAATTGGTGAAAATTGTTTGTCGCCTGTGGGAATCGAACCAGGATTCTCAAGATCCACAGGTAAACTCGATAAAAAAATAAATAATAAAAATATTTCAGAAACATTCCAGTTAATCAACAGGGAGGAGAAGAGTTGAAAAATCATTCTCGCACTCGGGCGGCACATACCCTAGGAACGCCACTGAAGAGAAATGAGAAGTTTAGAATGTAAAATAAAAAACTAACATATAGATAAAAGAAGCAACTTTTTTTCTGCAATTTTCTTTCAAATTTCCGTTCATATCTCGAAAACAGTTAGAAACATCAAGTTGACTTTGGTGTCAATCGATTTATTGAGCAAATTACACAGCTTTAAAGTACTCAGTATTTAGGATAAATAAATTTTCATTAATTTTCCTTCATAATATTATACTAAATGAATTTTCCTGAGGATAAAACCAAGCTAGATAGTTTTCTGAGGGTAAAAAACATTAGAATATCAAGCTAAATCAAAATCAAGAATTGTTCGTATTAGAGTATAGGATTATGGAGTTGGTGGTCTAGCGGGTATGCAGTCAGCTTATGGTGTATGACCTAATTTAATAATAAACGTTTCTTTATCTTATCTTATCTTATCAGTCAGCTTGCGGTTCTTGAGGATCCGAGTTCGATTCCCGCAACCGACAAACTGGCTTTCATCAATTTAATATCAACTCCTGTGGCTCGTCCTCCACTAACAACTTTGGGAGCCGTGATTTGACTGCTGGTAACCGCACTTCAAGCAAAGAAATATATCACTTACCGAGATCTGCTATGGCAGAGTGCCACACCCAGTAATGAGTAAAAGGCGTGATGATATATTTATTTATTTATTTATTTATAGAGTATAGGATTTTGAATCATTTTCAAAGGTACAAAATATTGATCAATAAATAAAGGAAAATAGTATGTTATGCATCAAGGGAGGGAAACAAGCGATTATTCCCGCGTGTGAAGTTCACACAAGGGATAATCGCGCCCTCCCGTGAAGCATATTATACTTTTCGTAACAAGTGCACAAAAATTACTGTCTTAACGGGACAAATGTCAAATATGGGTTGCGTAACTAGTTACCTAGGAAACACCGCAAACTTCTAATAATCGTAGTCTCTTGGGAGAGAAACATCTCTCTAGGGAGAGAAACATGCTACCTAGGGGAGAAAAGCAGTGTTTCTCTCTCTTAAATTAGGGAATAAGAACGTGTTTCTTGTGCATGTGTTACGAAAATTATAATATTGACTAATCTCTTTATTATTATTTGAATTCCATGAAGCACCAATCAAAAATAGTAAAAATATAATGAGAGACTTGCGTATAATTATAAATTAATATTAAAAATAGTTGACCTTTACTTTTAAAGTTTAAACTGAAATTAGCATATCTTCAATAAATAGCTGTACCTCTTAAAAAGTTAAAGCACGATTTAAAATGTTGATTTTAATTATTTATTATTTTATTTAAGCCTTTGCCAATTAGATATTGTTCATGTAAATAAAAATAAAAATTTAATCAATGAATAGCAATGCAAATGACTACCACATATACATACCTCGACAGTATCTACATATGAGTCACTCTCAATAATTATTTTTTTATCAATATCGGTCATATTTATATTTGTTTATTATACAATTTTGAAAGTAAACAAAGTTTCGTTGTTTTGATAATCATTATCATATTTATTTGATACACTACTCAACAGGAAATTAATTCCAGTTAAATGCAGGAAGGTATGAACCTACGAACAATTGATTGCGAATAAAGAAATAAGAGGACTGCAATAGGGCCCTTCACTATTTTTTAAATTATTATTTCATGAAAGTGATCTAGGTTTGTTTTTAATTTCATATCTAATATATTACTTATATCTTAAATAATTAGTATGTTACATAGGTAAAAATGATTGTTAAATATTGCTTAGTTCGAAAGAAGCAGATCTGTATTAATTTATTTACTTATGGTGTTTTATATATTTATGTTCATTTTCAAAGTTCTCTAACATAATTTCTCACTAATTTACTTATATTCCTATTAATTGCAAGTTTAAAGATGCTTTTACTAACAAGTAACACTACCCAACTGTCACTCACCGATTTAAATGAAACTTGACACCCTAATAGAACTCTAAAAAATATTGAACCCCAATTTTTTTTTTTTCAGAAATTGCTTTTTAGGGGTACAAACCACCTCTGAAAGGTGGTAACAGCAAGAATCGCCATAATTGAAATTAAACAATACCAAAATATTACGCGTTCAACATTGGTTACCCAAGGGTTTTTGAGATCGTCAAAATCTATTTTCGGGGTCATTTTGATCATATGCATTTTTTAAGGGTTAAAAAGGGGATGGAGGTTGAAATTATGATATTCAACTGAAATAGAGTTTTAGGTTCAAAACTAGTTATTCGGGGGTTTTTGGGGTCGCTGAATCTATTTTCGAGATTACCCCTGGGTAACCAATGTTGAACGCGTAATATTTTGGTATTATTTAATTTCATTTATGGCGATTCTTGCTTTTACCACCTTTCAAGGGTGGTTTGTACCCCTAAAAAGGAACTTCAGGTAGAAAAAAAAATAGGTGTTCAATATTTTTTAGAGTTCTATTAGTGAGCCAAGTTTCATTTAAATCGGTGAGTGACAGTTGGGTAGTGTTACTTGTCAGATAATCTTACGGTTTATTTCTTTTTCTATCTGAAATAACTGATAAATAAATAAATATATCATCACGCTTTGTACTGGGTGTGGCAGATCTCGGTAAGTGATATATTTTTTCACGTGAAGTGCGGTTACCAGTCGTCAAATCACGACTCCCAAAGATATTAGTGGAGGGGAAGCTACAGGATAGATTTAAATTGGTGAAAATTGTTTGTCGGCTGTAGGGATCGAACCAGGGTTCTCAAGATCCACAGGCCAACTCGATACCACTGAGCCATCTACCCCCTAAATAACTGATATCCGTATCCGTATTTTTAATTATTTGCTACGAAAGATATGTAAACTCAATTTTTATATATATATATATATATATATATATATATATATATATATATATATATATATATATTATCCTAGTAGAAGGTTTGATTACCACTGGTATGATTTGCTGATAAATACCATTCAACAACCCTTTCCCCTCACTAAAAACATACAGTAAGTTTCGAACTAAACATTAATTAACAACCATTTTTACCTAAGTAACATACTAATTATCTCAGAAATAAATAATATATTAGATATATCTTAATATCTACTTATTAATTCAGTATATAACGACATAAGCAAAAGAATTACCTCAAAATTATCTGTGAGTTAGACGAAGACAGAAGACATGAAAACCACAAAGAATTCTTATACAAGAATAATACCATTAAAACTCAAATATCTTGAACATCACATTTTCAAAACTGTCTCCGGAACTAATTTACTATTTTGTTACTATAGTAGATGACATTACCCATAATTTTAAGTATATAAAATATTTAATTAGACTTTTTACGATGTTTTACAATATAAATTTCACTAAATCAAAGAGTAAGATATTTTGAAATTATTAAACAAATTTGATAATAAATTTAATCGTAATCTTTAACATTAGTCATAATATAAATAGCATTCTAATTTTATCTGTAGTTATAAAATTCATACGTAAAAATTTGAATAAAAATAAATGACCTTGACACTCGTCATATATGAAACATTCGGTTAAATTTCAAGTTCACTATACCGGAAAACACAAAAACATTCTCGATTATATATTAATGTATTAATGAACTTTGACAATAATTTATAACATATGATAAAGCATTTTTAAATTAAATTAATAATTAATGTTTATTAAATTCAGATCTTTTTCTTGTTGGTAATTGTAGGAAATTTCGAATATAATGTAAATTTAAATGTTTCATAATTATTATTCTTAAAAATGATTCATCATTCTGTCATAATTAAAAAATTTCTGTAAGAATTTCAAAAATGCACTGTTTCAATTTTATATTTGGTATAATTTATATTGAAATTTTATTAATTTGAAAATTAAGTAATTTTTTCAGTTTTTTCAGTAAAACACATAATAACTTGCACTATCTATTAAAATGTAATATCAAAATTATTATGAAGAAATATCACAAAATTTGTTACTTTCCTGAATGTTACGAAAAGGCAAGCAAGATGACCTTTCCATAAAGAAAATTATAATTCACTAAAGTGAGATAGACTCATACTGCGCAACGCGAGCGAGACAAAGAAAAGGGAAATCAGCTGGTTGTCAATATTCATTTGTTTCGTGCATACCTGGCCATGCCATTTACTTTTTAAACATTTTATGATTACATTATATATTTAAATATTTTAAAATAGCTTATAGTTGTAGAAATTGGCAGTTATTATTTTAATTTAAATTTTAAGCATTACAGAATATATCCTGACGAAATAAATTAATACCGATTGCGCAAATTATTACACATACTACTAAGAATTATGTTTTTTACAAAACTAACAAATGAGCAATCTTTAACAATGAACCATATACCAAGGTCTTAGATTTTCTGTTTCATCACTAATCTAACACCGTTATTTAAAAATGTAAGCGTAGCATTTTCTGAACTAAAGCCAATTTAAATAAATCCATTTAGCTGGCACTGTGTAATTAATAGGTAATTAAATTTCAGTTCAATGCATAATGAAACATAAAAACTTTCATAGATAGGTACGTCGATGCAGCAGAAAAAATACGAAAATAGGCAAAAAATTAAAACAAAAGAAATTTATTTTATTTGACTTTCTAGCTGTTAAGATGTAATATAGTAACTTGACATCAAAATACAAAATAAGAAGTACTAGACTACAACACAAAGAATAAATTGATGTCAGAAAAGAAAGTAGCTACTGAAAACATCAAACAAAACTTTTCACTTGTTCAACAATGTTGTAAATTATTTATTGTAAGTAAATCTGATGTTCAGTTGCAGTAACAATGAACACCGGCCGGCACTTTTTTTAAATCGAGCGATTTCTTGCAAGGAATGATTACAAGCTAAAAACTACTAATCTGTGACAATGAAGTAAATTTATTTTAATAAACGTACTTATATCGGATAAATTTTAGTTCAGGGCCAAGCTGTAAGCCTTCATTACACTCATTTGTAATTATTATATCAATGGAATATTCCAACAGCTATCCATGCGCGAAAAAAAAAACACCATAACCGACTTTCTTAACCTCACAAAAGCGATAGGTCAGTCAAACAAAGGATACTCACCACAATATTTTTGTTTCAGACACGGGGTAAATGAATTTCACTACTTTTAACACTGTTAGTTTACAATTTGACTGAATTCACGCGCCACTAGACCCGGACTAACTGTTACATTTGAGAAATTGACAACCGGCACCCGTTCGATACAGACTTTGACAAGGAACTCTGCAGCTCAGCTGACTGCGCCGGGTAGTTCACTGCGCAGCCGCGAAGAGGCGCGACCAGCCGTCGCGCGGGCTAGCGTGATTCAGTGGCGTGCACCAAAAATTTCACCATTACTAACATTACTATAATAACTATAGCTTCAACTTGTTCTTAAAATATTCTCACATCATGAAATAACAATCCACATTCTTTAGGGGACTATCTATATTTACCTTATTGTTCAACATGTTTCATTACTACTTCCATTATAAAACAAATTCATAATAAGTATAAAAATATTCGACATAACAAATAAAAATATTATATTAAATTGTTGAGTGTAAAACTTAACAAATATCAATAAAAACTAGAATAATAAAATTATTATTATCGAATAATTATTATCAAGTTGAGGTAAATCTCATAAATGAGACTAGGAAGACCTTCTCTCGGAGTTTTCTTCTTCGGATGCATCAGAAACTTCTCCACATCTACGAGCAGCGGATTCTATTGCTCCAATCACAGCTGCTCTGAAACCTAGCCAAACAAAACAATTACAATTATTCACTAAATTCTTATTAATATAAATGACACTCACCATTTTTTTCTAGGAAATGAAGGCCTGAAGTCGTGGAACCACCAGGAGAACTGACGTCATCCTTGAGGATTCCGGGATGGGTTCCGGTTTCCCGGACCATCTTTCCAGCTCCAAGGACGGTTTGGGCGGCCAGTCTGTATGCCATGTCTCGCTGCAAACCCATCTTGACTCCTCCATCGGCGAGAGCTTCTATCATTACGTATACCTAAACAAAATAAACATAAATGCTATGAACAGTTGTGCAACAAAACCCGAAACAACAACAAAGGTTGTTTAAAATTAAGTTTTACTTCTAAAATGGTTACATTTATCGTAGATAGACCTGCATGTCTATGACATTTTTATCAAAAATCAAATGACAATTAAATTAAAACACAAATAAAACATAACTTCGATCTCAATTAGGATAAATAATATCATAATATTTAACTCTGAATTATAATAATGTAGAAAAAACAATTAAGATCAATAACACTAAACAACTATTATATTAAAATTTGTTTCATTTGTTTTCCACGCCCATCTGATATATCAACTTTTATTTTTCAAATATAAATAAAATAAATATATCATCACGCCTGATATATCAACTTTTATTTTTCAAATATAAATAAAATAAATATATCATCACGCCTTTTACCCATTACTGGGTGAGGCACTCTGCCTAAGCAGATTTCGGTAAGTGATATATTATTTTTGCATGAAGTGCTATTACCAGCCGTCAAATTATAGCCCCCAAAGATAATAGTAGAAGCCACAGGGATATATTTAAATTGGTGAAAATTGTTTGTCAGTTTTTGGGATCGAACCAGGGTTCTCAAGATCCACAAGCCGACTCGATACCACTGAGCCATCTACCCCAAAAATAAATATCTTTTATTCTAGTATTTTTACTCTAAATTGTGTCGAAGAGCCAATTACATACACTTTAAAATTATAATGAAGAATTAAATTAGCAAGTTGCCAATAATAAATAAATATATCATCACGCCTTTTACCCATTACTAGGTGTGGCACTCTGCCGTAGCAGATCTCGGTAAGTGATATATTTCTTCGCGTAAAGTGTGGTTACCAGCCGTCAAATCACGGCCCCCAAAGATGTTAATTAGGGAGAAGCCACAGGGGTAGTTTTAATTTGGTGAAAATTGGCTGTGGGGATCGAACCAGGGTTCTCAAGATCCACAGACCGACTCGACACCACTGAGCCACCTACCCCTTTAATTATTATATAAATATAAAATAAATAAATATATCATCACGCCTTTTACCCATCACAGGGTGTGGCACTCTGCCTAAGCAGATCTCGGTAAGTGATATATTTTTTCGCGTGAAGTGCGGTTACCAGCCGTCAAATCACGGCCTCCAAAGATATTAGTGGAGGAGGATCCACAGGGGTAGATTTTTTTTTTAAATTGGTGAAAATTGTTTGTCGGCTGTGGGGATCGAACCAAGGTTCTCAAGATCCACAGGCCGACTCGATACCACTGAGCCACCTACCCCATTTAAATAAATATAAGAAGAAATATTCTATAATTTTCGTTTTAATTTTAATATATGATAATAATAATATGGGGTAGGTGGCTCAATGGTATCGAGTCGGCCTGTGTATCTTAAGAACCCTGGTTCGATCCCCACAGGCGACAAACAATTTTCACCAATTTAAATCAACTCCTGTGGATTCCCCCCCCCCACTAACATCTTTGGGGGCCGTGATTTGACGGCTGGTAACCGCACTACACGCGAAGAAATATATCACCTACCGAGATCTGATTCGGTAGAGTGCCACACCCAGTCATTACCCATTGTAAAAGGCGTGATGATATATTTATTTTATTTTTTTTAAATATAAATATTTTTCACTGAATTTCCTTCTATCATATCAGCTGAGTAATTTAAATTGTTTGTATGTATTGGACGATATCAGAAACAGAAAAAAAAACATAATAATTACAATATAACATGTTTACGTCAAATTACATGACCTACGATACACAATGTTATCAGAAATTTTAAGTATTTTATTTTTTGTCCACTTAAAATTTAAAATTGCCACTAATAAAAAAAAATATTGTTTTATCTTTAGCAAGCCTCAAAACAATATATTTACTATTACCCGGCCTCATATAACTGCTCAGAATATCATAATTTAAATCAATAATATGTGATTTTTCTTTTACTTTTTACTTTCTTGTACGAAGTAAAGAAAGTATTGTAATCTCGAAAATTTTCGGTTCTCAGATTTCAGCGGAAATACACATTTTGGCCATCCCTGAATCCATTTTGACTAATTTCGTCGTGACGTCTGTACGTACGTATGTATCTCGCATAACTCAAAAACGATAAACCGTAGAAAGTTAAAATTTTGTATTTAGTACTGTTATAACATCTAGTTATGCACCTCCATTTTTGGTCATTATATAACTTCCAGAAGTGGTACTTTACTTGAAGAATATAATAGATTTTTATGAAAAACTATATTCAAATATAATCCAAAACTTTTCAAATTTGGTATATAAGACTACTATATCAATGGAAATAACATAATAAATTTTGGTTAAAATGGATTAACCGGAAATGATACATTACATGAAGCTTCTAACAGTTTTTCTTGAAAACAATGGAATTATTCTGATTTTAGAAATAAATGCTGCAAATATTAAAAAAAAAATTCTGCGTCTAGCACATTAAGAATTATTAAATTAGCCTTTAAATTTAGATATCTCGCTTATGCAAAAGGCTAATTTAAAAATTCTTAATGTGCTAGACGCAGAATTTAATTCTCTAAAACTTATATTTGCAGCATTCATTTCTAAAATTAAAATAATACCATTTTTTTTAAGGAAAACTGTTAGCAGCTTCATGTAATGTGCCACTTCCGGTTAGTCTATTTTAACCAAAATCTATTATGTTATTTCCATTGATATAGTAGTCTTATATACCAAATTTGGAAAGTTTTAAATTATATTTGAATATAGTTTTTCATGAAAATCTATTATAGGCTTCAAGTAAAGTACCACTTCCGGTAGTTGTATAATGACCAAAAAGGGAGGTGCACAACTAGATGTTATAACAGTCCTAAATATAAAGTTTCAATTTTCTACGGTTTACCGTTTTTGAGTTATGCGAGATACGTACGTACGTACAGACACCATGACGAAATTAGTCAAAATGGATTCAGGGAGGGCCAAAACACCTATTTCCGTTGAAATCTGAGAACCAAAAATTTTCGCGATTACAATACTTCCTTTACTTCGTACAAGGAAGTAAAAAGAATTATTCTGATTTTTGAAATAAATGCTACAAATATTAAAAAAATTAAATTCTGCGTCTAGCACATTAAGAATGATTAAATTAGCCTTTTGTATAAGTGAGATATGTAAATTTAAAAATTATATATATATGTATATATATATATATATATATATATATATATATATATATATATATATATATATATATATATATATATATATATTAAATTAAGTTTGCTATGGATTAGAACAAAAAATAAGAAAAAAATTATAAATTTAATGTCAAATATGTGCAAATACAAAAATATCTATAGTTTAATACGCGTAGAAGGAAGTCATGTGGTGTCCACATCAGATTTTGACGTTTTAGTTTTCAGGAAAAAGCATACGTTCATGTGATGAGTCAATACTCATTTTGAAAATATCAACTGGTTTCTCTAATTTGCATAAATTGAGTATCTCATAAAACATTTACCGTTACGTTTATATTCATCGTCTCGTCTTGTTCCATCTTATAGGTCAGTTTTATGGTCTCATTTATTCTATTTTCAGTTCTTATTGATGGGAAGTTATTATCATTAGTCCATATCTATTTGGCATCCTTAATAGAAACACTCATAATATTTCTAATTGTCTAATTTAATAAATGAATACAAATGAAGACACGAATAGCTTTTTTCAGTAAATTTTACTATATTTATTTTTGTATATTGTAGATTTCCAGATATTAATGACAAGCTTTAATCATTAGTGTTATTTTTTTCTAGTTCCATTTTAATCCTAATTTAATCGTGATTTAGTGAACTAATTCCGGAAAAACCAACTCACTCTTTAAGGGTGTTCACCTTTCCAGGCCAGAAATAGATAAGATTTATTTTGAAAAATAATGTTTATTCTATGTAAAATAAATAAATATATCATCACGCCTTTTACCCATTACTGGGTGTGGCATTCTGCTGTAGCAGATCTTGGTAAGTGATATATTTATGCGCGATACCAGCCGTAAAATTGCATCTCCCAAAAATGTTGGGGAAATCACAGGGGTAGTTTTAACGTGGTTAAAATTATTTGTCGGCTGTGAGAATTGAACCCGGGTTCTCAAATCCACAGGCCGACTCGATATCACTGACACACCTCAAAGATGATGTATATAAAACATATATAGGCTATCAGAAACTTCAAGAAAAATATTAAATGACTGATACTAAATGATATATTGATCTCTAAGAAAAAATTCGCAAAATTATTTGTACTTCGCATAAAGTACACTTCTTTAGTGTCACTTGTTTCAATAGTAATTTTACACTTAGTATTAAAAAGTGTCTATCTAAATAATTAAATAATATGTATTCAGTTTAAAATTGTTACATAATATAATGATTAATACTAAAGATGTATTCATTCAAATTTATATTCATATTATTATCGAGTCGGCCTGTGGAACTTGAGAACCCTGGTTCGATTCCCACAGCCGACAAACAATTTTCACCAATTTAAATCTACCGCTGTGGCTCCTCCTCCACTAATATCTTTGGGGACCGTGATTTGACATTTCACGCGAAAAATATATGACTTACCGAGATCTGTTTAGGCAGAGTGCCACACCCAGTAATGAGTAAAAGGCGTGATGATATATATATATATATATATTTTTAATATGTTAAATTTAAATCAGTGGCACTAAAATTGTATATTTCAACTGTTCCAGTAAGCACAATCACACATTTACCTTTACTTAAACAATTTAAAAGTTCTTTTTTTTAAATTTAAACAACAACAAATATGAACCATATATTTAGGGGAATTTCTTGCAAATACCACAATTCACAGTATAGGGGGTTTATTGCTGTTCATTATATCACAACTATTGCTATTAATGTAATTCGAAAAATTTCCGATTTCTTTCTTTGAATTAAATTTGTAAATTTGAAATATAAATTTCGAATTTATAAAAATGATAAATTGGAGAGCACAGTTTAATATTAAAGACAAACATACTGTTAAAGTTTAATTAATTAAAATTTACAATTAGGTAGATACACAGTAAGTTTGTGCAATATTAGCTGATATAAAAGAAGTAATATTACAAATTTAAATAAAACATTTAATTTTATTACAAATTAATGCAGGCCTTTATAGTTACGTATTTTGTTATAGATTACAAAGATGCATGCTCCTAAACAAATGAATTCAGAATGCGAGAATTTGTCTCATTTGTTTTTTACCTTCTTGTGCCTACTCACCGAATAAACAAATATTAAATTAAAATTCATATTCCTATACAATTCGAAGTTCAAAACTCAAATTTAAATTAAAATTCGAAATTCAAATTTTTTACATTCCCAGAATTTCAAATAAAATGTCGCAATGTTCATTACATCGCAATTCTACTGTATTGACAGTTTTGAGTTGAGGCTGTTTCAACACATTTCGGTGAAGATAGAAAATACAATTATGATTTTGTTTTGTATTAAATTTATTAACTCAGATGCAACGCATCATACTATGAAATTAAGAACCTGAGTTCGATGTAAGTAGTCGACAACTAATTCTCACCTTAGACTTCGATTTATCTTTGGGGGACGTGACTTTACGACAGGTAACCGCACTGTTTATAGATCCAAAAATATTGTAAATATGTATACATATATCGCAGATGTTTGGTGTAGTGCCCCACTAAGATGAATAAAATCGTAACATATTTATTTAAACAATTAACCAATAAAAATAGAGTTTCAAGTATATTGTTTGTTGTGGGATTTGAAAAGTAAAACTTTTTATTGAAAAAATTGAAAGGTTGAGACAAAGTAAACTTCGATAAAAATGCTATAATTAGTTATTCCCAAATTTGTTAGGAAAAGACAAATAAAGAAGTTTGTAAAAAAGATATAGGTAATAAATAAAAAATAAATATATCATAACGCCATTTACCCATTACTGGATGTGGCACTCTGCCGTAGCAGATCTCGGAAAGTGATATATGTCTTCGCGTGTTGTGCGGTTATCAGCCGTCAAATCACGGCCCTCAAAGGATGTTAGTGGAGGGGGGGCCATAGGGGTAGATTTAATTTGGTGAAAATTGTTTATCGGCTGCGGGAATCGAAACAGGGTTCTCAAGATCCACAGGCCGGCCCGATACACCTGAGCCACCTACCCCATAAAAAAAGATATCTACAAGATGTTAGACGAAAAGCGGGTCATTGGCGCATTGAAAATCAGTTTTTCCGAAACCTTTACTTCCTAAATTACTTTACAGAATAGAAATTAAGTAAACTATTTATTTGTTTGAATTCAATTCAATTTTCACGATTATTTATTATAAAAACTGAATTTTTTGTTTTTATTGATAAATGAGCAAAATTAAATTTATTAACTGATTATACTGCACAATTTAAATTTGTACAACTTTGATGTAATTGTATATACTAGTGAGAAAATGGTTTAATTGCAAAACAAGTACGGGAGTTGGAGCACGAGCGATAACGGATGTTCTAAAAGAACAAGTTTTGCAGTTGCTCTTTTCCACGTATGTTACATATTATTTTTTTCAACATTAAACGTAAAAATTACATTTTTCCGTTTGCGATACAAGTAATTTAATAAATATTTTATATTATTTATTATTTATATTGTGGAGTAGGTGGCTCAGTGGTATCGAATCAGCCTGTGGATCTTGAGAACCCTGGTTCGATTCCACACGACAAACAATTTTCACCAAATTAAATCTACCCCTGTGGCTTCCCCTCCACTAATATCATTGGGGAACGTGATTTGAGGGCTGGTAACCGCACTTCACGAGAAGAAATATGTCACTTACTGAGATCTGCTACGGCAGAGTGCCACATCCAGTAATGAGTAAAAGGCGTGATGATATATTTATTTATTTTTATTTAAATCAAAGGAATTGTATTTGTAAATGTACGACATGTTTCCTTGGTCATCATATCAAAAATTACATTTTCCTGATTCATTTTAGTTGTGATAGTAACCGTTTTCCTCACTAGTTACTTACTTTCATCACTACTAAACGAAACGATTACTATTATAACCAAATTTAGTGAGGGAAATGTCACAATTAATGTTGAAAAAACATTTTTCTCTGAAATTAATTGGAAGGCAATGATTGCGTAAAAAACTAATTTTGCATGTGAAATCGAATTTTTGCAATTACGCTGTTATTTATCAGGAGTAGGAAAAATGTTTCAAATAAAAGTTTCTTATTTTTTTATGGAGAATCCGAATCTGCAATAATAAAAATTGGGGGTTCCCACTTAAGATTTCAAAGTTGCCTTCCGCCCCCCCCCCCTCCTTGGGGTGGTGGTGGGGGTCAAATTAGGCACCATTGAATGTGCCCGCCCGAAACTACTAACTTTGATCCAAAACTTTTTTGATTTGATGCGCAGTTCTCCAGATTTTTCGTTGTCGCAAGATAAAAGACTCACCCTGTATATAACAGTCGTTAAATAAGAAAAAATATTTTTTTATTGTGGCCCCCAAATAAACAATGACATGATTTGTTGCCCTTCATACAAAATAAGACTGTCAATCACTGATTTCAATATTTGTAAAAAATGTGTCGATTACATCAAACATATTTAAAATTTAATTTGCATTTAATATTTTGAACTATACATAATATAAATAGCGTTACATCTTCAAAAAGTAATTTAATAGTTAATTAAAATAATTACAAAAATAACTAATAAATGATTAATTAAATACATTTTAACTAATTTACATGTTGGTTTGATGTAACCGACGTTACGTAGTACGAGTATTTATATTAAATTAAATGATAAACTTATAATGTTTTCATGAAAAATAAAAATAATACTTAAAACAAATATTTCTAAAAGAATACGCCTTATTTTGATCGAATTAATTTTTGTACTATACTTAGTAATATTCTAATATTTAATTACGATAAGTAATTAGTGACTCGATGATAACTTCGATATTGCTAACAATATGATCTTAAACTTGATACGAAATAAAATTGTTTTCGACGAGGATGGGATTCGAACCCACGCGTGCAGAGCACATTGGATTAGCAGTCCAACGCCTTAACCACTCGGCCACCTCGTCTTGTGGAACACATTACTGTTATCGCATAAAAAACGCTGATTTATTCATATTAAAATTATGATTACATTGTGTTTATATATTCATACCATTAAATATTTTACATTCTGCATACATTATAAGTTTCAACACATTGTTGTTCAATTTTTTAATAACATATTTACAGGAACTATCATCTATCTTCTTCCCCACCAGTCCCCTACTTTTGCACAACTACACTAAGGTGATGGTCTAGTGCTGTTATTACTTGTAAATTGTATTGCAGTGATTCGCAAACTTTTCGCGTCACACACCAATTTTTATTTTGTTACAAGATAGCGCTCCTACGATAATTTTTAGTCAGTTTGCATTTTAAAAAGTAAATGTTTAACAATTTTCAGAAAAGGGGCAATTATTTACAAATTAATTCGAAACAGCGTAGTTATTAGTATATTTATTGTCAAATGGTCAGTTGTATATATTTTTTAACTTAATTTAAATAAATAAAAATGTTTTACCATATAACAGTGGTTTGCAAACTTATTCTCTCAGCGTCCCCGTTTTGCCGTAAAAAATTGTCGCGCCCCCCTCATTTTATAAAACAGCCTAACTTCAAAAATTGTAAATAATTTATTTTATGTTCGACTGCATCATATTACCTTGTTTTACGACACTGTTTACTGTCCATAATCGAGTACTTTATTGGACTAGTACGATAAAAATGAAAAATTGGACTGCTGTCAATGTCACATTAAAACAAAATTCAAAAGAAATATTTAAACACCATTTTCTGTATGTATTATATGTGTCTTCTTACAATTGTTAGATATTCTCTTGCATTACATGCAAGATCTTTTATTTCTTTTGGAACGTCTTCAATGTCTTCATCCATCTCAACACTTTTTTTCACTTTTACAATTTGATAAATAAAGCAACAAATGCATAACAACGAAGCACACTTTGAGATGCAATTAAATGTTTTAAACATAGGTATTGACATAATCATATTTTAAGAGAAAATATTCTCCATGCAGTCGAACATAAAACGTTGTATGCAACTCGTACATAATCGGACTTTATAGATTCGCCTTATTTATTAGCCTTGCTCGCTGCGCTCGCTCTGCCATAAAATTCGGCTCGTCCAATAAAGACCTAAATTATGTACTTGTTACATAAACTACTATTATAGAAAACAAAAAAATAAGTACTATAAACAAATATTGTTATTATATAAGATATTTGTTATAACAAATCTTTTTCTTAGCCGAAAATTATGTTTATTACAGCATAATAATAGAACAAAATAATGTAATAACATTTATAAACATAAAATTGTAATAAGATTGGAAATAATATTTAATTTAAATTAGGCATATTTAATACAATATAATCATAATTTTTGAGTGTGCTGCATGGGCGCTTATTTTTCAGTTTCTCGAACCGGGGAAACATTGAAGATATCGCCACTTTTTGTCTTTAAAACAGCATCAGCGGAAATGTCTGTTGCACACAAATAAGATGTTACGAAAGGTAATAACATTTCTAAGGATTGGATTGTTAAACTAGGGAATTTTTACTGCGAGTGCGAGTTAGAAACACGTGTGTGCTATGATGTGAATGGAGAATGTGTTCATAAAGCTCAAATATATTTTCATATAGCGCGCCCCCCTCGAAACAATCTCGCGCCCCACAGTTTGGAAACCACTACCATATAACATATAACGTCACTTAGCTTTAATTTATTTTTTTTTAAACTTACTTTTGTTGATGCAACTGGGCTATAAAGGTATGTTTAACAATGCTACGAGGAATAAATAAATTCCCTACCAAACAAGTGAAACAATAATAATAATACCAATAATTGATAATTAATAATTATTTGTATATTAAGGGAAGAGAACATAAGAAATTTGTTTTCGAAGGTGTTGTTATATTTCAGGGGCCGAAGGTGAGGGATATAAAGTACCTGAGGGAAGAATGACACTTTCTTCATGAGGTATACATCAAATTTTTTTTTCAAGCCCCTGTCACAAAGTAAAATTTTCCTCCCTAGGGAACCGCGAGAAATAAATAAATAAATATATCATAACGCCTTTTACCCATTATTGGGTGTGGCACTGACCCGGAGCAGATCTCGGTAAGTGATAATATTATGCTCCAACACATTAAGGTCGAAATAGGGGATCTAGCGATTTAAAAATGCTTGGGGCAGTATAAAATTGTATCTGTCAATGCCGATGTAACTAAAGACATCTAGCGACATGAAATGATATTTCAAGAACATTGATTTAAATATTAAAAAATACACCTAACTATTGATAAAAATGTGAATTTTATAGATACAAAAATACATTCTTGTACACTTTATACACTATTTTTATCCATGTACATACAAATAAACATTTTCTAATACGAGTATATTTTTAATTTCTATCTGTTATCAACATTCCAAGATATACGATATCTAGTAAATAACCTACAATTAAAATTTATACACTTTTCTTGAATTTAATTAGGTTCAGGCAGTGAAAATTTTATTTAAATCATCATTGGAACACCTGAACCTTAAAACGTCTTTACAGGATGTACTTTTTTCCTAAAAGAAAATCAAAATAATATTCATCACATTAATATAACTCTGTCAATATGGTTTGACATTTTCATTTCATAGGAATATTATCTGTTTTTTTGAGTGTATGTTTATTTGTACATTAAGTTTGCTGAACGTTTATAGTTTAAGAACTGACAAACGAAATTACTGAAATAATATGAAAACCAGTTCAAAACTGCCGCGGTACAACACAAATTGTTGTAAGAACATAATAAAAACTATCTTTTATCTACGAAACGCTCATTTTCTTTGTAAGTTATTAAAATAATTACCATATATTTATAATTCTAGAATATAACTTCGCACTTACTTATAATGCGAAGTCGTTTTCAAGCACTTATACCTTTTCATGCATATAAAATAAACACTATATATCACTTACCGAGATCTGCTTAGGTAGAGTGCCACATCCAGTAATGGGTAAATGGCGTGATGATATATTTATTTTATTTATTTATACTATATTGCTATTAGATACTTTGGAATGATATTTTCAACACGAGAAATAATAATATTTTAGTTATTATTAATAAAACGTTACAAAACTTCAAGTGTACAACATAACATCGCCATACTACTCGTATATCTGTCAGTTTCGGGGTCGAAAATAACGGGTGCGAATAAATACCTATGTCTAGCTATGTTCATTGTGATTGTTAGAGACACCTAGGAGAGACTGCGAACTTATTACAGCTTATTACTGGTGTCAGCAATGAAAGCATTAGGCAATTTTAAGAAAAAAAAACATTGGTCTAACCTTCATATTTATCAAGAAAACAACGAATTTCGTTTGTCATTGCGATGTCATAATTTCCAATATGATCAATAAAATTAAAATCTGAATACTCCCTTCCTTCCTCATCTTTTTTTTCTTCAATTTCAGTTTTTACTATACAGCGTCTAACTGCAATTGTGTTAAATGTATTTTTAAACAAGCGCAGGCGATGCTGCTTTCATTTCTTATAGATTCGTTGTTAGAGAAGTGGGCGTAAGTGAAGATTTACGAAACAAGTGGAGGAGCAAATGGATGTATGCGAATGAAGGTTTGTTGCGTGATGATGGACTTTGGTTGTGAGGAAAGAAAGAGTTCGTATGGAAGGAAGTGTTAATGTGGTTGAAACGAGTATCGTGTGTCAGGATGAGAATGTTAATGTGCACTGATGCTCTATGAATGTTTCAGGGGTTCGTGCTGCCCCATTTAATGGAATATAGCGTGATGATGTTATGTTTTAAAAAATAATAAAATGCGAGTAAAGCGATCTTATCAAAGAATTATACCATTTGTATTGTTAAAATGAAGATAGTTGCGCCCTTTAGAACGTCTTGTTGAGCCTCGAAAATGGAGTGTACTCCCTTCCATGTTGTTCATATTGACATTTATGTTACGCGTTCCAGTTAATTTTGTTGAATTATCTTGTTATCTTAGTGTGAGGCGTAAAGAATATAATGTGGATGACTAATTGATAGTTATTTTTATTTATCTTTTCCTAAAATAATGTTTAAACTTTTATCACCGGAAATTAGTCAACTATAGTAGATACACAGTTAATTTGTTTTAGTCGCTCATTATTGTATTTTATCAACAAATAAAAGCCTCATTTTAAAATAATTTTATGTACTAATATAATTAATATCAAGGTTCTAATCTTGGCTCCCCTCTGTTCTTGCTTTTCATCAATGATCTTTCTACTATATTTAAAAGTTGTAACAATATGACCTATCTTTAATATGAGATATCTCATTGTTGTTATGTTGCGTTTAGGTAAGATTGGTTTCGTGTAATTTGACACTCGTGGCCACATGTGCCATTAAGGCTGAGTGGGAGATCTTTTGGTTTTCGAAGGGCATTAAATTATAAAAAGAGACAGTTATAGTTAATATTCTTAGAATTCTAACAAGATTTCATGTTCGCGTTATCTGCAGTGCCAGAGTGTCAAACTACATAACCAAAACACTTGTGGCAACTGTGTCCACCCCGATGTGTGGGGGATGGATTCCAGATGTGGGTATTGTACCAAGGACAGCAAGTGTTTTGGTGGAAACCATCAGTCTCGTCCATCGACTCAACGCGTGAAGATGTAGATCTTCACATCACGCGGTGTTCGCGTTTTTCTTAATTTTAAACTTGGATAGTGAAGTAATTATTATAATTAATGTAATTTAAATAGTCATTCTGTTTCCATCCTCATATTCAATTATGACGTTTCGTGTTACAATTAGTATAAAAATAATGTTTAGATTTGTTAAATACACTTTCATTTCGTGTTACAATTGACGAAGTCCGGTTAGCCATCTCCGCGGCCACTCGCTCGTGTTACAAAGTAAAATTTTAATATTCGCTGATTCTCTCAAAATCTTTCGCAATATTTCAAATCCATCTGATTGCTTATTACTTCAAGACGACAACACTTACAAGAATGGTGTATCATAAATAATCTTCACCTCAATGTCAATAAATGCAAAGTGATGTCATTTACACAGAAAAAACCTCAATCAATTTTAACCACATTATAAATAATCAGCTCCTAATTAAATGTGAAACGATCTGTGATCTTGGTGTTACCTTTAACTGCAAATTAACATTTATTCCACACATTAACTCAATCACATCCTCTGCTAACAAAATGCTTGGTTTTGTAATCTGTAACACGCGTACATTCCATTAATATACAGGCAATTTTCTCACTTTATTTCTCGCTAGTAAGACCTAAACTTGAATACTGTGCTTTAATTTGGGATCCACTTTATGAAAATCATAGCAAGCAAATTGAGTGCATTCAAATAATGCCTATGGCACACTGGTCGAAGAGCATCAATGAGCTCTTCGATGAAACAACAGAACGCACCCTTCATTGACAAACAATAAAAGCTTCTAAAGTTGAGAAAGAAAAACTAAATTTCAAAAATATGCTAACGTGAAATGAGACACAAAAGATACGAGTGAAATGAGATACGTTCGTTTCATCGATGAGCTCTTCGATGGACATAGAGGAGCCTCTAATTTTCGTCGATGACGGGTGCGTTCTGTTGTTTCATTCTGATAAACATTTTCAATTTTAAATCTTTATCATTCAGAAGGCATTTTAGTCGAACATGTTATTAAGTTAATGCATAGTATCATTGATCATCCTCTATGTTTAAGTTCCTTAAACTTCTTTGCTCCAATAATTAATACCCGCTCGTCCTATAGCTTCTACATTCCAGCTGCACGCACTAATGTTTATTTGTGTTCACCATTAATTCGAATGTGAAAACTATGTAATCTCTATTCTAGTGAAGTTGATATATTATTTTTGTCGTTTAATGAATTACGCAAAAAGCTATTCACTTGCAACTTAACTCTATAATTGTATATTTTTGTTAATTTTTTATCTTTGTAATTTTATTTGTTATGTAACCAATAATTCTGTTTACTTTAAATTGTATTTCATTCCTACCCTTTCATTAGGCTTCACCTGTTGTATAATGTATTTAAAATAAATAAATAAATATACCTGAATATGTATTTATGTACGTTAGGGTGTCCCAAGACATAAGGGAGGATTATTTTTTCATGAATTTAAACATGCATACCCTCTTATTCTATTCCATTTGATCCCAATAACTCATATAATAAATGTTATTGTGATTGAACACCGGCAACCCGTGCCGACGTGATGCCAAACATATGATACAAAAATTTGTACTGAGTTATGGCAGGATATTAAACTTAAATTTTTGTTGGATAAATGGAACTCAAAAATGCCCAAATAGTTCAATTACATAGTTTTTTATATTTAAAAAAGGTTTATTGATTAAATTTTCTCTTAAAAGATTGTTTTTTACAGTCAGGATAAATCTTGCGGTGTTCTTGAACGCATCGTAACAAAAATTGTTTTTGTTCCTCCTCGACCGTGATTGAGCCATGAAAATCTTGCATTAACTTAACAGCTCTTTCAGCTGTATCGTCCACTACCCGCAGCGACGACACCGTCTTTCTGGCTTCTTGAAACGAAGCATTATTTGACCACATCGTAGGACATTCGTTAAGAAAACTGGCATCAATGTTCAGACGATCAAACAAAGACTTACTTTTGATTGAAATGAAGTCGAAAATGTTTTCTTCTGAAACAAAATTCTCAAAATTATGATATGAACATAAACCTCAAGACAAAACAAATGTAACTACTTATTAAACTTACCATACAATTTACCATTAAGATCTTCCTTCGATGGGATGTAACGTTTGTCATGGGTTGATAAATCCTTTTTTGTTATATTTTCAAGCATTTTTATTTTAGTTGCTTGATCCACAGCGTCGTCAAAGAGCGATAAAATAGATACTTCATTGGTCAAATACCATAAATACTGACTTAACTTATGTAAAGCTGCCTTTGAGATGCTTTTATCAATTTTTTCGTAAGCTTTCATCGATTTAAAAAAAAACACACGTCCTGGTAAGGTGCTTTTACTGCTACAATACATTGTAACCGTGGCTTGATATAGGATGTTACTATGAACAGGCAAACGTCTAACAGTGCCGCCTTATCCTTACCGGTCATTTTAAATTGCGCACTAAGTAATGATATTTTCAACGAATAAAGCGCTCTTGCCATCCATCGAGCTTGGTGCATGGCACCTGGAGGCCGAATCTAAAATTTTCTCTCTGTATCTCGGAAGCGGTTAGGTGCAATGTGAGATTTTCTCCGTAGCACTGAATTTTATTGGGATCAACATTTTTCCAGTTATCTCGAAACATTTTGAACAGTGGAATGTCAGGGCTTGTAGTCACCTGATTGATTTTTACTTCAAAAACAGCTTTTAATACCAACTCATACACGTGATGGCGGCAAGCAAAAATAAGCATTTCTCTATTAAGTTTTTGTTCAAGAAGCACACAAGCACCATTGAAACGACCTGTATTTGAAGCTGTAGTATCACAACACAGAATTTGCACTTTATCTTCAAGATTCCAGTCTACAATCGCATTCCATATAGCCTGCGCTTGTTCGCTTCCTGACGAGCTTTCCAATCGTGGCACAGCAATAAGTTGTTCTTTATTCTCATATGATATAACTATTGGAAGACGTTCTTCTTTTGATTTCCGAGAATCTAAAGCAGGCAACAGTTTGCCGTCCCAGTGAAGAGTCAACATCTGGTACCTCATTTTGAAAATTAACTTTTATGGTTTCCGCGCGCTCCAAGCACCTCAATAGTAGCTTCAAGAATGAATACTGAATCTCTCATACTTAACTGGCACCTGTCTAGCGCTGCGACTAACTTTGGAGTAATGAAATCTTTTCGCATCGACGTTTTACTGGTTTCAGTTCGAGTGTTCTGTAGCGGTTTTGAAAAATCTTCTAAATCTGTGTCTTCGTTAGAATCAGAAGATAATTCGTTTTGTAACGGTTCATAAGATGATGTCGAACGAGTTGGCGCAGAGAAATATTTAGTACGCCGCTTTTCTTCCTCGATAGTTCTAAGGCGCGCCTTCTCCTCTTTATCGGTCAGTTTTTTATCCACCCCAGTTAAGTGGCCAGGACGACCTGGCTCTCTTTGCCGCTGCAAAAATATTCTATCTTCATTTATTTTTATTAATTCAAGGGCATCGGCGTGTGCAATGTTAAATAGATTATCTAAGTTTTTGACAAACTTTTGACGACGTTGTTCAAATATGTTTTGTGTTTTCTGCGCATTTTTTTGCAAGTCCCTCCAAACTTGATATAAGTTTACAAGTTTCTTTACACAATTAGGTAAAGATTTAGTAGGTATACGTGCCTTATTCCAATAGATAACACACTCGCGAATAGTGAGATTTGCACTTTCATTGACAGTTAAATTCACTTCCCGGATATTATAGAACAAAACTTCCAGAACTTGCCCATTAGAGGGCAGCTTAGAACCCGACATTTGGTGTTTTACGATTCCTATTAAAAATATACTTCTTTTAGAACTGCGTAATTCTAACGACATCTTGACTGAATGAGCAATATGCGTTTACTAACAAAAAAGCAAGTTTCTACAAGCGCATCAATACGTTAGCTCGCGAGCGTCTTAATAGACAAGTAGGTACTAATATGTTTCGATGCAAGTCGGCACGGGTTTCCGTGGTCCTACGTAAACGAAATTTTATTTATAAGTGTTTTGTCATTATTGAAACAAAATTAGAGGGTATGCGTTGAAAAATAACTACTTTGATTTTTTTGGGACACCCTAATGTACGTATAAAACTAGTTTAATTTATCTATAAAACAAGTAGATATATTTATCTATTTATCATTTTACTTCTATAAATCTAGAATCTAGGAAGTTTCACTTACTAATATATATAAATAAATATATCATCACGCCTTTTACCCATCAGTGGGCCTGGCACTCTGCCTAAGCAGATCTCGGTAAGTGATAAATAGTGTTAAAAATAAAGATTCCTTCGTTGGTTCATGGTGGTACGTGAAGAAAATTTAATACCTTTACTTTTACAATTATTGTAAATTAAAAAAAAAACTAATGTAAATATTACTTTATACTACTATTGTTAATAAATTTTTCATTATTCTTGTTAGGTTATAGAGTAAACGTTCTAGAAATAAACATGCATTACTTTTAAACTACCAAATACAACACAATTCGATTTTTGTAAGTAAATATAATTGTTATTATATTAAAATTTTTAGAGTACTTTTTAATCTAGGAATGGGTGGAGGTAGCATGTCATTTATTTTTGGCAATGAAAAAGTTTAGACAGCTCTGTTTTCAATTACAAAGAAATAAATAAATTTGTCCAAAGTTTAAAATAAAATTTAAAATTTATTTTGGACGCAATTCTCAGTGGCACACCTATTGAAAGAGAATGTCGTCCTCCTGCAGTTATTAACCGATTTGAATCAATTTTTTGTTACATGTCAAATTGGACCTATAGATAATCGAACCATTTCAATTGTTTTTAAGAATGACGAAATAGCGACGAAAAAATATTTCATTTTATGAAACCCTGCAGTTTTTAAACGATTTGAACCTGATTTTATTTACACATCATCGATAATTTTTTTAATATTACTAATTTTTGATAAAACAAAATTGTTTTAGCAATATTTAAAATTACATGCCTACTTAATTAATTGATGAGGTTAAGATATGAATACTCCCATCTCTTTTAAAGGACTCGCGTGAATTTTTTTTTAAATTGATTGTCAATGGCGTTTCCAAATTAGCGCTCACCATTTGACGGGTACATTTGGAACCCTTTTACCAAGTATTGTTTTTATAGTTACAGCACAGGTTCAAATATGGCCAACTGCATTCAATAACGCTACGCTTATAATAGCCGTTTAATATGTCATTAAAATTCCTAGTTTCAAATTTATAAAGCGGGCACGTCAATTAGCGCCTCTGACAAGATGTAACTAATATAACCTAACCTAGTATAATAATATTGAATGTATAAATAAAATTCCCAATTGGGATTTCAACTATTTTTATTTTTTAAGAAACATTATCTAAATTGAAAGCAATATATAGTTTTAGAAAATTTTAATTATTATTCATTAAGCCGTAATGATTTAAATAATTATTAGTGTATTAAGTGCGTAAAGTGAATCTTTGTTACTCGAACACGGTAATTGTTAATAGTGTAAGATGAACAATAGTGTAAGGGGAACAAAGACACTTTTCGCTCGTGATACACACATCATTTTTTCTACGATTCCATCTTAAATTTTTTAAGAAACGTATATGTATTGAAATTCGTTCTGTCAACTTTCAATATGATAAGTATCTGTTTTGTTTGTATCCCTGGTAACTATTGAAATAAGCGCGTATTTAACATCTTTTTCGCGCCTTGCCATTGGAAACGATATTTTTCGATTGTTCCACAGAAAACATAAACTTTACGATGATAAATGAGAGCGTAATTGTTAACTTTTCATAGCAAAAAAAAAATGTAATTTGCAAATCAATTACAGTTTTTTATGAGTTATGTAATAGTGCAATAAAATATGGGGGTTTCCATTTAAGTTTTTTAAACTCACCCCCACCTCGCCTACCAGGGGGTGATGGGTATGTTTGCATATCATGCCTGAATAGTTTTAGAAAATAAAAAAACACGTGTTTTGTAACTTTGTCATTGAATGCTTCGTTCTCGAGATATTTAAGCGTTTTCAAACTTTTTGAACACCTGTATAAAATTACAATGTGAAAACGTTTTGAAAAACACCTGCATGCATACTATACTTTAGCACAGTCGCAGTAAATGTTGAAAAAAAATTGATAGTATAAAGAAGAAAAATTAAAAATAAATAGAATTTAAAATTTTATGGAAAGCGCCGCTTCCATCGTTTACAAGGACTGCATGTCACTGGTAAATACTACTTTGAAACTAGTTACTATATTTAACTATCTAAACATAATATTTAAAGTGGAGTAAATACGACGATCGACTATTTAAATAATGAAGAAACTTAGATAATTGGAATATCAGTCTAATTTTAATTTTAAAATAAATTAGACTGATATTCCAATTATCTAAGTTTCTTTAATATTTCAAAACTTTTCAAAAATAGGTACCTACTTTAACAACAGATAGAATATAAAACAGGGCGAAAGGATGCATTATTCCATGCATTTACCATGAGAATTCATTCAAACAGTTTTTCAACGATATTGATCCATCATTAAATTCAGTCGTATGTGTATTATTCATGTACACAATCGTGCAAATTAATTATAATAATCACCTCTCAACATATTAACCGCTAATAACAGAGAGTTTATTTAACGTGAAACTTGGAATTTACCATATCCATATGATTATGAATTTGACTGAAATATATAAAAGCGTTTGTTTCAAAATGAAACAGATTGTTAAGTTAACATTTGTATTAATTAGTGTCGCATTGTTATTAATGATTTGCTACCTGTAAATAATATATGCAGCTGAAAAAAACTGTTCAAATATTTAAATTTTTAATAATGAACGGGGAATAAATAGAATTACCTGCTAGCACTACTAGATATTTTACTGTGAATTTTTAAAAACCAATGTATACATTGACTGGTAGCACAAGCTTTGTTTTTGGGTGTTCTAAGAGGACGGTTTTAACATGTTAGAGATAGCTAAAACACTCAAATACACTGCTCTTAAAACAGGCAAAAACAGAGCTTGTGCTACCAGCCAATGACTTTAAATTTAGAAGAATTAAACATTCAAGTTTAAAACATATTTGGAAGTATTGCAGATGTCTAAATATCTAAAGTTATAAATGAGTTTTATAACCGAATAGAGCATTGTTTAGCTATGAACAGAGGAATTTTTGAAATTTATTTTAATTATTGTTTATTCATATTTCTTATCGTTCAATATAGTTCAAATAACTTTTTTTCCGATGTTTCATTTTTAAATGAACCCTCTGATAAATTGCAAATAAACTCATGGTATTATTTTACATCAATTTAACTCTTTTTCTAAATTATATAAAAGAAATCAGGTATATCTGAACACTAAAATACTAATTTCAATAATATGATGTTTAAAAAAACTCCAAATTTAACAACAGTTTTGGGAATAGTTCGTATATTAAAAAAATTAATGTGGAGTCTGATACGTTGATATCACAAATATATATTTTCCAAATCACGATTCCAGAGAATTCACATTGATTTTTCAAAACTCATATCTAAAAATGGATTTAGTTATCTTAAAATTTAATCCATTGAAGAAACTGCTAGTGTAGTAAATATATACATACATAACATCACGCTATATCCCATTAAATGGGGTAGCACGAATCCCTGAAACATTCACAGAACATCCACTAAAAGATTCATTTAAAAAAAATCATTCTCATTCTGACACATGATACTCGTTTCAACCATATTAACACTTCCTCCATACGAGCTCTTTTACTCACAACCAAAATTCATCATCACGCAACAAACCTTCATTCATATCCATCCATTCGCTCCTGTACACCTGTTTCGTAAATCTTCACTTACGTCCACTTATCTAACAACGAATCTATAAAGAAATGAAGGCAGCACTAAAATGTATTTGGCTGAGAATTCACCACACGTCACTGTCAACCAATAGGATCACGAATTTGTTTGAAAATGAACCAATGAAATGTACATTTCGTCGGAAATTCATCGCTGGTGCAATTGATAACGGAAATACCACTGTTGATAATATCCTTGGTTACGAATAAAATAAATGATATTTTCAATATTTTAATAAATGTCAATTTTGAATATTAAATGTACACTGAAAAAATGTAGAATTTTCATCACTGTAATACCTAATTAATAATGTGCAAATAAATACCTAACTATTCTGGTTAATTAACTCTTGTTTGGTAAATTCTCAAGCCGAATACAACTCGTAGTATGAAAATTGACAGATAATATTTTGACATAAATATACATTCGTTGTTATGGAAATAGGAAACACAACTCGTGCTTCGCACTCGTTATTTTTCCATTTCCATAACAACTCATAATTTATGTCAAAATATTTTCAGCAATTTTCATACTACTTGTTATATTATATATGATTATACATATTTTTGACTTATCGCAATAATTGGACGTATTCTGCATTTTGTAAAATTTTTGTCTTTATAACGTAATATTGTTTATTATCATAGATACGAGATCAATTGTTTAGTACATAATACCATAGCCCTCTAGGGCTTTATGAGTTGCTATGGTAATATTGACAACTAACCTACTTAAAAACAAGTTGTGTACTCTCTAGATATCTCGATAGCATATTCATAGACTACTTCGCAAATTTTACTGAAACTTTCTGATCCATTATTTAATTATTAAAATTTTGCTTATATATATATATATATATATATATATATATATATATATATATATATATATATATATATATATATCATCACGCCTTTTACCCATTACTGAGTGTGGCACTCTGCCTAAGCAGATCTCGGTAAGTGATATATTTTTTTTCGCGTGAAGTGCGGTTACCAGCCGTCAAATCACGGCCTCCAAAGATATTAGTGGTGGAGGAGCCACAAGGGTAGATTTATTTTAAATTGGTGAAAATTGTTTGTCGGCAGTGGGGATCGAACCAGGGTTCTCAAGATCCACAGGCCGACTCGATACCACTGAGCCACCTACCCCTTATGCCTAGGTATTTCTAGATATTGAAATTTAATATTAGATAGTTGAAATTCAAGCTTCATAATATTTATAGTTGTTAACATTGCGACATTTCGGCCTCAAATTTAGGCAATTTTCAAGCAAGTTAAATGTTACAGTTTAATATAGAATTAATTAACCTTAATTAGATTAAATTGTAAACCAGTATTCCAACTAACTAATATTGAGTTTCAATATCCAGAATGATCCATTAATTAGTAACTGTAGGAAGACATAATAGTTATTTATGTACTAAGGGCGTCATAAAACATTAGTCGTAAGCTGAGGGCTCTAACACGATGAGGGCCATAAAAGCTAGTTATGCTCGAGGTGCATACAAATTTTTTTGAACAAAGGCTATTTTACAAATACAAGAATTGACATTACACAAAATTTTTACATTTCATAAAAATAAATATTGTAATGGTCTATGCACCACAAAACAATAACATTGAAATCAAGAAGCAAGGAACAACACATTTTTTATAATTGTTTTTTCAATTGAAATTGATATATAAAATGAAAAATTGTGTTCTTGTACAGCAGTAAAACGTTTATGTGCACATTAATTATCAATACTTATTAAAATAAAGCTTACATTTATACACAAAACAAGTAAAGTAGCATTTTACGCCCTCTAATTAACAATATAAAGAGGTAAACATTATTTAATGTTTAAACTTCTCGGACGATTTGTAAATCTTTGCGCCCAAGAACTTCAGACGAGTATAAACATTTTCATAAAGCCCTTGCAACATAAATAACTATAAATTGTCTTAAAACTAACAGTTTTAAATTAAAATGAAATTATTTACATGGCGAGATTGCGTATACACTTTATTAAAGCAACAAGAAATATAAACAATAAAAAAATCACGTACATAAGCCGGGCCGCTGCCAGATAGTGCTGTGATGGGGTTCAGCAGATTCTCAGTGACTTCTTCACAGGAGCCGACACTTTCCAGGAGTGCGCGCGTCAGCGTGGCGTCCTTCTGCGTGGCCTTGGCGCCGCACACGAACACGCTAGCAGCGCAGCGCACCAGCGCCGGTGTGTTGGGCATCACACGAATCACGCGTGCATCGCTGGGCAAGTTCTACAAAACAGAAAAGTATTTTATAATAAATATACTAGACTACAGTCTACTTTTTACATATTAATATAATCAACCAATGAAAATAATTGTATTATTAATATTAGATTAATATAAATGAAAATATTTTATTTTAAATTTAATGAACTGTGAAATTATTTGATTCATGAAACTAAAGAGAATTTTCGTAGGTAGTATTGCATTCTATACATGGATGGGAAACACAGTCCAGATTCAGTCTCCGAGCTTTTCCTTTTTGTTCAATTAATTTAGTATTACGTTTCAGACTAAGACTAATATTATTATTATTCATTTATTTCATAGACATGGTACACATATACAGGTAAAGATCAATATAATATAACAAAATTAATCAAAAAACAATTTAGAAGCTATTCTTTGTAATCGTAAAATACTTTAAAATTTTAGGAATTGGTATAAAAAACTGGAAGTTGATTAAAAATTTGTAAATCTTGCACACGTGAGATAGAACGGGAGTATTTATATTTAGTGAAAGGTACAAGAAATTAATCTTTACTACAAATATTTAAAATCATGAAAATTTGAATTAACCTGAAATTTGTTTTAATTCTGGTAAAAATATTTAGATATTTCGAGAATAAATATGCAGGAAATAGTTATGACATTAAAATTAGCAAATAAAAGCTTACATAAGACTGGTAACCGCACTGCTATGACAGTAATGGGTAAAAGTTGTGATGATATATTTATATTTGTTGTTTATGAGGAATTTGAAGTTGCACCTGCTATACAACTTAATATTTTCTTTTAATTTATTAAAATTATATCCAAAAATATTGTGTTATTTTCTAATATTATTAATGAGAAAAACAGTTACAGTTGCAAATTGAAACATGAAAAAATTATTGAATTTTCGTTTAACTACAACAGTTCCTTAATTATAATTAATTTGTAAATATGTATTTCGTTTAAATTAATTAATACTTAAAATTGCAAGAATTAAATTCAGCGATTGACTATATTTAAATGTAAATAAACTCATTTGTTAGTAGTATACCTGTTCGATATGTTTAAGCGGCACCCCCATAGCAATAGACAGGAACAATTTGTCTGCTTTAATCTTCGATGCAAGGATGTCGGCTAAGGCAACGGGAATCACGTTGGGTTTGACAGAAATGATGACAACTTCTGACTGCTCAACCACGGGAACATTTTCATGTATTGACGTCGCACCCAATGCCTGAAAATCAAATAGAAAATGTAAAGTTGATATGTCATTATTATCACTCTATATTTATATATAAAGTTATTAAGATGATATCATCATGGATATATAATATATTAATTTAATATTAAAATTGATTTTATCTTAAAAATTAAATATCACATTTATTAATATGACTGGTATCCCGAGCTACTGTACAGTAATGTTGGTTGCCTGTCTTTTTACTATAAAAAATGTTTTTCGTAACACATGCACAAGAAACACATTCTTATTCCTTAATTTTAGAGAGAGAAACACTGCTTAGGATGTTTCTCTCCCTAGGTAACAAGTTTCTTTCTCTAGAGACTACGATTATTAGCTGTTTGCGGCGTTTCCTAGGTAACTAGTTACGCAACCCATATTTGACATTTGTCCCGATAAGACAGTAATTTTTGTGCACTTGTTACGAAAAGTATAATATGCTTCACGGGAGGGCGCGATTATCCCTTGTGTGAAGTTGGCAAACCTCGACTTCACACGTGGGAATAATCGCTTGTTTCCCTCCTTTGATGCATAACATACTTTATATACTTCGGGAAAAAAAATTAAATGTATGTACATTGAATTAAAAGTATAGAACTTTGATGTATCATTATTACTTAGTTAGTTTGGATGGTTATATTAGGAAACACATTTAATGTAGTTTTTATTTAAGCTTCTGTCTATTATTATAAATTAATTTGAAAGCTTATTTATATTTCATTTCATTATTTTAATTTTAATGTGGAAAATTTACAATTGAACACCGATTCAATTCTTTTCATAATATGCGAATATGTTTAGTGTATTCCATAAATTTCATAAAGTTTTACAATTTTTTACAAAATAGAATAGAACATCATGTCTCCGCAGAGCATTTATATTCTAGTAAAATTAAGACAATTTATTGTTTTTGAATATGGAATTTATAAAAAATAATTTCACTATATACTTGTAAATAATGAATTTAAATAATTATCTTTGCATTACTAGAGGGCAAATTAACCTTCGATATCAATCTTATTTAGTGCATAATGCAAACATTTTTTTATAGTTGGTATTATCAATTCGGAAACATCGCACAAAGGTTGAAAATGTGTTTTTGTTTTCACGCCTCTTAAATTCTTTTATTTATTATCAAAATAGATAATCTACGCAATATGTATGTAATCCACTGTCAAAACAAAATGCACGTGGCAGTAGTAATTACTTTAAGTATCAGAAAAAATATCTTTAGCAAATACAATTTTACAAAAAGTTGAATTAATTCTAAGTATTGATTTAATTCAATTAAACTGAACCATATTCTCAAAAAGTTTAAACAATCTTTAATTTACTTTATTACCATTTTGTTTTGAAAGTAAGATTCATATGCATTTCAGTGTGTTAAAATACGATAAGTTTAGCTTGAACCAAAATTCAGAATTTGTTCGACTGTTTTGGGAAATATCTCTGTAAAATTTTGTGACCACATGCCCACTTGGTGATTATAATTGCAGTAGGCTTTTTTCTCTTCGTTTAAGACAACATAATAATAATAATAAAACAATTCTGAATCAATGTGTATACAAATTCAATAGCGTAGTTTCAAAATTTCGAGCCTCTCTGCGAATATTTTCTTGGGGCCCTTACTATCATTCAAATATACATACATTTCCAACACGTTACAATTAAGGTAATTAAGTATAACATGTATTCCAAACAAATAAAGACGGAGGTGTAAACCATTTTTTTTTTTGCAAATCAAAATTGTCCAAGAATAAGTATGGTAGCAAATTATATATGAAAAGTTGAAATCTCCGTCAGTACGGTGGTGTGGATAGCGATATGGAATTCGAATCCGGAGATCCCGAGTTCGAATCTCACTCAAGCTAAAAATTATATAAACTACCACACTGCGACTCGGTGAGTGCGGACCCTATACTGTAATTGGGATTAAA
The DNA here is from genome assembly GCA_947425015.1 of Pterostichus niger. Lineage (NCBI taxonomy): Eukaryota > Metazoa > Arthropoda > Insecta > Coleoptera > Carabidae > Pterostichus > Pterostichus niger. Next base: position 23,705,571 of record OX380342.1, read on the forward strand.
TTCCTGTTGTGCAGCGTAACATAAATAAATAAATAAATGTTGGTCACAGTTGGTTGGTAAAAGTTGAAATAGAAAATAAATGAAAAGTTGGTTTCAAGAATTGTTTTATTTTTCCAATTGCTAATACATATAACATTATCCTCAAACCTTATTTACTAAAGATTACATCATTTTAACGCCACAAATTACTGGAATTATTAAAAATCTTTCAAGGCTAATAATAACTCTGACAACTGTCTCCTTGCTATATATTAGAAATTAATAGCCATTTTTTTACATATTTAAATATATTGTTTTTTACTAATAACAATATTTACTAAGTTCTTATATTTATAACAAATCTCATAGTGAGAGCCGTTGTTTCTATGGCGTGATTATCAGAAAAAATCATAATTATTAGACGATTTTCTAGAACTATTTTAATTAAATTCTTCAATATGTTGTGACATTAAAATGAGATAACCTGTACTAAATAAGGTGTGTGAACAGGTCCAATATTGCCAAGTGCAACTTGATACCATAATAATTGTTTCCTCAAACTTATGATTTTTATAAAACTGATTTCCCATGTCTCTATTTATTTTGAAACATACGTTACGTTTTAAATTCCATCCAAATTGCTTAATAATTTAATGTTTTTTATTAGGGTTGTGCATTTGACCAGTCAAATATTTTTCGGTCAATTGATCAAGAAACATTTAATAAAAATCACAATTACAATTGTAATTTATTTATATAGTACTGTTTACTACATCCAATATTACTGAAAATGAAAAACCAACAACAACTAATAAACAAAACCACATCAAATTCAAAATAAAGGGGAAAATAAAGTAAAAGACGTAATGAAATGAAATAATATGTATTTATTTTATTTGTAAAGTAAAGTAAGCAAATTCTCCAGAACCCAGAATATCAAACTAGGTATATTCATGTAATAATAGTATGTAGCTATTTTTATTGAACAACAGATGTTGTGGCAGTTCCATTTAGATTATTTGACTGTTTTATTTGGCCGTCAAATATTTTTGGTCAATTGACCACGGCACAACCCTAGTTTTTATCTTGTAAATCATGTATTATACAGGGTGTTTTACAACTTAGAGCAAAAAATTAAAGGGTATATACTGTACGACATGCTGATCATGAAACAAAAAGATTTTTTTTTAAATCGCAAAACTATTTTCCATGTTTCCCAGTCCAAAATTTTTCGTTGCCACTGCCACTGAGTGGATGATTATGTTAAAGTTATTAATTAAATAAAATTATATTATAAATAACTGCTAATAATTGAATTGTGTAATTATTCTTTCGTAGTTGATACCTACTTCATTGTTTGTGTTTAATAGGAAAGCGAATCCAGTGCAGTACTACAAAAAATGTTTTAGGTTTACAACCCTTAATTTTTCGAATTTAAAAAAAATCTTTTTGTTTCATGATCAGCACGTCGTACAGAATACACCCTTTAATTTTTTGCTCTAAGTTGTGAAACACCCTGTATATGATAAGAGGGTTTAGTTAAACCCAGCACCGCGGTGTTTTATTGTTACGCTGTGCAAATTTCTATTACGAACTAGCAGGCGAGTAGTAACATTTAAATTCATTGAAATCTTTACCTGAAATGCTATAGCAGATTGTTTGTCAGCAGGATGGCAACTGGCGATTAAATTTTCTCCTTTCGTTAGACCTATAAACATAAAATATAAAGTATAAATTCCTATTTTTAAAGATCTATTTATAATTTATTATTTTTTATTAATAGTGACCTGCGATAACCCATATTTTAATTCAAAAGATATCTTTCAAGTACAATATTACAAACAAGTATTGATACAAAA